>OX387913.1:7607117-10007117 GCA_947578465.1 Thera obeliscata | reverse complement strand
TAAAAGTGCTCTGATATAAGTTACTTGTAGTATGTAGCTACAATCAGTTTTTCGACGGTTTATTACAAAGCGCGGCGTGGCGATTAGTGCCAACACCGATGAACGCCATGCGCGTCGGTCACCATTTTGTTTGTAATTCGGCTTCTAACCTCTGGTCTGATAGCACGAATGTTTTTCTGCGCTCACGCTGTTTAGTTATTGGTTTTGTAAAGTTTTTCGTTACGTTGTGGTTGTGTTAATTGTTGTGTATTTTGTTGCTTTATTGTTTCGCGCGAACGATATGGATCCTCAACCAAGCACGTCAAGTCAAGTTCGGCACACTAACTATTCACTAGAAAAACGAGGCAATTTCATTCATTCAGGAGTGTTTTCAATCATTCACTTTTTCACAACACTATTTTTATTTCATCAAAAACTGACAACACAGTAAACGTCAGCTAGCTTCGTCTAATTAAAAATCCGAGTATAGTGTTTACTTTTCAATGTAAAAAGCTGATTAAATATTCTCTTGCGATCCGTAAATGTCAAACCCTGAGGCAATCCATCTAGAGATTGTTTTAAAGCGAAAGAGTATTAATTGCGAGATGATTTACCGCCGTTCGTGACAGGATAAGTAACCTCGAGACATGTTTGTAATCGATATTCTTACTGGGAACTAGTGTAGACGAATTCAATAAAATCTCTAAAAGGACAGGTGGACCAGTAATGGCTAAAGAGATACACGGATGGGTTGCGTGAATAGGATTCGGATGCATTAAGGGGACCTATAGATTTTTAAAATCTGTCTTCAGACTCCAGGTGTTTTATATAGTGTGTATCGCATAAGAAAACTACCTTGCGCAAATTAACTTAATATAGCTGGAGTCTTTGCTGTCGAGAAGGCTGACCAAAACTGAGAGCATGACATTGATGCTGATAAGCCTAGGTACTCCATCTAAACCCTAATATAAAAACTGGTTGGCTAATTCCTCAAGGTTACATTATGTCCTTTACCTTACCGTTAGCTCGCCTACTTATTCTTGACGGTTTTTTAGTGGGCAAAAACATTGTAGAAGTTAACGGCTGTCTCGTCGGTGATGTCATAGTGATTGTGTTTCAAACCGGTTGGTCATTCTACTTTATCATCTTGTATTTTAATTAGTGAATGTTTTTTGTGGTGATATCACATCCTCAATAATCTGGTGAATGTGAAGACAGGGGTTTAATAGGCCCCCATTATAATAGATGGGATGAAGGACGATTCATCCAGTATGGGGGGAAATTTACTGACGTGACGGTCAGTGTATGGAAAGGGCTTAGAATTGTTCTTCCTGGAGGCCTATGTCTTGCGGTAGACAGGCTGATGATGGTCATAGACAAAAGATACCTCATTCAATCCAATCCTACTGTGTATGGCTCCCGACTATAAACTGCAGTGAGTTTAAGTATGATCATGCCTCTGCCTTCTTCTTTAAGAGTTTCACAATGATCAAAAAAATCGGAAGGGACAGTCTGAAGATGAAGTTACCCTTCTTTTATCCAGAAATTCGTAGGTTTAAAAATTACAATTTTCCTTCATCAGATATGCAAACCGAACATCGACTGCAACCTAGAGGCGAACAAATGGAGATACATCGAGAAGTTTGAGTGCATGAACGCTGATGATAAACTGCTGAAGGAGATGCGGCTGTCATTCCCCAGCGGCCATTCTTCATTCTCCGTTTACACTATGGTGTATTTCGCTGTAAGTAACTAACCTTCCGCGCTATAAGGGAAAGCACCAAGAGATAGGCATCTCGTTTGTTCTTAACCTGTGGTTAGCAATCCACCTGCCAAGCGTGGTAATGGCAAACCCGCGAAAACATGGGTTAGCAAGCAGTGAGCTTATTTAGGCTGATGATGAAGTATTTTCTGTACTTATTTGTGTCGCCAAGTAGGAATGCTCGCATTACTGTGTTCCAGAGGATTTGTCGGTGGAATTACAGGCACATAAGCTTAATAGTACATTGTTACCTGAGTGTTGAAAGTCAAGTTTTTTGAGTCCCAAGACGGGTTTGGCGCAAGAGCGTAAGCGAGGGCGCCAATGGAGCTTGAGGGACTTAAAAGACTTTCACCCGAGGTAAACACTGTGCTTTTCATTACGAATACAAGGAAAGAAAAAATAAAAACATGAAAGAAAAATTAGTGAAAATGAAGATTGAATTGCCGCCTTCCCGGTTTTTTTTTTCTTTTTCTGTGGCGGGCCTTCGGCTTCGGCTCGCCAGCATTATTCAGCCATTATTTTCATTCTCATAATTTAAAAAATGGTAAATTGTTTGCTCAAATCTATGTTATTTTAAATAAATAGTTGAAGCTATATATTAATCAAGTAATTTAGAAGATATATTATTTTTTTAATACTATCTTTATGTTATTTAAATTTAAATTTTACATTGCGCTTTAATTAGACTTTTTAAACTTCTTACCGTTGTAATGGGTTTCCAACCTACTTGCTGAATAATAAGTTGGAATTTGGTTCAACGACCTCCTTGCAGTTAGAAAGACTTTAGAAAGTTGAAACATGGTTGAATAAAATAGAACTTGTTTTTTTTTACAATTTGACAGCTGTCAGTAGAAAGCGATTCTCCCTAGGGCTGAAAGTTTTACTTTCAATTAGGCCCCTCAGGCAACTTCAGACCTACATTCAGAGTATGAGTAATGAAAACTTCTTTACATCTCAGAGAAAGAGGAAACCCAAATCTAATAGACAAAATCGACTTCCAGCTGTACCTCCACAAGCGCTTCACGTGGCGTGGATCGAAGCTCCTTCGCCACGGCATCCAGTTCGTTCTAATCATGATGTCCTGGTACACTGTGATGACGCGTGTATCTGACTACAAGCATCACTGGAGTGATGTGATGGCTGGGTTCAGTATCGGACTTTTGTATGCTATAATTGTGGTGAGTTTGCAACAATTTATGTGTTCTACCTCCTTCCTCTCTCCCCAAGTTTATACTGTCTCACTACAAGGCAAAGACCTCCTCCAAACGTAATAGATGGCAATTTATTTTGAGTTTTTTAGTAGTAGTACAGCTCTTTGTGAAGGCCTCATCCGGGAAAGTACCTACTACCACCATGCCTATTTCTGCCGTCAAGCAGCATTGCTGTGTTTTGGTTTGAAGGGGGGTCGGTAAAGTTACTATATGGGTGTCGGTACTACGTGGGTGTCGGTAAAGGACGCAGGGCAGTGCATCGTAGGGCACGTTCCTGACGAGCGTGACCTACGAGGCAATGCTTTGCTATAGGCGATGGTTACCACTTAACATCAGGTGGGTCATAAGCTTGTTCCATCAACTAGTTGTATAAAAATAAAGTACCACCTGCGACAAGTCGCACCTGCGACATATTCTTTTCTGAAATCGTATATTTAATTTTTCTTATATTATAATCTCTTTTTCCAGTTCACATTCGTGTCCGACCTTCGCAAATCCTCACGCCGTCAAGGCTTAAACCATGATGCAGAACTCCACGCTACCAATGGAAACCACGCCACCAGAGTCCAAGTCTGACACTCGGACCCTCCCTCTGACTCAGAAGAGACCTGATACAAGCCCATATCCTGGATATCGCACGAGTATATCGATAGTGGACGTGATATTGATATCAACTTAATGTGCGATGTCCGGGGTGAGTGTGATGCACAGGGACATGAATTCTAAGTCAGGGTAGTGACTTTTGTGGTTGGGGTAGTGATTTTTGTGGTCGGGGTAGTGACGTTTGTGGTTGGGGTAGTGATGTTTGTGGTCGGGGTAGTGACGTTAGTACAGTCGTGTCGATTGTACAGGACAGTGACGCTAAAACGCGCTGAATAGTGACGGTTGAGTGGACAGGGTAGTGATGTTTGTGGTTAGGGTAGTGACGTTTGTGGTCAGGGTAGTGTGTGATCTAGAAAGTGACTTACAAAGCCAGAGGAGACCACACTATGTAGAGAGTTTTATCTCAGAACCAGAATTCATTTTAACTAGGAAATTTTGTAGATTATATAAAAATAATTATTTTTAGTTTTGCTAAAAATGCAATGATCTGCAATATGATTTGTTTTTTTTTCAGAAAGACGTAATAATAATAAAAAGAAGTGTGTAAAAAGTTTTTAAATTTTATGTAAATCCAGCCTGTAATGCATTTTGAAAAAATGACGTAATTTAAAGCAAGAAAGGAATAGGGAATGGTTGTATGAAAAATAGTTTAGTCAAAAGATATATTTATGTCTAGAAATATTTTCTCTAAAATAAGAAATATGGCACGAACTATAATTACGGTTCTTCAAAGAAAAATATTGTTTTCTGTTTGGGGAACCTTAAACAGAACTTACATTTTTAAGAATGTTTTTTTCTTTCCACGCATCTTCTACTTAATTTACTTTCCTATGCTATATTTTAATATTATTTATTGAATATTTATTTCTTTCTACAATAAGTAATTTGTAAAGTACAATTTTATTAACGTATGGTTAAATATAATTTATTTTTAGAATCTTTAAGATAATTAGTTAAGATCTTTGCAATTTTGGTGCAATTTCGAGAATTTCTTTGTGTATTTTCTAGTTTTATTATATTATATTTACAAATAGGTTTATTACCTTATCACTTGAAAAAGTTATTTTTAACCTCTGATACTGAAATGATTTGAATTTTCAGAAAAATTCAATGCTAAAAAACTACAAAAATGTTGTTTTTGCTTTTTTCAGGGCATTTTCCATACAAATATATTTTGGACATTATTATCATTTTGTACTAAAAAAATTTGTTGAAAAAGGCCTCAAGCTAATAAAAAATTTATTATTAGATACCTAACAGTTACCTTCAGGCCTAAAGCCCGTTTTACACTACAAATAAGCTTAGCAGTTTTATACTTGTAGTGAAAATCGGTCTTAGAGTGTTTATTCTGTATGGCTCCCAATACAAACTAATGTTATTATACAATTTCACTTACATATCTAATTATGAAACCCTTACGCAGTGCAACGGCACATAGGGCACGTGCTCTTGTCAATGTAATTGTTATAAACAAAGGTAACCGCTCTATTCCAAAACATTTGGCTTGAATCGTCACTCTTTCTCTCTTAAAAAATATGAAATTCATAATACAATCTAGAGGATTGGAGGATTGTTACGGATCAAATTACTGACAGGTTAGGCTGAACATGTCTGCTTCAAGTTAATGGACGCAGGACAGTGCATCGTAGGGCACGTTCTTGACGTACGTGACCTACAAACTAAAATCAGGTCATTATGTCGTTAAAAAATGTATTTTGCTTCGTCAAAACATTAAAAAGTTTAGTTTATGTTGTCCATATTTTTTTTTTTATTGGTTTGTTTGGAAGGCATTAGGAATAAACCCTTATATGGCAAGAAGTTTATGTATTTTTACTCTGTGATATAGTAGTGTTGTATTACATCAAATTTTACAAAACACCATCTCTGTTTTCTTATAGGTGCTAGTTAGAATGTATTTGTATAGAAAAAATGTTAAAATTTTAAATTTTTATGAGAAATAAAGGCCTGCTCACACCTAGTTCGCTGGCGGTACCGATCAGTGAAACGCTGTCAAATATCGCTGTCAAATTTGACAGCGTTTCACTGATCGCGTTCGCCAGCGGCCTAGGTGTGCGCAGGCCTTAATAGGTATCTGAAATATGTGTGATTTGGATATCTGGTATATAACTTTGATCTGACTTGACTCTGTTCAACGTATTTTATTTTCTTTTACGCATTTGTAATAAAACTATATAGAAGCAGCGTAGATAGAACCAGTATTTGAATTTACCTCTGACTACCCTGTTAGACAGCTTGAAAGAAACTTCAGTAGGTACTTAGTACCAAGAGATCTAAGACAATGACCAATATACAAAAGAAGATTGGATAATGTGTCGAAATTATATACAAATCTGGAACATATCTTTGTACATAATCTTATCTTATCTTATACCTTAAATTAAGTATACAGAGGTTTTCGGGGGCGATAAATCGATCTAGCTAGTATTCATTTTCAGAAAATGACGAGAAATGGTTTTTTGCAATAATCTAACATTAACTAAATATATGACTGTTCCTGCCATCTATTGGCGATTGTGAGCAACTAACTGCAAGCTATTCCAGCAGATGGAGTTGTTTTAAAAAAAAAGCCACTAAAGACTATGACTCTTCCTGACATCTATTGGCAAATAATAATACATTTTTTTTAATAATACGCTTTACAAAAAAATAAAATCCCGAGCGAAGCTCGGTTATACCGGCTCGTATTATTAAAGCATTAAAGTGTTTAAATAAAATAAGAATAAGAATTAGAATAAGATTATATTATATAAGACGTTTGGCAGCTAAATATTATTTATTTATTGAAGCAGTTATTTTAAAGCATAATAAAAGTAATTATAGTTATTTGTTATTGTTTTATTTAAATACTTAATCATTTCATACCCCTTTCTAAGATTATACCTTAGTATTTTAAATTTTAAATAAACCCAAGAAATGGAATCCCAAACACCATGCAAGTTTGTTTCATAAAACTTATTCTAAAATACTCAGCTCTGGAGCAACGTGATTCAAGACGCCTTTCATAGATGGCGCTAAAACAAAATATCACTGACCCAATTTTGTTGCAATTATTTTGCTGTGAGCTACCTTGATTACGATATTGTTTAGGAAGTAGCCTTACTAACTGCACACTTTGAAGTTTCTTTAGTTTATTAGAGAAGAAAAATATTTTTGCAACGACCCTTGAAAAAAACGGTACATGAACCTAACGGTACACATTTGCAAAGGTTGAAAATGAATCACCTACCCACAGATTAGTTTTATCAGTGTTGAGTAGGCTTTATCGCGCTATGTTGTGTGCTGGAACAAAAAACTTAGTTCCTGTATAGTTTGTGAAAATGGCCGTGGATAAAATAGTTTGGAAAATACTGTTGGATATCTTTGTTTTGGCTTGCGGTAAGTTTATTATTTACTTTGGTTGTGTGCAGTGAAACGAAACGCTTCGACCTTGGACAGACAGCTGTGTTGAATTCGTTGATGATACCTTTTCCCTAAGGGCTTAATACAAAGCATTATTAATAGTATGTACTTGAATAGATACCTGTACAGATTAATAACCTTCATTAGCACAGTGGATCTTTGTAAATTACTGAAGTTATGCTTACTTCAATAATGCTTCTTTTCGGGAGTTTTGGTGGTGTTTTGCGGGAAAAGAGAAGGTAGGGATACCCGTTGGTACCACTGGTCTTTTTTAGGGTATCCACTAAACTGAAGTAAAAGTACCTATACGTTTGTTTTGATTAGGAAATGGACTCGAAACAATTTTAGACACATTTTCGGTCAAAAATATAAGTAGCTTATGGAACTTTAATAAAAATATTTAATCCTTTTTTGTGTGTTGTTTTTTGACGCATAATAATATCATAAAATAATTTATGAAGGTTTCATAATTATTACCTTAGGGCTTGCTCACATCTAGGCGATGGTGATGACGGTCAGCTGAAACGCTGTCAAATATGACAGCGATATTTGATAGCGTTTCTCTGGTCGCCATCGCAGAACGCTTAGATGTGTGTGTGTAGAAAACTTTTCGTAGAAAATCTAAAACGTTATTTCATTTATGACACACAACAAGAGCAGTATTACACTGTACACAGAAATATAATATATTTAGGTAGGTACATGACTTTTCGTGCCTTTCCGATGAAGATCCATTTCTTTCAATCAGCTGTTATCAAAATTGTTGATTTCAAGAGTCCAAGTACTAGTCTAGCCTCGATTAATTGGAAGAAATAACTATAAACGATAAGGCCGCATGCACTTGATTAGGTTAAATAATTTTAATTTGATTTACGATCAATTTACATAATGACTGGGCTAATATTTTTAACGAATGACTATGCTAACATTTCTCTGTCTGGGTGATAAACTGTATTCTTCTAAAAGTATGTAATTACATTGAGTACCTGATTCCTGTAGTACAAGCTCTGCTTAATTTGGGGCTAGATAGTGGTGTGTGGAATGACCACAATATTAAAACAACATGTTTGTCACAAAGTTCAATCAACTAATGCAGGAGTGCTTTGTTGTCTGTAAATAAAAGTAGATACCCACGCACGCCATAGGGAAATTTGACTACTTTCTGATTAGCGCACCTAAACAAAATGCCCTGGGAGCCTAATTCTCGGGCCGACCGAGATTTTCAATGTCCCTTAAATACACATTGGCATTGCACAACCCCGCACTTTTTCTACGTTTTCCGTATATCGTAGCTGCGTATTAGGCTCCAGGAGCCTAATTCTCGGCTCATCACGGATCATTTTGCAATTTTATTTTATTGCTTCTTTTCGAAGAGAGCATGGCAGATTTCCTTAAGTAGGCAATTCATCAACAACCTCATCGTAGAAGCCTCGACAGCTACGATATACGGAAAACGTAGAAAAAGTGCGGGGTTGTGCAATGCCAATGTGTATTTAAGAGACATTGAAAATCTCGGTCGGCCCGAGAATTAGGCTCCTGGGGGCTAATTCTCGGGCCGATCTCGATCATTTTGGGATTTTATTTTATTGCTTCTTTTCACAACCCCGCACTTTTTGTAGGCTTTCCGTATATCGTAGCTGTCGAGGCTTTTACGAAGAGGTCGTTTATGAATTACTCAAGGAAATTATCCATTCCTCCTTCGAAAAGAAGCAATAAAATAAAATTTCAAAGTGATCGAGATCGGCCCGAGAATTAGCCCCCTGGGGCCTAATTCTCGGGCCGATCTCGATCATTTTGCAATTTTATTTTATTGCTTATTTTCGAAGAGAGAATGGGAGATTTCCTTAAGTAATTCATCAACGACCTAGAAAAAGTGCGGGGTTGTGCATTGCCAATGTGTATTTAAGGGACATTGAAAATCTCGGTCGGCCCGAGAATTAGGCTCCTGATAGTAATATTATGACCTATCCGCATTAGATAAAAATGAATCACAAGATAAAGGAGCTAACTGATAATATCCAAAATAAATATTTAAGTACGATTACGTATTTTACCTATCTATAAACTACTGACTGTTAAAATTCCTTTTAAATAAACTAATCCAATTTTAATCTAATCGGTTATATTTAACACTTAAGTCGAGGCTTTTTGAGCTTAGGTATTTAAAATTATTTCAGTGTGTAACGAACAAGTCTTTGCGTAAATAAATGTAAATGTAATAAAACAAATATGAAACTATGAATTATCACATACCTATGATCGCAACACTATCTTGTATTATGGGAACCAGAAAGCTGATGTAAATACATAGGTTATAACATTGAGACAGGGAACAAAAATCTGTGTTCACCACACAAATATTTGCTCTCGACGGGGATCGAACCTACGACTTACGGCGCAGAACGCAGAAGGCATATAGGTAGCGGCACATAACTTTAGCGCTGACCGTTATTGCGCAGAAGTCAAAAATAAGGTACCTGAGGGGGGCTAGCGGGATGAAGGGCGGGCGTGCGTACCGCTGATTGACTCTGTTTACCAATTAGGACACTCTGCACACATCCACACATCCAGTGTGCGCGACATGCGCACACTACGATGCCTGCTCAGCTATTCCCTCCGCATATCGCTCAGCGCTAAAGTTATGTGCCGCTAGATAAACCAACTGAGTTGAGGGCCATAATTATAGGTAAGTATTAATGGTATTAATATGAGTGTCGTTACGAATTCTAGTGGGATTTCCACTTCTCGGGCTACTGCTATGGGTGGAGCCGTACCACCGAGGGTTCTTCGAAAACGACCTTAGCATCAAGCTGCCTTACAGAGCCCAGAGCATTTCCGAGGGGTTGCTGGCCGGAGTAGGCTTTGCGCTTTTAGTCTCCACTGTAAGTATTTTTGCTGTTCAGTTGGCCTACCACAAGCTCTGTCTGGCTCTGTCTCCGGCTCTGGGTTTGAGTCTGTGTGAGTGCTGGCTTAATAAATCCTACGTCGAAACGTCACACACACAGTATAGTACACTGGTGACCACTCACACAGACTCAAAACCAGAGCCTGAGACTGAGCCAGACAGAGCGTGTGGTAGGCCTACTGATATCTTCTACACTAATCAACTTTCAGCCTTTGAAGGCAACGCGGCAACTTTAAAAGCATTCAAACTGCATAGCTAGCTCAGCGAGTATGAAATGTTGTCTTCAAGGGTCGTATTGGTGTTTAGGAGTGCGCTAAGAAAAAGTGTGTTAAAAAGGTGTAATCGTAAAATTGTGGAGAGAAAAATTATCCCAGTAGTTTTATGCTAGGGGGTGCTTTTTTCGTAACAGAACTGGGCGTCGATTCCAGCATCACGGCTCGATTGAGTGATCTCTGAATCCGCGTTCCAATTTTGCAAGCAAAAATTTACAACTCACATCGATTTACGCGATCACTTGCGTGATTTGACCAATAGCTCTGTCTGGCTCTGTCTCTGGCTCTGGTTTTGAGTCTGTGTGAGTGCATTATACTGTGTGTGTGACGTTTTGACGTAGAATTTATTTAGTCAACACTCACACAGACACCAGAGATCAGAACCAGAGCCAGAGCCAGACAGAGTTCATGGTAGTTTTTTCCTACAGGTCGGACAAAATATCACAGTAATTCGGGCAACATTTTTTATTCATCTTCATCAGATAAATTCCATTTTTTACCACTAAGTAATGACAAACAGTGACTAGCCAAATCAAGGACATTTTTCTTAGTAACTTTTTTTTTTCAGATTTTGATAATAGAAATAGTGCGTGACAGGCAAGGAAAAGGCGTGGGGGAGAAGTTTCTATCGGGGTCCTTGGTCCCTGGTTGGGTCTGGGAGAGCTACACCGCTATCGGAGTGTTCACCTTCGGAGCTGGCTGCCAGCAACTGACCTCCAACCTGACCAAACATGTGATCGGCAGGCTGAGACCGCACTTTGATGCTGTGAGTTAGGCTACATACGCACTATGCGGTTACCCGCAATGCGGCTAGCCGTCCGGCTGACCGCAAGCACAATTATGTACGTATTATTCATTTCTATACGCACTGTCGGTCTGCGGGTAGCCGCATCACAGTGCGCATAGAAATAAATATTACGTACATACATAATTGTGCTTGCGGTCAGCCGGACGGCTAGCCGCATTGCGGGTAACCGCATAGTGCGTATGTAGCCTTAGCTGAATACAGGAAACATTTTTAATTTCGGATTACAGAAAAATAATAATTTAAGTGAGTAGCTTCTTATGAGCCAATCAATCAATGGGCCTCAAATACTTGTATTTTTAATTAATAACTATTATACCTACATTCCTGCGAATAATTGATTATGATTATGAATCCTAACCTAAAGCCTCCGTCTTGATTATCGACCGTATAATTTTGAAGGCACGAGAACTCAGACGTAAAGCCTTTAGCAAAATTTTGCTTAGCATAATCTAAAAATGTTTTTTATTTACCAAGTTAGGAGCACACTTTGAGCACATCTAGCGCGATAGCGATGGCGATCAGTGAAACGCTCCCAGCCACCATCGTAGATCGCTTAAATGTACGGCTTTAAGAGATAGGTCTCAGCTGTGCATCCGAGGACTGATGACAGTTCTTTTTTTTCTTTCTTTCTTTTATAAAAATCGCGGGAATTAGGGCTCGATTTTCAACTTGATTTGTTCAACGCATCACGATCACATACTACCTTTTGAAACTGAATAGACAGAATACACCGATAAGTTTACGTAACAAATTATGACAAAATGTGTTCATGACCAAGGCACTGGTGCAAGCGAAAACCGACTGTAAGGTGACGAACATTTTCATACCGCGACTGTACCTATAACTCTATCAATTATCAACATGCTTATCTAATATTTCCAGGTGTGCATACCACGATACAATGCCACAGCCCCTCTCAACGTGCTGGGCTACATCCAGGACTTCACCTGCCTCCAGCCCGACGAGTCCCGGCTGAAAGACATCCGGCTATCGTTCCCCAGTGCTCACTCCAGCTTCTCCATGTATTGCGCCGTTTTCTTCATTGTGAGTAGCAAGAATATAAGAATTCCTATATGGCTAAAGGGAAAAAGGGGAAAAATAGAATAAGTTTAAAAAGTCTCTGACACTTACTCGTCATAGGGCAAACAATCGACTAATGACGTTTCATGACGTCATTAAAAAAAAAGTACCTATATGGCTGGCCTTTCAGCCCAGTAGGCCTAGCACAAGCTCTGTCTGGCTCTGTCTCAGGTTTTGAGTCTGCGTGAGTGCTCATCCATTGTATTAAACTGTGTGTGTGACGTTTCGAAGTAGAATTTATTTAGTCAACACTCACACATACTCAAACCAGAGCAAGAGACAGAGCCAGGCACAGCTTGTGGTAGGCATTAATCATAATAAAAAAGCAAAAAAAAGTGGTACAATGGTCTTATCCCTAAAAGCTGTCTCTTCCAAATCACCTTTCGATAAATAGAAACCTAATGCATGAAAGAAATTGATAGTTATGTGTTGTAAAGGCGAGATTTTTTGCGGTTTCTTTATGGATTCCCTAAAAAGATTCTACTTACCTATTGTCGAATTAATCATATTTCTTTTCTTTTAATCCATATCGTTTCTCTGCTGGGCAAAGGTCTCTCAAAAATCTATCCCACCGTCGAAATCATCCCCCCAACGCAAAAACACAAGAAAAAAAAAAACACGAAAACTTAATCAACTTTTCCACTACTTTAAATGGCGATTGTCTGTTCCAGTTGTACGTGCAAGTGAAAGGAAGATGGCGTGGCTCCAAGCTGCTGCGTCACGGCGTCCAGTTCGCTGTGCTGATGGGCGCGTGGTACGTGGGACTCACCAGGGTGCAGGAGAACTACCACCATTGGAGCGATGTGGCGGTCGGGTACCTTATTGGAGCTGTTTTTGGAGTTTTAGTGGTAAGATTACATCTATTGTTTTAAAACTACCTAATATTTCTTAAATTGTTTCATAAATAGGAACTTAGATGTGCTTAGCAGTGATATCACAGCAGAGTTCTTGATAGTAAGAGGTGGGAAATCCGCCTTTGCAACCATGGTGGCAAGATAGATGTTTGTTCTCTGCCTGGGTGATAATTCTAAGTACTTATGTATTTACAAAAAAAGTGTATCAGCCATCTGGGTCCCATAGTACAAGCTCTGCTCAGTTTGGGGCTAGATAGTGTTGTGTTGATTGTCTGCATTATTTATTATTTTAAGATTTTTTGAAAAGGAAGTTGTGACGCCTATTAGAAATAGCCGAGCAAACTCAGATCTTGAAACTAAAAGGGGAAAAAGTCCAATGTAGAAGTTTTTTCTGTATCCAGATTTAAAAAAACGCACATATTTATGTTCTTTTATACAACATTCGATCAGTTTGCTGGTTCCTATAGTACATAGGTACTTACTTACAAGGACTGAATCACAGAGCCAGTGGTTCTATGTGAGCAGATGATTAGGTATCCCCAGTAGCTATTTACTTGTACTATCAATGGTTCAAATCAATGGTACAACTGACACTTAGGCTACTTTTCGGCTCATGTCCTGTTTAAACAAGGTGCAGTAGGTATTATTAGGTAAAATAGGTACGTAGGCCTTTCTGTTAAATAATCTGGTTCCCTGACATGCATGACAGCTTACTAGGGTTTTGGCTGTGAAAATTAATGATATTTTTCATTACTCATACTCTGAAAGTAGGTCTGAAGTTGCCTGAGGGGCCTAATTGAAAGTAAAACTTTCAGCCCTAGGGAGAATCGCTTTCTACTGACAGCTGTCAAATTATTAAAAAAAAACAAGTTCTATTTTATTCAACCATGTTCCAACTTTCTAAAGTCTTTCTGACTGCAAGGAGGTCGTTGAACCAAATTCGAACTTTTTATTCAGCAAGTAGGTTGGAAACCCATTACGACGGTAAGAAGTTTAAAAAGTCTAATTAGAGCGCAATGTAAAATTTAAATTTAAATAACATAAAGATAGTATTAAATAAATAATATATCTTCTAAATTACTTGATTAATATATAGCTTCAACTATTTATTAAAAATAACATAGATTTGAGCAAACAATATTTACCATTTTTTAAATTATGAGAATGAAAATAATGGCTGAATAATGCTGGCGAGCCGAAGCCGAAGGCCCGCCAGAGAAAAAGAAAAAAAAAACCGGGAAGGCGGCAATTCAATCTTCATTTTCACTAATTTTTCTGTCATGTTTTTATTTTTACTTTCCTTGTATTCGTAATGAAAAGCACAGTGTTTACCTCGGGTGAAAGTCTTTTAAGTCCCTCAAGCTCCATTGGCGCCCTCGCTTACGCTCTGGCGCCAAACCCGTCTCGGGACTCAAAAAACGTGACTTTCAACACTCAGGTAACAATGTACTATTTTAACGGCGTATTTTGACACGTGGGATATTTATTTAATTTCAGTTCGTGTACGTCCTAAAGCCGAAGAAGTACGGTGGTCTCCCCACATCCTGGGAGGAGCCGGCGCCACAGAGTGTTCTGCCGCGGCCCGTGCTGGCACGGTGACTACATCTCGAGCTCGGAGACAGCGTCCTTAGGCCCATGCACACACATATTTAATAAGCCAAGTTGTCGATAAAAATATGTATAGGAGTGGCAGATGCCTACGATGCTTATGAAGTCTTGCGTACACGAAGAGGCAAGAACCAAGAACAGGCATCTGGTAATGTCGTTTTCTGTAGTAATGGCGTGAAAGCTATCCATTAAATATAGTTAGAACTCTGTTTTACTTTATAACATAGAATAATACTGGTAATATTTAAACGACTTAAATTATGTACTTACCTATTTCATGATAGCATCATCTACTCCCATTTTGTGACAACAAGTGTAGCCTCTGATTACAGCCCTCAATATTGGTAGTTACAAAAGTATAGTAACTCAGCTAATTGAATCGTATTATGGGCTATTTTTTAAATCAATGGAGTAACGTTATGCGTCAGATAAAAATATAAGTATGGTTTTCATTTTACGCTTGTCATAAATTTTATACTGCAAGGTTTGTTTATTAGGCTGCAAAGACTGACATTTTTATTCGATGAATAGCTTACTCCGTAGATGGTAAAATTAAATGTGCCCTACTTTATTACAATGTCCCCAATAACTATATCGGATAGTACCTACTCCTTAGTTTTAGAAATATTTATTTTTTTAAAGTACTACTGCTGTTGAATTGAAAGCTATAAAATATTTTTTGCTACTTAAGAACTTTAGATTGCATAGTATAATTTAAGACAATAAAGTTATTATTTTGTTAAAATAAACTTTTTTTAACTACCTTTAGTTATTTTTAAGTGAAAACCTCTTTAGGCAGGATGAGCATTTTTGAGGACAGAAAAAAACAATGAACACTTGACACTGTGACGTAAGCGACACCTCTTCGGCAAATATCGACAATCTTCGCCAATAGCCTGACTATTTCTAAACATTATCTTTTTAGAAAGATAATGTTTTTCAAGAATGGACAAGATACGGAATGAGTATATCAGGGGAAGTCTGAAAGTAGCACCAGTGACAGAAAAATTGAGGAGCAACAGGCTGGCGTGGTATGGGCATGTCATGAGGAGGGATGAAAGTCATGTGACTAGGAGAGTGATGAGTATGAATGTGGATGGATGTTTGGGTAGAGGTATGCCAAAGAAAAGATGGATGGACTGTGTGAAGGACGACATGGATAAGAAGGAAGTGAATACCTTGACTGGCCTCTAGCTCAGTTGGTAGTAGCTCTGCCTTCTGCGCCGTAGGTCGTGGGTTCGATCCCCACCGAGAACAAATATTTGTGTGGTGAACATAAATGTTTGTTCTCTGTCTGGGTGTTATATTGTATTCTAAGTATGTATTTACAAAAAAAAAATGTATTCAAGTATTATATCAGCTATCTGGTTCCCATATTACAAGCTCTGCTTAGTTTGGGGCTGGGTAGGGTTGTGTGAATTGTCCAGAATATTTATTTTATTTATTTTATTTATACAGAGATGACGGCTGATAGAGGAGAATGGAAGAGAAGAACATGTTGTGCCGACCCCGCATAAAGTGGGATAAGGGCAGAAAGAAGAAGAAGAATGTTTTTTAGGCAAATTTAACTTTGTTCAAAATAGAACTGCTTCGGGCTGATGTTTACGTACTAACCTACTTTGTTGATAATATATGCATGTTAAAATATTTATAGAAGATTTTTCATTCTACAAATATAATTATGCAGATAATTATAGAGTTTAATGTCAAAGACAAAACATTCATTATAAATATATAAAAATTATCTATAAGAGGTTGTTGGCTATCGAATTTGTAGTAAACATATTTGTAAAAGTATATGTTTACCGCCAAGTCTGGTTATTTTTCCATGACACCAGTAAGCCTACCACAAGCTCTGTCTGGCTCTGGTTTTGAGTCTGTGTGAGTGCTGTCTAAATAAATCCTAAGTCGAAACAACACACACACAGTATAATACGCTGGTGAGCACTCACACAGACTCAAAACCAGAGACAGAGCGAGACAAAGCTTGTGGTAAGCCTATAGAATGATTGAACTGATATCCTTGACATTTAAAAAAAAATGGTTCTTATCCTGGTATAACCCAGAATGTTCCTTACCTAAATCACAAGTTTTTAAGAAAAATATGTCCTAAAAACGTTTTCGATAACTGTACCATCAAATAAAAACTTATCGTATTTATCGTTCGGGCTGATGAAATGTTATTAAGTAAATAACTAAAAATAAAAATAGTTCAATAAATTGACCTGAATTAACGTCTTGTTATTGAAGTTAAATACGCTGGTGGTATGCTTATCTTATTATTACACACACTATCTTTTGTTTAGGCATACTCGTACATAGAGTTAAAAATATTATTACTATAGAACCTCAAAGAAGAAAATGTAAAAGAAAAGTATTCACAAAATAAACATACAATTAAACTACATAATATTTTCGTTCCCTTCTTTAAGACAAAGATTGAGCTAGCACGTACACCGATGACTCAACTTCAGTCACAGAATTAATAGGTACTTTAGAACGAATAAACCACTAATATGATGTCTATTGTAAACAAAAATGCATGCGATTTCCTTTCGTAGTATCGATGAACGTAGAAAACGAATAGTAAAATAAATATTATGAGTGACTCCGGTTTCAACTCACAAAAATATCGCGTAGAATGTCGCTACGCCGTAGACGTTCTACGGTTCTACGTCATCTCCAAAAATAATGCGTACAATGTTATGTGATAGGTTACAATGATATTTTCCCACGAAAATTTGCTACATTAAAGTTTTATAGTATATTTCATTACAAGTGCGGGAAGCAAGGAATATAATACTCTCTACGAGAGAAGAACCACAACTCCATACATAAAAAGTGTAGACGAAATGTCGCATAGACGCTAACGCCATCTATTAGGGATCCCACACTAACTGTGAGTGCTGGCGAGTTGGCGGGTAGTTTGACATTAGTACCTACCTACGCCCTACTGTTATTGCAATACTTTAGATAGGTATAAAATAAAACGAAATCATGATGACGATGCTTCGTTTATTGGTCTAAAATCTAAAAACATAAATTAATTGTTTTATAACAAACAGAAGTACAATTACTATATAAATTATTAACACATCCAAATTCAACGTGAGGTATTTGTCAATAACCGCAACAATATAATCGAAAATTCACTTTTTGGTTTTTACTATCAGGATTGAACATTGTAGGCAAGATCTCACATCAACCATTATAAATATTTTTGGACAAGAACAGATTTTTTATTTGTTTTCTCTTCAGCACTGTTCTCACAGAAGGTTTCTATAAGTCACTATATTATTTCTCACTTTTTTACTAACTAGTCTCAACAACAGTGTTGCGAGTTGCCTCAAGCCAACAGGGGGAGAAGATAGTAAACATGTATTTGTAGAACCTTTCATCACAAACTAGAAAAACTCGAACAACAAAACAAAAACTTTGTGAGAATTTCAGTTGAAGTTGACATTTTGTTAAAATTAGGGTTGCCATCCAACAACATCATATCATATCATATCATATCATATCATTAACAAGTAAAATAAACTATAGAAAATAAAGTTAGTATCGATATTAATAAACGTTTTCATCGATTGTTGATATTCATCACAAGACTTTTGTATAATGGTAACTTTTCCTTGTTCTGTCTCGTTTCCTCTTGCATATTCAATATCTTCTGCCTCACTCACTATGATTCCATATTTTGTAGTCTTCACAGCTTCAAACAAAGTTATATGACCCTGGCGGGAAGGCTGTCATTGCAAAGAGTTCCGACAAATGTCTACCCGAGCCGAAGGCGAGGGTTGACAGTCGGAACAAGTTGCAATGACGGTTCCGCACGTGTACTGAACGACTATTTTTAATACAGTTGCGAAAAAATTAAGCAATTTAATAAAATAATAAAAATACCATTTGCTTTTTTCTCTTCTCTCCACGCAATAAGTTCGTCGTATGTATGCATGTAGCGACTTTTTGACTTTTCCGGTAAAATGTTCTCCGAAGCATTTTGTGCAATTATACTGAGTTCCGGTGGTGTTAATTCAAAAAAACTAGGGTCGAAATTACTCATTTTGTGCAACAAACAAATAAACTCTCAAAGAACATTTCTGAAAAATGGCGCCAACCGTAAAATATAAGCAGAGATTTTTTTTTTTCTTCACCCATTCTGGAAGGCAAAGGGAACTATACCCATACAGCCAAGTCTTCAGTAGATTTTTTTTATTGATATGAATTGAAAATGAAATTTAATGAGATGAAATGAAATGAAACCTAACATAACTCATTCAATCAAATCATTAAATCTGTTAATGAAACAAATTAGTAGCTTCTTTTCAGAAATAATACGTATTTGCATGAATCATAAAAACTTCGATGAATTTTTTTAGTAAAAACTTCATGGTTGGTTTTTCTTTTTAGACATTATTTTGACAGTTGGGAAAGAAAAAGCACTAGTGCGGGAATGGTAAAAAAAAAGCACGCGTGTGTAATAGCCCACATCCCGAACGCTATACGTCCCTGCAATACGCCACTTTTTGAGCAACTGTATTAAAAAGAAACTAAAGTTTTATATGATTGTATAGGTGGTGATGTTCAAAAATGTCATAGTAATTAGACCTAGGCGCATATATCTCGATCAGATCGCAGACGTTTTAGAGAAAGGCCAGGGACCTAATTCTCAGGCCGATCTCGATCATTTTGCAATTTTATCTTATTGCTTCTTTTCGAAGAGAGAATGGCAGATTTCCTTAATTAATTCATCAACGATCTCATCGTAGAAGCGTCGACAGCTACGATATACGGAAAACGTAGAAAAAGTGCCGGGTTGTGAAAAGAAGCAATAAAATAAAATTGCAAAATGATCGAGATCGGCCCGAGAATTAGGCCCCAGGTTAAAAGTACCCTAAACCGAAGAGCATGTATGAAGAATGTTATGAGAGTGAATGAAGCGAAAGGGGTGTGTCAGGATCGTAGTAAGTGGAAATCCGTGATCTCTGCCTACCCCCAGGGGAATGAGGATTGATTTTATGTATGTTTGTATGTATGTAATTTTTCAATTACGGCCATAATCCTAAAAGATGCCTCGTGCTTGGTGTAATATAATTAGAATAGTTTCCGTATTGTATAAGATAGCTGACACAAATAGTGGCCGATAAGAAATGCGTCAAGCGTGTGACTGACGCGTGAAGGGGGCGTGGTCACTATCTCACCACGCGGGTGTTCTATCTATTTACGTTATAACGTTATAAGATTAGTTACTGAATTTAATATACAACATGTTTTTAATATTTGCGGTTTGAGATAGTAAACATTAGATTTTGCATAATATGTGAAAGGAAACAGATAGATCTCGATCTACTTCTTTTAGACTTCTTAATTTTAGAGTTTTGGGCAAAGATATTATCGCAAAAAATTATGCAGACTAAAAAACTCGTTTTTTTTTATTATTTAGTTTTTTTTTGTTAAGTTAGAAAATGTCCTTGTGACAAGCTTTACCTACCCATGAGCATAACTTACTCGTAGGTATAAAACATTGCCTAAAATATAAAAAAAATCCTTAACAAACGTTTATGAATTCAGTTATTTATATTAAGGCTCACTTTAAAACGTCTTAAAGCTAGGGGAGTTTAGGTATCAGTTCCACGCCTAGAAATCTAGCCCTGTCACTATCTAATGGTAATAGATGGCAGTTGCTTATCTTTTAAGAAATGCTTGTAGGGAGTAAATAAACAAGCAAGGTAAAAGAAATGGTACATATTATGATTTTGTGTATATGGGATACGTAGGAGTTACTTTATAATACTCTTTCATTTAATTTATATGCATAATCATAATTAATTACAGGCTGTGTTTAGTTAGTTCGGGGGAGGGCATTGGTATGCCATATCACAGGGTAATCCTAGTTTGGGTACCAATGTTATCCCGCCAGGAAAATTACATTTTAAACTGTAACCTAACTGTATATGAATGCTACTGTGATGTTTGTGAATATTCAATAAATTTCATTTCATTTCATTTCATTTCACTTTTAACAATTTCTAAAAAAAATATCGACACGAGGCAGTATCTTGGAGGCTAGTTTTGAGAGTTCCGTACCCATAGGGTAAAACGGGACCCTATTATTAAGACTCGAGACACGACGCTGTCCGTCCATCTGTCACCAGGCTGTATCTCATGAACCTCGATGGTAAGACGTTGAAATTTTCAGAGATGATGTATTTCTGTTGCCGCTTTAAATCAACGGTGATGCGATAGTTACCACTTAGCGTAAGATGGTTTATTTAGTTCATCTAATTGTTCCATCCGCTAATTGTATAAAATATATATTTTATTTTAAATCAACCTTATAAGGTAAATTTAAACAGCTTATATACAATCCTTCTATTATCACAGCCTGAACATTGTACAGATGTTATCAACATGCAGACGGCAAGTGCTAGAAATAAGACACACCTTCCAAACAGCACAAAAAAACGAAAGATAACAAATACCACTCGGCAACAGACAATGAGATATTTGACAGCGATACAGGTATCGCAGTTTATCACTTAGATGTGGCCGTACCTTTATTAGCAAACCTATTAACAAAGAACACAACAAAAAACAATACAAGAGAAATATAGTTTTTTTAGTTTGGGGTAGAAACTTTTGGGAATTCTCTACTTATTTTATACTAAGATTATTAAAAAGAGAGTTTCAATCAAGATTATTTCAACTTTTTGCTATACCTAAAGCGGTGAGTTTCTAAATTCATCAAAGTATACTATGTAACTGAACACAAGCTTTGCTCAAGCTCTCTCAGGCAATGGTTACCACTTAACATCAGCTGGGGCATTATATATTTTATGCATATCATCACCGAGTACTATAATAAGAAATGTTTACTTATTTACTTTTCTGAGGTCAACTTAGTTCAACTTAGTTCTATTTTTGCGTCACGTAGCCTATTGTGGACGGCTACAAGTCAGTTTTATCAACCACTCCTCACCCACGGCGTTGTGGCATGACATGGTTCCAATACGACCTAGCTACCTTATCTTTGTGTCAATAGCATCATTACTCGAAATCATGATTGCCAAAACCTTCAAGTCATCGGCAAGGTGAGGCGACGATCTGCGTAATGTAACTAGCAAGCACTGGAGGAGAGCCGAAGATCGGGCTTAGTGTCTCATCTTGGGAGAGACCTACGCTTCAGTGGAGTGATATAGATTGATAATGAAGATACTAAAGAGTTTTTAGACTATAACTAATGTATTATACGTTTTGTATGCAAATGGTCTCAATGCAAATCTTCCTGCCCTTATCCCACGCAAGTGGGGTCAGCTTTTCTTCCTCCACTAACCTCTATCATTCGTCATCTCAGTGCTCACTCCTTTCTTGCTCATCATTGACAAATTCCATTCTTCTTTTCTTGTGTAAAAACTATTTTATTTTTATGTTATACCTATTCATGGCAATATTGACTGAATGGACAGATGCCATCTAATTAAGAAGAAGAAGACAATATCTAATTAAATAATTTAACTTAAGTTTAATTTTTACTGACAATTTCTCAGCTTTAATTTGATATCCAGATGTTATAATTATTTATTGTCATTTGGTTTTGTTTATTTTACTACCTACCTAATTTATTTTTAATTTTACTGCCCTTAATTTAGGAGCCTTAATTTGCGCTACCTGAATTCCTTTCACAACCCTATCAAGCCCCAAATTAAGCCATTAATCATTATAATGGCTTGACAATGAGTCTAGAAAATCATCGGAGGAAACCGGCATATCGTAGAACCTAAAAAAGTTCGAAACTCAAAATCCACACTTACAACTTTTTCACAGTACCTACTCTGGTTCAAAAGAACTTGACTCGACGAGAAGAAGAATGAGTCTAATAGGCCCTTCCCACCGGTGTATGATATCGCGCACGGAGACGGATCAGCTCGCACGACACACCATGGGAACGGTCTCGTGCGCTGAGGTGCGCGGTAGCACAGGAGCCCTTTCTGTGTGCGTTGCCGTGCGTCGTCGTGCGCTGTGCGTGATGATCTGCAGAACCACGCACCGTAGGAAGGCAGCATAAGATAGCTAGATCGTAGGTATTAATTATTTATAAGTACACGTGGTACTAATAGCCCTTGCTATTACCATACATGCATATATATTCTAATAAATTAGACCTCTCAGAAGAGGTTTATATTTGATTAACTGCTTAGCTTCATTAGCATACACGCAGAACAACCGAATTAATTTATATTATAAACAAATATCGTCTACTTATTTTAATAAAGGCCATAAGGGTGACGGGTAAACCGGTTTTAGCTGGAACTTTTGTAAGTATACTCATCAAATTACTAAAAAAAAAAAAAACATCATTACTTTGTCTCAATATTATGGGTTAGTACGATGTTTTCTTCATAGGATTTATATTTTTATAATTTAATGGAAATCAAATTGCGAATGTGGTGACCAAAGCTGCCAAGCTAAATTGGGAGTGGGCTGGACATGTCTGCATCATGAGCTCTGGGCGAAAATAACCAAAGAGTGGTGCAAGAGCCAAGGCATCGCGGCAGACCAAGAACAAGATGGCGAGACGAGTTCGACAAGTACAAACCACAGTGGAACATCTCATCACAGGACCGCTCAGAGTGAGGGAATTGGGAGATGACTTTGCTCAGCAGTGGGACACATAATAATAATAGATGGGTTCCTAACTATGTATATTTATGCTTACAAGTATTTATTCTTTGGTTCCGGCGAGTTTTTTTCAGTAAAATGTGGCGTGACTACCAAGGCTGCAGAGTTTTGTAAAGGTCATGGGTCATTATAGGTCATAAGCTCTTTGTATGCCGAGCCATCCCTTGCCAATAGAACAATTATTGTCTAAGTTATTTGCTATACAAGAGTGCAAAGTTGATTTTTAACCGCGTGCTCAATTTTGATGACCGAGCAAGCGAAGGATTCTAAATTAAAATAAGAATCCTTTTAGTTAGCGAGGGAATCAAAATTGAGTACGCTTTGAAAAATCTTTGTACTCGAGTGCAACGCGTATAACTTTTCATACCACCTCAGCGAGGAAAAGACTAAAAAAAATGGCGCGCGCAATGCGGCACTATGAATTAGAAGGTTTTATGATGTTTTAAATTCACAAACTTAGTGCACACGATGTTCTTTATTCAATTTAACTTTATCCTCTAGCGGATTAAGAAACGACTTTTGCGCTCAGATATCTAAGAGCAAAAATACACTTTCCGAGATGGGGAGTAAAAAACCCTTTTAGGCGTCCTTTATACATTGGAGCAAGTTTCAGTTTGTATGAAATTCTCATATCCGCGCGCATATTATCAGCCCTAATACCTTATCGATCGCACACCGGTTATAAAGGCAGAACAAGTTGGACGCAGCTCATAACTGTCTTCGCATTCAAACTAGTCACACGCACGTCTATATAGTCGTCGAATCAAAATGTCGAGAGACGAAGTGTCAATCCATATCCTGAGGAAGGTGGTTGTGGATGGATTTTTGCTTGGAGGCTGTAAGTATTATTTTTTATTATTAAGCAAAACATAAAAAAGATACATTCAAAGAAATTTACAGCATTTTTTTTATATTATTAGCTTCTTCTTCTTATCGTGTCACTGATTCTTTCGAACCAAGTGTGGTGAAAGGATTTATATTATTAGCTGATGGAACATTTTTATTTCATTATTATGCAAAAAAATAAAAAAATATCATTCAAGATTTTTTTTTAATATCATTAGCTAGTGGAACAAGCATGTCCACCTGATGTCTAGTGGAAACCATAGCCTATAACAAAGCTTTGCCTCGTAGGTCACGCACGTCAGAAGCGTGCCCTACGATACACTGCCCTGCGTTCATCAACTTGAAGCAGTTTTAGTTTGGATGTTTAAAAAAAAGCCAGCAGTAATCTTTGGGTGCTATGGTAGTGATATTGCCCCTTACTAACCACTTACTTAGGGGGTAGGAAGTGGTTAGTAACCTACTAACCTTATTGACAAACTCCTAAGTCACTTATTTAGGGCCATAATTATGATAAGATGAAAAAAAGTTGTCTCAATCGATATGGGTGATTCTTCTTTTTTTTTTTTTTTATTAGGTAGCTACTAAGTTTAATTATACAGGCCTTTGCATCTTTTGTAGATTATTTGTATAGCGTCAGTCAGGGGCAACTGGAGACTGCTCAAGCCCTACTTGCGAGACACTTAGTACTAGGGACTTGGTACTAGACAAATTTACTGTCATCATATATTGTTTTAAATACTTAAAGATTTTGTATTTGTATACTTGGTATTGCTATTTTATGTAACTGTGAACCCATCTGTGTGCTGCCAATAAATGAAATTTTGTTATCGCACTGATTTATAGTCTAAGATAACTACAAATTCGTATTTTACAAAAGTATTTCTAGTCATGATTTATTTTTATAAATCTATGATTTGTTTCAGTGATTGTCTGCCTGGTTGCCGTGGACCTGCTATGGAAGCCGTTCCAGCGAGGGTTCTTCTGCGGAGACGAGAGCATCATGTTCCCTTACAAAGAAGACACCGTCACCGTTACCATGCTGAGAGCGGTCGGCATCGCGTTACCTGCTGTAGCTGTAAGTACTTAACAGTCAGCACGAGAAATCCATTTCAGAACTAAGACCTTAAGAGGGCATCACACAGGCGACTCTCCATACAAACGTAGTCCCCTATTTCCTCCCTGGATAATGCCTCTAGAGTAACGATTTTTTCTCATAAAATCCAGATCTGCTCGTATGTTTTCCTTTTTTTCAGAAACTTATTGATAAAGAAAATATGACCCTCATATGATTTATATGAAATATGGATTGGAGGTGATATATTCTTTATCAATAAGTTTCTGAAAAAAAGGAAAACATACGAGCACGTATATAGCAGATCTGGATTTTATGAGAAAAAATGGTTACTCTAGTCTAGAGGCATTATCCAAGAAGGAAATAGGGGACTACGTTTATATGGATAGTCTTTTAATACTCAGTATAACTTGAAATCCATAATCAGTGAATTTTAAACCTATTGTCACTGGCCAACCCAGTCAGAATTTTTTTGGTATTGTCTAAGCAGTCTAAGGTATACTGAAGTCCATTTCGGTGTTCCGCAATTCCAAAGTACGAAGTTCCATCAAGTTTAATCCATTCACTAGGTTTGAACTTCGGTGGTGGTGTTGTTGCATAAGTCAGTTAGTTATACAAATACAATACGAAAGTGACACAATACAATAAAATACGTAAAAACTACTGAATGGATTTTAATGAAACTTTACAATAATATAACTTACGCACATCAGAATAACACATAAGCTACAATTTATATAGATAATGTAACGGAAAACGGATCTAAGTAACGGGAATGGGGCGTGCGAAGCCGCGGGCGACCGCTAGTAGATCTATATAAACAGACACACGCAGCACATCGTTTTTTCATGATATCAATCATCAATTACATAGGTTTTTAACTGTATTTAAAAACCTTTGTAATTATACTAAAGTTTATTGTTATTTTATGCCTGTCCTACATTAACAGTATATGAAACAAAAACATCATAAACGAATTAAATAAAAATAATTCATCTTTGCAAAATATTATTCAATGGTAGGTACACTCCGGTGCATGCTTCATGTTTAAATGCAAAACATACACACGCGAGCATTCGTGCGCATTTGTTTTTATACGATCGTACCAGATGAGAATAATATATGTTTTACCTGTTTTACTGATCACTGGATCAGAATTATCGTGCCCTCTTCTTTCTGCCCTTATCCCACTTTATGTTGGGTCGGCACATGTCTTCCTCCTCCATTCCCCTCTGTCAGCCTGCATTCACTCCTCTCTTCTCCATGTCATCTTTTACACTCAGTTTATCCACTCAAAAATACATAATGAGCAAAAGCGTTTGTTCTTTAGCTATTAAAAAATCAAACTGTTTATGAATTTTGAAGAGAACACAACTTATCTGAGTTCAAACTTAAGCCTTGCGCGCATCTAAGCGTTTTGCGGTGGCAATCAGTGAAACGCTGTTAAATATCGCTGTCATATTTATGATATTTGACAGGGTAAAACGTTCCTAAAACGTTGTCAAGTAAAAAGTACTAAATAGATCCTACGTGAAATGTCACACACACAGTATAATACAAGCACTCAAACAGACACAACACCAGAGCCAGAAACAGAGCCAGACAGAGCTTGTGGTGGGCCTACCGATCACCACCGCAGAACGGTTAGATGTGCTTTAGTAATCCATAGTTTAGGAGACCGTAATTTTGGTCTTCTTTTAATTTTGTTTTTTTTTCGGGTCAAACATTTTGTTGAAACATATTTTGTTGGTAAGATAGGAACGATCAAGTCGAACAAGCTAAGCCCTTTTCGTGAGCCTATTGAACAGCTATTGAAGTAGCATTGAACTTTGTCCACAAGATTTACTTAGGTACATTACAAAGCACTGCGGAAGATGTACTTAACGTGGTCATTGTACCATCCTGTATAGGACACCACGGCAGTTCTGTCAATTAGTCTAACTGTCTGAAGATTACTAGATCGCTCAGTTTACCTCATCAGTGTAAGTCTTCTGTCTCTCTGTCCTAGTGGGCCTGCCCAATAGGACTTCAAGCTGACTAATAAATAAATATCAAATAGGGCTAGTAAGTCTTTTGAACCATTCGATATTTTTATACGAACCATTGCGTTAAAGTAATATTAAAGCATTGTAAAGAAAATACTTTTTTCAAAAATGAATTGATTATTTACAATAGAAATACATGATTTACAAAAACTTTTATTTATAGAATATGAAATAAAAAACTAAATTTAAAAGATTTTGTCACATGTAATTATTTTTTTTAACAGTCTTAGCGATCTAGCATAATATAAGTTTAAAAAACTTCAGAGTCAATTTTGATGTAATTTCCAAGGGACTAATCAGAAAGCTGGAACTTTCAGATATACCAGAGAAAAAATATTTTTCCAAAACAGCAAAAAAAATACAAGCGAAACCTTCTTTTTTATTTGAAATTGGTTAAAATAACTTATTTTCTTGCGTACCAAAGTATTTTATAAAGAGTGAGAAGTCTGAAAGAAATTACCAAGTCAGAGTAGAAAAAATATGGGCAGATTTGCGTATGAAAGACTACAGGTACTTTGTAGTTTCAAGTGGTTTTGATCGGTTATCAATTCGTTGAAATAAAACTCGCAAATGCTACGAGTTATGACCACAATCATGCAAAATGTTATAAAATTTTCTAATTTGAAGATAAGGGAAATTGATAACATGGTAGGTACACTCATCATCATCATCATTATCAGCCTGAAGAAGTCCACTGCTGGACATAGGCCTCCCCTACACATTTCCAGGAAGAACGATTCTGAGCCCTTTCCATCCATCGACTTCCCGCGATCTTAACAATGTCGTCGGTCCATCTGGTGGGTGGGCGCCCTACGCTTCGTCTTCCGGTTCGTGGTCGCCATTCGAGAACCTTAATATCCAACGGTTGTCGGTTCTTCGAGCTATGTGGCCTGCCCATTGTCTTTTCAACTTACTAACTCTACGAGCTATGTCGGTGACCTTGGTTCTTCTACGGATATCCTCATTTCTGATTCTATCACGTAGTCGTAGTGCAACTCCCAGCATAGCTCTCTCCATAGCTCGTTGCGCGACTTTGAGCTTGTGCACGAGGCCAATAGTTAGCGACCACGTCTCAGTTCCATAAGTCATCACTGGCAACACGCACTGATTAAAGACTTTCGTCTTGAGGCTCTGCGAGTCAAGTAGGTATACTACTGACTTATAAAAAAAAAGTGTTCAGAAACATTCACACAACACTATCTAGTCCCAAATTAGGCAGAGTTACTATGCAGAATTAACAGGGGAAAAAGATATTAGCTGACATAATACCAATATAACAATTTATTTTGTAAATATTTACTTAGAATACAATACCTATCCCAGACTGTGATCAAACATTTTCGTTCACCACACAAATATTTGTTCTCGATGACGATCGAACCTACGACCTACGGCGCAGAAGGCAGAGTTATTACCAACTGAGTTGCGCAGGCCGATGGCGATGGCGATCACGTGAAACGTCAAATATGACAGTGATATTTAACAGTGTTTCAGCTATCACCATCATCGATAGTTTGCAGTTTTTTGATGGATAAGAAAAATAAATAATTCAAATTTTTTGGGCAGAAAAACTCATTGTCTGATGACACTATCATATTCCAGTTCCTTATCTGCGAATGGGCGCTGCTCCGCAAAGAGAAGAACGACCAGCGTGTCTTCGGCATCCGCATCCCACCATGGTTCCGCGGCATCTACTGCGTGGGCATGACCTTCGCCATCGGAGCGTGCTTCTGCGAGCTGGCCACTGAGACCGCTAAGAACACCATCGGCAGGCTTCGACCGCACTTCTTTGACGTAAGTATCAGAGACTGACCCTGTGACCCTGTGATGTTGCTTTACCCTATACACAGGGTGTATGTGATACTGACTTACACCTAAGAACTATGTATGTGCCTAAACTAAACCATGTGTAAGCAATAAATATATTCAGTATTGAGTATTTACTGTTTTCTTAAAACCATTTGAGAAAATGGTTAATATCACAAATATTTATTTTCTTTCAACTTAATCTAGAGTACATTTCATAGGTTTGAGAGCCTCTTTAAGCATAGATAGAAATGCCTGTGTTAGAGGGTCTCGCTCTTCTGAATACTGTGGATACTCTGGTGTATGTACAGTACAATAAGAAAATATATTAGACAAGTAAAGTCTAAAAAACTTGAGAAACCGACTTCATGGCTGACTGCTAAACCGATTTTGATAAAATTTTAGATAACCTTTCAGATAAAAATGTTTTTCAAATCGGTTCATAAATGACGTAGTTATTCGATAACAAAATAAAAAAAAAATGGTTAAAAAAAGCAAACAGGCTGGAATTGACTTGAGGAAGAGTCAGTAGAAACTTGCTAATTTAGTGGAAGTACGAGTATCATATTCTCGTGAACAGATAATCTCGTGTTGTGTTACGTTATTATGTGTTATTATCTCAAATAAGTTATTTCCTGCATATCATTGCTACAAATGATACCAAAAACTTACATGCGTAAGATGATGATAATAAGTTATTTTGGGACGCTACGATATATACGATATACCTACCTACTTTTTTGGGGACACTGATACAATTCTTCAGATAAAAAAAAAACTTTATCTGACTAAAAAAAATATCATGGCCAACCCACACAACACTATCTATATAGTCCCAAATAAATCAGAGCTTGTATTATGGGAACCAGATATATAGCTAATATAATTCACCTCTCGCTCTTAAATAAACTTGCTTATATTTTTGCTTACTATATATTAAAATTAAAATAAATAATGTTGACAATCCACACAACACTATCTGGCCCCAAACATGAGAATGAAGTTTTTTTGTAAATATGTACTAAGAATACACCACACCCAGACAGAGAACAAATTCGCGTTCACCACACAAATATTTGTTCTTGGTGGGGATCGAACCCACGACCTACGGTGGAGAAGGCAGCGCTACTACCAACTGAGCTGAGAGGCCAGTCATTTAAAGCTACCTGTCTAAATTATACAAGTAATCCTCTTTTCTCTTCTCACAAATAATAAAAGTTCCATTTCTTTCACTTCAGTTATGCAAACCCTCGGTGAACTGCAGTCTGCCAGAATGGCAGAGCCGGTACATCCAGGCAGAAGAGTACTCGTGCACCGGAGACCGGAGCGATCTGTTCAGTAATATGAGAAAATCGTTCGTGAGCGGACATTCGAGTTGGGCTGCATATACTATGATTTATATGGCTGTGAGTACTTTTAATAACTTGTGATTTTGAACCAATGCACTGACTAGTATAATGTAATAGGATATTTGGTAAATACTTTATAGTATAAAGTTTATACCTTTAACTTACAGCTACTTAGTAATTATTTTCTGCTCTTTTGCAAATAGAATTAGATTTAAATTATTAGAAGAATAGAATAAGGGTTAATTTTTTTATTTATAATTTTCTAACATTGCGTAATCCTCTATAAATTGTGTGGATTACAAATATTCTGTATCATTGGAACAAAAATAATTTTTTAATCGTTTATCAATATACATTGCTTAAATTCCTTTCACCACACTGGTTCAAAAGAAAAATGACCCGACAAAAAGAAGAATATAAAATTCATCTTTAATTTTGTAAAGAAAACGCCTGCTATAAATGTTTTTTTACATTTAATAGTTTGCAAGATAAAGTAGTTGATATAAAAATGGGTGTAAAAACTTGAAACTTTATAACAAACCTACTGCGCCAATTTTATGAAAAAAATTTATTTTTAATAAAATATACTTATATTTTTACAAATCGCTTTTTACGGCTTTTTTTTGACGGACTTTAAGTTACGGACAAAAAAAACCGAGAAGTTGATTCTATATTAAAAACTTCTATATTTTTCAGTTTTTATTATTTTGTGGCCAGTTTCTTAATAAATACTATTATTATTTTCCAGTTGTACCTACAAAAGCGCATGACATGGCACGGTACGCGTTTCCTCCGCCACACCATCCAGTTCACGGTGCTCATGCTGAGCTGGTACTGCGCTCTGTCCAGGGTGACCGACTACAAGCATCACTGGAGCGATCTGTTGGGGGGATACGCACTGGGCAGCGCCGTTGCTGTGCTTATGGTGAGTCTAATTTTCAATCTACAAATACCTATATAATTTTATCCGTCAGATTCGAATATCTTAAAATAATATACTAGCGGCCTGTCCTTTCGTCGCACGGGTGGATATTTATTTTTTAAACACATAAATATAGCCTATGTCAGAAAGGCTAAGTCCATTGATATCTTTAAAAGGATGGTCAATGATCACTACCTAACTAGTTTATAGTCTATCTTTGTTCTTTGTATATATATATATAATATATATATGTATATATATATATGAATGTTTGTATTTATATAATATTTTTATTTGTGTAATGTATTGTTATATATTTAGATATTTGTATTTATATAATATTTTTATTTGTGTAATGTATATTTATATATTATAAGTACGTTTATGTAGGTAATATTTTTGAAAATACTCATAATATTTATTTAATCTCATCAAATCAAACTCCCCCCCTCTCTTGTTTATGTTCGATTCTGTCCATCCCAAGGTTGCCTGGTAGAGATCGCTGTTAGCGATAAGGCCGCCCATTGTTTTACTGTGAATTTTTAGTTTTAAGCAAAATACTGTACCTATTCCTATATGTGTCATAGTAATCAATAAAGAGTTATCTATCTATCTATCTATGTTATTCAAGGTGAATGTAGCTTTCCAATGGTGTAAGAATTTTTGAAATCGGCACAGTAGTTTTTAAGTTTATTCATTACAAACATACACACAAAAATACAAATCTTTACTCTTTATAATATCAGTATAGATTTTTATTTGATTTTATACCCATCTTAATTTAGGCTTGTCATAAATTTGTCATTTGTCACAAGTTTGTCATTTTTATTTCACGAATAAGTGTTATTCTCCCAAAAGCATCTACCAAGAAGATCTTAGATCTTATCGGAATGTCCATATGCTTCAGAAAAGTGGGTTTATCTTTTCCTGAAAAACTGACAGCACATCAGCATTGCCTAGGTGCTCCACAGCCCCATAGGCACACAGTAAAAAACACAGTTTTTTTCATAGCTTCAAGTGTTCAAGTCATAAACTTAATAAACTTATTTTAAAACCACAGACTTCAAATAATCTCAGCGAAAGACCGGGTCATTATTTTACCTATTTATCACTAGTTCTATGACCCCTAAAATGGTCACTGCCACTGACAGTTGACTGACTTGTTATCAATAATAGTTATTTCTGCAGTTTTGTGACTCATTATTTTCATTCATTACAATAATAATTGCAAAGATAAAAATACCTTCACCTTACCTACATAATTGAACTTAATTACTCTTACTTTACCTATTTAGTCGACAAACAGTGATGTTGACACGCAAAAAATTATTATTTATAATGCATGGGTTTAATGTCTGAAATAAAAATACATTATTTTTATTATTTTTAAAAAGAGGCAACTGAAACTTACCAATTTTACGTCTTAGATTGATGGACGTAGTAGCGCTCATAAATATAAGACAATAAAATAAGAGCATGATGTCGTTGGACTTGCTTTGTAAGTTTAATGAGGTGCACTACGTTCGTACACATACTTCAGCTCTCGTGAAAAAATTGAGCCTTTTGAAATATTTGAGCAAAACTTGTGACTGTGTCATAGACTTTTTAAACTCTTTGCTGGTTTCCAATCTCCTTGTGTGATTAATGAATGCACTGTCAACTTAGGAACAGTTTTTAAAAATGGAACGTGTCAAATAAAAAGTGTGGGACGCAAGCATTTTTAAAGCGGTGCGCAAGAATGCTTGCGTCCAAGTTTTTGAAACATCCTAAAAGGGGTGCAGTTGAAATGTGTATGGAAAAAGCTAAACGTGAACGAAGTTGCGCGGGATTCTACTAGTTTGATGACATAACTTTTTTAATGTCATTCAAAATGCAATGTATCATTGATAAATAGGGTTCCTTTATGACTGAAGGCCTACGCACACCTAGGTCGTTGGCGTCGGCGATCAGTGAAATGCTGTCAAATTTGACAGCGATATTTACAGCGTTTCACTGATCGCTATCGCCAGCGACCTAGTGTGCGCAGGCCTTGATTGGTTTGAAAAGTTCCTTGTCAAACAAGGGACCAGTAAACCTTCGTTTTTTTATATATTCCAACACAGGAGGCCCAAACTGTAGACGGTTGGAAAGAAGGAAGAAAGGCCCTTGTTGTAAAACACAACGGAAACGTACCTAACCAAGTTTTTTTTTTCCAGTGGACCTGCTGCACAGATCTGGTGCAGAAGAAGAACCACGCACCTTTACCCCAATTCGAGGTGAACCACAACGCAAACCAATTGGCTATGACGTGAAGTGACAAGTGTAAAGAATAATATGGGTCTGACTAGTCTAAAACACGATGTATATCTATGACGTAGGTCAAAGCAAATGGATTCAGAGTGAGATAGAACATTTTGCTAGTAGTCAAGCTAGATGTTTTGTCTCTCTCTGAAAGTTTGAGAATTATTTTGAATAATGTTAGACTTTGATTTAGTTTTAGTAAAACCTACCTCTAACACCAAAAAGCAACGGCACTTGCAAAAAGCCGCAAATAATTTAAAAGTTTTGCCCAGTTCATTACGAGCCTATTCTAAATTAATTCAATGTTTAATGTATTTTATATATATTATTTCAGACAATTAGGTTTTTTCTCTTTTCCCATAAAATAACAATTTGTTCAAAAAGTCGACGCGCTTATTGTGGTAACAAGCTGATTTAATTTTATTTTTAGTTAAGGATCTTTAAAAAAGGCGTCTATGATTTAATAATTTACAGCCCTACTTATAAACGCAATTTAAATTTAATCATTGCTTAAAGTTAGCCCTGTCACTGTTTGTCATTACCCAGTGGTAAGAGATGGCAATAGTTTAAGCACTGTTTATCTTTTGACATATTTTTATAAGTAAGGCCATTAATGTTTAGATGTTTCCTCAACTACGTCGCAACAACTGATTTGGATTAAACTCTGAAAAGATATAGTTTTAGAACGGAATTTCACCAAAGGCAAAATTAAAAAAAAATACCAGCTTCCAGCTACCTACTGCTTCTTTTTTTTCGCCTTTATAGTTTTTTTTGTTTGTTGTCCTAAATAAAAACTATAAAACTATAAAGGCGAAAAAAAAGAAGCAGTAGATAGCTGGAAGCTGGAATTTTTATTAATAACCACATACCTTTCACGCAAAAATTTGGTGCCTAGATTAACCTTAGCATAATTTTATGACTTAAAAAAGCTACAGCTAAGAAAAATGCTTCGTGTAAGAATATAAGTAGAGTTAGCAATATATTTAATTAAGTAAAATTATGTAAGCGATGCTATTTAGATTTACGGTAGATTTTAAAATAAATAATTTATTTCTACAAGAAATTTGCTTTTATTTATTTCTTTAAATGCCTATACTAGAAGACCTAGATAACTTATTTATATAAACTAAGAAAATTTGAGACACAGTTTACTGTGTATATTTTTTTAATCTAAACTAGCTGATAGAACAAACATATGGGCCACCTAATGTTAAGTGGTAACCATCGCCTATTACAAAGCATTGCCTCGTAGGTCATGCACATCAGGAAATGAACTATTGAATTGAAAATTGGAATGCTGCGATGCAAATTGGAAGTTTAAAAACCAATTGTACATTCTAGTGTAACTGACTGTACATACCGATTTGTAGTAAGTTAATAACTTATTAGTAAACATCGTTTGTAAATCTACCTGTATGAAGTATTTACTTGAAACTAAACCAAAACAGAACAAGCACTCAATTAGCATACAATCAATACTATTCCCTAGACTTACTAATGCACTCACATTCACCATTCCTGGTATTCCACTATAAACCTTAAAATCTAAAACCTAGAGCTTATAATAACATGAAGATAAGGTACCAAAGGTAGCTCCTCACATTCACAATTCCTGAAATTCCAGCAAAGCAATATGAACTGTAAAGACAAGTATCATAGAGGTTATAACAGGTGGTCGTGGAGGAAGGTTCGTGCTAAAGTTTACTTTCCCTGGTGGACGATTTCGTTCGGAATGCCCGATGTGCCGACTGGTCGCGCTGCTGAGTCTACCGAGCTAACAAAGAGTTAGGGTGAACAGATGAGTCAATCCATATCTTACTTTAAGATGAATCAATCCACAGTATTCTTGTTTTATTTGAAAGCAAGGGAATTTGAAGAATAAAGAGGCTTAATCACGAATGAATTGGACTTTTGTTGTAAACGCATCGTATACGCGACAAATATCAAAGTTTATTCTTGATCTAGGCCCAGGTCATAAATGCCGAGTTATTTCAAACTTTAATTACAAAGAAATAAAAATGTATTGAATCAGGAATGGGCATTTCAAGAATAGACCGTCCTAGAGCCAAGCAAAAGTTATCCATGTAACTTTTTTGCCTTATCCAATGGTAAGTTGGTAAGATAAGACAATATTTTGAGCAATGATAATCTTTTGAGAGACTGTTGTAAGTAAAGAGACTCTTTTGATTGTTCTAGCATGCTTAACATTAACAGTCTTCACTGAGGCTCACAACAGGTATCCAATTTTATAGCACCTGCCTTTCTCCTCTAGCCTCTTTGCCATCATGCACCGTAAACAATCATGGGCAGTGTACGCCTGGCCCCCGCGAACGCCAGCCGTTGAAACCAACCTTACGTCTGACAGGTGTTCAAATTAAAAAAAAATAATTCAATTCGAACAAGATTCGTACGTGTGTGAATTTTTATAAAAAGTTTTCGTTTTTTCTTTTCTTTCTCGTGTGCCAGTGTTGTGTCTGATTTACAGTTAAACCTACTTTGTAGAGTAATGTAACTTGGTGAAGCTTGGTGTACTTTTATTTGAACAGGTAGTGGGAACTATTCTTGAATGTAACTGGATTATGTCTTTCTTGTCGTTGTAATATAATTATGAGTTTTGATAAAGTATAATTGAGTATTATTGAAGTATTATAAAAAATAATTGTTATGGTGAGAATCACATACTTAAGAACTCTTGAATAATACTATTTTGTTGAAAATATAATCCAATAATGAAATAAACATTTTTTACATTAACCGCAAATTAAGTTAAAAATATACCTATGTTGCAAAGAAGTATGACGACCTATTTTAACCACAAAAACGAGAGATAATTAAGAATATGAAGAAATATAATCATAAAAAAAAATATGAAATAATATGAAATTTTATTTATTAAATCTTTTTGAATAATATGGAATCTATTGAATCTATAGAATATGAATGAATATATATCTATTGCACCTAATATACCAAAAAATGAACACAAATGTAAGTACCTATTAATAGGTGCCTTTAAAGGTTAAAAAAGTACCTACCATAAGTTATACAAACCCGCATGCCTGAGCCAAATTGACAAAGCAGCTCATATAAATATTTATAAGAACCAGTTACAAAAATTATATAAAGTATCGATAAAATGATGTAAACCGCCAGTTTCTATCAAATTGGAATGTCTAGTCAAATGGAAATGTTAGGGCTACATAAATAAATCAGGAACATTTGTCTCTGGCCGGAACTGTCAAAATATTTCGCGCGAACACAAAACTGTAAATTACAGATTTTAAAACTGTAAATTTCTTCTAATCAGCTAATAAATCAAAATAGATTCAAGAAAATTTATTAAGCTCTATTTTTGTCTGTTGTATTATTTTTTTGACAACTTTACTGTTTGTGTCTCCTGTTTTGGGCATCTTATTTTAAAGCTTACATATTTTATTGCTAGGTTATGCGACTATTTGTATTCTTTTATTGTAATACAAAAGTTAAACCTATTTTTTATATTATAACGGTGTGTAAAAAGTTAAACAGTCCTTTGCATCTATTCTAGATGATTTATATAACGTTAGAGGCAACTGTTTTTGCTTACGCCCTTGTGTACTTATACAACGTGTATCAAAATATGTGTACTATCCTGAAGGGGGGTGAATTTCCACCCCCCGGGGAACAACTTTTGTTCAACGACTTTTCGAACTTCGATTGGTACCTATCTCTGAAAAAAACTGCAACGAAGTTTCAACATGAACAGCTGACTTTATACAAAGTGACAACCCTAAACTCAGCTACAGAGGTAGTAGGTAGTAGTAGTAGACCTACAGAGGTAGTAGGTCAAGGGGTCAAGGGGTTACAAGGATAGGGTTGTCAATTTATTTAGGCATTATGAAATTAAATATTTTTGTATGGGAAACTGAAAATAGGAATTTTTAATTATCTCCCCCCCCACAACTGATCACCATTGTGGTCTGAAACCCCCCACCTTCGCATAGTACACATATTTAGATACACCTTGTATAGATATAATATAGAGAAGACTAGGCTATCTACACTCTACAGTATCCAAGTATCTTATAACCATATCCTATAGGCTTATCCTAGATGTACCAACTTCGGATAAGACTATAGAATAATGTCGATTGCCCTTTGAACTCTCTCTGCTCTAAATTGATCTCTTTTTTGCTAAATTCTACTCTTTTTTTTAATAGCTGGCCAGAGACAAATTTTGCTGCTCCAAAATCAACTCTGGTTTTACTAAATTCTACTCGCTTTGTTAATAGTCGGCTAGATACAAATGTTACTGTTCTAAATTCAACTCTGATTTTGCTGAATTCTACTCTCTTTTTTTTATAAATAAGTTGTGTCTTTTTTTCCTTGTAATAATTATACTTTGCTAACTTTAGCTCTTCTCGTCTTATTCACCAGCCTACCTTCTCAAGGTAGCATTGGTGTTGTTTAATAGAAAGATGGTTAAATTTTTTATTATTTACCCGTGTAATAGTTCCAATAAAATGATTATCTAATCATCTTATTAAATCACTAGGATCAGTTTACACTTGAGATTTGCATAAATCACAAAACAACAGTAAACCAGTACTTGTCAGTAGGTAACATTCCATTCTTACCTTATGCTTAGGCTGTGGGCAAACCGCATACCGCAGAGCACGGCAAATGTTGATAAGATTATACGAATTCTTCGACAAAAGCTCTTCGTCTTAAACAAGATTAGGCTCTTGAGACAAGCAGCCATACCTATAAACGCAATTTAAATTTAATCATTGCTTAAAGTTAGCCCTCTCACTGTTTGTCATTACACAGTGGTTAGAGATGGCAATAGTTAAAGCACTGTTTATCTTTTGACATATTTTTATAAGTAAGGTCAATAATTTTGAGACAGGCTATAAGGACTAGGGGCTTAGATAACACTACATCCTATACTAATATTATAAAGAGGTAAGATTTGTAATTTTGGGTGTAGGTATGTTTGTAATTAATAAACTCAAAAACTACTGTGCCAATTTCAAAAATGCTTTCACCATTGGAAAGCTAAATTCACCCTGAGTAACATAGGCTATATTCATGTGTTTAAAAAATATGTGTCCACCCGTGCGAAGCCGGGACAGGCCGCTAGTCAATTATGTTCTGGAACTGCTATGAACTGCCAAGGAGTGGAACTCTCTTCCGTCGTCAGTATTTCCGGAACGTTAAAACTTAGGAATTTTTAAGACAACGATAAGCTTCCGACAAATCATCAGATCATGAAAATGGTTGGATGGATTTCTACAAAATATGGCTTGGACCTTCCCAGAACTATCAGCTTATTAACAAAAATGGACAAAATTCAAATAGGAACATTGTATTCGGAGCTATGATATGTGACCACAGGCAAACAGATAAGAACCTCAAACTTATTTATATGAAACTTTTGCTTTTGAAACCTGCGTCTCACTAAGTTGACACCACATTGGAACTTCACTGCTATTTTTATTTTTGTTTTGTAAAAGGAACATCTAAAATAACGGTAGGAATCAAGCTATAGTTTGTTGCCTGTTCTTCTAGGCTTGGTCGCGTGGAACTGACACCTAGACTCACCTAGCTTTAAGACGTTTCAAAGTGATGCTTGTTATATATCTTAAATAATAAATGTTTGATTTGATTTGATTAGCATCCCTCTTTTCGGTATCATTGCCAATATTACGTTTTATTTTTTTATTTGTGAAAGTTTATTGCATGTTCTTCTTGACTTGGTCGCATATGAAAGTGATGTTTCACTAAGCCTTAATACGAAGTGATCCTTGTGATTCAACTGAATAAATTCTTTCTGACATTAAATCTGAAGGTTTTCGTATAAAAAAAATAAGTAGGTAGCAATGGAGCAACAAGTAAAAGTAGTTTCTAGAATTATTAGCCCTCGGCTCCCACACTTATGCCCACGGCTCACACTGGCCCACGCTCCATATATTTAACAATCCATTGACCAACACAAGACCAACATTGGCCAAAACGATCACCTACTACCACAATTAAGAAGATTATATTTCAATCGAAATTCAACTTTATCTCTAACAGGATAAAGCTGTTTTTAGCGTAGAAAAGAAAATTCAGGGAACTTTAAAAGTGTCATCAATTTATTCATTGCCGTTCTCACCATTCCTTTTATAATTTTGATTATTTTATGAGTTATCTTTTATTTCATCTTTTATAACAGTTTTATGATAAGTTTAGCTAACCTTTGATTCTTTGAATGATGTCATAGGACCGAAATACTTCTTAACCTGATCATAGTACCTATTACGAAAGCTTTTTATTGCTTGTTTCTAAATATGTAAAAAGTAAAACTATTATAGATTTAAAAGGTTACCCAAGAAACAAACTCTACATATAAATAATTGGCTTCATTCACAAATCTTTATGTTTAATTTTAAGTTTTAGAGATTATACTTTTTCATTGTAGTCGTTTCATGCCTAGTCTCCTGCGCTTCTTTTCAATAATTCGATGTATTTTCTAGAACACGTGACCTACATACTGAGCCGCTTACAATACAGTAAATAACACATCATAACATTAGCCATCATTATATCGACACGTTCCAATAGTTACAGCGTCTTTACACATTGGCCCAAGTTGCAAGCTGATTCCACATTGCTTTATATCCACCAACATATACAGGGTTATTCATAATTAGCTGCAAATACTCAGGAATTAGGTTCAACAAATAAAATAAAAAATATTTATGATATGATTTTTTTTAAGTTTTGTTATGAAAATCCCGAGAAAATCGATAAAGGAATCATTGGCGCCTGACCTGTTTTGACCTTTGATCCGCGCCCGCGCGCCGTGAGTGACACTCTGCGTTCAGTCACCGCCTGGGTGGGTCATCGTCCTGTTCTCCATGGCAATCATTATGCAATAGCCGTAAAGAAATTAATAAAAATAAAATTTTGATACAAAAACTTGAAAAAATTTTTGATCAAAATTAAAAAAAAATAATTTCATAAATATTTTTTATTTTATTTGTTGAACCTAATTCCTGAGTATTTGCAGCTAATAATGAATAACCCTGTATTGATTGGCTGAAATTTGTATCTCTAAAGCCTTGCGCATATTTAAACGTTCTGTGGTGGCGATCAAAGACCACAGAATGGTTCTCTCGGTTCACTCAGATTCAAGCATTGTTTTTGTATAAAGACCCATATGCAGAAACAATGCTTGATTCTGAGTCGAGCCTCAAGCATAGTTTTTTTGACAGTTCTCAATGGAAAATTGTCAGTGTCATAGAATTTTGAAGTTGATGAGAAACAGTTATTCTTTAGAATAACTATTTATCATCAACTACACTAATCCCCAGTTTCCGAAACCAGTTGCACGTTGCACAAACGACAATCAACGAGAAAATGTTTATTCTCTAGATCTAGACCTTGTGTCATACCATATCCAATCACAAATTTTTCAATAAAGTGAAAACAACTTATAGCAAGGACAAGAATTTTGGATGTCTCTCTATTTTTGGGGTTATAAACGCACAAATGAGGTTTGAATGCTCTTTCAAGGCACTGTCAAATGGCAAGTTAACAAATCGTCTCTTTTGAGATCATTCTTTCTGCAACCAAATTAAATTTGACAGTCCTACTAACAGGCAATAAACATACTGAATACTGAAAACTTAACAGGCTTGTTGGTTGATCACAGGATAGGCTTTTTGAGACCAACCATAAGTAGGTTAGGCAAAACGTTCAAAATAAGAAGTCGCTTACCTTCTATATTATAGACCACCCACATCTCCAGGCAAGCAAAACGCGTGTCTTTCCTTACGGAGAGTTGCGTTAACTCTTGCGTTGAAACGGCCACAACGCATGCTATACAGGAATTAGCACAGATAATGTTACACCAATGCATTGTTACAAAATATACGTATCTACAAGACATACAGGGTGTTATTAATAATCCCGGCGCAACGCTGGAGTAGTTAAATCGTGTTTTGTCACATTTGCTCGAGTTGACAAATGCATGTCAATGCAAGAGACAAAACACGGATTAACTAGTCCAACGCTACGCTAGGATTATTAATAAGACCCAGAGGGTATATAATACTGTACTTACGAGGGAGCAAGCAGATAACCTACCTGATGTTAAGTGATAATCATGATTAATGCCTTGTGTCCATTACTAAGCCTTCAAATGTTATTCGTATATTAGAGTATCTTTTTAAAATCTTAATTCTACCATTACCATAATAATATAAGTTTTGAAAACTGGACTGGACTTCGTGACCAAACTTTTCAACCGATTTTGATGAAATTTCAATGGGACAGTGCGCAAGGCATTACTGGACCGTCTTCAAGAAATATACCTGACGTTCAAATTTTTAACACAGATCCCGAATGATTGAGATTTTCCAACAAAACAAGGATGATATTTATCTTTCTCGAAACTTTATTCTGAGTCTTTGAATTTAAACTTATGCCCAGTTAATGCGATCAGATTAGTGAATAGAGAAAAGTTTGAAATAAGACCATTCATATAATATTGAATGTTCTTATTTTAAACTCATAAGTGTAAAATAAGAATATTCAAAATAAAGTTACAACCCCCACCTTACCGTAGCCTGGAGTTACTCAGTGGTCACTCACCGACCCCGCTGTATAATTAATATTTCATAGGGTTGTTGCAATACGACTCCATACAGGGGTGAACTCGATCAATAAGAGCTTTCAAAGGAAAACTTCGTCTCCTTTGCCTTTCCTTAAAAATTTTAGTAAAGTATTAATAATTGTACTGGCAGTATAAACATAATATAAGAACTAAATATCATTCGTGGCAATTTCTTATGGGTTCAGATCGCACCTTCATAGTATTTCTGTCAAGTAACTCTACTTTTTTGTTAGAGCTATCACCTACAATTTTTCAAACACTGGCCTCATCTAAGTTTAGTTTCTACCAACTTTTTTATGCTTTTTATTATTTTTACTTTTTAATCATTCTCCACAATCGAATCTTGTTCTAACTAGTGCTTCGCCATTTCAGGCGTCAATAAGTGAAAAGTGATTTGACAGTGACAGTGACAAGTGCCGTGCAAACTTCAAACATGGCTTGAATTTGAATCAACCGAAATGTAATCATAGTTTGAACGGGACTTTAAAACTAGAGGAAGACAATGTACCGTCCGAACTTCTACGAAAGCACTTGCTTTCGGTGCAATGAGATCGTGTACCAGGTGGACCGGGTGGGTCCACTTAAGGATTTCACCTTCTTTCATAGTGGGTGTTTCAAATGCGCTAACTGCGGGACCAAGCTCACTTTGAAGGTAAGTTTAGTAGTCGTAACACAAAGTTTAAAGTCTCGTATTCGTGGTAAACATTTGTTTCGCAACAATTGAGCAACATTGTTGATTAACGGCAAGAATGCTGCTGGAAACGCAGTGCTGCCAGCAACATATTGACAGCAACTCCGCAACACATTGATTCAACTTTGTTGCAAAACAAATGTTTACCCTGAATACGAAGTTTAAGTGTTGCCGCACACGGGCTGGAGGCCCATGTGTGCCAACACTTGTGTTGTGCCACAGCCACAAAACGCGGCCACCGGCATATTTCCTGTAGTATTAATACATTTTATATGGACTCGCGTAGTACCGCCACGTCGTAGTCATAATATAAATTTTTGCTTAGCTATTATATTTAGTAAGTAGGATTAGTATAAGTTAGGTTAAGCAACACTGTTTTGTTAAGGTCGGAGAAATAAAGGCTTATTTTATTTTATTTATTATATGGACTCGCCGCACACGGTTGACGCCGGTAGCCGCCACACGCTACAAATTGTCGCTATATAAAATGTATATATGAAAACTACAGGAAATATGACAGTGGCGGCGTATTGTGGTTGTGGCCAGAGACCCGTGTGCGGGAACACTTAATGAAAATGTATCAAATTAAGCAAATCTTTTAAGCTTATAGTTTATTTCCTTAATTTTTTTGTAAATTATATACCACTCATAATCCAAAGAATATTTTTGTGAAAATACCAAATATACAACTCCTAATACTATGTGAAACGCACAGAGCAAAACATCTATGTTCATCACAAAGTTTTGATCACGGCTAGGATCGAACCCACAACCTACAACGCAGAAAGTAGAGCTGCTACCACTGAGCTGTAAGATCGATTTACGGTCCCCATATTTACAAACGGCTTTGATCTGTGTAGGTTCGGTCTAGAAACCAGAATGTGTTTAATAAAATTAACGTTTCTACAACAATGCTAAAAGCCGGTATTTCCTATACAAGTGGTCGACCTTGAAGGTCATAATCTTCACCCAGAAAACAATCTTTGTTTTTGCGGTCGCTCAAACCTTTGTGTAGCTAATTCGTGGACCAAGAATAGAATGACAATAGAGTCAATTTTGTTGTTGCTTAAGAATAGTAACTTGTAAGGTTGTTCTATTATTTATTGCGTGGTTCTCATATTTTTATTTTATATATTCTAAACCTTGCTTAATTTAAACCGGCTCGACGTTTCTCTTTCTCCTCTTCTTTTTGTTTCTCTTTGCACGCAAGAGACTGCGACATTTTAGTCCAATTTCTTAAGGCCTGCGCACACCTAGTTCGCTGGCGGTAGCGATCAGTGAAACGCTGTCAAATATGGCTGTCAAATTTGTCAGCTTTTCACTGATCGCTGACACCAGTGACCGAGGTGTGCGCAGGCCAACGAAAAAATACGCTTTTACAACAACTAACACCACTATCAAATTTTTATTTAAATGCAACTTTTTATCAAGAGAAAATTACTGTAGTGCTTCAGAGCGATGACCACAGGTGTAACCGCCAATAAAAAAACTAATCGTATAAAAAGCGACACTAATAGTTACCTCTCACTTTAAATTAGAATTAGCGAAAGTATGTGAGCGAGAGAGAGAATGAAGGCACCAGTTTAAATTTGTCTATTTGCGCGACTTTAGCTATCAATTTTGCTACATAAAAAAACAGGCGGTTGGGAACAATATGAAAGAATTGCTTAAAATACCAATTCACATAAGGCTTAGGCACATCTAAACGATCTGCAATGGTGATCAGTGAAGCTATAAAGTGATATTTAACAGCATGTCACTGATCGCCATCGCCTTTGCATGGATGAGCGCAGGCCTTTACCTAATAACCTAGCTATATAATTTTACAATAAAACTAACTCGTTATACAAACACGCATTTGTAATTTTGTCTAAATTAGTCTGGTATTTCAACGACCTTGCCTTCTTATCGGGTTTGGAACTTGGCGACAACTTTGCGGTCATGTAAGACTTTCAAGCAGCTTTGAGTATTTTGCTTTTCTGTTACACAATCCGCCGGAAAGTGTACAAATAACTTTTCGAATCAATTTCAATTACAGTGAATAAATTAGTCCTGTTTGGTCGTGATGACGAAATAAAATAATCAATAAAATATCAGGGCTTAGACCTGATATTTACAGAGAGAAAACACTTTCAGCCAGTAAACTGACAGATCTATCTCAAAATGATGTCATTTTGGCCCCCAAAAAGCTTCTAGGAACTTCACTCGATTCTAAAGAAGAGAACGTTCAAATAACCTTATTTGACAAAGAACCGCATTTTGTTTTATTTATTTAAAGGATTTAACGCTTAGCGACCACACTGCCCTTTAATAAAACATAATGAAAAAATATCAACTGAAACTAAACTTATAAAAAAAGTTGCAGGCATGTTGTTTTTTTTTAATCATCTCCACTACGGAACAGATGTTGTAGTCTTTTTTGCTGTATGATTATTTTGAGCAACCTTTAACAGAAAAAAAAACATATTAAATTATATTTTTACGAAACATTTGCACATTTTGTTATAGTTTAAATAAAATGAAATGTGAGAGCGAGATAGCTAGCTGCTTGTTCTCAGCGTCTAAAATCAATATCATTTGCGTAAAATTTGAAAGTATTATTTCAGTAGACTCATTGTTCCCCATGAATAAATAGGTATAGGTGCTGTACTGTGTCGAACCATGTGTTTTAAAAAGTAGTATATATAGTAGTTGCCTATATTATGTGTTAAAGCTTATAAAAATTATGTTTCAACGGGTACCTACTACCTAAGTTTGTAACTAAATCATTTTTTATCTCGTAGGTAACATTAAAAGACTGATTACTGTAAATATTCTTGCGTTGTTGATTATTTCTATTTAGGTTTTAGGGTAAAAAATACTAATCAAAACGTTCCTTAAACTATCCTGTTTTTGTAAAAAGCGGATTTAATTTTTTTTTTATATTAAAATCTATCTAAATAATACAACAAAAATATTAAATACAACCTGTCCTGTGATTGTCAAGAGAAACTATTTCAATATTAGTGATAATTTGTATGTTTTGAGTAATACTTACTAAAAAGGTTGTAAGATGCAAAGGTATGTGCAACGTTTTATTATTAAGTTAACTATGTACGCCATCACTTTTTTTTTATCCCAAAGTATTAACTACCTTAGTGGTTATCATAAAACTAAGTATCATAAACAGATATATTTATAATAAACATTTTATTTACACCAATTCTATTTTTTTATTGAATTCTTCAAATATCCATAGAACAAATAATAATAGATAGATAATAATAGCAATAGTACCTAATAATAATACCTAATAATAGTACCTAATAATAATAGAGAACCTACCTTACCTACCTTTAATAATTATAGTGACTCTTCTAAAAGTTTTGCTGCTCTATGGTTAATAATATTTGAAAATGTATAAATTCACTCGGTGCACGAAATGCAACAACAGGCATAGGTATTTTTTTCGCTTCGTAGCAGAACGCACCTACTGCAACTTATTGGGTTGTTTACTCCAAAATGACGCCGCACGAACTGCAACTAATCCCATTATTTGGTAAAATAGGTACGTAGGCCTTTCTGTTAAATAATCTGGTTCCCTGAAATGACAGCTTATAGGGTTGTTTTTTTTTATTTTTATTTTTCTACGGGGTATTTTTTTGTAACACGTTGTATAATGTATTTTACGAGGTAGTATATTAATATAGCCTATAATAAATAGTTAACGATTCATTGTTGTCATTACACGAACAGGTAAATAAAGGTGATTCATATTTCAGATCATAGGGGCTTGTGAGTCATACCACCTTTTATTTCTATGGGATATAAAATGTTTTGCATGTGTAAACTATGCCTTAAATGGGTATTTATTTACCATTGTTTCTGATATGTATCAGTAATCAGTATTCATAAGTAATAATATGACGTAACAGATGTATTTATGTAGAAATAAACCTACAATTAATACAGTATTATAAAATACCTACATATTAAAAAGTTGCGCTATCTGCAGACCGTTGCAAACGATCGAGAGATAGAAAACTTATCCAAATCAGTGCGGCATCGCCACGCTGAATAGCAATGCTAATATCACCGAAATTACACAACAGAACTCAAAATAACACCAGAAAAACAATTAAAAAGAAAAAGCTATGTGCAAAATGAAATAACATCCTATGAAATATTCGTGTCACTGTCTTTTTTGTAGCGATAAAAAGAGATGGCTATAAACTAAGGGGGTACCTAATACTACCTCTCGAAAAGAACGTTGAGTTGAGCTTTCAGGCTCATAAATTAAATATTTTTCAGACCTACTACAACAATCAGCATTGGACAGAAGACAAGGAGGTATACTGCTCGAGCCACGTGCCTAAGATCGGGCCGGGGCATCTGGACAACTCGTCAGTGGGCATCCGAAGTGCTCTGAACGTTCCAAAGAGCAACAACTACGTGAACGAGCAGATACGCGGTCTGGCACGAAATAGTCATGATACTGAACGTAAGTACAAATAAAATATTACTTTATTGTACACCAAAAATTAAAAGGTAAAACATGGACTAAGAGAATTAATACTTAAAAACCAGAGGCACAATGGGCGGTTTTGTCGCTAATAGCGATTTCTTTCATACAACCTTTGGATGGACAGAAATATTATACTACGAGTATAGACATACCTACATGCCTTACCTACCACTTGGTTTTTGCACACGTCTTTCCTAGTACTTACTAAAAATATAAGCAAGTTTTGATTCAGGGCAAAAACTACAAAGTAAGTACCTATATAAATGCAAAAGTTTTGATTTCTGGCTCAAGATGTAGCTTAGAATATAAGGTTATTCCTAAAATGGAGTGTATGTATACATATGCATTTAACATTCTGCAAGTAATTCTTGAAAATACATAGTTCTTGAAAATATTTAGAATATTACTTTTAACCGGTTCCACGCAAGCTTAGCCGCAGGCAAAAACTAGCTGTATATTCTAATTGAAATACCAATATCGCAGCGCCATTACGATAGGACTTACTTACATTTATAATACTTGAAATGATGCCTACTTAACACCATGGCACCTACTTATGCACAAAAAAAGCATTTTACCGTTAATTACATCGGTACAATCACAGCTAACGGAATTACAGCAGATTACTACACCTTTATATTGTATTTGTACGTAAGTCCGTTGTAAAAAAGTAAAAATTAGTCATAAATAGTCGACCCTGTACGAATTCACTCGAAGGTCTTCGGAAATCATCGGCTGGTGTCGAGAAAATGTTTGGTCTCAAAAAAGGATTCTTCTCTATAAAAACATACATCATCTGTGGCACGCACAAATAAAAAAAGCGGCAAAAATAAGACCAGAGACTTTTCGATAATTACTCAAAAAACATTTGCTTTCATTGAAAATCTAAAGGCAGCGTAATAAAGTTAAATTCCGAATATCAGCTTGGCCAAAGTGACATTGGTGTTGTGAGTGAAAGGGATGCAAGAACTTGTTGCAAAACCTGTGGCATTCCAACGTTCGCAGCCCAGTGACCTAATGGTGCACGGGACCTGTGAACCTCATATTGTTTTTTGGTATTTGTTATTTGCGCAGGTCTGTGAGATTATTGTTAGAAAGTGAGTATTTGGTTAGACAAGATTTAGCACTTCTGAGAAATTGGTGACCGAATAAAACAGCCGTAACTTGAAACTGAGCAAGTGAACCTAAGCCCGATTTAACGGATTTCAAATCGTCCGATCAAATATTTGACAGCTGTCTATCTCAAATTTTACAAGGAGAGTTTTTAGGTAAACATCTGTCAAATATTTGATCTACCCTTGTTTTTGGCAAGCCTAAAACAGAGATGGATATATTTTTATCTGAAGGATTAATTCTGTGGGTTGAAAACTTGCCCTAAGGCAATACGCCTATTAGAACGGCCGTCAAATAACGGATACCGCTTCTTAGAAAGGAATCTAAAGTGTTTGTCACTGGTAAAGAAAGATGAATGAGGTTCAATAGCAAACACGTTCTTCATTTAACACGCGTCGCTTACTTTTTAATGAAATGATTATTATTATTTGAGCGAAAGCTGAGTATTTGTACGATTGCTATTGGTTTAAAAATGAAAAAAAATGCAAAATCCCGATTTCTAAATGAAAGATGATGAAAGTAAGGTTTTTTCTACTTGGCTTATACGAAGTTAGTATCTCAACATCACTGACTTATAGACCCGTATTCAGACCAGTTTTTTTACAGTTCTCCATAAAAAGTGTCAAAAAATCGGTTGTCTGTAAAGTCGGTTTATTGACGACAGTTGAACGTGACAACGTTGAAATGGAACGCCTCAGAGCGAGGTAACGCCGCATGATGTCATGTTTTTTCGTGCGTGCAGCCGGCCCCATCGAATTATAAGACGTTGTCACGTCAAAAATCTATGCTTGAGACTCAAGCGCTGTTTCTGAATACGGGCGTTAGATTTGAAGTTTACTTAAATTAAATACGACAGAGTCTGGCTTACTGTACCTGTAGTATGATAGGAGCCGACAGTCAGATTGCTTATCTGACTTGATTCAAAGATGAAACCTATACCTAGCATCAGTACCGCTAAGTGATGCTAAATCCAAACCAATCAGAAAAAAAATGACCGAAAGTACCATACATTTTACGATTTATGACAGTTTAAAAGTAGTAAAAAATGTAACCCTTATACCACAAACAAATCAAACAGAAAAAAATTGTAAAAAGAAAAATTTTAGAGAAAATACCAGAAACTTGCAGTCGATCGACAATCTGACTGTCGTCTCTCGTACTAACTATACAGTTTGCAGTATTAAGTTCAAATTCCTTGGCAGGTATTAGCTTTACTAAATAGTTGCACCGAGTTACCTAAACAAGGATATTAGGTCCTATTTCCTTATCGGATTGCCTTAGGCAATGCAGCCCATATTTAGAAACAAAATTGACGCTCTAGTTTAGCAACTTTAAGGCTGAGTACTCAACTAGCAGAGAAATCGCAGTGAAAAGTTAAGGCTTCTTTACAAATTTAGCTTTTTCAAGTGTAAACTTTTTTACCCGGGCTTGAACATTTTTTGAGAAAGGAAAAAACTAATGAACTAGTATCTCCGTCACTGACACCTATTCGGCAAAGATAGACAAGCTACGCCAAAAGTCAGGGTCTGTCCGCCCGCAGACATCCTGGGACATAGACACGTAATTGTTTAAGTTTTCACTTCTGTCGGTAATCCCAGAGTGACAGTGTTTTTTTTTAAGATTTACATATCTAGGCGCTGGTTTAGAATCTTGAAATAGACTACTTAATTAGGTTTAACCCGTACGTATAATTACGCAACCGTGAACTTTACCACAATTAAAAAAGGTCGCAAGTAATTAATAGAAATGAATGAGGTGTTTTTTTTTATCCTTGTAGGAAGTTTATAGTCACCTCTGCTATGTCAACAAAATGTTTTGTGTATATAAGTAATATGCACCTGCTAAATACATAAGTGTTTAGGCGTGATAATGATACATAATTAAAAATACTCCTTCCTCATCTCCTAATTGATTGCTTAAACAGTAGATTTTTTTTGCGTTTTTTTCGTAACGTGTGTATTAGCTTTACTACGGCTTAACAAGGTTCTTGGGTTACGTAATAACGGTTAAGAATTTGGGTGTGAACAGATGTTATTTCATTTTATTGGCAATGTAAGTGATATCTTATTGATGTCAAGTTATGTTGTAAAATGTTGAATCAGATTGTGCTTCCTGGGCCGTGTTGTAAAAATGTAATTACGAATATCCTGAATGGTTTGTATTGACAGTCAATGAATTAAGATGCCGTAGTACATGGAGTCTGCGCAAGATAACTATGCGCGTAGCTGACGGCGGAAATTGTAGAAAAATCTACCTGGAACTAATCTTCCAATAGAAAATATAGACTTGCATTAAACTAAATGCACGTTCGATATTTCCCCATTCATGATAAATTTCCAGTCCATTTTTCCGCCATCTGTCACGCGCAGATGTATCTTGCGCGGGGTCTAACAAAAAACACGACATCTTTTTTTTTGTTGATTCACGGTGTTGCGTTTCCGCAGTTATTTTTTCAACTGGTAACCTAAATAAGTTTCCAAAAAAAGAATTATATCAGCCAAACTCGAACTTACAAGGTAACCTAGCAAAACAGCGTGTAACTTATAGCACTTATGGTGGGCACTGGGTCGTTGACACCATTTCTACCTGTCGATTTAGAAACCAAGCGAAATTCAGCTTTATTTCTATGTATTCTAAGGTAAATTTTTAATGGATTTGCCGTGTTATAAAGGCTCACGGTGCGTGAATAAATCTTTTTAATACTAACATGACAACATATTTAATTAATATTTATTTTTAAATATATAAGTTTTTTTATGTTTGACGACACCTTTTAATTATTTATTTTTAAATAATATAAGTTGTATGTTTGACGACACCTTTTAATTATTATTTTTTGAATGTAAATCTTAGTTTTTATGAAGTCAACGCTGGTAATGGATTTTTTAGGTCATCTTGAGATTTACCTAACCTACTTACTTATCCTGTGACTAACGCCCTTCTGCAGAAACTATGGTTGAGTCTAAGTCCACCCTCAAGTATTGATTTTTGACAGACAACAAAATTAAATATTACCCGAAGACACTATTTCACGCGGAAGAAGTCGCGGGCACAGCTAGTACTGCATTAAATTTAACGTCTTAATTAGTCAGCTTCATTTAAGCAATTAATTCAACTACCTACAGAAACCCACAACAGCAAATGCACATGCATGTAGGTTAGGTACCTCGTTGTAGACAAAAGATTCATTGAATACTTGGCTTCAATGTCCAAGAGTCAGTGGTGGAATGGGCCAAAGTCAAATTCAAAAGAGTTTTAGTCAATGAGGTTGTATTCTTAGCCAGGCGTCACGCCTCAGTTAGAAGTAACCCCGCCGTAAGTTCGATTCCCAACGAAAACCAATGTTTGTGAAGTGAACGCAGATGTTTGTTCTCTGTCTTGGGTGTTATATTATATTCTGAGTATGTATTTACAAAAAAAATGTTGTCTAGTATTATATCAGCTATCTGGTTCCCATAGTATAAGCACTGATTAATTTGGGGCTAGGTAGTGCTGTGTGGATTGTCCACAATATTTTTATTGTAGATAAATATTTAAGCACACCATACCAAATGCATTGGCACGCGACCAAGCCTAGAAGAACAGGCAACAAACTACGTCTTGGTTGCTACCATTCCTGCAAAGTGTTATGCATCAAACCTTTAGCTGGACATTCTTGCTCGGAGTTGTTCATTTTTAACCTACTTCATAAAGGTCATAACGGGCTGTATTTTAATTTTCTCCGTAAACTTTTCATTTATATTCTTGCCAATAACATGGGATTACCCAGCTGCCCTCCCGGTCTAGTCAGAATATAATTCTCTAGCTTGCCTTGAAGCTAATAAATAAATCTATGAGTTAATTGTGAATGAGCAGAAATATACACGCAATTCAAATAATACCTACAGTTGTTTGTATGAGATCATTCCGCAGATAGACAGCTATAAAATTGATATTTAATTTTATTGCAGTATAAGAGAAGCTTCAATCAGATAAAGCTGGGTATCTATCTTCTAATCATATTTTAAATACCATAAAGATATTTTAGCAAAGGAGGATGGACAGATTTGACCCGCTGCGTAGGTCCACGATCTAATCTTTTGTGGTTAGAGTTTAAGTAATAATAATAAAATATTTATTTTAGACATCTTAGGTCCATAGTTACACAATCACAATATACATTAGAAGAGACAAAATAATACAAAGTATAACACAAAAACATACACATAAAAAAAAAAAATATTAAAATATTTAAGATGTTTCATTTGTCAGCTGTTTTTCTTTATGATTTTTATTTTCAAAAATATAGAAATGTTCTAGCGAGATGGCATTTTTCAGGTAAGTATAACCATATTTATACAGCAAATAAATAAACTTTGACTTTATCTAATTAATTTATTGACTAAAGATTTGCTTGTCTACAAAATGGTATTTTCTCAAAAATCATGCCTATAATCTAGTTCACAAATTGAGTCATAGAATTGACAGAAGTCTCTGTTTTCTACGTAGTACATCTAAGACCAATCTGTTTACTGTTTTTTTAGATTATGAAGAATATTAAGACTAATTAGATTATTACCTATTGAAACTCGTTTAATTCCCCAGCCATAAACTTGCCTATATATTTAATAGAATCGATTGAATCGCTCATTAGAGCCACAATCGAGCCGAACTAACGGAAAATCGTATTACAATCAAATGATTAGGCGCTACGCGCGCATTGGTGTGGACCGAGCCGGAAATACATGGTTATAAATTAAACCGTGTGTGTCCACGCCTTAGCAGTGCTTCATGCTAAATTATATTGTGAATAAACATTATTAAATGTAATAAATAAGCCTAATGAGGTAACTACTATTGATGAATCTGTGGTGTAGCTAGCCACTAACCGGCTCAAACACAAGAGTTTGGAGTCGAAGTGAGGATTCTATTCCTCTGACAAGATAAAATGTAGAGGGTATATGGTAGGTACATTGATAGGTTATTGATACTTTGATGGGTCTACTTTTTTAATATTAAACGCAACCCAAATTTTGGATGGTACGGTATTGAAAAAGAGTGGTCTGGAGACTCTTCAGGTGAGCGGAGTCTTGCAGAATTCCACCATACTATTAGAGTATGCAAAACTCAAAGTCAACCGATCCTACCCCTGATATGGGGAATATCTTTATTATAACTAATCTAAATGTGTTTTTTCAGTGTCGCCAACACGTGCAACAAATGGCGGCAGCGTCCACGCGTCGCCCGCGCGGGAAATGTCGCGCGACACTCCAGACTACCAATACGGCAGATTCGACGCCAGTGCCCTGCATATAGCACACGCCCTAAAGCAAACAGAGCTGCAGAAGGCATATCATAGACCGAGAGAGAAGCCAATCGACTGCTATTTGGTAAGTTTAGGATCTAAGAAGTGGTATTGTGGCTAAAAATTCGTTGAAGCATTACGAAAAGAGGCGTAAATGTGAAATCCCTTGGGCTATGAAGGTGTACAACACGGCGCTATAAAGTCATTGAGATTCGTACACAGGCACGCGTCACCACATGTTCGATACGTACCTCTATGAATTTGTATTACGGTAGTCACTTTTAGAGTCTAATACCGTCGGGTATCGATGACTTGGCTGCTAAGTATTTCGGGTACACGGAACAAAAAATTAATATAATCAAGTGTCAATTATTATTCGGTAGATACTTTCCTCCACTAAATAGATGGATAGGTACACGAAGATTTTGAGAAAACTTGATGATTCTCATCTATTTCCTACCGAAGTCATTTATCTGACCGTTGCAATATTTCAACAGAATGGTACCTAATAACTAGATAACCACAAATTGTCTGCAAAACAACAATAACAACTGTAGTAAGAAATAGTGCGATGTGACGAAACGAAACTACCTTCTACAATCACGCGAATCGAATATTGGGATTATAACAATCATGTGTTTCACAAACAGACATAAATCGTATATCCCACTCGAGAAATGAGACCGTACTCTAACTACCTCCTATTGCCGCATCGCTATTCGGTATTCTAGTTTTATGCTGCTTTTTATTCGGCTTTACTGTGTAGAAGTCCGAAGAAATTGTATTCGGCTTTATTGTGTAGAAGTCCAAAGAGCTCAAAGCGGCTATAGCCTACCTATAATAGCATTTTTATTTTCAAGTCCTTTCCATACCAATGCGACAAGAATTTAATCTATGGATAAAGTGTCAGGATGGTATAGGTGCTGAGCAAGCCTATTCCATCTAAAATCCTTTCCCAGGCACTATACCGTCCTGTAAGAAGGGGCATACGAGTAAACACCAGTTGCCCCTGACGCTATATAAATCATCTACAGTAGATTCAAAGGCCTGTTTACTTTTACGTGCAAGAGACAGCACTAAAGTAATAATAGTGCAATCTGTAAAGTATCGGTCCATCTATCACATTCCTCCGCCGCGGAGTAGAACCGATCGCGTGCTATTGAGGAATGCAACGGAAGATACCAGATGACGGAGGTTGTAGAATCGAAGACCATCATATTGAATGTAAAGATTTTCGCAAGAATTTCATTTTGTTTCTTTACAGCCCTAAAGAAAACAAGTTTGTTCAGATATACTTGTGCTCGAACGAAAGCTTAGCAAGTGAATAAGAAGGATAGAGTGAAGAAAGAAAACACGGATTGGCTCATAAGCAAACTGATAGTACACTTTCGACATACCCTTTAAGCAGAGCGTTGCCCACTGAGTACAGGATAAAAAATCTGACCAAAGGGACTTTTATCTAAAGTTTCATAATTAGTTAAACTAAAGACGACTCTAAAGTGATGAATAAATCAGACGAACACCGATAAAACATCTAAATCTTTTCGAAATAAACATGTCCACACAACCCAAACCCTACCTCAGCGTACAAGTTACAGCCACTTAGCTAATTTGCATTAGTTAAGTAAACTCTTAAAAGATTTATGATAGTGATAGACCTACATTGATGAAGGCCCACCCAGTGAATGCTTCCTATAGTTTTGGTAAGAATACATGTGTTTCTTACAACCACTCTGAAGACATCGTGAGGACTGCTAATTAGCTTGTTTGATATGATAACCTAGACTGTGGGTTTACCGCTGCATATTGCGCATAAATTGGACGCATAAGGTCACAAACATCGAGGAACTAAGAAGGATGGAGTCAAAAAGCCCGGCCTCGTTCTGACTATAAAGCAGAGAAAAGTTGCCTACTTGGGACAAGTCTTACAGCATGAGCGCTACCATCTGCCACAACTGTTACGATGGGCAAAAGAGGGGTGGGTAGAAGAACATCATGGCTTCGCATCATCAGAAAATGGACTGGGATCAAGAAAGTAGAAGAACTATTTTGGCTTGCCCCAGAAAAGAGAAAGTTTAAAAGAATGACTGCCAATTGCCAACCTTCCGTAGTAGAGAGGCACCTTTTATAGAAGATTAATTTTAATAAATCTATTAATCTTAAAACAAATAAATAACCCTATCGGCTGATCATACATGCACATGATCTTATGAAAGACAAAGAGCAGAGAGAGGCCTGGTCTCACAAATTTTATTGACACCTTACTGCAACACTGTATTACTGTTATGTTGTAAAAGAATCATGCCAAAACACTGTAGGAACCAAACCGTAAGTTTTTTGCCTATTCTTGGCAAAAAAGCAAAGCTAGTGATCTAGCTTTAAAAATTTTAAAGTCGAGTTATTTAGTAATCAAGTCATGTATTTTCGGATCATAAATCGAACCAACTTGTGCATTCAAAAACTTGGCTAAAATAACGGCAAGGTAAAGAAAACTTGATAAACCAACAAAAAACATACAGGCAGACGCAATCAATCACGACGTTGGCATGTCCGATATGGGCATATCCGAATTGAGTCTACAGTTTGAGCCAAACATGGACGAAACGTGTTGATAGCGTACCAAGAGTTCAAATAAAATTACCTGTGAATTCAGGTTATGGAATTTCTGATTGACTGGTTTCGACTCTAGACTTTTCCAACATGATAAATGACCTACCTAGGTTAGGTACCTATCTACTACTTATTATACTACTACTTTATTAAAAACTTTGTTGCCTAAGCACACGTTGACAACTTTTTATTGAAAAATTTCTTGATTTTTTGCAAAAAAATCTTTCTTTCTTTTACAATTTTCCCCATTAGGTACTTTTCGAATTTTTCTATTAGTGTTTTGATAAAATGATAAAAGCAAGTGTGGGTAAAGAAACATATGAATTAGGTATTGGTCAAATTTTATAATAAATAAATACTTGTATATAGTAAGGTTCTTTGTGTAATTAAAGTATACATAAATCAAGAATTAAAAAACTTGAAAAAAAATTTTTGGTGAAAATTTTGTCAACGTCAAGACTCTGGGAAAGCTTTTGCAAAATTGAAATTTCAATATTCACATACACCATCATCTAAAGTCTTATTCATCGCTTCTTGTCGTCCGGGGAGATTTCGTGTGTGATGTAACCATTGTTGCATCTATGGGAGCAGTTTTTACGACAGACAACAGTATTGTGTTGCTCTTATTGTACGAATCTCTGTGAATGCAGCAACAGATGGTTCCCGTAATCATTTGAACCGAGGCCGAGTAGGTATGCTTCGAGTACTTTTTGGTCCGAAGTTGTTTCGCCTGAACTCGTATGAAGCTCGAACTGACCCTCACAAAAAGACCAAGTTTGCACACTAAATTCAAATTAACTGTCTTATAGTCTTTGAATATCCATTTCAATTCATTTTTTTTTCTTTTTTGGATGGGAGTATTAAGATTGGTGTTTGTTGAAAATCTTAGTTAGGTTAGGTTTATAAACAAATGATAATACTTAGTGGATTAGTCAAAAAAAAGAGAGTGAAATCAGGAATATCTTTAACATTTGTATCATTCTTTACATATTAAAGATATGCCTTTTTTCACACAGAAACTTATCACAAATATTAACAAAATGTACAAAATACACAAGAAACAGTTGAGCTATCTGCAGACCGTTACAAACGATCTAGAGATAGCTCAACTGATCCAAATCAGTACCAGACGGAAGCGTCCCCAAGTCGCTGGCTTTTTTCCATAAAAAAGATTTCAACGCGCTCGCCTAAACAAAGCAGCATTATTGTAACTTTCTTACGTCTAGGAACGGCTTCATTTTACGGCTAGTATTGTGCTTAAAGAATTACCTGACAGACAGACAAACAGGAACTGCTTGTTTATTTAAATGCTCAATCTCAGTTTCAACATCTGAACAAGAACTTATTATACACATTTGGGAATCTTGCAAGTAGTCGACGCAGCGCAGTGCATGCACTGAATTATACATGATTATGACCTAGTATGGTGGATGAGCATTGCATGGACGATGGTGCGGCCGTGCTGTCAGCGTGTAGCAATAGTGACTAACTCACATTTTAAATATTACTTCAACTTCAAAGTCCATCTCGAAAACGGTTAGTTTTGGGGTATGGTGTTTCATAGTTAAATTAGTCAGAAATTATAGAAACTACAACCTCTTCAAGGATCTAGGTCTACTTAACTTGTAAACCTGTATATTATTAACCTGTGGTATCCCACTGCTGGGCAAAAGCCTCCCATTCTTTAAAGTAGGCGTCCATTTCATCCCTCCATCCTCCAATCCAGGAGGCCCTCCTGCCTAATCCCACTTACATTTTTGCTGCATGCGTACTGACATCAGTGATTTGCGTCTTGGAGCGCAGTAAACTGTTGCGCACGCGGTCTGTTACAATTTAAATATCACCTTTGTGAAAACTTGGCCACTTGCACGGACTTACGGACATTATTATACTTATTACTTACATTATATTACTTAGGAACTTAAACCCATGCTCAATATTCAATCCATATCTTGTACTCCACCGAGGATGGAAAAGTCTGTGTATCAAATATTTTTCCAGCAGTCAAATCCATTTTCTACTACTCATTCAAAGCTAGATGTTTTTGCATAACCTTTTTACTAAATATACTCACTCTATGGTAGGATAATTAGGTACCGTTCCGCTTACACTCCGACCACACCTTTTCATCCTTTCCTCAGTAACTTGCCAGTGAAAACCGGACTTGGCGTCCTATTGATATGGAAGTTACATTCATCGCTAGAAAGAGACCGCAAGAGAACATTCTGGAGCGTGCATAGATTTCTGAATAATTTTATCAACATACCAGCATAGTAAACTCGCTTTGTAATTACAAACTCAAGCATTGCTGTGTTTCGGTTTAAAGGGTGTGGGTGCTGGTGAAATTACTAACACAGGCCGAACATCTTTTTGCCTCAAGTTGATTGACGCAGGGCAGTGCATCGCAGGGCACATTTCTGATGGGCAATGCTTTGTGTTAATAGGCATTTAACATGAGGTGGGCCATATGCTTGTTCCATCTCCTAAGTAGAAAAAAAATAATTTGACTATAACTTAGACCCAGGTGAAGAGTATCCTCAGAACATGGATACAGCTTCATAGAATTCAACCAAACTAGCTAAGAACCATCTCAGAATTGTCAGTCAAAAAAAAAACATTCATATAAAAAAAAAGCTTTGGAGCTACGAAGCCTAGACACCCACACAATAAGGCCGCAAACTATAACATCATCCCCTGTTTCTGGTCGGAGATTTTAAATATTTTTATTCCTAGATAATAATATATTGTATCTAGGATTCTCGGTCGCGCTTTTGCAAATCTTTTTCTTCTTCTTCCTGCCCGTCGGCACAACATGTCTTCTTCCTCCATTTCCCTCTGTCAGCCGTCATCTCTGCATTCACTCCTTTTTTAATAAAACAGGCAAATCCAAAAATTGGGACATGTTCTCGTTTATTTTGTGATGTTCTCATTTTGCAAAATAAATCAAAAAGAGAATGTGTAACTTACGTATGATATTTGTACCTGACAGCAAACGTAAAAAACATGTGTAATATTGAATGATGTTATGCCCACTCGCATGAGTATTTTTTACAACTCTATTTCACGATAGTAATTGCATTAATGAATGAAATATTCGTGATTCTCATCGCAATAGGCATGTTTATTATCACACTTCGAATTGGAGCCTAACATAGTATGTACTCGTACGTTACTGGCGCTACTTTTAAAAACTTCCTCGGATGTTAGGTACGAAACGAGTAACGTTTCGTATTTTATCCATTCATTAGTATTTTCTAGTAGAAAAGTGTTTTTCACTTAAAATCCTTCCACCACACTTGGTTCGAAAGAATCAGTGACACGATAAGAAGAAGAAGTTTCCCATAAAAAAACATGTGAAACATTCTACTTCATCTCATCATCATACGTAGGTAGTAGAGACTAAGGTCTCTCCCAAGACGCGCTACTGAGTCCGGTCTTCGGCTCTTCTCCTCCAGTGCATGCCAGCTACATTTCGCATTTCAGTTTCCTACACTACGCTTACCTAAACGCGGTCTCCACTCTAGTATTCGTTTGTTCCAACGATTATCTGTTCTAGTATTTTTTATTTATCGGCACAAAATAGAAAAACTAGTAGAGCTGAAGTTTAAACGCACTAGTTCCAGTAAAACCTACATTGTATAGCGCAGAGCACTTGCTGTCAGGTTGCTTGCACTATAGATGCGTGGGTGCAAGGTCGCTCTGCAGGTTTGACGACCCATTCATAACGCGACCACTCCTACAATAATGGGACTACGATACGTTTGTATTGTACTGCTTCGATAAAAAAAACCATAGAAATTCATGCAGTTCAGTGTTCAGACAATTTTTTTTTTCATAGAAATTCATGCAGTTTAGTGTTCACCATATTTATTATTGCCTCTAACAAAATCAGGTCTTTTCTTTTTTCTGAGTTCTTAGGACTAAAGTTTTGTGCAACTAATACATGGTGTAAAAGGCTTTTTAAGCAATTGAAAAGGTGTTTGCTGTAAAACTAAAATCGCAACATGGTAGTGTGACCCTTATACTTGCATAGTCGACCATAAGTCACCAACTCACCACCAAAGTTCTAATAAATTAAATTAAAAAAAAAAAATTTTATCTCAGGCACATAATTGTACATAGACCCATATCACATAAAATATACAATACACAAGGAGAAAATCAAAAACAATGTATTCATAAAATATCACTAGTAGGTAAACCTATCTGTCTATCACTTTTTATTAGGGTCCATGTGTATGGAAATCCAGTTCTTAAAAATTTATTATTATTGATAAAAACGTGTTAGTATTATCTAACACTGCCTATGTTGAGAACGCGCTTATTTCTCAAGTTCATTGTTTGAAGTTTACACCAAAAAGTGGTGATTGACACACATCGTAGGTAGTAATGAACCGTCGCCAAAACTATCTTAACATATGTATTAAGGTTGAAGTAGAGGTCAGTAAATGACGTCATACTGACCTTAAGATCGTGAGGAAACGCCTACGTTTATAAGTTACGTCACTAGTGGTATATTCACAGAGCAAAGGCGAACTAGATTGTTCTCTCACTTGGTTTTGAATTGAAATATTGGCAAACATTTTCAAAGAGCCACCCAGCCCCAAACAAAACCAACCTAGTATTATGGGAACGAACTACAATAGTTATTTGTTATACAAGAGTGCAAAGATGCTTTTTAACCGCGTGCTCAATTTTGATGACTGAGCAAGCGCAGGATTCTAAAGTTTAACCACGAGCGTAGCGAGTGGTTTAAAAGTTAGAATCCTAAGCGTTGGCGAAGGAATCAAAAGAGCACAAGGTGAAAAATCTTTGCACTCGAGTGCAACACGTAACTTTTCATCCCACCTCAGCGAGGAAATGGCTAAATGCAAAAAAGAACATGGCGCGACTAAAAGTAACACACCAAGAAGGTTCCGAGTATGAGATAATAACAAATTTAAAAAGGTTGTATTATAAATTCGGCACCATGCAGGTAGAAGTAAATAGGTTTAATGGTGTTTTGAATTCACAAATACACCAAGAAAGTTACGAGTGCGAGTTTTTAACAAAATAAAAAAAGTTGTATGATAAGTTCGGCACCATGGAGGTAGAAGTAAATAGGTTGTGTATTCACAAACTTATTAAACACGATATTCTAAATTCAAATTTACTTTATCCTCTAGCGGATAAAAACGGCTTTTCCAGTCAGATATTGAACAGGAAAATCACACTTTCCGAGCTGGTGGGATGAAAATTCATTTATTCAATTGTATCACGATGATCACTTTCAATTAAACGGTGCCAGTTTTACGCAACCAAGTTTAGAAGAACAGCCAACATACTAAGGCTTGGTTCTTAGTTCCTAGCGGTTTTATGTATAGGAAAAGGATATATATATATATTTAAATAAAGAAAACAATGAAAGTTAATTGCATAAAAAATAGCCCTGTCTCTGTTTGTTATTTATATTAACCAGAGATGGAAACAATTTAAGCACTTTTTGCCATTCAGCGTGGCACTGATTTGGATCAGTTGAGCTATCTCTAGATCGTTTGTAACAATCTGCAGATAGCTCAACTGTTTCTTGTGTATTTTGTACATTTTGTAAATATTTGTTTAATTGTAAGTTTCTTTGTGTAAATAAATGTATTTAAGCACCTGTTTCCCACTAATAATATAAATGTGAAAGTTTGGATGGATGGATGGATGTTTGTTACTCAATCACGACAGAACAGCTAAACGGATCTGGATGAAATTTAGCACAGAGATAGGAGGAGCACATAAACTTTTTATTCCGAAAAAATGTTCCTGTTTGTTTGTAATCCTTTCACGCCCTGACTACTCAACCGATCATCATTTTTTTTACTAAATTAGTGTACTACATCTATGCGGTACCCTAATTAATATTACAATCTAGCCTAGTAGGCTAATGAGTAATTTTGCTTTAGCTTAGTTTTTTACAATAAGTATTATGTACTAAGAATGTGTCACTTTTCTTACTGTCTCTTATTAATTAAGGTGACACTTTGTTTATATGTTCATTAAAGTAACCGATCATCATGAAATTTTGCATACAAGGGGTACAGACTAATAGACAGAATTGTCTATTGATGTACTATGACATGGTGGAAAAGTACATACTTTTTAATCGCTGGTAGCACCGCGGGGAGCAGCTAGTTTGACATATTTTTATAGGTATGGCCATTAGTTCCAGTGTGGTAGACCATAGTCTGAACCACATTTGTTCTAGAAAAATAGTGCGGTTAATTTCACCGTGTAGTCTAAGCGACTATGGCTCTAAATATATTTATTTTAGCAACTTAGACCGCAACCTAGCACCAATGCGGCAACCGCGTTACAGCCCGCTAACGTATTCAACTAAGGAGAGCAAGTACATAATCCGACTTTTACTTTTTGCATCGTCATAACAACATGTCTGTCTCATTTCCTCTGATTATAATACCCGACGGCAGATAGAGATAGCGAGATACGGTAGAATGTAATACCAAAAGATGGTCTGACAACAATGGTGTACGGTTTCTATGACATGAATAATTAATTTTGTTCAAAATATTGACAGTAATTTACAGTTATGATTACTTTTGCTACTTTGGAAAATAAATTAGAAACGTAGATAAGATAGAATACAACTTTTTGCGACTATGCTTGGGAACGTTGCCGTTGGTAGGATTCTGTGTTCGGTGGTGGCGAAAGATAAAGTAAGTACATAAAAGTAAAGTCAAGTAAACAGACCTTTGCATTTATTGTATTAGCGGCCGCCCGCGGCTTCACTCGCTCCGTTCCCGTTGAACCCCGTTCCCGTTACTTTTTCGGGATAAAAGCCAAATCAGTCCAGCAGTTCACGCGTGATGACGTGACCAAGGGAAAAAGAATTCTTTTTTATATACAGAGTGGTTTTTTAGAAGGGTGGTGGTGGCTAAGCTCGAGTCACGATAGTTAGGGAAAAGTCGTAAAGGAGTCATGCCCTCGATTGAAAAGTAAACAATTACTGTATGCAGTAATTGTTTACTGTTTTCGAAAATCTTTTACTTTTGACCGAATTATTTTTCATAAAAATATTACATTCTGTATTAATGAGTCAATAAATTTTTTTGCTGTTACGGATCAATCTTTGCAAGTAAATGTTTAAATAAAAAAGTAGCAGTAATAAATCAGCTATCGTAAGAAAAAACTCAATAAATTAGAAATCATCATACATCACGCAAAACGTCTTTGATGACAAATGGATTGGCGAAAGTGGTCGGTAATAGTGAGATTACCAATTGAAGACAATCACGATGATACATAATGCATTAAAAAGCATTTATGTTCATTTATTATAAGCGAGTACGTAAATCATTAATTATTGTTGAATGCTCTAATCTAATGAACAGTGACCTTATTTTTTGACGTGACAACGTCTTATAATTTGATGGAGCCGGCTGCACGCACGAAAAAACATGACTCATGCGGCGTTACCTCGCTCTGAGGCGTTCTATTTAAGGTTTGAAGTGCAAGCGAGAGCGCGGACCGAGCGACAAAGAGGCACAATCGGCCTCCGCGTTCTGCAGCGTACGACTTCTGTCTCTCTCCTACTTGAGTGAGCGATGCGTCCATGAATCTACATACTTCGTGATGCGTCCGCGTAGACAGATGTATGACGTTGTCACGTTCAACTATCGTCAGTAAACAGACTTTATAGACAACCGATTTTTTTGAAGTGAAAACTTCTTTAGCGGCGTTGAGCACTTTCTGAATGGGGATAAAATCTTAAACTCGCGTCAGGATCACGTGACCCTGATCGAAAAAGCGTAGGACGGATTTTTTGCAGAAATGTACCCTAAGACTACAACGTAGAGTTCATAATAAAAATCGAAAAAGCGACGCTACAGATACGCTAGTAGTTACTATGACACGGTAACGTCACAGAATAGATAATAGTTAGTAGCAAGCATACCAAGGCGTTTTTCGTGACTGTAGTAGGTATAGGTACATACCTATTATAGATTTTATGAACTAGCGGCCGCCCGCGGCAGGTAGTAGTGGTCATTGGTACATGATTTTATAGATCTACTGTATTTATTTTTCGAGTGGAGCATTGCGGCGAGCGAAGCGAGCCGCCATGCGACCATGGGAACAGCGCGGCGAGCGAAGCGAGCCGTGCTGTGACTCCCCCCAAGCCCCCCAGAACCCCCTCCTCCTGAACCCGGGGGGAGCGTCGCGGCGAGCGAAGCGAGCCGCCACGTGACCACGGGGAACAGCGCGGCGAGCGAAGCGAGCCGTGCTGTGACCCCCCCTAAGCCCCCCAGAACCCCCTCCTCCGAAACCCGGGGGGAGCGTCGCGGCGAGCGAAGCGAGCCGCCACGCGATCACGGGGAACAGCGTGGCGAGTGAAGCGAGCCGTGCTGTTACCCCCCTAAGCCCCCCAGAACCCCCTCTTCCTGAACCCGGGGGGAGCGTCGCGGCGAGCGAAGCGAGCCGCCACGCGACCACGGGGAACAGCGCGGCGAGCGAAGCGAGCCTTTCTGTGACCCCCCTTAGCCCCCCAGAACCCCCTCCTCCTATGTCTGCCGTTTTACTTCATTTAGGACCTACTTGTAGGTCGCGCGACAAGGTCCCTTCTAGCGGTTCCGACCCGTTGAAGATTTGGCTTTACGTAAAATTTAGGGTTCCGTATAGGGTTTTGATTGGGGTTATACTATATTGAGGAATTTGATTAAATGGTCGACTTTTAGGGTTCCTTAGGACTTTGATTGGAGTTTCAACTACACTTAGAAGCTTGATAATGTTAAAATTTTTAGGGTTCCTTAGGACTTTGATTGGGGTTTTACTACATTGAGGAATTTGATTAAGTGGTCAACTTTTAGGGTTCCTTAGGACTTTGATTGGAGTTTCAACTACACTTAGGAGCTTGATAATGTTAACATTTTTAGGGTTCCTTAGGACTTTGATTGGAATTTCAACTACACTTAGGAGCTTGATAATGCTAAAATTTTTAGGGTTCCTTAGGACTTTGATTGGGGTTTTACTACATTGAGGAACTTGATAAAATAAACAACTTTTAGGGTTCCTTAGGCCTTTAATTGGACTTTCAACTACACTTAGGACCTTGATTATGTAAACAATTTTAGGGTTCCTTAGCACTTTGATTGGAATTTCAACTACACTTAGGAGCTTGATAATGCTAAAATTTTTAGGGTTCCTTAGGACTTTGATTGGGGTTTTACTACATTGAGGAACTTGATAAAATAAACAACTTTTAGGGTTCCTACGTTAATAATCAAGTTTTCACTTCTGCCGGCACTCCCGGAGTGCAACCCGTATTTTTTTTTTTTTCAACTAGCTGATGGAACAAGCATACGGCTCATCTGATGTTTTGTAGTAACCATTGCCTATAACAAAGCATTGCCTCGTAGGTCACGCATGTCAGGAACGTGCCCTACGATGCACTTCCCTGCGTCCACCCACTTGAGGCATCCACTCACCGGCACCCACACTCTTCAAACCGAAACACAGCAATGCTGCTTCACGGCAGAAATAGCCATGGTAGAGTCTGTTCAGAAAGAGAACCGTCGTGGGATATTTGGGCGCAGCTGTGCTTAATTACCTTTTTTGTTTAGTGGGCAATACAATAGCGCGTCTGTTGCTTTTTGATCCTATCACAACTAGTGTACTATTCCTTTATTTAATTTTTATGATGCAAAATGCTGATATAAAGAAAGGGATGAGCTGCCATATAAAAATCGAAACGTTAGTTCACAATTTGGCCACGACGGCTCTCTTTCTGAACAGACTCTAGTAGCATTAATGTTTATGAGAAAGACAGAATCATTTTATTTAATGAAGAGAGACTAGATCCGCAGGTTTAAGTTTCTACTAGAATATAAACTTATACAAATACAAAAAAGTTTATTGCCAAATAAGATACACATAAAAAGAAAACACATTAAATAAATTTACAGTTTGACAATAGGAGTAGGCTCAGCACTAATTCTATGCAACATACATAAATGATGCACAGGGCTGGTTTTCAGCATACTCCAATGTTCGACGTTGTAGGTGGTAGCCGAACCAGAAAAAAAATAAGTAAGTAGCGGGATTTTAAAACAAAGAAATAACATGATAGAAGCAGAAAAAACGGAAATAGCAATTAAAAAACAATACAAAAACACATAAAAAAAAGAGATCTTTGCTACCGTGTGTTATGCGTGTATAGTGTGAGAGGGTGTGTATGTATGTGTGAGGGTTGTGTGTTGTGACAAGAATGGGCCTCCATGATGATGATGACTTATGTGTAACGCAACTAGGGGGACCTATAAAATAAATAAATGTGAAGCCATGCGCACATCTAAGCGTTCTGAGGTCAGATATCGCTGTCATATTTACAGCGATATTCACTGATCGCGTCGATGTGGCTTGAGAGAGTGGTGATAAAAGGGGATTCCCAAGTTTTGGGCCAATTAGAATCAAGTTTTGTTATTTTCCGTCCAATAAAGGAATCACGTTAAAAATAATGTTAGACGAATTAATTTTTTTTGGAGAAAAACCGCAACCTTTGAAGCAGAGGCCGTATAATGAAATAAAAAAAAACTAAATCAAATATATATTCAATATTACACAAGGATCACTTTGAAACGTCTTAAAGCTAAAGATAAGTGAGTCTATCATCGGACGGCTCGCCATAGGGAGAGGGCTCCCCCCGCGCACTCTAAGGTTGTGGAATACTCTTCCTGTCGAGGTTTTCCGTAGATTACAGCATGGGGCTCTTCAAGAAGGGCGTTTTAAAACATTTAAAGGGTCAGCAACGCGCGAGTGATGCCTCTGGCATTGCAAGCGTCCATAGGCTGCGGTAACCGCTTTCCATCAGGTGGGCCGTGTTTGCTAACTTTGTTGTATAAAAAAAAAGTCTAGGTGCCAGTTCCATGCGACCAAGCCTAGAAGAACAGAACAAACTACTACTTCCTACCATTTTTATCTTAATAGCAATGAAGTTCCAGTGTGGTGCCACTCCAACTTATTGAGACGTAGGCAATAATGACACCGTGTTCGTTAAATTTTCTGCGTCGGTTCTTGTCGGTTGACTCTTATGCCGTTGTGATACGGTTCATATTTCAATCTATTCTTGTACTAGCAAGCTTCAAAATATTAATATAAATGCATTCACAGAGAGACAATGACAACGGAATAGAAAAGCTTTCGAATCTTAGGTACGAATTTCGTTCTGAAATGTGCATATTGTGTTGAATAACCGTACAATGTACAACCGACGTGAGAAAAGATATCAAAGAAAGGTTACGAGGTCGCCTCTTAAGAAATATCCCAACAGTACTTTTAATTTTGATAGTCCGCAATCTTACTTTCGTCACAGCGGCGAGCGTTTAAAACAAAGGACTTTGCTCGAATTGGGTCAACCGTTTGTACAAATTTGTCTTTTAATTACAAGATGTTTTTAAAACTTGCAAGGATCATAAATGAAGTAGTATATAAATAGCAGAACCAAAGTATAAATTGATTTTACCTTTGTTGATGTTCACATCAGCCGGTCTACTCTTAAACGCGATTCCGATCCCAATTTCCTAACCCATAGGATTTCCTAGAAAACCCATAGGATTTCTGTCAAAATTCCGTCAAAACTTAAGATTGGGATCGGAATCGCGTTCAAGAGTAGACTGCCGGTCTACTCTTGAACGCGATTCCGATCCCAATCAAAGCAAAGGTAAAAATAAATATAATAATATAAATAATAATATTATAAAAGCCATGTTTGGTTTACACCCAAGAGCGAATAATTGTCATCATCCTACTGCCGTCATCCCGCTCTATTTATATATAAAATAAATAAATATTGTCCAATCGGCAATCCACACACACTATCAAGCCCCTAGCTCAAGGGTGCTCACACTTATAGTGTCGGCGATCGACCAGATAATATTTTGGAAGCAAGGGATCGAATAAACTAATATGTAGGTAGGTCATCAGCAATGCTATTCAGCGTGGCAATGCCGCCAGCGTCTTGGGGACGCTTCTTCTGCCGGGCTGGGTGCCCATGTTAAGTATATTGCTGGTGATCGACTCGAAATGCTTTCCTCGACATGCTTTTCGATCCACCGTTTGAGCATCCCTGCCCTAGCCGATATAATACATTAATACATTTTTGATAGATATGTAGCTGCAACACTAAACTGTTGGTGTCCCCTGATTTTGTTACCATTTGTTTTTTGAATTAGAATAATTTTTCAAGACGTATTCATTCACGTCAAAAATCTCTCACAATCAGATTTGAGCGCAGTATCTTCGCAGTTATATAAACAAAAAGCTTAAACATCATTTACCTGCTGAATGAACAGTTACCCCGTTATTCTCACGGCTGAGTATGCGCGCGCGCAAGCACTGGCAGGTTTATGTACCGCCAGCACATTGTTGATTACTGGGCAAATTATAACAGACAGACTGGCTTCTCAGCTCAGTTGGTAGTTCTGACTTCTGCACTTAAGTCGGGGGTTCGATCCCCACTAAGAAAAAATATTTGCTTGGTGAACACAGATGTTTGTTCTCTGTATAAGTACCTATGTATTTCCAAAAAAAGATATAAGTATTATATCAGCTAGGTATCTGGTTCCCATAGTAAAAGCTCTGCTTTATTTGGGGCTAAATAGTGTTGTATTATACTAATATTTATTTTATTTATTGATTTATTTAAAATGCGAAGTTGAGAGTTCTACCAAGAGACCAATAAAAGAAACTCCCATATTTTTTAATGATGATAATAATTCAATCATTAATCTACTTGATTACCTACTTATCCATGGCGCCATACATTTCCTAATAGATACATCCTTCCTACGTGATGCCCACACAATTAGCACTTAACTTCTAAAATATGCTTTGAATCGATGGTTCTCATTGTATATTAATTAACCCGCAGAAGGTACGCAATGCCATTAATGTAGGAAGGTGCAAATGTGGGTGATTTGTATAAAGGGTAAGGGGAATTATTAATCATCATCATCATCATCAGCCTTAATAAGTCCACTGCTGGACATAGGCCTCCCCTACACATTTCCAGGACGAATCGGCACAGTAGTTTTTGAGTTTATTCATTACAAACATACTCACAAAAATACAAATCTTTCCTCTTTATAATATTAGTACAGATTGTGATGTGATTATGATTATTATTGTGACTAGATTATAGGTACTCACAAAATTTTTGTTTAACAAAATACCAGTAACATTTATTACAAATTAAACAATAGAAACAACAAAGTACCAACAAGGCGTAGATGGCATCCGATAATGTTGTAGGAAACGTAAGCAGACCATGTCGGGCCCGTTCATTGACGGTAAACACTCTGTACCTACGTCATTGAGTACAATTAAACGTTGGTATACGACAAGTGGAAGTTGCGAAGACTTCCCTTGGCTTCCTATGAGACAGATTTAAATAGCTGGGATAGAAAAAGCTGCCTTAACACCTCTATTGTTGATGGTTTCATTCAGTTTCAGGCTCTATTCACGCAATGGTTTCCTATTTATATTCCTATAATGCTTAGAACAGGATTTTAGATGAAGTAGGCTGACCTAACAGTGACACCCATCCTCACAGCTTGGCCTAATCTACACAGACTGCACTCACTGCATTTCGTGCGGAACAGAAAAAGAAAAATAGAGATAATGATGGCCAGAATAAAAAAAATAATAAATAATAATGCGAACAACCAGATAGCTGATACAATACTTGAATATACATGTTTTTTTGTAAATACATACTTATAATACAATATAGAATACCAACGTGCTGTCTTCTATATTTTAGGTTCTGCAAGTAGTCAAAAGCCAAGACTTAGCTCAGACGAGTCTCTAACGGTAAACAACGGGCAGAGCCTATAATAAACAATGTTTTCGGGGGACTTTTTAATTCCTGACTAATATAATTAAGCTCATAGCTATGTTTTCTGATTAACTTTGATTATGTAGATGCCTATTCTTTTCTTATAGGGTACATGACGTAATGTTGCCTGCTATGGCAAACGCAGAGGTTGGTCCACGACTGCCTTACAAGCTCATTTTCAAAGGAAATGGGTCGCGTTACTCATCGAGCCTTTTTTTGGCGTATTCTGTGGAAGTGGATTTGTTATACATAGTTGTATGATGTCATTAGCTCAGTTTAGTTATAAGGCTGGTGAACGGTAGTACGATAAATCGTAGAAAATGTAATAAAGCTTTTTGTTCTCAAATCGTATATATTTTTGCAATAAATAAATATTATTCACACAACACTATCTAGCCCAAAACTAAGTAAACACCCAGATAGAGAACTACTCGTAACATTCAGTGTTCACCACACAAATATTTGTTCTCGGTGGGGATCGTACCCACGACCTACGGCGCAGAAGGCAGAGCTACTACCAACAGAGCTGAGAGACCAGTCGCATAAATAAAGCGGCAAGAAAGTTTTAATAGGATAAATGAATGGATAAGCAAAATACATTCATCATCCATTGGATGCATTCGAAGAGCACCTCTCTTCTTTACAAATAGTTTCGATTTCAATTAAATATGCTATATGAATCATAAGTTCAATAACCAATATACCTATATAATAAAAAGTGTTTGTACGCACGTGCAGGGATTTTTCTATCGCAGCTAACTAGGATCTACTCCCTGTTCTGGTGGTAGATACCCCTTGCTTTTGGTCGGAATTGGTGGAAGTAGGTGGGGAAGCTTGGAAAGAGTTTTGAAATATATGTCTTCCCTTTTCTATCACATTTTTTTTGTTTTTTATTGAAGCTACATTGTCCCACTCCTGGGCAAAGGTCTCCCCCAAAACCTTCCACTCATCTCGGTCCTTAGCGGTCTCCCACCAATTTTTCCTCTAACCGTGGAGACCATCTCGCCAGCGTCTTTTCTGAACTTCTATCACATACAGACTCTTATAAAATCTAGACTTTACTAAACTCTTCTAGATTGTTCTTTGACATTCTAGAATTATCAAATTCAAAGTCAAAAATGTTTTTATTCAAATTTCACAAGGATCACTTTAAAACGTCTTAAAGCTAGGCAAGTCCCGGTGCCAGTTCCACGTGACCAAGCCTAGAAAAAAAATATATGCATGATCAAATTCAATTCAAAGCCTCTACCCGAGCAACACCGGGGTTCACTGCTAGTCCCTCATACAAGTTTCAATTGAAAGTTGTGAAAAACTATTGACGCTAACCTGCTGTCTCGCATGCTTATTGATGTTTATAGCGCTCAGTTTCACTCATCTTATTTCTCTCATTCTATAGAACGTGCTTTATCGCAAATATACTATTGCAGTCCACGAGCAAAGAACTGAGAAACTATAACTAATAAATTAGTTTGATGCATGTTCTTCTAGGCTTCACGTGGAACTGGTACCGTGGTACTCTTAGAGCCTGTCCAGATGGGGCGTTTTACGCGCGCGAGTGTCCTCGCGCGTAAACATTCGCGCGTTCTCCAGATACTAGAGCGCTATACATCCCGTCCAGACGCTGCCGTGCGATTCCTCAATCGCGCGTAAAACGCGAGCAACTATTTGGTAGGAGCGCGCGTAAAACGCGGCATCTGGACGCAATATAAATTGAAACGCGCGAGGGCACTCGCGCGTAAAACGCTCCACCTGGACAGGCTCTTAGCTTTAAGTCGTTTCAAAGTGATCCTTGTGATTCAACTGAAGTAACGTAATTTTGTAATTGAGTGACAATATGACAGGCTTTAGAAGATGGAATTCATCATCTGAACTTCAGATTTAATTTGATTAGTACCTATTTGTTTAAAAAATGCTAAGGAGTTGCAAAATTTACTATGCTGACCGTACTTCTACTACTTTCTATAAGTTGAACTAGTTTATCTAACTCACCTTTCAAAGTATTTTTCCAAAAAACAACAACAACAACGAGTAGTTTTGGCTAAGGAAACTCTAAATAAACAAAGAAACGGTGACGATCCAAAACATAATAATCCCACGAACAATTGTGTTTTCGTACATAACGTAACCAAGTTTTTAATTATTACCACGAGATCTTACTTTCATAGAGCTGGCATAAATAAAATGACGCTTTATGAGTTAGAGTCAATTGACCATTAATGAGGTTGAAACGTCATATTTTCGTCGTCTGCCGTCATATTTTGAGGTTTGAAGCAGAGAGTTGAAAATACTGCAATGAGGTTATCTCTGTTCCCCTGCAAAATCAATTACACTATCATGCTAATATTATATCTAATTGCATAAATTAATGAGTGTGTAAGCAAGTAGGTATAGGTTTGTTTGTTCCCACTCATCTTTAAATTTGCTGAATGGATTTGGATAAAACTTGGAATTATATATTTCGTGACCCTAAAATAACATACTATAGGCTACTTTTTATCTGTATGTAGGTGACCGGAGCTGCGGGCAGTTGTTGTAAATACGAATGGCAAGTGCTAGTAAGTAAACACCGCAGTAAGTTTACATTATAACTATAGGAAGTAATTACTGTGCGAATCTAAACGTCTCGAAGTATGGCAGCGCTCTATCCCAAGTTTGGTCTGTGTTCTTTGTAGCTCGGCAGAGATCTTCGCACGAGTGGAGTACGCTGTGACTCGTCCGTTGACTCCGTAGAAAGTTGTTAATTAAGATTGCAATGGGATTGTGTAACTGAACGCAACAGCGCGACTATGTGGCTGGTGAACGGGGAAATACCTTGGCGGTGGTCATCGAAACCACATTTTTTACGGTTCATCGGGTTTCATCTCGTAATAATGTTGCATATTATTTCAGCAGCATTGATTTGCATGCTCATGGAGCGTCACTATACGTGTCTTTCCACATCCATCTCGTTCTTAGGCCCGGCCCGGCGATAATATAGCGGTCGCCCATAACACCTTGAAGTGGCTAGGCTTTTAGACCTTTTTGGGAAACAGAGGTAGCCGGCCAACAATTATTATGAGATCTGTAAGATGTTTAAAATAGAATCAGTGACTCAGTTATGACCTAACGTCCAAAGTGTCAAGGACTAGAGGTCAAAATTGACACGGAGGCACGAGATAAAAGGCTCGAACACACCTAGTTCGCTGGCGGGCGCGGTGGCGAACCGTTCAGTTTCAACATAGGGAATTGTATACATCCGCACACACTGCCGCGTCTTTTGACAGTTGCACGCTGCGATCACTACTAATAAAAACGAAAGTTCCCAGATCGTGACAGACAAAGCATCCCCTATTTAATGTTTTACTACCCCCTACTTAATTTTTCTTAATTTTGTGTATTAAACAATCGTCAAATATTTGATCTACTGATTAGTCATCGGTGAAAACGACCCGTAGAGTCTAAAATTTAGAAAAAGAGAACTATTGAGGATTCGTTCTAATATTATTGAACTCTGGAAATTGTTTTTCCTATTAGTTTTGATAGAAAAAAAAATATATTACCTTCTAAAAATATTTGTTTAACTACGTTAAAAGCAAAAAAAGATGTTGTGTAAGATAATAATAGGATAGAATCTTATTTGAAACTATTTAAAAATATAGTAATGCATAATGGGCGGTTATATCGCTGCAAATCAGTATTTTCCAATCAAATTTTGGATGGAGAGAAGCTTAGAATAAGATCAAATATCAATAAAAAATAAAATAAGGGCATTTACATACCTAGAATGAACCGTCATAATCAAAGTAAATCAATAAATACAAAAACAAATACAATCATAAGGCTAAGTTTATGGTATTCGATATGAATGTTTAACAGCGTGTAATATTTTGATTGATGGAGAAAAAACAGAACAAGTGAATGTATATATAATATTTGGGGACTTTTTTATAAGAGATGGAATGCATAAATATAATATCGAAACAAGGAAGTGTATAATCACCACCCGTGGAGACAGTCGATGAAGTCGCGGGCATCAATTAGTTCAGCCACCCATCAGTTTCCCATCTGACATTACGTCCTGACTAGGGCGTGCAAACCCGGTTTTCCGGTTTTGCGAAAAGCCGGACAGCTAAGCAAAATTTATCAATAGTACTTTTTTAAACTTTTGCGATCATAACACACATTAAACTGTTACACGGGTATTTTTACCGCGTTTAGGTAAGCGTAGTGTAGGACGCCCTCCGGCAAGGTGGGGCGACGATCTGCGAAATGTAGCTGGCAAGCACTGGAGAAGAAGAGAGAGAGAGAGAGAGACCGGGCTCAGTGGCGCGTCTTGCGAGAGACCTACGTCCAGCAGTGGACTAATATAGGTTGATGATGATGATAATGATGATGATGGGTGTTTACCGCGTATAATTTTCCCCGACGCTTCGGCTATGTTGTAATAACTGTGGTCGTGGGCAGACTGGATGGAGCATTGACATGAGTGCTATCGTCGTTGAGAGGTGGAGGTATAATAACTACCCTCACTTCAGGACGCAATGATAGATAGGCGTATGCCTATACAGTGAGGGAAGTTTTACGTATTCCGATTTTCCTTAGTATCAGAAACATAAATCTTACTGATTGAGCCTCAAAAATATTGTTTTGTTTTTAATCCCCGTGAACAAAAACTACCTAGGTACCCCGGACTAGCGGGTGAATGAATTAAGCTTAGAAAAGATTGCGGCGAACAGTTTCGAACTGCGATGGCGATGGCGATCAGTTTCAAGCGTAGGGTTTTGCATTCATCCCCACACAGCGCCGCGAACTGTCATTGTACGCAGCGAGCTAGTATTAGTGTTAGATACTGTCTTGAAACTGCGCTAAGTCTTGTTCCTCAAAAGTCATAACAGTGGCAATATGGAGGCAATGGTGTGGGTGTTGTTTGCACAAGGTTCGCGCGTTCAGTTCACCATCACTTTATTCTTAGCCCTAATATGTCCAGGTAATTGAAACATTACTAAAAAGATGCATTATTTTTGTAAATGGTTTTTTTTTGTCTAAAAGCATACATAGCTAAAAACCGATAAAACATAATAAAACCAATACTTTGTTTTTCTATTATTGCACTGCGTCTTTTTTTTAAAACATCTAGCTGATGGAACAAGCATATGGTCCACCTGATGTTAAGTGGTAACTATAAAAAAAAAAAATTAAAAAAGCCCATTCATTCCATAACTACATTAAGTTACATTTCATGCATATTATTATTTCGATTATTATTATATCATCATTATTATTTACATTCATACATTATAGTCATTATTTTGTTTAAATTTAATTTTAAACTTTATTTTTAATACATATATTTTGATGTTAGATTTATTTTTATTAGTTTTTTTTTTCAGTTTTACTTTTTGTTCATTTGTGTTCTTATTTTTCTTTAGCTAGGATCCCACTCGGGTATAGGCCTGTAAGTGGTAACAGTGGTACCTATAGCCTGTAACAAAGCATTGCCTCGTAAGTCACACACGCCAGGAATTTGCCCTACGATGCACTGCCCTGCGTCCATCAGCTTCACGCGTACAGATGTTCAGCCTCAAGTGCCAGTAATTTCACCGGCACCCACACCCTTCAAACAGAAACACAGAATTGCTGCTTCACGGCAGAAACAGGTATGGTGGTAGTACTTCCCTGGATGAGCACTTCACAAAAAGCTCCACTACTACTACTAATCTACTCAACAATTAACTACTCAATAATAAAGTAAGTAATATTAAACTTCACTAGATACTAATTCCTATTTCGTACAATTTTTTAATAGTTGATTTTGTAGGTATCTTAGAATATTGTTTTCTTGTTAAAATTCTACTATATGAAAAAATATTACGTTGACCAAACCTGGAAACGGTTTTTGGCCGGAAGCCGGAGATAATCCGGTTTTTAATACTTTCCTGTTTTGCAAGCGCTATAGTTTTGACGTTTTTTCAAATTGACAATTGATTTCGAGCAATTCAAAGAGTTATCAAATGGAGATTACAATGGAGTAGCAGTATTCAAAGTGAAAGTCAAAGTAAAGTAAAAATGTTTAGTTTTATTCATTGTACCTTTAAAATTACATAATATCAATGATCACTTTGAGAAGTCTTAGAGCTAGGTTTATCTTGTCGATAAACCTACAGCTACAGTATATCTATTTATATAATAAGATAGGTGATGAACTGACAGAATAGTATACATTGGTGGTACCAAATTTTAACCCACGATCTTTATAAAATAAATTAATAATGTAGACAATCCACAAAACACTATCTATCCCCGAGCTTGTCTTGTACTATAGGAATCAGATAGTTGATGTATTACAATCAACTATCTCATTCCTATAGTACATACATTTTACTGCACATCATTTTGTTAACACATAGTTAGAATACAATATAACACTCAGACAGAGAACAAACATCTGCATTCACCAAAGAAATATTTGTTCTCGGTGGGAATTGAACCCACGATAGGTCGCCGTAGGCGGCGCAGAAGGCAGAGCTACTGCCAACTGAGCTGAGAGTCCAGTCAATCTTTGGATTGGATTGCTCGCTACCCTCTAAACTAGACTACCCGTGCTCTAATTCAATAGTATAAGGCCGGGTGTTTAATAGGTAGGTACTTAAGTAAGTACATCAGAAAACGTTTGATAGAAAAATTCTAATGAACCAAGGATACTGTTCAGTCTGTCAACTTTCTTACCATTTAGGTCTAGCACAAAATGTGTTCGGCGAAAATCTTGTGCGGATTAGAAATTTAAAACTGATTGAATTTGAATTGTTGTATTCGACGTTTTCTGATCTATCTAATCTATATCGCGCCCGACCTTATACTATTTATACTCGACTAGATATAGACATAGACTGCGGCGAAGAAAATAAAAAAAGGAAAGGTTATGATTTTCACCGCTATGTACCTATGCTATGTATGTTAACATGTCTGTTCCACGCATTTCATTTAATCTTGGGTGTGAGATGTTTGAGGATCGCTGGATGAAAACTATTTCTGAATGCTTGGGATTCTGCGGGCGTGATGTATAACTGCGTGTGATTTTCTACTTTATTTTTGTTTTTAATTTCCTGACATTTTATTTTATATTTTTCATTACTCATATTCAGAAAGAAGGTCTGAAGTTGCCTGAGGAGTGGGTTGAAAATAATACTTTTCAGTCCTAGATAGAATCGCTTTCAACTGACAGCTGTCATATAATTAAAATAAACTAGTTCTATTTTTATATTTATTTGATATAGGGGAACAGATGAGCAATCATAAAATACTTATACACACACATAGTGGTCAATATCATAACATTCCTGTTTGCATCAGCATGTTGGGTAAAAGCAATACCTACGAAGCCGTTTGACTTTGTCAAAAACAATGCTGCTGCTCTATGGGTTTAACAAGTTTTATATTTCCTACTTCTTTGGTCGTGGCGGCGGCGTAGCCACGCCCACCTCTTGTGTCAAAGTTTGGTAAAGTGATATGGTCGAAGACAGAAGGAGTCATTATTATCTACGTTTTGTGCAGCTCAGTGTAGCTCACACCAAAATTGAATCAAACCAAAACTTTTTATTTCAGCTCTCACTTAAAAAGCATTGCAGCCTTAACATACTTAATACTATGGTGACAAAAGTTCATTCAAAAGTAATGTGGTGAAAGAATTATAAACGCACCTCAATGAGGCTCTTTTCGTGCACTTGACAATGTTTTACGGTTTATGTAGGTTCTACGACATGCCAGTTATCTCACTATGTATTCCATGTACATAACTAGCCAATCGCCTTAGCTTTGCACAGGCTTAGTGTAGAAAAAAGGAGGGCAAAATGTGCTTTTGTATTTTGCACCCATGCAAAGCCTTAAATTTAAATCTGCAAATTATGAGTTGAAAAACGAGCCTTGTGGTCGGCTGGCAACCGTTGTCAACAACGATATGAAGGCCTGTGTACACCTAGGTCACTGGCAATGGCTATCAATGAAACGATGTCAAATATCGCTTTCAAATTTGACAGCGTTTCACTGATCGCCATGGCCAGCGACATATATAGGTATTTTTTTTAATTGTTGATAGCTAAACGTTTGACTGCCATCAAACCTGATGGAAAGTGAAAATGCAGCCTAAGGTGGAGCACGCTTAGCTATTATTCACTTGTTCACTCTTGACTTGAAAATTCCAAGGTTGTAATGCTTCGAAAATACTGACGACGGTAAAGAGCACATAGGTGTGCGCAGGCCTTGAATTGAAGACGATAGTAGAAGTGGTGAAAAAGTTGGACCGAAGAATTGGAACCCCGCGGCAAGCTTAGCCGTGATGGAGTTAGACCAACTAATTATACGGCTGAGCTTGCTGTGGGGTTTGGAGCCTTACACCTATCTAATTTTAATGGCATAAAAAATATTCAAATGTACAATTTCATAGGTAAAGACCTAGATTAAGACGAGCTATGGAGCCTGGCGTTGCTCGCCCTTATCAAATTGGAAGTCGTTCTGGAAGAAGCACAAAGAGATATAAGGTTTACGGTATGCATAGCCAATAATAGAAACTATGTCGAAAATTTGCTTCTGCAATAAATACGTAAGGGCCAAAACCGCACATCATAGCATTTTATACTTTAGCATAGCTAGCAGTTTAATTTTAATAAATAACGGCTCAAAACAAACAGTGGCGATACTAGTTTAAACAGACTTTATTTATTCAGTTTATTTGCTGCTTGCTACTTTGGTAGGTAGGTTAGGTATTTCAGTGAAAAAAATTAAAGTAGGTAACTATATTAACTGAATGATTCCGAAGTGAAGCCAGAAGGTCTGTAAGCGGCTTAACTTCTGCACTCGCACTTCCACACTTCTACAACAACTACATGATGTTTGAGCCGCTGAGTTGTTTGAGCTGAACAAGCTCAAGGTTGTAAATGAGCCGATTAACTGCAGGTAATTATTTCCCATGCCTAGCAGTAGTTAAGTGTTTTGATTGGGCTAAATATCTTTCATATCTTGACAGTCTAAATTGCGGCCAGTGCTGCCAGGTCCATTCCAGGGTTTGGCTATTTTTACTAATGTATTTTTATTTTTTTTAAATTAAGCATTGTAGTCATAAACCTAGACACTTTAAATGCTTCTAGATACTTTGAATAGACACAAGTTGTCCGATAAAATAGGTGCGCATGTCACAGTGCTCAATAAGTATCTTTTTTTTTTGAAAACTCAATAGAAATGTATTTTTTTTTTAACTTGGCAATTTATATGAACTACAAACTGCGACACGTATTTAAAATCCAAGGTTAATCCAAGATTAGCCTACAAAATAATAGCAGTTAAATGCTTTGAAATTGCGCTAGACCTAGCGCCAAAAGCGCCATTGTGATGGCAATGTACATTTCGGAGACTTCAAATTATTTGGGGGCTAGTTCGCCATCGCTAGCGAACTAGTTCGCTGGCGGTGTGTTCAAGCCTAAAGAGTTTATTACCGAATTAGGTGCTCAACAGGCAAAGCAACAATGGGTTTTGTAAATTCACACCCAAAGTGTATAAAAAAGGGTGCCAACATTTGCATATAAATAAGTTTTACGCAAGTTGCAGCGGAATTCCACTTTTTTTACACGACTTCAAATAAAAAAGGAAGCTGTTCTCAAATCATTTAGTTTTAATGTTTGTTATCGCATAACTTCGTTATCTACGATCCGATTTGATTTTTTTTTTATCTGAAAGGTAATATTTCCGAATTAGTCCCATACTTATAATTTCTTTAAAATTAGTTCAGCAGTTAGGCCATAAACTCAGGTTTCTCAAGTTTTTATAAAAAAAAATATTGTTTTAGGTACTAATCATCGATGGCTGTAAAACACGAGGAGTCTATTTTAGGACACCATGCTGCCATTCTTACGATACCTCTGTGTGGAACGGAACTTGCAATTCCTGTCATCTCCAATATCATCCAACTACCAACGTCCGCTGTAGGATGCAACTAGTAATAGCAGTTACCTACCTTCCGCAACCAATATCTTCTTCCTGCGGCTGATCAATGCATCCTTTCCTAGAAAATACTAACCGTAGACAATGTAGACATTTACTAAGACTTAGCTATGTACTTTGAAACAGAGGGAACCTCTCTCTACTCTTGAGTAGGCTAGAATATGAATTTAACCATGGGAGTATGGAGTTTTGGTCTATATAACACGGAAAACAATCATCTACACATTCTGACGCCATTTTCTTATCCCCCGAAAGTGATGTGTCTCGTTGCCCGGTCGCAATAGTGATGTCCTATTCCCAAAACAGTTGGTAATTGGTATTCGAAAGAGATCTGGAACTAAGTCTCTCACTGCGTGCAATGCCACAAGGGACAAATCTTCGGTGGCAGTCCTCTGTGAGGCTGTGGTTATAATATCCGCCAAACCAGTAAAATATCCAGACCAATAAACTGGCTAGAATATTACGTGACATACATTACCAGGTTCTTAAATACCTAGAACCAGGAAACACATACTTACAACAGGGTTTTCGTAATGAGTGAGGACCTATTTGGTCACGTTACGGACAGCCTACCTACCAGCTATTACACTGAGCTTGGTTGATTCAAATTTATGTGATGTTGCTCAATTGCAACTGATATCTAGAAGGTGTGGTTTACCTACAAGATCATGAGTTTCTTATGTCCTCGGCAGAATGAGGAAGCAACTGAGGTCTTAAACTAAGTTGTGAGTCAAGGATTTCATTCATTATGTCTGAAAAACCCTGTCTCATCTACCGTCAGCCTGAAAAATATTTACCCAAGGCCTTTCCAGGAAGGAAGATGTCCCCCTCCATCCATAAGCTTTCCCTGATCTTTCATCGGGTGGATGGGCGTTCTATCTAAAGATGGGCGTATAAACGACAAGCATTTAATTAAGGAGACTTTTTTAATTATCCAACTAAACAACCTTACAATGAGAAGAAATTCAGGTTTTGTGCTTTTCAATTATCTGATGAAATTGAACCTTATTTTTATGACCATAAACAACCAGTATTTGTTGAACAGTCAAAAAGTTAAAAAAAAGAGGAGAAGTTAGATTCATAATGATACAAATGTATAAAATTATAATCTGCTTTTTGCTTTTGAAAAGTGAGAAAAGTTAAAAGTTTTGTAATTTAAAAAAAGTAGATAAGTGAAAAAGCAACTTAAAAAAATAAGCGTAGGCATAGAGTTTGTTGAAATTTTAAACAGTCATTCAAATCTTTAGCATTTCACTTATAGAAAGAGAGTATAGTGATAGGAATCACTATACTCTCTTTCTATAAGTAAAATGCTCGTGTAAAACCGTACTTACTGTGCATTCTTTATCTAATAGAGTGATTGATATCTCAACTTTCTCTGAAGGTGTATGCTCTATACACAATGGCTATTATACGCGCACTAACCGGTTATTCATTACATAACACTATTTTCTGCTCAATAAAATACCAGATTTGTTATTATTGCGTGATTTTATGATGATAAAACATATTTGCAGCGTGTTTCCGGTTACCTTACCTGACAGCTGTGCATTTTTGTTACTAACTTCAAATATTTTTAATGTTTGTTATCGCGTAACTTCGTCATCTTTATGACGAATTAAAAACATATTTTTAAGGTTATTCCTAGGTACTTCTATTTAGATTGGTCCCATACAAATTTTATCAAAATCGCTTCAGCAGTTTGGCCATGAAGACAGTTTCTTAAGTTTTTTAAATTTACATTATTCTTTACGAATACTTAATCTCAACTCAACAGAACGAAGTACCTAAATAATATATATCTGCTGCATAGTCTCGTAAACAAAATTAATTTTATTTCATAAATATTCTTCGACTTAGTAATGTTAGATTTCTAGACATTTCTAGATCTTCTTTACTCGTTTTGAGAGACTTCAATTTACCATTTTGGCAGAGAACTGACAATGTAAACAGGGTGACGTAAAATATAAATATGCAGTTATTGTTTTCTTACTAATCGAGGCTACTCCTTTCACGACTTTTCCCTAACTCTCGTGGTTTCAGACTTGGCCATCACCACCCTTCTAAAAAAACCACCTGTATAGCATATTATGTACGTAGTTATAGGTTCTACATAACGTTATGATTGCCATTATAATTACCAATACCCCAAAGCAAAAACAGCTTGAAAATCAGGCCACCGACCACCGTACCATATGCATCGGTAATTAACTCAGCTAATACATTGCGCGAATGCATTTTCTTGCAAGGAATGCCAAAGAAAAACTGCTTGTACGCAGCTTGCGTGGAAAGCGTAACACAAAGTAAACAGACGCTGAGCAATCAATATGTAGATTTTCTATTTTATGATGGAGTATTTATCGGAAGCCATTAAAGTGGAAGTGGGGCATATAAATAGAGTCGTTTGTTTATAACTTTACATAAATTTTGTTAAGACCATAGTGGGCAAACTCTTATAAACACGCAAGGAAAACAAACAAGTTCAAACAGTGAAGTTCGATAGGCGGTTTTATCGTTCCGAGATAGCCCTATTTTCCAGACAACCTTTGGATGGCCAGGAGATAGGCTACGCGGACAAAGTATTGAAAATAATTATTATTACTTACGGATTGGGACATGGCATGACGCAATGTACTAACGAAGCTCAAGGAACGAAGGGCGAATGAAAGTCCTCGAATAAAGGTTCACAGACTAGTAAACTCGTCTAAATATGAACAACCATAGTGACCATAGTGTGTCAATCGATGACAGACAATAGGAAACGATGGAGGAAAGGGTATGAATAAAGTTGGACAATAATAAAAATTTTCAAACATACATTTATTAACAAAATACAAAATCTAGTTACAGTAACAATCTCACAGCTTCATTGAATAGATTATCCAAAAATCAAAGATTTAAAACTACTCACAAGCTGATCTCACGACCTTTTCCTTGATACAAAATGGCACGAGCAAAAAATTTTATGCAGCTGATTATAAATACAAAATTATTTAAAACTTAGTATAGTGGCGGAATGAAAATGTTCGTTACCGCTACTGTACAAAGGTACTTAATTATTGAAGAACATGTATCTACTATATTTGAGATGATATACAAAGTCAGTAGGTAAGTGCAATTGTACTTAATAAATAAAAAGTTCAGATTATTTATATTCACAATAGGACTTTGCCTCAAACAGATTACAAGTGAGTACAGATCCTTATAAACTCGACTTCACTGAGGTCAACAGTACTCACTTGAGTCTTGCATATTAAATAGTACAACTGTTTTGTACCGCTATTGTTTTAATTCAAATTATGGTGGAAACAACACCTAGTTTACTTACACACAGCATCGTATATTCATTAAGCATGAAACTTTTAAACTAGTCAATTAATTTTGTTAATAAATAACAGACAAATCTTCAAAATATGGCTGGTAGAAAATGCTGTCTAGCATTAAGCTCTCCTATTGTCACGTATTTTTGGTGCAATAAAGAATTAAATAAATAAATAAAATAATGACAAAAATTAAACTTTGTGAGAATTATTCGGTAGAAACTACTAAAATAGAGCAATGACTGTTATTCAAAACAAAAAATGGAACGCCTCAGAGCGAGGTAACGCCGCATGAGTCATGTTTTTTGTGCGTACAGCCGGCTCCATCGAATTATAAGACGTTGTCACGTCAGTGTTTTTATTAAATAATAGATACCGGTTCAACGCAACGCAAGTCTAGAAGAACAAACGTGAAATCTAAGACTTAGTTTCTAGCATTTTTTCTTTCATACTCATTCTAATAATGTTATTGACGCACCGCCAAGGTGAATAAACAAAATACCTAGATAAGTAGTATAAAACTAACATTATGTTATCAGTCACACATTATCTTACTAGTAACCAAATGAAATCGGGTGGAATGATGATTTAATTACAATTCATGAACATACTAACCTACTCGTAAATCAAATTAGCAATAGCGTATCATTTTACTGATAAGATAAAATGAACAGTTTAAAAACAGTCTTATCACTTCACTATCACATTCTAAATATACCGAATTTACTGTCTCTGAATGGAGCGTTCAAAGCAGCCGATAAACTAAGTCCTATAACTTTCCTCGTGTCTTTAGGAGCAATTATACCGTCATCCCATAGTCTGGCTGTACTGTAGTAAGGCCTCCCTTCTCTTTCAAACTGCTCCTCCAACGGAGCTCTTACCTTTTTCTCATCTTCGGCTGTCCAAGGTCTTCCCTCTCTTTTAGCCTTCTCTTGAGCAACCATTGTTAGAACAGTAGCAGCTTGAGGTCCACCCATCACAGAAATCCTAGAGTTTGGCCACATGTATAAGAAGCTAGGCGAGTACGCACGACCACACATACCATAGTTGCCAGCCCCAAAACTGCCTCCAACCAAAACAGTGATCTTAGGGCCTTTGAAGCAACTAACTGCTGTAACCATTTTGGCTCCGTTCTTGGCAATGCCACCGGCTTCAGCTTCCCTGCCGACCATGAATCCACTGATATTCTGCAAGAATACAAGAGGGATTTTTCTCGCTGCGCAGAGTTGGATGAAATGTGCACCTTTTAGAGCACCTTCAGATTGCAGCACTCCGTTATTTCCAATAATTCCCACAGAATGGCCGTAGAGAGTGGCAAAGCCGCACACCAGTGATTCCCCATAAAGCTGTTTAAACTCGTGGAATCGACTACCATCAACAATTCTGGCAACGACTTCTCTGATATCGAAAGGTCTCTGTAAGTTTGCTCCTACGATCCCGTGTAGATCATCAACATCGTGGGTTGGCTCGTCCACTTTTGCGGCATAAGCTCTCGTTCTTTGATCATTGTTCCAATTTAGATTAGCGACGACATTTCTTGCTAAATGTAATGCATGCTCGTCATCTTGTGCGTAGTGGTCAGTCACTCCTGACTGACGGCAATGCAAATCTGCACCTCCTAGATCTTCAGCTGAAACTATTTCACCAGTAGCCGCTTTCAGTAGGGGTGGTCCAGCCAAGAAAATCGTTCCTTGGTTCTTGATTATTATACTCTCATCAGACATACTAGGGATATATGCACCGCCAGCTGTACATGAACCCATGACCACAGATATTTGCGGGATACCTTCTGCTGACATGTTCGCTTGATTAAAGAATATTCTTCCGAAGTGTTCTTTATCAGGGAAAACATCCGCTTGGTCAGGAAGGTGTGCACCGCCGGAGTCAACAAGGTAAATGCATGGCAGTCTGCACTCCTGTGCAATTGCTTGCGCCCGCAAATGCTTTTTAACAGTAATGGGAAAGTAAGTTCCACCTTTGACGGTGGAGTCATTAGCGACGATCATGCAGTCGCGGCCGTGAACTTTGCCAAAGGCGGTGACGATGCCGGCGCTGGGGACCTGACCCTTGTACAGCTCGGTGGCGGCTAACGTGCTGAATTCCAAAACGTCGCTGCCTTCGTCCACCAACCGGTTAATCCTGTCTCTCACAAGCAGTTTTCCTCTCGCCGTATGCCTCTTTACGGCGTCCTCCGGGCCGCCTTTAATCGCCTCGTTGGTTTTCAGACGGAGTTCGTCGACTAGCTCGTCCATTTTGGCCTTATTCTCTTGGAAATAAGGGTCAGCGCGGTTGATTTCGGAGCCGATGATCGTAGCGTGACTGTTTTGCCGGCATTGGGCGAGCCAGCGCGCGCCTTTCGCTAGTTTTAGCATTTCGATAGGTATACTGTGTGAAGCAATACACGACCGGTCTGCGAGCCGCAGGCGCGCTACTGACGATAATGCTATACCGTTATCTATACTATTAAGTTCTACAGAAACGAATTCCTCGCCCGCCGCGACCCTCGCGATGATAAAAACTCACATTATTTATGTAATGATAATGTATTCCTATTGTAATACTGGGCGACTATTTACGTCATAAATACTACCAGTGTTAAGGTACTTACAACAACGCTTGCTGTCAAGTGAGTATCCATTCGCTTGGATTTTATGTTTCTGGGATAATACTCTCAGGAGGCCACCTTGCGGTACTCCGTGAGTCATTCATTGACTTTAAAGTCTTGAATGGATATTAATTCACGACCAAGATGCGAATGCACACCGTCTTTTAAATTTATATTCGTTCGTTATTTGATTTTGTAAAACAAGAAGAACTTGTTTCGTAAAATAAGATTGTGACAAGTCTATGTCCAGACTTAATAATTTGTTCATTTCAATTTATCACCCATTAGTTTGACTTTGAACAACCTTGTTATGTTAACAAAGCATATTTATTAATCACCTTCGTGTGTGTATTTTTATTATACTCTGATCCTCTATTTTAGCATCCCAGTTCTGGTGTTTCAGAGTTTGAACCACATTATTACTTTTATTACCCAACAAAAACTGATCATTTTCAACAAAAACCACAACATAAGACAATAGTCTATCACAGTCTAACTTATAACTTGCTTATAGCGCTGTTATAAAAACTGCAAAGGCTGCCGACCGGTTGAACGAACGTTTCACTTTCAGTTACCTTCGGCAGGTGGCGACACTGTAATGATCGGCTGATGGAAGTCGTAGGATTAATGGGACGTTTGATGGGTGACTGGCACCCATGAGACATGATAGCAGCTTCCATTAGAAACTATGTTGAGTCGATGCGTTCACATTAGCGCTATTAAATATTTATGGTAGGAGGTATCTGCCATAAAGACTTTGTTATTTTCATGCAAACAAAGCTTCACATCATTGAGAGATGTTTGATCAGCTTTGCCAACACGAACTAATTCACTTGATTGGAACGTTCAGAATTTCAATCACATTATTCGAGACTCCCCGCCTTCCGATCCTAAGGTCGTGGGTCAAATCCAGTCGTGCACCAATGAGTTTTTCTATAGAAAAATGTATGAACCTATACACAATGCTCTCAAACGGTGAAAAAAAACATCGTGAGGAATCCCGCGGCTTTAGGCACCTCCGCACGTATTGACCATGTCTTTCCTGTGGATTAGGCCGACCAAGCTGTCAGGATGGTATAGCTGCTGGGCAAGCCTATTCCATCTAAAATCCTGTCCCAGGCACTATAGCGTCCCGTAAGTAGGGGCATTACTCATCACCAGTTGCCCGTGACGCCATATAAATCATCTACAATAGATGCAAAGGCCTGTTTACTTATTCGAGACTCTTTTAAAAACAATTACTCATTTATTGTTTTTTGTTTCAGGACCGAGATGAACAAACCAAGTTAGAGATGAAACACAGGCAGGAAGAAGACGACTTGTACAGAAAATTCTCCAAACATCGAGAGGAGGAAAACAGAAGAATACGAGAGGAAATACAAGTAAGTATCATAGTCAATAAGTCGAAAAACAGAAAAAAGATATTCGCTTTCTATCACGCCTCAGTAAAATGTTCTATAGAACGGTTGTAAAAGATTTAAAAAATCTGTTGTCTGTAAAATCGGTTTACTGACGATAGTTAAACGTGACAACGTCATACAGCTGTCCACGCATCGCTCACTCAAGTAGGAGAGAGACAGATGTCAAACGCTGCCGAACGCGGAGGCCGATTGTGTCTCTTTGTCGCTCGTTCCGCGCTCTCGCTTGCAGTTCAAGCTTTAAATGGAACGCCGCAGAGCGAGGTAACGCCGCATGAGTCATATTTTCAAAAACAACGACGTGTGATGTAAAAGATTCACAATGTGCTCTGTAGGAGACTGATATGTAGAATCTAGAATTCTAGACCGTAATGTGATGCACATAAAAATAGCTGATTATCACATAAACCCCTATTATTCCAGGATGAATGGGAACGCGAACTAGAGAGGCTCACAAACAGGTTCCAACAAGAGATGCAAGTGAAGAAGCGAAGGCCCGACTCCGAGATCGGAGCGCTGACGCTGCGGCATCAGCAAGAACGGGCGGACTTGGAGAAGAACATGACGCTGAGACGCGACAAAAAGAAAGAGAGTCTGACGCGGAAAATGCTGGAACATGAACGGTAAATTCAGATAGTTTCTTGCCTGTTCTTGATAGCTTGGTCACGTGGAACCAAGTGCATTCATGTTTCAAAGTGATTCTTGCCATTCAAATGAATACATTATTTTCTTCTTTGAGTTATAGATACAAAGAAGGACGTAATATCCAGTCTTACAATCTTCCATCTCTCTTTTGTCAACATACCAGAACGTAATGGAATCTTTTCTGATTTCAGTGCGGCTACAGCAGCGCTGGTTGAGAAACAGAGTCACGAGATGATGGAGTTAATCCAAGAGCGACGATCAGAGTACATGGTCGGCTCTTCCCTCTATCTGGACGGAGAGGATGCTCCTCCCTACCCTGCTCGGGCGCCCCAGCCACAACCTCCTCTGGTGTCCAAATTCCACATCTATACTGATCCGGCGGAGTTCACTGACGTTGATAAGATTGCTATTTCTGTGAGTATTAGGTGCCGAACGAATAAGTTTACGCTATCCGGTTCGAAGGACCACCATCCACCACCACCATCTAAGGCTTTCGTCCCGAATAAGCCAGCAAAAACAATACATTGGTATCACGATTTAAGTTTCTGATCATGTAACTACTTATTTTAGAATACAAAACATGAAAAAAGCATGTGATAATTTATCAAAATAAACTATTGACCAATCAGCGTTAAAAGCCAAAAAATCATAATTCGTACTACTATTGTGAAAAAATCACTTCTTATATTCCAAATTCAGAAGCTTTTAAACCTATGTTTACATTCCAGGTAGCGCAAGAAGACCAAAAAACCTTCACCGACCTAGTACGACAATTAGTAGGCCGATGTGCGAGCGACGTTGAAAAGGCACGCACGATCTTCCGATGGATCACAGTCAAGAACCTCAATAACATACAGTTTGATGATAATCTGAGAGGGGACTCTCCACTCGGCCTGCTGAGGGGGATCAAGCACGGGACGGAAAGCTACCATGTGCTATTCAAGAGATTGTGCAGGTTAGAAACATTGTTTATCGAAGGCTAGTCTTTAATTAAAGGTATTTGAAAACTTACCCTTAGAAGACTGTCTTCTCGCATTGATTTGACTCCAAACTGCTAGAATAGTATCACTGACTACCAGTAGGAAATCACTTCACTCGAACTAGGCCCAGTCAGTGTAACTTATTCTCTAAATTGCCTAACCTACTTTAGTTGAGAGGGTAGGCTAGTAAATAAAAGAAGAGAGATAAAGTAAACAAAATATAATTATTAAAGGAGGAGCAAGATACAATTTATTTAGTGAAAGAAGAGAGAGCAGAATTTAGGGGGGGGGGTCCTATTCGCTTCCGAACACGTTGCAAAACCCAACAAACGGTAATATGCCACTGGCCTTAGCAAAGAGTAGAGATGGACCGCAGCCGTTGAGGTCCAGTTCAAGCAGAAGAAGACTACGCTGACTCAGCATCCAGATAGCAGTAGGTACGTTGGAGCGGTGAAGGCGCAGCCAACGACGACAGCAGATCAGTGTGGCCGGAGAAAGAAACCCTGGAACCCACATCCGGGCATTTTAAGAAAGGTCCACTTTTCTTGTTTGACTGCGACATCTCATTTCGAAGCAAAAGCGCAGTGGCTACGAGCATAAAGTAGTGATCGATGATGAGGCAGTCAAACAGTAATGGATAAGCTAGATATTATACAAATGTAAGGAATTATGAGTAGATAGGTAGGTTCGAGACCTTTACAGTTTTATGTAATGCAGTGCTGGTGATTGAAAATGGCTGATTAATGATTCGTGTTATAGCGTACAACAAAGCAATGCAGTACTACAAAAGTTGGAGTAATTTACAGTTGCAAAATACACTTAGGGACTACATACCAGACACCCACTAATCTTACCGCTAACTAAATACACACAATGCAATACTCACCCAATATTTGGGGTTTTACGGCACAGATTTTAAATAAAAATGGGACAAAGACTTTCGGTGCAAAGATTTAGATAGGTACGTGCGCTCGTTCATGTCGCGTCACCTGACTCGATGACGGTTAGAGGACGCGCAGTCGCCTCCCTTGCCCCGCTACCCCGTACCCACGTCAGGCAAGCACAATGCCACCAACCGAAAACGCTGAGTTGACACTTGACACTGACAGAATTGAACGTGCGTGCGCGCATTTACGAAGTTAGTTTAGTATTAAAATAATGAAATGAAGTATGTAAATAGTAGGATTAAAATAAATATTAGAAGTTGTAGGAATTAATCACTGGTTAAATAGGATTTACAGTGAGAACCGTTACATACCCCCCTTTTAAGATCGGGGTTTTTCCTATGAAAAATCCACTAGAAAACTAAGTTAACTTGAAATCTTTTACATGCCACGTGCCTAGGTTGTGACCTGCCATGTCTTCAAGCTCATATACAAGTCTAGATTTTTTTTCAATAATACGACATTTAATAAATTTTGGTGCCAGCTTTTTGCAAAACCTGCTATCTTTGTCGCTTTGGTAGAAGGTACGCTTCCATATCACATCGCCTATATTGAACTCTACGTTTTTACGACGTAAGTTGTAGTTAGTGCTGTTCCTGGAATGAGCCTTAATTAGAGCAAGTTGAACTTTATCAAAGATTTTTTTGAGCGCACCTACATTTTCAGCATAAGTGTCACGAGGTGTAAAAACGATATCACCCTCCAAGTCAGGATCAATGTAGTGTGACCCGCAGCTAACCAATTCGCGACCGAAAACTAAAAACGATGGTGTGAAACCCGTTACTTCATTGACCGCACTATTTAGGGCAAACTGAATTTTCGGGATATTAGTATCCCATGTTCGATGATCATTGTCAATGAAAGTAGACACCGCTATCATTATAGTTTTGTTATACCTTTCTACCATATTTACTTGAGGAGTATAAAAAGGTGTATAGTAAATGTTAGGAATATTATATTTTGATAATAAGTTGCGCATTAAAGTACTAGTAAATTGCCTTCCGTTATCCATTAGAACAGTACTTGGAATACCATGGACAAGAAAAACATTTTCTTCAAGGATGCGACAAATTATATCTGCTGTAGCTCGCCGAATGGGATAAATTAAGCAATACTTAGAAAAACAGCAAGTTACAACAAATAGGAAGGTGTTTTGCTTTCTAGTAATGGGTAAGGGTCCGACAAGGTCAATACTTATCATTTGAAATGGACGACTACATTGTTTCGGACGCCCCATTGTACCAAGAGTTGAGTGGTTTGGATGTTTATGGGAGATGCAAGTATCACAACCTGTTACAAAATTAGTTACATCTTGGTGCATGTTAGGCCAGAAGTATTTTAAGCTAAGACGCTTGTGAGTTTTAAAAACACCGAGATGACCAGAAGTGGGTTCAGAGTGATTTTGTGTTATAATATTTTGGCGATGCTCTATTGGTATAACCTCTTTCCACTCAAACTCTCTTGTAAGCGGATTTAGGGATTTCATAAATCGGAACAATTGGCCATTTTCAACACGGTAGTTAAGAAATGACGTTGGTGAGTCCTGACATCCATTGAATACATTTAGAAACCAGGGGTCATTAGTTTGTAAGGATGGTGTGTTAGATGTAGAGTTAATGGCAGTAACCGGGACCGAACGTGACAAACTGTCTGGGACCACGTTTTCGGAACCTTTTCTATGCTTTATTTCAAAGTTGTAGGCAGAGAGACGCACACCCCATCGAGCTAGTCTGCCCGTCGGATTATTAATGTTGAGGAACCATTTTAGCGAAGAATGGTCAGTATATACAGTAAACGTGAGGCCATTTTCTAAATAGCAACGCCAATGTTCAATAGCAGATAGAACAGCTAGTGCTTCACGTTCCGTAGCACTGTAATTTCGCTCCTGTTGCGACAATGATTTGCTCATGTAAGCAATCACTCTTTCATCTCCATGAAGGTTTTGAGTAAGTACTGCACCAATACCGTAGTCACTCGCATCTGTGTGGACTTCGAAGGGCTTTGAGTAATCTGGACATGAGAGGATAGGAGCTGACAATAAACAAGACTTGAGCTTATGAAAGGCGGCATCAGCTTCAGGCGACCACTTAAATGGAGCAGCACCTTTCTTTTGAGATGTCAGCTTATTTAGAGGAGTAGCTAAGGCACTGAAGTTTGGAATAAACCTGCGATACCAGGAGGCAGTTCCAAGGAATCGCCTTACCTCTTTGCGATTAGATGGGGTTGGGTAGCTTAGAATCGACTCTACTTTTTCAGGATCAGCCTGCAAGCCTTTAGAATTTACGATGTACCCTAAATATTTTAGTTGGGTCCTGAAAAACTGACTTTTCTTATAATTAATTGTTAGGTTGGCTATCGTTAGCTTTTCGAGCACACGTGTGAGTAGAGACAGGTGTTGCTCAAAACTATTCGAAACTATAATAACGTCATCTACAAACGCAAAAACTCTATGCTCAAACTCGGGACCATAAAACAACGCATCCACCAGCCTTTGCTGGGTAGCGGGAGCGTTGGTAAGGCCAAAAGCCATTGATTTAAACTGGTACGTACCACGTGAGGGAATGTAGAAGGCCGTTTTTTGTCTGTCCTCTTCTTGAATCAATATTTGCCAAAAACTTTTGGAGAGATCTAAACTAGAAAGATATCTCGCGTCACGTAAGTTATCCAGAATCTCAGATATGTAGGGTAAACTGTATGCGTCTTTTTTAGTTACGGCGTTAAGTTTTCTACTATCAAGACAAAAACGTAATTCCCCGTTCTTTTTCGGCGTCAGGAGAACCGGCGAAGACCAAGGGCTCTCACATGGCTCAACGACGTCCTCTTTTAACATGTCATCTAATTGTTCTGCTAATATGCGTTGTTTTTCAGGAGACATTCTGTAGTAACGTTGACGTATGGGGGCAGCATCCCCAGTATCAATCGCATGCGTGATCAAATGAGTGCGCCCTAACCCACGTTCCTCGTAAGAAATAGCGTGAAATTGGGCGATTATGCGATCGGCTATAGATTTTTGTTCGCATGACAAATGTTCATATGAAAGTAAGTTTTGACTTGGTTGCTTATTCTCAATATCAGCTGTAAAGATTTCATCTGAGTCTTTATAATAAGCGATGCGATCTAGGTATTTTGGGAATAAGCCGAAAAGCCTCCAAAAGTCCATCCCTAATATAAGAGAGTGTTTCACATTTGGAACTACGTAAACTCTAAGTACATGGTTCTGATTTTGGAAATTAATCGGCAGATGTAAAACTCCTATAGAATTGAGTTTATCACCGCCCGCAGCCACAAACTGAATCTTATCACAAGTTTCTAGTTCAAAACCAGCCCTTAGTAGGTGCTCATGGCTTCCGCTACCCAGAATGGTTGTAGAAGAACCCGAGTCAAGTAGACCAATAATTGGTTTATCATTAATATTAACCTGGACATAGGGTCGAGATTTATCAACGGTTGATTTATCGCCCCGGATTGAAGAGACAGCGTTGTAAGTGAAGAATGAAGAGATGAAACTTAACCAATTGTTCCACTCCTTTTGACTAAAGTTTTTGTTGTGAAATACCGATTTCCCAACACTATCATTCCAATCCGTCTTACCTAGTTTTTTTGATCGTTAGTGTCAGAGTTAGTGGCACAATCAGGACAATCCAAGATAGTAACGTCTTTTTTTCCACATTTAAAACAAATAGGAAATCGCTCCTGTTTACAGTTTCTCAAAGAATGGTCATCCGTTCTACATCTGGGACAAAACCGAGCTGGTCTAGAAGGATCAGCACTCACTGCCGCAACAGGAATATTTTTACACTGAGTACCGTAAGCATGTTTTTGCTCACTAGTACTTGGGGTATTATTATTATTATTACTAGTGGAAGCAAGGTTATAGCCGTAGTAAGAGTTTTTTTTATAGCCGTAATATTTGCTGTTTGATACATTAGACGTGCTAGGGTTAGGTTTGTATGCAAACTCAGGGGCGATTGTGCTGTTTGATACTTTTGGAGGTTCATGGAACTGAGAAAACCGCGCTTGAATATTCTCATAATTACGACAAAGAGATTTTAATGCCTCAACAGTTTTAATCTCAGGAGAAGAAGAAAGTGTACTAGCATAGCAAGGACGGATATTATGCAACAGGATTTCAAGTTTCTCATCTTCTGGGAGAGTTTTATTTAGACGTGAAAACATACCATGCATGATAGCCAGATAAATGGTAATATTCTCGTTCTCACCCTGTGTGCGGTTCCGAATTTCCGCAGAGAGCCGGTAGTCATAATCGCTACTACTAAAATCCTCTTTAAGCAGCTCACATAATTCACTCCAAGAGTTAACCATATCCTTATTGCAGCGATACCAATGTAAAGCGTCATCAGTGAAAATTTCAAAAGCTAAAGATAATATTTTATCATATGATATTCCCCTTGAAAAAACAAATTCTTCAATTTTCAAAATAAATGAACGCACGCACGTTTTGCCAGAGAACTTCAGTTTGCCAATTTCTGAAGTTAAATTGCGTTCACAAGAAACCGACACAGCCGCAGTAGAAGGCTCAGTGAGGTTTTCAGCGATGGAAGGAGGTGGCATTGGCTTGGCTTGAGGGGTCAATGGTCGTAAATTTGACAATTCCTTATATTGAGATTCAAAGTTCGCCATACAAGTTTTGTATTCCCCGGCCACCTCTGATAAGTTACTTATTCTATTCGTTCGGTGATATATATGATGCAGCAAGGTTTCTGTTCGAGAAAATAAGTTTTTATCGAATTTTTGCTTCAAAACCGTCAAGCAGCTTTTAGATTTAGTCAAAGATTCTTGAAGACCTTTCAAATCTAAGCAAGGATCGAGATGGGATTCTAAGATATCTTCAGATGGTAATTGTTGTGCTAATTTAACAATCTGCTTGCGCAGTTCAGCAACCGATCCTCCTGTACCCCCTCGAAGCTCGACCTCATACTCTAATTCAGTTTTTTGTAGTGACAAATATTTTATATCATACGCCATATTGAGTGTGTATTGCAAGGTTATACAAAATAAATAGTACAAATAAGAATAATCAAAAAGCTTAACTAACACTACTAACAACTAAAATGAGAGATGGACAAATATGTGATAGTTGTTCAATTTGCAGTCTGGAATTTACGTGCCTTGTATGAACACAATATAGTAAAAATACAACTTACCACATACAAGTCGAATCTAGCACAGAATCAGACTTAAAACTAATTTTTTTAAAGCCAACACCAAGGAAGAACTACTAGATGCGAAAAATTTAAGCAACGATGTTCGGAACGAATTTAACCTATATAATTGGGCGCCAATGTAACTTATTCTCTAAATTGCCTAACCTACTTTAGTTGAGAGGGTAGGCTAGTAAATAAAAGAAGAGAGATAAAGTAAACAAAATATAATTATTAAAGGAGGAGCAAGATACAATTTATTTAGTGAAAGAAGAGAGAGCAGAATTTAGGGGGGGGGGTCCTATTCGCTTCCGAACACGTTGCAAAACCCAACAAACGGTAATATGCCACTGGCCTTAGCAAAGAGTAGAGATGGACCGCAGCCGTTGAGGTCCAGTTCAAGCAGAAGAAGACTACGCTGACTCAGCATCCAGATAGCAGTAGGTACGTTGGAGCGGTGAAGGCGCAGCCAACGACGACAGCAGATCAGTGTGGCCGGAGAAAGAAACCCTGGAACCCACATCCGGGCATTTTAAGAAAGGTCCACTTTTCTTGTTTGACTGCGACATCTCATTTCGAAGCAAAAGCGCAGTGGCTACGAGCATAAAGTAGTGATCGATGATGAGGCAGTCAAACAGTAATGGATAAGCTAGATATTATACAAATGTAAGGAATTATGAGTAGATAGGTAGGTTCGAGACCTTTACAGTTTTATGTAATGCAGTGCTGGTGATTGAAAATGGCTGATTAATGATTCGTGTTATAGCGTACAACAAAGCAATGCAGTACTACAAAAGTTGGAGTAATTTACAGTTGCAAAATACACTTAGGGACTACATACCAGACACCCACTAATCTTACCGCTAACTAAATACACACAATGCAATACTCACCCAATATTTTGGGTTTTACGGCACAGATTTTAAATAAAAATGGGACAAAGACTTTCGGTGCAAAGATTTAGATAGGTACGTGCGCTCGTTCATGTCGCGTCACCTGACTCGATGACGGTTAGAGGACGCGCAGTCGCCTCCCTTGCCCCGCTACCCCGTACCCACGTCAGGCAAGCACAATGCCACCAACCGAAAACGCTGAGTTGACACTTGACACTGACAGAATTGAACGTGCGTGCGCGCATTTACGAAGTTAGTTTATTATTAAAATAATGAAATGAAGTATGTAAATAGTAGGATTAAAATAAATATTAGAAGTTGTAGGAATTAATCACTGGTTAAATAGGATTTACAGTGAGAACCGTTACATCAGTTGGAATTCAGTTCTAAGGTTGAAGTCGTTGAGGCTGCTCGCATTTTTCTTCTGAAGTGAATGTAAATGTTACGGATACCACGAAAAAACCAGTAAATGCATGCAGATTTTCACAATAAAATCTACATCTCAAAACATTCCTGTTTCCAGTTACGCGGGTCTCCATTGCGTGGTGATCAAAGGCTACAGCAAATCCGCCGGGTACCAGCCAGGCGTCCGGTTCGAAGACAACCGATTCCGGAACTCCTGGAACGCGGTCTACGTGGCTGGAGCGTGGCGATTTGTGCAATGCAACTGGGGGGCTAGACATCTGGTCAATGCTAAAGACGCACCAAAGCCAGGAAACCGGGGGAAGAGTGATAGTTTGAGGTGAGATACTGATCCAAAGAAATTGTTTTATGGATATTATTAAGAGATTTGGTGGTAGAAAGCAATTTGCTGGAGCGACCAGGTGTTCTCAGCAACAGACACCTCAGTGGGCAAAGCCATACATGCTGCAGAGGACAGAATCCGATGAAGGAACAAAATGCAGACTAGGGTCCAGCACAAAGCACTGATGAGGGTCGTGACAAAGGTCACGACCCTCATCAGTGAGGATATTGACGCTGGAGGAGGGGTAGATAGAAGAAAGATTCATCCCATTTTTATGAACATCCGAAAATCGGACTTCAGTGACGAATAGAGAGAACACTAGGTGCTCCAAGAACCAAAATTTAAAATCATCTTCTCTGTCTCATTCCAGATACGAATACGACGATCACTACTTCTTAACAGACCCTCGCGAGTTTATCTACGAGTTCTTCCCACTACAGCCAGACTGGCAACTCCTGAAGACGCCGATCACTCTCCACGACTTTGAGGAACTGCCTTTTGTCAGATCCCTCTTCTTCCGATACGGACTCTACTTCAGTGATCCTAATACTAAGGCAGTTATGTTCACTGACTCGACTGGTGAGTTAAATGTTGTACTGACCTGCTTAAAGGCGGAATAAGGACAGGAAGATAATGGTGGCCTCGAACATATATTTTCAAAAGTATTTTCTTCTTTTTTCTTTCAGGTGCGGCGACTATGCGTATAGCCATGCCGGCACACATGCAGAGTTCGCTGATCTTCCACTACAATCTCAAGTTCTACGACACAGAAGGAGACGGCTTCGACGGAGTCAGTCTCAAGAGATTCGTTATGCAGGTTTGAAAATGTTGCAATTGACCCGTAATTGCTCGGACATGATCTTAGATCTATCATGACTCTCAGCAACCAAAATCTAGCCTTATCAAACTCTTAGCATACGAATAAATCAGCCCATAATCACTCATTATCATGGTCAATTCATGACTTTGACAAAGCAGCTTGGTTAACACTATGACCCAAACCTGTGGCTTATTTCAAAACTTCTCAGTTTTGGACTTGGTCCATAAGTTGACTCGGCTCATTACATTATGGCTTGGGCCTTTTCATTACAAGTTTTGGCCATGAGATAGGATAGGACTAGTTCGGCACAAGACTGATGGCATACGATGGCACATTAAAATAGCCAGCTATGGTTGTCTATCTATGCCATGTACAGCTTTATGTGTGGAAGGTTGATTCAATCTGTCTCAATGAGTGTGTACTAATGAGTTTTTCTGTCCCTATGCCAGTAAGTAGGTGCTCTAAACGGTGATGGGAAACCTCATGAGGAAACAAGTTTTTACGTTGTTCCCGAAAGGAAAGCTCCTTTGAGGTGCACCTAAAGTTCACTAAACTTTGTAAAAACTGGTGACACCATAAGAAGATCTGGAGCCTAATTCTCGGCTCATCTCGGATCATTTTGCAATTTTATTTTATTGCTTCTTTTCGAAGAGAGAATGGCAGATTTCCTTGAGTAAGACGACCTCATCGTAGAAGCCTCGACAGCTACGATATACGGAAAACGAGAATTAGGCTCCTGGAGCCTAATTCTCGGGACGTAGAAAAAGTGCGGGGTTGTGCAATACCAATGTGTATTTAAGGGACATTGAAAATCTCGGTCGGCCCGAGAATTAAGTTCCTGTCCTAGGTTATAAAGAGTGTTATTCTTTCCAGTCCGTGGTCGGTAACGTGGTATCGTTCAGGGTCCACGCACCATGCAGCGGGGCATTCCTGCTGGATATATTCGCGAACGCGGTCACTCCGAGAGAATACCTCACTGGAGAGCCGATGAAGTTCAAGAGCGTTTGCAAATTCAAGGTCAGTGATGTGGCAAGATTTTACAGCAATGGGGCTGGGATTGGGGAAAACCCCGGTTTGTTTTGACTATACGTTCTAGAGTAGAACGTAGTCAGTAGTTCCTGTAAGTTTTAGAAAGAGTAGAATATATTGAAGTGTTGTTTCTGTCGTACAGCGATATCCAAGGGAGAAACGAAAGAGATGATATTCTACAAAATGTTGATTCTTTTAGGCCTGCGCACATGTAGGCGATGGGGATGGCGATCAGCTGAAACGCTGTCAAATATGACAGCGATATTTGACAGCGTTTCAGCTGACCGCCATCGCCTAGCTTATTGCTATTTTCTCAAGTTTTTGTTATTATAAATTTTTAGATACTTCTTCGCTTCGATTTACCGACTCCCAAAAGTCATTGGATAAAATTCTGATCACTACCGACATTTTACCGCGAAAAGACATAGGTATTTCTTTAAAAAAACCAAGTAAAATGCATTGAATTAGAAGAAATTCAGAAGCCTTTTCCTTTCTTTTTAGAAAATATGCATCTATTGTTTTCAGATTTGCTGCGCGGAACTCCAAACTGTAATGGTACCGCTACCAGACTGCGCGAGCGGCGAATGGGGACCCACCAAAGCTACGAGGCTCTTTGGCCTCGTACCGATCACACATCAGGTTCGTTCTCATTGGGTTAACTCCAGAATTATTAAACTTAATCTATGGTGTTATATACGTTTGCTAAGGTTGCGTGGTCAGTTTAGTAATAAGTAGACAGGTGGACACCACACAAAACTTTGTCAATTTTTTTTACCAGCTAAAAAAAAGCAGCCAAGTGCGAGTCGGACTCGCCCATTAAGGGTTCCGTAGCACGACGAACTACAAGAACCTTTATATATGTTACTTGATGTAACATAATAAGGTTCTTGTAGTTCGTCGAAAGGTAAATAGTGGTTTACGGTTTATGACGTATAAAAAAAAAAACTACTGACTAGATCTCGTTCAAACCAAATATCGTTGGAAGTTTACATAGTAATATATACAACATATATTTTTTTTAGTATTATCATTCCCTTACTTTAGAAGTTAAAGGGGGGGGAGGGACCAACATTTTTCCACTTTGGAAGTGTCTCTCGCGCAAACTATTCACTTTAGAAAAAAACCGTATTAGAAACCTCAACATCATTTTTGAAGACCTATTCATAGATACCCCACACGTATGGGTTCGATGAAAACAATTTTTTTGAGTTTCAGTTTCAAGTATTTATTTATTTATTCGGGGACCCCCGAAATTTATAGTTTTTTTTTTATTTTTATGTAAAAATCTTAATGCGGTTCACAGAATACATCTACTTGCCAAGTTTCATCAGTCTAGCTCTTACGGTTTCGGAGAAAAATGGCTGTGACATACGGACGGACAGACAGACAGACAGACATGACGAATCTATAAGGGTTCCGTTTTTGCCATTTGGCTACGGAACCCTAAAAAGGAGGATCTTCATCTTTTAAGCCGATTTGGAAAATTATTTTTCATTTGAAATAGGATGTATGGTATTAATGTATAGTTTTCTTCTTAAATTTAAGAGCTTAGCTCTTGGCAGGGTTTTGATGCAGTTTTCTACTACTCCGGCCTCCTTGATTTTCTTATATGACATAACAGTGACCATTTCTTTTATCTGGATCACGTAACTAATTCTTGGTCTTTCTCTTCCCCGTTTTCCTCAACCTTTCCTTCAACGATGTTCTTTATGTATACTTATTGACAGGCAGTAAAACTAATTTAAAACCCTTTGTTACAGGAAGCGCTAGTGTTCGCCGGGCGCGAGCTAGAAATCCAGTTTAGAATGTCGCGCCCCCTCGCGGACTTTATGGCAACTTTACACAAGAACGGAGTGGATGAGAAGCGCCTCTCCAAATACGTGCAGCAAAACGTCACCGACGATATAGTGTCTTTCTACATCACTTTTCCAGAAGAAGGTAAGTCTATTTGGCCCACCTGATGCAAGGTGGTAAACTATAACAAAGCATTCCCTTGCAGGTCATGCACATCTAAAACGTGCCCTACGATACACCGCCCTGCGCCGATCAACTCAAGACATTCTATTTAGTCTCTTCTATCGTGTCACTAGTTCTTTCGATCCAGTGTGGTGAAAGGACTTTAAGTACGCCTTAGTCAAAGCACTTTTGCATGTTTCCTTCACAGTTCGAGAGTACTGGCATAGTGCACTACATTTTTTGACAGATAAACTTATTGTTGCATACCAGAATTTAAACCCACGACCTTAGGATCAGAATGCAGAACCGCTACACCATTAGATATTTATCGTCCATTCGCCAGTAGAGTAGCCACTTTATTTATTAAAAATGCAATTAAAAAAAAAATGTCTTTGGAACGTTCATCTAGGTGCCAATCTTAATCTCTCATATCCGTGGGACGCCCTGTATATCATCTACATTAGATGCAAAGGCTTACTTAGAATAAAAAGTGCATTCTCCTGCTACTAATGTATTTTCACAAGTATTTATTAGATGATTTTATATCCTTTTCAGGTCAATACGGCCTAGATATCTACACCCGAGAACGCAACGGCCCAACCGCCATTCACCAGAACGGATCCACCGAGAAGGAAAAGCACCTTCTAACCCACTGCTGCAAATACCTTATAAACAGCAGCAAGCGAAATTAGACCATAAAACATCGACAAGTGAAGTCCAGTAACTGATAATACATTCAGCGTGAAGTTTTGAGGGATATAAGGTCGATAATTCAAAAATAAGTTCAGAAAGCTTCAGGGGCAGACGAACGTCGATGTCCTTTTGGTTTATTTTAACTTTTTGTAGTACGCAAATTAATAAACTTTTTGTATGAAAATCTGCTTGGATCGAAATTAATTTTTTGCTGAAGGTTATGTTTGCGGTTTTGCATTAAAAAGTTCCGTGATTTCATATCCTTTTTAAAGGTTTAAAATGAGTGAGAAGGTCATCGGCGGTAGTAAGCTCCTTAAACGAAAATCTTATGATTTATGAGTTTATTATTGCAAAGCAAGTCAATGCATAGTTTTTTATCTGAAATCAGAATTATTAGGCTTTGAAAAAAATAAGGTGGATAATTCAAAAGCTAATAGACGCGGCGTCTACAAAACGACGAAAACCAGTTGGAAAACCTCACTGGTACCTAAACTTATTCTGTTTTTACTCGTCTTTCTCTCTCATTTGTAAGGATAAATTATGAAACAACAATACGCTAGGTAGAATGGAAACTAGTTGCTGTCTCATCATTTCTCCTTACAAAAGAGAGAGACACACAAGATAGGCGAAGCGAATTGTTTAATTTGATCGATATTAAACAATTATATTGTTTTGTATGTCGGTCTCCGACGAAGTATGTAAGCCACTTTTTTTTACATGACGATCGAATTGTACCATGCTTCTTGCAAATAAATATTTCATTCATTCATTCGTTTTTTCGAGTAAAACTCAGAATAAGGGTACATAATACAAATTATGTTGTTGAAAAAGAATAACCTTGAAGAATAAACGCTCTCTTGTTTTATAATTTAGATACAGTTAAGGCCTGCGCACATCTAGCGATGGCGATCGACTGTCATATTTGACAGCGTTTCAGCTGATCGCCATCGCGTAGATGTGCACAGGCCTTTAGAGTTACAGAATTTCAGAAATCTCTTTTAAACGCATTCCATTTTTATGAAGAAAATTGTATCAAAGTAGCTTTAAAAAGCATTGATATTACTAAGCCTACTCTATGGCAACATAACCCAAATGTATAGTTAATATTAGTTTGTTTTAGCTAGAAAATAAATAAAAATCCGTCCAATTACTTCTAAAAGATTTATTATAAAAATTAAGCTAGAATTTAACATTTTATACAATTTATAGATTTTTTTGTAAATGGAAAATAATATTAGCGATTTATATTTTATTATTATAAGTAAATACTTATCAGGTTGTGCCGAGGCAATCTAATTGCTTTTATAATATTTTTTTAATAATTTTGTATAAACTTTGCACTTATTTTTAATAACGGCTACAATGCCAAATGACAGATAATATCATTGCAATATCACAAAATTATTATTTATATTACAGAATATTATTAAAGAAAAAAGCATCAAAATATGTATAATTTCAATAAGAACAATAATCTAAATGATATTAAAATAAGAAATATTTTAACTAAAAAGTAAAATCAAGTTCTGGTACAGTCATCGACAAAATTCAATAATATTTTTTTTACTTAAGTTTATTTGAGATATTATATGATAACTTAGTTTGCAGATGAACGTAAATCTTTACAATATACCATGCAATTGTTCCATACGTCGTCGACTAGTTTGATGAACCAATTTTGTGAAACCAGGAATTTTAATTTACTTTTGTCGTTGACTGTACTAGTTGAATTATGTGAATGACAGTGTTCTTAATACATACTTATACGCTTATTCTTAATTATTTTTCAAAATTATAGATTCCTGATATAATTCCACTTATATTAGAAATTACGCACAAAAGAAATGTAGCAATATATAATTAATTAAATAACATTATTTTCATAATTACACGACTTTATAGTGTAATATAAATGTTTATAAAATATATGGCATGTTATTTTTCTAACATTTATTTTATTTTAATCAGATCAATATTTGAGCACCTCTGGACGGCAAAAGTTACTAAATCTAAACAGTTTTACTTATAATCACAACATTAATTCTTATAAGTCAATAAAAATCACAAAAGGACATAAGAAATTAATTTAAAAAGATATTTGAGAATAGAAAAGATACACGGTTCGTCAAGAGAGACACACACAAATACAATATGCACCGCACATAATCACACACACACACAACACAATCACAACTACACATAAAATCGTTGTGCGACAAACTGAGTAAAGGTTCGCGTCCACTAATCTGCATCGGACATACGGGACCAAACATCAAACAAAATATTTCTTGTAGAAATCAGTCCTAGCACAAATCGTTACTTTATTTTTAAACGAGTTTTACTTTGTTTGGAACAGTCACCATCAGAAGTTAATGAAAAATATAAAACATGAATTATGAAACTTTTGAAACATATCATAATTTACTTTTGATGTTAACTGTCCAAATAAATATTTTTCTCGAATATTGTAATAATTCGAGATCATAAGATTTCTTTAATATTATGCTCACTGAACTACAAAATACTCTCAAGCTTGATTTTTAGCAAGAAAATACAGTCCAGCTCGATATGAACGCAAGCTAATATGGTTTTATGCACAGAACAAAGTAGAACGGTCATGTGGCCGGAAAAGTGCCGCCAAAATACATGAGCATATGCTCCTTTCTCCATACAAATTCAACAGTTTTTTCGGGAGTCGTAAAGTGAAAAATACCTGCAGCAGCGCAAGAATTACCTTCCGTTAAACGACAAGATAAAACATAGAAATACTTTGTTAAAATCTTCCTTCCTTCTTTTTTCTTAGAATCTTCATATTTAGTGATATTTTAAATATAATAGTGGAAATGTAAAACTGGCGACATCGGCTTCCATACAGACGGCACATGATCGACTGTATTCTGTGGTTTTATGGTTAAAATTCAAACCTATACAAGTCCTTTGCTCGCGTTTAGCGTTGCCCGTTGCTCAACGCCTCTTATAAGCGTTCCTAGGAGTCCCTCCATCTCGTTAGCGGTCTCGCGTAGTTGCGTGTTGTCAAAACATGAATCTGAAATATAGTACATTGTTACCTGAGAATTGAAAGTCACGTTTTTGAGCCCTCGCTACGCTCTGGCGCCAAGCCCGTCGCCAAAGCAAGCGCCAAATCAAGGTAACAAACACTTTATAGTTTATAGTTTTTATTTAGGACAACAAACAATTGCACTCACGTATTACAAAACAATTATAAAGTATACTAAGTAGTTCTTAGAGTGTAATCAGCCCCGTTATCCGCAAATGAGACATGAAATATCGGGCGGTATGAAATGAATGCATGCATAAATAATAAAAAATAAAGTAAGTAGGCACGCAGGTGTATTGCTTCGTATTCTTATCCAAGTAAACAGGCTTTTGTATCTATTGTATTTGCTATAAATAACGCAATTTTTTTATTTTTTTTTTAAGAAGAAGAAACAAACCAATACATCTACTTACCCACCCACATACCTAAAATTAAGGATATAATTATTTGAGTTCAACCTAATCAGGTCACTTGATTAGATGGCATCAAAAAACCACGCTAGGTTGAAAATAACTCGAACTTGGAGCGTTTTAAATCACTTACCATCCATAGCAAAGTTGTTCGCCAATATCTCATGAAGCCGGTCCAAAACAGTATCCAAATCAGCATTTAACTCCTTCATTTTGTCATTACTGTGCTCCATGCTGCGGATATCTGCGGCGAACTTCTGTTCGGCGGCAATGCTGTCTGGCGGAGGCTTTATTGTGATCGTCGGGGTTTTTAGAAGAGGCTTTAGCTTAAGACGGTTTGCGTCGGGCTTCGATTGGTGGGTCTTTTTGTCGGGTGCTATGGGATTCCCTTCTGTTAAACACATAAACAATAATATTTATTATTTAAATAAACATATTATTATTAATTTAAGAACCGTTTTGTCTCTTCTTTTTCTTCCTGCCTTTATGGGCAAGAAGGTTTATGTGGGGTCACAACTGTCGAAATAATAAACAAGCTAATTTATTACGCGGTGAATAAATATCTTATTTTAAATATTTCGACAGCTGAAAGGTAAAACGCTTTAGCCGCATGAGCTACCGTCGCCATTTTGAGGATTTGACAATCACTGACACGTAAAGTCACAAACCGGTAAAAACGCCTTGATGCACTTCCATACCAAACACAAAACTCCGTAAAAGCACCGTGGTGCATTTCCATACCAAAAAAAAGTTTCGCGCCAAGCGTTGAGACATCTGTCTGACTCGCTTTTTCTACTACAATGCCCGTAAGGAACGAAACACCATCCTTTTCGCACTAATTTGAGCTTTGTAAATATGTAGGTCAACTTCAAAACAGTTACCTAGACGTCAACAACACAAAAATTCAAAATCAGTCTTACGGAACCACGCGCGCGGGCATTGTTTACGTGTGAATTTTTGTGTTTTTGCTATTTTGCAAGTGTTTTGTGTTGTTTAGTGTTTAAATATCGCAATAATAACTCAATAAGTAGTTATTAACGATATAGTTTTGTGTAAGCAGTGATTGAATTCGTTAAAATCGACTAAAATAACCAGCACATTCTTGAAATTTTTTCGCAAGAAATTTTTTTCAAGCCGCTTTTTTATGTAAGTATTAAAAGTTATTAGTATGACAAATTATGATAAATGCAACTAAACCCTTGCTTCAGGGCTGAAATAAGCTTTCAGGGGATACTATTTTTTGAACTATAATTACAAGTAGGACTTTTCTAGAAATTAAATATTATTATGATCCGCCTGCGCACCTAGATGCAAAAAAAATATTGCTATTATTTTCTTAAAAGCAGGTACCTAAAAAAATATTTTTTAAATGTTTTTTATACTACGGACTGTTGTGTTTTTATATATTTATGCTCAGATTGAATATAATATCACATATAAAACATTTTTATCGCTTTATTTTTAAGTTAATTTAAATTAATAAATAAATAAAATAAATAAATAAATAAATATTGTGGACAATTCACACAACACTACCCAGCCCCAAACTAAGCAGAGCTTGTAATATGGGAACCAGATAGCTGATATAATACTTGAATACATTTTTTTTTGTAAATACATACTTAGAATACAATATAACACCCAGACAGAGAACAAACATTTATGTTCACCACACAAATATTTGTTCTCGGTGGGGATCGAACCCACGACCTACGGCGCAGAAGGCAGAGCTACTACCAACTGAGCTAGAGGCCAGTCAAAGTTTTTGAGTTAGTCAAAATTTTTGATTCGGAACTGTTTACTGTAGTATTAGGCCAGCAAACTTATCAAAATTCTAAATGCAATTCATCATGCCATTATGCTCGAATACAAGAGATGGTTACAAGACGGGAGTTCCAAGAACATAAACACACATCTGGCGTTTCAAGTGGGTCGCGCGCGACGGGGCGTCTTGGCGCCAAAACATATGCTAGCGTCGGTGATTCAGCCTCGAGGTCGCGTGACGTCACACGTTTACCCAACTATTTTTTTTTGGTTGCGATGTGCACCACGAGGCTTTGACGGAAATTTGTCGTGGTATGGAAGGGCGCTGCTCCATCTCAAGCGGTTAGGTGAAAATGTATTATAATTATAACATTCGAAATCAGAAATTTTTATTCTACATCGTTTAGTGCAAAAATGCGTCTATTTCGGATAAGCATTGTATGAAACGACCAGTATGGTGGAAGGCTTTTGTGCGCCTCAAAGCGGCTCCTTTCGTATATTAGGCGCATATTTTCAAAATTCTTAGACTCAATTTACACCGCCACGGAATGGAACGGAATGGAAGCGTCTATTTTGCCTCATGACACAGGAATTCACCGCACGAAGCACCGGAAAATAGACGCGCGTCCAATTTTTCTAGCTCGTATTTAATTTGCGTGTTATACAATTGATATAAAGTTAATTATACTATATAATATTTCGTCGCTTCCGTTCCATTCCGCGGCGGTGAAAATTGAGCCTTAGGTTCTAGGATCTAGGACATGACTTAAAAAACACTCATTAACATAATCATAGCTTACCATTATACCAACTGCTAATATCGTTCATGGACACTGTAGATATGCTGTCAGAGGTATGTACCAAGACGGGTTTCAGCGCGTCACCGGACATTGTCAGCAAGTTCTGGCTGTCAGCATTCTTGGAGACCACCGAGAAGTTACCGGAGTCCAGGCTGAGAACTCGAGGCTGGTTTTTCAGAGTATCTGTAACTAACAGTGTTAGTGTTCATTATAATAGGCATGAAGACAGTAATCAAGTATCGCCAAAATATTTATCTGATCTAATGAAAAAGGATTCAAAGATTTTGAAAAATGTATTTATTCTCTTATTACTGTCGAGATTAATAATTTATTTGTTAAAATAAATCTACAAAATACAACAATCCGCCATGCATGATAGCTTAAACACCGGTCAGAGCGAATTACGTCACGACGTTGTAAACGTCATTCTGATGTACTAAATGTACTTTTATTGCACAAAAACATTAATTTTCTACAGAAATATGATATATTTTAGACATAATAGATACTTCTGAATATGATAGAAGAGATTTTGAAAAAAAGTCATCATGCCTATTCCTAACGTGGTCCAGGTGGACCCCAGGGGTCCACGGGAGACTCAACGGGGGTCTACGATGGCGTGACTATAAAATGGGGGTTCACAATTCGTCCGCGGGGGTCCACGAAAATTTATCTGGTTTCCATAGTGAAGAACTAAAATGTTGGCTTCGCCTATCAATTAATTAATAATTAACCTATCAATTCTTACTTTTTTCGAAAGCTGTTTATTCATAGTAGGAACTCAGCCACAACACAAATACCCATAGTTAGATCTAATCTCCATATTTTTTTTTGTCGACCGTATTATTGTAAAAATGTAGCTGTAGGAGCCTTATTCTCGGCTCATCTAGGATAATTTTGCAATTTTATTTTATTACTTGTTTTAGAAGAGAGAATGGATGATTTCCTTGAGTAATTCATCGACGACCTCATAGTAGAAGCCTCGACAGCTACGATATACGGAAAACGTAGAAAAAGTGCGGGATTGTGCAATACCAATGTGTATTTATGGGACATTGAAAATCTCGGTCAGCCCGAGAATTAGGCTCCAGGACACCCATCACCGGAACCAGCAAAATTATGAAAGTGTCTATGAGAAAAAAAAAAGGTTGGGAGCCTCTGGTGTAAAGTAAAGTGAATTTGACTTATATGTTCACGTCACCTAAAAAAACCCCGGAAGCTGGTGGAGTGGGTGATATTTATTTAAATAATTTAGAACAACACCGCTTTTATAATGTAAGGTAGATGGAAAGAGCTCAGAATCGTTCTTCCTGGATATAGAGGAGACCTATGTCCAGCAGTGGTCTTATTGTTGCGCAGTTGATTCGTTCTTCGTTCAGTTGACTTCAGTGGACTTTGATCCGGTAAACCCACTGGAAAAATGAGCTCGTAATGCAGAAAACGAGGACAAGAAAAAACTACAATTTATGACTAGTCTAAGGGTATTTTCTATTTTTTGGTACAGCTGTACTGTGCTTAAGTTTAACGTAGGTACGTCCAAAACAGTATTTATAACTCCACCAAGCTAAGTTTGCATCTCGATTTTTTGTGTATTTTTTATGTTCCTATGTATAATATAATGTTAAAAACAATAAATGCGAAGTAAAATCTAACAAACAATTGTTAATTTTTTTAAAGTCATAACGAATCCATTTTTGCAGACCGACGATTTTTTGTAATCGACGCGAGGTGCAAACTTAGCTTGGTCGAGCTATACGTTGGTCTTAGCTTAAACGTACTGAGAAAAAGTAAGGATGTCAACATACCCTTAGATTGTTTGTCATCTATCAAAATGGGGCTGAATAGATCGAAGGCTTGGGGCCTATCGCCTTTGTCGGGCGTGGTAAAGTCTGATTGTAGGTCCGTTTGGCTTGATAGATTATCCTGAAAACAATCACGAAAGTAGTTGAATTATTTATATTTTTGTAGGCTATAACTGGCAGAGCAGACGGGCCACCCGATGAAGAGCAGTCACCGTCGCCCACAGACATCTACAACACCAGAGGTGGTGCTGATGCGCTGCCGGCCTTTTAAGAACAGATTGACCCGCCTTTTAGGACCCCATGTCAGAACTCCGAGGGAAAAGGCAGAAGGCAGTTCATTCCACAACTCGTGCGCGGCTAAAAGGACCGCGAAAAACGAGCAGTTGTTGAAAAACAGCCAGGTGGTGAGGATGGAATCTGGTTCTGCGACGTGTGGATTTACAGCAAATGTTCGAACTATTTGCCTTCAGCTGTAATGCAAGCTCTACTATGTGAATATGGTGATGTAATTATCTGAAATGAAATGTTGAACTCCACGATTTTATTTAAAACTGAGGCAGTTATGACATAAGAGTTGTAGTTTACAGAAGGATTATTCATGCTTACATTGCAGAAAAAAGTTTCACGAAAAGTTAATATTTGTAGTCACAGGACTTAAAAGATCATCACAGGGTGTCAGTTTTTCCTGTTTTTTAAATACTCATAACTCGAAAGTTGCATGACAAAAACTTTTTTTTTAATTTTTCCGATAACTGTCATGACTTGGCCCATCGCCCGTTTCCGGCTTGACGTTGACCTATGGGACACCCTGTCCCACAAACGATCTAGAAATAGCTCAACTAAGAAAATATAAACCAGTTTCCTAGGATCAAGCAGTGTTAAAATGGCGGTAAATACCTTCAAAGCCTTTAGCCGATTGATTTGCGTAGAGATATGGCTCCAGTGTGCATCCACCTTAGTTTTGAGGTTTTCATCATTAGACGTTGCCGCCGCTTTCAGCTGTTCTGAAAGATCTTGTAGCGCTCTGAAAAGAACAAAAATATTAATTAGACATTTAAATTATAAATTCCACTATATCCTACTAATATTATAAACGCGAAAGTTTGGATGTATAGATCTTTGTTATTCAATAACACGAGAACGGCTGAACTGATCTGGATAAAATTTGGCACAGATATAGATTATTGTCTGGAATAGCACATAGGCTACTTTTTATCCCGGTAAAATGTATGGTTCCCGCGGGATGGATTTGTTTTTGTTAGTTACACTATTTATAACTCAAGGACTGAACCGGTTTGGGTAAAAATTTGTGGGAAGGTAGATTATAACATGAGACGGACTTCTTCTTATCGTGTCACTAATTCTTTCGAACCAAGTGTGGTGAAAGGATTATAAGTGCGCCTCAAAGAGGCTCTATTCGTGCACATTACACATATTTTCGAACATTTAAGGTTCTACGATATGCCGGTTTCCTCATGATGTTTTCCTTCACCGTTTAAGAGCACTGGCATAATAAACATAAATTTTGGGCAGAAAAACTCATTGGTACACGACTGGATTTGAACCCACGACCTTAGAATCGGAAGGCGGGGCCACTTCCACTAGGCCACCAGCGCTCTGACGCGCGACACGGATACTCACTTATTTTGTATCTCCAATTGAATAATAATATCTTGCAGCATTGTAGTGGGATTATTATCTTTGTTCCCCGAAGCTTTTCCCACCGTGGAAGTGAATATAGCCGGTTTTCCATCTTTCCTGCGGCGGGCTGGCTCCTTGCTGGGCTTAGACGGTTTAACCATTTTACGCTTTTTCGTTTTCGTGCAGAAGAAGAAGCGTTTCATTCCTTTTATAAAGCTGAATTGTGGTGCTCTTGTCTGTATGTAAACATCAATCAATTTAAAAAAAAGTACATTTTTAAAATTTAAATAAATGATGTGATGTCATGTGATGTGATGTGATTTATTTATTTATTTATTTATGAACACATAGATAAAACCGTACACATCTAATACATTTAGTTTGGACAGAATTGATTGAACTGTGTGGCTTGACAAAAGGTATGAAATCTATGTCTATCCTTTTCTAACACGTATGGACTTTTCAATGTCTATCCTTTTCTATCACGTAAGGACTTTTCTATAAGAATTAGATCCTGTCAAAATGTTCTATATAATAGAATGCTCCTAAACATTCTAGAATGTTCTTTATCATTCTGGAATACCCGGGCAACGCCGGGCATCGCTGCTTGCAAAAACCATAAAATGATGTGATGTGATATGATGTGATGTAAAACTGATATTCATTCCATCACTTAAACTTTATATACTTTACTCTAATAAGGGCCTAAATACAAATAAAGCAACGTATTTACCTCTCCATCAATGATTTCTTGAATCAAATGACTTTTCTTGTGTCCGCTGATTGTCAAATCTTTGTCATACAAGTAGCATTTCTCACAGAAATACACTTCACTACATTTTGTGCACTGGAATTTCAGCATCTGAAAACATTGTCAGAAGTATTCGGTAAAAAAGTAAACAGGCCTTTATGTTCCCTCATGCCCCTATTTACGGGACACTGTAGCGGCTAGGACAGGCTTGCCCAGCACAAAGACATGGTCAATTCTTACGGATTCTTTATAAGGAAAGCAAATCACTGAGGAAACCTGTGTAGTCAACACAGGTTTCCTCAGTGATTTGCTTTCCTTCACCATATGAGAGTGCTAGCATTTTTCGAATAGAACAATCTACAGGTACACGACTGGATTCAAACTCGCAACTTAGGATCGGAAGGCGGGGTACTACCGCTAGACCACCAGTGCAGTTTAGGAAAGCACTAAAGCCCGGTTTCCACCGGAAAAGGGTAACGAGCGAGAAATGGTAAGCGGAACTGACTCCTTTTAAATGAAATAGGTTTACATTTCCACCAACAAAGAGTTTGATACACTTCTGCTCGCTCAGTCCTTTCCGCTTGGCTATTTGTTGGTGGAAATACAAGCATGTAGTTTACTCCTGCGAGTTAAACGGAGTCCTTTATCCGCCCGCTCCGTTCGCGGTGGGTACCGGGTTTTAGGTAGTTTATGTTTGAATATTTTTTTTATATAAAACATAGAGAGCACTGGTGGTCTAGTGGTAGTGGCCCCGCCTTCTAACTCGAAGGTCGTGGGTTCAAGTCCACTCGTGTACCAATGAGTTTTTCTGTTAAAAAAATTATGTGCACTATGCCAGTACTCTCAAAACTGTGAAGGAAAACATCGTGAGGAAACCGGCATGTTGTAGAACCTAAAAAGTTCGAGCAACACGTGTCAAGGATCACGCAAAAAGGGCCCACCAGCTACCTACTTGCGGAAAAAACCTGCCCGCACATCAAGTGCGCATGATAAACTTGCCGAACTTATTTAAAACATACCTGTACCACCTGTTTGGCACAATTAGCGCAAGTAACAGCCGGTGTGCTGGTCTGTCTGCTTGCCATGATCCTCTGCAGCACTGCCAACCATCTAGTACTACTGCAGTTGATCGCACCCCATTCTGCTACGGCTCGGGATGTCAAGCCAAGCATACCTGCATTCTGGAATAAAAAAGAGCATTCGAAATAAATAAGTAGTTTGCATTTATATTATTGGCAATATTATCGATAAAGTAAGGATGTACTAAATTTATTTATTCAGTTATGTCACAAGGAAATTTTAAACATCTTAATGCTGTATGAGTCTAGGTGCCAGTTCTACGAGACCAAATCTAGAAGAACAGGCAACTAACTATGGCTTGGTTCTCGACGTTTTTGTGTATGATTCTTTTACAAAACAAAAACTCTTTAACTACAGGAATGATTTAGAAGACATTTTACTTACAGACTACATATTGTCCTGAAAAATTTAAGGGAACAGTAAAAACTCTAACATGGGTGTCTGCAAGCATTTAATAAGTTTGCAATTTATGCTTTTACTCTATTTGAAGCCTGATCTTGGAACTCTCTGAAAGGCATTATCCAGAAGGGCATTATCCAGGGTTTGCAAGAATCTTACCTTTTCAAAACAAGAGTCAACGTCATTCTGTAGCTGAGTACAATTGCCGCCTAGGTACTGTGACAGTGCAGTAACATGTGTCAGGAGTGAGGCAAGACGTTTCGGTGAGACACAGCCGTTGTGGTCGGCGCAGCAGTTGGCAAGTGCTGCCCACTTGTCTACAGCTGGCTCTTCACTCAGGAGTATCAGCAGAGTCTTGGCGGCTAGCACTCTGATTGGCTCTTTTCTCTCCCTGATAAATAATAAACAACATTATACTTCACAACAATACAATATTTATTGCAAGACGTCTTATAATTCGATGGAACCGGCAAAAGCTGCTTGTCTAAGAATAAATAATAATGGAGAAAAGAGATGAGATTTTGGGGTTTCATTTTGCCCAACAGCGGGACACAAAATGCCCAACAAAAAAATATGCAAGCATGACGGTGATTGATGAATTATTATTATACCGTGAATAAAAACTACTAAAGAGCTTACTTATCATAAACATTCAGCAGCAAATTGATCATCAAATCAACTGTCACATCCACATCCCCAGTGAAATTCCCCTCCTTCTCCGCTGCAAAGTAAATATCGGCTAGCACAGCTTCTAGCTCAGCTGTGTCCAAGGAGAGGCTGCTTTCTGACAGACTTAGTTGATGCCGGGCAAAGACACCAGAACTTAGTCGGAGCTGCGGCACTAAAATAAAAATTTGAGCATGTAATTTCAATAATTCTGTGATTTTTCCATGTTTTAAACAACACACTTGTACTTATCAGTAAAGGTAGTGAAGCAAAAGTTAAACAGAATATTGAAAGAAATAATTAGAAGAAAAAAACATAATATGCCTGGTGTTTTTTCAATGAAATACCTACTTAATAAAAACACAGTAATGTACTGTCTACCTACCTTTCAGTTGTTTTTGAAGAGCATAAATTTTGAAAGCAATACGATAAGCACTGTACTTCATATCATCATAGACTTTCAAAGATTCTTTCACTTTATAGAACTCGGGATGGTCATAGTTAAGTTTTCCAGTGGTTTCGCTGAAAATTATAATTTATAAATTTATATTTATAACACAGCACATCTTGTGGAATAAAAGTGAAAGTAAACTGGACTGACTCAACATAGCACGGGTATCCAGCCTCATTCTCAGATTTTTTCCAAATATTTGATCCCATAGCGAAATAAATATAGTTAGCATCGGTAAAATTGCAGTATATTTCTCTTGCTCGAAAAAAGTTTCCCAAAACTATCAAAACAAGCACACACAACCGCCATCAAAAATATTCAAAAACTTAAAAAAAGGAAATGACGTTTCTACCACAGGCTAATCTAGCTGCACAGATTATAGAGAAGTTTCTCTTCTCGGTTTCCCTATTCGATTTGTTTAATAAGTTACTTAGTTTCGATCATTAGTCGATTATCAAAACCAACAAAACATCGTTCATACAAAATCAATATGAAAAACTATGTCCAATCCACCTCGATCCAGTGGAAAAATCATTTGACAAAAGGCCTACAATACATTAGGCGTACTACTGATAATATGGTCTACAAAGCAAAGTTTTATTATCTCAAGCTTTTGTTTTATTTCCGAACGAAAACATTCGCAGGTTTCGATTACAGGATGACAATAAACACTGTAATAATTTGGCCAATCCGGTTCGAGCCCAGCTTGTTTATGATCATATTCAGCCAATCAGATGCCTTCGACAGATTGTTTCTTTTTCCTGCCATTTTCTCTTTGTAAAGGAGACGCCATTTTGCAAGCGTCACTTGGCGGCGTGTCGGTATCCCCAATTTTACCCGAAATACACAGAAAAGCCGAACTTTTGTATTGTTTTCGTATACTATGTCGTATCAGTCTAGTGTAGCGCAGGACTCTTTAGCCGCGGCTCAACTGGAAATGTCGGGTAACCCTAATGCTTTGGCGCTGCGTCGGCCGTTCGATCCGGTGGCCCACGACTTGGAAGCTAGTTTTCGTTTGACCCGTTTCGCCGACCTCAAAGGACGAAGCTGTAAAGTACCCCAAGATGTTCTGGGAAAGCTCGTTGAATCGCTTCAACAGGACTACTCCCAGCAAGATGATCAGTTCATGCATGTGGCGATCCCGCGCATCGGAATCGGTTTGGATTGCTCGGTGACGCCGCTTCGACACGGAGGCCTTTGTTTGGTGCAAACTACAGACTTCTTCTACCCCCTCGTCGATGACCCCTACATGATGGGTAAGATCGCTTGCGCTAACGTACTCAGCGATCTATACGCCATGGGAGTAACGGAATGTGATAACATGTTGATGCTATTGGGTGTTTCGACCAAAATGACCGAAAAGGAACGCGATGTCGTCATTCCTCTCATCATGAGGGGCTTTAAAGACTCTGCTTTGGAAGCAGGTACATCTGTTACTGGAGGGCAGACAGTCATCAACCCCTGGTGCACTATCGGAGGGGTTGCTACCACCATTTGCCAGCCAAATGAATACATTGTACCAGACAATGCTGTGATGGGGGATGTGCTTGTTCTCACTAAGCCCCTCGGCACTCAGGTTGCAGTAAATGCACACCAGTGGCTGGACCAGCCTGAACGCTGGAGCCGCATCAAGCTAGTGGTCTCTGAAGAAGATGTCCGCAAAGCATACCATAGAGCAATGGACTCCATGAGCCGACTGAATAGGATTGCTGCTCGCCTGATGCATAAATACAATGCTCATGGATCCACTGATGTCACTGGGTTTGGACTTCTAGGTCATGCCCAGAACCTGGCTTCACACCAGAAGAATGAAGTTTCTTTTGTGATCCACAATCTTCCTGTTATAGCTAAGATGGCTGCAGTGGCCAAGGCTTGTGGAAACATGTTCCAGCTGCTTCAAGGCCATGCTCCGGAGACATCTGGAGGACTTCTGATTTGCTTGCCTCGCGAGCAGGCTGCTGCCTACTGCAAGGACATTGAGAAGCAAGAAGGTTATCAGGCCTGGATCATTGGAATTGTTGAGAAGGGTAACCGCACCGCTCGTATTATTGACAAGCCCCGAGTCATTGAAGTACCAGCCAAGGATTAAACTTAAATTAAGACATTTGAATATTATATTTGACATGTAAGAGCTGGATAAATCTTAGAATTATTATAATTGGTTTTAAGTTTTTTAGATATACCTATTTCAAAACATTGTCAAAAGTTTGTCTTCAACTAAAGGTTTTACATTTTATATTTTATTGCAATAATATATTGTTGTAGTGTAAAGGTACTTGCATAGAAGTTGACTTGTTACTAGATCACAATATAAGCCTCATCCATGCAATTAAAAAAATATATGTTTGTACAGTTTTGTACAAGAGATACAATCAAAATCTGTGCCAGTATCTCTGTAATGTTTATAAAAGCTTCTAGGTAATTGGAACTAGTGATTTGCTCCTTACAAGCATTTCTTAAATGATCAACAAAATTTAATCATGGTAAATATCCCGATGTTACATAAAATTTGTGTGTAAGCAATTGCCATCTGCAGCCTTATTATCTAAGTCAACTCGTAATCAACATCGGCTTCATTTCTGACATTGAACTACAGTTGAATATACAATCACCAAAAAAATCTGACTGGGTCGACCACTGACAATTGGATTAAAGTTCACTCATAATGGATTTCAAGTTAGACAATACAGCCACTGTTTAATAACAGTGACACTAAGCAATTTGTCACCCCTAAGTAATGCTTGTAAGGCCATTGCTGTTAAGAGTAATAGGAGTTAAGATTAACTTTCTATAACATAAGGATAATTCCATTAGGTATTGGACCTAACATTCTCTGCAGCTTGCAAGTTTCTGCATATTGTGAACTAAGTATAATAATATTAGAATAAAGTTATTTTTCAGTCAATATTTTTGTTTTATTTTATGATTATCATCCAACTGTTTGTTTATTTGATGCCTATCATGTAATTTCCTACAATACTAATTAGAATATATTATAGCGGTAGGTTAGGCACCCCACACAGAGTTTGCATCTATAATTTAAATAATAATATATCAAATAGGTTCACTGTTTTCTTTCTTAAGTTTTGAAAGGAAAAGACTGATTTATGTAACAATGTCTGCCTTTTTCTTATTTTTTTCTGGTAGTCTCACACAAAATAAAGTAGTAGTAGAGCTCTTTGTGAAGGACTCGTCCGGGAAGAGTATACTAACCACCATGCCTATTTCTGCAGTGGAGCAGCATGTTTTGGTTTGAAGGGTGTCGGTGCCAGATAAATTACTGGCACGTGAGACTGATCATCTGTATGCCTCAAGTTGATGGACGCAGGGAAGTGCATCGTAAGGCACGTTCCTGACGTGAGTGACCTATGAGGCAATGCTTTGTTCTAGGCGATGGTTACCACTTAACATCAGGTGGGCCATATGACTTGTTGCTTAAAAAATAAATGAGAGGCTGGGAGTACCATTGACCTCAACCATGTGGGACCAGACACCAGACATTATGTGGACAAATTAATTGTCTCTATAGACCTACACCTGACTCATCATCATCAGCCTGAAGAAGACTACTGCTGGACAAGCCTCCCCTATACGTCTTACCACGATCGTCGTTCCTGGTGGGAACCACGTTTCGCCTTCATTCGACCTTTATTCTCTCCGGTCGTCGGTTCTTCGAGCTATGTACTTGATACGGTTGTAGGCAATATAGTGCACATCGGCTTTGCAAAGCGCTATCTCTTTCTGACGCACACTACGCCTTATGTAACTGAAATTACACCCGATGCGCAATATTTGTTGCCTACTAATGTACCTAGGTAGGTACCTACCTTCCTACTAGAGAAAATCCTTAGTTAGGTACCTTTCTACATAGCATAAACTATACAACTATTATAACAAGGGAGTACCTAACTAAGCTCACTCTGTAGTACAGGAATTTACAAGATTATTAATTAAAAAAACATCGATTTCCTTACAATCATTATAACTTTATTCAGTAGGTAGTGATCATACTAACTACATCATAATGAAACGCCAAAATATTCACCATCGCTTTACTCCATTTACTCAGTACACACAACGTACTCCACATTACAGGTAGAGATCAACCAATCTTAAACTGCACGTCCCACTACTTCAGTCAGTCAAAGTAAATTGTTCTTTATCACTTACGTCACAAGGATCATTTTGATGTACTTTGCTGTGAGTTAACGTCAAGAAAACGTGGCGGAAGGGCGTGCATTTTTAGACTGGTTTATCTATACCGTATATTATTATAGCTTTGATCATGATAATGATCTGACTTAAAAACGAAAAAAAACGTACCAACTAACAGACTCGTAACTAACGTACAGTAAAAAAAACAAGGAACCAACATAACCTACTATATACATTAGAGAAGTAAGTAGGTGCCTTAATTTTGTGATAGTATTTCCAATCATAGCATGTCATGACATACCTATTATTACAAATTATAAACCAAAAATACACCTGCTATCTCCTGCTATAAGTGATTTGTAAAGCACGCAACAAACATTACTTAATTATGAGAGACAAAAGAATTCTAAATCTGATTTAAATAGTAGATAAAAGTACCTACACAAATATAATATATTTACTAGGTACCTACTAATCTATACCTAGGAATACCGAGAAAATGTAGGTATTTAAGTAGGTACTGCTTATGTTTTTAGTACCTGGAAACTGTATTCATATACAAACCACATCATTCATACCTACTAGGTATTGGAAGTATAGACCAAGGGTTTTGAACAAAGTTTTGATTTTATCCGTCTGTACGTAATTAACATTACAATCCTATTCTAGTGTTCATGTCGCCGCCATGTAAAAAACGCTGAAATAAAACTGCCTAACCATTTCTTTTAACTGCGACATTTCACTAACAGTCTGAATAATGATTGAACGATTAGGTAGGTAACCTCTTGCCTAATCAGGTTTAGAACAAAAAAAAAATCCTGGCACTCTGGGAATTCCGACAAAAGTAAAAACAATATGAACAATAACGCCTAGGCAGTTCCATAGACGGCGTATTTCATATTTAGCTGCGACTTTAAATGTCCCTACACAATGTCCTCTACCTACACCTAGTCGGCTGTACTAGAATGTATACAGTTCGGAATATACATGGTATAGTGCATTGTAATGGACATTTACAGCTAGGAAGATTATTAAAAATTACACAACATTTACATAACCGCAATTTAAATTCAATCATTGCTTATAGTTAGCCCTACCTCTGTCAATTACCCTGTGATAAGAGATCCTGTGAAGTTGTACCTGTGACAATAGCTTATGCACGGTTTATTTTGAATGATTTTTATAAGGCCATTAGATAAACTCGGCAAGATCAAGAATCCAGTTTAAGATCACAATTTTTTTTCTAATTGCCCTATTCATTGCAATGTATGATACGAACTTCAAAACGAATTGTTTAAATTATTCTAGTACAGACTGTAGGTACTCTCGTCAGTGGTAAGTATACGAATTTTATACATTCCAGTACAGACTGTAGGTACTGACACCAATGTAGTAGAGAGGTGGAGATGGAAATTATACTTACTTACATTTCTTTATACATAACAACTACAAACCAAAATGGTTTATTCTGAGCAAGACTTTAAAGCATGTATTTAAAATAAATCATGTGAACTAAAAAAGATTATAACTGTTCCATTTCAAAAGCTCATCTAACTGTATACATGTAAGTGTATACTGTAATGTTTGTTAATTTCAAATAATAGACCTTATTACTCTGTTATAGCACTTATGCTGAGTAAATAAAATTGACCCTTAAATCAATCTACAATAGAATAGATGCAAAGGCCTGTTTACTTTACCTGAGTAAATGGTTAGTTGTTTTTTTTTTATGATATCTATGTCTCATTAGATATAGAATATAAAAGACAGGTGTAGAAGCAAAATTGTTTCTTCATCTGTCTTAATCACTTGTAATATAAATACTATGGACCTTAAGATTAAGCGTTGTATAGCCATAGAATAAAAGTCCTCCGAATTTACCATTTGATTAAATAATATTGGTCAATTCAAAAGACATGATATTCAATGGCTATTCCAAATAATTCAAGTACAATTTTCCTTAGTACTACTGTATTCATTTCAATTTAGGGGTGGTATGACGCATGCTCTTTTGCGCGGTCGCTCGTCTCCATTTTCTAAATGGCTCTGGTCACGCTTCTTAGGTGAGTTATTCTGAAGAAGAGAAATATGATGGGTTATTTATAAACAAGGATAAATAATAGGCTGTACATTGAATTTGAAACTGATTAACCCTGCAAGGATGTGGGTCAGAGCACTGGTGGTCTAGTGGTAGTGGCCCCGCCTTCTGATCCGAAGGTCGTGGGTTCAAATCCACTCGTGTACCAATGAGTTTTTCTGTCGAAAAATTTATGTGCACTATGCCAGTACTCTCAAAACGGTGAAGGAAAACATCGTGAGGAAACCGGCGTGTTGTAGAACCTAAAAAAGTTCGAGCAACACGCGTCAAGGGTCACGCAAAAAGGGCCCATCAGCGGCCTACTTGCGGAAAAACCTGCCCGCACATCAAGTGCGAATCAAAACTTGCCGAAGGATGTGGGTCCTTTTGGCCCGGCTCATTTTGCTTGGCTTATTATTTTTTTCTATTGCCTTTGAACTTCTCAACACCAAAAAACCCTAATTACTCAAAATAATGCTTCTAGGTAGGTTTAAGTTTTTGAAAATATGTACCTACATGAAGTCCCGTATAAGGCAATAATGGTAAAATTGTTTAGATTGACTTTTGAAGTAATGAAACACTTGTGGGCATAATGTTTTTTTTTTTCAAGATAATCCTTATTTATTTACTTATACTGTAATAATGAGTTATAATGTATTCTTAGAGTTTACTTCCTATTTTTTTAACATGATGCCATTAAAAACTTTAAAACGTAAATTACATACAGGGTCAATACGGCCCACCACATCCTTGACATACACATTTTGTACCACATCTTCATCTGGTTATGTACCTTTTTTTCCCACTGCTGGTGTAGATATCTTAGTAATATGTTGGTTTTTTCCGTCACAATTACTGTAAACAAAAACACATTTATTAGGAGCTGAATAATAAGTTGGAGGAAACTAAAATCTGTCCTGACAATGAGCAAACTACTCATCTACAAAACTGAAGGTAAGTTGACTACTAGTAGAATTTGACAGTATACTCAACTCTGCTCTGAAGGTATTTCCTCAGTGGGCAGGTATATTGATGGCCTTTTCGAACAATTTCGGATCCCATGGTCTGTGTTGAACAGTGTGAAGTTGCTCTGGTCGTATGACGGCAGATCTTTCATGAATTCTACCACGGACTGCAAGAAAATCATATTATAATGAGGACTTCCGCACCGAAGGAAGTAGGAGACATGTTTTGAGTGGTAAAGTTCACAAAATAAAGCAGCCCAAAATTACTTTACCATTGTTTTTGATATCGAGGGCAAACACGTGTGATATTGTAAAAAGCAGCAGTTTCGAGCAAACATACAAAAATAAAACTTCTCAGTATAAATCGCACATCGCAACAAGCGAACAATACAGCAGCCAGAAAGCTTTCAGATGACTTTGATTGATTGAATTATTTGACGTTGACAATGATAATACTAAAAAAATGATTCTGTCCGTGCGAACTTTGTGTGAGTGGTGGAGACTTGGAGAGTGGTGGCTTTTAGGAAGCTAGGGTAACTAGTGCCAGCTAGAGGCCCTTTCCTGCTTGATTTATTTTATTCATCTAATAAAAAGAAGGAAGTGACTATTTGTACGGGTGCTGGATGAATAAATTATATTTATTCGTACGGATATTATTCAAACTTGGGGCACCCCGACCTATGTCACAAAAGTAACAGTAGGTTATCAGGTTTTTTTTTTTTATACCTACTTAATTTCAAGAATGGTGCATGTCAGTGCAGAGAGGACGTGCAGAGAGTGAGAGGACCCCTCCCCCGTCCCTCCTCCTCCCTAACAATACTAAAGCCAACCCAAATTTTAACTTTACTACGCCTTTTAAGCGACTGTAAAGTGTTTTAAAAATCCAGATTCAAACTCGGGGCACTCCGACATAAGTCACAAAAGTAACAGTAGGTTGTTAGGTTTTTTTTTTTTTTTTATATCTACTTAATTTCAAGAATGGTGCCCCCTCCTTCCCCCCGCAGTACCCGTATTAATAATTATAAATTGTTCGTACGGTAACCGTATTAATAATTATAAATTGTTCGTACAGTACCTGTATTAATAGACTCAGCCTAAAAAGAAACCAACCCACCTCAGGCCTTGGGATTCGTTTTTTATCATTTTGGGAAGTCACATTTTCATTTTAATTGTTTTTCTGGTATTATTCTGAGTTCTGCTATGTAATTTCGGTGTTTTTTTTCTAACCATTATTAGTTGAGGTCTTAGAACAAAGTGTAAGCAGTTGGAATTTATGTTTATGTGTTATCCTGATTTGAACAAAAATGTTTCTGATGGTTTTGAAGAAAACCGCCACCATTTTCTTTAAAGCCAATGACTTGTCTATTGACTGACTTTGACTAAAACCATTCTATCTACGTTGTAATATTATTGCCCTCTCTTGACACTGGCAAAATTAACCGAATAGACAGATGCCATAAAATAAGGAAGAAGAAGAACTCAGGCCTTAAAAGGCGGGAATATTAAATTTATCGTTCTAAAATCATTGTTTCCATTGCTTTTCCACCTAGTAAAAATGTACAGCTTAGTAAATTCTAATTTCAATCGAACTTACAATCCCAGTGGGAGGCAAAATGCTCTTTCGGATTTAAAGAGATTGCTAACGTCTCGAGACACTACGGCTCAAAGCAAGGCCTGTGGGTATTTGATCGAAGTTGTAAGCCGCCAAAGCAAAAACTCGGAGGAGAGAGCGCGCATGGTTGAATATTTGCTAGACAATGACATTACCGTGTTCCTTTGTGAAGCTACCTCCAACTTGGACTTTAATCTTTTCAAGTAAGATACATACCTATACCTAGCTACCTAAATATTTTACTGTAGAATACTTTAGTAGAATAATTTAATAGAATATTTTAGTAGGTACCCAACCAAGTTTAGCTTTGCTTTTTGCTTTTTTTTAATAAGTATGTAGGTATGTTTCAAGAAGTTTGGAAACCTGCGCAGCAAGGAGTCCTAAGTCTATGGTCTGTCTGTACCTTAGGTGTATATTAAGCTCCCTACGCCTGCTATGGAAGTCTCAAAGATTCTTCGCCGAAGAAGATGCGGCGCACGCTATGACGGCCGTTCTAAGGGCGTTGGCACACTACGCGGGCAGTGGCCCGGTGGCTGCGGTCGATGCGTGCATGCATTTTTTATGCGACTTACTGAATGGGTAAGTCCCTATTACCGTTGCCAATTATTTAGGGCATTGCCATTGATGACTCTTTCTTGTAATAAGGGTATTGCCAATGATGACTTTAAAAATCGAGACGTGGTCATTAACTATATTAGCAATAAACAACTGGGTGCCACTAGGCGCCCAGTTGCTTACAATAAAGTTTAGTTTACAATAAGTTTATTAGTATGGTTACTAGTATAGTATTATCTTATCTGTGGTATGGTACATGACTGCTGGATTTGAACTTTAAGATACCAATGACTTATTGAAAACTACACTTTATTGTAACTCTGCACTATATGCCAGTACTCTCAAACGGTGAAGGAAAACACTGTGTGGAAATAAGCTCGAAAGAAAATATGCACGAAAGGGGCCCCCTTGAAGAGCACCTAAAACCTAAAAATAAATGTGACACGACTAAAAGAAGATAATTATGCACTCGCCTTCGGCCATGGCGAAAGTTACTAAATCTTCACTATCTACGTGATAAAATCATCCTAGTGTAGCTTTATAGCTAAGCATAAGTATAGTAGCCGAGTGAGCGGAAGATTCGATACGTGATATTTTCGTTTAACGTTAGGTGGTATAAAACTCTTCTAGAATAAGCACCCATCAAACGACTCCGCCGCTGTCCCACCAAAGCGCTTACAGCGCTGTACAGCTACTCGCCTGCCTCAACTCCTTGGAAACGCAGATCCACGCGAACCAGAACAGCGTTCTCTCAAGCGCTTTAGTGCTTGATGCTCTTATTTCTTACCAGCCAGACAATTTGGCTATAAAAGGTAAAGTATTTTTTTTTTAAACACGGCGATTTTGTCTTATTTCAAATACCATGTTCTAAAAAAGTAGGTTTATAAGCTCTAGCTCTACCTCAAAACTATTTTTTAACCGACTTCCAATCAAAAAGGAGGAGGTTTTCAATTCAGTTGTTGTTTTTTTTTTTTTTTTTTTAATGTTTGTTACCGCATAACTTCGTCATTTGTGAGCCGATTTGAAAAATTATTTTTTTATCTGAAAGGTACTGCCAGATTGGTCCCATTTTAATTTTATTAAAATCGGTGTTGCCATTTTTTTTTAAATATTTTTTTTAATGTTTGTAACTGCATGCCTCCGTCATTTATAAACCGATTAAGAAAATTATTTTTTTATTTGGAAGGTTATTCTTATGTCCAGATTGTCCCAAACAAATTTCATTAAAATCAGTTTAGCCGTTCGGCAATGAATTCGGTTTCTCAAGTTTTTTAATCTTATAATTATTGATTTATATATTGCGTTTTTTTTTCAATTTTGTCAATTTTTGCCTTTTATATAAATGTAAATATTTATGTTACTTACCTTTATATACTTAGAAAAGTCAAATAACTTTTTATTTTATTTATTTATAACCATTGCCCCATTATTACAGGAGTACCCTAATATGGTAGCGCAGCCATTAATAATCTGATTTTGATTATTTATCTAATACATTACAAAAAAAAATTTTTTTTTCTAACCTATATCGTCCCACTGCTGGGCAAAGGTCTCCCAATCTCTCTCTCTCTCTACAAAAAAATACATTTTAAAAATAATCTCCATAATATACACGACTCCAATGAATTTCCATTGACTTTTGAATGAGTTTTCATGTTTATTTTTACCATAATGCAGTTTCAGCTTTCAGGAGTATTTTATAGCCTGTTATTTGAAATAGGTGGTACTGCGTCCGCTTTGGTAGAAGTGGTGAGCAAATGGTTTGATATGCTGATGGGAACTCTGAACCACTCGACGCTGATCGGTGACAGCGGAATCTCAGGAATGATCTTTGTTGTGACATGTCAGCTGGGCATCAGCTCATTGAGGTTAGTTTCCTCTCAAATTAAGGGTCTGACAACCGTCAAACAACTTCCTGGCCCTTTCCAACTTATAAATGAAAAATCACTATGGTAAAAGTCCTGTGCATTATTGAATTTTTAGTTGCGATTATAAAAATAAGCAAAAAAATTTTTTTCAAGTTCCATAAGATAAGAGCCGAGCGGGATTTGAACCTTTTGAATCTTTGTAATTTCCTCAAGTGTAGTAAACACCATAAAATTAATTAAAAGTTAAGCAAAAAATATTTAGAATCGTATGTAAAATCCAACATTTCCAGCCAAAAATGTTTTTTTACTAGTTTTTGTACCCATTCCAGCATTTTTTTTTTCAAAATTATATTTTGTGACTTGGATAAGTATAAACTTACTTAAACATATATTTTTTGTTTTTCGGATTTTTTTTTCCAAAGCTTAATAAAACTGCTGTACCACGGCGAAAGAAAAGTAGACTTCGTGCAATCTATCCTGACAGATGAGCAAGAGGTCAACGCCCTCAAGCAGAGTGCTATCGAGCTAGCCCACTCTATACAGCTTGTGATCTCGAAGCTTGTTTCATTTACAAAGGTAATATTTTATATTTAAAGAGCTGACTACCGGCAATTACGTCCCTCGTGTATCCCAACATTTTGATAAATATAAAATCACTGAACTGTCTGCAATGCACATCACTTTGTTGCTTATTAAGGTCTCTTATTAAGATGTTATTGTTTCTCTCTCTCCCTCTTAAATATCTCAAGTCTTACGCACACCTAAGCATTCTGCAATGGCGATCAGAGTAACGCTGTCAAATATCGTCGTCAACTCTAACAGCGTTACACTGATCACCACCGCAGAACGTTTAGATGTGCGCAAGGCTTCAAAGGTCTAAAATGTGTGAGCGAGAAAGTCATCGGCGGTGGTCTTTGCCCTAATGGCATTACATTATGATATGTAAAAATTTAAACAATTTCAAGACAGACTCAACCATAACACACATTCGTAGCACTCTCGTAGCACTCCGTAACTTGTAGCAGTCGTAGCATCTCGTAGCCGATAAGAAAAGACATGAACGAGCTCACGCCCATTTGTAACTTTGAATAACGAATGTTCTTTATTTGAATACTTGCCGCTGCTTCATCTGAGCATAGATGTGCCTTTAACTACCCTCGTAGATATCGCAATTGAGTGTCAAGAGTTATTTCTACGGTTACGGTCGGCTTACGATCTTGATCCATTTAAGTAAATCAATATTGTTGGACATTTCACTGCGCCACTTAACCCAAAACTAAGCCAAGCTTGTAAATGACTAGATACATTATTAACGAATTAAATTATACTTACCAAACACTACACAGAACAAACTTCTATATTTTCCATCACATAGTTTTTGTCTTGGGAATCAAACCCACACCCTTCGATTTCACACTTCGGTTTTTTTTCAGCTGAGATTTTTCTTATACTACTTGCTGATAAAACGAGCATAATATATAAAAAATAAATACATTTTAGCCCACCTGATGTCGAGTGGTAACTATTGCATATAACAAAGCATTGTCTCGTAGGTAACGCACGTCAAGAACGTGCCCGACAATGCACAGCATTTCGTCGCCTTCAGCCTGAAAATGAGATAAAACTTTCAGGAACACCAAAACCAAATAGCCACAGATGAATACGGGTTATTCTTAAAGTTCCTCCTTGACTTCTTCCACGAGGAAAGTAGCACTGAGGTGTTGCCAGACTTCTGTGACATGCTGTTCAACGAAGGTTACCTCATGATGCTCCCACAAGTACAGATCTTGAGGTAGGATACATTATTATAACCATTTCAATATTAATTTTAAATAACCGGAAATCTCCGAGGAAAAAAATCATCAGATCACTAGTTATCTGACGCCAGTTATGGACAAGATATAAAATAATATTATGCAAATTGTCTCAAAAATTATGAGCCGAGTGAGATTTGAACCCATGACCTTCCCCTATACCTACACTAAACAACTGCAACATTGTATCTTAATTTCCCTAATATATTTTTTTGTGTAGTTACCTACTACATTCAAAAATATATTAGGAAAATTATTGAAAAAATAAATAAATAATTTCTTTCAGAGATGAGCCTTCAGTCCGTAAAGCAAGCACCTTGGTACTGGGAGAGCTCCTGAAAGTATTAGCCGGCAAATACCTCAATGTCGATAACACGTTATCGCAAGGCACTTGTGCCAATGATATCCACGTGAGTTCTGTTAATTTTTACTAAAGTTCGCGCAAGATAATTCATTTATATTAAAATTAATATTTTTACACAAAAATAGAAAAAAAAACTATAAATTTTGGGGGTCCTCATACTTGAAACTAAAACTCAAAAAATGTTTTTTCATCAAATCCATACGTGTGGGGTATTTTTGAATAGGTCTTCGAAAATGATGTTGAGGTTTCTAAAATCATTTTTTTCTAAACTGAATGGTTTGCGCAAGAGACACTTCCAAAGTGGTAAAAAGTTGCCCCCCCCCCCTCTATCTTCTAAAATAAGAGAATGATAAAACTAAAAAATATATATGATGTACCATTACTATGTAAACTTCCAACGATATTTGGTTTGAACGAAATCTAGATAGTAGTTTTTTTTAATACGTCATTAATCGTTAACCGCAATGTAACTTTCGACGAACTACTAGAACTTTTATATTATATTACTTACTGCTACGGAACCCTTCATGGGCGAGTCCAACTCGCACTTGTCTCTTTTTTTTTATGGAAAATTGATGAGACAAAACTCCTTTCGACCGTTTCTACGTCACGTATTTTTGCTGTCTCATCTTTCATCCATACAATAGAGAGCGAGACAAATAGGCGAAACGAAAACAACATTTCGTAGACGAAATGTTGTAAATAAAGTGGGACTTGCCCTTCAGATCGTCACAAATTCTGAAACCTTTACCAATTTGCGTCACTAATTTATCTCTAAATATTGGCATACAAGCCAGGTTCCAAATCACTTGGCCACGTCATGGCCAATCATTTCAGATGGGTCTAGTAGAGTTACAATATGGCATAGAAGAGCCACAGTCCGTTGGCATGCAGTTACAGAAAGGACAACCATACAGCCTCCTGATATACATCTACTTCTACTGCCAATCTTCTGACAAGTAACTTTTTTTTATATACAGTTTGATAGTTTTATTTAAAACAGAAACACTATCACATACCACCATAAGTCGGTGCACCAACATTATTTATTTTCTACATTTTTCCAAAAGTTTGCTTAAACTTAACGACCGATTTAAACTCAGACGATTTTAAGGTGGTACTACTGTGTTGGATAATGCAATACTTAGGTATTATATAGGCACTTTTTGTTTCGTTGTGTCTATATTATAAAAGTCTAATTTAAAATAACTTCCATCACGAAAGCGAAGTTATTTTAAATTAGACTTTTACTTCTAAGTTTTTATGGTTCACGTGACTCCAGCCCAAAAGAAGCCACCGCCCCACTTTTGCCGTTCCTGGTGGAACATATCCTCAGGCTACCGAGAGCATTGAAGCCTCCTCCGTACATCATCAAGGCGCTTTGGCTTGTTTTTGCTGTAAGTACTATTTCGTACCTGAAAATAAATAGTTATTTGTTATACAAGAGTGCAAAGCTGCTTTTTAACCGCGTGCTCAATTTTGATGACTGAGCAAGCGCAGGATTCTAAAGTTTAACCACGGGCGTAGCGAGTGGTTTAAAGTTAGAATCCTAAGCGTTGGCGAAGGAATCAAAAGAGCACAAGGTGAAAAATCTTTGCACTCGAGTGCAACACGTAACTTTTCATCCCACCTCAGCGAGGAAATGACAAGAAATGCAAAAAAGAACAAGGCGCGACTAAAAGAAACACACCAAGAAGGTTCCGAGTATGAGTTATTAACAAATTTAAAAAGGTTGTATGATAAATTCGACACCATGCAGGTAGAAGTAAATAGGTTGTGTATTCACAAACTTATTGAAAACGACATTCTAAATTCAAATTTACTTTATCCTCTAGCGGATAAAAACGGCTTTTCCAGTCAGAAATTAAACAGCAAAAACACACTTTCAGAGCTGGTGGGATGAAAATGTTTTTGCTGTCAGTTCAACTTCACTGACAAATAAATAAATGTTATGAACAATCCAAACACATATCTATTCATAAGACAGATATATTTATTAAATAAATGATAATTAAATAATTAATTAAATAAATGATAATTAAATAATAATTAAATAATTAATTAAATAAATGATAATTAAATAATTGATTAAATAATAAATAAATAAATGATAAATAGGATATAAAAATATTCGAAATGTATATAAGTATTATATCTATATGTCGCCCTAGTATTTCCTCTCTTCATGACTGGCCTCTCAGCTCAGTTGGTTGGGTCACCTTCTGCGCCGTAGGTCGTGGGTTCGATCCCTAAATCCAAAAATATTTATGTGATAAACGCGGATGTTTGTTATCCGTCTGGGTGTTATATTGTATAATATTGTCATTCTAAGTATGTATTTAAGTATGTATTAATGTACATAGATACATACTTAGAATGTTACTACTATGTACGTAGTTTTCATCCTAAATAGAAAAAAAACTCATTCAAAGAAACTTACAATTTTAGGTTAATATTTACTATACAAAATACACAAGAAACAGTTGAGCTATCTGCAGACCGAAAAACGATCTAGAGATAGCTTAGCTGATCCAAATAAGTACCAGACGGAAGCGTCTTCATAGCGCTGGCGGCATTGCCACGCTGAATAGCAATCTCTTCCATTCTGTTTTTCTTTTGACGTGATAATGTCTTATAATTCGATGGAGCCGGCCTCGCAGCGTTAGACATCTGTCTCTCTCTCACTTGAGTGAGCGATGCGCATGAATCTACATACTTCGTTGCGTCCGCGGGGACAGCTGTATGACGTTGTCATGCTCAACTATCGTCAGTAAACCGACTTTACAGACAACCGATTTTTTTCATTCTTTCTTCTCTTCTCTTCGTTTAGATGTCGACCATATCAAACGGTTCATTATCATCTCTCGACGAGAGAGTGTACTTAGAAAAAGCGACAGAGAGTCTAGTTGGCATGCTTCATCCGGAACCCGCGGTTTACTACACACACAACCCGGCGATATTGCTGTGGGCTTTCACTTCTCTACGGATCTCTAATTATGTTAGGTTCCATGTGGTGAGTCATTATTTAATTTTCAATAATTTTCACTCAAGCTTTTTTTTATCGGTAAATAGAAAAATACTATGCCTTTGCTGGGCAAAAGTGTCTCATATATATTTCAGTACCAGGGATACATGTTTTTCAATAGATTTTTACTGCATTAATATTGCTTTATATTGTTTAGATTTGATAAATTTATTGGTACATCCGGATTCAAACCCATGACTATAATAATTGGAAGGCGGAGTCGCCCTTACATCGGTGCTCTTAAAAAAAGAATTGGAGATTTTAAATAAATTTTAGATTAATTGAGATTCTAAGATTAATAAAAACCGAACATGAGTATTGAGTGCATAATCAGTTCTTAATTCACTCTTATTTTTAGCAGTACTCCCTTATATCTTCGAAACGTAGTTCTTTGAGCTTGTGTTATAAAAAAAAATGTGTCCTTGTTATTATGCACATAAGTATACATACATATCAGTTATCAGTTCAAAATAAAACCTAAGAAGTCGCCATTTTGCAAGCAAAAACAAAATGGCGGACAAATAACAGCCAAAATCCTCCCTAGATATCCCAATGGCTAATGTTCGAAGACAGCCTTCCAGCCGAGCTTACAACCGAGCCAACAGTATGGGAGATACTCCTGAACATCCTAGTACAATCTACCGTCAAAACCATAATGGTGAACTGTTTGGAGGCATTGCATGTCTGCTTGGAGGGAGCTGATGATGAGATGAGGGAAATGTTCACGATGCTTGTGTGGGGTATGCTGCCCGATGTGCTGTCGAAAGTGCTGATCGATGATGGTTATGCTCAAATAGGTTAGTTTTTAATGGTTGAAATGTATGGTCATCATGCCTATAGTCCGTCCAAGCTAAGTCAGCATTTTTCAGAAAATAGTGGCATTCAAAAATTTGTATTTGGAACACCGCACGTATTTCCGGCTTCATTATAGAGTTTAATACTTTTGTTTCGAAAATCTTAAAACAGTGAGGTAATGAGGGGTTATAAAATAGTATAGCTACTACGAAGTCCCTTCTTGATTTTTCATAAATAAGTTCCACAAGGTGAAAATGTGCAAGTGAGAAAGTCACTGACGGGGTCTGCCCTTTAAAAGAAAGTGGAGCACAGTAACCCAAGTCTAAGTTTTTTTTTCGTTTTCCGTATTCCGTTTTGTGGTAAGCGTCCACTTGTCGGTATCGTACGCAATGGACGCGTCGCACGCAACGGATCGTAGCATTCTTTGTATAGAGACTCATATAAGTGCGTCCACCTGTTCGCATCGTACGCATCGCACATCGGCAATACCGACACCGTTGCTCCGAGAGGCAACTTTTGCGATGCGTGTCGATGACGTCATACGGAATGCCGATCAGTGGACGCACCCCGCGCGCTCGCCCAATTTGTTCTTCATCGCTTTCCTCCATCCTCACAGAGTCCGCACGTACGCTCACTACGAAAATCCGAATGAACTGGCATCGTCAATCCGTATTCTGGTACTCACCGTCGGTAATCCGTACGCTGCCGATACAGTGGACGCACTGTGAAACTTGTATCTGTCTGATGCGATGCGTCCGTTGCGTACGATACCGTCAAGTGGACGCTTATCATTGTCAGTTGTTTATGCAGACACGAGAGTTCTCAGAATGCCCAATAGGGGTGCTTATCATAATATCTTCTTACAAAAGCCGCGTAAAAACGGAAAACGTAAACCACATGAATATGGTAGACTACATGGTATGCACACTCGGACTTGGGGTACAAATTCCTACTTATTTTTGTGGAAATGCAATCTTTTCGTATATTCCAAACACAATTTTAATTCAACAGTTGTAATATAATTTTCAGGTTCAAACATCTGTTACTTCCTAGACCTAGCCACAACGCTCCTACCTTTAGAACTGGACCCAACATTATGCTCTAAAACAGCTGTACTTATAGCTGTCATATTCGCAAAGAAGGACGCAGAAGAGATGAAGGAGAATAGAAACCATTTTGAATACGTGTGCCTGAAACTTAGCCTTTATTTACTGGGATTGGCTAACAACCAAAATGATAATAGAGGTTGGTTTCCATGTGCTTAGAAATACTTGGTTGCTTGGTCATTAACCGACTTAAAGTAAAAGGAGAAGGTTCTCATTTCATTCGGCTGGTCTCTCAGCTCAGTTGGTAGTGACACTGCCTTAAGCGCCGTAGGCCGTGGGTTCAATCCCCACCGAGAACAAATATTTGTGAGGTGAACGCAGATGTTTGATCTCTGTCTGGGTGTTGGTGTATCAGCTTTATGGTTCTCATCGAACAAGCTCTGCTTAGTTTGGGGGTTGGAATCGAATCCAGGACCTTCAGCACAGAAGGCAAAGCTGGGCTGAGAGGCCAGTCATTATTTATTATTTTGTGGTTGTTGACAGCTTATGACAGCAAATTGCACCCACTAACTCACTAATAATTACCCAAATGCAACCAGTAGGCCTACCACAAGCTCTGTCTGGCTCTGGTTTTGAGTCTGTGTGAGTGCGCACCACAGTGTATTATACTGTGTTTGTGACGTTTTGACGTAAGATTTCTTTAGTCAGCACTCACACAGACTCAAAACCAGAGCCAGAGACAGACCCAGACAGAGCATGTGTTAGGCCTAAAGTTTTTTGCATGTAATTTGAGCTTGAAATTCATTTCAGTTCTCCTAACTTACATAAACCGTCCGTTGTTTCTGCCAAGCGTGCTATCAACCACCAATAGTGTTGACGAGAGGGTAGCTTGCGCTGCCTTGCAACTATTATCGTATGTGGTACACTATTTTACGAGATATGGCTACCAGGTAATACCTTTGTTCTTTTTTTTTTTTTATATAACTAAGTTGACAAACAAGCATACGGCCCACCTGATGGGAAGCGGTTACCGTAGCCTATGATGGCCGTCTGCAATACCAGAGGCATCACAAGCGCGTTGCCGACCCTTTAAAACTTTCAAAACGCCCTTTTTAAGAACCCCATGCTATATTATTTGCTTTGTATTTTATTCTTAGACTTATCTACCTATGTCTTAGATAGATCTATGTGTAGGTATGTAAGATAGAAAATATAAGAGCAATAAAGGCTCTCAAAACATAGAAACAGACATTTCCTCCTTTCTTCTTTCTTTCTTAAAAAACTTGAAAATTATTTGTAGGAGCAATAGGTGTTCTTATCGCTAAGCAGCGATCTCTACCAGATAACCGACATAGACATAGGCAAGCATTCTCGTAATCCAAATCTCAATTTGGTTCGAATTTTGACTTAATTTGATATTCCAACTAAGCCGAGATCGAAGAATTGGAATTAAGTCCACTTACAATAAATTTATTTACACAAAGAAACTTACAATTAAACAAATATTTACAAAATGTACAAAATACAAAAGAAACAGTTGAGCTATCTGCAGATCGTTACAAACGATCTAGAGATAGCTCAACTGATCCAAATCAGTGCCAGACGGAAGCGTCCCCAAGACGCTGGCGGCATTGCCACGCTGAATAGCAATGCTTATACGCTGCGCCAGATACCCACCAGCTCTTGGGTCACGCGTCGCTTCGATCAGTCGCCTAGACAAAATTTTGAAGACCCGCGAGGCCTCGGTTCCCCACGGACCCAGAGTCCACTTTGTTTTTTGAAATTGAACTTATTCGCAGCCAAAATCAATCCTACAAATCCAAACCCACCTCATAATCCAGTCCCTTCGCCAAGACAGTTACAGTGAGCGTGGATGTTCTCTCTTACAACTCGTGTACATGGTCCTAAACTCTGGTGCAAATACACCTCTGGCTTTGGCCTACGATGTGGAGGAAACGCCAGTGGCTGAACGGCAATGTAACGCGCTGAGAGCGTTGATGTTCAGAATTCAACAAATGCTGTGCTGTAGGGTAAGTTTTTCGCAAGATTTTATTTTATTCATATCTAAAAAATAATCTTTGAAACCGGTTTCAGCTTCATTAATCACTTCATTAAATACAGAGCCAGGGACCTAATTGACCGTGTGCAATGTTATTTAGTACCATACTTATTTATATCTTTTAATGGGCAATAAATGTATTTTCATTCTTTCTTTATTTTTTCTTCTTATTCAATTTCAACGGGCGAAGTTCCCCCTCCAGTCAAAAGTATCCGACGACAAATAATTCTACAAAATCATCAATCGCGGCTTGATATTTCATATTCATTTAATTATCTTTACATATTAATATGCTCTTACGTCAGACTGACACAGCGAGAACCTCATCCATCAGAACGTTTTTATTTTTCTGAGGCGAGAAAAAAAAAACAGACAGACATACCATCTTTGGCCAATCTCGCTTTGCTCGCTCAGTCAATTATACCATCATCTTTTCTGATCTATCCAGGAATCGAAAAGCCAATCATCCGCTGGCTGGAAAACTCTAAGCTCAGTCTTCAAACATGCTATAGACTCGAAAAACGATACGTGCCTAGTCGCCACCCTTACATCCCAACCTTGGACGCATACTCTCATACAATTCCAATTCACACAGCACACTACCCCAGAATTCCTGACTTTCGTTCACTATTGGCTGACTCTACTCAGAATCACTATAAAGAGGAGTCAAGAACAGAAGAGAAGGAACATGTGTGGTTACAGCTTGGTTATCAAAACCATGCGCTTTTTGGAGAAGAATTTGAAGGTGGGAGGCGATTCGAATGTAATGGAACTGAAGGTTCTTCAAATTGTGAACGATATTCTCAGAGATTTTGGAGTCATTGAATTTATTCATGATTCGGGAATAAGTATGTCGCATTAAATCTGTGTCCTATAACAATTATCTTAGGCATATAACAAGTATTGATTTGATTAAATAAATATTTAAAACTCTACAATATTATTATTTTTCGTTAGTTTTGCTATTATGTTAGTAAATTTAATGATTTCAGTTGGTAAAAATGGTAGGACTAGTTTGACGGAATGTTAACCAATAAAATATTTGACACTAACTCAAATATTGGCTTGGAAAATATAAGGATCCCTTATTGTCACCCATAGAATTTAAAATTACCTACAATTACATAGTAAGTTGAATTATGTATGTAAAAAAATACGAACCTTAAAATTGACTTTCCCTTACCGATCGTCCGAAAAAATTCCGGAAGCACTTTCCATACTTTCCATGGGGCAAGTGAAATGATATCGCTCAGGCCCATATGTGTGCAGCGCGCTTTGAATAGGAATGAATAGGAAAGTAAACAATAAATATTAATTTATTTATCGATGCAACATTGCACCTTTACTCATTTATATGCTCGATATAACTGAAATGGCGATTAGTTATAGGTATTGGTAGGGCGTGTGTGTTTTTCAATGAATGGAACTGGCACAAAGACTCACCTAGCTTTAAGACGTTGACTTGAAAAAGTTAGTCCTCCTCGACAAAATGAATACTGGTTGAAGGTTAAAACGGTAAGGTACCTACACTACTCTCTTAGCTTAGCTTAGCTTTTCAGGACTAAAATGTATTGCTATGAAAACCTAAACTAACATAAAGAAAAAGGACCCATAAAGTAGGCATTCCTAAGAAGTAACTTCTATGCTTCTCCGCTTGATTCGACTGTCCTCTCAGTTCAGTGGGTAGTAGCTCCGCCTTCTGCACCGTAGGTTGTGAGTTCGATCCCCACCGAGAACAAATATTTGTGTGGTGAACACAGATGTTTGGTCTCTGTCTGGGTGTTAATATTGTATTCTCTAAGTATGTATTTACAAAAAAAACTATATAAGAATTATATCATAGTACAAGCTCTGCTTAATTTGGGGCTAGATAGTGCTGTGTGGATTGTCCACAATATTCATTTATATATGATATATGTATATATATATTTATTTATTCATTCCCATTACCGTAACGCCCATTACTTGATCTTTTCCGGAAGACATCGTAAATGTATAATTGAATTGCAAAGCCATTGACCCTTTACGGCTGCAGCTAAATACCTGTTATGGATAATCGGTGGGATTACATAAGCAAGGCTAAGGGCATGGTTCAATGTCCTGTGGCGTAAGATGAACCGGTTTCGCTGCAGTATTGGTTCGGTTTGAAGGTTCTTGATACGTCAATGAAATGTGATTGTAGGTAGGTACACTGTTATAAAAACCAGGAACATTTTCAAATTTCAGCAGTCTTTGATCTGGTTGGATCTTTTTGTCACTACGATTGATGGGCTTATAATGAAACAATACTTATTACAATGATGTTTGAAAAACTCACCGACCTAGCCTGAATAAAGCTGTGAGTCCTTATTTCAAGAGATGATGAATTCTCTGTTCTATTTCAAGACTTTTGGCTACGACTATCGTCTTTGGGCATCCTAAATCTCCGTCATTTTAGATTCTTCTTCTTGTCGTGTCACTATTTATTTCAACCCAGTGTGGTGAAAGGGTTTTTAGTGCGCCTCAAAACGGCTCCTTTTGTGCACTTAGTATTAGTTTACGCATTAAGTAAGAGTTAGGTGAAGCACGAAGTATTAGAACCGTGATCCAAGCGTCACAGCGTTTTTGAACTACCAACAAACCGTATGATGCGATTGTAGAGTCTTCGCTACCAGAAAAGTCAAAAACCTATACGAAAAGTCATGACATGGGATTTCATTCAATCAAAAAGAAGAGTCATTATTTCAACTACGAGTATGTTGTGCGAATCAATAGCGAAACTTTCGCTGCCATAACTTTTAAAACATTACCAGTATACCATGAGCTCTGTCTGGCTCTGGCTCTGGTTCTGGTTTTGAGTTTGTGTGAGTGTTGTCTAAACATAATTGTGATTGTTTTTGACATTTATTTGAAATTGTAAGGCACTCGTATTAGCTAGGTACATTATGTGAAGATTATTACTATTTTTGACATTTGTTTGTGCGAATTCCTATTTAATTATTTATTTATTTTTACCCAAGTCATAACATGCTTTTATTGACTGTATCATTTAGTTTAGAATTTAATATTGACATTTCAAATTGTATGCTTGTTATTATAATTAACCTTTAACGTGCATGACATTCAATATTTAAAACACAACCCCAACTTATGTAGGTACATTGCTTCTCCCTTACATGTCCACCTTATAGCTCAATAATACATACGCTAATATAAATGTAACATGTATGCAATAAATAAATGATAAATAAATCTTACGTCAAAACGTCACACACATATAATGCTCACACAGACTCAAAACCAGAACCAGAGACAGAGCCAGACAGAGCTCATGGTAGGCCTACAGCATTGGATTATGACATCCCTTACCACTCCACGACAAGCAACGCGGACGACAGTCGACCGGCGACTAGCAAGCTGTGTTCGCGTGTTGCTTGCTGTGAGGGAATTAATTACGTGGACTGAAGTGATGAGACTGTGATCTGTGATGATATCAAGGACATTTTGTGCTGTTAAAATGAATGGTAAGGGTTTTTTTTTATTTTTGGTTAGGTATTAATTTAGCAAATTACATTTTTTTTTACCCTTTTGTCCCACTGCTGGGCAAAGGCCTTTCTCAAAGACTTCTTTACCAATTTATTTAATTAATTTCGTAGTGATAGGCATTTGTTTATATTAACCTATCGTTTTTGTAGAAAATATATTTACATAGTTTGCTTTGACTGGTATATATCATTTGAAGAAATGCTGCATATAGTGAACTAGGATATTAATTATATTAAATAAATTTACATATACAAATATCGCGCCTTTTTATAGACCACGGATTTCAACATGCTACGATATACATCTGCATAAAACGAAACTTCTTAAGAATACATTAAAAATATGTAAAACTTGCTTTCTTCTAGCATTTCCAAGACAACGAAGATTAGGTTTGAAGAAGGCATAAACATATACATATTTACTTTCTATGAATTATAAATGCAGGGTGTCTTATTTCCATCTTACATTTGAAATAAATAAATAATAAAATGAATATTGTAGACAATCCACACAACACTATCTAGCCCCAAACTAAACAGAGCTTGTACTATGAGAAGCAGATAGCTAATATAAAACTGAAATACTTTTTTTTTGTAAATACAATATATCACCCAGACAGAGAACAAACATCGGTGTTTACCACACAAATATTTGTTCTCGGTGGGGATCGAACCCACGACCTAAGGCGCAGAAGGCAGAGCTACTACCATCTGAGCTGTGAGGCCAGTCAAATGTAAATATTATTTAACAAGTATTTAAATAAAAATTTATCTTATGCACACTAACCAGAATTTTGATATAAAACTCTCTTACATACTCTAGCTAGACCTTAACTACTACTACTACTACTGATACTGTGTTAAGCTTCAATCTTAGTTACACTATATTATTATGAATATTTTATCGAGAAAACGAGCATAAGAGCTGCGGCGTCTTTAATAGAAACTAGCTGCCTGTCCCGGCTTCGCACGGGTGAACATTTATTTTTTAAACACATAGATAAAGGTTATGTTACTCAGGGTGAATGTAGCTTTTCAATGGTGAAAAAATTTTTGAAATCGGCAGAGTAGATTTGAGTAGTACTTCCCCGGACGAGCCCTTCACAAAGAGCTTAGTAGCGCTCTTTGTGAAGGGCTCGTCCGGGGAAGTACTACCATCATGCCTATTTCTGACTTAAAGCAGCATTGCTGTGTTTCGGTTTGAAGGGTATGGGTGCCATTGAAATTACTGGTACGTGAGGCTGAATATCTGTATGCCTCTAGTTGATGGACGCAGGTCAGTACATCGTAGGGCACGTTCCTGACGTACGTGACCTACAAGGCATTGCTTTGTTATAGGCGATGGTTACCACTTAACATCAGGTTGGTCATATGCTTGTTCCATCAGCTAATTAATTTAAAAAAAAAATACAAACATGCACACAATAATTATAAGTTTAAAAAACTTGAGAAACCGACTTCATTGTCAAACGGCTAAACCGATTTTAACCAAATTTGTTTGGGACAATCTGGACGTAAGAATAACCTTCCAAATAAAAAACAAACATTAAAAAAATTATTTAAAAGAAAAATCAACACCGATTTTAATAAAATTAAAATGGGACTAATCTGGAAGCAGTACCTTTCAGATAAAAAAATATTTTTTCAAATCGGCTCACAAATGACGAAATAAGCGGTAACAAACATTAAAAAAAATACAAACGAATTGAGAACCTTCTCCTTTTTGATTGGAAGTCGGTTAAAAATACAAATCTTTCCTCTTTATAATATAAGTATAGATCTAGGCCCGCAGAGTATTCTGTTTGCAAGCTTATAGTTTACTAGCAGCCTGAATCACTTGAGCCGCATCAAAGTTTGGCGCGCACAGCTAGTACCGTTGGTTGGTCTGCTGCGTTTCGTTCCGGAAGCTGCCTTGCTCGACTTGTTTGCTCAAACGAGAGCAGACTAAGTAGGGCTTTTACTGGTCTTTAGGATCGTCAGACTACGGACCGGCTGTTATCTGACTGAGGACAGATCGATGCGGCTGTTACATAGTAGTGCGTTAGGCTTAGACCATGGATTTTATATTTAACTAGCGGACGCCCGCGGCTTCGCTTGCTCCTGTGCCGTTACGCCCCGTTGATTTTTCTTTTAAAAGTTTTCCTCTTTTTCTCCGCTTAGGGAAATCATTTTCCTATTTCCTTTCTTAGTGCACCCCTATGCTATAAAATAAACATACCCTCCAAGTTTCATGCTTCTAGGACTTACTGTTTAGGCTGAGCGTTGATTGTCAGTCAGTCAGTCAGTCAGTCAGTCAGTAACGTAAGAGTTTTATATATTTAGAAGAAGAAGAAGAAGAAGATAATATCTCTCGTCATATTTGGGAGAATATTTTCATTGAAGATAACCATTTCAAATGGTGGTTTTGCAAGGAAAATTATTTTATATAGCCACAGTTATCTAATATTTAGAAGATATCTCTCGTCATATTTGGGAGAATATTTTCATTGAAGATAACCATTTCAAATGGTGGTTTTGCAAGGAAATTCTTTTACCACAGTTACCTTGGAGGAAAAAGTCTTTGCAGATCACAAGTTATCTAACGCCGGATATCTGCAAGGAAGGAGCTGGAAAAGCTATTTGATTTTTAAGTCTTCAGCATTTGTCAACATAACTAATATAAAAACCTAAGATAATTAAAAACCGATTAATTTGTTTGAAATAACAAAAGGTTTTTTTTTAAACTGTGGACAATCCACACAACTCTATCTAGCCCCAAATTAAGCAGAGCTTGTACTATGAGAACCAGAAGGCCTACCACAAGCTCTGTCTGGCTCTGGTTTTGAGTCTATGTGAGTGTTGACTAAATAAATCCTACGTCGAAACGTCACGCGCACAGTATAATACACTGGTGAGCACTCACACACAGTCAAAACCAGAGCCAGACAGAGCTTGTGGTAGGTCTACGGATAGCTGATATAGTACTTATATAGAGTAAAAAAATAGAACGAATGAAATCAATCTTATAATATAAGATTGATATCATTCGTTCTTTTTTTTATATAGTATATTATACTCATATTTTTTAAATATTAATATACCTAAGTAATATAAATATTTAAATACAATACAGCACCCAGACAAAAAATAAACAACTACGTTCACCACCAAGATTGAGTGTCGAGTGAGAACGGGATTATAGAATCGTGTATGACCGTGCGATTGATGTGCATACCGTGAATCGCAATATACTGTTTGCGTTTAACATTAGCAAGTAACGGAGAGAACAGTTGTAGAGATCAATGAGTTTGCTTAACAAATGACCATAGTACGTAAAACAGTATCCACAAGCTCTGTCTGGCTCTGTTTCTGGCTCTGGTTTTGAGTCTATGTGAGTGCTCACCAGTGTATTATAATACAACAAAGGTTGCATGGAAGAGATTGCTCAAAGCGATAAAGTCACCCATTGTTTTGCCAAAAATCTTCATGAATCCTGTATTATGTTTCTGTGTGGTGAACAATAAAGAGTTATCTATCTATTATACTGTATGTGTGACGTTTCCACGTATAATTTATTTAGTCATCACTCACACACACAGTATAATAAACTGGTGAGCACTCACGCAGACTCAAAACCAGAGCCAGACAGAGCTTGTTGTATGCCTACGTGTTTATATCTTTCAAAAGATCAAAGTCTACGATTGAGAAGTTGATTCAGCATCCCTATTAAAGCTTTTAGCGGGGCTTGTAAACTTTTTCAAAATGCATATTGTCTCTTCATAATGATTGCTGGAAAAGTAGAAAGCAAGTCGTGATTATCTAGTTTCACTTTTATTATTCTGTAAAATTCTCCTGCTCATTATGTACTTACTATTCAAAATTGAAAACAACAAATAAACAAATAAATAATGCGGACAATCCACACAACACTATCTAGCGCCAAACTAAGCAGAGCTTGTACTATGGGAACCAGATAGCTGATATAATACTTTTTTTGTAAATACATACATAGAGTACAATATAACACCCAGACAGAGAACAAATCTATGTTCACCACACAAATATTTGTTCTCGGTGGGGATCGAACCCACGCCCTCCAGCGCAGAAGGCAGAGCTACTACCAACTGAGCTGTGAAGGCAGTCAACAAATAAGGTCCGGAAGCTTAGAATATTCCTAGGTATAACAGTTAGCATCTAAATCATATAGCTCGACAAAAGTTTCGATGGAAATCTGGAATCAAAAATGTTTAGTAATCGTAGTCGGGAATATTTTTTTATTATAATAAGTTCGAAGCTGTAGTTTCACTTTAAAATACCAATATTGTCTTAGTTTTTAACAAGTCCCCAACATTCACGCTGATTGTCCCTACCCTAGGTATAGTGGCGGAATGAAAATGTTCGTCGATTTTCAACTTGATTTGTTCAACGTATCACGATCACATATTACCTTTTGAAACTGAATAGACAGAATACACCGATAAGTTAGCGTCTGCTTGTATCTATAGGCCTACCAAAAGCTCTGTCTGGCTCTGTCTCTGGCTCAGGTATATTCTACTGTGTGTGAGACGTTTCGAAGTAGGATTTATTTAGTCAACACTCACACAGACTCAAAACCAGGACCAGAAACAGAGCCAGACAGAGTTTGTGGTAGGCCTGGCCTACTGGCAAAGCAAATTAGTGGTTCTTCTTTGCAAATACGAACTTCTGATTTAAAAATAATGTGGACCAGTTAATTCCTACTAATATTTTCTAAACCTGCTTCTGTTTCCGTTTACAGCCTACTTTCTATAACCTACTAGATATGTACCCACATACTCCTAGTTTCCGTGGTCCATCCGTTGTAGAAAAGCTCTTATTTGCTAGGTACCTACTGCTAAAAGTAGCAGAATTACAGTAGTCATCATCATCATCAGCCTGAAGAAGTCCACTGCTGGACATAGGCCTCCCCTACACATTTCCAGGAAGAACGATTCTGAGCCCTTTCCATCCACCGACTTCCTGCAATCTTAACAATGTCATCAATCTATCTGGTGGGCGGGCGCCCTTTTTTTCGTCTTCCAGTTCGTGTACAGTAGTAAATTACACTAGTAATAGAGCTCTTTGTGAAGGTCTTGTCCGGGGAAGTACTACCGCCATGCCTATTTCTGCCGTGAAGCAGCATTGCTGTGTTTCGGTTTGAAGGGTGTGGCTGTGGGTGCTGGTATTACTGGCACGTGAGGCTGAACATCTGTATGCCTCAAGTTGATGGACACGGGCAGTGCATCGTAGGGCATGTTCCTGACGTGCATCATGCATGTGCTACGAGGCAATGCTTTGTTATGGGCGATGGTTACTAGTTGTCTACATAATTTATCTCGAACTTTTTAACCCTAAGATAATTACTTACTTAGATTTAAATATATAATACAATATATATACAATATTTTACGCCTTAGTGGTTGATCCATTGGCGAGCTAAAACCGACAAGCCTGCGAGCTAAAGGTATAAACCGCCAATGGAGCACCTACATAACCGCGGTTTGGATAGGCATTTATGACTATAATAGATAACCAAACAAAAAAGTAAAAAAATAGAGAGGAAAACTAGTTAGTTACTCTGCTTAGTTTGGGGCTAGGTAGTGTTGTATGATTGTTTATAATATTTACATTTATTTATATTAATTAAGTTTGGATGAAAATGATTAGTGCTAACACTTTACAATTTTATTCCTTGAAACTTGGTTGATTGTTGGTTGTTGTTTTTCCATAACTAAGCACATTCAGCGATAAAGTGACCACACTGAATACATAACTGATTGACTGAGTGGTTTGTTCAGAATTACCAATCAAGCAGCGTCTTCATTGATAATTATCTAGATAATTACAATAAGGTATGAAAAATCTTTCTAAACACGCACAAGATCATCGCACCTTCAACACTTAATGTTATTTAAGCATGCGCGTGTGTTTCATAGATGCTAATCAGAAGAACACTGTGTTCATTAATCTTTCACTGTGGAAAGTGTAGGGCTAAGTTTGGTGGTGTTTGGTAACCGTCCGTATGTGGACTAACGGTCAGTTAACATGTAATGGTGTAACTTGTATGGGAACTGTGAGTTAACCGAGAATGATGCAATGTTTGGTAACTAATATTTTTATGAGCTATGAATTATCATAGCTACCATTAGGTAGACCATAAGCGCTTGGGTTTGACACTTTGTTTTAATGGTTTCCTACCCTAAAAGGAAAAGTTATCATTATGTAATTTATTTCAGATATTATCATAATAATATGATTACTAATAATCACAAAAAATATAGGTAAACATGCAATAAGACGATTTTAAAATGAAATAAAAAATAAGAGTGTAAATAAAAAATGGCCCTTATCTTTTCTTGGTACTTTGATATCCGTCTGTATGTTTGGCAAAATCCTTCAAGCCGTTTATTATATCAATCTATTATAGGTATACTCGTACAAGTGGTTATGGGTTGTACAAGTGGTTATGAAAATTAAGTTAAAGGGATTAATAAAAATTGTGAAAAACGATTAGTTAGTTCAACATAAATTCAAATAAGCTCAGTTATATGAATGAGTTTAAGCTATTTTTACCTGACTTCACATAAAAAAAAGGAGGAGGTTCTCAATTCGATTATATTTTTTTATGTTTGTTATCGCATAACTTCGCCGCCTATTAGTTTTTTTTATCGGGATGGTTATACTTCCAGTTTGGTCATAATCAAAATCGGGTTAGCAGTTTGACCATGAAGTCAGTTTCTCAAGATTTTTAAACATCACTTATTGTTCCAAAGTTCTTTTCAATTAGGGCGTGAAAATACCACTATCACTATTATGCCTCTATAAATAGGTAGATACCTAACTATGAATAGGCACCCGGCACTGGCTACACAACCAAAACAAAAGAAAGTGTCGATCACATCCGCCTCAAACCCCGACCACGTACTCATGGAAAGTGATACGTGGTGATAGTGATACCCTGGACAAGGTCATGGTCGGTGCGGAATACCGAGCAGGTTGCACCATAGGTGTGGGTAACGTGTTATAAAGTGCGAATACGAAGCGTTGTATAATAGATGTTATTGTTATGATCTTATCATAGGAATCGCTACATTTTTTTAATTGATGAAGGCAGACCGATTTTGATTGGTGCGTTATTGACTTCCTGTTCTGACGTAAAATTCTTGAAATATGGTAAAAATGACTGAATGACTGAATGCCCCTTATTGTGGCGCTGAGCGCATCTTCACGTAAGGGGAAACATTTTTTTAATATTTCTTTTTATTTTGTGTAAGTACCTACCTAATGTTTATTTAATTGTGAATGTTTCCTCTTTATAATATAGATGTTGTGTATGCGATAGTGTGCTAAATGACGCAAATTTCTTGCAAGGGATGTTCTTCTGCAAAAAGCTAGATACATGTTACAAATGATGTAACTATTACGCAGCAAACTTTGCATGTAACCATCGATTACCCCATAGGTACAATGAGTGCATTGGCTTTCCCACAGTAAAGTCATGTTCACATCATAACAATCGTAGCAAACGACGTCCTAAGCAAATAGTAAACTTTGTTAGCCAAAGTAACGGGAGCTTTCATTTCTTAGAACTTTAATGACTTCATAATTTCAGGTAAGATTGGTTATCATCGACCAGCATCATCATTGGCCTAGACAAGTAGGGGAGGCCTATGTCCAGCAGTGGACATAGGCCTCCCCTATTAATTTCCAGGAAGAACGTTAAGAGAGAGAACCTTCTCCTTCTCGCTTAGGACGCGTAGACAAGCTATATGGGGTATACGATGTCCACGTGGGCGCAACGAGCTTATAACATCGTGTTAAAGTATACTTACGTGCCTTTCTGTTCTGTTTTCCATACACTGACTCGAGCGATTTTCGCAATGTCCTCAGTCCATCGGCGGCGAAAAGATAAATAAAATTATATTCTAACAGTAGTGTGAAAGTTATCATGATTGCCAGTATCTAGGCATTCGTCAACATTACCCTGAAGAAGTCCACTGTTGAACATAGGCCTCGCTTATACATTTCCAGGGAATAATATTCTGAGTCCTTTCCATCCACCGACTTCCAGTACTGTTGGTCCATCGTTTCGTCTTCTTGATCGTGGTGTCCATTCGATAACCATTATTCCCGAACCGATTTTGTATATTGTATACAGACTTCTGTGACATTTAGACTCAACAGCGTTCCATTATGCTTCATGATGTACTGGCTATAGCCAGCCTAACTCCTCGCAAAAGCGCAAAAGTTTCCTGGGAGCTTTGCAGACTTAGAGGAGTGACCTACTGGGGTTGCTCAGGATTTCTTAGCGTGGAGTTGCTACACCCTCGCATCCCAAGATTACGTGGGCAACTGATCCTTCTTCGGATAGGCATCCTCTGCAGGCTCCAAAGGTGTTTGTTCAGGGGACAGTGACCCGTTAGTGTCCACGATGGTTCTGAGGTTCAGTCTTAACTCCCTATCGGCATTATTAAACACCTCATTTTCGCCATAACAGTATGAACGTTGCTTAGTGTCTTCAAGACTCCATTCCCACACGCCATCATAGTTTTTCTATCAGGTAATGAAAGTGATTTGAAGAACTGTGACAATGTGAATCCAATCGATTGACAATAAACTTGTCGTGAGAAACTGCCCGCGTAATTGCGGTCAATGTACTGTTATTTTTTAAAGATTATCTGAACGCTCAATTACTTAAAAATCATCTTCCTTATCATTATCATCATCAGCCTGAAGAATCTCTGAGAATCAGCTGAGTGACCGTTTTTGAGACAGACTTTTAGGATTTTTTTTTTGTCGTCGCTACCTTGGATTACGGCTCGTCCAATGAACCGACGACATTGAAAGCATCGCAGAAAATTGGTTGATAGAGAAAGCTCAACACTGTTATACTGGATATTTATTTTAAAGAAAGAAATGAAGAAAAACCATTTATACAACCACTATAAATACCTACAGAACTTAGAAAATAATATAAACATGATAAAAATTGAAAAAGTGGACTTAATCAGACCGATAGTGATTGAGCAAAAAGTAAGAATATTAATTGGGGTTTTTAGTACAGTGTATTGCTGTAAAAATATGGCCACTGTTGTTTGTTTTAAATCGTAATAAAAGTTTTATATCTCTACCTTGCGTGTTACAAAGATATAATACAATATTTTTTGCTGTTTTGAAAACACTTTACTAATGGGATTTGTATATCTGGAGTAATCAAGTAAGTTTTTATTTAATTGCAAAATTATACATAAAATATTATGAAGAAATAAGTTTATTAATACGGCTTGAGCGCGTTGAAGTCTTTTGTAGGGGCGAACGATTTTACCTTTTTGTTACGACACTTTCGATTTAAGTGTTGAATTTAAAAACGAACATTTTGAGTCACCTAAGAACTGTCGTAGAATATTTACCATAGCCCAATAGGTTAAGTACAGTCAGCAGCACTTGAATGTATACAATACGCAAATATTAAAGAAATAAGTGGACTTATCAAGTGATTTTATGATTTTGTGGTTTTGACCCTGTAAATGACTTAACCGACAAGAAAACGAAGGAGGTTTTCAAACGAAGCGTAGGTATATCTATACTAATATTATAAAGAGGAAAGATTTGTACCTATTTTTGTATGTTTGTAATGAATAGGCTCAAAAAGTACTGGGCCGATTTAAAAAATTCTTTCACCATTATAATGCTACATTCTTCCAATTTGACATAGGCTACATTTCATTTTGAAAAAAATTAGGGATCCTTGGTAAAATTTGAACAATGTAACCGAAGGTGTAGAAAAATGAGCCTTAAAATGTCTTTCGTCGAATGCGCTGCCGAAACTATTAGCGATAGAACAAAATAATGTACAACAATATTGTCTACCCCGTGCGAAGCCGGGACGGGCTGCTAGTATTATATATTTTACGTTGCACCACCAACCAACTTTTTACATTGTCCGATTAAGAAAATTATTTTTTAATTTGCATTTTTGCAATGCACTACATTGAATGTTGCGAATCGAATGCTTCATTTCATTTAAAAATAAATTTATAAGTATTTGACTTTGACTTCTAGTACAGCCGACTGTACAACTGAGGTGCGTTATTTCACAAGTAAGCTACGTTTTATTCAAATTGACGTCACACTCTGGTGAATGAAGAATACAGGATGTGAATGAAAAGTATATTCGGTGAGTGTAAATGAACTTGACATGGAGATTCGTTGAGGTTATACTACTCTATACTTCGGTTTGCTAGTGCTCTCAAAAGGTGAGGGAAAACATCGTGAGGAAACCCGCGGCTTAGTCAACTCCGCACGCATTGACCATGTCTTTTCTGTGGATTAGGCCCATTAAGCTGTCAGGATGGTGATACATCTTAAATCCTGTCCTAGGCATTATAGCGTAAGGAGCATGAGTATCACCAGTTGCCCCTGACGCCATATAAATCATTTACAGTTAGTTTAGTTTAGTTTATTGCAAAAAATCTTGGGTAACATTACAGACATATCCAATACGTTACTTAAAGCTATGTACACATAAAAATATATAAAATTTACTTATGTATGTAGGAGACCTACACAAAACAAAATAATAAAATCTAGAAAAATAATAACAAAAGAGATCAAAATTAAATGTCCTATGATAAATAGAAAAATAGTAAGATACTAATACTAACTCACCTAATTCTAAAAGAGATCACTGTTTATTATAATAGAACTGATAGAAATCTACTGTTTGCATTCCAAGTTCTCACAGTATTGCAAGCACAATTTTTCAACAACAGTAGATGCAAAGGCCTGTTTACTTTACTTTTACTTCGGTTTGAAGAGTGTAGGTGCCGGTGAAATACTAGCACGTGAGGTTCAATATCTGTATGCCTCAAGTTGATGGACGCAGGGCAGTGCATAGTAGGGCACGTTCCTGACGTGCGTGACGTACGAGGCAATGCTTTGCTACAGGCTATGGTACTACTGAACATCAAGTGGATCATAATAATAATATGCTTGTTACAATAACTAGTTGTAAAAAGGAATTGTACCCAAAATATGATTACTCTGTGATATGGCATACTAATGCAAAACCGAATAAATGAAACACAGCTTCTATTCATCATTATTATGCATGTAAATCAAATTAAAAAGTAATATTCCACCTGGCACTGATTTGAATCAGTTGAGCTATCTCTAGATCGTTTGTAACGATCTGCAGATAGCTCTACTGTTTCTTGTGTATTTTGTACATTTTGTAAATATTTGTATAATTGTAAGTTTCTTTGTGTAAATAAAGACTATCTAAAAGTATTATTTACTAAAAAGAAAGCATAATACTGTAGAATTATCCCTAGTTACTTATTAAAAAATATTAAGACCTGGGGCCTTATTCGCTATTACATTGGAGATTCCGTGCCCAAAACGTGTGACTTCACAACGTGATCTAAACGCAAACGCGCCTTGGTGCGGAATCGAAAAATGGTATTCTGTATGCCACAAGACTAGTTGTCTATGCCCCACGTTTGATGTTTTGGTTATTTCACATGATTCGTTCAAAATCCGACGATTGCTAAACCGATGTCTTAACGTGTTCACGTAACGCGCGTGGTTTGGCAATAGCGAATAACGGCCCTGCGCACATCTAGGCGATGGCGATCGCGATCAGCTGAAACGCTGTCAAATATGACAGCGATATTTGATAGCGTTTCAGCTGATCGCTATCGCCATTGCTTAGATGTGCGCAGGCCTTTAGAAGGACGACATAAATTTGTACAAATTTGTTAAATTACTGTTTAATATAATATAATATAATATACTTAAAAGCTATAATATAATATAAATTGACCAATTTAACGCTTTAACAATAAGGACAGTAGGACAAATATACCTTACTGGAACTGATTGATAGTCTGCACTAAAGTGCGCTCTAGAAGTGAAACTCCCGCGTAGACTGAAGGACCTTAAAACAAACTACTGTTTGTTTATGCTAAAACAAGTCTTTGTTTGTTGAAAAATAAAAGTCTCCTCTGTCAACATAGTTTTTGACGTGACAACGTCTTATAATTCGATGCAGACGGCTGCACACACGAAAAAACATGACTCATGCGGCGTTACCATGCTCTAAGGCGTTCCATTTAAGGCTTGAAGTGCAAGCGAGAGCGCGGAACGAGCGACAAAGAGGCACAATTGGCCGCCGCGTTCGGCAGCGTTCGACATCTGTCTCTCCCCTACTTGAGTGAGCGATGCGTCCGCGTGGACAGCTGTATGACGTTGTCACGTTCAACTATCGTCAGTAAACCGACTTTACAGACAATAGTTATTTGTTATACAAGAGTGCAAAGCTGCTTTTTAACCGCGTGCTCAATTTTGATGACTGAGCAAGCGCAGGATTCTAAAGTTTAACCACGAGCGTAGCGAGTGGTTTAAAAGTTAGAATCCTAAGCTTTGGCGAAGGAATCAAAAGAGCACAAGGTGAAAAATCTTTGCACTCGAGTGCAACACGTAACTTTTCATCCCACCTCAGCGAGGAAATGACTAAATGCAAAAAAGAACATGGCGCGACTAAAAGTAACACACCAAGAAGGTTCCGAGTATGAGTTATTAATAAATTTAAAAAGGTTGTATGATAAATTCGGCACCATGCAGGTAGAAGTAAATAGGTTTAATGGTGTTTTGAATTCACAAATACACCAAGAAGGTTACGAGTGCGAGTTTTTAACAAAATAAAAAAGGTTGTATGATAAGTTCGGCACCATGGAGGTAGAAGTAAATAGGTTGTGTATTCACAAACTTATTGAACACGATATTCTAAATTCAAATTTACTTTATCCTCTAGCGGATAAAAACGGCTTTTCCAGTCAGAAATTAAACAGCAAAAACACACTTTCAGAGCTGGTGGGATGAAAAGGATTTTTTTTTATTAAATCGCACTCGTCCTTTGGACATGATTTCTGTTAACGTCACGTTGCTTTGACTTCCAAAACATGGAGTTAGAACAAAATAAAACAGCACCAACCACTAATACCTACCTAAAAAGAAAATCGTGTAGTACAATCTGTAGTCTTGGTCTGACCAACACAAGAAAACTCTGAAAATATAAAAAAACTAGGAGATTATTCCCAGTCCATGTTTATTATTATTTTCCACCATCAGTCATGCGTGCAGCATCTTGCCATCTTGGGCCCATTTTATAGACCGATTTGGTCATGCTGAAATAAAGTTTTATTTTTAGATACACCAATTTTCTGACAGAGGTTTGTTGATCGATTGGTTTTGCTGATCATTTCACAATTTACGACCATCGCTAACTTGTCGTGAATACCAAAATAGTCCCGCAAATGTCACCGACGCTACGCACGTACTAAATGTGGTTTTTGGTGCTTCAAGCTTGCGCACAACCCGATTTGTTACGGTCTTACAGCGGTCATTAGCACGTATTCAGGCAGTTACGCTTCTACGCAATTATATTTCTATGCATATTATTTTATGGTCTACGCTACGGCCAGTGGCCACTTCCCACAAATAATGACAAGGCTAGTTTATTATTTAAATTTTCTAACTCTGAGAAGAAAGTTGTGCTCGCTTTATGATGTACAGATTAAGATGCAATTATTCTCGTGTAATATTAGATTATTTTTATAAATTATCTAAGTTAGTAATATCTATTTTTTTAATTAGCTACTTATTATTTTATGCGAAAAAATGCAAGAAGCCTTAGTCTATAGGCCTACAGACATTTTTAAATTAAAATATTGTGGACAAATAATAAATATGACTACTTACCTAAGTATATTTAATAATAATCATAATTTTATTCATGATTTTACCAAGTAAAAACTTTACCGATCATATTGTACATTGACACTATCGATCTTTAGAAACCACGTAAATAAAACAAAGCCGTAAACTTCCATTAAATAAATTACATCAATCAATACTACAACTCGATCCGATCAACGACTCCCATTTACATACGAAAATCTCTGGTATCATGACATCGTATCCGCCAAAAATGAACCAAAGCAAAACTACTTTTATTTTCATACTTTTCAGTGCATTTTCATTTGTAGCTCAGAGTATGCGGTCTGCTCTCTCAAGCGATTTAAAGTGTAAAAATGCTGTGTGTTTTCTCGACGAATAGCTGTAGTGAAACGTGCCACGGTTGGTAGCACAGCACGAACGGACGAGACCGTTCAACTGCCAGACCACAGATAGAGTACACCAGACGCACAAACGGAGACCACATGCAATAGTTATCAGTTATCACAGATTATAACGGGTGCTTTTTGTGAGTGCTGTAATACTACCACATAGTACATGTATGAATATCGTATCAAAGATCATGTCCAGCCGTAACGGTCCCGTAAAAAGGAGCATGGATAAAAATGTCCCTGACAATTTATAAATCTACAATGGATATAAGTAGGTACACACTTAGGCATTTATTTTCGTTTTTATTTTCGGCAAAATCGCCTTTGTAGCTAAAAATGTTATTATCGGCGTTATTAATTTAAATTACATTAATAGCAAAGAATTAGGCACAAAAATTACGTTTGTGACAGTTTCCAGAAAGAAATGATGCTGGGCTAAGATAAATTTACAAATGAATAAAAAATATTAAGCATCTGAATAAATAAGTATTGGTGTAAGTATACATATTCAACGCAGCACTACCAAAAATACTAATTCAATTTGCAATTCGAGAATAATTTTAAAGATTTCGCGCCAAAGTTTTTTTTCTTCTGTAGCCGCAACGCATTGCTACATACCAAACCAAAACCTCCAACCAAAGACCAAAGAGATCACTGATTTTAGTTCCATTTTCAAAAATAAAATGTTGTTCTTTTTATTAAACAAAGTAATGAGTATCGTGTCTTTATTCATGATTATTCTACTTATGACTAAATACTTTTTTGTTCTTGTAGGCTCATAAAAATTTGACGGACAAAAATAAAAAATAAACGTTTTCCCCTAAAGGCTCGAACACACCTAGTTCGCTGGCGGTAGCGATCAGTGAAACGCTGTCAAATATTCGCTGTCAAATCTCAAATCTGACAGCGATATTTGACAGCGTTTCACTGATCGCTACCGCCAGCGAACTAGGTGTGCGCAGGCCTTTAGGAAGAAATGCTATGTTTTCTTTGCTCTGGTACGCGGTACGCCACAATGACGGTCTTTTTGAGCAAGAGGAATGAAAAATAACCATATAATCCAACAAAATCGATGATACACACTACAATGCTGCGACAATAGTTTTCCGCAGATGCAATCGCGATCGAACAATCTCAGTGCACAATGGTGAATGATGTCTGAGCACGGAGCGTGACGTCACGGCTATGCACCGCGAGATATGGCCCTAATCTTTGATTTTATGGATCATCATCTGACTTCACTTTACGCAGGTTTTTTCAAAGAAGACATTAACAGACTTCAAATAAAAAAGGGAGGTTCTCAATTCGGTTGCTTTTTTTTATTTTTGTTATCGCATAACTTCGTGAGTGGATTTGTTTATCTGAAAGGTAATTTACTTAAATTTATATATTTCTTACGTTTATTGTTATGATAATAATGAAAAAACCTTTTTTTTACATAGAGATAATATGTTTTACTTTTTTTTTTAAGAGTATCGTGTAACAAACGGTGCTAAAACCCCAAAAAAACCTCGCTAAAGCTCTGAAGTAAAACTACCTCGTATACTTACGAGTAATGGTAATGGGTCATCTTAGCTCCTTGTAATCTAAATCTACAGGATGGCAACCTATTCAGCGCATAATTTGTTTTCGACTACCATATTGCGCTTTCTTCTTTCTAGTTTCTTCTAGTTTTTTGTGTTTAGAGAACTGGCCACTTTTGCCAAAATTATCTATTTTTTTTCTCAGTAGATACAAAAAGTAAGGGAAGGGTAAGAGAGGTGAAATGTGTAGGCAAAAGGTACTGTAAAAGCTATGTACCTATATAGATAATAACTTATTACACACAGCCATTTTCACTTTCTATAAGCTCTCTAATGTTAATCTAATGCACTATTCAATGTAATATTGAATCTTACAAAAAGTGCTACATGTGACTAGTTAGCGGGCCTTGGTCGGTACTTTGCAAGAGCTAGTAAGCTAGCCCTTGTAATATATCTTTAATAGGCCTATTACATTATAGAAAAATGTTGCAACATTCCTTCAGGGTAGGCAACGCAACAACAGCGCCATTGGTGTTGTTGGTGTCTATGGGCGATGGTGACCGCTTACCATCAGGTGAGCCGAGCACTGCCGTCGAATCTTTTACATAAAAAATAAACATAAAGCTACGAAATTCCACCAAATAGTGTTTGGCCGAAATCTCATGAAAAGGTTTAGGAAAATTTTATGAGAAAACCAGTGGTTAAACTGCTGCCTGCTCTGCTTGCTTGCTAGTTGACATCTGACTGAAGAAAAAAATAGGTAAATAGTACCTAATAAAATAGTACCTCTATTATATATCAAATGTAACCTACTATATGGGTCTTATTAATAATCCTGGCGTAGCGTTGGACTAGTTAATCCGTGTTTTGTCACATTTGCTCGAGTTGACAATTGCATGTCAATGCAAGGGACAGTCCAACGCTACGCCAGGATTATTAATAACACCCCAAGATATTAGGTACCTATAACTAGTGGCACATAACTCTAGCGCTGAGCGATACGCGGAGGGGATAGCTGCGCATGCGTCGTAGTGTACGCATGTCGCGCACACTGGATGTGTGGATGTGTGCAGAGTGTCCTATTGGTGAAGAGAGCGCAGTGCGACTGGAGAGCCAATCAGCGCTATGCACGCTCGCCCTCCATCCCGCTAAGCAAAAGCGTGTTTGGTGCTCTGTGATCCCGCTAGCCCCCTCAGGTACCTTATTTTTGACTTCTGCGCAATAACGGTCAGCGCTAGAGTTATGTGCTGCTACCCATACCTATGCCTCTTGTAAACGCAAATTTTGACGCCCGAAATGGGTAGACTGTACAAAATTGCATAATGAGTAAGTACCTGAGACTTCTTTACACAGTTTTACAGTAAAAAAATCTTATTCTTATTCTATCTCAAAATGGTTAAATTGTAAAGTGGAAATTTAGGAAAATCCTCAGAAACCAGTTGAAATTCAACCGAAATTATTCACGGGTTTATGTTATACAAAGTAGTCAATTCGCCATTAATAAGGTGGCAATAGACATTTATCACTACGATAAGCTACTATGACTATTTTATAGCTTTACGATTCACTTACACTTTCACCGCCTATAAAATACATATGAAGGTAGTCACATAATGATATGCAATCATTATGATTCGTTAATGGAAGAATGTGTCAATAGTAGGGCATGCTCCCGGGAAGTATCAGTATCGAAAGTACCGGGAATTATCGCTGATTTTGAACTTTTCCAGTACCGGTTCTCCACGAAGGAATTCCCGATACTTTCGATACTGATGACAATGATCAATTATTGGTGTTTTCTAGTACGATATAAATAAATGTCGATAAAAAACACTAGCTATGCGTTCAGTTTCACTTTTCTGTATACATTGATAGATATTTTGACAAATTACAAACCTATAATTTACATCATTCATATAATATCTCAACAATTTCGCACAAGTCAAAACGAAAATGACATGTTTATTTTACCTGAATTGAAGATTGTTTAATGTTGTATTATACAATCTTCATATTTAGTTAGATGTTCGTTACTATTTATGACAAAATCTGTTAGAAAAAGAACGAAAATAACATGGACGGCTTTCTTTACGAAAGATGGAAATGCGAGTATAGCGATGGAGATATAGCGAAATATCAGCAAGGACTGAAATTTGATAGGCAACCCATATAGAATATATTTATTGGCATGTTTAATTAAATATAAAATAGGTACGTTTCATTAAATAACCAGCTCGGTGAAGGTCCTTCTATAGCGGGATCTTAGACTATTATCTAAATATATAAAACTCTTTCGTTACTGACTGACTGACTGACTGACTGACAATCAACGCACAGCCTAAACCGTTAGTCCTAGAAGCATGAAACTTGTAGGGTATGTTCCTCTTATAACGTAGAGGTGTACTGAGAAAGGAAATTGGAAAATTATTTCCCGAAGAGGAGAAAAAGGGGAAAAATGGTTTAAAGAAAAATCAACGCACAGCCTAAACCATTAGTCCTAGAAGCATGAAACTTGGAAGATGTGTTGCTCATATAGAGCAAAGGTGCATTAAGAAAGAAAACTGGAAAATTATTTATCTAAAAGAAGAAAAAAAAGGAAAAAAGTTTCATGAAAATTCACAAAAAATTGCTTTACAAAATACGCAAAAAAACAGTAAAAAAAATCTGCTACCGCAGCATCTGTCACCAAATTTGAATACACACAAAAGTTTACATTAACCCCACCGTAACCACTAAGACAAAATCGCGGAAAACACCTATCGTACCGAAACTAAACACCGCACCGCTTCAAAAAACGGCTAAAGTACATGCTCAAAACTATGGTAACCAGCTGGTCATGTCAAATTAAAAAAATCTGATTCGATTATACACCAACACGCAGACGAAACCCTAAATTAGCCACTAATATAACATAAAATCACAAGAAATTGCCTTACAAAATACGCAAAAAAAACCATTAAAAAAATTTCAGCTACCGCAGCATCTGTCACCAGGTTTGAATACACACAAAGGTTTACAAAAAACCAATGATAAACCACTTAGACAAAATTGCGGGAATCATCTATCATACTTAAACTAAACACCGCTGAAAAAAATCGGGTACAACAGCACCTGTCTTCAAATTCAAATACACTCAAAAGTACATGCTCAAAACTATGGTAACCAGCAGTTGGTCATGTCAAATTAAAAATCTGATTTGATTATACACCAACACGCATACGAAACCCCAAATTAGCCACTAATATAACATAAAATCAAAAAAATAGCTTTACAAAATACGCAAAAAAAAAAAACATTAAAAAAATTTCAGCTCCCGTAGCATTTGTCACCAGGTTTTAATACACACAAATGTTTACAAAAAAACCGATGATAACCACCAAGACAAATCGCGGGAATCATCTATCATACTTAAACTAAACACCGCTGAAAAAAATCGGGTACAACAGCACCTGTCTTCAAATTCAAATACACTCAAAAGTACATGCTCAAAACTATGGTAACCAGCAGTTGGTCAAGTCAAATTTAAAAAATTGATTCGATTATACACCAACACGCATACGAAACCCAAAATTAGCCACTAATATAACATAAAATCACAAAAAATAGCTTTACAAAATACGCAAAAAAAAAAAATTAAAAAATTTTCTGCTACCGCAGCATTTATCACCAGGTTTTAATACACACAAATGTTTACAAAAAAACCGATGATAACCACCAACACAAAATTGCGGGAATCATCTATCATACTTAAACTAAACACCGCTGAAAAAAAACAGCTACAACAGAACTCGCCTTCAAATTCAAATACACTCTAAAGTACAAGCTCAAAACTATGGTAACTTGCATTTGATCATGTCAAACTAAAAAAACCAGATTCGATCATACACCAACATGCATACGAAACCCCAAATAAGCCACTAATATAACAAAAATCACAAAAAATAGCTTTACAAAATACGCAAAAAAAACATTTAAAAATTTTCAGCTACCGCAGCATCTGTCACCAGGTTTGAATACACACAAAGGTTTACAATAAAACCAAAGATAATCACTTAGACAAAATTGCGGGAATTATCTATCAAACTTAAACTAAACACCTCTGAAAGAAATTGGCTACAACAGCACTCGCCTTCAAATTCAAAGACACTCTAAAGTACATGCTCAAAACTATGGTAACCAGCAGTTGGTCATGTCAAATTAAAAATTCAGATTCGATTATACACCAACATGCATACAAAACCCCAAATAAGCCACTAATATAACATAAAATCACAAAAAATAGCTTTACAAAATACGCAAAAAAAAACATTAAAAAAAATTCTGCTACCGCAGCATTTGTCACCAGGTTTTAATACACACAAATGTTTGCAAAAAAACCGATGATAACCACCAAGACAAAATCGTGGGAATCATCTATCATACTTAAACTAAACACCGCTGAAAAAAAACGGCTACAACAGCACTCACCTTCAAATTCAAATACACTCTAAAGTACAAGCTCAAAACGATGGTAACTTGCATTTGATCATATCAAACTAAAAAAACAAGATTCAATTGTACACCAACGAATACGATAGCCCAAATTAGCCACTAAAACAAGATCACGAAAAAGAGCTTTACAAAATACGCAAAAAAACATTTAAAAAAATTCAGCTACCGCAGCATTTGTCACCAGGTTTTAATACACACAAATGTTTACAAAAAAACCGATGATAACCACCAAGACAAAATCGCGGGAAGCACCTTTCATACCAAAACTAAACACAGCTGAAAAAATTCGGCTACAACAGCAGTTACCATCTTTCGAACACACTTTATATAGTTTTGAATGCAAACTCAAAACTAAGGTAACCAGAACTTGGTCATGTAAAACCAACGCATACATAACCCAACTTAGCCACTAAGGCAAATTCACAAACAGACAACAAACAGTGAAAACATATCAATAGTTGTCCGCTTTCCACCATAAAATAGTTTCTTTAAAACGAACTCAAACTATGACTTTATACTAACCACGCGGACGAAGTCGCGGGTGTCAGCTAGTGAATTCATATTTTGATTGGCTAATCATTAAATACAACTGTACTTCCCACTACAGACTTCATTTACTTTTAGTCTTCGTTCAGTTTTTTTCTTGAATGAAAAACTGCACTTTTTTTATACTACTAGCTGATGGAACAAGCATATGACCCACCTGACGTTAAGCGGTAACCATCGCCTATAACAAAGCATTGCCTCATAGGTCACGCACAGCAGGAACGTGCCCTACGCACTGCCCTGTGTCCATCAACTGAGGCTTACAGATTTTTCGCCTCACGTGCCTGTAATTACACCGGCACCTACACCTTTCAAACCGAAACACAGCGATGCTGCTTCACGGCAGAAATAGGCATGGTAGTAGTACTTCCCCGGATGAGCAGTTCACAAGCACTACTACAACTACCTAGGTCTAGGATACCTAAAAAACTGGATGTGAGGCTCTCGGTTTTTCAGGAGCTTTTCTGGGACGCACTTGAAATCCTTTAACCACACTCTGGTTCGATAGAACCAGTAATACGAAAGGAAAAAGCTATATTAGGTAAGTAACTCTAGTTTCAACTCTCAATACTACAAGGTGCATATTATGGACCTTAAGATTGGCGCGAAAAATGTACTTTGCATGATAATAAAAAAAATGAAGGGATAGTCATACTATATAGTTAATCTGTGGGCTCTTCATTCACGTCTCTCAATTATTTGGAACGCCTTTTTAAAATAGCAGGACAAATTCAATTCATTAGACTTTTTATTAAGTATAAACGTAGGTACTTTTTTTTAAAGGGCGTTGTCGCTAAGCGACCTTACTGCATAAAACAGCAATTAATCTAAATTTATTGTCTAGCTAAACCAATTTCTGCTAATTTATAGGGGTAAAAATGATTCCAGACAAACTGATTTAGGAACGTAGTTGGTAAGCAATTTCTAAAATATAATCAACAGAGGTAACGTGTAAAAAAATTTAAATGATGTCGGTTTACTGCATTACACGCAACTACGTAGGTATGTTGCCTGGAAAGTGATACCACACTACAATTACTGGCGTTTCTACCATTTTCCTCGCAAATTGAGGCAACGCATGTCTAGAAATAGAAGTTTACTTGTTTGTAACGCAATAATTAGATTAGAGACATTATGCGTGAGAATTAATTAAATAATATTAATTTTAGTCCACGGCCTTTAAATAGTATAGGTACCGGTTACTTGATAATATCAGCTGTTCTTATAGAGCGCTGGTGGCCTAGTGGTAGCCGTCTTCCGATCCTAAGGTCGTAGGTTCAAATCCAGTCGTGCACCAATGAGTTTTTCCTCCCAAAAATTCATGTGTTCGATGCCAGTGCTCCCAAACGGTGAAGGAAAACATCGTGAGGAAACCGGCATAACGTAGAACCTAAAAAGTTCGAAAAATATGTGTCAAGTGCACGAAAGAAGCCTCTTTCAGGCGCACTTAAAACCCTTTCACCACACTTGGCTCTAAAGAACCAGTGACACGATAAGAAGAAGAAGAAGCTGCCTTATATCCACTGCCATCTTTGTGAAATATAGGTTTTGCAAAAATTACGTATGCGTTTGGTTTATGGGTAATTAATTAAAAAATATTTTATGAAAGCTTACATTATACACTCTCTTCCCTTGATGATGTAAGTTTATGGATTTAGCGTAGGTATATTAACATAAACACACTAATTACTACGAAAAAGCAGACGATAGCGCACCAATGAAACTAAGATGTGAGCGTAAATAAATCAGGCCTTGCTTTTTTATTAGACGTTGTAATTTTATGAACAATTTGTTTCCATGAAACAGTTTTTGATTCCGAGTATTATGAGTTCGGAGGCTGTGCAGGTGATTCCGTACGGCACTGCGCTAACTAGTAGAAGCTATTTTCATACGAAATCGTCGGCAAATGTCGGCAAATTTTTATCATCCGCACTTGATAATTATAATATTCGCAGGAAACACCTGGACAAGAGACGCGCAGGACAGGGGAGGCTGGCAAAATATGAAGGAGGCCTATACCCAGCAGTGGGTGGTACCAGGCTGAAATGATGATGATAATTATAATTGTAAGATTTAAGATTTTGTGCAACAAAGAGATAAATACTATACTACTGAAGACAAATCTGATGAAAAAGGGCCAGTGACCAAAATACGCAGTTTTTTGCGTATCACCAAATAACCGATTCCAAGGCGTGGGAACAGTCGCGGTGGCTGGCAGTTCTGCTCTAATAACAATCATGATGCTTGCTACGATTTGAATGATCTTTACGACTCTCCAAAAAGAAACTTGGAGTGCGAGTATAAAAATAAACCTTACTATTTTTATAGAAATAAGAGGAAGGACAAGAAAATGATGATGGTTAAGGTCTGCGCACATGTAAGCGATGGCGAAGACGATCAGTAGAAACGCTGTCATATTATCGCCATGGTCGCCTAAATGTGCGTAATTCACACTTTCCATCAGGTTTTATTTATTTATTAATTAATTAATTAGAAAATGTTTTATTTATTTATTGTCATATAAAAAGATACATATAATTTATTTAGTTGAAAACAGTTAAAGCATTTAGTAGGTAACACAGTAAAAGCACAATATAGTAGGTAATACCTTAGAAATGGGTTTAACAAACGTATTTTTTTATATACATAGCAAATAAGTATTTTTTACAAAACACATAACAACTTTCTCAGTAATAAGCATGTAATTCTAGTTGATTGCACTTGATGAAATGACAAATTTTGAGGCTTTCATTGTAAATTGGTAACTGTTTGTAAACGATGATCAGTAGACCTACCACAAGCTCTATCTGGCTCTGTCCCTGGCTCTGGTTTTGAGTCTCAACAGTGTATTATACTGTGTGTGTGACGTTTCGATATAGGATTTATTTGGTCAACACTCACCCAGAATCAAAACCAGAGCCAGAGACAGAGCCAGACAGAGCTTGTGGTAGGCCTACTTGGGCCGTAGAAAGTGTGACCTTAAAACTGCAATGTCTAACATTATTACAGAACACCTAATAACGTAATATTATCCACTTTCGTCAATGTATTACTATTAAGTAAGTATTGTTTCTAAACAATTCCAAATTAATGAATTCTCAAGCCAACAGGAGCCTAATTCTCGGGCCGACGGAGATCATTTTGCAATTTTATTTTATTGCTTCTTTTCGAAGAGAGAATGTATGTTTTCCTTGAGTAATTCATCAAAGACCTCATCGTAGAAGCCTCGACAGCTACGATATACGGAAAACGTAGAATTTTTCAATTTTGTCAAAATTGTGTCAACCGTGTCAACACATTCAAACCCAAGAAGAAAATGAATGTGTGGGTCTTTCTATCTATAAAAGAAAGAGACCATGCGACCTTTAAAAAGAAGGTATACGCGTATGTGGCATCAAGAATACCAATAAAAACGATCATGCAGATGAACTTACTAAGCTAAAGTTGTCACCGCAAGAATCTTCCGATCATGCCAATGACTTTTTCGTGAATGTAGGCCATAACCTTGCTGCAAACATTTTGCAAAATCTAAATCTAGAACAAGAAGAATTAGTTCAAAGGTTTCAACCTAATATTACACAATTAAATTCATTTATGCTTCTAGAAACTGATATAGCAGAAGTAAACAAAATAATTGGGTCATTAAAGAACACGCATTCTTCAGGCTGGGATGGTATATCTCCAGTATTCCTAAAAAAATGCGTTGGTGTCCTTGGTATTCCAATAACTCACCTGTGTAACCTTTGCCTGTCATCGGGTGTCTTCCCAAAATTGTTTAAACATTCCATTGTGGTTCCCATTTTTAAGTCGGGTGACAGAGGCAGTATTGCAAATTATCGTCCGATTTCCCTGTTGTCAACTCTGGCCAAGGTACTGGAAAAGGTTATTAACACTCGATTGGTAAACTACCTTGAATCCAATAACTTGCTTGCACCAAATCAATTTGGTTTTAGGGCCAAAAAATCGACTGTGGATGCTATTGAGTGCCTGGTAACACAAGTTGCTAGTAATCTGGATGAAAAACAAAAATGTGTTGGGGTCTTTCTAGATCTAGCTAAGGCATTTGATACTATCTCTGTCCCCCTGCTGCTGCGTAAGATGGAGTCAATTGGACTTCGGGGTGTCCCCTTGAATCTCTTCTGTGACTACTTAAACAACCGATCTCAAACTGTGAAGATAAGAGATACATACAGCTCAAAAAAATCCATAAACTTTGGAGTTCCGCAGGGTTCTGTACTCGGCCCAACGTTATTCTTAATTTATATAAACAATCTCTGCCTCACTAAATTGTCTAACGCTAGAATTATAACTTTTGCTGATGATACAGTCATATTATTTAAAGGAACTTCATGGGAAGAGGCACGCTTAGCAGCTGAAAACGGGATGCGTATAATCTTAAACTGGCTTGATTATAATTTGCTAACACTCAATCTGTCTAAAACTAAGTACATAACTTTTTCCATATATAACAACTCACAACCGAGCTCCGATTTCGTTATAAAAGCCCACACTTGCCCATCTGATCAACTTAGCATTAACTGCTCATGTCACACTCTTTCCGCTGCTGACAGCATTAAGTATCTTGGTATCACGATCGACAAAAACTTGAACTGGAAGCCTCAAATCGATGTACTCAAGTCGCGTATTAGAAAACTTATACATATTTTCAAAAAGGTTAGGCACTTGAGAGACGACCGTACCAACAGAACTGTCTACACTACCATGTGCCAGTCAATTTTAATGTATGGAATATCTGCTTGGGGTGGAGCGTCTAAAACTTCTCTCATCAAATTAGAACGAACACAGCGTACTATCCTCAAAGTCCTGAATTTTAAACCGTTTAGGTATCCTACAGTCGACCTTTATAAGGAATCACTAGTTCTTACTGTACGGCAGCTTTTCATCAGAGTAGTTGTCTTACGACAACATGCCTATCCGGGTCGCACGGACAATGCATGTAGTAGAAGAGCACATCAAATTTATAAAACTCCTGCATGTAGAACTGGTTTTGCGCAAGGCTTCGCTAATTTCTTGGCACCTTTGTTATACAACCGTATCAACAAGGTTGCTATGCTCAAAAACAAGACCAGATTTGCATGCAAAAGAGCTCTTGACGAGTTTCTACTGCAACACGACTACGACAGCACGGAAAATTTGCTACAAATTGTCAAATGAACTCTTCCTTCACCGACCTTCCGTTACTGTACCTTTTTTTGTATTTATAGACTTACTTGTTTCCTTGTTACGCTAAATGCCTCCTTACTTTTTCCTTACCTACAATTTATAATACAATGTCTGTTTTCTCTTTCTCTTTCTTCTCATACTTAAATTTAGTAGTACCAAAGGGTATCTTGTTCCTAGCATAGCATAGACTTGAAGTATACATTATATTTAAATATATATTATAATGTAATAAAGTTCTTATAGTTAAGCATAATATGGTTCGTCTGTATGACTTAGTTACTTTTAGTTAGTGTAGCATATAAGTATAATAGTCCTCTCGTTGAGATACTTTGTGTAATATTACGTGTAGTGCCTATCTCAATTAGGTGTTTTTTGATTTTTTGTTTTTTTTTGTTTTTCTCTGTTTTATTTTTTTGTTTCTCATATATTAAAAATTGTACTTAATTCCATCATTGACATGTCCTGTAACTGGGGTGAGAAGCGTTACCTTGCCGTAACACAGTTTTTTAAACTAGCACGGAAGGTAAAGCTCCAAACCATAGTGTGTGCCTATTGCTTAGGGTTGCCTATTGTTTCCAGGGTCAACAGATGCTGACTCTGGAAATAAAAGGCACTAAAAATGTCTTAGTTCTTATAACAAATAGCTGTACTTCATGTCTTTTTTTGTTTGTTCGAAATAAACATTATTATTATTATTATTATTTTTATTTTATTAAGGTGCTAGAAATTTCATATTACAATCTCTTCAAACCACAAGAAATTCTAATGCATAAAACTTATGAGCATAACAGTCGCAAGTCGCGTGACTTGCGTTTTAATGAAAGAAACTTACCTTCTAGACTAGAGATAAAAGTTGAATTTGCCTGTAGCGATGTGTTTTATAAATACACTGTTCTTTGACTTGACCTATTGCGCAAGCGACTGTACTCGTAAAAAAATACTTCTTTAACGATGCCCGGCTGGCTGATTGGGTTCTAGGGGGTTTTGAACACTGCAAACGCTCACGGTTAGTTAAAAGGTATATTGGGTAAGAATTAACACGGTTACAATGGAGAAATACAATTATAAAACAATAGAAACGTAAATGCTAAGCGCGGACAGAGGTTATTCGCGGTATCGCGCCGGCCGTCTAGTTATCCTCGCGTCCCAACAGGGGGCGCGAGGATTCAATATGTTTACGCCCCGTGCCGTTGAGGCGCTGCGGTCGCGTAGTTCACCCACATCTTGGCTGACTGGTTGGCTTATAGGATGGCGCGCTACATACTCCCCTTCCAAGTTGGGAACGCGTCCCGAGTCCGACTTGGGACTTAAAACACGACAGCGTGGTCTCCCTCTGCGCCTTTTAGGCCTTACTGGGACAGTGGAACTCAACGGAGCTGAAAAGAGGGTTAGGTCCGAGCTATGGTACTTCCCTATGGTGGCGTCTGAGAGGTCAGCTAAAACGAAAGTGGTAGGGCTAGAAATTTCCTTAATACTGTAGGGACCATCACGCCTAGGCATAAACTTTCGTGTGATACCTTTAGATGCATTACTAAGATCGTGCGTCCTGACCAACACCAAGTCACCTATGTTGTACTTAGGTTCCTTTTGACGGGAAGCGTCTGCTACCTCCTTACGGATATCCTGAGCTTTTTCCGCACGGTCCCTAACGTCTGAGAGAGACGAGATGAAGGTTCTCAAGTAGGGTGTCACTTGAGGAACAAAATTTTCTTTATCAAGAATACTACGTAGATCGTGATGGACATCGAACGGAGTTCGCAGCTCACGTGCGAAAGTTAAATATGCAGGTGTCTTACCAGTGGTTGAACACACAGCGCTGTTCATAGCGAACCTGACGTTCGCCAAGTGCTTAGGCCAATTGGTGTGAGTATTCTTCACCAATATGGAGAGCTGTACCTTAAGGTCTCTATTTTTGCGCTCAGCTGGGTTTGCTTTTGGGTGATACAGTGGTATAAGTTCCTGCTTCACACCCATCAAATGCATGCACTGCTGCATGACAGCGGACACAAACTGCGTGCCGTTATCGGATATAACCCTACGCGGTAACCCGTATCTGAGAAAGTACTCCTCGAGAAGAACTCGAGAGCAAGCCTCGGCGGTAGCCTCAACAAGTGGAAACAACTCTACCCATCTTGTAGCTACGTCTTCAATTAAGAGCACCCAACGCTCCCCTTGGTCTCCTGCTGGTAGCGGACCAAACAAATCGATCGCTAAAACTTCTCCTCGCTGTTGAAGCACGGGGGTTTGTAACAACCCAGCAGGCTTTTGATTAGATGGTTTGTAACGGAGGCATTCGACGCACGCCTTTAGATAGTCGGTTACAAACCTACGCATGCCTGGAAAATAATACCGTTCCCGAAGTCGTTGTAGAGTTCTGTCTACGCCTTGGTGACCAGCGGTGGGAGAATCATGTAACTCCTTCAGGATCTCATTCCTCATAGAGCTCGGAACCACCAACTGAGCCTCTTCGGAATCCCAGTCTGGATCATAGCGGTAGAGAACTCCTTGAAACAAAACGTACCCTCTTTCAACCCATCTGCTAAGGGTCAGTTCGTCGGAACTTTCCAGGTCTTGGATGATCTTTTGAAGATCAGGATCCTCGAGTTGAGCAGTACGAAGGTCAACTGGACTGGTGGAAGGCAAGTTTAAGACGACGGAACACATACCACACTCAGTCGCATCTTCTTCGCTACACGGCGGACGGCTCAGAGTGTCCGCCACCACGTTGACTTTGCCAGGAGTGTACTGGTAGGTGATGTTAAAGGCTTGTAATTTGAGTGCCCAACGAACCAACTTACCTGAAGGTGACTTCAAAGTAAGTAGCCATTTCAACGGTTGGTGGTCACTTCCTACAATCACCTGATGTCCGTCAATATACCCTCGGAAGCGCTCAACAGCCCAGACGACGGCTAGAGCCTCTCGCTCCGTTGTGCTATAGTTCTTCTCAGCGGACGTAAGTAAGCGGCTGGCGTATTCAATGGGACGTTCCTGAACGTCATCGCCCTGAAGAAGCACTGCACCGAGAGCGTAGGCACTAGCATCCGTTCTGAGAATGAACGGTTGTGAATAATCAGCCTGTATCAGAATGGGAGCGGAAGTGAGACGCTTCTTTAGGACAGCAAAAGCATCGGCCTGCTCGGCCTCCCACACCCAAGGCTGATTCTTTCTTGTCAAGCGAGTGAGTGGTTCAGCTATGGCAGAAAAATTAGGCACGAACTTGCGGAACCACGAACACGTTTGTAGAAAAGTTCTTAAATGTTTCAGATTAAGAGGTGCGTTCATCTCCACCACAGCCTGTACCTTGTCGTAATCAGGAGATACGCCGTCCGGAGTAATGACGTGGCCTAGGTACTTTACCTTTCTACGGCAGAAAACGCACTTCTCACGGTTTGCTCGTAAATTGAAAGTACGCAGCTTTTCAATGACGGCGCTTAGGGCAACCAGATGACCTGAGTAAGTCTCTGTTATGAGCAGAAGGTCATCCTGATATGCTAGAAGCGTTACGTTGTCGCCCTCGATTTGACCGAAATCGCGGTTCAGAGATGAACGAAGCTTGTCGATCAGCCGCTGAAAGGTGGAAGGAGCATTTTTCAATCCGAAGGGCATCCGACAAAAGCGATACGTACCAAATGGTGTTTGAAAGGCTGTCTTATCTTTGTCACACTCTCGGACGGTCACCTGCCAGAAACCGCTTCGCAGGTCTAAGGTGGACATGAAGCAGTTACGCTTAGTCGATTGAACCAAGTCATCAATGTGCGGCATGGGGTAAGCATCAGTTTTGGTTACCGCATTGAGTCTGCGGTAATCTACGCAAAACCTTACCTTTCCATCCTTCTTTGGAACTAGCACCGCAGGAGAGGTCCAAGCAGACTCGCACTCTTCAATGATGCCATCCGCCAGCATCTGGTCGAGTTCCATCTTCATGAGCTCCTTTTTGGCAGGATTCAGCCTATATGGAGGAACCGATATTGGATGATGATCACCTGTGTCTATGTGATGTTCTGCGAAAGATGTAGGCTCCCCCTGCATTTAAAAAATTTCGCTATAATGCTGCAACAGATCGGACAGCTGCTGCCTGTCATCGTCGTTCAGCATGAGTCCTTCATCATCACGCAAGAACTCGGCGGCAGCAATGGACGCGATTGGCTTGGTAGGATTTTCATATTCAATCGGGTACATGACATGGTCATCCGAAAAGTACCAGATTGAAGTATGAAAATCGATCACTATACCCGCGGCCACCAAGAAATCCATTCCAAACAAAGTCTCATTATTTTGAGCATCAGGAAATATCGTAAACTCTAAAGTTACTGACCTTTCTGGGGTGATTCTTACCTCCAAGGTAGTTAATAGTACTTGCCGCGTGCGCGCGGAACCGTCTGCAAGTCTCACCCGTCGAGTGGTCTCCACGCACGGGTGGTTATGCTTTAACAACAGCTCATAAAGCAACGCACCAGCGATACTGCTTTTAGCACCTGAGTCCAACATTGCCTTCCCCCTTATACCTAAAATTTGGACGCTTAAAATAGGCCTTAACCTAGCCTGGTGCTCAAAAGAGTCACTCAGGGAATTATTTTTCCCATCAGATTGAACTGTGGAAAAATGTTCTACATTTTCCATGGTCACCCTACTTTTTGTTGATGTGGTCACCCTAGTTTTGTCCGTAGGTATTTCGGTTTGTTTACGTTTAGAAGGTAAGTCCGCACGATCAAAACAACGCTTAGGTATATCGCAAGCACTAGACCTACCTAACTTTGACCTAGACATGTCATTTTCGGGGCCAAAAAGGTGCAGAGGGAGAATTGCTGCAAAATCCGTGGGAAAGTATTCGACTACGTTTACCGTATTTGCATTGCAAAACAACATTGGTAATGCCGCTTTAAAGTGCGTAGGGAAATACTCTCGCATATCTATTTGTTTGTGTTTACAAACATAAAACTCGGAACATAACTCGGGAACTATACTCGAAAGGGAAGTTGTAGGTATACATTTGATGCGCTCAGTACATTTAGTCGTACTTACTTGATTTTCGACCTTACCGGTCGAAAGCTCGGATGTAGGGGTGGACCACGCGACGTCAGCAGCGTAGTAGTCGGCGTTGCACTTCGTACACTGAGACCTGGTTACACCTTTTTCGTTGCACCCGTAGCAAGATACTACAGCTTGCGTATCACTACTGTCTGATTTTCCTTTTAGTTTAAGGCACTCGTCACGTTGATGACCGTACTTTTTACAGTATACACAAAACCGATATTTATTTGATGACGTAGTATTGCTGTCGGCGGCACAGATCGCGGAGCGGTAACATCGCGCGGAGAGAGACGCGCGGGAGCGCTGCCGGCGTAACTACGCGGCGCAGCGACGTCTCTGTTGCTATGCGGGTTCTGCGGGCCGTGCGGGCTGGCGCTCGACGTAGGAAGTCCGCGTGTCTCACGCGGCGTCGTCGGCGCGTACCGTTGCGGTTGCGGCAGCGTTGATCTACGGGCAGGAGTTTCAACTGCGGTAGATGATGATGATGGCTGGAACGACGCTTGGCGTCGGTTCTGTAATCCATTGACGTTCTCGTCGGTAGCGTCCTCGACATGTCTCGCCTTGCGTAACAAAGTGTCGAATGAAGTTATTTCAGCTCGGCGCAGGCGCTCCCGTACTCGACGGTGTAAAAGGCCGTAAAGCATATCCAGCTGAACTTTTTCACCGACGTCGCCATGTGGAAGGCGGGCCAGTAGGGCTCGGACCTTAGCGACAAATAGCTCGGTTTTTTCTGAGGGTCCCTGAGACATGCTGAACAGCTCCATGTAAATGCGATGGGGCGGTCGACTGTCACCGAAGGCGCTTCGCAGTGACGTCACGGCTTCGCTCCAGGAGCCGATGGTGTGCTTGACGCCCTGCCACCATATCGCTGCATTTCCTGTCACCAGCATGGACAACCCTCGTAGGGCGTTGTCGTCTCCTACGCAGGCGCATTCTTTCTAGGCCTCCACAGCATCAATGAATCCATCGAGCGAGTCGCCGCCGGGCGCTCCGCTGAACCGTGCGGTGCATAGCGCGAAGGTTCCGTGGTGAGCGGGCGCGTACGCCATGGCGGGTGAAAACGCCGCCGCTGGCGTCGGTGGTGACGACTCGTGACGAGTGAGAACTTGGTCGAGAAGGTGTTCAAATGCTGTGGCTTGAGTCTGCTGAAGAGTCGCCATGAGGGACGCCATAGCGTTCATGTCGACGCTTGCTGTCGGCGTGATGTGAGACGGCGTCGTCGTTGGCGCCGGCGTCGGTGACGCGGGCGCGGAATCCGTTTCGATCGCGTCTTCGAAATCAGATTGTCGACGCGATTGTCGGCGCGTACGTGGCATTGTAGATATGTATTTTATTGTCCGGGAAATTCACTATTACAACACTGATCAGTTCACACGTTCACGTTTGCAGGCCCTCGCTTGGGCAGCCAGTTTAACGATGCCCGGCTGGCTGATTGGGTTCTAGGGGGTTTTGAACACTGCAAACGCTCACGGTTAGTTAAAAGGTATATTGGGTAAGAATAACCACGGTTACAATGGAGAAATACAATTATAAAACAATAGAAACGTAAATGCTAAGCGCGGACAGAGGTTATTCGCGGTATCGCGCTGGCCGTCTAGTTATCCTCGCGTCCCGACAGGGGGCGCGAGGATTCAATATGTTTACGCCCCGTGCCGTTGAGGCGCTGCGGTCGCGTAGTTCACCCACATCTTGGCTGACTGGTTGGCTTATAGGATGGCGCGCTACACTTCCTTTTTTGAGTTTTAGTGCGAGCTAGACTTTTACAAAAAAAAATGCTGATAGGAAGGAACCGAGGCGTAAATTTCTTGTAAGCCTAGGAGAACCTAGGCTGTCGCTTAAAACTTGCACACTCACGAGTCACGAGTACCTACAAAGTGTTGTACACTCTGTGTAGCATAGTTACTTCTCATGAGATGAAATGAAAAGAGTTGAGAATAAAGTTATTGAAAATTGTTTTTTGCAGGAACGCGGCTATGGCTGGCTGTGCTAGTCATCCAGGCTCTGCTTCTGGCGGCGCACTGCGGCCATCACCGGCGGATCATGGCTACACAAGCGGTATGTTATCACACTGGTTCTTTCCATGCTTAAGAGAGCAAGGTTGGAGGTCCTGGTTAGGACACATTGTCCTTTCGGCGGGCTATTATGGGACTCATGGGATCAATACTATCATTACATTTTTATTCACCTAAGCTTTTATAATGATTCAAAGATACAAAATTCGCATTCGATACTATTACAGAGACTTATACAAATGCCGTTGTATACACACTCGCGAGTGTGCGTGTGGTAAAGTATAAAATCTGATTAACGTGATGATTTTAAACGGCGATGAGGCGGAAGCCCTGATTGGTCTTTATCAATCAGGCTTCCGCCTCATCGCCGTTTTAGATCTTATAGAACTACTCATAGAAATACTTATAGAACGGACACCATAGCCCCCTGGCCGTTCTATAAGTAGTATGATGTGGTACATATTAGTCTTATAATAAAAAAAAAACTGTTTCAGACATTGCCTGTATCAAAAGGTGGCTGGCGGCCGGTGGTCGGTTCAGGCGGGCTACTGTACGGCTCGTTCGGCACCGCACCGCTCCACGCGCCCCAATACAAAATCCCCGTGCCCGTGCTCGATGGCTACCAGTCCTCGGCACGTCCACTCGCGTCCAGAGACGCAGCGAAACTGACCTCTATCGCGCAATCCTACCGCCCAACCACCCACAGGACAGTACCGACCTCGCAAGCACCGATGCATCAACCAATAAACAGTTACCACAACCCGTTCGCCGTTCAGAACCACGGTCTCCTTCAAAACGGGGGATTGAACTTCCAGAACGGAGGATTGAACTTCCAAAATGGTTTGAACTACTACAAACACGTCCAGAACTATCCATTGGATAGCGTTTTGATCAGAAACCCTCATAACCCATACGCGGCGAGGCCGGTCTTCCAGAAATATCCACAGAACAAGTATAAGCAACAGCAACTCCAGAACAATATGTTACAACAGCTGACAAGCATACAACCCTTACAATTTGGCCAGTACCAAACGAGCAAACCGTTGGATATCTTCGGGAAACCTGTGGAAGCGTACGCAAGGCCTACACAAAACCAGAACCAGAATGGTGGAACTGAGATTTATAAGCAAGAGGTGTATAAGCTACCTGACAGTGACACAGCTTCTCAATCTGTCAGTCAGCAGGTGAAGACAGCGCAGCAACAACACTTGGGTGTACAGCAAAACTTAGGACTGCAAAACCAGATCTACAACCCTTACGGGCAGTACAACTTCCAAAATACCGCACTGTCTCCCAATATTTTAGGTAAGATTTATTTTACCCAGAGTGTACCTACGTTTATACTATAAAATGTATTTGTAGATTTTATTATTGATCGGTTATCCATATTTTTTTCAGGTTCATTTAGCAATTTCGGGCAGCAGACAATCAAAGGATCAAATCAATTCCAGTTCCCATCAACAAAACCTACGTTCTTCCCGCAACCCCCCACAAAGCAGACCATCTTCAACTCTTTCAGCTACTCGCCCAACTACAAGACAACTCCCCTCTTCTATAGCACCACAACTCCGCGGCTCCAAACCACACCCAACCAGTTCCAGTACAGTTCCACATACAGTGACTACAAGATCACCCCGGTTCCTAACACTAAAGTGTCAACACCACCAAAGATAGACCCCAACGCAGGATCCAAGGTTTCTTTTAAACCAAGTCCACAGGATCCCTTCTCAAAGTTACACAACAACAATTTCAATAAGATTATAGCGACAACGTACAACCCGCTTCAGACTACAGCAAACAATGTATACGAATACAGCTTCCAAGCTCAAAACATTGGGCAGAATCAAAATTATTATGACCAGAAGAATATTAATTACAATTTCGATAAGAAACAACAGATCCACGATAGCATCCCAGCTGGAGGCAACCAAGAGTTAACCAAGCAGTACGTAAGCCAACCTAGTAGACCAGAATTAGAAGGCACGGTACGACCAACTTATGAAGTAACTGAAGCTGATGGTGACGTCATCACACATTCGTCACCTGCTCCTTGGTCACTGACATCTCAGCCGTACGACACAAAATCTACTGAAGAATCTCCGCAAAAACCTGAGTATAGCGACTATGGCCTTCGAACCCCGACACCGCTGCCAGCCCTTCCCGAAGAGTATGCCATCGTGACCGAAGCCGAGAAAGTATACGATAACTCTTTGAGCTACGACGGACAAGTCGAATCACAAAGCAGGCGGCCTCTCGGCGACGACTTCGAACCGATCGGCAAGCACAAGGTTAGAGACTACTACACATACAAGGTGTCGACGGCTTCGTACGACGACATCCATGTACCGAAACGAACGAAGAAACCAACTACAGAGAGTTCAAGACTTGGTACTCAGGAGACAACGACGGCTAGTACTGTAGCCAGTGACGAGCCAGTCGAGGCTCTACCCACTCTACCACCGTACAAACATTTCAAGCGTCCGAGTACACCGGAACCGTCAACCTTTGAAAAGGATAGGATTCGCAAGAGGACAAAGATACGCAGACGTCGCCCGACACTAGCTCAGATCAACCGCAACAAAGATGAAACCAGCACACGTGCTCCACAATCAACTCAACAGGCAGAAGGTCCTTCTGTCACCGACGAAGTTTATACTATCAAACCAAGAGTAAGACCTGCAAATGGAAAACCAATGCAATCTTCTACCACAATAAGCGTACCCACTGATACTGATGTAACTACCAGCGCACAGCCAATAGTCACAGTTTCTTCTCTACCAATCATAAAAAAGAAGCTAGCTCACCGTCGTCTGGTTACCACGACACAAGCAGAGAAATTTGAAACGACTACAGCACCGAGTTTCAAAATTTACGAAGCGAATAAAGAGTCACAGATTATGAAGATCGCAAATCGACAACAGTACAAGACGACCTCAGCTTCATATGAGACACCTGACTATACTCACAAGCAGGATGAGAAGGATACTCCGACAAGCGATGTGGCAGTCAATCTGAATGATGGACGCAAAACTGGTGCCGAAACGGACTTAGATTTAGAATTCGCATTTCACAAGGATGTGAAGCCCATTGAAGCAAAGCTAGAACCCGTTACTACTCATTACAGGGAAACTACCACCGAAAGTGATGTCAGCAATGAAGTTACAACATTTGCTCCACGTTTGGAAAACACGTCAAGTATCGGTAGAGTTCCAAGACCCAGACTTCGCAACAAGTACAACAGGCCCAAATTCAGCGTGAAAGACTACAAAAACAGGTTAGGTTTCACTACTACCACAGAAAAACCCGTCGAAAATACACCTAAGTTAAGATATCCCCAGAGAAGAAATCCATACACTGAAAGCGATACCGAAACTACTACAGAAAGGAGAAAGTTTACTCCAAAGGATCCGCGTCACAAGCAGAACTCAGATATTAGTGAAAACGAGAAGGAATACTACGTAAGACCTAATATTAGACAAAGACAAACGACTGTAGAAGTAGAAAGTATAACCAAGGTATCCGCTCGTATACGCAACGGCAATCGGCGCACGAAGCCTATGGATGAAACCACAGAGACTTTGTCTACACCAGTTCACGCTAAGCGTCCTTTGAGGAAAAAGATCAAAGATTCCGAAGTCGGAGAGTCTGTCCAAGATATTACAGTCACAGAAACTACGATCTACGAACCAAGAGATATCACATCAGAGAAAACCAGATCCGAAAGTGCTATAATGAAGATAGCTGATAAGAAACATCATGATCACGTTGAACATTTGTTCGAGCATTCTAAAAGAGTGTCTGATTTAACTTTAGCTGCCAGCAAGGATTATAATAAGCCTGGTATGTTCAAGTCTGTCTCATCAAATAGTAGACGAATACCGAATTACTTTACGATAGCGACAGACGACCCTATTCTTCCAATAGAAGCCTTCTTCCCTCAGCTTAATCAGAAGAAGGAAACGTAACGTTCCTGTTAGTTTTAAAAACAAAACCAAATCTTTTCTACTACCAAAGCATCTTCTATATAGGTCGATAGACCAAATGTCAATTAAGATCCTTGATTGAACTTGGTCTTTTTCTCCAAGACTTGGATCATTTTGTGTGTAAAATGCAGAATGCCTTTCGTCAATAATACTAAGCGTATAGTACCTATTTTTAACGATAATAACTGAGTTGCAAATTTGATAAATAATAAGTACATTGTGCAATTATTACGATAAAATTCGATAACGTACGGTTCACATACACCGCTCTGGTGACATTTATGACTGTTTATCTTAGGTCTGATATTTCCATCTGCGGAATAAAAAAAATCAAGTCAAAAATGCAAGCGTTAAAAGAGATGGATATATTTTTATCTGACGAAAACTTATCTGTACATTGAAAATAAGACCTTAAATTAATATTGGTGCTCATTTAGTTTTTAGGCTATAGATAAGAACTAATTTATAACATTTTGTATATCTTGCGTGAATGAGTGTGCAGAGATGTATGTAAGCAAAACTTGACGTATTTATATTTTAGTATTTAAAATAATGTAAATAAATGATTTCTTTTATTATGAACTTTTTATTTTGAACTTAGAATAATAACAGATAACAAAATAGATGATGCACTTTAAAAATAACTGTTAGCTTAGCAGATAAAAAAATAGAAGACGCACTTTAAGCGGCATGGGCTTGCTGCGCCTGTATTTTCGCCATTTGCTGGATAGATTTCTGAGCTGCGTAGTGTATAGCTTTATCCAAGGGATCTGAAAATACAGTTTTTACTATAATTTAGTAGTAGGAGGCGCCCTGCAGCAAGATGGATGAACGACATAGTCAGGGTTGCGGGGCGGCAATGGTTTAGACTGGCACAGGATCGAAGTAGATGGCACAAACTAAGGGAGGCCTATACCCAGCAGTGGGTGAAGTCGGGCTGTGGATGATGATGATGATGAGAGCTCTTTGTGAAGGGCTCGTCCGGGGAAGCACTACCATCATGTCTATTTCTGCCGTGAAGCAGCATCATCATACAAATCTTTGTTTTTGGTGGGGATCGAACCCACGATCTACAGTGGAGAAGGCAGCATTGGCTCTGCCTTCTGCACTGTCAACAACTAAGTTATGAGGGCTGTCAAAGTGACGCAATTAAAGATTATGACTCTTGAATACTCACAAATCTTATGCTGGCCTTTGACGGGAAACCTGAGCCTCAAACTGACAGGGTTCGAGCAAATGAAGACATAGGGACTGTCGCTCTCACCGCCGGGGTACCTGATGAATAAAATAAACATCACTCTTGATCATAAGCACATAGAAACACGACACACGTAATGCTGTTCCTCCAGTTTATTGACGCAGGACAGTGCATCGTAGAGCACGTTCTTAACGTGCGTGATCTACGAGACAATGCTTTTAATAGGCAATGGCTACCACTTAGCATTAGGTGGGCCATATGCTTCAATAGCTAGTTGTATAAGAAATAACACTTTTCATGTCACTGGAAAATGAAAATCAGCACCTCTAAAGTATTACTTTTTATTGTTTATGATTCAATTTTCTTGTCAATATACAGGGTGTCCCATAAGTCAACGTCCAGCCGAAAACGGGCGATGGGCCAAGTCATGACAGCTATCAGAAAAATATAAAAAAAAATTGTAACTTTCGAGGTATGAGTATTTAAAAAAAACAGGAAAAACTGACACAATGTGATGATCTTGTAGGTCCTGTGACTACAAATATTAACTTTTTTCTGATAGCTGTCATGACTTGGCCCATCGCCCATTTTCGGCTGGACGTTGACTTATGGGACAGCCTGTATAAGTAACTTCATAGACGTGCTCTCGTCAAAAGTACGAGTAAAATAAGGTGGCAGTTTGAGTGCTAGGACCAATATGAATAAGGGTCTTATAGTTTTGCAGCAATAACTTTCAGCTTACTTCTTTTCATACTCCTCTTGAGGTAAGCAATCATCCACGTTGACGCAGCCGAGAAGACATCCAGCCGGGTAGAATGTAGGGAATTTGAAGTTCTTTTCTAAAAACAATACGAATTATAAAATCATCTCCTACCCTTATCCCACTAGATGGGTCGGCCCAATGTATTTTATACAAGCATTTTGCCGAGTGACATGACATTTTGAATATACATGTTCAGTTTGGATGACAATGCATGGTTAACTATTTGACATCATTCTAAATCCAATGGGGTCTCTACACATTTGCCCATGCTGGCCCACTACAGGCCAACGCCAATGTGTACAGGGGGTATTGGTATTTGTTGGCGGACATTTGTCAAGCATGGCGCACAATCGGGGAGTTGTCGGTTTTTTGGGCACACTTCAAAGGAATCGTGGCGTAGCTTGGCCTGTGGTGTTTACACAATCGGCCAATGTTCAGTTCGTCACCGGCCGCTGACCGGGATAGAACACTTTTGTGTTGCGTTCTGTAATACTTGTAAACAGTATAGAATAAATTATAGTTTAAAAACTAAAAAAAAAACGCTTTTATAACTAATTGAACTAAAAAGTTAAAAATAAAACTGTAATAATCAATTGAAAAATTTATATTATTGTACAAAAAGCGTGGGGGGCTTAATTTTGATTGCTGTAAATATTTTATCAACAGTTTATTATATCTGAAGTTATAATAAAAAGCACCCTACGCTTTTTTGTGCAATAATATAAATTTTTCAATTGATTATTACAGTTGTATATTTTACTTTTTAGTTCAATTAGTTATAAAAGCGTTTTTTTTAGTTTTTTAAACTATATATATATATATTTTTTCATATATATATTTTTTCATATTATTGCATTGTCATCGACCTTTGACAGGAGTGCAAAGTTTGAATCAAATCTGATCGTTCAAAGTAAATAGCCGCAGCCGTAATTACTTCGACGTCCGTCGCAATTGGTTTGCCAGGCAGCAATGAGCCATGCGCCAATGTGTGAACACCAAGTGATCGTGGTCTACAATTGTGCATTGGCGGAGCCTGGCCCAGCATGGGCAAATGTGTAGAGACCCCTCAACATGGTGGTGCGCCCAAGATGGCGGACAAGTTTTTTTTTTTTTTTTTTTTTAATATAGATAGCTAAGCATTTGGCTGCTATCACACCTGATGGAAAGTGAGGATGCAGCCTAAGATGGAGCATGCTTAGCCATAATCCACCTGTTCACTCTTGTCTTAAAAGTTCCCAAATTGTAACGTATGTAAGTTATTTTTAATACTCTCCTACAGGCTACAATATGTAATCATCATCATCATTATCAACCTATATTAGTCTACTGCTGGACGAGGGTCTCACACAAACACACAATGAACAATATTTAATACTTACGATAAATGCGTAAGTTACGATGTGTGGATGTTCGTAGCTCATCCACGCCCTTACCACTGGACGGCTTTGGAGCAAATATAGATTATAACCTGGTTGAGCATATAGGCGACTTTTATCCCGAATAAATAACAAGAACAGCGAAAAACGACTACGCGGCGATGCGGCAGGCGGTTGGTAATAAGGATACCTATAATATACTAGTAGTTCGCCCCGAACTGAGATCTCGTGATGCGATCCAAATGCTACGAAAAGTTAAGTACATGGGTAGATGGTAATCATAAAAAATGTGCCACCATCACACATTGTGTTTTATCTACTTTGAAAAAGTACATATTTCTGTCTAGATTCACTGTTTGGCCTTGCCTCTGACTATCCCTCACTAACTTTGCATGGTAGACAAGTTTTAACTCAATTGGCCAATTGATTGAAGAGTTCCGTTGGACAGACCTTGGCTCCATCATCAGACCAGGGGGGCAATTCTAGACCAGTGACTTTTTTGTCACGGTAGATATATATCACAAGAACTGTCAAATTTAAATAGACATGACATTTTCAATAGATATCGTATTCCAGCAATATCACTATAGACATTTATCGAGCGAAGGCCGTTAGATATGTGTCGAGTGGTGAGTAGTAGTCGACATTGACATCTATAATATACTTTGGGTGACTTTGGGCTTCTTTTTTCTTTCGGTCCTTGGAGCAGGCTAGAGTACCAAGACCATACCACCTAGTCTTACTTTTTGATAAAAAGTCAATGATGTTTACTTGTTTGTAGGGGATACAAGTTGGGAGCGAGAACGCGAATAATACTTTCTCATAAACCTGCAATAAGTGAGGAGTGATTGAATTTAGCTCGTACTTAGTAATTATTCAATGGCGCAGTTAGAAGAGCAGTCAATCAGACAGTCAACGTCTATACTTGTATCCGGGGTTCAAGCTTCGAGAGAAATATTCTTTTTGCATTGAATGGCCATCTAGTTGATAACCTTTGAATTAAAAATTCAAGTCATCGGAGTCCTTCTCTTGAGTGTAATGATCCTGACAATGACATATCTACAACACTTCATAGACAACTGACCATAGATTACAAACAACAAAGTTTACAGTTTTATGGTACATAACGTTCCGTGTGTTTCCGGAATTAATGTGTTATTGTAACTAACGTTTTGTGCGAAAAGTCCATTGATTACTATCTAATGAAAATGAATCTATTATAAACAACAACAAGAACGCATTATAAACGCCGTTTAATAGGAAATATGTTTATTTGAAGACAATAATAAAGTTAGTGCTATCGAACTATTCTATCGATAGAAACGGAACGTAGATAAACATGAACAACAACGGGATAGTCTGTGGAAGTTCTAAGAATGAACCTTCTTTCTGACATCTCTATAGTAAAAGTCTAACGTAAAAGTCTAACGGTGGCTAGAATACGCATTTTAGCGCGGTTCGATATTATCTTCGACAAATTTGGTGATATGACACTGCTTTCGCGACATTTCAAATCTCTATTTCGAGCGTTAATCTCTAAAAGTCTAGAATTGGCCCCCTGGTCGTTTTCACCATTTTATGACAACTGAATACCTTCTTAATCTATTTCAAGAAAAAAAATAAGAAAGAGCAAACGAATTGACCAATCAGTTGAAAAACCTTGAAATCAACTAAATTCTTAGAGATGGGAGGTCTCGGGTCGTTGGTTATCTTAATTTAAACTTTTATTTATTATAGCAAACACTGAGCGTCCTAGAAAAAAAGTATAAACGGTTTTGGAATGTCCAAGCAAAGTTCTTTCATATGACATGTAACTTGATTTTTTTGTGTCATTTTTTTTATTTTTGCACCCTTTATAAACCCCATATCTTAATAACCCCTCATCCGATTTTACTCATATACTTACCAGTAAATTTTTCAAGTACAAGCTACCTACTTATCAAATTTCATGCAGATCGGATAAATGGTTCAAAAGTTATCGTCGGAAAAACATACATAAATACATACGCACATAAAATATTACCGTTTTTCCCCCGAAGGGATAAAAACGGATATTTTGAGTCCAGCCGAAGCTTGACCCACCTTGAGATTACAACCCTTGTTTTTGCCCCTAAACGTACCCTTCAGATCGTTTCCCTACCTATATTTCCTCTAATGGCAACACTGCCGTGACGTCACGGTCGGTTACAGATAAAACCGCGCGCCGGCTAGCTGTGGCTTCAGTACCTTTTAATTGCCGGCAAGGCATTAAACTACGGTGGGTCAAGCTTCGGCTGGACTCAAAATATCCGTTTTTATCCCTTCGGGGGAAAAACGGTAATATTTGGAGGTCCGAGCCTTTGCTTGACCCACCTTGAGACGTGTTTGGATTCTGCCGGCAAATGTGCGCGGTGTTCGTACTGTGACTATGATTGTATCAACGACAGTGTTTCATTTATGATTAACATAATTAAGCGTACCACATACCTACATAGGTACATTCAAAATAAATCAGTTTATTTACAGAGTACGCAATAATAATATGTAATCATTTTTCGATAAAGAAATTTATGTAAAATTGAATTGTGATTGAGAGCAGTCTGCTAAAGGCTTCAATTTCCTTTTGATTTTAATACATAATGTGCAATTATTTGCATACCTACATATTTTTTATTTTGTACCGTTACCGCAGTTTGAACCCTGCTGATAGTACTAATTCCTGCTTCATTATAGCAAGATTATTTTAATCGAACTTGTTATTGATAACTAATTTATTAGACAACATCTCGAGTGTAGTAATAAAATAAAAGCTATCTAAGTCCTAGAGGACTGATACGTAGAATTGTGACAATTCTAGGAGTTTTTTTACCCAGAATACGATGTCAAGATTCTTTAGCCCATTAATTATTATCAATCTGTTTTAGAGCCAAAAGATGGTCAAGGATTCATACAGCTTTCGGTAATTTGAAATGGTTTACCGATATGAGTTATGCAACGTGGAACACTTCTTGCAGAATGCAATAAGATTAGGAAACGCCGTATTCTACTTACAGATTATCTGAAATGCAGGGGCATTCAATTTCTTCCGAGATGTAAATGGATTATAAATCCAGTGTTCTTTTGGTATAGATTATCTTCCGCATGCTAGTAGCCTTATAGATCAACAAATCATTGGAAACAATTTACGTTCAGTGGAATGTAAAAATAATTCTTCTTCTTCTTCTATCGTGACACAGATTTTTCCGAGCCAAGTGAAAAGATTTTAAATATGCCTCAAATAGGCCCCTTTTCGTGCACTGTGAAAAGTATTAAGCAGACCAGTAACAACAATTCGATGTGGTTATGTTCATTAAACAAGCAGTGATTATCCCAATCCAGTTTTTCCATACTAACTGGGCAGCATTTTTACATTTTCTCCATGAATTAGTAGTTCCGTATTCCCGTTATATCAGAAGGTATTTATGTCCTTGACACTAGAGAAGTCTACAGTGCAGTGGAGGCACAATAGTCTATTGCACTTAAATACGGCTGCAATTTCTCGGGATTTGAGCTTGGGACGCCAGTAAACCCAAAACCATCTCGTATGTATGCCCGATAGGTCTGTCATAATGATCATTGTCTATAGTTATCGGTGAATAGGCGAGACATTGAATAGATGTAGTCTCTGTGTAAAAAACAGCATTGAAGTTTGCATAAAGGCACCACAAAGCTAAGATTAAAGTTAGTCGTCCCAAAATACGTTTTGCTTGTTGCAGCAGGTAGCTTTGTGACATCTAGTAGCTGTTTCTACGCGTTGTCAAGGTGTTGTGGCATGGTTTTTGGTTTGCCAAAAGAGGGTTGTCCCAGTATGCAACAACCAGTATTTCTTGATTTTGGAAATTTTCGTTAACCCTGCAAACGTCAGTAAAGCCGAGGCTAAACTAAAAAGTAGGCCGGTTATTTGGTATGGAAATATCGTGGAATTTTTAATGGAAAACAGTGGTGTTTTATGTCAATGGACTCATGGCTTGTGTCCATTTCCGTTGTTGAGCCTTTATTACCGTTTAGTTTACGTTGCAGTACTTTCTAAGTTATACGACAGGTTATTAGTCAGATTGTGAACTTCTTGTGTTTGAAATATTTGTAAAAGCTTTCAGGTCGATCAAATAGTTTGTAGGGTCCCGATGGTTTTTTCCTTTTTGGAATATACGTAAGAGGGATTCCGATTGAGCTGTTGACAGCTCTATGCCCATAATGTTTGTAGTTCCTGCATTTCCGATTATATTGCGGTGTTAAAATTCGTTTTCACAGCGTTGGTAAATCGGATAATAATAATGTTCACAAGAAGTTCTCTGATGAATAGGTTCAGTAGCCCATGATATTCAGCAACCTATACTGGCCATTGAATCCACCAAGCGTTCTTATTTCATACGAATCCTCTATCCAGGCACTCTGCAAGCTGTTCTTGCTAAAACTCCGCAAGTCTGTTAAAATTTCAGGAGTATATCTGCACTTGCACACATAGTTCCGTAACACATAGTGTGCTTAACTCTAGTTCAGATAATTAGGAGTCAGCTTCGGCTATCTCCAAATCAGAAGCCGATATAATTTTTTGAGGATTATTTGCAATTCAAATTTCATTTATTACCACAGTAAGCATAGTAGATGAAGCATTCATCATGTCCTCAAACATCAGTTCTATTTTATTTGGAAGAGTACCATTCATTGTTTATCGAAGCTTTAGCCACGATGTCAGGTTTTGTGGATTTGACAGCAGTTTTGTCTACTTGGATTTCCATGGATTAAGGCGCATAAAATATGGGTTCTTGTGAACGGCCAACTGTTTTAACTTTATGCTGGGTTAAGTTTTTCAGATAGCTCCGTCGGAGCGAAAGCGGTAGCTATAGATGAGGTTCGTATGTCATAGCTTACTTTATAAGTGATTTTGGATCTGGTGGATTGCCTAACAGAGGTCTCCGTTGGAGGTCCACTATCTTTCAGGCTTTCCAAAAGTTTGTATCATATATATTATGATGAAATTGCCGCGAGCAATTTTATACATGATCATAATCTTCTGCACTAGACTAGAACAAAGTCATTTCTTATAGGCACCATCTCGAATCTTCTTGAAACGATCCGTCGGCTCGATGGACGTGCCTAATTGATCCGTCGGCTGGACCGGACGGTAATGTTTGGTTGAGCCGTCGGCTCGATGGTCGTGCCAAATTGATCCGTCAGCTCAATCGACCCGTCGGCTCGATGGACGTGCCAAATTGACCCGTCGGCTCAGTCGAGCCGTCGGCTCGATGGACGTACCAAATTGACCTGTCGGCTGGGCCGGACGGTAATGTTTGGTTTAGCCGTTGGCTCAAAACAAGGTAATGGCGTGTGCGCAGTTACCGTATAGTATAGATCAAGAGGTTTTGATCTGTAGACTATTTAGTAGGTAGTAGGTACGCTACTAAACGTAATTGTAATGCATAGTTGAGAGACAGACAGGTCCATTTCTCTTCCATAACCCACAATTACTTAGAATCCCTTGGTCCAAGCTCGCTTGGGTTTTATCTCTGGGTGAGGCTGAAGCCGTCGACCCGAGTCGGGATTTTTCAAAACCAGAAACGAGACGTCTTATTGAATCTTATGTGATCCTCATCCTCATTCCAAGTCGAGCCGTCGGCTCAGTCGAGCCGTCGGCCCAATCAATCGAGCCGTCGGCCCAATCGAGCCGTCGGCCCAATCAATCGAGCCGTCGGCTCAGTCGATCCGTCGGCCCAAGTCGAGCCGTCGGCCCAATCAATCGAGCCGTCGGCCTAATCGAGCCGTCGGCCCAATCGAGCCGTCGGCTCAATTAATCGAGCCGTCGGCTCAATCGATCGAGCCGTCGGCCCAATCGAGCCGTCGGCCCAATCGAGCCGTCGGCTCAAAATAGGGTAATGGCGTGTGCGCGGTTACCGTTTAGACCAAGATGGTCTGTAGATTATTAGTAGGTAATAGGTACGCTACTATACGTAAGTATGGTGCATAGTTGAGACACAGACAAGTCCATTTCTCTTCTATAACACGCAATTACTTACAATCCCTTGATCCAAGCTTGCTTAGATCTTATCTCTGGGTGAGGTTGGAACCGTCGACCCGAGTCGGGATTTTCTTAAAACTAGAATAAAAACTAAAATTCTTACCTTAAACGATCTTCTAACGAAGGGTTTTCTTTATGTTACGCTTGCACGAACGATCACACGACGTTATCGGGGAAAAAACAAAAGCGTACTGAAGCCACAGCTAGCCGGCGCGCGGTTTTATCTGTAACCGACCGTGACGTCACGGCAGTGTTGCCATTAGAGGAAATATAGGTAGGGAAACGATCTGAAGGGTACGTTTAGGGGCAAAAACAAGGGTTGTAATCTCAAGGTGGGTCAAGCAAAGGCTCGGACCTCCAAATGCCAAATTGCCCAAGTTGTTCGTAAGATCTTCGTTCGCTTCGCTCACTCGATCAATAATTTTTATTAGACATTAAAATGACACTACCTACACTACCGATGCGTGCTCCACAAAATAATAAAACAAAAAATTTAGAGTCTTTATTTTGATAGAATATTATTATAGCTAAGATACAGTTCTGTTGGTACTTCGCCTAGACCACAACATCCGATTAGACTTAAACAATAAAAAACATACGCTGACTATAAATGTCTGTACAGAAGGCAGCACGCCTGATATCAAAAACCCCATTGCGAATTTATTAATTTATTTATGTAAGATCGTTAGCACCAACGGAACGCCCCAAGAGAATATGTTACATTTCACAATTTTCCGCGTAACATTCCTCTTGAACACTAGTACTATGTTCATGTAGATTAGTACAGAAGCGACCAGTAACCAGCAGGATGACGCATTCACAAAATAAAATATCAGCGAAGAAATAATTGAATAGCTTGTATCTTCACTTGCAAAAATTAACGTGTAAAATAAACAGCTTGATATGGTGTAGCAGAATATAACATTAATATAGACGTAGTTCTTGAAACAACGCCATTTTGGAACCCGAATCCATGATATCACACCGAATAGAAAAGTGAACAGAGATATAAGGGAGGCGAGGAGGATGAATAAAAAATATATAGAGAGTAAGATAAAGATTGTAGAATTATCGAAGTATCCATCATATTCGTCTTCATCTGATTCACTTGAGTTGGAGAATTCCTTGGAGGTATTCCAAAATGATGAGTTCATTGAGCGCGTTGTATTCATTGTTGGAATTTCTTGTCTCATTGAGGAAGTCTTTTTATTTTGATTTTGTATGAGATATTCAATATGTTGATTGTTTGTTTTTGGTTTACAGTTGTAGGTGTTATACGTCGGATGTATACCAAACTTGAATATTGAATAATGAGTAAGGTTTATAATCACATCTAAATATAATGAGACCTTATTAAAAATGATGATAACATTATCAACCAGAATAAATTAGCTGAATTGATTTACAGAGTACCTTCAGCGATACTACTGTAGTTGTTTAGGGTTGTCGATATAAATACAGGATACACACACAGGATATAAAACAAAAAGATACGCAAAGTTTCGTATTGTAATTTTGTATTTCTCATGGTGATACCTTACTTATCAATTTATGATTAACTAATAATAATGATATACAATATTTTCTTTGTCATATTCACACAATTTAGTTGGTATTGTATGCCACCTTCTGATTAGATATAAACTTTAAATAACAAATGCTGACCATAAACATTTGTACTGAAGAAAGCATTATTATCATTAGAACGCCAGTTATTGATGTACTGTATATTTCCACAACAGGAAAAAAAATTAATGTTGCAATCAACACAGGTCCTCCACTTAACATGAAAGTGAATGTAGCAACTTGAACCTTCTGCCAATATCGCGATCGAGACCCGCTCGTACCAGAACTTAGTAAACTAAACAACGTGCGCACATACAAACAGAAATTAATACACAGCATTATGCATACGAAATAAAATTTGTCTTTGAAAAGAAACACTAAAATCTCAATATCACATATTTCACCCAGGATTTGTAAGATTAATAGCACCAAAGGAACGCCCCAAGCGAATATGGTACTTTTCATAATTTTCCGCGTAACATTCCTGTTGAACACTACGACTATGTCCATGTAGATCAGTACAGAAGCGACAAGTAGCCAGCAAGAGGACGCGTTTGCAAAATTAATAGTAAAAAAAAAAAAAAGCGTATTAAAATCGAACTCCCATGCCACTTCTAGAATAAATGATAATAAGGGCGATATACACCCTGATATGGTGTAGCAGAATATAACGTTAATATAGACGTAGTTCTTGAAGGAACGATATTTTGGAACCCGTATCCATGATAACACACCAACTAGAAATGTGTAGAGACAGAAGAAGGAGGCGAAGAAGCAAAATGCAGAGAACACATTGAATAAAAAAAATAACAAAACTCCAATTCCAATTCTATAGTCTTCCAAGTCAGTTGAGTTGGACAGTGTTGAGTTCGTTGACGGCGTTGTATTCATTGTTGAAACGTTTGGCTTATCGTGACAATAAGGAAGTCTTCTAGAATAAGATCGATGCCGTATTATTTTCAGTAAACGTCTGTTTTTATGTTTCTCCTGTTATTATACTTGATCGTTTTAAACCTACGCGTTCTAAAGTTGTAGGTGTGATACGTTGGTGGTTGTACAACTAAATGGAATAATAATTAATGACTGTTAATATTTCGCATAAGAACGAACAGTTTAAAAATATATAAAGTAGCCAAGTGTGAGTCGTGCCTCGCAAATGAATGTTCCGTAGGCAAAACAGTATAAGTAATTACCTAACCTACCTTCCTATAAATAAGTACATATTTACCTAAGAGCTAGTGATGGGGCGAAATTAAATAATGAAATTGAATTTAATTATTATGCTTAATATTGTTAATGATTATAGATTTTCCTATTGTTTAAATATAATAGTTATAGATCAAAATAAATGTTGTTGCATTATAATAGCAAAAGGGTATTTAAAGTTAGTGCCGGTTCGAGATGGCAAAAATAACTGTATAAGTATTGGGGAGATCTTTGCCCAGCAGTGGGACAAAATGTTAAAAATATATGAATAAACAGACGAACATTATGGACAGACGAACAATCGGACTCGGTGAGTTCCGTTTTTCCAAAACTAGACCGAAACACTAATAATGAGCCGAAAAATAGCCTTATTAAAAAATATAATGATAACGTTATCAAATAATTAATACCTTGTTATTCAAATATATAAAACTCTTACGTTACTGACTGAACTAATGGTCTTAGGAGTTTTCAAATTCATCTAGGCATAATACGGGATTTTGAGCTTTTTGAGAGTTACGATTTTTTGTTCAAGATTGTCAGTCTATTTATATTATTTTGTCCATGGTGTTATTAACGATAATGACTGAGTTGCAAATAAGTAATACATTGTGCAATTATTACGATAAAATTCAATAACGTACGGTTCACATACACCGCTCCAGTGACATTTATAACTGTTTCTCTTAGGTCTGATTTTTCCATCTGCGGAATAAAAAATGTCAGTCCTTTTTTCAGTATTTAAAATAATGTAAATAAATGATTTCTTTTATTATAAACTTTTTATTTTGAACTTAGAATAATAATTACAGATAATAAAATATATGACGCACTTTAAAAATAACTTTTAAATAACTGTTAGCTTAGAATAGCAGATAAAAAAATAGAAGACGCACTTTAAGCGGCATGGGCTTGCTGCGCCTGTATTTTCGCCATTTGCTGGATAGATTTCTGAGCTGCGTAGTGTATAGCTTTATCCAAGGGATCTGAAAATACAGTTTTTACTATAATTTAGTAGTAGGAGGCGCCCTGCAGCAAGATGGATGAACGACATAGTCAGGGTTGCGGGGCGGCAATGGTTTAGACTGGCACAGGATCGAAGTAGATGGCACAATGAATTCGGGCTGTGGATGATGATGATGATGAGAGCTCTTTGTGGGTCCGAGGAAGCACAACTATCATGCCTATTTCTGCCGTGAAGCAGCATCATCATACAAATCTTTGTTTTTGGTGGGGATCGAACCCACGATCTACAGTGGAGAAGGCAGCATTGGCTCTGCCTTCTGCACTGTCAACAACTAAGTTATGAGGGCTGTCAAAGTGAACTAGCTTTTGACGAAATTAAAGATTATGACTCTTGAATACTCACAAATCTTATGCTGGCCTTTGACGGGAAACCTGAGCCTCAAGCTGACAGGGTTCGAGCAAATGAAGACATAGGGACTGTCGCTCTCACCGCCGGGGAACCTGATGAATAAAATAAACATCATTCTTGATCATAAGCACATAGAAACACGACACACGTGAGGCTGAACATCTGTGTTCCTCCAGTTTATTGACGCAGGACAGTGCATCGTAGAGCACGTTCTTAACATGCGTGATCTACGAGACAATGCTTTCTTATAGGCAATGGCTACCACTTAGCATTAGGTGGGCCATATGCTTCAATAGCTAGTTGTATAAGAAATAACACTTTTCATGTCACTGGAAAACGAAAATCAGCACCCCTAAAGTATTACTTTTTATTGTTTATGATTCAATTTTCTTGTCAATATACAGGATGTCCCATAAGTCAACGTCCAGCCGAAAACGGGCGATGGGCCAAGTCATGACAGCTATCAGAAAAATATAAAAAAAAAAATTGTAACTTTCGAGGTATGAGTATTTAAAAAAAGCAGGAAAAACTGACACAATGTGATGATCTTGTAGGTCCTGTGACTACAAATATTAACTTTTTTCTGATAGCTGTCATGACTTGGCCCATCGCCCGTTTTCGGCTGGACGTTGACTTATGGGACAGCCTGTATAAGTAACTTCATAGACGTGCTCTCGTCAAAAGTACGAGTAAAATAAGGTGGCAGTTTGAGTGCTAGGACCAATATGAATAAGGGTCTTATAGTTTTGCAGCAATAACTTTCAGCTTACTTCTTTTCATACTCCTCTTGAGGTAGGCAATCATCCACGTTGACGCAGCCGAGAAGACATCCAGCCGGGTAGAATGTAGGGAATTTGAAGTTCTTTTCTAAAAACAATACGAATTATAAAATCATCTCCTACCCTTATCCCACTAGATGGGTCGGCCCAATGTATTTTATACAAGCAATTACATTTTGCCGAGTGACATGACATTTTGAATATACATGTTGAGTTTGGATGACAATGCATGGTTAACTATTTGACATCATTCTAAATCCAACATGGCGGCGCGCCCAAGATGGCGGACAAGTTATTTTTAATACTCTCCTACAGGCTACAATATGTAATCATCATCATCATTATCAACCTATAATAGTCTACTGCTGGACGAAGGTCTCACACAAACACACAATGAACAATATTTAATACTTACGATAAATGCGTAAGTTACGATGTTTGGATGTTCGTAGCTCATCCAGGCCCTTACCACTGAACGGCTTTGGAACAAATATATGTAGATTATAACCTGGTTAAGCATATAGGCGACTTTTATCCCGAATAAATAACAAGAACGGCGATAAACGACTACGCGGCGATGCGGCAGGCGGTTGGTAATAAGGATATAATATACACCACTATTTTGTAATTACCAAAAAAAAAAATGTCGATATTGGCTGCTGATACTTAACACATCCACAAAAATAAAAAAATTTTTGATACATAAAAAAAAATATTTTTAAATAACCAAAATTTTTTGTCAAATATTGAGAAATGATTCAACAAGCAAAAATCATTTCATTCATAAACGCTAAATACCAAGCGGAACCGAACAGCGTTATTTACTACGTAACTAACATGTCCATAATTTTTTGCAGGATTTCTGAAAATTTTAACATTTAATAACTTTGACATTTTATCGAAACTAAAAATTCTGATTGCACATTCATAATGTTCTACCCCTACTACATTAACCCATATTTTTTTTGGTAGTTACAAAATAGTGGTGTATAATTACCAGGATAGAGTACTCTGTACTGGTTCTCCAACGCTCTGGCGACGTCCTGATCCGGAGGCTTGGCGGTAGACGCGATCCAAAGTCGGCCACGGTGGCTAGTGTACCAAGTGCGACCCTCGTGCCTGTCAATTATTAGTCTTTTTAATGGCATTACTTAATCGTTACCTAAGTGTGAAACATTGCTTAAAGTTTAAATTTTAGACATTGCTTAAGTCCTGCCACCCTTTGGTTTGCAAACGTTCATTCTTCTTCGTGTCACTGGTTCGCGAACCATTGTGCTGAAAGACTCTTTTCGTGCTCTTGACACATGTTTTTGACTTTTTTGGGTTCTACGACATGCTGGTTTTCTCACAATGTTTTCCTTCACTGTTTGATAGTTAGCATGAATACCTACATATATTTTTCGTGAGAAAAACTCCTTAGTACACGACTGGATTTGAAATGTTCATTACCTAGTTAGTCCTAGTGGTTAAGAGATGGTAGTAAGTAAGGGGTCAATGTTAAACTGTTGTGTATTAGCCGGAGATTTTTTAAACAAAGCTCCTAGCAGCGTGAGATAAGCGAACGAAGTCACATGGGAATCCACTAATAAATGTAATATAATAATTTATGATAGGCATTACAATGATACTTTACCAACCTACCAATGCGTGCTCCACAAAATCAATAAAACAAAAATTGAGAGTCACATGTTTTATTTTGATAGAATATTATACAACTAAGATACAGTTCTGTTGGTACTTCGCCTAGACCACAACATCCGATTAGACTTAAACAATAAAAAACATACGCTGACTATAAATGTCTGTACAGAAGGCAGCACGCCTGATATCAAAAACCCCATTGCGAATTTATCCACAACAGGAGCAGAGAGTAATGTTGCAAGCAACACAGGTCCTCCACTCAACATAAAAGTGAATGTAGCAACCTGAACCTTCTGCCAAGATCGAGACCCGCTCATACCAGAACGTAGTAAACTAAACAACGTGCGCACATACAAACAGAAATTAATACACAGCATAAACCCAGCGAAATAAAATGCGTCCTTTACAAGAAACACTATAATCTCAATATCAAATATTTCACCGAGGAGTTGTAAGATCGTTAGCACCAACGGAACGCCCCAAGAGAATATGTTACATTTCACAATTTTCCGCGTAACATTCCTCTTGAACACTAGTACTATGTTCATGTAGATTAGTACAGAAGCGACCAGTAACCAGCAGGATGACGCATTCACAAAATAAAATATCAGCGAAGAAATAATTGAATAGCTTGTATCTTCACTTGCAAAAATTAACGTGTAAAATAAACAGCTTGATATGGTGTAGCAGAATATAACATTAATATAGACGTAGTTCTTGAAACAACGCCATTTTGGAACCCGAATCCATGATATCACACCGAATAGAAAAGTGAACAGAGATATAAGGGAGGCGAGGAGGATGAATAAAAAATATATAGAGAGTAAGATAAAGATTGTAGAATTATCGAAGTATCCATCATATTCGTCTTCATCTGATTCACTTGAGTTGGAGAATTCCTTGGAGGTATTCCAAAATGATGAGTTCATTGAGCGCGTTGTATTCATTGTTGGAATTTCTTGTCTCATTGAGGAAGTCTTTTTATTTTGATTTTGTATGAAATATTCAATATGTTGATTGTTTGTTTTTGGTTTACAGTTGTAGGTGTTATACGTCGGATGTATACCAAACTTGAATATTGAATAATGAGTAAGATTTATAATCACATCTAAATATAATGAGACCTTATTAAAAATGATGATAACATTATCAACCAGAATAAATTAGCTGAATTGATTTACAGAGTACCTTCAGTAATACTACTGTAGTTGTTTAGGTTTGTCGATATAAATACAGGATACACACACAGGATATAAAACAAAAAGATACGCAAAGTTTCATATTGTAATTTTGAATTTCTCATGGTGATACCTTACCTATCAATTTATGATTAATTAATAATAATGATATACAATATTTTCTTTGACATCTTCACACAATTTAGTTGGTATTGTATGCCACCTTCTGATTAGATATAAACTTTAAATAACAAATGCAGACCATAAACATTTGTACAAAAGAAAGAATTAATATTAGAACGTCAGTAATTGATGTACTGTATATTTTCACAACAGGAAAAAAAATCAATGTTGCCATCAACACAGGTCCTCCACTTAACATGAAAGTGAATGTAGCAACTTGAACCTTCTGCCAATATCGCGATCGAGACCCGCTCGTACCAGAACTTAGTAAACTAAACAACGTGCGCACATACAAACAGAAATTAATACACAGCATTATGCATACGAAATAAGGTTTTTTGAAAAGAAACACTAAAATCTCAATATCACATATTTCACCCAGGACTTGTAAGATCGTTAGCACCAAAGGAACGCCCCAAGCGAATATGGTACTTTTCAAAATTTTCCGCGTAACATTCCTGTTGAACACTACGACTATGTCCATGTAGAACAGTACAGAAGCGACAAGTAGCCAGCATGAGGACGCGTTTGCAAAATTTAACATTAAAGAAGAACAAATGTAATCGAGCGTTTCATAATCGAACTCCGATGCCACTGCTAGAATAGAGAATAGCAAGGGCGATATACACCCTGATATAGTGTAGCAGAATATAACGTTAATATAGACGTAGTTCTTGAAGGTACGACATTTTGGAACTCGTATCCATGATAACACACCAACTAGAAATGTGTACAGACTGAAGAAGGGGGCGAAGAGGCAAAATGCAGCGAGCACAAAGAATAAAAAAAGTAACAAGAGTGCAATTCCAATTTCATAGTCTTTTATCAAATCAGTTGAGTTGGAAAGTGTTGAGTTCGTTGACGGCGTTGTATTCATTGTTGAAACGTTTGGCTTATCGTGACACTATGGAAGTCTTCTATAATAAGATCGACGTCGTATTATTTTCAGGAAATGTCTGTTTTTATGTCTCTCTGTTTCACTTGATCGTTTTAAACCTACGCGTTCTAAAGTTGTAGGTGTGATACTTTGGTAGTTGTACAACTAAATTCAATAATAAATAATGACTGTTAATATTTCGCATAAGAACGAACAGTTTAAAATATATATAAAGTAGCCAAGTGCGAGTCGTGCCTCGCAAATGAATGTTCCGTAGGCAAAACAGTATAAGTAATTACCTAACCTACCTTCCTATAAATAAGTATATATTTACCTAAGAGCTAGTGATGGGGCGAAATTAAATAATGAAATTGAATTTAATTATTATGCTTAATATTGTTAATGATTATAGATTTTCCTATTATTTAAATATAATAGTTATAGATCAAAATAAATGTTGTTGCATTATAATAGCAACAGGTTATTTTAAGTTAGTGCCGGTTCGAGATGCCAAAAAAAAAACAGCATAAGTATTGGGGAGATTTTTGCCCAGCAGTGGGACAAAATATTAAAAATATATGAATAAACAGACGAACATTATGGACAGACGAACAATCGGACTCGGTGAGTTCCGTTTTTCCAAAACTAGACCGAAACACTAATAATGAGCCGAAATAATAGCCTTATTAAAAAATATAATGATAACGTTATCAAATAATTAATACCTTGTTGTCTAAATATATAAAACTCTTACGTTACTGACTGAACTAATGGTCTTACCCCCGAATACTGAAACGCAACTCAGATTTTGAGCACGTCACAAATTGCTTTTTTTTATAGTTTTCAATGAAAATCTGTCAAATATTCGTCGCTTGAGACGTGCTTAAATCTGAGTTGCGTTTCAGTATTCGGGGGTTAGGAGCATCAAATTTGGAGGGTAGATTCTTGGTGTAGGGTAGGGGTGCACTAAGAAAGGAATTCCCTAAACTCAACTCCTAAAGGTCTGCAGCGAGGGTTGAAGTTTGTATGTAAAACCCTTAACGCGAACGAAATCGCGCGGGATTCCACTAGTCTTAATATATAAAAACTAGCAGCCCGTCCCGGCTTCGCACGGGGTAGACAATATTGTTGTACATAATTTTGTTCTATCGCTAATAGTTTCGGCAGCGCATTCGACGAAAGACATTTTAAGACTCATTTTTCTACACCTTCGGTTACATTGTTCAAATTTTACCAAGGATCCTTAATTTTTTTCAAAATGAAATGTAGCCTATGTCAAATTGGAAGAATGTAGAATTCTATTGGTGAAATATTTTTTTAAATCGGCCCAGTACTTTTTGAGCCTATTCATTACAAACATACAAACATACAAAAATAGGTACAAATCTTTCCTCTTTATAATATTAGTATAGATAGATGAATTGCTGTTCGTTAGTCTCGCTAAAACTCGAGAACGGCTGGACCGATTTGGCTGATTTTGGTCTTGAATGATTTGTGGAGGTCCAGAGAAGGTTTAAAAGGTTTCTTTTTTTTTTTCAACGGGAACGGTAACGTTGCGAGCGAAGCCGCGGGCGGCCGCTAGTGTAGTATAAAATAAATAACTTTTGATTTTATTGGATTTGAAAAACTTACATTTTAATGCCTTCAACAAGCAGTGAAGCCCAGGGCTGGTGCATGGACAGGCATCGGCCGGTATCACTCATCTCTTGTAGCTCCGTGTCTTGCACGCGCGGGGCTTGGGACAACCCTACTGGCTTCACTGTAGACACGTAGCTTTGACTTTCCACTGATGGGTCAAACTATGGAAAAATAATGTTATTTTACAAAGGGGGGCTAGGCGTGGTGATGACAAGTGGAATAGAACAACCGAATGGTGGCCAAGAACCGGCTACAGATGCGTAGGGCGCGTAAAAACTAGTAAACAGGCCCTTTGCATCTATTGTAGATGATCTAAATAGTGTCAGGGGCAACTGGTGGTTACTCAAGCCCTACTTCCGGGACGCTATAGTGCCTGGGACAGGATTTTAGATGGAATAGGCTTGTCCAGCTCCTATACCATCCTGACAGCTTAGTCGGGCCTAATCCACAGGAAAGAGATGGTCAATGCGTGCGGAGCTGACTAAGCCGCGGGTTTCCAGAAAAACTGATTGGAACACAACTGGATTTAAACCCACGTCCTTAGGATCGGAAGGCGGGGCCGCTACCACTAGACCACCATTGCTCTCCAGATTGTAGTGGTCAGGAAAAACAGCGAGCAATGTCAGTGACCTTGGTTCTTTTGCGGATCTGCTTATAGGTAGCGACACATAACTTTAGCGCTGACCGTTATTGCACAGAAGTCAAAAATAAGGTATCTGAGGGGGGCTCGCGGGATGAAGGGCGGGCGTGCGTAGCGCCGATTGGCTCTCCAGTCGCACTCCGCTCTCTGTACCAATAAGACACTCTGCACACATCCACACATCCAGTATGCGCGGCATGCGCACACTACGAAGCATGCGCAGCTATCCCCTCCGCGTATCGCTCAGCGCTAAAGTTATGTGCCGCCATCGAGATATAAGTACTACGTACTAGAGAAGACACCGTAAATTCCTACTTTGTCCCGTTCAACTGCGTCGATCGCGCCGCACCTCACTCAGTCGCCTCAGTCGCTCTCTCTCGAAAACGTGATTTACATGGCGCTTAAGACCTTTTTGCCGAGAACAAATTACGAAGAATAGGACAATTCAGTTATTTGACGTAGCTTCTCTAGTACGTAGTACTTATATATCGATGTGTGCCGCTAGTTATACCTGCAACAGTGGTGCATTGACCCCGGGGGCCACATCTCTGTCCGTTGGCACTCCGATGTACAAGTCTGACTGGAGTAGCTTCCCACCGGTGGAGCTCGTCGTCATCTCTCGAATCTTGTCTTCATCCACCTCGTAGTCGATTGTATTGTCTTCCACAATTTGACGACCTGCAAGAAAAGTCGGTATTTATTTTAATATCTTTATTTTAATTAGGACCACTGAATCTAGGCGCCGCCGCCCATAGAACATCACTACTGCGACCGGGCAACCTTAAACCTTATAAAATCCTTATATATAATGATATAGTAATGAGCTACCAACAGAGGTTTTTCCCCTCAGCATTAACATGAATAATTAACTATATTAAATACCTGTGTTAGCTGTGGTTGCCTTCAGTGGATAAGCACGGGGAAGAATATGTTTTTGCTCGACCTAATACTTAAAAATAAGATTTAAAAAAAAATGATGAATTAAATATTGGTGCCAATCTACCTGCAAAGTCAAAGGTCATCTTCTTGCTTAGCCGTGACGCATGCTTCTTCTCCTGAAGAGTTCTCTGGTACTCCTCCAGCTTGCCTTTCTCTCCCGAGCTCAGCCAGACGCTGTTCGCGTTGAAGTAATCGCTGTCGTCATCGGTCACCTTTGTACGGCGCTCGCTGGAAATTCAGTTTAATTTTAACTGACTTCAAAAAAAAAATCTCAATTCATCAGACCTAAAGATAACCAATCGTAGAATTTTTGGAAGTTGTAAGTTATTAGTTAGAAAATTTTTTTTTTTTATAATTGGTTTTAAAAAATACAACTTAATTGAAGATCTCCTCTTTTTTAATCGACTTAAACAAAAAAGAGGAGTTTGTGTACTTTTTTTTAATAGTTCTTACTGCGTACTAAGTCTGTTATACATGTACAAACTTTTTAATAAAATAGTGGGGTGGAAACTAAGCTATTTAACAAAAAAATCAGCACATTTGTTTCGGAGTTAACACAGACACACAAGACGAAGAAGGTTATAATTGATCAAAACTAAACAGAAGCACACTAACGACAAAACGAAGGTCAGGGCTTGAAATTTCCAGTCTTTACCTGGTCCTGTCATACTCAAGCAGGCGATTCCTGTGGAGCAAAGCGTTCTCCCAGCCTACGGGGCGGTTCCTTTCCAGTAGAGACTCCATCAGCTTGGCGCTGGCTTTCGTTTTGGCGTTCAATTCCCGTTGCTCTTGTGGGGTGCACACCTGTCAAAAAGGTTTGTGTATTTTTTACTAACAGCCGCCCGCGTGGGAGGTTTTTCCGGTTCCTGTATTTTTTGCGAGATAGATAATACAAAGTTACAAAGTAACCATTAACATCAACATTAGGGAAATTCTATTTCGAATTGATTTTCTGATTTTTCGAGATTTTGTTGCTACTTTAATTTTAATTAATATCAAACAGTTGTATTTTATTATTATCTAAAAACAACACAAAATAAAGACTCTTGCCATACCTAGTTTCCCAAAGAAATTATTTTTCGTTTTAGTAAAAATCAACAAAGTTGAATATCCCTATACAATTACATATTATATATTGACTGGCCTCTAGCTCAGTTGGTAGTAGCTCTGCCTTCTGCGCCGTAGGTCGTGGGTTCGATTCCCACCGAGAACAATATTTGTGTGGTGAACATAAATGTTTGTTCTCTGTCTGGGTGTTATATTGTATTCTATTCTAAGTATGTATTTACAAAAAAAAAATGTATTCAAGTATTATATCAGCTATCTGGTTCCCATAGTACAAGCTCTGCTTAGTTTGGGGCTGGGTAGTGTTGTGTGAATTGTCCACAATATTTATTTATTTATTTTATTTTTACAATGTGGATGTATGTGCTAAAAATTTCATCCAAATCGGTCGTGATTGAGCCACAAACATCCAAACATCGCAAATTTCGTATTTATAATATGAGTAGGAGTATGGTGATAAGATTTAGAGACTTCTGTCGTGATTTTGACACATCACTATTACGAACTTGTTAGATTCAGCCTACCTCACAATATTTTTCCTCAATCATTTGAGGAAAAATATAGGCATAGTGCACATACATTTTTAAGAGAAAACTTATTGGTATTTGAACCCATTGGATTATTGTCTTCCAAAGTAAATTCGAACTAATTGAATGCCTATTTCTGCCGTGAAGCAGCATTGCTGTGTTTTGGTTTGAAGAGTGTGGGTGCCGATGAAATTACTGGCACGTGAGTTTGAACATCTGTATGCCTAAGTTGATGGACGCAGGGTAGTGCATCGTAGGGCGCGTTCCTGACGTACGAGGCAATGCTGTGTTATAGGCGATGGTTACCACTTAACACCAAGTGGGCCATATTCTTGTTCCGTCAGTTAAAAGATATTACAAACAACTTGGACGATTTGGCATTTTATGTGCGTATGTATGTATGTATGTTTGTCTGACGATAACTTTCGAACCGTTGAGCCGATCTGCATGAAAGTTGATAAGTAGATAGCTTGTACTTGAGAAATTTACTGGTAAGTATATGAGTAAAATCGGATGAGGAGTTATTAAGATATGGGGGTATTTCAGGGTACAAAAATAAAAAAAGTGACTCGAAAAAATCAAGTTACATGTCATATGAAAGAACTTTGTTTGCTCCCATCTGTAAGAATTTCCGTGACATGAAGGTTTTTCTACTGGTCGGTCAATTTGTTTGCTTTTTCTCATTTTTTTTTCTTGAAATAAATTAAGGAGGTACTCAGTCGTCATAAAATAAAAGGTAAAAGCGACCTGTTCTGATGATGGAGCCAAGGTCTGTCCAACGGAACTCTTCAATCAATTGGCCAATTGTGTTAAAACTTGTTTACCATACAAAGTTAATGAGGGATAGTCAGAGGCAAGGCCAAACAGTGAATCTGGACAAAAATACTTTCTCAAAGTGGATAAAGCACAATGCGTGATGGTGGCACATTTTTTTCTGAATACCATCTACCTATATTTCGATCGCACGAGATCTCAGTTCGGGGCGAACTACTAGTTGTATATAAAAAAAAAATATTCACCAGATTCCCGCAGAAAAGGCATGGTCCAGAGCCCTCTTGGCTGCAGACTATCCGGCCGCACTGCACGCAGTTGTTAACAAGCTCGTGCTTGCCAGCCTGGCAGTCACACCGGTGTCTACCTTTAATCATACGAGTTTTTTGCTGTAACATAATATTATAATGATAAATATTTGTGGATATTTCACCCAAACTATATCTTCTCTTCATCAATCTATTTCCAAAACACGTAGAAAAGGTATTTTACAAGCTCTCTATTTCCTTCAGGCCCTCCCAATATTTGGCTAGTCTTTAGTCCAACTTACCACCCCAAATAAGCTTTGTTTAGGCCTGTGCACATCTAGCGCGATGGTGATGGCGATCAGTGAAACGCTGTCAAATATGACGGCGATAACACAAACTGAACAGAAATGGGCATGGTGGTAGTACTTCCCTGGAGCTCAATTCTAGACCAGTGACTTTTTTGTCACGGTAGATTTATATCACAAGAACTGTCAGTTTCTTTAGTGAATTTGACAGTTCTTGTTATATATACCTATCTACTGTGACAAAAAAGTCTCTGGTCTAGAATTGGGCCTACTACTAGAGAAAGAGCTCTACTACTACTCAGAGTTTCTCAATTCTGAGTGTTTGAGCATAATTTTTGACCCAATGTACCTTTTAACAGCACAACTTGAGCGTTCTTCCCCTCCTGTGAGTATAGATTAACATATTTTGTTTTCTTCTTATTCTTTTCCAACTCATTGCTCGGCTCTGCCGGTGGTGTTGGTGATGTTTCGTTACATGGTTCTTGCACCTTGTTTTTCGATATCTTTTTCTTTTGATGCTTTGGCAAAGTACCCCCTGAAAAATTTTAGATAAAATTAATTTATAAGTAAAAACCAGGAACCACTGAATATGTGCAATACCAATATTGGTAGGTATAAAGCCTTGCGCACTTTTAGCGATCTGCGCAGGCCATTATAGGCATTTAGAATAAAGATTGCTAATGTCATGATGATATTATAACAGTTGTTTAGCTTAGAGAGCTACTAAGTCTGTTGCCATCTTTATTTGTTGACATGAAAGTTACAGTGACAAGAGACTTAGCAAGCCCCTCTGCGCACATCTAGGTGATGGTGAAGGCCTTAAAAAATATCAGGCTAATGAATGAAGGACAATTGTGGAAAAAATCTGCAATTTAACAGTAAGATATATTTTTCTAAGGTGCTCAAGGCCGTCTTAAACTAGGCTGGGGCCTTTGGGCACACAATAATTTTAGGCCCTTTTGGAAAGTAATAAAAGCGAATTATAATAACATTTTTTTACTAAGCATGACCATTTATTATAGGTAATCAAATACAGTAGGATATAATGGCGTAGTATATGCCTTGTATTGTGAAAAAAATGTTGTGTGCCCGACAAAAATGTTTTGAGAATAAATGTGTCATAGAATTGTCAGGCCTTCGGGGCCCCCTGAGAATGGGGGCCCTTGAAGGTGCTCCTGATTATGAATAAAAATATGAATGTGTTTGGTTTCTTTGTGCATTGGTGGAGCCTAAGCGGCTCTATGGATTTCCATAAATGAGGTGTTGACGGAAACATTACCTTCTTTTTAGACAGTTGGAAAGAAATATACCTACCTGTTGTGTTGAACTGGCACCTAAACTCCTAGCTTTAAGATGTTTTAAAGTGCTCATTGAGAACAGCTGAATAAACATATTTTTAACTTTGGTTAATAAAGTTACCTTTATTTGGAAACTTTCTTTTTGAAAGTTCTGTAAAGAAATTCTTGTGCTGGTTGTTATCAAAATCCAGTAATGTCCTCATGTACTCATTGAGCTCTCCTTCATTGTGAATGGATATGATGTACCTGGAACAATATTAAGACATTAAGAACAGGATCATGGAAACATACTACATAGTAATAAGATAGATATATTTAACAAGACTGAAGACTGATAGACATTGGCCTCCCATAGACATTTCCAGGAAGAACGATTAGCCCTTTCCATCCACCGACATCCCGCGATCAGTACAGAAAACTAGGTAGGTACTGTTTTACTTATATTGGGATATCAAGAGCGGTGGCCGGTTCCCATCTTAGAGATACCTACAGCTGCATACTTACTGTATTAGGTCGTCCGGAACTTCGAAGTCCAAAATTCTAGACATACCCTCTTGAATCCACTGTTCCATTGTACGTAAATATATGTTTTACGATTTGGAAGAGCATAAAATCGACCTTAGCCAATATGAAACGTGTTTCGTGTAAACAGCTTTTAATTTGATTTGTTGATTGTGAATTGTGAACTTGTGAAGTGAATTTATTGAATCTACTGCAAGCAGCTGTTGCTGTTTTGTAGCAATTTGTCAATTTTGACATTGGCATATTAATAATAATAATATAATAAATAAATATTGTGGACAATTCACACAACACTACCCAGCCCCAAACTAAGCAGAGCTTGTAATATGGGAACCAGATAGCTGATATAATACTTAAATACTTTTTTTTTTTAAATACATACTTAGAATACAATACGGCCGATCTTATTTTCACGAAAAAAGAAGAAGCAGATTTCTATGGTTTATGTGTGCGTATACGTATGTATATCTACATTTGTGTGCGTAAATCTTATATTTCAACTGTCAAATGTCAAGAGGTCAATGTCATGCTTGCTTCTGCTTGCTACTGTTCTATAATTCTTGCTAGGCTATTTCGAGTTCGAGATGCGAGCTACTATTTACGAAATAAAATCCACCGGAATAATAAATAGGACAGAAATGCGATGGCTGCAACAGCATCGGTAATTAATGATCTGTCTTATTATTATCATCTGAAGAGTATTTACCATTTCCTACAGCACAGACGACTCCAATGCCTCCAGCAGCGTTGGGAACCAACCGCTCCTAAGCAACTCCTACGCAATAGAACTGGGCAGTCATCACTAATGAGAAGAACTTTTAATTCTTCAGGGCTGGACACTTCTGCCACATGCCAGACACCTTGTGGGCTTTAATCTTCAGTGGGCTGAAGATGTGTGTCAAACTTAGCGCTAGAAAGTGGTAGACCAGACTTTAGTGGGTTTGTGATGTGTGTTTAAAACCCTGCCAAAAGTGTGTGAAGTCAGATTGTGAATGAAGTATAATTAGGTAGATGTGCGTGATGAAGTAACTACCTACTAAAGATATCTTCAATGTTGTATCAATGTTTTCATTGTGTTAAAGATTTCATATAAATTATTTTCTATTTTCTTTAAGAATTATTATTCTGAATTGATTATTGTTATTATTCTGACACACTGATTCATTTTAATTTAACTTATATTTTCTACTTTTTGTTTGAATTTTGTATATTGTTCTCCGACAAAGTATGTGAGCCGCTTTTTTACATACCCTATGATCTAATAGTTGTACCATACTTCTTGCAAATAAATATATTTCATTTCCTTTGTCTTGTACCACCCACCAGTCGAACTACTTAGTAGTTACTGAACTGCAAATGCAGACTTGCAGAGTTATTGGTGAAAGAGACTCATTTCCTGTAGGTTTCATTTGCTCGAACTAGGTATAATGTAACTATGTTATTCGGGGATAATTCAGCATTATAGTGGCAAAAGAAGTTTATCAGTCCAGTAGTTTTTGAGTTTATTCGTTACAAAAATACAAATCTGTACAATTTATAATAATGATGATGATCCACAGTAGCCCAAACAAGAGATGAATGGAGAGAAGGAAGGGAGGCCTTTGCTCTGCAGTGGGACACAACAGGCTTTTAATAATAATAATAATGATGATGATAAGTTACCTACCTAAGTACCTATAAGTACATACCTACCTATTTGCTGAGAAGTCCCATTTTCCCACAGAACGCCTACCTACATATATGATTATAATGATTACCAGCTCCTCTGAATCCAACATCAGGTAAGCTCGTTGGCAGAGAGCACTGGTGGTCTAGACGTAGCGGACCCGCCGTCCGATCCGCCTAAGGTCGTGGGTTCAAATCCAGTCGTGTACCAAGTAGTTTTTCTGTAGAAAAATGTGTGTGCACTATGCCAGTAAAACATCGTGAGGAAACCGGCGTGACAGTTCGAGCAACACGTTGGCGAAGCGCCACGCAAAAAGGGCCAACTAGAAGCCTTGCGGAAACCAGCCCTCAGTGCCTTGCCTACCTTATTCATAATACCTAACTAAATGCAGTAGATCTACAAAATCATGTAGATAAATAAAACAAACATTCCACAGGATGGATGTTAGCAATGACCACTATCTAAGCGGGCAAAGCCTGCCGCGGGCGGCCGCTAGTTCATAAAATCTATAATAGGTAGGTATGTATAGTACAGTCACGAAAAACGCCGTAAGATGCTTGATACTAACTATTATCTATTCTGTGACGTTACCGTGTCATCATAGTAACTACTAGCGTATCTGTAATTCGAAAATATCTTAGAGTCACGAAATCTAACATCATCATCACCCTATCCCTGTCGTAAGAACCACCCATTTTTTATTTTTTTACATAATTGCATCCGGTAAAAGCCAATGTAGGAGAAGATTTGACTTCCGTAAAAAAAAATGTTTGCTTAATGTTTGCTAGTGTGTATCATCAACTTATTATTATAAAATGATGAAAGCTTTAATTAAAATTCGATGATAGATAAATGCAGTGAGTTTAAACGTAATTAAGCTTACAAAGAAAGATAGTGGAATATTACAGAAAACTTTAACCCAGAAAGTACAATCAAAAATTAAAAAAAAGTTTTGATAAACATGCCGTGGGGAATATTGCGTAAATAAAAGAGCGCCGATACAATACACCCAGACAGAGAACAAACATTTATGTTTACCTCACAAATATTTGTTCTCGGTGATATTGATTTTGACTTGACCTATGAAGATGGCATTTTCGACAAGGCATGCGTAAAATGGAACGTTTTGATACAAAAAGGCAACGTCCGTTGGTTGCAGGGAAAAGGAATCACAATGGAAGCCGCCATAAGGCGTTGCCGCTCTTACTTAGCTGTGTATTACACCAGTGATCTTATCTTTGTCTATCCCACGGAACGTAGCTACGAGTAGAAAAGAAAGTAGATGTAAGTTTGGCAACACCTTACTCCTGTGTAAATCGTGTCTGTTGATTTCCGACATGTTGGACAAAACATTGCGGTGCAGTGCTGAGAAAACTCAATAAATTGTGTTAAATATAAAGCGTTTCTACAAAATCAATTCACCTAGTGAAAAAATGTGTTGTTCTGCTGTGTATTGTTCTTCCAGAACAACAAAAGGAGGTGTAAAAGACCCGGAATAGTCATTTAATACGTAAGTCTTAGTCAATATATTTCATCTTTTTACATGCTAAAAGAGCGAGATTTTTTACCAGAAAAACAGTAATAATTAAATTTTATTTCATGTTAGTCATATATTCGTATGTGTTATTGATGAAAACTAAGTGTAAAACCATTAATTATTGTAAAATAAAATGTATTGATTTAGGCATCTGTGCTAGTGATGTACTACACCAGCCAATTTGGCTATATCGATAATATTTTAGTTTCCGTTTTTTATGCATATAACTCAATGCTTTGAATGAGTTTACTGCGGGATAAATGTTTGTAAGATCTGCAAATATTTGTAGCGGGTCACTCGTAGTTCCTGATACCCACGATACGGGTATCCTAGTGTAATCTTACTGGGGGATCATGACTACTAAGTACTCAATACTTTTATTGCTTTAAACATGGTTTAGTTTCTGCATACATCGTTTTTAGGTGTAATTAGGTATCACATGGACTCTGCTTGGGTATAGAAAACGTGGAGGCAGGCCGAGGTTTCAAGGTAAGTTAGCTTGATATCTTGATATTAGGATTATGAAGTGACTGTTGTAATGTTGTGGAATCATAATAATGTGAAACATCTTTCGTTTCGTTTTTTTTTGTACACAATATTTTTTTTTAAATGCTAAAAAAAACCGCGCAAAGTCAAATTGGCGGGAATGAAAATCTGATACCTACCTACCTACTCTGCGCTGTGGATGTTATGTTCTCTTAGGTTTATCACAATTTTATTTTGTTTAATAAATACTAAGTAGGTACTTAGTCGTTGGGTGCTGAATAAGATTTAAAACTCGATTGAGAGACATAGCTGAAGAAGTAAACTTCTGAATCTAGTTTTTTTTTTTTTTTTTTTTTTTTTACTTTTATCAACACTTTTATTTAAACACAAACTTAAGAGAAAATTAATTTATTAATTAATAAATATTATTAATTTGTTTTTTGTTTCCTCGCAAATTAGAGAATAGTACTAAGTATACAATGCTCGGCTGAAATAGTAATTAACGGCCTCGTTTATTTATCTCATTTATATTTTTTTTTAGATTCCCAAAATGCCCCAGAACGGAAAAAGATGCAAGAAAGTGGTGTGGAAACACAAGACCTTTCTACAACACCCAAGCGAGCAGTGAGAATTTTAAAAGTTTAAACCGTTTCATAAATTTTCATACCGTGAAAATCCCTCATTGTGTATTGAATTATATTATTGTAATTTAGTTGAACAAATCAAAGAGTTTATATCCAATTATGACGCCTTTTTCATTGATTTCGGTATTCAATAAATAATGCTGGACAATTCACACAACATTATCTAGCCCTAGAATAAGCAGAACTTGTGTTACGGGTGCTAGATAACTGATATACCTACATTATACAATACATTACATGTATATATTTTTTTTATTTTTATATAGAAAAGACCAGAACACCCGGAATATATACCTGCAGATCGTACAAATATTTGTTCTAAGGCGGGAATCGAACCCGCAACCTCTTGCGTCGCAGGTGGACATTCGCCCACTGCACCACAGAGGTCGTCAAATCGTCTCGTAATTCATCGATAGGTTAGTTAATGTCGTTACTTCTCTAGTCACGCACACTAATACATATCTACAACTGAACACTAACAAAAAACGGACACGCTTTGAAATTTATTTATCCATCCCTAGTAAATAAAACATCCTTGGTTGGTTGTCTTGTCGAAAGGAATGGAGTAGTAAATCGAAGGCTAAATTCTGCGTGAACTAAACCGTTTTATTTCTTTGACAGGGTATCACTGTTTATGTCATTGTCACTGTCAAGTTACAAAAGGCAAGTCAAAAAACTTCGAAGTTCAATTGTTTTTAATTTATCTGGTTTGAATAATATTCCTCGTCTAAACAGGTATTTTCTTTTGTTTGCTATGTTTACTTTTTTGCCTAATATATTCCCAAGAGGTAAAAATTATAAAGTGACCTGTTTATGTTTTCGTAATAAGCTCATGCTCATAGTAATTTGTTTACGTAATTTTCGTAACCTCAAGTTTGCTCACTTTCCAGGAATACACAATGTCGATGTCCATATCTCCGTTCCTTCGTTCTCCATTTACCGACATCACTGGTGGTATGATTTCACACCAGTTGTTGGGTAGGTGTCAGACTCAAGAAGCACAGTACATGGACTGCCTGGAGGCCTACGGTCTTGACCGCGGTAAGGCTAAGTGCCACCATCTTCTTCATGATTTCAAGGAATGCCAAACTTCAGTTCTGCAGTTCAAACGATTTGTGGTAAGCAATACCAAGATTCATATTTTAGCAATACCAACAAAAAAAGAAAAAACCTACAGAGTAGAATGAATTTATCTTTGTAAATAGGAACTGATTACTACATCGAAGGTCTAAATTCAAAAAAGCTTGAGTAAAATACATCAAATACTTAAACTCATAATGTATGTATTCCATGAAAAATATATAGCGTCAGGGGCAACTGTTGTTTACTCATGCCCCTCCTTACAGGATGCTAATGTACTTGGGACAGGGTTTTGGATGGAATAGGCATGCCCAGCACCTATACCACTGACAGCTTAGTCTGCCTAATCCACAGGAAAGACATGGTCAATACATGCAAAACTGACTAATGTTTCCTTATGATTCTTTCCTTCACTGTTTGAGAAATTTATTTACAACAACAGCATCATGCATGTTACATTAAACAACATTTTGTTTTTTTACAGACAATGCGTGCAGAGAGAGACAGGCAAATCGCTGAAGGAAAACTCACAGGAGACAAAAAATATGTGTCTCCCAGAATTGATGCTTACTAACATGTTTAATCAAACTTAAATTATTATTTCCTGTATAAATAGTTGTTCAAAAATTAAGTACCTATGAAAAATTCTTTAGTTTTACTTTGAACTTTAATAACTAATAACTTTAATAACTAGGGTCCCATAGGCTTTATGGCATTACTGAAATAGTATTGTTAATTGTTATTTATTTCATGAAACTTTTAATTAGCTGACTGTGTCTGTTTCATCAATATGGTTTTTATAGGCCCATATTCAGAAACAGTGCCTGAGTCTTGAGTCTAGCCTCTTGAGGCTTGAGAGTGCTTGCACTTGCATAGATTTTTTAACAGTTCCCCATTGAAAAATATATGTTTGAGGCTCGAATCAGACTCAAGCCCTGTTTCTGAATCAACTGCCGCAATCAACAAAATCATGCAGAGTCTGCACAAGATCTCTGTGTGTGACCTAATATGGCAGAAAAAATGAATAAAATGGACTGGAAATGTATTATCACAAACATTAATGGGGAAATCAAGCTTTCATTGTGTCATATTTGTGCTTGGAAGATTATTCCAAGTCACATTTTTAACATTTTCCCCCATCTGTCACCCTCACTGTAGAAACGAATTTTAAAGTATCTTGCGCCCACTAGACTCGGAACAAAGTTTTTTCTCTTCTGTGATTGGAGACTTTAAAACACTAATTGTAGGTTTTCTATCTAAAAAAATAGGCTAGATCTAAAAAGTTTGGTTGCAAATTTTATTAGACTTTTTAATAACTGGCTATTTCTTATTAAAAACTAGTTGACTGACACTGACGTGTGTCAATTCACTGAGCAACATCAAATATTCAGATAGTTGAGAAAAGGGCAAAAAGCACAGGCTTTTCCTGCAATGCCCTACTCGCTATCACCGTTTCTTCGTTCACCATTTACCGACATCACTGGCGGGATGATATCCCATCAGTTGCTCGGCAGATGTGCCACTCAGGAAATAGAAATGATGAATTGCATGGAGGCCTACGGGCTGGATAGGGGTAAAAGAAAATGCCAGGAACTTATCATAGACTTCAATGAGTGCCAGAAATTACTGTTGCAGTTCAAGAGATTTGTTGTGAGTTTTATTTATATCATCACCATCATCCATAGCCCGAACCACTGCTGGGTATACCGTATAGGCCTCCCTTAGTTTGTGCCATCTACCTATTTGGATTACTTGATTGAAAATGTAACAGATTATTCAAAGTTGATACACTTTTGTAAAACTATTGATATGTATTATTTTTTAATCATCCGTTTATTTTGGCGCCTATCAGAATCTTCACTAGTTCTTGATACTTTGCTATTAGAATACTACAGTCACTTAGGCATTCATAACTTGGGCCAGCATTATGTGGGTGGCTCATAATTAAAAACTACTATATTCCCCATCATCATCAGCCTGAAGAAGTCCACTTGTGGATATAGGCCTCTACATTTCCAGGAAGAACGATTCCGAGCTCTTATCATGCGACGAAACGTGTGACGCCCACCCACCCGGTGGACCGACGACATTGTTTAGTATTAGTACTTTCCTCACTTGCATACAAAAGGGAACCTAAGGGTAACCGTTTGAATATTTTCAGTTAGGCTCTGACATTTTATTCTAAAGAATCAGATTTTATACCATGCTTAGGGGTAGGTATGTGGGGTAAAAAGCGAGCTAGTTTTTATAAGTAGACATCAACCTATAACTATGCCTATTTTAGCCGTGAAGCAGCATTGCTGTTTCGGTTTGAAGGGTGTGGGTGCCGGTAAAGTTACTGGCACGTGAGGCTGAACATCTGTACGCTTCAAGTTGACGCAGGGCAGTGTATCGTAGGGCACGTTCCTGACGTGCGTGATCTACAAGGCAATGCGTTGTTATAGGCGATGGTTACCACTTAACATTAGGTGGGCCATATGCTTGCCGTTAGGTTTATCATACATTTTCATTTATTTCTAGGCACTCCGCAAAGAAAGGGACAGGCAAATCGCTTGCGGAAAGCTCACTGGTGACAAAAAATACGTCACTCCTAGGATCGACGCCTACTAGTCACATCCTGATGTTCAATAAAATAATAGTAAACAAAAGCAATGTGTTTATGAAATAATTTGCATTCATAAAAACCAATTGCGATGCACGGCTTTTTTCGAAGACCTTGCCGCGATCTAACGACCTTTACTCTTTACTGAAAGGCAACAACGTGATCGACTTATGCGTTGTACAGTATATTCATCATACGTTGTTCGTAGATTTATATCGGGGTAGGTACTTGTACCAACTTAATCCATGAGTTCAATAATATCTTAGCCACATCAGTTTTTTGCTAGCCGGAGTCACGGTCGTTCGGACTAATTTTTTGCAAGTTTTTTGCGCGGAATTTTGGCGCCAAACTATTAGGTGAGTGATCAATCATTATAAATAGTTGTATGTAGCTATTATTTGTAACAACATTTTATTTACCACACTTCATTTGCTATATTTAACATGGCGTGGTGTTTTGATCGGTCTCTCGGAGATCCTTGTTTGTCACTCATTTTTGAATTCCGTATTTATTTATGAGGGGCCTGGATAAGGTGGAATTTAAAGCGGAAATTGACTTAGATTGCGACTTTATTTGACTTAGATTGGTACCTAAGATATTTCCCTTCAAAGTCTGTTAGTATTGCCATGCAATAGTTTTATTTTATACCCTATATTCTAAGGCTAACTATTTAGGGCTGCGAGCCGGTCCCTATCAATAGGTATTGATTAAGACCCTATTTATCTTTATGAAAACCGCAGGTAACCAAAGCAACCGAACACATTTTCATTTCTTTTATTTTTTTATTTTTTTTTATTTAGGGCATCCAACAGAGAAATCACATAGTATAAATGAACAATCTTAAATGTATAGTAATCAGTGCGTTGTGTCTCTCTAATTACAGGACGCCACAGCGCGCGCAAAATATACAACTAGACAAAGCAAAATAATTAGTGTAAGTTTCATATAACATTTGACATAATATTACCTACCAGGGGCCATTCATCAACAACCTCATCATAAAAGCCTCAACAGCTACGATATACGGAAAACGTAGAAAAAGTACGGGGTTGTGAAAAGAAGCAATAAAATAAAATTGCAAAATGATCGAGATCGGCCCGAGAATAAGGCCCCTGGACAAACACTTAAATACTCAATGATCATGGTCAGTTGGTAAGGCCACTTGTAGTATTTTACTTGTGAAATTTACGAATTACGTTCACCTACATTACATACCTTTTACCTACCTACATTCTAGTGCAGCCGACTGTACGATCTAACATATTTGTCATACTAAGCGCTTTTAAGTACCTTACCCAGGTAGTATCACGCACTCTTAGTACATCCTGCTATAATTAAGTGATATTTTTTGCTAAGTAATATTTGAACATTTGCGTAGCGCCTAATTACATTCAGATACGAGTAGGTATAGGTAGGTACATTACTATCACGGATCAATGGAGTTCATCGACCGATCATAGTGATGAAATACCTTGAAGGTTGTACTAATATACGCATAAACTGCCAAGGTAGCAAGAGCGGTGCCCTCGTCACAAAAAAAAACTAAAAAAAATGTGCGGAAACAATTCTCAGGTCTTCGACCGACAAACAGCTAAACCATTATAATGAACCTCAGCTTCTATCAGCCCGATCTTAGCCCGATTTAGGAACATCGGATCAAGCACTAAATTATTTAAAAATAACTAAAAACAGGGTAGACGCCCAACCTCACTTGCTATTGAACTCTGAAGAATGTGATATCGTAGGTACCTGATCTCGTTGATAATTGATTGAGAAATAAAATAAATTAAGTATTGTACCTACGTAGGTAGCTACGAGTTCGGTGGCATTTCAAATGACCTTTAAATAAAGTATATAGGTACACACAGGTCATATAGCATCCGGCCAACACCCTGTCTTCGCGTGAAATTAAAACTATATTATAGATACCTACCTACTGCCAGCTTCATTCATACGGTAGAGATACCTATATGAATCTTTTACCTTGTACCTAAATTTCACGTTTCGATTTTGCGTATCTAACATAACGGACGGAAAAGAACATAATAAAAATCTGCGTTCATAAACGCGAAAGCTTTAAGCTTACTTTATAGGAAAATAACTCTGCATGCCAACTTAATAATAACTCTACAACTTTTTGTAGAAGCAAGACACTATTTTGTCACCATTTTTGGGTTACCTAATAAAAGTCCGACAAAGCACGCCTGAACGCTTTTCTACTGCATTCTGTATTCTGATGGCTATAACACTACCCTGAAAAACACAACTGTACATAAAAATCTTGATGTAGACAGTATTGTCAAATGATATTCAAGCCAAACAGACTTCATAAATCGGGAATAAATTGGAATGGATCTTTCAGCAGTTATCAGGGACAAATGCTGATGTATTATGCATGCTTGCAGAGCTTGACTGCCAATGTGTTGTGCCTCTCGGCTTTGTATCTTACTGACCGTTTAAGTTTTTTATATTATGATTCCTTTTTTTAACCGGAATAAGGAGTGTTCGTTTGAATCCTTAGTGCCCCGTAGACTACTAATTGTCTATCAATTACCTACGTCTACTTAAGAGTAGGACTATTAGGGCGCTTGTACACGCTAAGAAAAAACGCCGGGTCTACCCAAGAATTCGTGTCGTAACTAGAAAATAACTGTGTACACTGCTCGCGGCGGTGCACGAAAAAAATCTTATCTGCGCAAGACACGACGCGGCGAACGTTGTTGCGTTTTCGTGTGTGGAAAAGACAAAATTCTTGTCTTGCGCAGATAAGATTTTTTTCGTGCACCGCTGCGAGCCGTGTACACAGTAATTTTCTTGTTACGACAAGAATTCTTGGGTAGGCCCGGCGTTTTTTCTTAGCGTGTACAAGCGCCCTTAGGAGTTTTGTTTTACTGGTGAGTCTTAGGTAAAATGTTCCCAGTGGTCTTACTACTAAGATTGTTGAGAAGAAAATTTCCAGCAGTTCAACTGGTAAGACAACTCGGTAAAACTACTGGGAACAGCTTGAAGTTTTGAGGGAAACTCGGGCATTATTTGAGTTTGGAAGATTTACGTCATCCATTTAATTACTCTACTGAGTCTGGGAACCAAAGACGTGAAGCTACGAGTATTTCGGTTTTTTTAAAGTTATATTCCACAAAGTTCTGAAAATCCGCATCGGGTGAACAGGATCTAGGATTATTCATAAATACCTAATACGCGCCTATATTTCTGTCTCGCGTCCAGCAAAATGCAAAAGTTTTTGTTACCATTCGGCGTCCGGTCAAATATTTTATTAAATTCTTACGTACGTATATGTTATATAATAATACCAGGAAAATAAGCACACGTGTTAGGTAGAGTTCATGATAGATCATGTTCTTAGTTGAAAATGTAGAGGTCGTTTTTGTCTAATTATGCATGTTAAATATTTAAATTTTGATATTGGTATAATAATTTATTAAATTATGCACTTACCTACCCACTAGATACTTTCAAATTCTGTGTTTTTTTGGGTTGCCTTGCCTTTTTTATTATTCTAAACAAAGCTCTATTTGAAATTCTAAACGTTCAACTGACACATTTTATATCTTGACTTCGAAATGTTGCGTAAATTCTGAACATTTATTTTCATTTTAGATCTGCTACATTTCATGTAGCTTAGGCCTTCAGTCTCTTATATTGAGGAGGGGCTATTCTAGTCCTAAGCCCGTATGGCAATGGATTTTTTGACAGGTCTCCATTGAAAAGTGTCGAAATGCATGGTGAGGCTGACTCAAACTATCGTGCTAGATGTGGGCAAGGCATTAGGGCCCTAAACTAGTCCATTGAAAGGGATCCGTAAATTCTGAACATTTATTTTCATTTTAGATCTGCTACATTTCATGTAGCTTAGGCCTTCAGTCTCTTATATTGAGGAGGGGCTATTCTAGTCCTAAGCCCGTATGGCAATGGATTTTTTGACAGGTCTCCATTGAAAAGTGTCGAAAAGCATGGTGAGGCTGACTCGAAATATCGTGCTAGGGCAAGGCATTAGGGCCCTAAACTAGTCCATTGAAAGGGATCATCTCACCCTGAAGGATCACCTCTTACTCCATTTCCCTACTACGAGCAATGAAGCAGCCAAAAATGTTGGCAACAAACGAACTATTAGGGCCATGTGCTGAACCAATGCTTGAATCTGAGTCGAGCCTCAAGCATAGGTTTTGGACACTTTTCAATGAGGAACTGCCGAAAAAATAAAAAATTCAGCATACGAGCCTTATGCTGCCTTCCTACGGTGCGTGGTTCTGCAGATCATCACGCACAGACGATGACGACGCACGGCAACGCACACAGAAAGGGCTCCTGTGCTACCGCGCACCTCGGCGCACGAGACCGTTCCTATGGTTTGTCGTGCGAGCTGATCCGCCTCCGTGCGCGATATCACACACCGACCGGTGGGAAGGGGCTATTAGAAGCATAGATTCGAATTTTTGTTCTTTTACTTCTTCCTATCGTGTCACCAGTTCTTTTAAACCAGTGTGATGAAAGGAATTTAAGGCGCCTCAAGAAGTTCTTTTCGTGCCATTGACACATGTTTCCACAAACAACTTTTTAGGTTCTATGACATGCCGGTTTCTTCACGATGTTTTCCTTCACCGTTTGAGAGTACTGGCACTGTGCACATAAATTTTTGAGCCGAAATACTCTCTGGCGTACGACTGGATTTGAACCCACGACCTTAGGATCGGAAGGCGGGGACGCTACCAGGCCACCAGTGCATACTCAAGTTCATTGACAATGTTACGAGATGTATGTATATATATGTATTGAGAGAATGAAATGAACACGTTCCCAAAACGAAAGCTTCTTAAAAACCGCATTCTACATTTCCATGAAAAATTGCATAATGCAAGCTGAACGTAAATTCAGGCACGCAATCGGTATTTTACAGCGCTATAATGAACTTGTACAATCGAGGTTACAAGGTGGTGTGTGCTTTAGGCTTTTGCGCGATCCAGCGTTGCTATTACCTAGGAACAAGCAATAGCAACAGCAACATGAATCGTTGCTTGAAATATTTAATTTTCTTCTCGACATTAAATTCACTCGACAGAGGATTCGGCTCGGAAAGTAGTGGTCGGAATCGATAGCATTTCATTCGAAATTTGATTTTTTTGCGAGTTTACGGGCCGAATCCGATATGGTACAGTACCTGTCTGTACCAGTACAGTACCTCTGCTAGGAAAATTTAGGGTAAGTTCCGAGGACCAGACCATCGACACGGTTAAATAATTGGTCCTGCTACACAATTCGTTCCCGCGATCGCTGAATCCTCTGCACGTTTAAAATTTTTGTTCGAAAAATTTGAAAATCGAACGCAGTTTCAGCGATCACCCGAACGAGCCGTGTTGCGAGAGTAGCAGGCCAGTTCTCTCGTCAAGCAAAGTCTGATTGGACTGCTATTGCTAGTTCTTGGGTAATCGCCCTGCGGAGTGGGACACCGCAAGGTGACCGTCGGTGACCAGCTCGGAGTCGCCAGGTGTGAAGGAGACCCGTCTGCGAATTTTAAAGACCGATGACCTTTTTCTAAGCTCTAGACTTGCCAGCGTTTTTGCTATGATGAAAAACGTTCTAAAATACACGTAGGTCAATTATTTACCTACATATTTCAAATTCCTTAAATTTAAAAACTAGCTACTGAGTTTTTTTATTTATTTAGGTGTCGTACAAAATTGTAAAATGAAACTGAATGACTAAAAATAAACAGCTCGAGATACGTTATACATATATGTATTAGAAAATGCTTTTTATGAGATCACCCGAATTTGGATTGCATACGAATTTTGATCCTAATACTTTTTCCTACTTAAAAATTGACCTAAGTGGAAAACCAGTTAGGCCAACTTTTAAGTAGGAAAACGTGCGATCATTATTTTTTTCGTTGTCCATCAACGGTTGCCTTTGCCTTAACTGGTTTCCTAGCGATGTTTTTTAACCGTTTGAGAACACTGGCGTTGAGCACGTAAATACAAAGTTTATTATTTACGGAGTTTATTAAAAAGTTTAAAACAGTATTATCATTATCGAAAGATGCAAACAAATTGGGGGCTAATTCTCGGGCCGATCTCGATCATTTTGAAATTTTATTTTATTGCTTCTTTTCACAACCCCGCACTTTTTGTACGTTTTCCGTATATCGTAGCTGTCGAGGCTTTTACGAAGAGGTCGTTTATGAATTACTCAAGGAAATTATCCTTTCCCCCTTCGAAAAGAAGCAATAAAATTTCAAAATGATCGAGATCGGCCCGAGAATTAGCCCCTTGGAACGCGCGAACTTTCTCCTACTTTTTACGGATTCCCATTATGTAGGTATAAGTACCATCTTGTAGGTATTTACGTCTTGTTCAACTTCGACTATCAGCCAATCATAATTACCGAACTGATTAAAACTCAAATCATTTGGAAAAGCGCGTGTCGACCACGCATGTGGAAGGATTCCGAAAGCTTTTAAAGCTCAAACGGACTTTTAAATTGAAGAACAAAATTAAATGAACTTCGTAGTATTTTTAAAATTACTAACCAACGAAATACTACTTTACACGATGTTAAATAAACCCCACTTTCCACATGGGCACCATAAAAAGTATTTCTACTAAAAGTTTTTGCATCACCTCTTTACACGCGTACCCGATAGTGATATGTGTTCAGAACCTAGCTTTTGAGCATGAAAGTGTCAATGGTCTACGAGTAAAACGCTTCCGCCTATGACTGGCCTCTCAGCTCAGTTGGTAGTAGCTCTGCCTTCTGCGCAGTAGTTTGTGGGTTCTATCCCCACCGAGAACAAATATTTGTGTGGTGAACGTAGATGTTTGTTCTCTGTCGGAGTGTTACATTGTATTCTAAGCATGCACAGTTTTTTTTAATCTAGGTGTAGGTAATATAAGCAATCTGGTTCCCATAGTACAAGCTCTGCTTAATTTGGGGCTACATAGTGGTGTATAGTGTCCAATTTTTTTATTAAAAAAATCGAAACTTTATCGTGACTATCTTCAAAGCATTGATGAACTAATAACATTTTGGTTGTAACTTTAAACTGTATGGTGTAACTCTAGTTTTTTATCAAGACCGTAAGGGTTCCTCGTAGTACTTCGGAACCCTAAAAAGGCACATGACTGGTGGGTTCAGTGGAGTAACGACCGCAGCGCTTACGCATGTGATACATAATTAGCAAACTGTGAAAGGTTGGTTATTAAGAAAGTTTACGAATGTCTCTGGGTTTTAAAATTACATCTTTAACCAATACTGGACTGGCCTCTCAGCTCAGCTGGTAGTAGCTCTGCTTTCTGCGTCGTAGGTCTTGGGTTCGATCCCTACCGAGAACAAATATTTGAGTGGTGAACACAGATGTTTGTTCTCTGTCTGAGTGTTATAATGCATCCTAAGTATAATTATCAGGTTTCTATAGTTGCCATAGTACAAGCTTTGGGGTTAGATTGTCCACAATAGTAAGGCTACATACGCACTGTGCGGTTACCCGCAATGCGGCTAGCCATCTGGCTGACCGCAAGCACAATTAAATATGTAGGTACGTAATATTCATTTCTATGCGCACTGTCGGTCTGCGGGTAGCCGCATGACAGTGCGCATAGAAATGAATTACGTGCATAATTGTGCTTGCGGTCAGCCGGACGGCTAGCCGCATTGCGGGTAACCGCATAGTGCGTATATATGTAGCCTAACTGATGTTTGGTAACTTTGCTCTTGGTGAGAAGAACAAAACTTGGTTTTTGATGGATGGAAAATCTACTAGGTACCGGAATACACGGAATATTTTATCTGACGGATAAAATGTGCACATTGAAAAATTTGCCCTTATACAAACAAAATAATGTACAGGGCTCGAGTTTATGTACCTATGCGTATTTTTTTACTTCAAATAGGGGAAACCTTTAAGGGAAACTCCTTCAATATCTTATTTGGATGAATCAGGGAAGGTTACCAAAGTATCTATAGTAAAATATTTAAATATTTCCGTCTTTACTTTAGACTTGTCAAAAGAACAATTTAAACTTTTTTTTTCTGCTACTGTGTACATTGGCCTTAATACTTGTTACACAGACACTAACCGAGACACATCGCTATACTCTTACCCCTGACGACTCAATCAAAAAACCCCTACTGAGAGCCTAAAATATACGGGTTGCACTCCGGGAGTGCCGGCAGAAGTGAAAACTTGATTATTAACGTTGAGCATGTTTGATATTTTGGAATGGTTAGGGGGGGCTTGTTTGTTATTTGGCACGCTGTAACATACACGAACATTCGCGCAAGCGCCCTGCGCTGCCTAAACGAAACAGTAGGCCCAGGCATACATTTTCGCCGCGCCGTAGAGAGGGGATAGCTGTCTACTCTCCATCCGTCTTACGCTTTTTCGATCAGGTCACGTGTCCTGACGCGCTGACGCGAGTTTAAGATTTTATACCCATTACAGAAAAAGTGCTCAACGCCGCTAAAGAAGTTTTCACTTCAAAAACTAGACAACGCATTGCAGTGATAACATGAACATTAACCCGACGTGAATTCCCATGACTGTCTAAATAATGTTTTTGTTTACCTAACATGAAATCATTGCACAAATTATATTGCAATGATTTCGTCACTCCTTTTAGTCAATAAGTTAAATCCTATCTGTACCAAGAAGTATCAAGTATCAAGAAGAAAAAGATTTGTATTTTTGTGTGTAACGAATAAATTAAAAACAATTATACCGAGATTTCAATAAATGCTGCCATCATTGGAAAGCTACATTATCCCTTTATTTTTTATTAGCGACCCGCCCCGGCTTCGCACGGGTGTTATTTAGGAACGAGAAGATGAAAATGTGAAGTCACTGCATTTGAATTTTTCCACCCGTGCAAAGTGTGGGCGGATTGCTAGTTTGTATATAAATAAAAAATGCTGCCTCCTGATTACATATGAGTAGCAATCGTGTAAGTAGCTGTATTTTTTTTAATTTACCAATAAAGGCGAACTTGCAAGTTACTGAGTTGTCAGCAGTTGTCAGCGTCTTAAGTAGAGTCCATGAAACAGGTCGGAACGTGTACAGGAGATTATAATATATTCTAAGGGAAGTACAGGGTGACATTCTTACGTTTTCAAACCATATTGAATGCTTCCTGTAGTCTGCTTCGAATAGGTATTTTGAACTTAAATTTACATAGTTCACTAACTTGTGTGTAGGTATTAATCATCATTCGGAAGGACGTCTCGGCAAATACTCGTTTATTAAGTTTTACTACGAATATGAGTAATTTAATCGTTGCCATTCAGTTTTGATAAAATCTTCATAAGAATTAATTGTTTATAGTCTGAATGTCATCATCTTTTTTCCTTATAATATGCAAATTGAGTATTTTATAATAAGGTCTATATCACAAGTTATCTAGATACCTACAGACAATCAAATAAAAATACTGTCTAGAACGCCTAGGCGGCTGACCTAGGTCTAGATCTAGCACGTTCGTTTGGACTGATGATGATGATAAATATAAAATATGTAGGTGCTTACTGTAACCCCCCACCAGATGGACCGATGACATTGTTAGTATCGCGGGAAGTCGATGGATGTTCCTGGAAATGTGAGGCTTATGTCCAGCAGTGGACTTCTTCAGGCTGATGATGATGATGATGACCTACTATAAGCACACAACAAGCTGAAAGAAAACTTAACTGTTATATACCTAGGTGCAAAGAGCTCTTCAGGGGAAGTACTACCACCATGCCTATTTCTATCGTGGAGCAGCATTGCTGTGTTTCGGTTTGAAGGATGTGGGTGCCGGTGAAATTACTAGCACGTGAGGCTGAACATCCGTATGCCTTAAGTTGTTGGACGCAGGCCAGTGTATCGTAGGGCACATATCTGACATACATGACCTACGAGACAATTCTTTGTTGAAGGCGATGGTTAGCATATCAGGTGGGCCATATGCTTGCTACATCACCTAGTTACATATAAAAATAGGTATCATATTTATTACTTAAACAGATTACGCCAGTACGTAATATTGTAATTAATATAGTGTAGGTGTAGCTTGTAGTGTTATTTTATAATAAGAAACAAAAAAACTTGAATTAATAATGAATAAAAAATGCGAGCGAGCGGCGCAACCCACTCCATTACGAAAGAAGCTTCACCCTATAATGCTGAAGCTTAGGTTGGCGCTCCAGTTATAAACGGAAGGGCGCTCTGCACGGAACAACGCAAGCGGAACGCTCGCATTTTCCGTCGGGAAAACTGTTCGCCAGAATTCAATATTTTTCTCTAATCTTTATAAAATAATTGCTTTTCGACAAGCAAGTAATTTTAAATACGCGTTTTAAATTAAATTTAAGTCAAAAAGATTGCGAAAATGGTACCAATTTTAATCTTGTTAATAGTGTTAAATTTAGTTAGCGCGAGAACGGTACATAATTCTAGAGTAACATTACCTATCAGTCGAAGACAAATAGATAGTTTAGCGGCCAACGTCTGCGACACTTTGGGTTTCATGTTCGATGATGTGGTGAGTTTTATTGCTTTATTTATTTGTTGCTGTTCTAAAAAGTGTATTTTGTTTGCAACAATCTACTATCTAGTGACTTTAGCTTCCGTCTGGCACTGAATTGGATCGGTTGAACTATCTCTAGATCGTAACGGTCTGCAGATAGCTCAACGGTTTCTTGTGTATTTTGTAAAGATTTGTTTAATTAAACGTTTCTTCGTGTAAATAAATTATAGTTACTGTTTAGTATTTTTATGAGTGTGCTCTAATTAGTGCTGTATCGTGCATCAAAGTAGAGGTTAGTGGATGATCACGGAAGAAATTCGATCAATTGTCTATATGGAGTGCAGTTTTGTTCTATTTATAATTGTTTATCCTTGAAAATAGTATATTAGAATTATTAAGTTATATTTGTTGCTCCAATTCTTTTCTGCTTTCTTTTTTTATTATTAAAAGCTGTGCATGCCTGTGTAATTAGCACAAATTTTATAGAATAATTTAAGATAAAGTGATTTAAAAGAAAAAATCAATATTTCCGTTGGTATTGCATAATGATGAGCTACAAATTCTAATAAGTCGATTTATTTATGTGAACATAATTAGTGTACCTATGGTTATATACATATAATGTACCTAATGCTGCAGCAAACTAGTTTTTATGAAGTCAGCGGTATTTTTTTTTATATTATACAATATCTCCGCCACATGTAAACTGATTTTAATGTTTTTTTTTTTTGGTAGAGCTTACTACCTACCTACTTTGACGTTGATTTCATAATAAATTTTATATAATTTAATTTAAAGTGCATATGAAAATGGTAGTAATCATCATCAGTCTGAGAAGTCAACTGCTGGACCTAGGCCTCCCCTACACATTTCCAGGAAGAACGATTCTTAGCCCTTTCCATCCACCGACTTCCCGCAATCTAGCAATATCGTCGGTCCATCTGGTAGTTGCGGGTGCCTTTCGTTTCGTCTTCTTTCGTGGTCTCCATTCGAGAGCCTTTTTTCCCCGCAACAACGGTTTTAATAATAGTAATGAGTATGAATGCGGGTGGATAATAAACCAAAGAAAAGGTGTATAAACTGTATGATGACGGATAAGAAACGAGTGAAAGGGTGGTCAAATTAAACAGCCTAATAGATATACTAATTTTATATGGATGAATCGGGTATTTATCGCGATTACCTTTTAACGATTAGATCGTGTTCATTTAAAAAGAGTGTCTAAGTAAATAGAGCCCCCTTCAAATAACTCGCTGAAGATGCATAAATATTTGTCAAAGTAATCCCAATTTTTCGTTATCGGAGATCGAACCAAAACACGAAAAGCTACGGCCCCGATATGATACAATCAATAACCTGAAATATTGACCACTTTAAGTGGCAGCTCATTAGATACTTAACAGATAGGTGGGTACATAATTATTATGCAAAACAATGATAGCAAATAGCATGTAGGACGTAGGTTTTATAACATTTTGTCACGAATTTGAACTACTCATAAGAATTGTTTTGGTGACTGTACTTTTAACGACTTCCCATAGTATACGCATAGAAGCGATACAGCCAAGAATACAGTTTCTTACTATGGACACGAAAACAACTACGCTCATTCAGAATTTTTTAACCGACATCTAATGAAAAAAGAGGGTTCTCAATTCAGGTGTATTTTTTTAATGTTTGTTATCGCATAACATCGTCATTTAAGAGCCAAAAAAATAGATTGGTTATTATTTATTTATTGTTTGACTTGAATAGTTTCTTTAGTACGTGACTTGGGAGATAATGACTTGTTATACAAGGTGTATCTAAATATGTGTACTATGCGAAGGTGGGGGGTTTCAGACCACAATGGTGATCAGTTGTGGAGGGGAGATAATTAAAAATTCCTATTTTCAGTTTCCCATACAAAAATATTTAATTTCATAATGCCTAAATAAATTGACAACCCTATCCTTGTAACCCCTTGACCCCTTGACCTACTACCTCTGTAGGTCTACTACTACTACCTACTACCTCTGTAGCTGAGTTTAGGGTTGTCACTTTGTATAAAGTCAGCTGTTCATGTTGAAACTTCGTTGCAGTTTTTTCAGAGATACCAATCGAAGTTCGAAAAGTCGTTGAACAAAAGTTGTTCCCCGGGGGGTGGAAATTCACCCCCCTTCAGGATAGTACACATATTTTGATACACGTTGTATAATGTCATTTATTTCAGATAAAATTCATATTATAGTTATTACAACACACATTCAAATTTAAAAATAAATAGGTACGTTTTCATTTGATAATAATAAGTACATAAAACTAAAATAAACATTGGAAATAAAAATAGTGATAAAACAAAAATAATAGTGGTTAGGTATACCAAAACCCAAAGTCCGGTAGAGCCTTTTTTAACATCCACATACCAACTACTAGACTAGAGTCTTCTTCTTCTTAATGAATGGCATCTGTCCATTTAAGATCAATTTTGCCAGTCGAGTAATGAGGATATATTACATAGATAAAATACTTTTTCGTCAAGTCAAGTCAGTCACAGTTCACAGACAAGTCGGCCCTACCCTTATTGGCTTTGGATACAAAAGGTGGCCGTTTTTTCCAAAACCATCTGAAACATTTTCGATCAAATCAGAACATCACACACTTTCATTCCAACTGCTAACACTTTGAGCTAAGACCTCAAGTAATGTTGGTTAAAATACCACCGAAATTACACAACATAGGTAACTCAAACCACCACCCACCAGATGGACCGACGACATTGTTAAGATCGCGGGAAGTCGATGGATGGAAAGGGCTCAGAATCGTTCTTCCTGGAAACGAGTAGGGGAGGCCTATGTCCAGCAGTGGACTTCTTCTGGCTGATAATGATGATGATGATGATGATGAGGTAACTCAAAATAACACTAGAAAAACAATTAAAATGGAAAAGCTATGTGACTTCCCCAAATGACAGAAAACGAATCTTTCATCAACGAATTCTGATCATCATTTTGGGAAGCTGTATAAAGGCCTGTGCACATCTAGGCGATGGCGACGGCGATCAGTGAAACGCTGTCATATTTGACAGCGTTTCACTGATGGCTATCGCAGAACGCTCAGATGTACTGGCTTGAGCCTTTTCATTTTAATTGTGTGGTTTTGGGTTCTGTTGCCTAACTTCGATAGAACCACAATTTTCTTTCAAAAAGCCAGTGATGGCTGACTTGTCTATTGACTGACTTGACAAAAAAAAATACGGGTTGCACTCCGGGAGTGCCGGCAGAAGTGAAAACTTGATTATTAACGTAGGAACCCTAAAAGTTGTTTATTTTATCAAGTTCCTCAATGTAGTAAAACCCCAATCAAAGTCCTAAGGAACCCTAAAAATTTTAGCATTATCAAGCTCCTAAGTGTAGTTGAAATTCCAATCAAAGTGCTAAGGAACCCTAAAATTGTTTACATAATCAAGGTCCTAAGTGTAGTTGAAAGTCCAATTAAAGGCCTAAGGAACCCTAAAGTTGTTTATTTTATCAAGTTCCTCAATGTAGTAAAACCCCAATCAAAGTCCTAAGGAACCCTAAAAATTTTAGCATTATCAAGCTCCTAAGTGTAGTTGAAATTCCAATCAAAGTCCTAAGGAACCCTAAAAATGTTAACATTATCAAGCTCCTAAGTGTAGTTGAAACTCCAATCAAAGTCCTAAGGAACCCTAAAAGTTGACCACTTAATCAAATTCCTCAATGTAGTAAAACCCCAATCAAAGTCCTAAGGAACCCTAAAAATTTTAACATTATCAAGCTTCTAAGTGTAGTTGAAACTCCAATCAAAGTCCTAAGGAACCCTAAAAGTCGACCATTTAATCAAATTCCTCAATATAGTATAACCCCAATCAAAACCCTATACGGAACCCTAAATTTTACGTAAAGCCAAATCCTCAACGGGTCGGAACCGCTAGAAGGGACCTTGTCGCGCGACCTACAAGTAGGTCCTAAATGAAGTAAAACGGCAGACATAGGAGGAGGGGGTTCTGGGGGGCTAAGGGGGGTCACAGCACGGCTCGCTTCGCTCGCCGCGCTGTTCCCCGTGGTCGCGTGGCGGCTCGCTTCGCTCGCCGCGACGCTCCCCCCGGGTTCAGGAAGAGGGGGTTCTGGGGGGCTTAGGGGGGTAACAGCACGGCTCGCTTCACTCGCCACGCTGTTCCCCGTGATCGCGTGGCGGCTCGCTTCGCTCGCCGCGACGCTTCCCCCGGGTTTCGGAGGAGGGGGTTCTGGGGGGCTTAGCGGGGGTCACAGCACGGCTCGCTTCGCTCGCCGCGCTGTTCCCCGTGGTCACGTGGCGGCTCGCTTCGCTCGCCGCGACGCTCCCCCCGGGTTCAGGAGGAGGGGGTTCTGGGGGGCTTGGGGGGAGTCACAGCACGGCTCGCTTCGCTCGCCGCGCTGTTCCCATGGTCGCATGGCGGCTCGCTTCGCTCGCCGCAATGGTCCACTCGAAAAATAAATACAGTAGATCTATAAAATCATGTACCAATGACCACTACTACCTGCCGCGGGCGGCCGCTAGTTCATAAAATCTATAATAGGTATGTACCTATACCTACTACAGTCACGAAAAACGCCTTGGTATGCTTGCTACTAACTATTATCTATTCTGTGACGTTACCGTGTCATAGTAACTACTAGCGTATCTGTAGCGTCGCTTTTTCGATTTTTATTATGAACTCTACGTTGTAGTCTTAGGGTACATTTCTGCAAAAAATCCGTCCTACGCTTTTTCGATCAGGGTCACGTGATCCTGACGCGAGTTTAAGATTTTATCCCCATTCAGAAAGTGCTCAACGCCGCTAAAGAAGTTTTCACTTCAAAAAATCAATATCACTTGAAACTGGCAAAATTGTCCGTATGAACAGATTTTTTATTCCTCTTCCTATGGAACCATTTGCCATTAAATAAGAAAAAGAGGTTGCCGCATGATAATGTAGTTTCAGAAGAGGATAATACTTTTTTAGGCTTTACCTGAACAGTTATTTTTCTACAATACAGACTACTTGTACTTATTTATCGTGTCGTGATGGTATGATAATAAAATAAGGGACAATATTATTTTTATGGTAACAAATACAGTATTTTACGTTCTTATGTAACCTAATAGTGCATGTGTTACAGTTGTGTGCTTGATGTACTCGTATGTGACACAATATCTAATCTAAATAATTTACAACAAACGCAATGCACACATTCAGTAAGGATAATATACAATTTCCCGTGCTGTTTGGACATCGACGCCTTGCTTGTGGGTTTCAGCAAAAAAATACGCTGATAATCATCATTATCATCAGCCTGAAGAAGTCCACTGCTGGACATAGGCCTCCCCTACACATTTCCAGGAAGAAAGATTCTGAGCTCTTTCCATCCATCGACTTCCCGCGATCTTAACAATGTTGTCGGTTCATCTGGTGGGTGGGCGCCCTACTTTTCGTTTTTCGGTTCGTGGTCCCCATTTAAGAACCTTACGCTGATAATAAATCGGTTAAAATATTACGCTAATAAGGGCGGTTTTACCACCTCATTTAGCTATACGTCAGACTAGACATGTCTGTCTCTATTTGAGACAAGACCGATTAATCTGACGTACCTAGATGGTAAAACGCGCCTTTAGAGTATGCGCAAGATAAGTCTGCGAGTGACATGACGGAAACCATGAATACAATTGGCTAGAAATATATCTTCCGATTGCAAACACGAATGGGGAAACCGAACTTGCAAGTTCATATTTTATATTTCAAGTCAGTTTTTTTTACATAATATTCCACCTTGTGTCACGCGCAAAGCTATCTTGCGCTTACTCTAGAGTCTATTTCCTCTACTTTAGTTGTCAAAACAAACTGTGCTTTCGGACGCTTTTATACGACACGGTGTTACTGCTAAAACCTTTTTAAATCGTTTATAGAGCTTGTTAGAGACATGAGCTCACATCATAGGACAGTTTTGTTAGTTGATCCGACGCAGTTGGTAAAACGCGCAGTAAGTAGCGTTTACTTATAGAGTTTTTCAGAGGGTCAGTTTTGCTAGTTGAAAAGACTGATTGATCCGACGCAGTTGGTAAAACGCGCCGTTATAACCGTATTCTGTCCTCATCATAGCTCGATGCGGGAACTGCTCATAGCCATTTTTGTTCCATGTTGACAAACAAGCTTGCTATGCTATGATTCAATATTCCATACGTATGGGCGGTCGCCTTGTCGTTTGTAAACAAATGAAATATGACGTAGACGGCTAGAATGCGCTAGAGAGACGAAGAGAAAGAAACATTATTATGACGAAGAGAAATTAACAACGCAATTTTGATTATATGATTGGTTAAAGTTAGCCCTGTCACTGTTTATCATTACCCAGTGGTAAAAATGGCAATAGTTTATCTTTTGACATATTTTTGAAAGTAAAGCTTTGCGCACATCTAGCGCGATTGCAATGGTTATCAGTTAAACGCTGTCAAATAGAACAGCGATATTTTACAGCGTTTCACTGATTGCCATCGCCATAGCGCTAGATGTGCGCAGGTTGATTATTTTTGGTATAGCACATTAAATGATACGCATGGAGTTAAATCTAGGTAGGAAGTAGAGCCAGCAGTGGAATATCATCAAAATGTGATCATTAAAGTTCTTTTGGTTCATAAAAATTTTAAAGGCAGTTTACCATTCATCAGGAAGAAAGCGAAAGAGTCAAATAGCTATGAAACGTAGTAAGCTATATTTGTGAAAAAACGCCTAAAATAGAAATAATTAAAAAAGTTGGCCGTAGTCATTTAGATTTTCTTATATGCCATTATTTTCAGAAAACTGCAGTCGCTTGCCCTAGCCGCTTTTTGGGTAAGTTTATACCAATTTTAATTACATAAACGTCTTTGATAGCCATTTTCATGAGTTCTACCTAAATATCTTTTTGTTACAAATAAGTTTACCTACGCTTAATTTTTTTTTTACCTCTTTCATTTACTCCGAAACTTGGTTGTTTCGATTTTCGATTTCAAAATTGAAATATGAAAACGAGATATCGGCGGTGGACAGGTCTAAAATCGTTAGTTCAATTGTATCACAAGGATCACTATGAATCGTCTGAAAGCTAGGTGAGTCTAGGTTGCCAGTTCCACGCGACTAAGCCCAGAAGAACAGGGAACAAACTACGGCTTGGTTCCTTTTTGATACTTCCACAAAAAAAAATAGCAAGGAATTTCCAGTGTGGTCCCAGTCCAGGTGGTCAGCGTTTTAACACAAACTTTCCCCCCCACAGTTCCATCTTATGTCTCTCTACCCCAACCTGAGATTAAGGTGTGGTGCCGATCTAGAGAAACGGTTTTGGTTGAAGTGACACCTTCAGTCAATTTCCAGCTGGTGGTCCTCGTACCGAAGACTTCGGAAGAAGGCGGCAAAGTGAGTTTATTCGTTTTCTAAGCTATTATTTAGAAGCAAATATTTTACAAGCTTTATCCAAGAACCGAAGTATTTCTACACACGCACTATTTTGTAACTACCAAAAAAAATAGGGTAATGTAGTAGGGGTAGAACATTATGAATGTGCAATCAGAATTTTTAGTTTCGATAAAATGACAAAGTTATTAAATGTTAAAATTTTCAGAAATCCTGCATAAAATCATGGACATATTAGTTACGTAGTACTAGAGAGAAAAATGATGAAATGATTTTTGCTTGTTGAATCATTTCTCAATATTTTACTAAAAATTGTGGTTATTTAAAATTATTTTTTTTCGTGATGTGTTCAGTATCAGCAGATTCAGCAGCCAATATCGGCATTTTTTTTTGGTAATTACAAAATAGTGGTGTATGTGTACATATACACATAATATCTACTGTTATCGCTGACTATACCCTAGGATAATTCTATAAAAAAATAGCATTAGTCTTTACATTCTAACCTGCTTGAATTTATAAATTAGAAACCTCAAATTTTCCATTTTTTTTTCGGGCAATATTATTTTAATGTCGCGAATCTACTTTTCTAAGAAGCATCCGTCAGGTAATCGTAAAATAAACACTATATAATATGCTACTACACTAATTATGCACATAAGGGCGGGTGCAACAATCGAATGAGTGCAAACCCACCTGGAATGTACCTACATAATATATACTTACATTCAATTATATACCTACAATTCTTCCGTGGAGCCAGGTCAATGCGGGTTTTTAAATCAGGCGATAGTCAGAATAACGGAAAGTGAAATCGTTGGTATGCTATCTTCATCTTGTTTTAAATACGAGTATTTCAATGATAATTTACTTTGGTAGGGAGGGTTCTTATAGTATCAGGTAGGTACCTAGATACCTACCTGGTACATAAAAAAAACATAATTACTTTTTAACCTACTTCAAATAAAAAAGGAGAAGAGGTTCTCAATTCGGTTGTATTTTTATTTGTTGTTTGTTATAGCGTAAATTCGTCATTTATGAGTCGATTTGAAAAATCTTTTTTTATCTGAAAGATCTCATAGAAACTGCATCAAAATCGGTTCAGCCGTTCGGCCATGAAGTCGATTTCTCAGCTTTTTTAAACTTATATTATTATTGTCAGTGGAATTCGAACCCGCACCACCCTTACGCCTGAACAATATATTTTCAGATAACGCATAGCGTTATAGACCAAGGTTTAAATTTCGGCGTCATAAACATTCCTACTGCATCCGATGACTATGTACTATACGCCACTACGCTGGACAAAGATATCCGACCGACGTCATGGCTGAAGAAAGATGTGTTGCCAGCTTGGGACAAGGTCCCAATGCCAGAGCACAGGAACTACGACGTAAAAGTGCGATATGAGCACTCTAAAAAGAGTGCAATAGTCACGTGGAACCATACTGGAGGTAAGTCGAAGTAAAAAATCCTCTTATATTCAGAGATCCTTGTTATATTATCCTTTTTAACCAACAGCAACGAGTTAAACCCATTTCGGCAAATTCATCATCCGCACTTGGTGTGCGGACTGGTTTCCGCAAGTAGGCCGCTGGCGGGCCCTTTTTGCGTGACGCTTGACGCGTGTTGTTGGAACTTTTTTAGGTTCTTAGACACGTTGGTTTCCTTACGATGTTTCCCTTCACCGTTTGAGAGTACTGGCATAGTGCACATTCATTTTTCGACCGGAAAACTCATTGGTATACGAATGGATTTGAAACCACGACCATCGTAAGGCGGGTCCGATACCACTAGACCACTAGTGCTCTCCGTTTAACCCCTTTTCTTACAAGCGTTCGGTTGTATTTTTTTATGTTCGTTATCGCATAACTTCGTAATAATAACAGCCTGCCAACACAAATTTAAAAATAAATACCATACTTTCAGTTGATAATTTTTATCCCACAGTTTCATCAAAATCGGTTTAGCAGTTTGGCCATGAAGTCAAATTCTAAGTTTTTTTAAACTTAAGGGCCTACATCAGGTGAAACCGAAAATGTAAAGTAGCATTTTTTTTCGTTGTATGGACGAATCCATTTAATTTTTTTGTAAAATATAACAATTAAATGGTGTAAAAAAATTATGTTCCGGCTAGAAATTCTCTTAAACTCACTGGGTTCGATAAAATTGAACGCAAAGTTTGCCAAAAACTCTCAATTTTTTTTGGATTTGAAATGGTTTTTTTCCGTTGCTGTTAGAGCCATTGCAATGAAAGTTTTGTTCCCTTAGACCTAAATAAATACGTAAAAACCTGATGTTATTGCACTTTTCTTAGTTGCCGTAGTTTTTATAAAAAAATGAAATTTTCAAAAATATATATAGGTAGGATTTCCTAGCTACTTCTCTCAGTACAGCCCGCGCGGCCGACGAGGTGAGGTCTATGTCAAATTTCGCGACATGACATTTCATCTCTGACTACGTAAAATATACCCTAGATTAAATCATAGCTACTACTGGTACTATAAATTTGCCACAGTGTAACATAAAACAAATTGTCACAGTATAACGAAATGACATAATACCATCTTCATCATACATTATGATCGATAACCTGTATTCACATCATCATCAGCCTGTAGAAGTATATATTTTATGTAGCATATAACTTATCTAGTACATTCTAGGGCACGTTCCTATCGTGCGTGACCAGCGAAGCGCAATGCTTTTGATAAATACCTCCATTTTTGTAGTTGCATAAGTAGCTATCTTCCTATCTACCCAGTGCTTTCCGTCATCATCATCAGTAAGTAGAAGTCCACTGCTAGATATAGACCTCCTTTATACATTTCCATGAAAAAACAATTTGCCGATTTCCCACGATCTTTAGAATGTCATCGGTCCATTAGGTGGAGGGGCGCTCTGGTTGCTTAGCACCGGTTATATTGTCGTAGCGACCCGCTTTTTGATTCTAAAGGCGTGTGTTCAAACCCCGTCATGCACAAATTAGTTTATCTGCCAAAAAACCTATGTGCACTATGTCAGTACACTCTAACGGTGAAGGAAAACAATAAATGAAACCAACGTGAAGTAGCAAAACTTTTGAGGCACATTCATAATCCACCACACCAGCTTTAATTTTCTATTGACATGACAAGAAGAAGACTCAAAAACTAGTAGCCGATTTTAGGCCTTTATAAAAATAGTGTCGATTTTGCAAAGAGTTTGGGAGCCCATTACAATGAAAAGGAAGTATATATATATATATATATATATATTATGGACAATCTACACTACACTAAAGTATCCCTAAAGCCCTAAAGTAAGCAGAGTTAGTATTATGGGAACCAGATAGCTGATGTAATACTTAAATACATTTTGTTTGTAAATACATAGGTACTTGGAAAACAATATAACATCCAGATGGAGAACAAATATCTATGATCACCACACAAATATTTGTTCTCGGTGGGGATCGAACCCACGACCTATGGCGCAGAAGGCAGAGCTACTAATAAATGAGCTGAGAGCCCAGTCATAACAATAATATCATGGGTTTTGAGTATTTTTGATTGCCGTCTTTTAAATCTGGAGGTGTCTGTAATGTCCCGAATTCTGGAACTTTCTGTCAAAGGCTTCATGCACGGTGCGCTCAAATACCCAAATACCAAAATACATGTGCCTATTTCTATACACGCAGCAAGGAGTTTCCCAAGATTTTGCGTTTGACAGAACTTTGAAGAGTCAGTTGGGGTTGTCGAAACTCTTTGGTATACCTAATATTTTTAAATGCCAATAAAATACAATAATATAAGTCGAATAGACAGTGTTATTTCACAATGCTTCACTGATCTCCACCGCAATGAGCACCGAAGGCCTAAATGAGTGCAAAGCTTAAAGCCACCCATAAATAATTTCCATTTCAATTAATTTATGAATTGAAATGAAAATTATCTATGCATGTAATGTATTGTATTATGTATATCAGTTATCTAGCACCCATAACACAAGCTTTGCTTAGCTTGGGGCTAGATCATGTTGTGTGAATTGTCCAGCATTATTATTATTATTATTATTATTTATTTCCATAGGCATGAATTCTATGCACTAAGTTATACTTACTAGATTTACAAACAGATCTGGAAGTATAACCTTTTAGATAAAAGAAAAAATTACTAAATTGGATCATAAAATTAAATGAAGAAGGTATGCAGTAACAAACAATAAAACAAAACGGCTAAGCCGATTTTGATGAAATATTACTTTTCAGAAAAAAAAAGATTAAAAGGGAGAAGACGAAAGAGAAGAAAAAAGATAAGAATGTTATTGTACAAAAAAAATTGCCCCCCTTGCCCCCCAGGACCCCCCCTTTTGTGAGTGCTACCGGATGCCGTCGAGATAGGGGGTTTTCGATTGGGGTTTCGTATAGAGGGTTTCTTCCTGAATTGAAAAAACAAAAAAAACACCCTCCTCTTGCCCCTTTTTTCACCCCCCCCTTTCGTATCTTCCAAGCGGAGTGACTTGCAAGACTTTTTTTTTTGGGTCATGTAGGGAAGGTGAGATTATTTTGAAAGCAAAATAAATTTTGCCCCCCTCCCCCCTCTAGACCCCTTTATTATTTTTGACCCTTTTTTTCGAGTGGAGCATTGCGGCGAGCGAAGCGAGCCGCCATGCAACCATGGGGAACAGTGCGGCGAGCAAAGCGAGCCTGCTGTGACCCCCCCCCCCCCCCCTAAGCCCCCCAGAACCCCCTCCTCCTGAACCCGGGGGGAGGGTCGCGGCGAGTGAAGCGAGCCGTGCTGTGACCCCCCCCTCAAGCCCCCAGAACCCCCTCCTCCTGAACCCGGGGGGAACGTTGCGGCGAGCGAAGCGAGCCGCCACGCGACCACGCCCACCCTACTGAAATTTAGGGAAATCTAGAACCCCCTCCTACTGAAATTTAGGGTGTCTTAGGGGTGTGAAAAAATGTTCACTAGACTGACAGTTCAAAATTCAAAATGGCGGCTGTGCCACTTCCGGTTTTGCAAAAATCGTCCGATTAAGGTCGTTCAAACGGTTCATTCGACTGAGGACTATGATTGGAGATTGAATTTTAGGTTTTTTAAGGTGTTTGATTGGATCTTCACTTGGTTTAGGGTTCCGCCCCTGTGGGAACGCATTGAGGACGCGAGCTGCTTGCAGCTCGCGATGCACGCGACCCGGTAGTCAACGTTTGGGTTCCTTCCAGCGGTTTCGACCCGTTAAGGGTTTTGGCTTGACGTACAATTTAGGGTTCCGTATAAGGTTTTGATTGGGGTCTTACTACATTGAGCAATTTGATTAAGTGTTCGACTTTTAGGGTTCCTTAGGACTTTGATTGGAGTTTCAACTACACTTAGGAGCTTGATAATGTTAACATTTTTAGGGTTCCTTAGGACTTTGATTGGGGTTTTACTACATTGAGGAACTTGATAAAATAAACAACTTTTAGGGTTCCTTAGGCCTTTAATTGGAATTTTACTTCACTTAGGACCTTGATTATGTAAACAATTTTAGGGTTCTTTAGGACTTTGATTGGGGTTTTACTACACTGAGGAACTTGATTCACTGATCGACTTTTAGGGTTACTTAGGACTTTCTTTACTACTTTTTGGGGTTTTACAAGTGCAAGTGTAATGTAAAACTGGGAGTAGCACACCGACACGCGAGCTGCTTGCAGCTCGCGCACACGAAAAAACTAGTTAAGGGGCTGACGTATGGAAAATTTTCATACAAACGGAATACCAAAATGATTTCTAATTTAGACAGATTTACACTATATTGTGTATTTAAATAGTATTTATCTAGGTTCCTCAACAGTTTTTATTTCAAATTACTTACCTAATAAATAATAATAAATACTTACCTAAAATGAAATAAACACCAATCGCATTTTGCACATTTTTATGCTAAACTTATCAAGTTTTCTACCTATTGGTTTCGTACTAAAAACAACAATATCTTACGTGTTTTTTGTTAAGGAACCTAGTTTATATTGTCTAGTTACAGAATAACAATACTATGTGAAGAATACAAAAAGTTTTCAGTCATCATTTTTGGTATTACGGAACACGATCAAATTCATGGCATTTTCGAACGGCTACTATTGCTATCGCGCACGCACGGTGCGGGTGGCGGGGTGCAGGGGGAGGAAACGCTTGAAGCACACGGGACACTTCGGTTGTGTGTGTGAATCGCTCGGACTTCGGACTAGTTAAATACCTACACTGGCATAAAACATAATGCTTAGATATTTGATAATTGTTAGTTTAGGAAGGGTACTAAGTGAAGATGGGAAATACTAAGTACCTAGGTAGGTTGTAGGTTGGGTAAACGAAATCAAGGTGCAGCACTAGGTCAAAAAGTCTGCCGAAATTTCGAAAAAAGCCAACATTTCGACTAAAACAAATTATGAACCATTAATTTCTATACAGGATGGAATTTTGTAATGCCACCTGGAGGGAAAGTACTCTTAATACTGCAGATAGAAAATTTTACTCAAAGGAAACATTCCTTTATTTTTGGATAGAAAGCAATTTCTAAAATTAAAAATAAAATAATTTTTAAATTAATTTTTTTTTTTTAAAGGAATAAATTTATTCTTTTAAAGAAATGAATTCGTTATAAGAATAAATTTGTGTATCCAAGAGAATGGAGCCCATTTCAAGCAACTAATTTCAAGTAACTAGTTAGTTAACCATTTTTTGTAAATAATTAAATTAATTTAAGATTTCCTGGTTTTTCTTTCATTTAATTTATCATGTTTGTTAGAGAGATTTCATCCTTATAATTGACTAACGATCGATGCAATAAAAGTACAAGGTATAATTTTTCTGATTTTAGCCGGTTCAATTCCCGGGTGTGAGAGAATTTTCGAAAAACTTTGAATGCAGTTTGCTTTCTATTCAAAAATAAAGGAATGTTTCCTGTGAGTAAAATTTTCTATCTGCAGTATTAAGAGTACTTTCCCTCCAGGTGGCATTACAAAATTCCACCCTGTATATGAAGTATTGATAAAAGGTCTAAGAAAAATTACAACAAATTATTTTTTTTCTTTATTTATTTGTAGTTCAAAAAACTGCTACCACTCAACGTCCGGTGGAAATATTGATAAAAGGACTGAGAAATACTTGAACAAAATAGTTTTTTTTTTATATAACTGGAGCTCAATAAACAGAGTACCGCTCAACGTCTGGTGGAAATATTGATAAAAAGACTTGGAAAAATTTCAGCAAAATATTTTTTTTCTTTATTTATCTGGATCTCAAAAAACCGACTACCGCTCAACGTCAGGTGGAAAGATTGATGAAAGGACTAAGAAAAATTGCCACAAAATATTTTTAGTCTTTATTTATCTGGGGCTTAAAAAAACTGCTACCACTCAACGTCAGGTGGAAATATTGATAAAAAGACTTGGAAAAATTTCAGCAAAATATTTTTTTTCTTTATTTATCTGAATCTCAAACAACCGACTACCGCTCAACGTCAGGTTATAATATTGAAAAAAGGACTAAGAAAAATGGCTACAAAATATTTTTATTCTTTATTTATCTGGGGCTTAAAAAAACTGATACCACTCAACGTCAGGTAGAAATATTGATAAAAAGACTTGTAAAAATTTGAACAACATATTTCTGTTTTATTTTTCTGGAGCTCAAGAAATAAACTACAGCTCAACGTCAGGTGGAAATATTGATAAAACGACTAAGAAATTAAAAAAAAACTTTATTTATTTGGAGCTCAAAAAACTGCTACCACTCAACGTCCGGTGGAAATATTGATAAAAAGACTGAGAAATACTTTAACAAAATAGTTTTTCTTTATATAACTGGAGCTCAATAAACAGAGTACTGCTCAACGTCTGGTGGAAATATTGATAAAAAGACTTGGAAAAATTTCTGTAACGTTCACTAGAAGTTGCTTCATGCAATCAAAATTGAGTTCTATATAGTAATTGTGATAAGACATAAATAATTTTTTTTTCAGTTTGTTTATAATCATTATATAAGTATCCACCTATAGTAGGTTAGCTTGGTACACTTTTTTCGCGAGTTTTGTGCGAAAGCCGAGGTCCATGTAATTGTAGGTCGATGTTCGCAATCGTTGGTTTTGCGGTTTTGCGAGCTGCGTCCGTCACCCTCTTAATATCTAAACTTAAACATTACGGTATTCTAAATCGCTCCATTGACTTATTACAATCGTACTTGACTGATAGAATCCTTAAAGTTGATGTGGGCGGTGAGAGATCTTTTGGGTCAGTTATTGACATAGGGGTGCCACAAGGTTCGATAAATAAATAAATAATAAATGACCTTCCTTTTTTGGTTAAAAAACTATGTGAAACAGTACTATTTGCTGACGATACCTCATTAATTTTTAAAGTCGATAGATAGAAGGCTAATTACGATGACGTTAACGCATCTCTGTCGTAAATACTTAACTGGTTTAATAATCTTTTACTTAATGTTAAGAAAACTCATAAGTTTTATGAAAAAATATTTTTTGAGTGTCAGTTCTAAGTATAAAAATCTTAATGCGGTTTACAGAATACATCTATTTACCAAGTTTCATCAGTACATATAGCTTTTACAGTTTTGTAAGTACCATACTTCAAGCAAATAAATTATTTCTTTTCATTTCATTTCATTTTTTTGAAAAAAAGTGACTGTGACATACGGATGGACAGACAGACAGACATGACGAATTTATAAGGGTTCCGTTTTTTACCTTTAAAAAATACAAGTGTTCATTCACCGACTACCGACATTTATGAACTTGCAACTCACTCTGGTTTTGCATAATATGAGGAAAATCTCTTCTTGGTGGAAGGTTTCTTTTATTAAATCTGGGGCTATTTGCTTGTTATACTATATAAATTAGACTACTACTACTACACTACTATATAAGTTAGATTTAAAATGTAGCGTTCGTGGTAGTTTAAAAAATCCGCACAGCTTGCCATTGTTATCACCAATCCTGGATGAAAAATATGCAATGGAAACTCTGCGACGGGAATCAGCTAACATAACAATTGGGTTATATTTATTTACTGAATATCTGTCTGTGTTTTTGTCTAACGAAGCGTATTCTAGTCAACACATTGTAATGTCGTGACAAATGTCAGACCCAAGCACAGAATAAGTAATAGTTGGTATCAAATACATGAATTCACAGCTCAGGTCAGGCAACGCCATCTTTATTTTAAATTTTTCCAACTTTCCGGTCGTGTTTTGTTTTTAGACCAGAGTATAGCGGAGGCTTAATTATGATGTTATTTTTTTATCCGAAAGGATGAATTGGTCCTACAGCACTTTCATCAAAATATGTTCGTCAGTTTTTTACATGAAGTCGGTTTTTAAGTTTTTACTTATCTTGTGGTATTTCAGATTCAGATGTATGCTTCAAAATCACAAATAACTGTACCAATGGAAGAACGACGCCTATAACAATTTGGGTAAGAGATTGCCTCGTAGGTCACGCATGTTAGGAACGAGCCCTACGATTCACTACCCTGCGTCCATCAACTTGAGGCGTACAGATGTTCAGCCTCACGTGCCAGTAATTGCACCGGCACCCACACCCTTCAAACCCAAATACACAATGCTGCTTCACGGCAGGAATAGGCATGGTGGTAGTACTTCCCCGGGCGAGCCCTTCACAAAGGGCTCTAATACTACGACTACCTAATTTTAGCTCTATCTATTAATTGTAAGCATTATGTACGTTTGAGTAATAAAATATCTTCATCCGTCCGAGCATCAGTAAACACGAACAGCAGCGTTTGAGTTTTGGGTTATTTGGAATTCAAGTAACTACTGCTTACTGACAGTATGCGTACCGAATCTTTCATTCAAATTAATTTGCAGCCTAACGAAGAGCATCAGGTGGCATTTGAAGACCTACCTTATGGCGAAAAATGCACGGTCGAAGTTAAAGGCCTCTATGGAAGCACTAATATTGAATACCAGACCCCTGCGCAAAAAGGTATGTATTATAAAAACTGACAATAAGTCCGTCTATACTTGTCCATGGGCTTATTTATCGAGATTCTTCATCTTACTTTGTTCTAATTTAACTTCATAAAACTTTGAATTTAAATTAGATTTAAATTCGTCTTTATTTTTTGTGTTTGCTGATGATTCATCATTTATAAGATTTCTTTTTCTTTCTTTCATTTTTAATAGAAAATTCATCCGAATTGGTTCAGCTGAGTTGTTTGTTATAAAGTCGATTTTAAAAGTTTTTAAAATTATGCCTTTGAAAGCATAGCTCAGCTGTGGAATACATTTCTTTGTCACTTTACGATTGTAATACTTACAATAACAATAATGGCTTAGAAGTTCTGAACACGTATTTCATTTATAGAGCTATTACCGGAGATTCCTCAAATCAGATGGATCGAGGCAACACAAGAAGGCGATGCTTGGAAAGTTCGAGTTGAATGGGCCGAGCCCCGCGGCCTTCAACCAGATGGATACCACTTGAGGCTGGAAGCTGACGACAACCAGACTATGGTGGTGCCTGGAGTGAGTACTTCAGATGGTTTCTAGTTAGAGCTCTTTGTGAAGGGCTCGTTCGGGGGGGCTCGTTCGGGGGGGTTACCTCATGCTTATTTCCGCCGTCAAGCAGCATTGTTGTGTTTTGCTTTGAAGTGTGTGGGTGAAGCACTGCTGGTCTAGTGGTGGTGGCCCCACCTCCCAACTCGAAGGTCGTGGGTTCAAATCCAGTCGTGTACCAATTAGTTTATATTAATGTATGTGCACTAGGTATGCTAGTACTCTCAAAACACTGAAAGAAAACATCGTGAGGAAACCGGTGTGTCGTAGAACAAAAAGTTCGAGCAACACGTGTCATGCGTCACGCAAAAAGGGCCCGCCAGCGGCATACTTGCGGAAACCAGTCCGCACACCAAGTTGCGGATGATGTTTTTGTCAATTTTGAAGGGTGTGGGTGCCGATGAAATTAGCTAGCGTAGTACATACTCTACTCTTTATTGCAAGGCTAGATCAAACGAATGTTACAACCTACATAACGGCGGATTGTGAAACGGTGTCGTGCGTGGTCAGTAAGTTCATCGGAAGGCTGACACGAGACACCGCTCGTACGTCATAGCTTACGTCTTTTCAGTTTTATATTACTGTTACATGTTTGTTTTTAAAGTAAACCTACTTAGCAATAGATCAATATTTTATGTGTCACAATAATTTGTTTGCTGATTTAGGGTCAGTTCACACCGAGACGCGACGCGGCGCGACGCTGCGCGCACATTTTTCATAGAGCGACTCAGAATATACTTTTCATTACTCATACTCTGAAAGTAGGTCTGAAGTTGTCTGAGGGGCCTAATTGAAAGTAATACTTTCAGCCCTAGGGAGAATCGTTTTCTACTGACAGCTGTCAAATTATAAAAAAAAACAAGTTCTATTTTATTCAACCATGTTCCAACTTTCTAAAGTCTTTCTAACTGCAAGGAGGTTGTTAAACCAAATTCCAACTTTTTATTCAGCAAGTAGGTTGGAAACCCATTACAACGGTAAGAAGTTTAAAAAGTCTAATTAGAGCGCAATGTAAAATTTAAATTTAAATAACATAAAGATAGTATTAAATAAATAATATATCATCGATGTCAACAATATTTATAAAAAATATGATAAAAATTAGCACTGCCTACAGTAGGCAGTGCTAATTTTTATCATAGTAACTATCCTCGTGTGTTGATCCCTTATACGGCTTAATTATTATATTCGTACTCGTACGTTCAACTATTTCTTTAAAATAACATAGATTTGAGCAAACAATTTACCATTTTTTAAATTATGAAAATGAAAATAATGGCTGAATAATGCTGGCGAACCGAAGCCGAAGGCCCGCCAGAGAAAAAGAAAAAAAAAAAACCGGGAAGGCGGCAATTCAATCTTCATTGTCACAAATTTTTCTTTCATGTTTTTATTTTTACTTTCCTTGTATTCGTAATGAAAAGCACAGTGTTTACCTCGGATGAAAGTCTTTTAAGTCCCTCAAGCTCCATTGGCGCCCTCGCTACGCTCTGGCGCCAAACCCGTCTCGGGACTCAAAAAACGTGACTTTCAACACTCAGGTAACAATGTACTATTATTCACTACACGATAAGATACACATTACATTGTGAGAATTCAGATTACGTTGCACCACGCAGCACTGCGCCTCGAGGCTTTTGAGTATCGTCGCGTCGCGTCGCGTCTCGGTGTGAATTGACCCTTAAGTTGGAAAGTTGCTTCTGACGTGCTTCTGAAGTTCATTGTAGGGTGATTGGTAAATACAAACATTTTAATGAAAATTTCAAAGATTTAAAGATTGCTAATACAATCTTTAAATCCACATTATGTAATAACTGAATTTTTGACGGCAATAAAAAAATATCATTCGTTTTTTATTCCAATCTATTTAAAAGCTCTTCTTTTTGAGGTATAATTTACGGAGAAATCTGACAAATTGTTGAGATTATGGCCATCAAACCAAAATTAAGGCGTAAATAAAAAAATCTCAATCTTTAATAACTATCTTCAGTAGGTATTGCATTGTACAAACAGACTCTGTTTCTGGCTCTCGTTTTGAGTCTGTGTGAGTGTTGACTAAATAAATCCTACGTCGAAACGTCACACACACAGTATAAATACACTGGTGAGCACCCCACAGACTCAAAACCAGAGCCAGAGACAGAGCTAGACAGAGCTTGTGGTAGGCTTACAGGTCTTATAGATGAATTCAAGGACTTTTACTATTCGCATTATTTTATTTTTCAGAGTGCAACAGAGGCCATCTTCCTAGATGTAACAGGCGAGGGTATATACAACTTGGAAATGTACTCCTTTAACATTTACGGCGAAGGACACACTTACAAAAGAGCTCTATTTCCTCCCAGAGGTATGTACCTACAGTAAAGGTATATGTTTCTGCCACCCTCTAAATTCTGGTTTGTGAGGGCCATTTGACATTGTAATGCTTGATTTCATGGAACTGGCACCTAGACTCATCTAAGCTTTAAGACGTTCCAATGTGATCATTGTGATACAAATTAACAAAAGGTTGATGACTTTTTCTTTGGCTCCACTAGCTAACAAAGTCGATTATACTACTTACCGATGGAACTTGCATATGAGCCACCTGCATGTTGGTAGATCGCCTATAATAAGGCATCAACGATTGTGGAATACTTACGTGGTTTGTACGGGAGCTGACGACCATATATGAGGTTCATCATGGTTGAAGACCATTAATTCTGATACTGATTCTGACATTAATGCTGATTCTGAATTAATCAAAAAAGTTTCGAACATTGGCTGAAAGTACCCAAAAATTGCAATTTTCCACGCGCACGCTTGTTTTTTGGTACTTTCTACAATATTTTCTGATTGATTTGGAATCAGCAACGCGTCTGTGATAATTGTGTTTTAGAGAGGTCTTATATTTGTATCAAGGCGATACGCAATTTATTAGTAGTATGGTTCTGTATAACGTTGTGCAATGAAATGGGCCGATTCTTCGAAAATCGCATCACGGTACCGTATCATTATCATCACACACAATATGTGGAGTGAAGGGAATATGGAAAATTATCTCTTAAGATCAGGCAATGACGTGTGCCTTCCCCCCAGGTGACCGGCGCTGGGTGGGCTGGGCTGGCGCAGCCGGCGGCGCGTGGGCCGTGGTCGCGTTGGCAGCGCTAGCCACCGTGCTGTGCCGGCTGCGCCAACGACACGTCAACCGTCACAAAATGAAACCTAAGGTACAATGCACTTTGCGATTGTCCTCTTGACTATGTGGCCAGACGACTTAAGGCCTGGCTGGTATGCCGATATTTAGTGCTGAATTAGTGACGCAGATTGGTATAGGTTTCAGAATTTGTACCGGTCTGGTTCTTGAGTTCGGACCTGAGGTCAACCGGCATTTATTCTAAACTGAAAAAAATATGTTATATCACTTTGCCAGTACTCTTAAAACAGTGTAAGAAAACATCGTGAGGCATATTGTTGAACCTAAACTTTCAAAAACATGAGTTTATTACACGAAAGAAACCTTTGTTCCCACACTTAAAACCCTTCACGACACTGGTTTAATAGTACATTGTTACCCGAGAATTTAAAGTCACGAATTTAAGTCCCGAGACGGCATTTGGCGGCTCCATTGGCTCGAGGGACTTAAATAAGTCTTTCACCTGAGGTAAACACTGTGCTTTTCATTACGAATACAAGGAAAATAAAAAAGAACTAGTGACACGCCAAGAAGAACTGAATGATTAGGCTTTCCCTCCTTCAGCCGGCTCCAGATACGAAGGCAGAAGACTTGCAGCCGCTGGAACCGGAGAGCGAGGACCAGTGGGAGATCAGGGCGGAGAGGCTGCTGCTGCACGAGGTGATCGGCGAGGGTGCGTTCGGAGTGGTGCGCCGCGGCAGCCTCGCGCCCAGCTGGAAGGATGTGGCTGTCAAGATGTTGAAAGGTTCCTTACTAAACTAAATCGTTACTAGTTTAAGTTACTAGCCTACTTTTCTGTTTTTGTTACTAACACCATGGACTTCTATATTAGTTGTCTGAATAAATAATTTAATTATTATTCAAATATTTTTACAATTAGATTTTTCATTAATTATTAAAAAAACCTTAAAAACCGACTTCAAATTTAAAAGGTGGCGATTCTCAATGCAATTGTATTTGTTTGTTGTTTAGAGCATAATAGAGCTTCGTCATTTTATGAACCGATTTGAAAAATCTGTTTTATCTGGAAGGTTCAAACATGATTCTTCCAGATTGGTCCAATTCCAAATTCAAGTCAAATTTCATCAAAATCGGTTTAAAAGCTTGGCCATGAAATCAGTTTCTTATTTTTTTTGAGTATATCTATTTTGAAGGGTGGGGGACACCGGTGAATCCTGACAGGATACAAAATGTATTCAACATAACGTCGGAGTTTAATTTTTTAATCTTGAGTGAGAGAGAAGGATACCAGTGACACGATAAGAAGAAGAATTAAACGAATTCTTCTGTTTACAGATTTCCCGTCCCCAGACGAAGTGCGGGCCTTCCGCCTGGAGATGGAGCTGATGAAGAGTGTGGGGGCGCACCCGCACGTGGTGAGTCTCGTGGGGTGCTGCAGCAACAAGCGGCCTCTCATCGTGGCGGAGTACTGCGCGAGGGGGGACCTACTCAGCTTCCTGAGGTACACCATTCTACCGGTGCACTTCTCAGGCCTGGTTCAGAAACAGAGCTTGTCTGTCTGTCAGTCTCAAGCATATTGTTTGACAGTTCTCCGTTTAAATGTCAAAAATCTTTGCACTGTTTCTGAATACGAGCCTAAAGCCTTGCGCACGTCTAGCGCGATGGCGATGACGATCAGTGAAACGCTGTCAAAAATGTCAAAAACGCTGTCAGCGATAATTGACAGCGTTTCACTGATCGTCATCGCCATCGCGCTAGATGTGCGCAGGCATTAAGTGTTAACTTCAACGATTTAAGAAATATACCCCAGGAGTGGTCAACTGCATTTCGACAGCATTCTTAGCTCAAGTTGGTAGTGTAGTCTGCCTGCTAAGCTGGAGGGCGTGGATTCGATCCCAACCGCGAACTTCAAACCGAAACACAGCAATGCTGCTTCACGGCATAAATAGGCATGGTGGTAGTGCTTCCCCGGACGAGCCACACACAAAGAGCTCTACTAATAGGTACTAAAGTTAAACTCTACCTTGAAACTTCATTCAATTAATCCAGCTAAATAATTACAGATGCTCCTGGGATATAATGTTATCAAAACGCAACGCGAAATACTACAACAACAACATTGACAGTTCCGACTACCGAAACGACCTCTTCAAATGCAACATCCAAAAAGAACATTCTAGATTAGCCGTCAACAAAATGTACGATCTACAGGGCATGAGCGAAACCGACCTAACTCCTCGAGACTTGCTATCATTCTGCCGCCAAATCGCTATGGGCATGAAGTTCCTTGCAGCGAACAGATTAATTCACAGAGATCTAGCGGCTAGGAATGTTCTAGTAACAGCGGATAGAACACTGAAGATAGCCGATTTTGGGTTATCGAGGGATGTGTATGAAGAGAATCAGTATAAGCAGAAAGGGAATGGAAAGATGCCGGTCAAATGGATGGCGTTGGAATCTTTGACGCGGAGGATTTATACGTCGCAGAGTGATGTGTGAGTGACTTGGAATTATTTTAGACCCTCTGTATTTAATGTTTCGCCCTCGTTTGAAAAATACGCATTTTCTTGATATTTTTCACAGAACAATAATTTTTGGATCTCGAGTAGTAAATTTTCAGCCGTTTTTAGTTAATATTCTTGCAGTAGCAGGTATCATCTGTTTTTGGTTAGGCATGTTATTAATTTTATAGGAGAAGTGAAAATTCGATGGACAAAGTTGATGGCCCACCTGATGCTAACTGGTAACCATAGCCTCATAGGTCAAGTTAGAAAGTGTTCTACAATGCATTGCCCTCCATCTTGTAATAAGTTTTAGGAATTATAGAAAAATAACCATGATTTTTGGAAATTCAAAATTCCTGCCTGCCTTTATGGGAAACATGATTGATTTTATTTACTGACGTACTTACCTACTTACCTATGTATGAAATATAATTGATCTTGTTAAAGGTGGTCATTCGGAGTGGTGGTATGGGAGGTTGTAACAGTGGGAGGGGCGCCTTACCCCGAGATACACGCGGCGAGACTGCCCAGGTTACTGCGAGCTGGCTACCGAATGCCACGACCGCCCAACTGTAGCAAACAGCTGTAAGTATCTACTCTTCATCATCAGCCTGAAATCTACTGTTATGGAGTGAGATCAGAGGGGATATCTTATCTATCATTCGGAGTGTTGGTATGGGAGGTAGTGGTGGTATGGGAGGTAGTGGTGGTATGGGAGGTAGTGGCAGTATGGGAGGTAGTAACAGTCGGAGGCAGAAACAGCTATAAAGACTTTTTATTTTATTTATTAACTGAGAGGGTGTAATTTTCCAGAAATACTGACTTATTACTCATAGGAATAAATTTCTAGTTTTTTTGTGATTTTATATCAGCCAAACATCCAGATCCGTTCAGCTGTTCTGACGTTATTGAGTAACAAACATCCATTCATATAAACTTTCACATTTATAATATTAGTGTAGTGGGAATTAGTGGGATCAAGTTGGATAGCTGCACCCCGTGGTGTTACCCGCGATTAGAAAGCATGTAGGTAGGTACTTTTCCTCTATGTCTATGATACGAGTAAGTTCATCCTCTAACTATTAAGCTGTAGCAACCTTAGCGGGATTTCAACTCAGCCGACTTCAATAAAAAAGGAGGAGGTTCCCAATTCGATTGTATTTTTTTTATGTTATTTGTTGTGTTATTTGATAATTGTTTTTATGAACTGATTTACTCAATTCTTTTTGGATCTGATTTGTAGGTCCAGATTGGTCTCATTGTCACATCAAAATTCATAAAAATTGGTTTATTATTTATAAAAAATTGGTTTAACATTTTATTGGTGTAAGTATTATTGGTTTATTTGTTGGTATACCTATCAGCTATCTGGTTCCCATAGTACAAGCTCTGCTTAGTTTGGAACTAGATAGTGTTGTGTGGATTGTCCGCATTATTTAAGTATTTAATAGTTTGGCCATGAAGTCACTTGCTCATGTTATTTCTCCAGATACGAGTTAATGCTAAGTTGTTGGCGCGCGCACCCCCGCGAGCGGCCGACCTTCTCAGAGCTGCACCAGCGCTTGGACGAGCTGCTGAACAGCGCATGCGCGGACGAGTACCTGTGCCTCGAGCTGGATGAACAGGCACCGCCCATGCCGCGCAAGCACAGATACTTGCAGATGATCATGCGGTATGTTGCTTCTTGGTGTCAGTTGACTGACGTCTGGCCTCTCAGCTCAGTTGGCTCTGCCGTCTGCGGCGTAAGTCGTGGGTAACTATTCCCACCGAGAACAGATATTTGTGTGATGAATACAGATGTTTGAAGAAATAAATAAATATGGATTGTCTACAATATTTATTTAACTTTAGTTATTTTATAGTTCTTTCGAAAAAGTTTGGTGAAAGAATTTTACATGCCCTCGAAGACGCTCTTTCTCTTTTTTTCTAGTCGTATCAGTTTTTGTTGAAAGGATTTTAAATACCCCTTAGAGACGTTCTTTTCTCTTTCTTCTTCTAGGGGTGACAGTTCTTTCAAACTAAGTAGGTATGTGGTGAAAAGATTTTTTCATTACTCATACTCTGAAAGTTAAACTTTACTAATTAAACGCCTAATTGAAAGTAAAACTTTCAGCCCTAGGGAGAATCGCTTTCTACTGACAGCTGTCAAATTATAAAAAAAAAACAAGTTCTATTTTATTCAACCATGTTCCAACTTTCTAAAGTCTTTCTAACTGCAAGGAGGTCGTTGAACCAAATTCCAACTTTTTGGTAAGTAGGTTGGAAACCCATTACAACGGTAAGAAGTTTAAAAAGTCTAATTAGAGCGCAATGTAAAATTTAAATAACATAAAGATAGTATTAAATAAATAATATATCTTCTAAATTACTTGATTAATATATAGCTTCAACTATTTATTCAAAATAACATAGATTTGAGCAAACAATTTAACATTTTTTAAATTATGAGAATGATAATAATGGCTGAATAATGCTGTCGAACCGAAGCCGAAGGCCCGCCAGAGAAAAAGAAAAAAAAAACCGCGAAGGCGGCAATTCAATCTTCATTTTCACTAATTTTTCTTTCATGTTTTTATTTTTACTTTCCTTGTATTCGTAATGAAAAGCACAGTGTTTACCTCGGGTGAAAGTCTTTTAAGTCCCTCAAGCTCCATTGGCGCCCTCGCTTACGCTCTGGCGCCAAACCCGTCTCGGGACTCAAAAAACGTGACTTTCAACACTCAGGTAACAATGTACTATAAATGCGCCTCGAAGAGGCTCTTTTCGTGCACTTACACACAATAAGTACCTACATGTTTTTCGAACTCTTTATGGTTGACATGCCGCTGGTTTCTTCACGATGTTGTCCTTCACCGTTTGATAGTACTGGCAATTGGCATAGTGTACGTTAGGTACTGATGTGTTTCATTATCCAATTGCTTAGTGTCTTAACATGGTTCTTAGCTAAGTTCCGACGATATTCTAATATCGTCAGAACTTAGCTAAGAACTGTAACTTTTTTGTAAAATGAACGACTTATTTAAAATGTTTACGAATATTTTTTTAATTACTTACCATTGTTGTCCACAGAGGGAAACGCGCCTGGACGCGAGAAACGTACGAGCGCCCTCTGAAGACCATCCAAGCAAATCACAACCACTACACATCCCCTCCTGTAACGCTCAAAGGACCCGTCTGACCATAGCTTGGTGCGACCATGGCGATGCTTTACAGCTCAAAGGCAAAGAGAATTCAATAGAGGATCACTCTGAAACGTCTTAAAGCTAGGTGAATCCAAGGATTTTATATACTATCTGGATAACGCACGAAGATTAAAAATCAATATTTCATTCATACAAACTTATGCTGTAATTACTATAGTATAAAGTTTATTTTTTTCTGTCTCAACTCAGAATAGAAAAACGAACTACATGAGAGACTCAAAAATAGTAGTTTGTCCTTGTCTAGCAAGTTGCCATTGCAAAACAAAAAGTATTTGATAGATTTAGAAGATTTCTCTCATTTCAATAAATTTAATTAAAAATAGGTCATTTGAATTCTTCTAACTTAATATTTTTTTATTTTGCGTGTTTGATATTTTTTACGATAATATTGCAAGTAGGTACAAGTTGTAAATGCTATTTATAAGAAGTCATATTAGTAATATTTCGTCAGCTGCAAGCGGCAATACTGGCTATAACTAAAAATGGCGATGTGACGTGGTTTGTTGATCTAAAATTATTGGTGTGGTTTTTGTGATTTTTAGCTAAAGGAATTGATATTATTCGTCAAAATGGTTCATTTTTGCTGCGTAAATGGTTGCAAAAAGGAATGGTATCCCGGTTGCGGCTTAAAATTTCACAGGTGAGCTATTTTAAATGTTTTTATGTAAGTGGTGTTATAGGGTGTCCATGAATATCAGAGGGCCTAGGAACAAAGATTGTAATAAGTAGGTACAATTATTATGGTTTAATTTTTGTAGAGGTATTGCATACTATTACACAAGCATGACGACTATGTTAATGAGTCACGAAAAAAATTGAAACCGAATACAGTACCTTCAATCTTTAAAATGGAAAGTCATACTTTTATAGGTGGTCATAAAAGTTATAATTACAAGTAAATATAAGTTAGAAGTAATATAAAAGTTATAATTACTTAATTGTGTTGTATCAAAGATAATATATTTTGTTTATTTACAGATCAGACCTACAGCAGTGATTTATAAATTGAGCAGTAGGTATACTGCTCAATGTTTTAATGTTATAACATTAAAAAACCCAGAAAAGAAAGAAGTGCCACAAAGTATCAGAAGCCATGCTCGTCAGGACCACCTGAGAAAAAAGCTAGGAGGGAAGAATCCGAAAAATCAACCCAATCGAACTTAAATACTAATACGCCAATACACAAATACAAAAACACATACATACGCACATAAAATGCCAAATTGCCCAAGTTGTTTATAAGATCTTCGTTCGCTTCGCTCACTCGATCAATTATAATACAAGTTGGAATATAAAAGATTGTACCTTAACATTTACTTGTTTTATTTTTTAGAAAACATAAATTATTATGCCTAGTAAGTACCTAGTTTTTATACTTAATTGCGTATCTGGGCTCGTGTGAAAATCAATAAAGCTATTTTTCTCAGAAATAAGAATATTCCCAGAAATAAGCCCTAGCTAGCTCGATTATTCACCCCCGTAAACCGCCATACTGCAAATTTCATCGAAATCATTACAGCCGTTTTAAGAACGTGAATACAAATCAGTTTGTACAAATAAATAAACAAATATTGCTAGTTTAGGATAGGTAGTAATTTATTCTAATAAACAAGATACACCTACAGTGCTTTAAGAAACAGGTAAAAAAAAATATATCAAAAGAAATATTCATGAAGTGCCTATGTTGTTACCTATAATAATAGAGGGAAGGGAGGCCTTCGCCCTGTACGGGGAAACAAAAGTCAGTAATTAACAAATCAGTACATTTTATTTCAAGCAGTTTCTTTCGATTTTATAAAAAGTACAGATGTGTGGACATCCTACTTAGAAAGAGATGCGTTACTACTTTGGTGCTCTCACCGGGCTCGTTTTTAGGAAACACTGCGTTATCCAGTTTACGAAGTATGTAGATTCATGGGTGAATCTAAGTGCAATCAAGAAGAACAGGCAACAAACTGACGGCTTGGCTCCTACCGTTCTCTTAAAGGGTCCTTTACAAAACAATATAGGGCATAATGTTATTAAAAAGATCGCTCTGAAATGTCTTAAAGCTAGGTGAATCTGAGTGCTACGCGATCAAGCCTAGAAGAACATGCAACCAACTTACGGCTTGGTTCCTACCGTTCTTTTATTCTGTAGGGTCCAGTACAAAATAATATAATAGTGAAGCTCCACTAAAGTATATAGCTCTGGTACAACTAAAAGTAAAGACAAAATGGTTACTCTAGAGGCATTATCCAGGGAGGAAATAGGGGACTACGTTTGTATGGAGAGTCGCCTGTGTTGTACCCTCTTAAGGTGCATCTAAATGCAATTAAGGCTAGATGAACAAGTCACAAACTGTGGCCAATCAATAGATAGTATTGTCTGCTAAGTCACAGCACTGTGACTCAACTGAAATTAACCTTGAAAATAAAAGATTTTTAAAATTTAAAGATCAACAAAATAAAGCCTTACCATTCCGAATTTGATAAAGTAACACTCAAAGTGTCTCCATAGAAGGATTATTTTACACGATCGATGTGTTGTCTAGTAATGATTACAGGGTTAGCAAATAAATTTATTTTATATCGTTTACTTAGTTTTACTGTATACCTACTAAGTATCTATTGTATTTTGGCGATGTGTACTTACATAAGAAAATGATATTTAGATAACAAAGGCATTTATGCACACATGTACCTTAAATATTTTCCTATTAATATAAGCTGTAGGTATTATATTTTTGACGAATAAATAATTTAATCTACTTTCTCAGTTTTTTCTGTTTTCTAAAATGACCTAACTTTCAGATCTTACAAAATGTTTAACGTTCTAAGGGGTAGTCAGTGGTAACAACGCACTATCGCAATTACATCATCATTACTTTATCATTTTATCTGATCTCATTATTGCCTAATGAAGTTTAACTTCAATCAAGTAAATTTAAAAAAAACTTGAGAAACTGACTTCTTGGCCAAACTGCTAAACCGATTTTGATAAAATGTATTCTATGGAACCACTTTGAATTATGATTTTACATATCATTATGACAAAGGTAACCTTCCAGATATTTTTTTTCAAATCAGTTCATAAATGACGAATTATGCGATAAAAAACCAAAAACACAACCGAATTGATAACCTCTTCCTTTTTTATTTGAAGTCGGTTAATAAACATCCCTTATTTGTTACCTTCATATTTTCTTTAAATTCAATACAGAGTATGTATTTCACCTAGAAGATAAAAGATCTTAATAAAATATAAATCAAACACAGAGTATAATTTAAAATTATATTAACACTATAGGTATATATTACAGTGATATAACTTAGCGCTAAATACAAAAATATCCAATATCATCACTTTGCTCTTCGCCGATTCATTCGTTGCGAATTTTATACTTCACACTGTTTATATTACAAGAGAGTTGAAACAGTATAAATAATGTACGCTCATAAACAAGTATTTCTAACGTTTATGATCAGCAAACGGAACACGCATAGCTTTTTGTAGATGGCAGCACGAACGACTGTACCTTTTTGAATCTCTGGAGAATGACAGCTAGGATACTCAACTGTCAAATTTACGCATCAGTCGATGGTGCTGCCATCTAAAGTAAGCAAACGGCAGTTTTCCTTCTCCATTGTGTTTAACCCGCACTAATAAAGAAACTAATTTTCAAATTCATATTGAATTCCGCCATTTAATGGCGGTCCTAATATATACTTCTCACGAGTACAAGTGAAATGTAACTATCAAGATGAGAAGAGATAGAGAGAGAGAAGTAAATATTCGATTAGAGAAGATATTATGCATTTCTTAATTAGCACGAGCAGTAATATTAAAAATGATCAACAAAGCGATGGAGCGTGTAGTTTAAGGTGAAGACTTAACGTAAGTTTAAGGTTTAAGAAGCATGACTCGGATTGATTGTACACAAGATATTTTCTCGCATTCTCTATAAGTTTAGTGTTTTTATATCTTTCAAAAGGTCGATGTTTGCGAGCGAGAAGTACATCGACAGTTGCCTTCGCCTTATTACAGGAATATTCCTTATTTTAACTTTACATAGAGATACACTTCGAGATCACGTACACATCAATAACAGTAACCAACCGATTGGTAAAATTGGTTAATTTTTTTTAAGTTTTAAATTTATATTAGGTTAGAGCCAAATCCAATTCTTTATTTTTTGTGATTTAGAGACCAAACCAAGGGCCTTATGCTCGATTTGATCGAGAAAACTTCATGATGGAGATGACGTCAATCTCTTCCAAAAACAAAGTGGTTGTCTCAGTGCTGTCAGATTGACGTCAAATTATTAATAAAATGCGTCGATTGTGGATTATTAAATTAGAGCCTAAAAACAGAAAGTAGACTGAAAACTGTAAGTTAAAAAAATGGTATACATCCTCTTGAATATTTGTTACTTTATCCTCGAAGATGTCTAAGCGGCTAGTCAAAGGCACGTCCTTACAAATAACTGGAAAGTTTAATGCTTTAAGTATAAAACACGCATCCCACTCCTTACTATGAATATATAGTAAGTGTACATGCAATTAGGACGAACTCGATTATTTTATGAGCATAACATAAGAGCAACAACTTAACTTAGCCAGGTAAGTAGATATAGCATAACATCTTCTAATATAATAATTGTAATTATGAGTTAAAGAAATCGATGTAAAACATAATTAGATAAAACTGGTATTCCCTATATATGGTATTTATAAAATTTAAATCGTAATGAAATTAATTCTTAGAATAATATCATCTTGATTATTATTCTCGAATAAACTGATGATTAAAACTTAACGACGAGTAGACGATGATACATTCTAAAGAATAATATAGTTTTGATTATTATTCTCGAATAAACCATGATAAATTCTTAGAATAATTATGGTCATGGAGAAATTATTCTCGAATAAACGAAAGAATTTAACGATGATGTAAGTCTTAAAATAATGTGTTCTTGATTATTATTCTCGAATAAACGAATGAATTAAACGGTGATAGATTCTTAAGAATAATATCGTCTTGATTATTATTCTCGAATAAACGATAATACATATTTTTAAATCTAATTTAATCTGCCTACGTTAACCCACCGCTGGGTATAGGCAAGACTTTAACAAAAAGTATAAATATATACGAAAACCATGTTTTCTAGCTCTGATTCTACGTGATATGGTGTGCTAATAATGTATATATGTCAGCATTTTATTGTTTGCTATATTTAAACTGTTTAGAAGAAAACACGATAGCCGGTTCGACTTGACCTGAGCAGCTGTTTTGTATTTAAATTTACATCATACATGCTCAGTAAATAGGATTTTCTTTAGCGCAAAGAGGCTGTGTAAGTAGGCGTGTGCAGCCCAGTGAATTGTAAATGCGTTCCATTTTCAAATCACTTTTACCATCACACTATGCTTGATACGTAATGGTTCATTACAGTTCAAGAGCTATGCAAACCTCCTTGGTGAAACAATCTCTTTTCTTACAAAATGATATGAAAACTTTTTACTGAAAAGATATAGTAGCTCACAGATGTGTGCATAAGTGTGTTAATTTTAATAAAATTAATAGTGTAATAATTATAATAATACTTATATTATTATTGTAATTTTATTTTTCTCAAATTAAAATTACATTTTGTCATAACCGTATAAATGTTGTGTTATTGTTGTATCTATTTCTGCCGAAAAGCAGCATTGCTGTGTTACGAGTTGAAGGGTATGGGTGCCGGTGAAATCACTGACACGTGAGGCTGAACATCCGTATGCATCAAGTTGATGGTCGTAGGGCAGTGCATTGTAGGACACGTTCCTGACGTGCTTGACCTACGAGGCAATGCTTTGCAATAGGCAATGGTTACCACTTAACATCAGGTGGGCCATATGTTTGTTCCATCAGCTAGTTAAAAATTTACCTCGCATGAATGATGTAAAGTAGAATGCTTACCTCGGTCATAAGTAGCTATTGCACCCTCGAACTATATTTGCCCTCGCTCGCTTTGCTCGCTCAGGCATCTAAATATCTCGGGTACACTCGATCCATTAGCGCCCTTTGCGAGCTGCGCTCGCACGGGCGCCAAAAAGGATCTTGTTCTGCAAAAGCTCACTTACTGCCCTTGTATAACAATCTACTATTACTTGACGTTGGCAAGAAGGTACAGTGGGATACAGCTCAAGTTACCTAAAAACAAAGAAAAATTACGCTTACTGCAGCAAGGACATAAAAGCTAGCAGTGTATAGCCTGATGCGTATCCTTGTGTACAAGATGGCAGAAGTTATGAACAAAACAATATTTGAATAAGAGCGGTTACACGCTATGCTTTTAAGCAACCATACAAACGCGTTTTTTACAATTTTAAAAAGTTGCCACATATTTATTAGACAAAACCCATGATTTTCGTAATAGTTGGTTTTGATGTGTTCATGATTAATGTAAGTAAAACATTCTAATTTCTATTGTATTTTTTACCTACGCCCGATAGTTAATTGGAATAATAATAAATTTATATTTCAGTCTCAAGACAAAAATCAATATGGCAAGAAAGCCATCTTACAAAATAATCATATAATTTTAGAATTGTCATGAAATTGAAGCAAATAGTTTTTGCCAATTATTAAATACAGTATTAATTTCAATCCATTAGCTGTACAAATGATGTATAAAAGTGCGAACTCTATCGATATAAAACTAAACCTACCAGTACCTGGTTATATACAACACCTGGATCAAACTGTTAGTAGTATGAATGAACATAGAATGAACGAGAGCGGAAACGTCAAAACATTGTAGGTTGTAAAAAAATGTTTGTCCGCTGTGCACACACTAATGCCTAACAAAATTGGTTACGACTAAAACGAACGACAATGACGCGATAAATTGGTGAACCTGTACTCTTACGTTCATTCGTTCCTTGTTCACTCTTGTTTTTTTACTGAATGGTTCTTAGGTTTTTAAGGAATGTTGTTATTTTTTAAAAACACTTAGAAACTTAACTATCATATGAAAAACTTTACCTTAGGTGACAATTCCGCACTTTAGCTCGCGATAAAAACAAAAAAAAACTTTAAAAGTTACTACTTTCTGTACCACAAGTTTGAGTTGCGAACGTAAAGTGCCCCTAGCGGGCGTGTTTAGAACCATGTATTCAACAAACCCCACTCGAAAAACGGCTCGCTTTACACAAAAATAAGCGCAACTCAGACTCGGGAAACATGATACATTAAAATAATACATACATATACCTACCACACACAATTTTAAGAGTATTTCAAATTTACATGTTATAAGGTCTATCTATACGTAAAACTCGCGCCAATAAAGAAACAAATCCAAAATGGCGACGTTAATCATGCTATCTCACTCGTACGCTATTGGTCAACAATAAGGTAGAGTGAGAGGTGAATGATAAAAGGTGATTTTTCCTATATTAGTTTTTTCATTGGCGTTGGTTATTACGATATAATATTTATTTTATCCCACCAAAGCTTTGGCTGCTAATACTTTTATTTATCTACATACTTCATAGATTAGTTATAACTATATATTTATAATATAATTCATTTCCTTTACATAATAACTCTTCTATAACTCTTATCTAAGGCCATAATCTAGTAGTTAATATCTGAAATGCAGCTAATTTCACCACATTTTAAGAGAATTAGGTACGACAGCCAAGTGTATTTATGTCCTAAATAAAATAAGAGTAATCAATTATAAGAACAGTAGCTTTTCTGTACATGATGAGTTTTCTCGTCGTCATGTGCATGAACTCTAAGACCTTTTAAAAACGTGGTAAAACCGCTTAGGTCCTTAATACAAAAACATAGAACTTAGAATTTTATTAACACAAAAAAGCCAGAAATCGTTGGCAACCCTTTTATACAGTGGTAGGTACTTTACTTGAGATGAAAAGTCTTGAATGATTTGTGGAGTTCCAGAGAAAGTTTAAAAGGTGAATAAATATGTTTTTTTTTCAACGGGAACGGTAACGGGGCGAGCGAAGCCGCGGGCGGCCACTAGTATAACATATATGCTTTTATGCTATTACTAGTGGCCGCCCGCGGCTTCACTCGCCCGTTCCCGTAACACCCCGTTCCCGTTGCTTTTTCGGGATAAAAAGTATCCTATGTCCTTCTCCCGGTTCTAAGCTACCTCCCCACTAATTTTCTGCCAAATCGGTTCCGCCGTTCTTGAGTTATAAATAGTGTAACTAACACGACTTTCTTTTATAAATATAGATAAGAGTGTAAGTTCGATGCCGCTCTATACCTCGTGTGTCGAACAATGGAATCTGTGTTAGCTGGCGACTGCGGTCAGCGCAGGCGAGGGTCAGTCGATCGGCGGCGGCTGTGCGGGGATGTTCGACGGCGGGGCTGTTAGGTAGCCCGCTGAGTGGGGGATTGGACCTGTGGGACAAACGTACATCAATTTACCTATAAAACAAATTTAAAGCTATTCACCCCCGGCAAGTTTATCATGCGCACTTGATGTGCGGGCAGGTTTTTCCGCAAGTAGGCCGCTGGTGGGCTCTTTTTGCGTGACCCTTATGACACATGTTGCTCGAACGTTTTTAGGTTCTACAACACGCCGGTTTCCTCACGATGTTTTTCTTCACCGTTTTGAGAGTACTGGCATAGTGCATATACATTTTTCGACAGAAAAACTCTATGGTACACGAGTGGATTTGAACCCACGACCTTCGGATCGGAAGGCGGGGCCACTACCACTAGACCACCAGTGCTCTCTACTATTCACCCCCAATAAGTAATAGAATCATCATCCCAACATACCTACAATGTTTTATCTTTAGTTTGGGAATGTAGACGACCAAGTTTAAAGGGGACTAGGCGAGTGATCAATCGAACATTACGGCAACTAGACGTAAAGCGAAGTCAGGGTCGGCCAAGAAAACTTTTGAGGGAGAGTATGGCAACAAAAAAATCGATCAATACACATAATATACACTTTCATTCCAACTGCCTCACACTTTGAGCTAAGACCTCAAGTAATGTTGGTTAAAATACCACCGAAATGACACTTCATAACTAAAAATAGCACCAGAAAAACATTTAAAATGAAAAACGATGAAGCGTTAGTGCCGAACAGTCCCTATGACTTATTTGTCGAGTGTGATTAGGATCCGATGGCGCAGCGGTCAGCGCAGCCCCGTACCAAGAGGAAGGTCGCGGGTTCAAAGCCCGCTCGGCTCTTAACTTTTAAGACATTATAAAAATCTTTAAAATGAAAAAGCTATGTGACTTCCCAAAGTTTCTGAAAACATTCGCCAAAAGCCGTCTCTTTTCATCTACAGAAAAGTGACCGTGACAAATACACCTATAAGAACCGCCATGGCAGGTAATAAATCTGGTTCCGATAATACAAGCTCTGCTTAGTTTGGGGCTAGAGGTGCAGTGTTAAAACCCGATAAATGGAAAAAATATCGAAAATTTGTTTTCGACAAAAGCCGATAAATTAAGAAATTCTGATTCTCGTGAGTTATAAACAAATTTTATTTTTTTTACATTTATCGGGTTTTAACACTGCACCCTCGAGATAGTGTTTAGTGATTGTCCGCATTATTTATTTATTTACCTGTGAGCTGATTGTGTTGTGCCGAGGCTATGAACAGATCGTGTCGTTGCGCCGCGTATTGTTCCCACACTCTGCTGTTGGCTAGCGTTGCCTTCACGCGGTCGCCGTGAGCGGCCGAGGCAGACATCGCCTTCAGAGCGCTAACTAGATGCGCCGCCGTTTGACCGTCCAGTCGACTTTCCAGGAGCGATAGCAGCTCGCCTATTAGATCCGATTCTAACGCCTGGACGAAAAAGTTGAATTATGTACGGCTTCATAGGGCGTAGTGTGTCAGAAAGAGATAGCGCTCTACAAAACCGATGTGCAATATTTATTGCCTACAACCGTACATAGGTGTAGACAATAGATAATCTATCTATATTTATAAAAGAAAGTCGTGTTAGTTACACTATTTATAACTCAAGAACGGCGGAACCGATTTGGCAGAAAATTAGTGGGGAGGTAGCTTAGAACCGGGAGAAGGACATAGGATACTTTTTATCCCGGAAAAGCAACGGGAACGGGGTGTTACGGGAACGGGCGAGCGAAGCCGCGGGCGGCCACTAGTATATTTATAAAAGAAAGTCGTGCGAGTTACACTATTTATAACTCAAGAACGGCTGAACCGATTTGGCAGAAAATAAGTGGGAAGGTAGCTTACAACCGGGAGAAGGACATAGGATACTCTTTATCCCGAAAAAGCATCGGGAACGGGGTGTTACGGGAACGGGCGAGCGAAGCCGCGGGCGGCCACTAGTGGTAGATAAAATATATATGCCAAATTGGCCCCGAATCAGCTTTTTGCTGCCTCGTCCTCTTCTTGGAGGTCAAACAACATTAAGCTGAGTGAGGACCATTTTGGCTCATAAATACATGCCTAATTGGATACCCTTTTCAACATTAGAACTAGGATTACGTGGTATTTCTTTCTGTGTTTCTGTATGTGTTCAATGATTTTTCTTTTTTGATTTCTTGGGTAGCCATACCTTTATTCGATGTTCTTTTTTTTTTGTATTTTGTTTTCTTTCTATATTGTGCTATACCTTTATGTTTTTGAGCCAAAAAAAAGTGATTTATATAACTTACTTGTAGTACGAGTCTGTCCGTGTTGACTTCGCTGCTGAATATGGCTGCGAGCGCCTGGCACGCGCTACCGACTACTTCACGACATGTCTTCACGGCCGTCTTCAAACCGGACATCACATCTGTTTGCGATAGCGCACTCACACACGCCTGGAACAAATACAGTAAAGTAACGTACGGCGGACAAACCTGTACCCGAAGTCCAAGTTTTGCTACCATATTTCGCTACCAAATGTTGTTTTCGTTTCGCCTACGTGTCTCTGTCTGTCGTATGGAGAAAAGATGAGACAGCAAAAATACGTGACGCAGTTAGAGTTGTTGTCTCATCATTTTTGAAAATGCAAGAGAGAGACACGTAGGCGAAACAAAAACAACATTTGGTAAATGTTGTAAATGCACTGAGACTTCGGGTACTGGTCTTTGACAGCTCAGCAAAGATTTGCACTCGAGGTTTGCCAGCGAGCCATGGAGCGCAGTATTCTTGGAGTTAAGCTCATGGATCAAATACGCAACACCATACTGCACTCCAAAACGCAAATTGCCGACGGCACTCAGAATGTCGAAGAGAATGTCCAAACAAAATTATTTCATATAACATGTAACTTGTTTTTTTGTGTCACTTTGTTATTTTTGCACCCTGAAAACCCCCCATATCTTAATAACACCTCATCCGATTTTACTCATATACTTACCAGTAAATGTCTCAAGTACAAGCTATAGACTTATTAAATTTCATGAAGATGGGATCAATGCACGGTTCGAAAGTTATCGTCGGACAAACATACATACATACGCACATAAAATGGCAAATCGCACAAATTGTTTGTAAGATCTTCGTTCGGTTCGCTCACTCGATCAATAAAGTTATACAGAGTTCTAGCTATATAATTATATTCAATGGATAGTTTACGCCATAACAGTATAGAAAGAAAGAAATGATGTGGTCTGATGATAGAATGGGGATGGCGTTATGGCGTAATGATACAGCTGGCCTCAATATGCAATTATAGATAAACCAGTTTAAAAATGCACGCCCCTCCACCACGTTTTCTTGACTTTGACTCACAGCAAAGTAGTTAAAATGATCCTTGTAATACAAGAGATAAAGAACAATTTACTTTGACTAACTGAGCCCGAAGTCCCAGTGCATTTACAACATTTCGTTACCAAATGTTGTTTTCGTTTTGCCTATTTGTCTCTGTCTATTGTATGGAGAAAAGATGAGACACCAACTCTAACTACGTAACGTATTTTTGCCGTCTCATATTTTCGCCATACAATAGAGAGAGACAAATAGGCAAAACGAAAACAACATTTGGTAACGAAATGTGGTAGCAAAACTCCGACTTCGGATACTGGAGTAGCGGGACGTGCATTTTACTTGTAATATAAGAGATAAAGAACAATTTACTTTGACTGACTGGAGTAGCGGGACGTGCATTTAAAGCTTCGACGATCTCTACCTGAGTGTCGGCCATAGCTGCCAGCACGGGCACGGCGAGGCGCGGACAGGTGGCCAGCAGGCGAGTCAGGCGCGGCATCTCCCCTAGCTGCGCGCACGCCTCGCCCAGCGCCGGCCGCGCGCGCAGCAGTGTGGCCAGAGCCTGCGCGCACACTTCACCCTTGCTTCCCTGCAGGTGACATTACTATTTAAGGATAGGCCGAGCGACAAAGAGAGGGAGCTTATACTAGAATGTCATTAGTGCTAACACACTCGTTTGTTTTTTTTTTTTTTTTTTTTTCCAGCTTGTTCTTTGGCGAAATGAGTCAAAGCCTTTGTTTTCTTTATTTCTATCTACGGGGGGATACATTTTACTGGCCCTCTTGGGGTTTACAGGAGACTAATTCTAATTTTAACTATAGCTAGTTACTTACTGTCTAATTTATTACAATACAATATACTTATCTAATTTACACGGTATTTTCTTATACTAACTACATGAATGATTTACAAAACTATACTATTGCGTAATTAACATTTTTACTTTTATATTTTTATGCTGTATGCACATATTCTTCAGAATAGGTTTACACCATAATTTGTTTACTATTTATTTATTTTTATTACCCTACTTACAATTTCGGTACAGTAGTTTATAAATACGTATAGTTTCTACTTTGCTTATTATTACGTTTAGGTTATCTTTAGTTAGCTTTATATTAAGTATCTGCTCAGCTTCGTATCTTCTCACCAAGAATACTGGGCACTCGAGTAAAATATGCATTACAGTTTCGTTCACATTAGGGTCGCAAACACATGATGGGCTCTCCTTACATTTGAACCGGTTCAGATAGTCGGAGAAACCACCATGTCCCGTCAGCGCCTGGGTCAACAGATAACTCGGTTCAAGTTTCCTAACTACCCTATATGCTTGTGGAGCGTCTGGGAAAAAGAGCTTTGTAACGCCGGCTGTCTCGCTCGTCTTGTACCGCCGGTCCCATTCTACAAGCGATTCCCCACGAATCTGACGCTTGACGAATGATGCCGGACAGTAATCGTAGTCGGGACGTCGCTTTTTGTTTAATGCGGCTTCCTTGGCTAGAAAGTCAGCTCGTTCGTTACCCTCTAATCCCGCGTGGGCTTTAATCCAGAATAAAGCTATTTCTTTATTCTGGGTTTTGCTCGTTCTGATGTTTTCTCGAGCCTCCACGGCTAGGGGATGGAGGGAGCCCTGATTCGTTACTGTCTCCAGCGCTGACCTAGAATCGCTGAATATGCCGAAGGTGTCTTCTGAGCGTTTGAGGACTTCACCCGTTGCTCTACATAAAGCTAGTAGTTCAGCTTGATATACGGTGCTATACGATGGTAGTTTGAGTTTGAGGGCTTTAATCTCGGCGTTGCCTTTCCATAAGGATAGTGCGGCTCCTACTTCACCCTCTATCTTGCTACCATCGGTGTAGATCTGCACTGCTTGGGTACTGTTAATATCCAGCTGCTCCCGGTCCGTCAAGCTGACAAATTCGAGACAGGTGTGTTCTGCCGGGTGCCTAGTCTGTGTGTATGGTGTGAGACGCTCTACCTCCCTATCGGCCAGCGCTGGTCGAGGTACTCCTCTCTTTGCTTCATACAGAGCGGCTGCTTCCTGTATCCGCAAGTCGAGTGGAAGTATTCCGGCCAGCACCAGCCCCGAATTCAGAGACACAGTTCGGTATGCCCTTGTCAGTTTTTGGGCAAAGCCTCGCTGGACGGCATCAAGTTGTTTTCGGATACCGAGTTTATGTGTTGCTGGTGCCCAGGCGCTGGCGGCGTAAATTACTACTGGTTCTACTGTGGCAGTGTATATTATACGGATAACCTCCGGATGGAGGCCCCAACTGGACCTAGCCGCTCTTGACAACTGCTTATAGATGTTGAGTGCCTTCCTACATGTGAGTACTGTGTGCTTGTTAAAAGTGAGTTTGTCGTCGATGGTGAGCCCTAGGATTTTAATGTCATGTGACATGTCAACGTCGATTCCGCCCATGCTCAGGCGTGGGGTGTCGAATTTTAACTTTCTCGTAATTGTCATGGCATTGGTTTTATGAGGCGCGAATTTTAGTTTGTTTTCGACCCCCCACCCCTGGACATAGGCGAGAGCGGCATTGGCCTGTCTCTCCACTTCCAGTGCCGTACTCCCGTCGAATACGAGCACCACATCGTCCGCGAATGCCTGGACATAGTCCCCGCGTTCCTCGAGCCCCTTGAGGAGTGGATCCAAGAGAAGGTTCCAAAGAATTGGCCCTCCAATGGATCCTTGTACGCAACCTTTGCTTGTGCGCTTTAGGTACTCGTGTCCTGCGTACCGAACTTTGACTCTTCTGTCCTCAAGGTAACTCTCCATTATTCTCCGGAGGTGACATTACTATTTAAGGATAGGCCGAGCGACAAAGAGAGGGAGCTTATACTAGAATGTCATTAGTGTTAACACACTCGTTTGTTTAATAATGTATCATATCATAACTAGATGGCGCGCCTAAAAGTGTACGGTTTTCTGGAACGCGCTATCGTTGCGCTTTTCGAGGTTAGCAGTTTGAATAAAGAAGGCTCATTGTACAGACGGTGTTTTCGTAATACCCGTACCCCTCTCGTAGCTACCTAGTACCTTCCTAGTCAGTTAGTCCATATTTATACAGTGTTTTTTATTAAATGTTATATATCACAATTTAACAATTATTTTTCACAATATCTTGTTGTTTTGTCCCGAAATAACTCAGATCTCTCGATGTCCGTTCCATTAGTCTCATAATTCAACTAAACACAATTACGTCTGACTGCCTGCTGCTGAGTTTCAGCTCAAGTCAGCTCAACTGACCTAGAGTGGCTTTGAGAAACGAGTTCCGTAGATATTTTTAGCTCTATTAACAAATAAATAAATAATGCGGACCATCAACACAATACTATCTAGCCCCAAACTAAATAAATAAATATTGTGGACAATTCACAAAACACTACCCAGCCCAGACTAAGCAGAGCTTGTAATATGGGAACCAGATAGCTGATATAATACTTGAATACATATTTTTTTTGTAAATACATACTTAGAATACAATATAACATTCAGACAGAGAACAAACATTTACGTTCACCACACAAATATTTGTTCTCGGTGGGGATCGAACCCACGACCTACGGCGCAGAAGGCAGAGCTACTACCAACTGAGCTAGAGGCCAGTCTAAGCTTGTACTATGGGAACCAGATAGCTGATGTAATACTTGTATACGTTATTTTTGTAAATACATACTTATAAAATACAATATATAACACCCAGACAGAGAACAAACATCTATCACCACACAAATATTAAATCAGCTCAATGTCACCACGACATGTGTACAGTAGGATACAGCTCAAGTTACCTAAAGACAAAGAAAAATGACGCTTACTGCAAGGACATAAGAGCCAGCAGTGTATAGTCTGATGCGTTGTACCAACAAACCTCAGTGGAGTCTTTGTTGATAGCCGCGAGTGTCTCAGAGAGCAGCTCCTGCAGGAACCTCTTAGGGCTCCGCAGGTTCCAGTGCGGGTTCTGCAGGTACAGCTTCAGGTAGACCCCTCCGACGACCACCTCGCCCGGCGGCGCCCACGTCACCTCTCCGGCGGACGCTCGGTCTAAGGTCTCGCGGTCTTCGAATGTGATGTTTGCGTCTCTTAGCTGGCTGGTTTGAAGCCTGTAAGTGTAAGATAGAAACTCTTTATTGTTCACCACGAGAAAAAAACATTACAAACGATAATACTAAATCAAAGACGAAGTATACAGAGAAGTGAGCACGATTAAAGGTGAGTCACAAATCATTAGCACTGCGCTGATGAGCTGTAGCTCACCCGTTAGTCTCACCCGTGTTATAAGTGACCTCATGTATGTCTTTTTTTTTCTTTTTTATGTCTGTTATATGTCTGTTCTTTGTCTGTTTTATGTTGTTTTTTTCTTGTCTGTATTTTTTTGAGAATAAATATCTTAAACCAGAAACCAGCTCACCTGTTTCTGAGCTGATTAACCTGTCTGTGAGCTGTGATTAACCTATCTGTGAGCTGTGACTCACCTGTCCCTGAGCTGTGCGATATGGCTGGCCAGAGATCGTCGTTGCGCGTCGCTCCACACCAGCTCAGGATGCTCGTGCTGTGCGTCGAACATGTGCACCGCGCTCGCTGCGCCCGACTCACGCATCGCCTCGCCAAACACAAACGGAATGTAGCGGGATATTGTTAAACGGACCTAGAACAAAAACAAACTCTATTTATCCTCGAACGAATGATTAATACACGATAAAAATAAGAGCGTGACATCATCATTTCTTCTGCCCCTATCCCATTGAATTTGGATTCACTACAACATGTTTTCTACTTCCATTCCTCTCCGTCAGCCGTCAGTAGTCACTCCTTCCTCTCCCTCTTTTGTTCATGGCATCTTTCAAACTTAAGAAAAGTTCAATCAACATTTCCATCCACATTCATACCCATAAGCGCTCTCCTAGTCACATGAATTAAATTCCTACCCATGCCATGCAATTGAAATAAAGTACTAAACATCATGCACTCTGATAAATATTACCTTGGGCCCGTGCAGTTTATCGGCCATCATCCTAGCTAGTAGTTCGACAGCCGCTTCTCTCGTCTCAGGTAACTTACTATTACAGAATAAGTCTAGTAGGTATATCACAGCTCCTGTAATACAATTAAATTACAATATAATTTAAGTGCCATGAAGTATACTCGTACAGTTTGAATTGTGAGCATATAATAGCGAGCCATAATTCACAGAAGCATCTATACGTTATTATAATCGGCTAGCGAAGCGAGCCCCTCTCATTTATTGAACTGTTTACATGTAAACCACCATCACTTATTTATAAAACAAGAACATAGCTTGACAAAAAAAAAATTATACAACTAGCTACTGGAACAAGCATATGGCCAACCTAATGTTAAATGGTAACCATTGCATAACAAAGCACTGTCTCGAAGGTCACGAACGTTAAGAAAGTACCCTACGATGCACTGCCTTGAGTCTATAAGCTTGAGGCATATAGATGTTAAGTCTAACGTGCTAGTGAACATACTACTTGTTATTGGAACAACCCTCTTTTTTTTTTTATTTTTTTTTTTATGCTAATGATAGACAAACGGGCTTACGGCCCACCTGATGGTAAGTGGTCACCGTCGCCCATAGACACCAACAACACCAGGGGTGCTGCCGTTGCGTTGCCTACCCTGAAGGAACTTGTTTACATAAAATACCCTCTGACGTAAAACAAACCACGATACAAGCGTCATGTTAATTCACCTTTGGCCAGCGCTTCTTTACAGAGCGCAGTGTTAGGCAACAACGCGGCCAGCACTTCCAGCACCGGCTGCCTCGGCGGCCGCTCCGCCAGCATGGCCAGCAAGTGGCCCAGCACCGCGCTGGCGGCGATGTCCTCGACGCACTCGCGGCTGCCGGCGCCTGCGCACACGCAGCGCAGCGCCGCGTCTTGGAGGGGCGGGTGCGCTCGGGCTGAGAGGAGCCCGAATATGAGGCCAAATTGGCCGATACATTGGATCTCTGCCCCTGGAAGAATACAGAGTTTTATTCGTTTATTTATTTGAATCTAAACGGAAATCAATTGAGATTTCCGTTGTCCAAAACATGTATTTATTTTTTAAAAAAAGTTCAGCCGTTTCATTTTTAAGTTTTATTTTTTATAATAGATAGTTAAGCATTTGGCTGCCATCACACCTGATGGAAAGTGAGGATGCAGCCTAAGATGGAGCATGCTTAGCCATGTTCACTCCACCTGTTCACTCTTGTCTTGTAAATTCCCAAATTATAGCGTTCCGGAAATACTGACGCCGGTAGAGAGTTCCACTCTTTGGCAGTGCGTACTATAAAAGTGGAATCAAAACGCTTTGTACGCGAGTGTGGGATATCCACCATAAATAAATAAATAATAAATATTGTGGACAATTCACACAACACTACCCAGCCCCAAACTAAGCAGAGCTTGTAATATGGGAACCGGATAGCTGATATAATACTTGAATACATTTTTGAAGTGAAAACTTCTTTAGCGGCGTTGAGCACTTTTTCTGTAATGGGTATAAAATCTTAAACTCGCGTCAGCGCGTCAGGGCGTCAGGATCACGTGACTTGATCGAAAAAGCGTAAGACGCTACAGATACGCTAGTAGTTACTATGACACGGTAACGTCACAGAATAGATAATAGTTAGTAGCAAGCATACCAAGGCGTTTTTCGTGACTGTAGTAGGTTTAGGTACATACCTATTATAGATTTTATGAACTAGCGGCCGCCCGCGGCAGGTAGTAGTGGTCATTGGTACATGATTTTATAGATCTACTGTATTTATTTAGGTATTATGAATAGCGAAAGAAAATGAGTGAGTACTTTATAAGTTTTAATACGAGCGGCAAGTTTTCACTTCTGCCGGCACTCCCGGAGTGCAACCCGTCTTTTTTTTTTTGTAAATACATACTTAGAATACAATATAACACCCAGACAGAGAACAAACATTTATGTTCACCATACAAATATTTGTTCTCGGTGGGGATCGAACCCACGACCTACGGCGCAGACGGCAGAGCTACTACCAACTGAGCTAGAGGCCAGTCAAAACCATAAGTTTTTTGATAAATCAAAACGGTCGCCATTCATTAGATTCCCAAAGATCATTTTAAAACGTCATAACAAACCAGGTGTGCCTAGACGTTAATTCGTCGCGATCGAAGAACAGGCAAGTCAGTAGCATGTCAGCTTGTCAAACACACTTACCCGGATTCTTGATGATAACATTGGCGAGCGCATTGAGCGCCATTGTAATATGTTCCACGCGATCTTTTGTCATATCCAGTTTTGTCTGATCTTGGACGAACCCGAGTAGGTCTAATATCAACTGCTGAGGGTTCTGTAGAAAAAAATATTGGTAAAATGAGCTTGTGTACTGTTTGTAGCTGTTGTTTTTTACTTTTGTTAATGCGGTACGTAAGGTTAGATATAGGACTTACGAGACATAGCGGGATAGAGATATAGCGGGTTTGTTTGGAGAACAAAAACTCGTAATTTGAGGTACAGTTGGCGGTACTGCATGCGGAAATCGTATTGTCCTCATACAGGCTACATACAGCATGTGAGTCACAGCTCAAGGACAGGCGATTCACAGCTCAAGTATTTCCGAAGCCAGAATAAAGTATGGTGAACCCAGAATGATATAGTGAACCAAAAGTGAAAGAAACATTTTGAAATATGCATATTTTCGTTCTCAGAATGGGATAAAAACAGCAACAACAAAAATAATTTGATAGTAAATTTACCTCTATAGTAAACTCTGGCTGCTCATTATAGATCTGTATATAGACATTCCCCACAGCCAAAAGACCCTCGTGAGCGGAGAAGGCGAACTTTTCGACCAGAGGACCGTCCTCGGCGACAGTCGCGCGACTGTTGCGCAACATGTCACGTAGCTCTGCGCGAGTGCTGTTGTCCCAAACTAAGTATGGCGTCCGCCAGTTTGATGTTAGAGTTTTGAGGAGCTGGAAAAGATAACGTAATATGAACAAAGATCTTCGTTTCAACAAAATACTCATTACTATTTACTACTCAATACTTTTTTTTTCTTCTTTCTTTCGTTACGGCATAAGAGCCATTTCAGCCTCTATCATAGAATGAGAAGATCTATTATATAATTAGGTCATGCGTGAGTCTCATATCTGGTCATGCATAAGTATCATATTATGTGTTCATTAGTGTCTCATATGTGGTCATGTGCGTCTCTTAAAGGGTCATGTGTGAGTGTCATACTCATGTAAGTCTCATATGTGGTCATTTGTGTCTCATATTGGTCATGGATGAGTCCCATATGTGGTCATGTACGTCTCATATATGGTCATGGTCATGAGTCTCATATCTAGTTAACTTCAGACGTAGCTCACCTCATGTTGGTCCGGCTCCTTGAGCCGTCCGCACAGATAGGGCGTGAGCAAGGTATGCAATGCGTCCCGTATCCTCGCGTCATCGTCCGCCGGCTCGTCGTGCGGCCCGTACAGAGCCGCCAGGGCTAGCACACACTGCTTCGCTAGCTGATTCTGTTATATATCTATCTAGTTAACTTCAGCCGTAGCTCACCTCATGTTGGTCCGGCTCCTTGAGCCGTCCGCACAGATAGGGCGTGAGCAAGGTATGCAATGCGTCCCGTATCCTCGCGTCATCGTCCGCCGGCTCGTCGTGCGGCCCGTACAGAGCCGCCAGGGCTAGCACACACTGCTTCGCTAGCTGATTCTGTTATATATATATCTAGTTAACTTCAGACGTAGCTCACCTCATGTTGGTCCGGCTCCTTGAGCCGTCCGCACAGATAGGGCGTGAGCAAGGTATGCAATGCGTCCCGTATCCTCGCGTCATCGTCCGCCGGCTCGTTGTGCGGCCCGTACAGAGCCGCCAGGGCTAGCACACACTGCTTCGCTAGCTGATTCTGTTATATATCTATCTAGTTAACTTCAGCCGTAGCTCACCTCATGTTGGTCCGGCTCCTTGAGCCGTCCGCACAGATAAGGCGTGAGCAAGGTATGCAATGCGTCCCGTATCCTCGCGTCATCGTCCGTCGGCTCGTCGTGCGGCCCGTACAGAGCCGCCAGGGCTAGCACACACTGCTTCGCTAGCTGATTCGCTATTTCCTGAAAATTTACATGTTTTCAGAAAGGTTGTTTGGAAGAAATCGATTTGGTGAATATTTTTAGCGATAAGACATTATAAGTTATAAGGAATTTATTTATTTTTATGGTGTACCATAAAGAGTTTTCTATTTATCTATGTTTTATACATGACATATGCACTTGTCGTATCTAGTAGATAATAAGGGCTAAAATTTATTCAAAATAATAGATTTATTTTATTTTATTAGTATATTTTTAGAAATGAGTAATAATCTTTATAAGTTTTGAAATTATTGATAAGAAATTGGTTTTTATAAATAGTTTAATTTGATATTTAAATGCTTTTAGAAATCTGTATTAAAATAATAATGATTAATGGTGTAAGAAAGAAGGATAGTCCTTAATGTTTCAAATAAAAAGCTATTTTAGTTTATTTAATTTAAGAACAATGTAGTTGGTTTAAAACGATTTGATAAATAATATTATATTTTATTATTATTTGTTCGAAGTTAATAACAATTTATTATATGAATAAATTGTTATTGGTAGTCAGAAGCTACGCAGAACGGACGACGATATTGCCGATAGGGGGCGCTGTCTATCAACTGTCATGTTGGTCGCCTGACTGAGGCTAGGCGGGGCAGTGGATTATTCTGGGCTCGGGACTCGAAAGAGAAGGTTATCGTTTCGTTCTGTGTACTGTCGATGTGATTCGGCTCTGAGTACACCCCTTGATTGTTAAGATAAGTACCTAGTTCTCTTTGTAGTTGATATATTTTTACTGTAAGGTAGTTTTGTGTTGAATAACGTGTCTAAAGCTATAATTTAGTTAAATAAAGTGTAAATTGTAAAGACATTGATGTAATTAAACCATTTACTTACTATTTCATATTTTCTTTTTAATATAAAGTTACCCTGATCTAATACACTCGTGTTATTAGTTAGCTGCAATGAAGCAGTGTTGTCTAAGTCAGCAACAAACTTTATACGGGCTACAAAGCCCGACGCTCCTTAGGAGTTTACATAAAGAAAAGGAAAGAGTCTACAAATTTATGTAGACTCTTTCCTTTTCTTTATGTAAATTCTTTCGCCTTTATATTAATAAAGGCTCATATTCATAATGATCTGTTGTCTGTTGCCATCTCCATTTTCTCTAAAGTGAAAGCGGCAAGAGACTTTAAGCGATAATAGGCTGCCGAGCCGCTGTAAATAGGCTCCTTCCGTGCACATATTTTCGGTATAATTAAATTTTGTATTGTTTGTTTGTTAAGCTGCGCGTCGCTTTCTATCCCGGACTCGGGGAGTGTGTAGTCGTATTTAATGTCGCACACGTGTTTTGATGGAACTAACTAACGGATGCCTTAGCTACGTATTAGCTGGTGTTAGAAGTGATTCAGCTGTAAACGAGCTGGCATTTAAGTAAAATACCTGTTTGCTAGGCAGCGCGTCGCTATCTATCCCGGACTCTGTGAGCGTATAGTCGTATTGCAGCACAGCAGGCAGTAACGCGTGCAATGCGCCCGCGCTGGCTAGCTGAGCACGTGACCGGCCGTCCGCCGCCAGCGCAGCCACCGCCTCGGCGCCCGCGCACGCCGTGTCACCCAGGTGCTGGGAATTACTAACATTAGAGACATACTGGACATATGGGGCGTTATTAATAATCCTGGCGTAGCGTTGGACTAGTTAATCCGTGTTTTGTCTCTTGCATTGACATTCAATTGTCAACTCGAGCAAATGTGACAAAACACGGATTAACTACTCCAGCGTTGCGCCAGGATTATTAATAACACCCATAAAATACAAGTACAAAACCAAAAGAAACATGTTTGAACATTTTCTACGACATGACAGCTCCATAAAAAACACATAGAAGGAAAGAGAGGAAAGGGAAGACCAAAGATAAGCTACATGAGCCAGATAAAAGGAAATATCGCAGAGCTAGCGACATCAGCGAGTGAGTGAGCACCTCACCTGGTTCCGGAGCAGCGGCACGATGTCAGCGCACAGCGCCGGCAACGCGGCGGCGACGGCGCGGCACTGCGGGAACGCGCACGCGACGGCGAAGCAACGCGCCACGTGCGCGCACACCGCCGCGCACACGTCGCCCGGACGCGACGCGCCCGATACCACGCCCACGCACCGGGACAGAGCTTGGTGCAGCACCTGACATTATCATAATTCAAATAATAATTAAAGTAGTTAAATAAAGTTCTATGCCCCTTCTAAACCAAATAGATATCCCCATAATTGGTCTGTTGAAAAACAAACTGACAGTATGCAACCAATTTTGCCAACCTCCGCACAAAAATTAGCATTGACACAGTTCTCGGGAACTAGTTTTTTGAGTACCCTTCCTATTGGCCGCACAATTTGGGCAATTAGAGGCCTAAAATCTTTGTGTCCAACGATAGCAGATTATACCATCATTGTTGGCGGTACACTGCCTAATGTTGGTGTCAGTGTGGCAACGAACACAGTAACGCGGCCTTGCATTATCAATAGAATAGACGTATCAGCATTGATTCCCGACGTGGTCCAGGTGGACCACGTGTCGAAAAAAAAGGTTGGGAACCTCAGAGCTATTGTATGCTTACTTCCAACCCCCCTTCCCGCCGCAGCTCCTCCGCATTGAGCGCGGAACATTTGACCGTGGCATGTGCTAGCTCGCACGCCGCGGGCAGTAGCGCCGGCGAGTCTCTATCCGCGAACAGCTGTTCCGCTTCTACTTCCAACCGCGCCGTGCGTAACAGTTGAGGGTAGCCCGCGTATTTGTACGGCGCTAGTACTGAAATAGTAACATAGTTATTAATAAATAAATTATGCGGATAATCAACATCAATCTAGTCCCAAACTAAGCAGAGCTTGTACTATGGGAACCAGATACCTGATGTAACACTTGTATACATTTAAACTTCATTCGTTCAAATAAAAAATAGAGTTAATATTATGTTTGGATATTTGGAGAAATAAATCATAGCTCGTAATCTAGATTAGTTTTTATCCTGAAAACCTATTTTGTATTTAAAATGTAGAAAAACGAGAGGGTCCAAAGGAAAAATTCTAAAAATATGAGGCTCTAAAACCATGATTTTTGGATAATAAATTCACTCAAACTATACTTACCATCGGAGTATCGTTGGAAGAGTATAGTTTGCGTGCGCAGTATCAGCACAATATTGTTAGTGTTGGGTCCGTCACCACTCCACACATTGCGGCTACATAGGAACTCGTAGGCTTGGTTCACTGCTTCGAAACGATCCTGTGGAAGATGTCCTTATTATACAAACATAGCACTTTTGAAATTGACGCGATCTTTATGCATAAATAAAACATCGTTATTCATAAATGATAATTCTGAAGACCAAGTGAGGGTAGTTGCAACTGACTCCGCTTCTCAATGTTGTCAAACTCCAATGAACTCCAATCTGCCACAAAGATTAAAATATACACACAAAGACTTGTATTTTTGTGTGTATATTTGTAATGAATAAACTCGAAAACTAATGTGCCGATTTCAAAAATTATTTCACCATTGGAAAGCTACATTCACCCTGGGTAAAATAGTATATTTATGTGTTTAAAAAATAAATGTCCACCCGGGCGAAGCCGGAAAAGGCCGCTAGTCTCTAATATGGTACATACCCGTCCTTCAGGATTCTTGTCCGGATGGTGTTGTTGTGCCAGGCGGTAGTACGCCTTGCGGACCGTGGCCTCATCATGCGTTCCGTCGTGGGCGAGCCCCAGCGCTTCGTACGCAGAGCTCACTGTCATCGATGTCGGTTTCTTCTCCACCTCGCGTCGCCACGCTTCTAACACGTCCTTTAGCAGACGCACCTGAGAATTGAATTGAATAATTGTTTATTTAAAATACTAAGACCCGTATGCAGAATTAGTGCTTGAGTCTGAGTCGAGTCTCAAGCATAGATTTTTGACATTTTTCAATGGAGAACTGTCCAAAAATTCATGCAAGAGTTTCGAAATACGGGCCTTAGAGCCGTATGCAGAACACTAGCTGCTCTTTTCTTCATACAAAATCGCCAGTTTTTTCGGGAGTCGGAAATGAAAAATGCCTTTATGTGCAATAATAACTTTTCGAACAAGAAGTAACATTTTAAAATAAGGAAGCTGCATTCAACGATCACTTTTTCAGTAGTACAAATTCAAATATTTCTTTATTCAATAGTATCACAAGGATCACTTTGAAACGTCTTAAAGCTATGAGGTCTAGGTGGCAGTTCCACGCAACCAAGCCTATTCTAGGCTTGGTCGTGTGGAACTGCCGTATAGATAGAACTGAGTATAGTTACCGGGTCGGGTATCGGCCAGGCGGGGAAGGCCACGGTGTCGCACAGATGCCGCAAGTAGAACATGCTGCAGAACAGCTCGTGCTGCAGCTGCGGATAGCACACGGCGGGGATCGCGAGGTACGGATAGCGAGCCGCGATGTGAGCGCGTGAGTATAGTTACCGGGTCGGGTATCGGCCAGGCGGGGAAGGCCACGGTGTCGCACAGATGCCGCAAGTAGAACATGCTGCAGAACAGCTCGTGCTGCAGCTGCAGATAGCACACGGCGGGGATCGCGAGGTACGGATAGCGAGCCGCGATGTGAGCGCGTGAGTATAGTTACCGGGTCGGGTATCGGCCAGGCGGGGAAGGCCACGGTGTCGCACAGATGCCGCAAGTAGAACATGCTGCAGAACAGCTCGTGCTGCAGCTGCGGATAGCACACGGCGGGGATCGCGAGGTACGGATAGCGAGCCGCGATGTGAGCGCGTGAGTATAGTTACCGGGTCGGGTATCGGCCAGGCGGGGAAGGCCACGGTGTCGCACAGATGCCGCAAGTAGAACATGCTGCAGAACAGCTCGTGCTGCAGCTGCGGATAGCACACGGCGGGGATCGCGAGGTACGGATAGCGAGCCGCGATGTGAGCGCGTGAGTATAGTTACCGGGTCGGGTATCGGCCAGGCGGGGAAGGCCACGGTGTCGCACAGATGCCGCAAGTAGAACATGCTGCAGAACAGCTCGTGCTGCAGCTGCAGATAGCACACGGCGGGGATCGCGAGGTACGGATAGCGAGCCGCGATGTGAGCGCGTGAGTATAGTTACCGGGTCGGGTATCGGCCAGGCGGGGAAGGCCACGGTGTCGCACAGATGCCGCAAGTAGAACATGCTGCAGAACAGCTCGTGCTGCAGCTGCGGATAGCACACGGCGGGGATCGCGAGGTACGGATAGCGAGCCGCGATGTGAGCGCGCAAGCGAGGCGTGAACTCGCCGATGTGAGCCGACACTTTCATAATCAGCATGCGTCTGGAACAAAGCGATTCATTTTATTTATCGGCATAAACAAACAATAGCAATGGAACCTAGACTCATCTAACTTTAAGACATTTCAAAGTGATTCTTGTGATACTTACTGAATCAATACATATTTGAGTTTGAGTTTTGAGTTTGATAGGCATTATGAGGCACGTTATGATAATATAAAATAACGAAAGAAAATGCATTTATAGGCTTCATAGATTATTTTGTAATCGGGGGTTTTGGATTGGGGGGTCATTTCATCCAAAATGGGGCAGCAAAGAGGAATTTTGGATAACTTCACTGCATGAAGTCCGATTACAATTATTATCTTTTTTTTTATTTGAAAGGTACTTTTGCTATAAGGATCTTTTTAATGAGGTTCTTCGGCCAGATGAGCAGAATAGCTTCTCAAATTGCAGTCAATTGCTCACTTTTTGTGTAATACACAAGAAGTGAGATCGATAAGCACTGTTGGGGCTATGTATCACTTCCACTATACCTCATTTCCGAGTTCCATATAGCCTCAGGTGTGTCCCACTCTCCTAAGAAGATCTGCGCGAATTTATCTGCGCCGTGGTTTTCTAAGTAGCAGACCATCGCTTCGGGTAATAACTGGCCTAGAATCGACCGCTGCATTATGTCCGATGATGTCTAAAACAAATTAGAAATCATGCTACACCAATATCCTTACAAATCAATTGTAATTTCCCTAAGTTGATTCGGCTGAACAGCTGAACTGACCGCCGCCTATTTGATAAAAATTAACGGTTCTTCTTATTAAACTTTTTTTTGTATTAATTCACTCTTATACAAATTGATAACTGATAATCAACATAATATCAAGATAAATACTCGTAAATGTTGATTGCATATATTTTCAAAAGGTCTTATAGCTTTTGGTTAGTATCAAATAAATAAATATTGTGATCAATCCAAACTACACTATCTAGCCCCAAACTAAGCAGAGCTTAAAGTCAGCAGGCGATTTATCACTTTGCTCGCACGTTCGTGATTAGTGATTTCACGATCTCATATTTTATTCGGGATAAATAAAACTTGCGGGAACGATATGAGTGGAAACAAAGGGGCGATGCATTTGCCCAGTAGTGGGACAAAACTGGCTGATAAAAAATAGCTTGCATTCTGGAATGTAACATAGGTATGATATAGCCCAGAAAACGTTCAAAGCTGAATAAAATAAGAGATAATAAACGTAAATTGTGTTACCTGATCAGCCCTGAAAGCTTGTTTCATATGCGTGAGGCGTAGGAACCTCGCTATGGGTAGCAGGTTCGATCCGGTGTACAGCAACATGAAGTAGAACACTCCTGTTAGGTACAGCTTGGAAATTTCGGGATTGTCTTGCATAACCTCGTATAGTAGAGTGGCTACCTGGAAATATCTTACAAATATATAAAAAAAATACTTTTCATCCCACCGCACCATCCCAGCGTGTTCACTAAGTTTGTGAATATTACACGACCTTTTTACTTCTACCTCCATGGTGCCAAATTTATCATACAACCTTTTTTAATTTGTTTTAACTCGCACTCGTAACCTTCTTGGTCTATTTTTGAATTTAAAACATCATTAAACCTATTTACTTCTACCTGCATGGTGGTACAATAAACTATTACTGACTGGACTGACAATCAACGCACAACCTAAGGTCCTAGGAAAATGAAACTTGGAGGCTAGATTCCTAGTGTAGTGTAGGGGTGAACTAAATACAAATACAAAAAAGGTTATTGTCAAATAAAGACACGACACATAAAAAGAAGACACATTATAATAAATTTGACAGTTTGACAATAAGAGTAGGCTCAGCACTAATTCTATGCAACATACATAGATGATGCATTGGGCTTGTTTTCAGCCTACCCCAATGTTCGACATTGTGGAAAAAAATGAGTAGAGCGGGATTTAAAAACAAAGAAATAACATATTCTGTGCAGAAAAAAATGGCAATATCAATTTAAAAAATACATAAAACACATTAAAAAAAAAGATCTTTGCTACTAAGAAAGGGTTTTCTGAAACTTAACCACTAAAGGGGTGCAGCGGGGGGGTTGAAAGTGAATAAAATGCTATATTGATTAAAATGACTAACCTTTTCAACAAGAATAGGGTCGAAAGTGAGTAATAACTGAACGACGTGCGCCAAACACGCGGGCTCTGACAGCAATCGTTTCACTTTCGGCAGCGGTCTTATCACTGCCTCTTCTTCATCTCTGAAAATAAAGCATTATGTTTCAAACCATTTTAGTAGTAGTAGCTCTTTGTAAAGGGATCATCTAGGGAAGTACTACCATCATGTCTATTTCTGCAATTGACCATCGATCGCGCGATGGTGCGATGCGATTTCATCGTACGATGAAACTGCATCGCGCGATGGTGCGATGCGATTTCATCGTACGATGAAACTGCGAATGCGACATCGTACGATGACTTCAAGCTTCAATTAGGAAACATTAAAGAAATGTGTGTGTTTATTCTCGTTGTGCGGTCATGAAGATCTTTGGACTTGGTTCAACAGTCTGACTTTTGGTGCACGTACGAAACGGTTTAAGACGTTTCAAAGTGATTCTTGTAATCCTACTGAATAAATACACTTTTGATTCTTTTATCAATCTTTTTAAGTTAAAAATTTGTTGAACGTTCAATCGGGGTTTTCTCTTAAAACATTGTCAATGAAAACGCATCATTTATCGTACTACCGTTGGCCAATTACGACGATATCTTATTGTACGCTTGCCTTTGTGCACTATGCCAGTACTCTCAAATCGGTGAACGAAAACATCGTGAGGAAACCGGCGTGTTGTAGAACCTAAAAAAGTTCGAGCAACACGTGTCAAGGGTCACGCAAAAAGGGCCCACCAGCGGCCTACTTGCGGAAAAACCTGCCCGCACATCAAGTGCGCATGATAAACTTGCCGACTTGTACGCTTGCCTTACCTGCTAGGATAGTATCTCGAGCAAGTGATGAGTAAGTCGAGCACGGTAGCAGCTAAGGCACTTTCGTCCATGACCGCCGCCCCTCGCGCCAGTAACGTCCACTTCAGCTGCGGAACACTGCCGACCGCGCGCCAACCCTCCATGCTGTTAGCCCAGCATTTAGTTTTGTTGTTTATCTCGCCGGATTTGTAGAGGTCTTTGAGCTAAAAAATATTATAGTTTTTATTATTTCAAAGCGGTAAGGTCGCCCATTGTTTTGCCAAAAATCTTCATGAATTTATTATTATTAAATAAATTAATTTATTATATTATTTAAAAAAAATATTATTCAATATTATATTTGTGTGGTGAACAATTAAGAGTTATCTATCTATCTACCTATTACGAGTATTTAGCCTTTTTTGTCCCACTGCGGGGCAAAAGCCTCCATTCCCTCTTTCCAATCCTCACGACTTAATGCTGTTACAGAAGGGCAAGTCGAAATGTTGTTTTCGTTTCGCCTATTTGTCTCTCTCTACTGTATGGAGAAAAGATGAGACAGCAAAAATACGTTCCGTAGTAAGAGTCAATTTTCCATACAAAAGAGAGAGACACGTGCTCACATGAAAACAAAATTTGGTAGACGAAATGTGGTAGCAAAACTCCGACTTCGGGTACTGGCTACGACCTGAGGTGAGAGTCAAGTTCGTCCCGCCATCTCATTTTGGGTCTTCCACGTCCACGTAAAAATAATGTGTAAATGAAATACTAGCGTGCTGTGTTCGCATTTGTAGACCGTACAGCCAAAGTTAAGCACCGTAAAGCATAAAGTTTTTTTTTTTAATTCAGTGTTTTATCGCACTTAGGGAAATAACTAAGATTTTTATTACTTCTCAAAAGTTAAGAGCCGAGTGGGGAAAGAAAATTGATGATGAAAGACATAAATTAAGTAGAACAATAAATATATATACTCGGATTTTTAATTAGACGAAGCTAGCTGACGTTTACTGTGTTGTCAGTTTTTGATGAAATGAAAATAGTGTTGTGACAAAGTGAATGATTGAAAAAACTCCTGAATGAATGAAATTGCCTCGTTTTTCAAGTGAATAGTTAGTGTGCCGATTTTGACTTGACGGGCCCGGTTGAGGATCCATATCGTTCGCGTGAAACAATATGGCAACAAAATACACAACAATTACCACAAACACAACGTAACGAAAAACTTTACAAAAACAATAACTAAACAGCGTGAGCGCAGAAAAACATTCGTGCTATCAGACCAGAGGTTAGAAGCCGAATTACAAACGAAATGGTGACCGACGCGCAATGCGCATGGCGTTCATCGGTGTTGGCACTAGTCGCCACGCCGCGCTTTCGTCAAAAAACTGATTGTAATTACCTACATACTACAAGTAACTTATATCAGAGCACTTTTATACATTTTTTTATACAAATTTCAATATTATTTTATACTTTGAAATGATTAACTATTCACTCATTGTTCATTCATCTGATTGAACGAGAACTGAACGCAGCACTATTACTTTAAATATGGCAACATTATTTTACAAAGTGACATTAGCTCCTGTCAGTGGGTATCGTTTAATTAAAAATCCGACTATAGTACTAATCCGCTAATCTAATCTAAGTAAGCTAATTTAATGTAGACTAGTGTGTTGTGTGTGACTTGATGATGAAAGCTTTAAGTACCTCTTGGAAGCTAACGGGACCTTTTCTCTGCAGTAACGTTCCTTGCTCAAGATTGTAGTACCACTCGCGATCGCCGCTAGATGTCGTTGTTCCCGCCTCGATGACGTTGCTTTGCGCTGGCACTGTAGCCCGGGAGGTGTGAAGGTGGGCTAACGTCATTAGTTCTACTAGGATTCTGAAAATTACAACCCTAGCGTTAAGCAGGAGTTTTTACTATTACCACAGAACGAAGATATAATAAATACGCATAGAATGAACTCTGTGGCCTTCCCCACCAATCAGGGCTTCCGCACCTCACCGCCCTTTTAAGCCTTCACGTTGATCAGGTTTTAATACGAAACACGCCACACACACACACGCGTGTACAAAACGACATTTATGCGTAGCGTCTGTGAGAAGAAATTATACAACATAGAAGTTGTGTCATGTCATGTGACACTTTACCAATAAATTGATTATTACTCATTATTATACGAGTAGCTGAACCGCACACATACGCGCGTGTACAGAATGACATTTATTTGTAGTGTCTTAGAAACGGCATTTGTGTAGTGTCTGTGAGAACCGCGCACAGGCGCACGTGTACTAAACGACATTTGTGTATGTACGTTTAACATATAAATGTCTTTTGTATGGAATTTGATCGAAAGTCGGGGGTGTGCCGAGAGGACCGAAACTCTTTAGACGTGTCACATACAGAGGAACGTCTTCGAACTCGCTGCTAGTAGCGAGCGGACCAATATGAACATTACCGTCACGTCACGGATATTGAGCTCTAAATTGATTACTACGATTGATTGAATTGATTACGAGCAAATTACTATGGCCTGCAAAGTGTTTCGTAGCAAAATTGAAGCACCGGACCTGAGTGATGAGCTGTGCCGTTTTTATGTTCCGAACAATTATTGTCGAGGGCGTATGCACAAGTTGTTTTCGGAGCCGCTATGTCGTACTGTGGCCCGGGCCTCGTCACCATATTCCGCGCATTCTCGCCGCACTCAATGCTCTCCTTGATACTAGTCCTGGGTGTGATCTGTTTGAGGATGGCTGGATGAAATTAATGTCTGAATGTTTGAGATTCTGTGAGCGTGATGTATAGCTGTGTGAAAATTTCCAATTTATAGTGCAGTATATTATTGTCCTGACATTTTGTTTTATATTTTTACTATTGACATTGTATTTTAAATTTACTTATACTTTATTCATTTTCATTTTTCTGTATATGTCTATTATCTATGTTTTTAATTATTGTAATTGGTGTTAACCGTTATAATTAAAGTAAAAACAATAAATACGAATACAATAAATACAAATACTGACCCAAACCCACCTTTTTTATCCCATTTTGCCTAATGTACACCAACACAAGACTTTTACCCTACGTGTAGTTTTTTTTTTCCCAACAAGAAGTTGTCTACACGACCGTTCAGTTCCGCGTAGTGTAACTCAATATTATATGTTATGTTAATACGAAACTTATTGTATCTCTTTGCATTTAGGTCCCTGGCCTATGGAGCGACAACCCTAAACAACAACAGTATCGCTGCAGGTACCCTCAAATCAGTACAGTGAATTTATTCACTAGCTGATAATGTTATCGTTATTTTTAATAAGGTCTCATTATTATTTAGATCTGATTATAAGCCATACACGTTAAAATAATGACCAGTAATTTATTATTGAAGTTTGGTGTACAGCCGCCGACGGACGTATCACACCTACAACTTTAAAACAAATAAGTACAAACACTATTTTTATGACGGGATATTAACCATGTTTTAATTTTATGAGTTTTGACTCCCGATATTTCGGCAGTTGCATGCACCATGATCACGGGCTGAACCAAACACAAACAAGTAAGGGGAAGTACAGTCGCGGTATGAAAATGTTCGTCACCTTAGAGCCGGTTTTCGCTTGCACCAGTGCCTTGATCATGAACACATTTTGACATAATTTGGGACGTTAACTTATCGGTGTATTCTGTCTATTCAGTTTCTAAAGGTTGTATGTGATCGTGATACGTTGAACAAATCAAGTTGAAACTCGACGAACATTTTCATTCCGCCACTATACAAACAGTCAACACATCCACAAACGCATCAAAAATAAAGTGTCCTTTTTTCCAGCAATTACGGCAACCATCACATCCTAGATAATAGATTATCTCAATGACAAGACAAGCCAAACGATTGCAACAATGAATGCAACGACGTCAATGAACTCAACATTATGGAGCACCTCCGAGGAACCTACAAACTCAACTGAATCAGAGGACGACAATTCAACAATCATCTTACTCGATGTGGTTTTTATTTTTATTTTCTGCGCCTCCCTATTATCTCTGATCACTTTTCTATTTGGTGTGATATCATGGATACGGGTTCCAAAATGGCGTTCCTTCAAGAACTACGTCTATATTAACGTTATATTCTGCTACACCATAACCGGTTTTTTATTCAACGTGGTATTATTTGTTATTGGTTTATCATATTATTATCCTAACGATGAAAGTTGGATTATTTATGGTAATATTTATATGTTTATTTTATCAAATATTTCTCTGCCAATATTTTATTTCACTAACGCGTCCTCCTGCTGGTTACTGGTCGCTTCTGTACTTATCTACAAGGACATAGTACTAGTGTTCAAGAGGAATGTTACGCGGAAAATAATGAAATGTAACATATTGTCTTGGGGTGTTCCTTTGGTGCTAACGATCTTACAATTCCTGTGTGAAATATATGATATTGATATTGTATTGGTTATTTTAAAGGGAGGCTTTTATTTCGCTGGGTTTATGCTGTGTATTAATTTCTGTTTGTATGTGCGCACGTTGTTTAGTTTACTACGTTCTGGTATGAGCGGGTCTCGATATTGGCAGAAGATTCAAGTTGCTACATTCACTTTTATGTTGAGTGGAGGACCTGTTTTGGTTGCAGCATTAGTATGTTTTCCTATCGTGGATAGATACATATCATGGTTTTTCATATCAGCCATGCTGCCTTCTGTACAGACATTGATAATCAGTGCATGTTTTTTAATGTTCAAGTCTAATCGGATATTGTGGTGTAGGCGAAGTACTAACTGAAATGTGTCTGAATAAACTTAAAAAACTATACTATAAAAATAAATCACGTGTCTCTAAACTTGTTGTATTAATTTTGAATGGAACTGCTGGAAGGGGAAGACCTCGGCGCATGTATCTCGATCAGATCGCAGACGTTTTAGAGAAAGGCCAGGTTAGGAGTACCCTAAGCCGACGAGCATGTATGAAGAATGTTATACGAGTGAATGAAGCGAAAGAGGTGTGTCAGGATCGTAGCAAGTGGAAATCCATGATCTCTGCCTACCCCCATGGGAATGAGGCGTGGTTTTATGTATGTATATATAAAGTACCACTAGAAGTGCTACGCCTATTAATTAAACATACATAATATGATATATTAGCTTACCGAATACCATTCCATTCTAATATCTCGCTGACGTTTCTTCTATGTAAAATTAGTTTTGCTAAGAATTGTACAAGTCTATCTCTTTCCATTCTATCACAGGTCTGAAACCAAAACACATTATTTAACAATATTCTGTAACTGTAGGTACATCATTATGTATTGTCTGTTATAAATGGTCTTTTTTAAAACTTGTTTAGGGTAATAAACCATTAAAAAAAGTATATAAAAATACGAGGGGTCTAAAGCATGTCAACACTTATGCAGCACGAAATTACTTTATTATTATTTATTACACGATAAAAAGGTTTGCACAACAACGCGGCGAGCGAGTAGCGAGAATCGACTGTGTTGCCGGCGGTTGTTTCTTACTACCCGCACGGCGACGGGCGAGTCCATTATCGGGGCAGTCCATTCCACGTAGGTTTGTTTCCATTGTCATCACACGATAAAAGTTAGAAAATAATATACTTAATTACTTCTTCTGCCTACTGCTGTGGGAGAAGCCCACAGGTCTAAGGGAATTTAAAATTATTCATGTTTTTACTTCTGTCGGCATTTCGATGTACATCTCTAATTCAGCAATAACTTACCCTATCTAACATCTGTACAATGTACTTGGTGTCGGCAAAGGGTCCTATATCCTCGTAGTACCGGCCGTACACTATCGTCATGGCTTGCAGGCACATACACTTCATTTCCACTTTGGGCGTCGACAGGAATCGGTGGTACAGGTCATTGAAGAATTCGTATCTGAAACATATTCACTTTGAAAAGAAAATAGTAGCGTAAACCTAATACATTTTTTTTTCTGGAGCGAATGTCTACCGTCCCTTGAGGCACGGTGGATACTCTTTGAAATGCAATAAAACTCAAGACCTGAGATTTCTGAGCTAGTCTGGTACGGTAGTATGAGCCAAGTTTCTAGACATTACATTTGACACCTAGATTAGATTTAATGGGCTGCTGTACCCGAAGTCCGAGTTTTGCTACCACATTTCGCTACCAAATCTTGATTTCGTTTCGCCTACGTGTCTCTGTCTACGTGTATCGAGAAAAAATGAGACAGTAAAAATAAGTTACGCAGTTAGAGTCGTTGTCTCATCATTTTTCCATGCAAAAGAGAGAGACACGTAGGCGAAACGAAAACAACACTTGGTAACGGAATACTGTAAATGCACTGGGACTTTGGGTACAGATCCTTTGTTAGTAACTAACAGAGCATGATGAAATCGAACTTACTAAATAACAAATCAAAGCGACTCACGATTTCCTAATAGGACTGTCGTCGTTGTCTCGCTGTTCCAGTAGTATCCTCAAATAGTAATCTCCGATCTTGACCTCGTTCTGCAGACATTGATAGTGGACCTCCAGCTCGGCATGGTTCCAGGAGGTCAACATGTTGCCGGCCACCTCACGGTCTGATGTGAACGCACGGAGCTCGTTTTCTAACGCGTTGCGGAGCTCTTCGCGAGTCTGCGGTTCAAATATTTCTAGATAAGCACAGCGGGGAAATCTAGGTCTTGGGAGGCATGGGCCTGAATCCAAGAGTTGTTAGCCTTCCTGAAGAAATCGACCACTTGTCACGTAAAAAGGGCCGGCCAAAAAGCAGTCCGCTAACTAAGTAGCTAAGTACGAAGATCTAACCTATTAGCGGGCATGTTTTCTGTGAAAGTGGAATACTACACTCAGGCATTAGCTTATTTGCTAAAATTCCAGAACACAACCAGAGAAGAAATATTCTCACTATGAACGTTGTTCTTGGCCTCACTGTGTGTGGGTTTGTATGTACTTTTGCATGGCGAAGAATGGTTCTCGATTCACGGTATGGTTCCGTATAGAAAATTAACCCCAGCAAGAAGCTAAAAATCTCCCCTCTTCTCCTCCTCATCCATCGATCCCATCGCTCCAAAGAGTCACCTGTCGTTTTTAAAGTTCTTGGTTCCATATAGAAATATGGCCCCAGCAAGAAGCCAGAAATCTCCCTTCTTCTCCTCCCCCATCACCCCAAAGAGTCACCTGTCGTTTTTAAAGTTCTTGGTTCCATATAGAAATATGACCCCATTAAGAAGCCAGAAATCTCCCTTCATCTCCTCCCCCATCGCCCCAAAGAGTCACCTGTCGTTTTTAAAGTTCTTGGTTCCATATAGAAATATGGCCCCAACAAGAAGCCAGAAATCTCCCTTCTTCTTCACATCCATCGCATCAAAGAGCCACCTGTCGTTTTAAAGTTGCCAACTCACGGTATGGTTCCATATGAGGTTAGGCAGCGCATGGTCCCTGTGGAACTGGTAGTAGAACATGGGCCAGTTGGCAGTAGACTTGAGCCGTTCGCGTCGCCGCCGCAGCACCACTGGCCGCTGGGTCGTGTCACGCTTTTCTGTGGGCGCGCGGAGAGACCGCTGCATCCAGTGTTGGAGCGCCACTTGGGCGTAGTGCTGGGAAATGTGGAATTACACATTTTACTAACTATTGGCCTCGTAAACAAGCTCAAAGTCGCGCAACGGCTATGGAGAGAGCTATGCTGGGAGTTTCACTACGTGATAGAATCAGAAATGAGGATATACGTAGAAGAACCAACATCACCGACATAGCTCTTAGAATTAGGAAGTCGAAGTGGCATGGGCAGGTCATATAGCTCGAAGAACCGACAACCGTTGGGGAATAAAGGTTCTCGAATGGCGACCACGAACCGGAAGACGAAACGTAGGTCGCCCTTCCACTATATAGGCCGACAAAATTGTTAAGATCGCGGAAAGTCGGTGGATCGTTATTCCTGGAAATGTGTAGGGGAGGCCTATGTCCAGCAGTGGACTTCTTCAGGCTTATGCTTATGGATGATGTAGATCTTATATCTAATTTCATGGCCAGGTCAGGAGTACCCTAAACCGACGAGCATGTATGTAGAATGTTATGCGAGTGAATGGTAAACACAGATGTTGTAAAAAAAATATGTGGTAAAACAAATGTATCCAAGTATCAGCTATCTGTGGTTCCCGCAGTATAAGCTCTGCATAATTTGGAACTAGATAGTGTTGTGTGGATTGTTGTCCACAATATTTATTTATTTATTGCCAAAAAAGAAGACAAACGGATGACGGACGTGTCTTATTGGCATTGAGTTCACTATAAAAAGAGCTTTAGTTATAAGCAAAACCGAATTACCTCAATATGTTTCTCGACGTACTTGAGTTGTCGTTCAAGAGCCTCGATATGCGGCGAGCGTTGCTTTAACGTCGCCTGAGCGAGCTGTAGGTTGTCTCGCTCTTGCAAACGGTCCTCTTCTAACACAGCGGCGGGCGGGGCTTCGGTAGACTCGAGGAAGGCTAGTAGACCTGAAGGCTGAAATAAATCACTACATGAGAGCGAAAGATAAAAGAAAAAGAAGCCATTTTGTCTCGTTCTTGCATGCAGTGCAAACTTTTTTTTGTTTGCTCAAGAAATACTATCAGCCGATGGCAAATAATTAAAGGTGATTGACAAATTGTCGCTCATATAAGCAACACTAGCGGAAACCCACGCGACTTTTTGCGCGTTAAGTTTTTTCCATACAAACTTTAACCCCTGCTGCCCCCTTACGGGGGTTAAAATTTCAGAAATCCTTTCTGAACACACACCCTCCAAATTTCAAGTCACATCATCACTCACGCCAAGCTCTTTTTAACAATCTTCAAATAAAAAAGAAGAAAGTCCTCAATTGGTTGTATTTCATTAAAGTTTGCTATCGCAAACATTTGAAAGACTGGTGTCTTTAGATTGGTCCCATAGAAATTTCTTCAAAATCGGTTTAGCAGTTTAGCTATTTTCTCAGCTTAATTGGTAGTAGCTCTACCTTCTGCGCCGTAGCTTGTAGGTCGTGGGTTCGATTCCCACCGAGAACTAATCTTTGTGTGTGGTCAATACCGATGTTTGTTCTCTGCCTGGGTGTTATATTGAAGTATTATATCAGCTAACTGGTTCTCATAGTACACGCTCTGCTTAGTTTGGGGCTAGATAGTGATGTGTGTATTGTTCACAGTATTTATTAATTATTTTGGTACCATGGTCCTCTTGAGCAGGTTATGCGCCGGTGCATGGTCGACCAGCCACAGCGCCACTAAATGCCTCGCTAGATGCCGCCGATGCAGCTTGGTCCCGTCAGCCGCAGCAGCATACAGCGCTGTAAGGAGATGCCTCGGCAGCGCTGCTTCGGCTAACGCGAGCGCTTGCATTCGATTGCCCACGCTGGGGCCGCCTTCTTCGACCAACGCTCGCATTACCAGACCGGCGCCTTTCACGATTGCCATTGATGGATGCTGGGGGCAATGAGGATTTCTGAAGTTTGAATTTGGCTGCCATCACAAATGGAAAGTGAGGATGCAGCCTAAGAAAGAGCATGCTTAGCCATAATCCACCTGTTCACTCTTCTTGTCTTGTCTTTATTAGAGTCCTATATTTTTATAATAAATCTATCCTTACAGGAGTACCCTAATACGATAGCGCAGCCATTCATTATCAAAATTTGATTCTATAAATACTAAAATTTAGGTTCTCGAATGGCGACCACGAACCGGAAGACGAAACAAAGGTCGCCCGCCCACCAGATGGACCGACGACATTGTTAGGATCGCGGGAATTCGATGGATAGAAAGGGCTTATAATCGTTCTTCCTGGAAATGTGTAGAGGAGGCCTATGTCCAGCAGTGGACTTCTATAGACTGATAATGATGATGATGATGATATTATGCTCAGATCTCTACGTATCAAGTACTAAAGTAGTCAGGCTGTTTCTTTTTTTATCACAAAAAGTAAAGACAGAAAGATTTTACTTTGTCAAACTACAAGGATCGCTAGGATCGGGGAATCAGACCGAGCTTTCGTCATACTTTCTAGTATTAAACAATATAATGACAAGTAAATCAAATAAAGCTTATTAATGATGCTTTATAATACAGTAGCGATCAGGTGATTACAGCATGAAGCAGATACTATGTATTGTAAACACCCAAATGGTGATGGACAATATGTATAATGCAATTTGATTATTTGAATAGTTATTATCAAATTGCCCTCTCCTATTGGGCATTTTTCATAATGACCGGACATTATGTATAATGCCCAATTTCATGTATTATACGAAGTTACACTGAATTGAAAATTACCTCAAAAAGCTTGAAGAGTACTCGTCCCTTATTGGCCACCATCTCCAACAGCTGATCGAATTGCTTGCCATCCGTGGTTTCACTGTAAGGCACGCACAGAGCGAATGTGAGGAAATCCAACATGGCGGCCACAACTAACGCACCGCTACCGGCCGTCTGGAACAAATAGAAGGATGAGTTAATAAAGGTTTCACAAATAATGGAGGCACAACCTCCTAAAAAAATAATTAAAATGTTAAATAATGATAGTTTTAATTATACGGAAAAAACGGGTATTTATCGCGATTACCACTAATGAACTCCAGTCTGCTCGCGACCCCGGCTGTTGTAACATGGTCGAAACGTCGGGAAATAATAAAGGTAATCGCGATAAATACCCGTTTTTTTCATATAATTATGCATAACGATCGCGTTAATTTAAAAAGTGCGTATGAGTTTTTTTAAATTCTTGATGAGCAAGGACTTTATCAAAATATTTTACCTATTGTAATGGGTGGAAGGTTCTGATAAAGTCTTTGCTTGATTATGGTCCCAATCTTTGACAATATCGCCTTTTTTTTCACGCCTACTCAGATATGTAGATAACTCTTTATTGATTACCATGACACATAGAAATACAGTTTTTAGCTCACAAAGAAACAATCTTAAAATAATAATTTTGTGGTAAATTAACTTACCACATGTTCCGCCCACATATTGAGCAGCGACTCCAAGAAGGCTGTAGAAGACAGCATGCTGGCCTTGTTAAGTTGTTCCTGCCTTAGGTCTGGCTCCTGGTGCATAGGCTGCATGAGCGCACATACAGCGTCTAAGGCCGCGGGGGCACAAGCCGCGCCGCCGCGTCTTAGCGCACCGACCACGCCGCCGCCTACCCACTCACGGAAACTAAACAACATTACAGAGTGGGTTAGTTCATTGGATACCTTTTTGGCAACAGCCGTAGATCAGCAGGGCAATTATGTAACTTTTGTTGCAATTTTATTGAAACTGACAATTTTCAAACAACCTACGTGATTGCCAATTGACAGTTTCAATAAGATTTTGATTGAAACCATTGCAACAAAAATTACAAGATCGCCCTGCAAGTAAAGACTCACGGTCGGAAAGGACATAAGACAAGGACGCAAACAAGGCTAAATTTTTATACAAAATGTATAAATAAATATTGTGTCAATCCACACAACTCTATCTAGCCCCACATTAAGCAGAGCTTGTACTATGGGCACCAGAGAGGTTCAATATTTTTTTTTGTAAATACGTACTTAGAATACAATATAACACCCAGGCTGAGAACAGACATCTGTGTTCAGCACTCAAATATTTGATCTCGGTGGGGATCGAACCCACGATCTACGGCGCGGAAGGCAGAGCTACTACCAACTGAGCTGAGAAGCCAGTCGAGAAGTCGTATAGAAGCGTTACGACGTAAAATCAGGCGGTTCTCGTGCCTTAAAACCATATCTTTTTTGACATTAACCTTACTGAAACTGTTTTTTGCTACATAAATTTTATCATATCGCATTATTCACTAACCCAGGCAACGTGGTGAAGGCGGCAAACCCAACTTTGCTAGCACACAGTCGTCGTAGCGCGTGGAACTGAGCTTCTAACTCCCGCGGCGGAAGGTTCGCAGTCGGCGAACTGTTTACTAGAGCGCTCAATGCACCAATGATCAGCTTCTCCTTATTCTCGGCGAAAAGACGCTGTATAAATATACCATGGAGTTAGCAGCACGTAGTTTTATTGACGCTCCGCTGGTCATATTACCGGCTATCACGAACTTTGTGTGACAAGTAAAGCAATATAGCTGTTATAGGTGAGAGAGAGACAGAGAATGTTCGTGGCAGCCAGCCCGATAATGTGACCGCATGCGAATCGATTGATATTTCGATCGATTGATCGATTGAAATTGTAATTGAGCTTGTATATACAAATGATATTTTTACAAAATACATGCAAACCAAGGCTAAGAGAATAATGTGAAATTGTTTTCTAAATAGTTTCAATTTAGTGACTGATTTTCCATGGTTGCAAACCAACACCAAACAATAGAACTAAATCTCTTTGAGCAAGATATACGTTTAATGAGTACATAGATTGCACCAAAGCAAACCCGGAAAAGAAAAATAAAATTATAAGGGACTTACAAGATCCCACGTTAGAAACAGCCACAACAGGGGCACGGCCTACGAGGCACAGAACATAACATTAAACGTTCAAAAATACAGCTTACTCACTCTGATCAACCGGGCAATAAAACGAGTTAGAGCGAGACATCACACCATGAAGATATGAACTAAGATTTGCGGACCATAGAATGATCAAGTCTTATAAAATGTTTTTCATTGTATTAGGCGGCTCGTAGACGGGCCATATTTTCACTGCAATATGTGGCCGGCAACTATTGGTGTCCCTCTCTTACTCACATGTTAGACAGGGACACCAATACTTGCTTTAGTCAGATTCATGCGATGATGTGAAAACGACTTTCACACTTACTTATCTCGTAATCCATATTGTTTATATCGCCCGGTTGGCCTAGATGTGCAAAGGGCATAATGCAACAAAAATACAAGCACAAAAGCGAACACAACGTCGGAAACAGAATGTATGTATGTCGATGATTTGACCTACTAGATAGACACACAAAACTGTATGTACCCACACATACAATGATAAACACACAGGCCATAATAACAAATTTTGACTCATGCCCACACACACACACAGAGATCTGTGTAGTATATGAGACATAAACCCTCAAAACGACACGATTTAGTGATGAGAATGAGTTTCACTTTCATTATAAATTATGTTTATGATTATTGAAAAAGAAAAAAAGCTGCAAACAGCATATTTCTTATTCGATTGTGTGTGCGAAATTTCATTACGTCGGAAAATACGTTTGTATGGGAGTTTAGGTGTTTGCAACCTTCTGAAATCTAGGTTTCATAAAATATTTAAAAAAAAAATTAGGTACCTAAGTAGTTTCCATGGAAAATGAGTCCTATCACAAATACTTTTAAAACTAAAATGCTGAATCAAAATGCTTAGTGACGAGTGCAAGTTAGAAAGAGACAGTAGATGCATTTACAAGAGGGTTCTTACGTCTTGGCTGACGGAGTAAATGAGACCGCTGTATCCGATGTTGGCGTTGAACCGCTCTATCACTTCGGCACGACACATGCCCACGGGGTTTTGGAATAACCTGCAAAATACACCATATTAATTTAATAAATAAACTCGTAATATATTTGGAATCAATGCACACCGTACAGTAGACGTTAGAGCAGAGAAAGGGCAGGGCATAGCCCGTGAGCGAGACAGCCTACCAGCAGTGCTTGACACAATAACAGTGACAAACAATACATAATGAGTGAGAAGAGAGTGGATGGTGTTTACTAAAGATCCAATAGTGATACCACGTATAGATAAACCAGTCTAAAAATGCACGCACGTTTTCTTGACCTTGACTCACAGCAAAGTAGTTAAAATTGATCCTTGATAAGTGATAAAGAACAATTTACTTTGACTGACTGGAGTAGCGGGACGTGCATTTTAGGCTTGGACGATCTCTACCTGAGATGGTTGGATTCGGTCTCCTCATCAACAGATTCACTCATTGGCGTGTCTCTCTGCCTCGCGGACCGTACGCCATTTCGCTACTAGATGGCGTGCGGTCCGCGGGGCTAGTAACACACTGTTGATGCTACGAGTAGATCGCGCTGTGTGAATTGTCCACAATATTTATTGATTTAAAGTGATATCAAGTACCTAAGATGGTTGGATTCGGTCTCCTCATCAACAGATTGATGCAGCGGGCCGAGCCGGTATCCACGCGGTGTTGCCGTCGATCGGACGTGCGCGTCTCTCTGCCCCGCGGATCGCACGCCATCTAGTAGCGACGCTAGTAACGCATCTCTGAATGAAAAATTAGAAACATTTCACCATAACATTTTTTTTTAATTTTATTAGGGTTTCAATGGCAGTTACAGTTTGAGGAAAAGCCTCAAACTGTACCTGTAGTCGAGTTAAAATCGATCAGTTTGAACAATTTGTTGTGCCTACCTGTCTCTCTCTTTTGTATGGGGAAATTATGAGACAACAATTCGTTTCGATCGTTTCTACGCAACATATTGTTGTCTGATTTTAAAAGAGAATTTACCTCAAAAATACCGATTTTCGACACCAAAGAAAGTACACTCCACTTATAAATTATTCGGCAATTCATTTTTGCGCATTATTATGCAAATGTTATTATTATTATTGCCGCAAAAAACAAACTACAAACTAACAACTCAGTTCATACCTTTCCCCAGCTAAATAAGTGCGCGATTGTCCGTTCAGGTATTCTATGGAGAATTTCTGTGGGTGATCGGGATCTCTTACTAGCGCGAACACATCGCTTAGTGGCCGGAGGCATACCACCTGAAAATTAGAGACTGTAAAACTGCATAAAGAGACGTGGCTAGTTGTTTTTTTTAACCTTACAAATTCTTTCTAGCCTCAAACTAAACCAAGTTTTGCTATAGCGTTCAAGCTCTAGCAAGTTTAGCTTTGCATTGTTTTTTTGTGCATTATAGTGTACAGCACTTGAGTCTGAATCAAGCTTCAAAGCACTCTCAAGCATAGATTTTTTAACAGTTCTCCATTGAAAAATGACAAAAATCAAGCACTGTTCCTGAATACGGCCTTAAAAACAAAGAAACTTATCAATTTGGATTTTTTTTTTGTTTGTTATCGAATAATTCTGAAGTTTACATCGAGATATAAGTACTACGTACTAGAAAAGCTGCGTCAAATAACTGAATTGTCCTATTCTAGCGCTCGATTTGCTGCGGAAGTGTATTTATTCCCGGCAAAAAGGTCTTAAGCACCATGTAAATCACGGCACTCACGCGCGAGCTAGAGAGCGACTGAGTGAGGTGCGGCGCGATCGCCGCAGTTGAACGAGACAAAGTAGGAATTTACGGTGTCTTCTCTAGTACGTAGTACTTATATCTCGATGGAAGTTAATGAACAGATTCGAAAAAATCTTTACTTTATTTGAAAATATATCTCAAATTTATTTTTTTAATAAATTTCAGATTGGTCCCATAGAAACATTTCTGATTATGAAGATTTTGATTTTTTTTAAGCTTACTTACAGAATAGGTTTGTGGATCTCTCTCGAGTATGCAGGTATCCGAGAGGCACAGTGTACGTCGCATCGGCTCCATGTGACGCGCGGGGTTCACCTTGTGGACTATAAACTCGCTCATCGATGTCTGATGCTGGTCTCCACTGAACAAACAACATTTTGTATCAGCTCACAAAATAGACTAAGAAAGTCGCATTACTTTTGAAATTCATATAATCTTCTTTTTGTCGTGACAATAATTCTTTCGAATCAATGTGATGTGTAGGATTAAAATTTCCAGTTTCTATGCAATGTTTTCCCTCACCGTTTGCTCTCAAGCAGCTCAAGTATTAGTATTTAACTATTGTGAATGCCAGTAAGGGTTCTGGCATTCACAATTGATAATTACTACTTAGTTTTTTAAATGTATTAATTGGTATAATATGTTATGGGAATGACTATAATCGATTAATTTAATTATAAATGGTTCACTTAAGACTACAAGAGAACCTAAACCGAGGTCAGTGACCTGATAATATTATTGACTCTTCATACTTCACAATTTGTTCCTTTGGCATGATAGTGACCAACTGTTGTAGCAGTCTAAAAACTGACCAAGATTAATAAAAATGTACAAAACAATATGAAGAAAAACCCAGTTATCATTCTCATAGTAAAAACAGTGTAATGTGACTCATGCTTTGTCATTTCAAACATTTTGCATGGACAATGGGTATCTATTTCATTTTACAGTTGATGTAAGTATTGTGGTTGCGTAAAATGGAATTAATTACATGAGTTGATGTTACTGGCACATTAATTTAGAGTGTTATGATAAAAATGATTCTCTTGCTATCTTCCTGCTTGTTTAATTAGCAGATATTTTATTGAATTTAGTGGAAACATCTCTATTTCTTTCTATAAATTGTGTGAAATTTATAGAATCCTAAACATTAACTGCCATACTTCAAGGCAATTTAAATTTAATCATTGCTTAAAGTTAGCCCTGTCACTGTTTGTCATTACCCATTGGTAGAGATGGCAATAGTTTAAGCACTGTTTATCTTTTGACATATTTTTATAAGTAAGGCCATAAAACACAGAATTGACATCTAAATACAGACATTGATGAATCATCCCTATTTTCCAGGAAGAACGATTTTGAGAGCCCTCTTTGTTGTCAGCCAAGGAAGGGCAAGGAATGTTTTCTGGTTTATGGTGAATATATTTAGTTCCCAATCAGTTAAACAAATGTTTTATCATCTTACCAACAGTTCTCACTAACCCATAACTTGTATTGTTTATATTAAATAACTTATTAATCTCAAAGATCTTTATAATACCCCCAAAAGTTATTGGTTCGCTCAGCTCTAACTTTTGGGACATTTTAAAAATCTTTGTGTATCCCTTAAATGTAGTAAACTCTATAAAAAAATCAATAAAAAACCTTATTCTTACCTGTACTTCCCAAATCTCTGATCATGATAATCATCAGATGTTATTTGAGTGGCAAGCACTTTGATGGTGATGCTTAATGTCAAGTTAGACATTTCCAGCATCTTGTTTATTATTATCTGATGGTCCATTGCATTGGAGAAGAGATGCAATCTACTGTACCCTCCGACGGCAAGCACAAAGCCTCCAGAGATGTCTCTGACTGAAATAAAGTAATTTTTTATAGAGTTATACAATACACAATGACGTAAGGCGCCCACCCACCAGACGAACCGACGACATTGTTAAGATCGCGGGAAGTCGGTGGATGGAAAGGGCTCAGAATCATTCTTCCTGAAAATGTGTAGGGTAGGCCTATGTCCAGCAGTGGACTTCTTCAGACTGATAGGACACAATGATTATTGCTATACAAACAGGTACCCCTGGGTACACCTATGTTAAATAAATGAATTTCCTTTTTTCTTATGTAGTCTCTAGGTACCCCTAGATAAAAATAAAACCCAGAACCCTTCTACTTTTGAATATTCTGGCATGAAGCCGGTTATATAGCCATGCGCCCATTCCTTCCCAAAGGTGTCTAGTAGAGATTGCAGTTTAGCAAAAAAAAACACCCATCTTATGAGCAAATAGTTATAAGTTTTTGTGTACCTACCTATACTTTAATAATTTGTTGTGTGCAATAAAGTATACAGTTTTTCCTAGTTTTGAAAAACATTTAAGTACCAGACATAATACTCAAAAACAAGTTTTTAACCATCCATTCCAATAAAGATAAGTTCATATGAAAAGGGTATACCTGGAAGAATCCCTTGAATATCACAGTAAGGGTAACTAGCCAGCAGCGTGTGAGTGGAGGGATCCAGCTGGTCTAAGGCACATGGTCCCACTTCCAGGACCACGGGCAGACGTGTACCACTCCAGTGGTGTTTATAAGCTTGGTACCTCTGACAATACAACAAAGGTTAAACAAAATAATGGGAGCACAAAGGAATTTTATAAGTAGACCATAAATAAAGGTACTTACATATATTTCTTTAGGTTTTTCAGCAAACAAATGCCTGTATTTAAAAGCCTCGGTAAGAATAAGACTTTTGTGTTCCGATGAAAACTTCATGGAGTCTACTTTTTTATCCTTCTTCATAACCAAAGTAAAGTCATGATTAGCAACAGAGTTGGAATGCTTAGCTGATGCTACCGTGATCACATCGGCATACAGCCACTTGTTGGTCACGTCCAGGCGTTCCGGGTTGTATGTGGTGATCCCATGCGTTCCCACAGAGAACACCCTCTTGTATTTACCTTTCCAAGAGTGTTTGGTGACGAGGAACGACACCACATCCTGGTTATCTTTGATAGGAATCATCTTGACATTGCCTGAAAAATGTAGACTCATCAAACATCAAGATCTAACAAACAAATGCCTGATTAAAACGCGAATTGACGAATTACTTCAAAAGTTAGAACGTAGATGCAAGAACAAAGGATAACAATGTACGTAGCTATATAAAGTTTATTATTCTATAAAAGAATGAAAGGACAAGCTATTAGCCGGTATTCATTACTCGCAAAAATCCTCCCCTTTGTAAATAGATTGAGGATAGTAATGTTAATGTACCGAACGTCGTGTAAACAAGGGATTGAGCGACATATTTAGGACAGTGTACGCGTAGGTTTACAATAAAAACAAACTCACAGTTTGTGGGAGGTTCGGTAAGCTTCACTTATCTCAAATAACATCCGACAAAAGCCACATAATTAGACGATTAAATAAAAAGTTAGTACGAACAAAATGATCGCAAAAGAGGGCAGATCGTTTCGTTTCATAGATCTGTCAAAATCTGACACGAAAGGGTGGACATGACAGAAGACAGCTGCATTGCATTGCTGCCATTAAAAAAAATAAGCTGGAGGCACAGAAAATATATACCGGAACTTATTCCGGTTATTGCTTACCCTGTATTTCGAGTTTGAATCAGCGTACCGAGCCGAAATATTTTTGTTGGGACTAAAACAAGTATTTACTACATAATATATAAATTCCTTGTATTATTGTAAACATTATTGCAAGGAAAGAGAACAACATGAAATACCTAATTAAAAAGAAAAAATAAAAATTACATTTTATAAGAAACTAGAAAATTTTATAATGAACTCTGTTTTCCACCTTTAGGTATTACAGGTAGAAAACAGAGTTCAGATCACCGACCGCAGGCAATGTGCCCAAAAGGCTGGCAACGTTACCTCTTTGAATTGCTAAGCTAATTCTTTGCCCTAGGTAAGCGCCAGCCCTTTGGTCACCAGTCTCAAAGAGAACATGTATTATTATTATTATAAATTACTTTGGCAGCTCCAAAGAAAACTTGGCAAAACAAAAGTATTCAGCGCCAGCACAAACAAAACCAGAACAAAACACTCTCCGAACCCCACTCGAATAGTTTTTGGACCATACAACCACCTCGACAACGATAGATTCCATCGTACCTCACTTACCTCAAAGTAGCGATGCGCATTTTCGAATGAAAACTGCGTTCGAAAGATCTTTCGTTACCAATTTTTATGTTCGAATATGAAATAAGTCCATGAATGACTTCCGTTTTCGAATGATTCGAGAGCTCTTTCGAGAGACGAATGGGGCGGGGCTTAGTTTGATTGATTCATTTTCGTTCACGCAATATTCGTTCGCATTTATTACCGTTCAAGGGCTAGGGATGTGACATGTGACTTTCATGGCAAAAAGTTATTTTGATAATAATCCTTTTTTTTGTTTTTAATTGCTTAATAAAAATAAATATCTAAGCAACGACTAAAGTTTAGTTTGGAAATATAAAAAATGTCTATGTTGAAAACGCTGGCTGTGGCGGTGGTCTGTCTATGGCTAACCTTTCAATTTTTTTGAACTGATTGTTCATGTGCCATGGAAGGAAATATAAGTAGGTCATCATCATCATCATCAGCCTGAAGAAGTCCACTACTGGACATAAGCTATATATATATATTTCGATGAAGAACGATTTTGTGATTTTTCCATCAACTGACTTCCCGCAATCTTAATAATGTCATCGGTCTATCGATTGTCATCGGCATCCTATGTTTCATCATCCGGTTCGTGGCTACTTTTTGAGAACTTTTATATCCCAACGGTTATTCGTTTTTCGAGATATATGTATGACCTGCCCATTTCCACTTCAACTTACTAATTCTTAGGCAAAAAAAATATTATTTTTGCCTGAGTAGGTATATCATTGTTAATCCTTTGGTGGGTAACTTGATGGGTTCAATAATACTCGTTTTGATCTAAGATTGCTGAGATTTTAATAAGATGCTTCCCGACCCTATCATATTCAATGATCCGGATTATTAGCAATTCGTTTCGTTCGTTAGTCGTTCGATAGTAAACATACTGTCTGCTTTCGTTCGTTACAGTCAGGCTATCTCACAGGCTTTTACGTCCTGCAGGTTTCCAAAAAACCCTGTTGCTTGAAGAGTGGACAACATTTTTTGGCCAAAAAACAACTTGGCATGCAACAAGAACGAGTGTGATTTGCTCGGAACATTTTGCAGAAAGTTCTCAAACTCGGGCAAACAAACATCTGCGTTCACCACACAAATATTTGTTCTCGGTGGGAATCGAACCAACGCCTCCAGCGCAGTAGGCAGAACTACAAACTTCGCTGTGATGTGAAGGCTGACGATGTAATGTGATTTCACTTTACACATTTTTTTCAATTATTCAGTAAAAGACTTAACTTATGTGTACTATGCTATAACATGTTAAGAACTATTGATTCAAACTTATAACCATTAATAAAACATAACAACTAAATTCAGCTCTTTTATTTTCTGACTGTTACAAAATGTGAAACCCTGTACTTAGACAATTTAACCTAAGGACTTGCCTTGCATCTATTCAGCCTAACAAATTTTTCTGCCATATTTTGAGGGGGACGAGGAAAGCACACACTGAAACGAAAGCGACACACATTCAAACGATCGTAACACACACAACAATTATTTGTGTTGTTATGAACGCACACAAATACAAATCTTTAACACTAGTTTAAGTTTACTGTATATACAGGTGACACACATTCAAAATACAGAGAACCACAACAGTGATGCCGTATCATCATTTTATTTTACCCTATGTTAAGTATGAAAGAATGTAAGGCTTCCGAAGTCAGTAAGATTTATTTATTAAATATTCATTCTGAATATTATTTTAGATTTCATGGCACTAATGGTCGTCGGGTATTTATGTTCAATACAAACAATATAAAAATTATAGGCCTATCTCGTTGCTACCTATTGTTTCTAAAGTTTTTGAAAAACTTATCAGAGATAGGTTAGTATCACATTTAAAAATTAACTCTATATGAACGACAGTTTGGCTACCAGGTGAATGTAGGTACGGTAGATGCTATCGACTATTTGGTGAACGATGTTGTTACAAATCTTAATAATAAAACGAAAGTAGCAGGCTTGTTTTTAGATATTTTTCTGCTTTCGATACTATAAATCATAAATTACTGATTGCTTAGCTAGAACACTACGGTATCAGAGGTGACGTACTTAATCTGTTTAAGTATATACCTTACGAATATAAAACAATTCGTAGAGATAAGAAGCATTTTTGGTAAACAAGAAGTTGTTACAGAATCCGGGGCAGTTACCAATATTTTTTGGCATGTTCCTTAATGATCTTATAGATATCAGGCCATTTAATTATATTATTATTTACGTATTGACATTAAAATAATAGACAGTCTACATTTATTCAAAACTAGACTAAAGCAGCTTTTGTTGAAAGGGTGTTTTTATTCTACTGATGATTTTATAAATATGAAGTGACATTGCTTGTATTATTTGATAACAATTTCTTTGATAATTATTTAATTTGTGATATGACTCATATTATTTTTGCTTATTATGTACTATTTTTCAGACACAAATGTATAATTGTTAATGAATGAATATCACAGGCAGACTAGTTCATTTCGTTCAATTGATCTGAACTGGACAACACTAAAACTACAGCCAGCTCTCTAGGATGCCATGAGGGACAAATCCTTTATTGTATGTTACTCATTACTTGCACTAAGAACCTATTTTTACCCCAAATCTCGACAAACTACATCTTGATTAAGTTGGCAGCATTACTACTCAAAACTGACACTTTCATAGAGATTGATAAATTTTCTGAGCTTAAAATCAAAGATATCGATGTTATTATTTGGCCTAAATAAACTTATCATTTTAGAACCAATATGGGGTCAACCTCAGAATAAGAGCGAATAAGCTGGAAACTCGTATACACCGTCATAAAGATGCTCTAAAAGTTCTTTCAAAAATAACATGAAATTCTATGATGACTACGTTAGTTTTTCAAGGTAAAAGGTCACAAAAACTATCCATCTTATAAAAGGTGGGATGAATAAATGTTTGGAACTAAATTTGTGTCAAATGCTAAGCTTTTGGATGTCTGAATACGCAAATTGGTAAATTTTATCATCCGCACTTGATGTGCGGGCTGTTTTTTCCACAAGGTATAAAGTTAAAAGTTTTTTAAGTTCCTAAATTGTTCAACAGCTACATTGTTAAATTAAACATGTAGGCTTCGTAATGCTATGTATAAAATAACACGTTACAACTTCAACACAATCCGTTGGTGCACGACTGGATTTGAACCCACAACCAATCAGAAAGCTAAGACAAATCTACTCGCTAGAACACCCGTGCTTTTATCGATATCGATAAAAAACTGTGTGTAAACATTTATCCACCTCTATCACTAGTCTCGGTACCGGAGGGCGGGGTTTTGATGTCTCGGGCCTGTCAGGTCTGGAAAAATTCAAAGCCAAATCGACTTAATATCTCAATAATGTAAGGTCAAAAATTCATTTTTGAAGTTCTAGGTAGTCTCGGTACACTTTTAAATTTTTGCTAGTGACTAAAATTGCTTGGCAATTAGAGATTATTTCGCAATTATAGTCTATTTCTTTTTGTGATAAGGTTGAAAATTAAATGCGGATAATTGACGGCAGGAAACTCGAGGCGATTCGATCTTTTTCGTATAATCGTATACTGAATCGATGTTCTAGAGCTAAACGCCGCACAACAATTTTACATTATTTTAATAGAAAAAAGCATTAACTATGCAAAAAAATAATTACATATGAAATGTTACACCATCCTTTTACAAGCTTGATGTGTTGGACTTCCTATTACACACTGCAACTGCACATGTTGGCATTTTTAGAAGAGGTCCTTTCACCGCGATACCGATACTGACACTGATAAAAATCGATTACGAAGTGGTTTTTATAAACGTGCTAGATATGTCAGATTCATTAGTCTTGTACCTTTTGGCAGAGGGGAAGATCCATGCAAGGCAGGTCCTGATCTAAATTGTCTAAGACCCTGTACCTAAAAACCCATTTCATTCATTATTTTATTCATCGTTCAATTTACCGGTCTTACTGAATGCCCATCACTAGCGATTATCCTAATGTGAGTCTTGACATTGCGTAACTACGTTATATTTTATATCTGTGTGCAAATTTTAAGATCGTGTGCGGGATTGTCAATGTGTGTGTTTACATGAATAGGATTTTGCTATGCGCGTGTGCCATGCGTGTTTACCTCGTCCCCCGTCAATTTTGGCAGAAAATATTGTTCGTGGATTTAAACGTTGACGCCTCCATTTCTAATTCCTCCAAGGTATAGGCCTCTCTTAGTTTGTGCCATCTACCTCGATCCTGTGCCAGTCTAAGCCATTGCCGCCCCACGACCCTAAATATATCTGACTTTACATCCCTGAAGAAATTTTAAAAAGCCTACTAACCTCGTTCGTCGAACGAACGAACAAAAGAAGAAAATCATAAAAATAACGTTAATTTTAACGGGGCGGGCGGCCAGCCGGCGGCCGGTCAACGGGCGCGGGCGAGAGTCGGGCGAGGCGTACTCCGTCGCTCGTGAGTGACTCGGGACTAGTCGGGATGCTTCGACTTTCGTTTCTCGTGTTGTAAAGCAGCCGGGGCGGCGCGGTCGCGGGTGGACTAGCGGCTAGCGGCACGTAAGTCTAGCGCTGAGCGATACGCGGAGGGGATAGCTGCGCATGTGTACTGTCGCGCACGCAATACAATTATAACTTTAAATAATTATTTAGTCAATTGAAATGTTACATAAGCTTTACATTTTTTCATTGCTAACTCTTTTCCTTACTTATAGAACTTTTCAAATTATTGTTTCTTGTAGTAATTTCTAAGAGAAGTGTACATTTTCGATAATGTTAGGCAGGTAGAAAAGGTGCGGGTTACCGTTTGGGGACAAATTAACATCTACCTGCTACGACTATTATTATTATTAAAGAAGCTATATGCAAAAAAGTGAGGAAATTTCTAGACAAAATTTCTCCCCTTTTTGCTTATAACTGCTTTAATTTTAAATTTAAGGCAAAAAGTTCTATGAACATATTTTTAGCAAAGCGATTTGCTACAAATTATTCCTTGATGAATTTTTTGTAGGACACATAGTTTTCGAGATATCGCGAAAACAGTGTTTGCACGCCTATATCGAAGATGGCGCCCGGCCCGGGGGACATAAGAATAACGGTCAGCGCTTAAGTTACGTGCCGCTACTCATACTATTAAATGTAAATCGTAAATATAAAATAAAAAACTCGTTCACCAAAATTATCAGCCCTAGCCCTGCATTTTATAATTCATAAATTAAATTATATTTAAATTAAAATTATATATTATATTAAAATTATATTTTATAAATAAAATATAAAATATTGGCAGGGTGTGCTCAAACGCGAACCTTTAGGTAGTAGGTACGTAAAAAAAAACTTGCGGGCGGCATATCTTTTAGGCCCGGGGCGCCAAATCTTTAAATACGCCTCTGCTCGCAGTGGACTTCTTCAGGCTGATGATAATACAATAGTACCTACATTGTTACCTGAGGATTTAAAGTCACGTTTTTGAGTCCCGAGACGGGTTTGGCCAATGGAGCCAATGGAGCTTGAGGGTAAAAATAAAAACATGATAGAAAAATTAGTGGAAATGAAGATTGAATTTCCGCCTTCCCGCTTTTTTTTCTCTGGGCCTTCGGCTGGCCAGCACCTCTCCTACACATTTCCAGGAAGAACGGTTCTGAGCCCTTTCCCATCCACCGACTTCCATGTCGTCGGTCTATCTGTTAGATGGGCGACCTACGTTTCGTCGTCCGGTTCGTGGTCGCCATTCGAGAACCTATAATCCCCAACGGTTGTTGGTTCTTCGGGCTATATGACTGTCCATTGCCACTACAACTTACTAATTCTAAGAGCTATGTCGGTGACCTTGATTCTTCTACGGATATCTTCATTTCTGATTCTATCACGTAGGGAATTTCCCAGCATAGCTCCAAAGAGTATGGTTATGGTTAAGGAGGGGCATAGCTCTCTCCATGAGTTTGTGATTGTGTACGAGGGCCGGGACCGGTTAATGTACACCCAGTTAAAACGAATCAACTTTTTTTCCACTGGGAAATTGTTAAGGCCCGTGTACACTGGAGCAGATAAATATTTCGATGATTAATGTTATCTAGCGATGCATAATTGCTCTAAAGAGGATAATGACTTTATTTACATCGTAAAAAAACATTTTCTGGCTCTGCGGCGGCCGCTGCCACGGCACGCTCGCTCTGCTCGCTCGCCTTGTGCGTAATTTTTATGTTCTAACATAACCTAACCAATCCTAGTCGGATCCGCCTTGTAAAGTATCAAGGACAAGTATCAATTTATTTATTTATTACTTACTACAGATGTTATCTTAACAGCTAGCCAAAACGATAACACTCTAACAAATTTAAAAAAAATCAATATTTCACTCTGCTACTACACTAACAATAATACTATAACTTACATATTATACACATTACAAGACATACTACACTAACAATACTATTACTTAATATAAACACTACAAGACAGTCAGGTACATGTCAGGTTGGTACTTTGGTACCTTCATAATTTACCCTATTGAAAACAACAATATTATTAATATTGTCTTGTAGTGTTTAAATCCTTTTTTATAAATTCCAAATAAAAATATAATTTATTATAGATGAGCCTGAATATCCCCCTCACAGTACTTCATTACAGCAATTTTACCTAACTGTTTTAGAAAATCCGCAAAAGCGTCAGTCTTGGGATTCACATTTATGAGAGCGTTTATATGAAATTGCGTGCGGAAAAGTGGTGACTCTTGTCGCGCGGATGTACGCGCTGGACTTGGCGCAATAGCAGTCCACCTCCTCTGGTGATCCGGTCACGCATCAATGAAGTCCAGCCATCCGGTACCACTTCTGCATATTTTGGTAGACTGTGGAGCTGGAACTTATTGTTGTTGGTTTGATGACTGCCATTCGTCACCCTTGTATGGGTTTCGGCTGGACGCGCGGGGTTGACGGTGTTGTTAATTCGCAGCCAGTTATTGTACGGCAGACTAAAACGAATCCATAAAACAAAAAAAGGTTTCGTTTTAACTGGGTGTACAATAACATGCTGTACAATCACTGGGCGTACATTAACCGGACCCTTTTCTTTCTATTCTCACCATGCTGCTAGCTAATGTCACTGTCAATTAGTCGTCGCATGTGTTGTGTGTTGTGACGTGCCAGCTTTCCTGTTCCTCTTTCGTTTTTCACCTATAGTTTACTTCCAAAGAAAAAGAACCGATACCGAGCTACGCAAGAAATATTTCACCAGATCAGCCACCATGGTTCTTGACCTAGACTTGTTCCGGGCTGATAAAGACGGTGTACCTGACAAAATTCGCGAAAACCAGCGTAAGCGATTCAAAGATGTTGCTCTCGTCGATACGGTTGTGGACCAAGATACTCTTTGGAGGAGACTGCGGCATGATGCGGACAACCTGAATAAGTTGAAGAATGTGTGTAGCAAAGAAATTGGTCTGAAGATGAAGAGCAAAGAGCCTCAGGGTTCGGAAGACGAACCGGTGCCGGCTGAGGTTGCCGACAACCTCATCAACCTGGCAGCTGAGAACCTGAAACCACTGACAGTAAATCAAATAAAAAAGGTAACATTGTTTAGCAGCCACAAGAAACACAAATAAAGTCAGGTTAAACCTGATAAATTATTTAAATGGAACAGTTCATTCATAAGTTTGGAACCATATGGCTAGTAATGATGAACTTCACCTCAAATTAAAACCATCTCTGTAGATCTGGCTCATAATCTTATGAAAATTAATAGTAAATTAATCCTAATCTATCTCACCTACCAGATCTTTGTCTGTCTGTGAAATGTTGAACTTTTTGATCTGAGTACCATATTGCATCACCTCTGCAATCTTGAGTTACATGAGTACAAACTGATTCATTGGCTACATGATAAATGGCTATAAAACTTTACATAATATACCCAATCTAGAATCATTATAATAATTGCTAAAATTAAGACTAAACTGCAGTTAACTCGCTTATTGAAGTGTAACTCGGGCTTTAGTTTCACCAACTGATTGCAGATAAAACTTGGAAAAAAACCTTAAAAATTATTTGTGTAAAAACATTATGACCCAAGCATGTTTTAAATAAAGCATAGGATTATGTGTAACTATCAATTAAGATTAGTGGGTATTTATATTTACTTTCCTGTACTTTCAATTATTTAAGTTTTATGCATAGTATAATTAATTGTAAGTATGTAAACCTCAGTTTTTTTAAATAAATAAAAAAGTAAAGGATGCAACTATAATATTAATTTTGGTTTTCAGGTCAGAATACTAATAGATGAAGCTATAACTAAGAATGAGCTAGGCTTGCTGACAGCGGAGAAGGCTCGCTCAGCTGCCCTTAGAGAAGTGGGAAACCATCTTCACTCGTCAGTGCCTGTGGATGATGATGAGGAACACAATAAGGTGGAGAGAACTCATGGTGACTGCACCTTTAAAACAAAGTACTCCCATGTGGATCTCATTTGTATGATTGATGGTGAGTTCCAAATGAACATTTTGTAGACACCTGATTTTTAGTCACTTTAGGGTATTGGTTAGTTGTATTGAAAACTCAGTGTATAGACACACTTAGCCTAAGTTAGGTTAAGCCACTGTTTGATTGAATTGTATCAAACTCTGTGTTAAATAAATAAATAATAATTATACTAGGTAGATACATCATAGTTTGAGCTTGTCAATGAAAGGTGTCTTTCTCTGTCAAATTGGAAAGAAATTCTCCTCTTCAAAGCCTTCTATAAATATACTGAATCTAGGTAATTTGCTTCTTGCAAGTAAATTACCTAGATTCAGTATATTTATTCCGTATGCTTATAGATGCGTTCAGGGCGCATAACACGCTGGTCTCACCTGAGTAAATAAAAGTTTTAAGCCTACAGTCAGAACTTGAAATATGAGAGTCAGCTCTTTCTTTCATTTTCTATATAAAAATGATGCTAATCATTACTTCTCACTTATGTACTGTTTCTTCTTGTCACTAGCTCTTCCGAACCAGTGTGTTGAAAGGATTTTAAGCTTGCTGCAGATGTTTTCCTTCACCGTTTGAGACTACTGTTTTGATTGGTTTCTTCATTGTTTCTTCTTTGTTGCCAGATATATTGCCTATCATTATCATGGTTCTAAAACACAAAACTATCTATAATGTTCTCCGTCTTAAGAAGAATTTTGTGTACTAGTTTGGTGGACTGTTTGTCGCATTTAAATGAATACAGCAAATTTATCACTGTGTGTGCAGACTGGTTTCCACAAGTAGGCCGCTGGCTCTGGCGGGTCCTTTTTGTGTGACGCTTGGTACGTGTTGCTTGAATGTGATGTTTTCCTTCACCAGTTCTTCAGTACTGGCACTCTCTCAAAACGGTGAAGGCTGTTTGTGGCAATTAGGTGGGCCTTATGCAAGATCGGCCCAATGTTGTGACATTACAAAAATGACAGTATTTTGTCTGCATTTTCAGGCATGGACGGCGAAAGAGGCACAGCGGTGGCGGGTGGTCGTGGGTACTACATGAAAGGTGCCGCTGTGTTTCTGGAACAGGCGCTCATTCAGCTCTCCTTGAGGATACTGCTGAAGAAGGGTTATACACCGCTGTATACACCATTCTTTATGAAAAAAGAGGTACCTAATCTTGTCTTATTTTATCAAGGCGTATTTTTTTTCTTGCAAACTTATAGTCTGCCAGTAGAACCCAAAAAGCCTTATGAGTCATTACATTAGTTATGACAGTGTGTTTAGAGAGAAGAGATGCGAAGGAAACGGAAGCAACACAACTTACAAAAACCCAAAGGGTGACAAGTAAATTTTGGCGTGGCGACCTACCTCGATACCATTCAAGTTGATTATTGGAATGCGGCGGCTAAACTTAAGTTAAGCCCCATAGTTAGTTCGACAGGAGCTTTTCAACCGAATTTGTCTTTTTTCTTGTTTTCATCTGAATGTCTGAGTCTGATTTTTGTCATTTTTCAATGGAGACCTGTCAAAAAATCTATACTTGAGGTTCGACTCAGATTCAAGCACTGTTTCTGAATACGGGTCATAGATCCGGGTTATCAAGTTTTTAAAACTTATTATGGAGCGTCTAAACGGGCCATGTTTTACTGCAATTTGTGGTCGGCAATTATTGGTGCCCCTCTCTTACTCACACGTTAGACAGGGACACCAATAGTTGCCGGCCACAAATTGCAGTAAAACATGGCCCGTTTAGACGCCCCATTACTCACTCACTAAGGAAGACGTCGGAGACAGGGCGGTAAATCTCAAGTGTAGTTGGGCAGGACACCTTCTTGCTAGATGTGGTGATGGTCGGTGGAGTAAGGCCTTGACCGAATGGTGGCCGAAGTCAGGCCGAAGAAATCTGGGGCGTCCGAAAGCACGATGAGTCGACGAGATCGTAAAGGTCGCAGGAAACACCTGGACAAGAGATGCGCAGGACACCAAACAACCACCCACTTTCACCCACTGCTGGGTATACCCAGCAGTAGGTGATACCGGGCTGAGATCATGATGATGAAAACTTATTAGTCGTTTTTTTAGTAACCTAGTATTTTGTAATCACAGGTGATGCAAGAAGTGGCTCAACTAGCGCAGTTCGACGAAGAACTCTACAAGGTAGTCGGCAAGGGCTCGGAGAACAAAGGAGACAATGTGGTGGAAGAGAAGTATCTCATTGCCACTTCTGAGCAGCCGATAGCGGCGTACCATAGGGACGAGTGGCTGCCAGAAGCTTCTCTGCCAATCAGGTAAATAAGGATACATTTTATAATCCTGGAACTTCACTGATATTTTTCAGTAAAAGTATTATGTTTGGACATCTTCTACAACATGACAGATACATAAAGAACATTGTTGAAGGAAAACGGGAAAGAGGAAGGCCAAGAATAAGTTACGTGGGCTCGATAAAAGAAAAGGTCAAGGAGGCCGCATTCGAAAACAACTGCATCAAAACCCCGACAAGAGCTAAGCTCAGTCGCAGTCGCGCGGCAGTGCTGCTGCTAGATCCAATAAAACAAGCATGGAAAAACTGAAATATAAATTTAGTTTATTCTCTAATGTACCATTTTTAGACTGCATTTTTTTACCTTTTTAACCGACTTCAAATAAAAAAAGAGGAGGTTCTCATTCAGTTGTTTTTTTTATGTTTGCTTATAGCTTCATTTCGTAATTTATGAACCGATTTGACAAAAGTCTGAAAGGTTATACTTCCAGATTGGTTCCATAGAAATTCCATCCAAATCGGTTCCTATATTATTATATCTGACTTCAGATACGCAGGCCTGTCGACATGTTTCCGACAGGAAGTTGGATCTCATGGACGTGACACGCGCGGTATATTCAGAGTACATCAGTTTGAAAAGGTAATACTTTGATTAACAGAAATCGCCCGTTTTTTTTTATCAACGCTGCCTTTAATATTATAGATCGCAGGTATTCAGTGGATTGAGAGGCGAAAATAGTTTTTCCTAGAAACATAAAGAAGGGCCTCTATCCAGCAGGCTAGACTATTAGAATAGGCTTCAAGGTTTTAAAGCACACAATGTTCATATCTAGATCTACAGTTTTCCGTTGGGGGCCATTAAAGTATTAATCGTAATCATTTTTTTTACCCGCCTTCTTCTTGTCAGCAAAAGTAACCAAACCTCTTCCCCCAATGCTTACGTAATCATTGGTACCATATGCATTTTTCTTTTAATGTGTTATATGTTTATTTATTGATTCGTGACATAGTAATTAAAATATTTATTTATTTATGTTTGCTGCTCAATGTTTTGTACACACATGTATAAACTTCACCTTTAATAAATGCATTTATTAAGCATTGTTCCTATAAATAAATAAATCGATTTTGGAATGTCTACATCTCTCATCGAGCCATTGAGCATCTTATTGCTCTTAATTTTAATCTAAACTTGTGACGTAATCAACATATTGACCCCCCCCCCCCCCCTCAAGCGCTTACAAAATACTAGAACGCCCCCATATCATATTGTTTTCTATGGTTGTGAGCACATTTCTTACGTTCTTTGATGCCAACTTATTATTTAGATCGAGCAATTCGTCCTAACCTCGCCCCACGACAACGCCTCCTGGATAATGATGGATGAAATGATCGCCAACGCTGAAGAGTTCTACCAGCTCCTCGGCATTCCGTACCGCGTGGTTAACATAGTGTCAGGCGCTTTGAACCACGCGGCCGCTAAGAAGCTGGATCTGGAGGCATGGTTCCCGGGCTCGGGGGCGTTTAGAGAGCTGGTGTCTTGCAGCAACTGCTTGGAGTATCAGGCTAGAAGGCTGCTTGTTAGGTCAGTTAAGGCCTGCGCACACCTAGGCCGCTGGCGAACGCGATCAGTAAAACGCTGTCAAATTTGACAGCGTTTCATTTTCATTCAACAGCGTGCCTTTACTCTGTGATCCTTGTTCGTGCTACGATTGGTAAATAGCATTAAAACAAAATTTTGGTGTTTAAATGCTGTTCTAAGTTTGAAAAAATAAACAATGAATATAATTTTTATACTTTGCTGTATGCAGAAACAACGCTTGAGTCTGAGTCGAGCCTCAAGGATAGATTATTTGACAGTTCTCCATTCAAAAGTGTCAAAAATCTATGCCGCAAATCGGACCTTCGACTCTACTACGGATTAGCCAATTTTAAGAAGTGTTCTTTTTTTTTTTTTTTATTTTGCCAATATCGGATGTGTCTGACAGAATAAAGGTCATCAAGAAACTGCAATGTTACATTATTTTTACACGACATATTTTTTAAACAAAACTTATATGCCAAATATAACCTCCTGATAAATAACGGTTGTAAACACACTTCACTCTCCATTACATGTATAGGCGTACTTTTTATAAATCCACCAATTATTCTAAGTGCTTGATTTTGAACCTTTTCTAGTTTATATAAATGGGTTTTTGCACTTATAACAGTCTACGATAACAGTAAAGATTTTAAAATTCATTCTTCTAAACCACTTGACATATTTTCATTAGACATTTGGATAACATACATAAACATGGAAGGGGTAATTAATTGCAATTTAGAAAGTGTAAAAGGTGCTAAGAGAAGTCATGAAGTTAACTCACTTAAATTTGATATTATAAAGGAATTACAAGAAAAGTATCATGGGAGGCAAAAATATTTCACTGACGGGTCAAAAAGTGAGGTCGGTCAGGGAGCTGCTTATTACAACATAAGCAGTGGTCGAAGTCAAATGTATAAAATACAGTCTAATGTGTCCATAATGACATTGGAGCTCATTGCAATTTCAGAAGCTATTAACTCGGTTATTATTAATGCTGATAGCCAGCAGATCGTTATTTTTACAGATAGCAAGAGTGCATTGCAACATTTAGCTCGATGCGCTTCTGGTATCAGAGGTGTATCGATAGCTTATTCAATTTTAAATAAAATTTATAGTTTCTCGTCCACTAACATAGATTTGAAGTTGCAATGGGTTCCATCTCATATAGGTTTAAGAGGTAACGAAGAGGCTGATCGATTGGCAAAATTGGCAGTGGCAGAAGGAGTCGAATTTTTAATAGAACCAAATTATACAGAACACATGTTTAAAAGTAGAAATGTTTGCTATGATAAATTTAAAGAATATTTCGATGAAAGGAGTTGTTACGGAGAGGTGCGTGGAGTGGCGAGATGCCGTGGGGATTAAAAACACTTTTTATAGGAAGATAGAAGAAAACCGGCCGAGTGCGCGCGGACAAGCTAGTTGTCAGTACCGAGGTTAAAATCCAACTATTTTGTAGCTGTCCGCGCGCAAGCGGGGGTAGTCTTCGGTTTATTTCAACGAACAAAGTAAGTACATTTATATTTTTTCAAATCTACCTACACTTATAATTTAATAATTTTTTATGTTTGGTTTCAGGTTCGCGAGGTGCGTCGTTTACACTCTCCGCCCAGTGTCACGTCAGGGACACTAATTAAGCAACGGGAAGCAGCGCCAAGCGAGTAACTGGTCAGACCAACACTCCAGACTTCGTCTTTATTTCTACGTATACGGTCGTCAGATCCAGGCAACACTCTCTCTACGATACCCTTCGGCCAAGTGTTTCTCGGGAAGTTAGGGTCGACTATAAGCACTAGGTCTCCTGGCTTCAAATTAACTCTTTCTTCGTACCATTTCTGTCTAGGCAAAAGGTCCGGTAGCACCTCTTTGATCCAGCGTTGCCAAAATCGGTACGGCGTCAGTTTGCGTATTCGGCTGTCAAGTTGTACCTGTTCACTATTTTTCAATAAATGGATTTCCGTAGAAAATGATTGCATCTGCGCGTAGCGAGTTAATAACCTTTCTGCTCGCTGTAATAACTCTGTGTCAATTTCTTTTTTACAGGTTTTCTTGCATTTTTCTAGGAACAGTAGAACGGTAGCAGTACTTCTCATAAGACGAAGCCATGACGAAAACTTCTTGGGGTCCGGAACAGGTAAAGTAGCGCTCTCAGTAGTGTATACATGGTGTATCATTTCTAAAGTTTCTTCATTAATTTTTATTTCTTCTTTTTCAGATGCGGTCGTTTTCCAGGAGCTGTCTCTTTCATAAAGGAAACCAGGGCCTTGGAACCATTCACAATCATTGTGTAATTTTAAATTCATATTTTTTGTAGCTACATCTGCAATATTTTTATCAGATCGTATGTAGTGCCATTCATTAATTTTGCTCAACTCGTCGATTTCACCCAGTCTATTTGCTACAAATGTTTTGTAATTGCGAGTGTCATTTTTAATCCAGTGTAATACGGTCATAGAATCCGTCCAAAAAAATCTTTTACTCGGTTGTATTCTGTGTTCTTTTTGTATAACATCGGCGAGGCGGCATGCGAGTACAGCGCCTTGTAGTTCTAGCCGAGGAATTGAATTAGGTTTTATCGGTGCAACACGGCTTTTACTAGCGATGAAGGATACGCACACATTCATGTTGTCTGTGTGTACGCGCCAGTAGGCTACAGCGGCGTACGCGGCGGGCGATGCGTCACAGAATATGTGAAGTTCTATTGTTTCGCTTGAACTCGCTTGATTGTTGAATTCGTCAGCTGGAACTTGTTTTGTAGCAGAATGAAAATACCATCTTGGTATGCGAATATCTTTTATTTCTTGTAATTGACAAATCCACTTACGAAAAATTTCAAACTGTTTTGTAGGTATTTGTTCGTCCCATTTTATTGTAGACTTCCAGGTATCTTGAATAATGATTTTTGCCTTTATAGTGAACGGTGTCAGTAGGCCATAAATGTCGAATATAGACATAACAATGCGTAGAAGTTCCCGCTTTGTAGGTTTTTGTTCGCATGTCAATATTTTCTCTGGAATCTTTTGCAGTGAGAGGTTGAAACCAAATGTGTCGGTTCTCGGGTACCATAATAATCCTAGGGTGCGTTCGCACAGATTATCTTCTTCTGTTTTGAAGTTCACGACGGATTCGCTTAAGGCTTCTTTAGATATATTTTGACATACTTCAGGTTCGTTGGACGTCCAATTTCGTATCTCGAAGTTGCCTTGTTTGTGTATGTATGTGACATCTCTCATCGTTTTTACGGCCATGTCTACATTATCGAAGGAGTCTATATAGTCATCCATATAATGGCTATGTACAATAGCATGCACGGCTTCGGGCATTTCCTCGGTAAATCTTTGCGCATTTAAATTCTTTACATGTTGTGCTATGAAAGGTGAACAGTTGGCGCCAAAAATAAGTGACGTCATTTTGTACTTTTGTATGGGTTCGTTTTCGTTCTGGTTGTCTCGCCAAAGAAATCTCAAGGCATCTTGGTCGCTTTCTTTTATTTTTGTTCTAAGAAACATATCTTTTATGTCACCTGTAAGTCCGATTGTTCGTTCTCGGAACCGTAACATGATGCCCAGTAGGGATTCTAATAGGTCTGGACCTTGAAGTAAGTAGTCATTCAAGCACTGACCAGCAGAAGTAGCAGCGGCGTCGAATACAAGACGCAATTTTTTCTTATTCGGATTGTCAACTCCGAAGTGGGGGAGATACCACTCTTTTGTAGCTCTATGGTTATTTTCATTAGACTCGATTTTACAGGCATAGTCATTGACGAGCAAATGTTGCACTCTTTCTTGATATCTTATGGCAAATCCTGGATCTGTTGACATTTTCCTTTCTATGGTTTTCAATCGACGATAAGCATTTGAAAATGAATTTTCCATCTTAGAATTTTCATCTTTCCACGGTAAGCCGACTTCCCATTTTCCATCAATTAATTTTGCAGATTTTTCTACGATTTCTATGGCTTTCATTTCGTCTTTATTTTGTCTCGGCTTATTGTGAACACCAATGCTTTCGAACATAAAAGATTTTCGAACCATTTCATGTAAGCGCTCGTCATTCTCAGAGTCCGTGTGTATCAAACCGTATTGGCGATAACAATAACTGCATTCATTCGTATTTACATTTTCGAGTGTGTGGTCCGATGAGGTGTCAGCTGTGATCCCACAGGCGCCTGTGTGCGTGTCCACCAGTGGGGAAGTGTTGGCGGCAGCGCAGGTGCAGGCGTGGCGGGGTAGGCAGCTGGAGACTGAGGCAAGGGCGCGCCTCGGTTGATTCACCGTTATCATTGCACACTCTGATACTGAACTTGAACTTTTACGTTTTAATGGGCACACACCGTGCACACACCAACCTAGTGGTGTTAGTGTGGCACAAGGTTCATTTTTGCTTCGCATTATTGTCTTTATTGGTGCGATAAGATGATAATTGTCCTGACCAATTAATAATTTTGGCTTCACATTCACACTACATGACATGTTAAAGTTCACGTTATTTAAATAGGCATAGTCTTTTATTTTTATGTTGGATAATTTTTGTAGCGGTAAATTTAGTTCATTTATTTTTCTGGCACTGAGGTCGAATGAGTCATTGTTTATGTTTGTTATTTTAAACTTTATTTTTTCACTTTCACACATAAGTTCCGAGTCCCACGCGCCACGAACACAAAGGGTTTGTTTTTGTCCATGTAAATCGACACTATTGGCGATATCAGCTGATATCAAGGATACCGTGGCGCCATCGTCCAGCAATGCATGAGTACGGATCACACCTTTCGGTCCGTGGATGTTTACGGGTACCACTTTCAAAAACACACACGATGTTGAGTCGTCCTTAGCATGAGTCACAATCTCGTTATTCACTAAGCAGTCACTATTTAATTGTTCTACTTTTTTATCACTGGTTATCGCACTATTGTCATTATTGGTAAGTACTTTTTCACTTTCAGTTTTTTCACTATTTACACTTTCACTTTTCAGGGCTTTGCGCTTCCAGTGTAAAAGACGGTGATGCGGTAGTCCACATTCCTCGATGGGGCAGGAAGCTGCAGAGCAGGTGTCTCTGTTGTGATTAGTAAGTAGGCATTTATGACACAAGTTGTTGACTCGTATGAAGCGCCACCGATCCTTTGTCAAAGCTCGTTTGAATCGTGCACACTCAGGCAGCTTGTGTCGGCTAGTCTAAAGGTTATAGCACATTATACCGGCACCGCAACTGCGCAGCTGCAGCACGGCGTCGCCTCCAATTTAGACTACGGCTAGCTGCCAGCGTGCTAACTACGCGTTGTCCGCAAGGTGCAAGCTCGCAGTCCGCGCGCCGGCCGCGACGTGTAAGCTCACAGTCCGCGCGGTGGCCGCGAGGTGCAAGCTTGCTGTCACCGCGAACTCAATATTGTTATTATGGCATTTATGATTGAACACTCGCCTCGCTTTCGCTGCCGACTCGGAGTCGGCGCGTAATAAGCATGCCGTCGGCGCGCTGTACGCACAAGGTCCGCTCGCCTGCAGCACGCGGGCTGCGAGTCGAGTTGTGTGGTAGCGGCAAGCGTGCTGACTGCCCGCCGTTGGCTTTTCATACTGACATTATGAAATATATTATACTACACTCGATTTAATGCTCTAAATTGAATGACAAGTTAATTGCTGGTTTGGAGCGGTGCTGTTGCGGTACCGGTATAATGTGCTATAACCTTTACAGAACTTACAGCTGATCGTTTCGTCGCGCTTAGCGCCGAGTAGAACTGAGTGCGATTTTCGCTCTTCGGGCTTCTTACGGTAATCTGATAGACTTTGTAAGTGCGTCAAACCGGCGGCTGATATTTTATTCGCTTCGCTGTATAAGAATTCGGCTAGCATTTCTAACTTAGCTTTTTCTATGTTGCAGTTCAAGCTGTAATAGTCGGCCCACGAGTTGTAATTGTTGACGAGTGGACTAGGACACTTGGCGAGCACCGAAGATACCAGCTCAGGACTTCTTAGGTAATCAGTTTGTTTCACTGCTTTTACTGCGGCCACGAAATTTTTGATTTTTATTGAAAATGACACAATTTCGTGGTGGTAGTTTTGCGATAGTGGTGGTATTTTTTTCAGTTGAAATGTAATTTTGTGTATTATTGTTTCAGGTCTGCCGTAGCGGAGTTCGAGCGCTTCAATGATGGTTTGCGGAGCCGTGGTCCCGATGAGGAGTGAAGAAACTGTTTCTTTTGCTTCTCCCTTTAAGGACTTGCGTAATCTCCACACATTTTCAGCATCACTGTACTTACATATTTTTGTAGATTCATCGTAAGCAAGTTTGTACGCCAGCCACTCGAGAGGATCTCCGTAGAACTGAGGTAAGTCTTTTGAACCAGCAAATCTTGATATTATTTGTTTATTTTGCAGGTTAGACTGGTGGATAGCACTAACGAGGTTTTGTATCTCGGCTCCGCCGCCAACACCGCCGCCCGCGCCGCCGCCGCTGGCGCCGGCCCGCGCGCCGTCGCGGTCAGCGTCCGTGCCACTGTTTTTTAAATTCTCAGCTAAGTGACTTTTATCGAGCCACTGTTGCACTTTTCCGATTGAGTCTATTTCAGTAGGCTGGTACAGAGAACTTCGACGACTTTTGGACGCGCTTTCTAAGGCCGCTATATCCGCGGCTAACTTATGTTCGATTAAAGATTTTTCGATGTCAGCCCTCGCTTTGGCGGCTTCAAACTCAAGTAATTTCATTCGTGCTTCTATTGACTTAGATGTTGAGTTGGAGTGCGGCTTGGAAGAAACGGGTTGCAAACTGTGGGCGCTTTTTAGGCAATCGCCTTCAGTTTTAGGTCGCGTGATGACACTAAATGCCGTTTCAGGGTTTCCCCTTTTCACTATTTCCGACTGGACATCGCGCTTCGGGTCTTCCTTCATTTTCAGTTCTTCCTTTTTCCACGCACTACGTGTCCGCACCGTTGTAAGATGGCGGCTGCGTTGCGGTGGGGTTTTATACATTTAAGCGACTTCTACACAATGTTCCACGTATAATCCGGCTCGTAAGGACTTTGTTACGGAGAGGTGCGTGGAGTGGCGAGATGCCGTGGGGATTAAAAACACTTTTTATAGGAAGATAGAAGAAAACCGGCCGAGTGCGCGCGGACAAGCTAGTTGTCAGTACCGAGGTTAAAATCCAACTATTTTGTAGCTGTCCGCGCGCAAGCGGGGGTAGTCTTCGGTTTATTTCAACGAACAAAGTAAGTACATTTATATTTTTTCAAATCTACCTACACTTATAATTTAATAATTTTTTATGTTTGGTTTCAGGTTCGCGAGGTGCGTCGTTTACAGGAGTAAAGAGAAAGGAATTTGGTATAAAACTATTCAGTGTCAGCCTCTTCGGGCACCATGGTTCATAAGCGGAAAATGTAATAGGTCTCACATTGTGTTTATGCATAGAATACGTTCTGGTCACTATCCATCAAGGAAGTTCGGGTACCTCATGAAAAAAGTTGATTCCCCAAATTGTGAGGTATGTGGAGCATTAGATGACGTGCACCACCTCCTGATGGATTGTGAGAAATATAAAGAGGGTAGGAGATCAATGATGCAAGAAATAAAATTAGGTAGGTACGATGTAGGTGCTTTTCATTGTGTTTTGTCTAATCCTTCCTCAGAGGCCGCTAAATTATTAGCGAATACTTTTTTGCATAGTTGATTAACAACCCTTTTTAACGTAGATTAAGTCTGTGTAGATAATATAAGTTTAGGGTACAATGGGACTGGCATGCCATGTGGGTAAAAGTCCCTAATAAATTTAAGAATAAAAAAAAAAAAAAAAAAAAAGAAGTGTTCTGAATATTTCTAAATTGCGTTATAAGATTGTAAAAAATATCAATTTAACCAAATTCCGAATTTTTCCCAGAGATGAAAACTTTATTGTACCGCACTGCATCATCCATTCACCTAAGAAAAACTAGCTTACTAGTAACGTAATTTAAAGATTTTGCATTTCATCAGATACGGACAGACAAAGAAAATGAACGCGGCCACGGAATATGTCCACATGTTGAACGCCACCATGTGTGCTACCACACGTGTCATCTGTGCTGTGCTGGAGGTCAACCAAACTGAGGAAGGCATCAAGGTAACAAACTCATCTATAACAACGTTTAGAACATCTTCTTATCGTGTCACTGATTGTTTAGGCCAGAGAACACAGGGGTTCCTTCCTCTCCTTTTCGCTCTAATGCGTTGCCCATATATCTGTCTCTGTCCTACCCCTTACTCACCTAAGGAAGGCGCCAACGCCGACTGCACGCGCCTTCGGAATGCACTTGTCAGTACCATCCATGTCTCGGTGCAAATCAATTGTGCGTGAAAGTGAAAGCCAAGAAGAAAAAATCGGTGTGTCCTTTCAGTTCCAATCCTTTTCCATCTCTGTGTTATCAAAAGAAAATCAATTTCAAATTTAGAAACCGCGAAAGCACTGATTCTTTCGAACCGAGTGTGGTCAAAGGATTTTAAATGCGCCTCAAAGAGGCTTCTTTCGTGCACTTGACACATATTTTAGAACTTTTTAGGTCCTACGATATGCCGGTTTCCTCTCGATGTTTTCCTTCACCTTTTGAGAGCACTGACATAGTGTACCTACATATTTTTTTGGGCAGAAAAACTCATTAGGCCACGACTGGATTTGAACCCACCACCTTCGGATTGGAAAGTGGAGCCGCTGCCACTAGGCCACCAGCGCTCTCGTTTAGAACATAATATATTATAGTAGTAGGCAACAAATATTGCACATCGGCTAATTTCGGCTTCATAGAGCGTAGTGTGCGTCAGAAAGAGATAGCGCTCTACGACAGCCGAAAAGCTGATGTGCAATAAGTATTTATTGCCTACAATCGTAGCTTGAATTAGTAAGTTGCAGTGGCTTTAGGCGGTCGTCGCATAGCTCGAAGATTTGATAACCGTTGGGGAATAAATTTTCCAAATGGCCACCACCAAGTCTACCAACCTGAAGACGAAACGTAGGCCGTCCGATTGACTAAGTTAAGCAACGTTCTGAGCTGTCACTATTTGGATGGGTGACTGTTCGCGGCATATTTTAAAGCTTTCGTTTCGTTTCGGAGAGCATGTTGTTAGTCTAATCAAGAATCTAAATCCGACGACGCTGGCCAGCCAACAAGAGTTGAGACTTTTCGAGTAATGATTAAGGTGAATTATAAATACCTAACTCAATTCTATTTTTCAGGTACCGGAAGCTCTGAAGCAATGGATGCCAGAACAATACCAAGATCTGATTCCATTCGTGAAGCCAGCGCCTATCGACGTAGAAGCAGCCGCAGCCGCTGCCAAAAAGGGCAAGAAAGAAAAAAAGTAGCCTCGCGCTGTAGACTTATTGCAAGTTTAAGATGGTCTAAGCCACCGCGCTCAATTATAAAATTCAATAACGCAAATTACATTTTAAACAGAGCATTTTATTTATTTACGCTAAGCTTACTTTTTTAATAAACGTATGCACTGTTTGTTGTTATATCATTATCTAAAGAGACCACCCTATCAGTACAGCTATCTATAAATGTATAATTAGATACAGCTCACATAGAAAACAAAGAAGATTGACTTACTGCAAAGACATAAGAGCTAGCAGTGTATAGTCTGATGCGTATCCTTGTTTATGTAAGTACAGACTCTAGGCACAATGAAACATCGGTTTTGATATAATTTCCATATTTATTGTGACAATTTTCAGTCAGCCAAGATATAAAACAATGAATAATTTACATTCGTCAGAATAATATAAATAAAAAACCCTACTTAAATTGGAGGAAAAGACATCTTGCTAGAAATAATATTAAATTTTAAGATGATATAATAACTCCCAATATTATTAAATACAGTTCATTCATTATTATTATAATTAACCCTGATTGACTATTTTCATTAAATGCATACAATCTAATAGGTAGGTATCTACATTCAACTATGGTCAATTCAAGGTTCGCTTCAGTTTTAAAAGTGCATTTTGATAATGTACAGTACAGTGCTTTTGTTCTATAGGTAGGTATCCTTCACATGCAAAGGTATATAAAAAAGTAGCGATATCTTAAGATAGAGAAACAACTTAAATAGTCTAGAACGCAGCCCTTAAAAAAAGCAAGGAACAGGCAGATCCAAACAAATGCGATATTTTCCTACGGCATTCAATTGACGAACCTGAGCTCAGCCATTTTTCTACTGCTGCATCACCAAAATGGCTGACTTCAAGATAGCCAAGGATGTACAGAGGCTCCAGGTTGTAAGAACTTAATTGAGGTTCTCACTCGCTAAGTTATTATTATTAGTGGTAAAACCCTATTGTAAATTCAGGCGTCAGTAGTGACCGCCGTTATAGTAGTCGCGTTAGATCGCGTCGGTTTGACTGTAGCTTAATAGGATAACAATTTGCAATTTCCCCCAGTCTCTTATCTCTTAAACAGATATTACGAAGGTATAGCTATACTTATACATACAATGAACCATATAATTAGTAAACCTCAGAATAAACTACGTATTTGGGAGATTATACCTACGTCAGGTTCTGGGCGTATCTTAGGTATGTCGGGGCTACCAATGGGGTTACCATTATGGTTACTGCAACACCCAGTTGAGCTCATTTTGAACTAGTCTCACTTAGCTAGGTTTGTAGCTAATTCACTGTGCATCAAATGTAAACAAGTTGTGCCCAAAAACTGACTCAGAACTTAAAGCATACAGGATAATATAGAACTACTACATACATAGTTACATTCTGGGAATTCCAGATACAAGCGTTTCAACAATTTAACAAAGTGCAAACAATTTCAACTCTATAACCTGTGATTATGGTATTTAATAGTAGCCAAAAAATGGCACATCATAATCACATTCATTTTAACAATGTTTACCTTATTCTAAATATTATAGCTAGCCCATTAACTAGATTCTCGATTGAATATTTATTATGACCTGCAGGGTTATCTACCAAGTTTGGTAAAGCTCACGGGGCATAGATAATTTCTGATTCCAATCAGCTTCAATTTTTTTTTAGGCTTTGGCAATTGGTTGGAATGAGGAGTTGTCTTTGCTCGGTGAACTTCGGAGAGCTTTTGAAAAGCAATCTTCTTCTTCTTATTGTGTCACTGATTCTTTCGAACCAAGTGTGGTGAAAGGATTTGAAAACCAATTACTGGGATAGTTTAAAGCATTCCCAATTTACTCTAAAACATACATGTTTAACCTAGATGATTTCAACAATTATAACATGTGTATATGCAAAGATAAAGGATAACTTTCTTATTAAAACTGATCTTTTACTTTGTTGCCATAAAATTAAGGCATAAATTGGAATAACATATTGCTTATGATGAAAAGTATCTATTTGTGAATCATTTCCTTGAACTGTGGATGATGCAATATTGTTATGTACAGTGGAATTTACTATTTATGGGGCACTGCCCAACACAACATAAAAATATTGAATAATCTTGCATTGAGAGTGTGTTTTTAAAAGTCTACAAGTGCACACTTCTAAATGAAGACTACAATACTATAAAAATCATCCTTTAATATATTCAAGCATAAAATAAAATAAAACTTTGATATTCACCTAACATTGTTTTGAATACATAGGACAATGTTAAAAGCGAGTCAGCCATCAAAAATCACAGAGTATTCTTTAACCATGTTCTGATTGATTGATGATTGTAGTATTAGCAAGCCAACTGAGCCTTCTGCCTGCACTTGTGCATGAGAGCTCGCAATGTGAACTGACGTCGGGCCAAAGAACGTACTTGCTTCAAAAATGTGTCCAGATCGATAACCTCCTTGCGTAAAGCCTCACCCATGTAGTACATAGCGTCTTCCAGAGTTGCTTCCTCAGCAAAAGCATTGAGGAGCTGAGAGTAAAGAGGAGCTGTGGTGACGACTGCTTCATCCACATCCACTCCCTCCTGTTCCGCAAGCTTCTCCACAGCAGCCTCTAATTCTTTCTCCTTCTCTTGTAGTAGAGCTACATTTTTATCCAATTCTGCTCTTTCTCTTTGTAATTTCGAAAGGATATCTTCCAGTCTGCCTTTACCCTCACGAAGTTCATGCTGAGTTCGACGCAATGTGTCCAACTCGGCATTGGACTGCTGAGCTTGCTCCTTGAGACGTCTCCTCAGTTTATCTTCAACAGCAGAGAGCAATGAAGCTTTAATGTGCTCCTCTGTTATAGTGCCCCCCGCCAAGTCTGGGGTTGGTGTGTAGCCAGCTGCAGGAGGGTATGGTGTGCCGGACGCTGCTTGTGGTGACATGAACGGCATTCCACCGTTCGTGCTGACAGGTCCAGGATAAGGAGATCCATAATTTGGGTAGGGCAAATTAGTGGCTGCAGGGTAAGGCGCAGGTCCCGGGTAACCTGGTTGAGGGGATGCTTGGGGATATCCAGGGTATCCTGGCTGGGGCATAAAAGAGTTGGCAGGGTACGGCGGTCTAGTGTCGTTCCGCTGCTTCGCGTACACTGGAGGCAGCTCACCAAACGCAACTATCATGCACTGCACAAGATTCTGCAAGGTAGAGCTGTTCGGAGCCCACTCGTGAAGATACGGCAGGTACACTTTACCATTGTTGTCCACGTACTTGGAGATTTTAATGGACATGTCTTTTGTTGGTTTCACGAACGCCAATGGGGCGTTCTGAGGATGAGTGTCCATTAGCCATATACTGACGGGAATATTGTAGAAGGCACCTTTGTAGTTGACTGGGATCGTACCCTCGAGGTTGAGTAGCTCTTTCCTACTACCAGAGTTGAAGACAAAGCCTTCAAGTCGGTAGGTGAGGCTATTGTAACATTGTATCAAGTTCATTACTTCCCGACAAGTATAATCGCGATGTTTATATTTCGAAATATACTGTTTCAACACCGCTTCATCAGTAGCCATAGTGATTTATCTTGATGAAACACAAAATACACGATAACTGTTTCACAAAACGAAAATCCGTGAAAAATACTGTGCCAAAGCAAAGCAAAAGCAAAATTCCATCCACTTTACGTCAATCCGTCTGCCGTCAATTCAATTGTCAAAATCCTATTTTTTTAAATTTTGTGCTGGCTTGAATTCAAAGTCCTTCCGCCAAGTCAAAATCCTAAAATAGTTAGTGCTGCCAACTAAGTTTTCTGAAAGTGGCTACTAATTTATTTATTAATACCCTAGTTGGTCAAAATTTAAAAACAAAAGGAGACAAACAATCAAAATTAAAAAAAAGACGGGTTGCACTCCGGGAGTGCCGGCAGAAGTGAAAACTTGATTATTAACGTTGAGCATGTTTGATATTTTGGAATGGTTAGGGGGGGCTTGTTTGTTATTTGGCACGCTGTAACATACACGAACATTCGCGCAAGCGCCCTGCGCTGCCTAAACGAAACAGTAGGCCCAGGTATACATTTTCGCCGCGCCGTAGAGAGGGGATAGCTGTCTACTCTCCATCCGTCTTACGCTTTTTCGATCAGGTCACGTGTCCTGACACGCTGACGCGAGTTTAAGATTTTATACCCATTACAGAAAAAGTGCTCAACGCCGCTAAAGAACTTTTCACTTCAAAAAATAGGTACATTTTTTACAACTAGCTGATAAATATAAAGGTTCGTCATGCTCTACGATGCCCTGCGTCCATTAACTTTGAATTTTAATGCTAAACTTGTTTATTTTTATGATCTCCACTTCATGATTAGGTACCTCTTTATTTAATATTTATAGTATGTTTTATAGTATAGCGCATTGTGAATATTCTGTAATTTTATGCTAATGATCATAAATCACTACCCATTAATTTTAGAATGTAACTTTGACATAATTAAACCTAAATCAGTAATACTTGACCAAAATAATGTAATTAATAATGTATTATGGAGAGAGAGAACCCCAGAACAAATATCCCACTTTAATAAAATATGTCATGAAAAATTTAGAAACATACATTTTCCTAGTGAATTAAGATACTGTGCTGACTTTAGATGTAATAATTTTGACCATAGACATGTTATTGACAGGATGTATTTTTCAATTATAAGTGCTTTGAGCAGTGCCGCCGCTGATAGTCGTGTTTTAAGTGTAAGTCGAAAGACGAAGAGAAAACCAATAGTAGGTTGGAATAGGCATGTGGGCGATGCGCACAGGGAGGCTAGGTATAAGTACAAGTTATGGGTAGATTATGGAAAGCCTACTTCAGGACGTCTCTATAACGAGATGTATGAGAGCAGACGGATTTTTAAGTCACGCTTAAGATGGTGTCAAAATCATAGCGATCAACTTAAAATGGACATCTTAACGTCACAACATGCTCAACAGGACTTTAAAAACTTCTGGAAGTCTACAAATAAGCTAAATAGCAAGCCTAGCCTTCCTGTGAGTGTAGCTGGCATCAATGACCACAAGCATATAGCTGACATGTTCAAAGAACACTTTACTGTATGTTCACCATTGGGTCCATCACAGTCCGTAATCGATGATGGGTCCAGTGCTCAGGAGTTGGGTACTAGATTTATAGCTGCAGATGTCAAAAGAGCTATAAAATCTATGTCACGCGGCAAATCTCCTGGCCACGACGGACTCAGTATCGAACATCTGAAGAACGCAGGCCCTCACTTACCGAGAGTACTCGCGATGTTCTATACCCTATGCTTAGGGCACTCATACCTACCTGTCGAGATGATGAAGACTGTGGTGGTACCAATTGTGAAAAACAAAACCGGTGACATAAGTGATAAGTCTAATTATAGGCCTATCTCGCTGGCCACTATTGTTGTGAAAGTGCTGGACAGTTTGCTTAATACTCAATTAGACCGTTATCTTGAAATACATGACAATCAATTCGGTTTTAGGCCTGGGCTTTCTACAGATATGGCTATTTTGAGTTTAAAGCAGACTGTCAAGTACTACACAGACCGGCGGACGCCAGGCTGGGGACTGGCGGAGGTGTTTTCTCGACCTCTCAAAGGCATTTGACCTGGTTAATTATGACATCTTATGGCAGAAGCTAAAAGATATTGATCTGCCACCAGAATTAAATAACATCTTTAAGTTTTGGTATAAAAACCAGGTCAATGTAGTGAGATGGTCGGGAGCTTATTCTGAGCCGTACAGGTTGGAGTGTGGGGTGAGGCAGGGGGGGTTGACCTCTCCCAAGCTCTTTAACCTGTACGTTAACGCACTGATAGATGAGCTCAGCAGCACTTATGTTGGCTGCCACATTGACGATACCTGTGTCAATAACATTAGCTACGCAGATGACATGGTGTTGCTGAGTGCATCAGCCTGTGGACTGAGGAGGCTTTTAGGCATCTGTGAGGGCTACGCCCATAGCCATGGCCTTAAATATAATGTGAAGAAGAGTGAGTGCATGGTCTTTCAGGCCAGAGGAAAATGTCCGTCGTACATGCCACCGATAAAATTGTATGGAACGCCGCTAAATAGAGTGGAACAATTTAGATATCTCGGACATTTAGTAACCTCCGACCTGAAAGACGATGTGGATATAGAGAGAGAACGGAGGGCGCTGTCTGTTAGAGCGAACATGATCGCCCGCAGGTTTGCTCGTTGCTCCACTGATGTAAAAATTACACTTTTCCGAGCCTACTGTACTAGTTTCTACACGAGCAGCCTGTGGGCGAACTATACTCAAAAGCAGTACAGTGCCCTTCGCGTACAATATAATAACGCGTTCAGAGTGCTGGTGGGGCTGCCTCGCTTCTGCAGCGCATCCGGGATGTTTGCAGAAGCGCGAGTAGACTGTTTCTACGCTACCATGCGCAAGCGCAGCACGTCCCTGGTGCGCAGAGTGCGGGCCAGCTCCAACACCATCCTGAGCGTGTTTGCCAGTAGGTTTGATTGTCATTACATGAACCATTGCGATATGGTTCATTTAATGACAAGCAAAACTACAATTAGAAAGGGTACACGCTGCGGGGTTCTCTCCATATAAATGTATGTGTATAGGTTAATTAAGTACTACTAACAATAGATTTAAGTTTTACTAACAAAATGATCCATGTTGACCGAAATAAATAATTATGAAATACAAATCTGGATTAGAATTAGAACTTATGGTAAACAGTATTCTGTACCCAGTTTTCAACAGCATTTTGTCTTAGGCTTCCCGCAAAATGACACTAGTTCCTGTAATCTCGACAAGGGCACTCATTGTTTCTCCATACAAAATCTAGGCCAATACCGAACCGTTATTATTTTATTATTAAATTATAACGATTCGGTATTGGCCTAGATTTTGTATGGAGAAACAATGAGTCTCCATACAAAATCTAGGCCAATACCGAACCGTTATTAATCTAAGTTATTTTGCGAGAAGCTAACCACAATGATGTCAAGAGCTAAAATAAGCCTGTGGAAGCCATTATTTCACTGGCACCTACATAGGCAATGAAAAACCACTATATATAGTGCTAGATCAAACTTGAAACGAGCTAAGGTGGCAGCACTGCTGAGACCGATTTCGTTCTTTTTAGCGTCAAGTCATTATTATGTCAAAATAAACCTAGTTTAGAGATAGTATAGAGCTTAATAACAAAACGGAGTCCAGCTAAAGCAAGAATGAGTAATGCGGCCATGGCTAGATAGACCGACTGCACAGGATCGAGGTAGATGGCACAAGCCAGAACAGGAATTAAATGAATGGGGATAAAAAATTACAATACGTTGAATAAAATTTACAATTTCCTTGATGTTGAAGAATTTCAAAATAAAAAAAAGAAAGATAAAAGTCTATGGTTTTTTTGAACGAGTGAGTGAATTACGTCGTGACTTGATTATCCATTCTTTCCGAGTTGCCGGCTTGTGGTGAATTTTCCAAAATGCGGGGAAATGAAAAGAAAATTGTAGGATGTACTTGGATGATCAAAACTTTTAAATGCTCTATGGGAATTTGTGAAGAATGCAGGAAATTTTTAATTATTTATATTTGTACATTTCTAAATAATTCGAAAACCAAACAAGTTTACCTGCTTTGTTGATTTAGAGGAAGTTAAAAGCAATACTGCCTGACAAATGTTTTTACACTATGAATCAATTTTTGTTATAATTATATTACTTGCTGCTACGGAACCCATCATGGGCGAGTCCGACTTGCACTTGGCCCATTTTTTTTCTTAATACTTGTATGTTTTGAAGCGTAGGTACATATTGTACTCAATAGTCTGTCTGTAGTCTGTAGTGTGAACAAAATGTTGTGACTAGGTACCCAGGGGCGTATTTACCCTTAGGCCAAGAGGGCCATGGCCCGGGGCGGCAGGCTGCGAGGGGCGGCGCAAGCCGCCCCTCGTTCAGATTCGTGCGCCTTTTTTTACTTTACATCATCATCATCCACAGCCCGACTTCACCCACTGCTGGGTATAGGCCTCCCTTAGTTTGTGTCATCTACCTCGATCCTGTGCCAGTCTAAGCCATTGCCGCCCCACGACCTTGAATATATCTGACTTTACATCCCTGAAGCAATTTTAAAAAGCCTACTAACCAAAACTAACCTCGTTCGTCGAATGAACGAACAAAAGATGACACTCATAAAAATAACGTTAATTTTAACGGGGCGGCCGGCCGGCGGCCGTTCAACGGGCGCGGGCGAGAGCGGGGCGAGGCGTACTCCGTCACTCGTGAGTGACTCGGGACTATTCGGGATGCTTCGACTTTCGTGTTGTAAAGCAGCCGGGGCGGTCGCGGGTGGACTAGCGGCTAGCGGCACGTAAGTCTAGCGCTGAGCGATACACGGAGGGGATAGCTGCGCATGTGTACTGTCGCGCTTGAAATACAATTATAACTTTAAATAATTATTTAGTCAATTGAAATGTTACAGAAGCTTTACAACACCCTTACAGGGTAAATTATGTATTGATTCAAAAACTAGTTCTAAGATCTGACACTGTTATATTTACATACATAATAAGGCAATAAATATACTGAACACTGAATACATATTTTCATTGCTCACTCTTTTCCTTACTTATAGAACTTTCCAAATTATTGTTTCTTGTAGTAATTTCTAAGAGGAGTGCACATTTTCGATAATGTTAGGCAGGTAGAAAACGTGCGGGTTACTGTTAGGGGACAAATTAACATCTACCTGCTACGACTATTATTATTATTAAAGAAGCTTTTAGCAAAAAAGTGAGAAAATTTCTAGACAAAATTTCTCCCCTTTTTGCTCTTTAATTTTAAATTTAAGGCAAAAAGTTATATGAACATATTTTTAGCAAAGCGATTTGCTACAAATTATTCCTTGATGATTTTTTTGTAAGACGCATAGTTTCCGAGATATCGCGAAAAAAGTGTTTGCACGCCTTTGTCGAGGATTTATTTTATATTTTACTAGCTGACACCCGCGACTTCGTCCACGTGGTTAGTTTAAAGTCATAGTTTGAGTTCGTTTAAAAGAAACTATTTTATGGTGGAAAGCGGACAACTATTGATATGTTTTCACTGTTTTTTGCTTATATTTTGAGAGTTATTTTTCGTGAATTTGCCTTAGTGCCTAAGTTGGGTTATGTATGCGTTGGTTTTACATGACCAAGTTCTGGTTACCTTAGTTTTGAGTTTGCATTCAAAACTATATAAAGTGTGTTTGAAAGATGGTAACTGCTGTTGTAGCCGATTTTTTTCAGCTGTGTTTAGTTTTGGTATGATAGGTGCTTCCCGCGATTTTGTCTTGGTGGTTATCATCAGTTTTTTTGTAAACATTTGTGTGTATTAAAACCTGGTGACAAATGCTGCGGTAGCTGAATTTTTTTAAATGTTTTTTTGCGTATTTTGTAAAGCTCTTTTTCGTGATTTTGTTTAAGTGGCTAATTTGGGCTATCGTATTCGTTGGTGTATAATTGAATCTTGTTTTTTTAGTTTGATATGATCAAATGCAAGTTACCATCGTTTTGAGCTTGTACTTTAGAGTGTATTTGAATTTGAAGGTGAGTGCTGTTGCAGCCGTTTTTTTTCAGCGGTGCTTAGTTTAAGTATTATAGATGATTCCCGCGATTTTGTCTTGGTGGTTATCATCGGTTTTTGAGTAAACATTTGTGTGTATTAAAACCTGGTGACAAATGCTGCGGTAGCTGAAAATTTTTTAATGTTTTTTTTTGCGTATTTTGTAAAGCTATTTTTTGTGATTTTATGTTATATTAGTGGCTTATTTGGGGTTTCGTATGCATGTTGGTGTATAATCGAATCTGAATTTTTAATTTGACATGACCAACTGCTGGTTACCATAGTTTTGAGCATGCACTTTAGAGTGTATTTGAATTTGAAGGCGAGTTCTGTTGTAGCTGTTTTTTTTCAGCGGTGTTTAGTTTAAGTATGATAGATGATTCCCGCAATTTTGTCTTGGTGGTTATCATCGGTTTTTTTGTAAACATTTGTGTGTATTAAAACCTGGTGACAAATGCTGCGGTAGCTGAAATTTTTTTAATGTTTTTTTTTGCGTATTTTGTAAAGCTATTTTTTGTGATTTTATGTTATATTAGTGGCTAATTTGGGGTTTCGTATGCGTGTTGGTGTATAATCAAATCAGATTTTTAATTTGACATGACCAACTGCTGGTTACCATAGTTTTGAGCATGTACTTTAGAGTGTATTTGAATTTGAAGACAGGTGCTGTTGTACCCGATTTTTTTCAGCGGTGTTTAGTTTAAGTATGATAGATGATTCCCGCAATTTTGTCTAAGTGGTTATCATTGGTTTTTTTGTAAACCTTTGTGTGTATTCAAACCTGGTGACAGATGCTGCGGTAGCTGAAAATTTTTTAATGGTTTTTTTTGCGTATTTTGTAAAGCAATTTCTTGTGATTTTATGTTATATTAGTGGCTAATTTAGGGTTTCGTCTGCGTGTTGGTGTATAATCGAATCAGATTTTTTTAATTTGACATGACCAGCTGGTTACCATAGTTTTGAGCATGTACTTTAGCCGTTTTTTGAAGCGGTGCGGTGTTTAGTTTCGGTACGATAGGTGTTTTCCGCGATTTTGTCTTAGTGGTTACGGTGGGGTTAATGTAAACTTTTGTGTGTATTCAAATTTGGTGACAAATGCTGCGGTAGCAGATTTTTTTTTTAACTGTTTTTTTGCGTATTTTGTAAAGCAATTTTTTGTGAATTTTCATGAAACTTTTTTCCATTTTTTTCTTCTTTTAGGTAAATAATTTTCCAATTTTCTTTCTTAATGCACCTTTGCTCTATAAGAGCAACACATCTTCCAAGTTTCATGCTTCTAGGACTAATGGTTTAGGCTGTGCGTTGATTTTTCTTTAAACCATTTTTCCCCTTTTTCTCCTCTTCGGGAAATAATTTTCCGATTTCCTTTCTTAGTACATCTCTACGTTATAAGAGGAACATACCCTCCAAGTTTCATGCTTCTAGGACTAACGGTTTAGGCTGTGCGTTGATTGTCAGTCAGTCAGTCAGTCAGTCAGTCAGTCAGTCAGTCAGTCAGTAACGAAAGAGTTTTATATATTTAGATAAATAAAATATAAAATACTGGCAGAGTGTGCTCAAACGCGAACCTATTTAGGTAGTAGGTACGTAAAATAATTATAAGTTTAAAAAACTAGAGAAACCGACTTCACTGCCAAACGGCTAAACGAATTTTAATGAAATTTGTTTGGGACAATCTGGACGTAAGAATTACCTCCAAAATAAAAATATAATTTTCTAAATCGGTTCATAAAGGACGAAGGCATGCAGTTACAAACATCATAAAATCAATAAAAAATTATAATATAAAGGTTCTTGAAGTTCGTCGAAAGTTAAATTGCGGTTTACGATTTATCTAAATATAATTATAAAACTCTTTCGTTACTGACTGACTGACTGACAATCAACGCACAGCCTAAACCGTTAGTCCTAGAAGCATGAAACTTGGAGGGTATGTTCCTCTTATAGCGTAGAGGTGTACTAAGAAAGGAAATTGGAAAATTCTTTCCCGAAGAGGAGTAAAAGGGGAAAAAAGGTTTTAAGAAAAATCTACACACAGCCTAAACCATTAGTCCTAGAAGCATGAAACTTGGAAGATGTGTTCCTCTTATAGAGCAAAGGTGCACTAAGAAAAAAAATAGGAAAATTATTTCCCTAAAAGAAGAAAAAAGGGAAAACCAGTTTAAAGAAAAATCACAAAAAATTGCTTTACAAAATACGCAAAAAAACAGTTAAAAAAATCTGCTACCGCAGCTTCTGTCACCAAATTTGAATACACACAAAAGTTTACATAAACCCCACCGTAACCACTAAGACAAAATCGCGGAAAACACCTATCATACCGAAACTAAACACCGCACCGCTTCAAAAAATGGCTAAAGAACATGCTCAAAACTATGGTAACCAGCTGGTCATGTCAAAATAAAAAAATCTGATTCGATTATACACCAACACGCATACGAAACCCTAAATTAGCTACTAATACAACATAAAATCACAAAAAATTGCTTTACAAAATACGCAAAAAAAACCATTAAAAAATTTTCAGCTAAAAGCTACCGCAGCATCTGTCACCAGGTTTGAATACACACAAAGGTTTACAAAAAAAACAATGATAATCACTTAGACAAAATTGCGGGAATCATCTATCATACTTAAGCTAAACACCGCTGAAAAAAATCGGCTACAACAGCACTCGCCTTCAAATTCAAATAAACTCTAAAGTACATGCTCAAAACTATGGTAACCAGCAGTTGGTCACGTCAAATTAAAAAAATTGATTCGATTATACACCAACACGCATACGAAACCCAAAATTAGCCACTAATATAACATAAAATCACAAAAAATAGCTTTACAAAATACGCAAAAAAAAACGTTAAAAAATTTTCTGCTACCGCAGCATTTGTCACCAGGATTTAATACACACAAATGTTTACAAAAAAACCGATGATAACCACAAAGACAAAATTGCGGGAATCATCTATCATACTTAACTAAACACCGCTGAAAAAAAACAGCTACAACAGAACTCGCCTTCAAATTCAAATACACTCTAAAGTACAAGCTCAAAACTATGGTAACTTGCATTTGATCATGTCAAACTAAAAAAACCAGATTTGATCATACACCAACGAATACGATAGCCCAAATTAGCCACTAAAACAAATCACGAAAACGAGCTTTACAAAATACGCAAAAAAAAACATTAAGAAATTTTCAGCTACCGCAGCATCTGTCACCAGGTTTGAATACACACAAAGGTTTACAATAAAACCAAAGATAACCACTTAGACAAAATTGAGGGAATTATCTATCATACTTAAACTAAACACCTCTGAAAGAAATCGGCTACAACAGCACTCGCCTTCAAATTCAAAGACACTCTAAAGTACATGCTCAAAACTATGGTAACCAGCAGTTGGTCATGTCAAATTAAAAATTCAGATTCGATTATACACCAACATGCATACGAAACCCCAAATTAGTCACTAATATAACATAAAATCACAAAAAATAGCTTTACAAAATACGCAAAAAAAAACATTGAAAAATTTTCAGCTACCGCAGCATCTGTCACCAGGTTTGAATACACACAAAGGTTTACAAAAAACCCCATGATAACCACTAAGACAAAATCGCGGGAAGCACCTATCATACCAAAACTAAACACAGCTGAAAAAAATCGGCTACAACAGCATTTACCATCTTTCGAACACACTTTAAATAGTTTTGAATGCAAACTCAAAACTAAGGTAACCAGCACTTGGTCATGTAAAACCAACGCATACAAAACCCAACTTAGCCACTAAGGCAAATTCACGAAAAATAACTCTCAAAAAATACGCAAAAAACAGTGAAAACATATCAATAGTTGTCCGCTTTCCACCATGAAATAATTTCTTTTAAACGAACTCAAACTATGACTTTATACTAACCACGCGGACGAAGTCGCGGGTGACAGCTAGTGACGTATAAAAAAAAAAACTACTGACTAGATCTCGTTCAAACCAAATATCGTTGAAAGTTTGCATAATAATGTACAACATATATTTTTTCTAGTTATAACATTCTCTTATTTTAGAAGTTAGAGGGGGGGGGACCAACTTTTTCCCACTTTGGAAGTGTCTCTCGCGCAAACTATTCAGTTTAGAAAAAAACGATATTAGAAACCTCAACATCATTTTAAAGACCTATTCATAGATACCCCACACGTATGGGTTCGATGAAAAAAAATATTTGAGTTTCTGTTTCAAGTATGGGGACCTCCAAAATTTTTAGTTTTTTTTCTATTTTTGTGTAAAAATCTTTATGCGGTTCACAGAATACATCTACTCGTCAAGTTTCATCACTCTAGCTCTTACGGTTTCGGAGAAAAATGGCTGTGACATACGGACGGACAGACAGACAGACAGACAGACATGACGAATCTATAAGGGTTCCGTTTTTGCCATTTGGCTACGGAACCCTAATAATGGGACCAATCTGGAAGCAGTACCTTTCAGATAATTATTTTTTTTCAAATCGGCTCACAAATGTCTTAGTTATGCGGTATACAACCGAATTGAGAACCTCCTCTTTTTTGATTGGAAGTCGGTTAAAAAAAACTTTTTTTCCGAAAATTTATGGGGCGGCATATCTTTTAGGCCCGGGGCGCCAAATCTTTAAATACGCCTCTGTAGGTACCTGTATTTATGTAGTTTTGATGCTCACGACACAGGGAATCATAGTGTGGGCTCAATATGGATAAGGGTGCCTATTACTTGTTATCAGGTTTTGTGACCTTTGTAAATGTAGTCTCTGGCGACAGGCGTCAATGTTTTATTTTATGCTACACCTTAGTTTATGTTACAAGTACTAAAATGTATCAGCTTTAATTTTACTTGTCTGTTATTTGTTTCAAATAAACAAATAATACTAAATGTATTCATAATATTATTTTTATTATTGTCTTTTTTAACAATGTAGGCAGGTACGTAATTTTGTTAATCAAAATTTTACATGCCCTTATAGGGCAGAATTACACTGGATCTAAAAAGCAATATCCCCCTGTAGCCTGTACTTGTAATTCTGTAATACGTTTTGACTTTATGCATAAAAACTAATTAAACATTGTTGAAATAAACTTCACTCTTCCCAAATCTGGGGTATTTTCTTCATGATTTGTGAGTAACTGGGTATTTATCCACATGAGCATTGGTAACCCTGGTCACTGAACCAATCATTCATTCCATTCATTTCAATTCCTTTCTTTCTTTTTCAGTGAATTGTCCACGTTGCGGAACGTCTCGCTCGGCGACGATTCACTTTTACCAGGATAATCTTGGTATTTTATTCATTTTGCAGTAATTAATTGTAAAAACTTAGCAAAATGCCACCAAAATTCGATCCTAACGAAGTTAAAATTGGTAAGACATTAACAATGTGTGAAAATTATGATGTTCACCGGTGATAGTTTTTGATAAAAATTCGTGTATTTTACAGTTAACTTGAGATGTATTGGTGGAGAAGTTGGTGCCACATCATCTTTGGCCCCTAAAATCGGTCCCCTCGGTCTAGTAAGCATAGAAAACTTATTTTCGTTTCATAACCCTAAAATTGCGCATGGCAGTCGCAGCTTTTAACCTAAGGCTATTACTTGGTACCACATATGGTATGTCTTCTGAGAGGCAGTCAGAAAGAACCAATGCTCTGTTGTACTGTACCGTAACGAAATAGATCAAATAAGATCTTACAAATTAGAATCTCCTGCATTCTGACTGCCTCGTTCAGAATGATTGAATGATCCTGGGGGGTGCCTCCCTACCAGGCGCGTCCTTCCGGGTGGCGGATGGAAGGAACCCGTGACTCAGGATCTGTTCCCTGTCGCGGCTACTCCGAATGTCCAAATAAGGAGTCGTGGACCAGGCTATGTGACTGCCATGCTTTTCTCCTAGGTTAACTCTCTAGTGTGAGTAGCTTAGTTAGAACTCTACTGTGTAATTTTCACAACCATTTCTTTTCTGTGTCTATTCTTAAAATTGTCTTGTTTCAAATCTAGCGATGCTGTCCAACAAATGGATGGGCAAGACACTTCAGCAAAAGGAAGTCACTGTCTTTGTTGGCTTAGAAAAAATCTTGCTCCAAATTGTTACCACTTACAAAATGCAACCATGACTGTTTCCTAGCCTGATAATACATACTGTATGCACAGTTTGTATTTTTTATTTTGTGTAATTTTTCTTCTTAAAATCATTTCTAAGGATGTAGTTGTGTTATGAAAACACCTTTACTTAAGGTTGTTCGATTCCGATACAAACTGAATTTACACAACTATGGGCAAACAAAGTATAAATGTACACTGAAATAGCTGTAATAGAATTTTACAGTGGTCTTTATTGCTGGCCAGTTATATAAAGTTGGAGAAAACTGTAGGATAACAGAAATATTAACAAAAAACCAAAAAAGTAATTTTTTCGTCATTCTTTCTAACGGGTACTCGACATTGAATACGTGAATGAGCTTAAAACATATGTCTCAAAATAGTCGTAAAAGTCTGTTAGTTCTTTTTCTGAAGCCCTGACTGCCACAACCAACGGCTACCACTCCAACTTTATATAACTGGCCGGTAATAAGGACCACTGTAAAAGCCTATTACACCTATTTCAGTGTACATTAATACTTTATTCACCCATAGTTGTGTAAATTAAGTTTGTATGGAAATCGTACCCCCTTAAAGTTTTACTGGGTACTTGTACTAACATTGTTTTGTGCCACAGTCCCCCAAAAAGGTCGGTGATGATATCGCTAAGGCCACCGGAGACTGGAAGGGTCTGAAGGTCACAGTCCAGCTGATCGTGCAGAACAGGCAGGCGCAGATCTCAGTGGTACCCTCTGCTGCTGCCCTCATCATCAGAGCCCTGAAGGAGCCCCCACGTGACAGGAAAAAGCAGAAGAACAGTGAGTATTTAATCATAAAATGAACCCCAGTTTCCATTAGTTTTGAGTTTTTGTGTTGCTAATAATAAATAAATATATTTTCTTTCTATCATTAATAATCAATGGATGGACTGATGACTTATAAGATCCTGGGAAGCCAATGGATAAAGAAGACATAACATTGTACTTCCTAAATGTGTTTGGGAGACCTTAGTCCAGAGTAAATTACTGCAAGCTGATGATGATGATTCATTTTAGACACACAGAATTTATGTGATAGCAAGGGTTTATTGAGGATGTACTAAAACTAGGTTTAGGTTGTGCCCATGTTTTGTTTTGTCATAGCTTTCTTGCTAAAATGTTATTTTCTGTTCTTTTCAGTCAAGCACAATGGAAACATCACATTAGAAGATGTCATCACCATTGCCAAGGTGATGAAGCCCAGGTCCATGGCCCGTGAACTTTCTGGAACTGTCAAAGAGATCCTTGGAACTGCACAGTCTGTTGGCTGCACCATTGACGGCAGAGCACCCCATGATTTAATTGATGAAATTAACAGTGGGACCCTGACCATTGATGAATAAATAAATGACTAAATAATATTCCTATCATGTTTTATTTTGTTAGCTAAGTTCAATTTGTGGAGAGAAAACAACTGAAAATAATTTATTGTTCTGCCCTGGTAGGCTTGTTCGGGTGGAACGTTTCAGTAATCTTAGTGATACACTGAAGTGATCTTACTGAATTACAGAACTACAATAATTGTAGTTCTGTAATTCAGTTGTTCTGTTGCAATCAAAAGTTTGATTCTACTTTGGTCAAAACTGATGTTTGATTAGAGATGAGCTAGGTTTGATTCGAGCAAAAACTATTTTCTTTCTAGACAGTTCCATAATGTGAGCTATGGGTGCATATCTTTAGCTAGCTAGCATATTGCTTTCTAACTCTCTAAAATTCTGATTCTAAAATGTTTTGACCAGATTCAGGTTGCAGAAAAATAAAACTGCTACTCATTCACAGAAAGAAATAAATAATTATATGAACTGACATCTACCGAGCAATGAAGATATTATTACTGCTTTGTATTTGTTTCTAGTTCTGCTACTGGACAGCAGATGGCAGTGTATCAAATTTCTATATAATATGTATAGTCTGTGCTCTCTGTCATTTTTCTTTGGTAGAAAAACATACATTTTGTATCTGTGGCATGGTAGAATTTACGTTTGGTTAGAGTTGGAAGCACTGTTCCCTCCAATCTGAAGCAGAAATGTCAAAATGGCGTCAACGCAGGACGCTTGGTATATTTCTTTACTCGGTTTAGCAGAACATTTCCGTACATCGAATCCTCCTGACATAAAAAGTTGTATCCAGTGTTTACAAGCCGTGTTTAATTTCAAACCTCCACAAAGGGTTGAGGCCCGGACACATTTGCAACTTGGAAATATACTCTTGACACACACCAAAAACATCGACTTGGCGAGAACGCATTTGGAACAGAGTGTAAGTTTTTTTTACTGTTATTTGTCCAGTTTGGTATGCAGAGTACGTACTGGACTGCCGAAAATCAGTTTAACCAGTGGCAGGTTGTGTTTCTTATGTACTATGGTGGGAAAGGTGCAGAAAACATTTATAAAGTATGTAAACAATCATGATGAAGTGGGTCATATCCATAAAAACAGTGTTATGGTTGCAGTGGTGCCTCTCACAGACGATTAACGGCTTCGATGACGTGAAGTTTGAAGCCGCTAGTGTCCTCGCAGACCTATTTGAGCAGCAAGGCCAGCCTCAGCACTCTAAACCCGTGCTAAGGAAAGCAATAGAGCTGTCACAACATAGTGTTTACTGGCACTGTAGACTAATATTCCAATTAGCAGTGAGTATTACTAATTACTGGATACAGTTTATGAGCTTTTACAGCTTTAACACAAGATATCAATTAGAATTCTAAGAAATTATGTTGTGTTGTTATCTCAACTTGTTTACTATTATTGTTATTGCATCATGTGCTTATATTTGAAAATTTTATCAATACCCACTTATAATTGACTGGCTTCTTAGCTCAGTTGGTAGTAATTCTGCCTTCTGTAGGTCATGGGTTTGATCCACACCTACAAATATTTGTTGGTAAACGTGGATGTTTGTTGTCTGTCTGCGTATTATATTGAGATATAATCATGTATTTATTTTAGCAAATCCATGCAACAGAGCGTGAATATGAAGTGGCGAGTAGTTTACTTGGTGTCGGAGTGGACTACGCACAGATCTCGAATGCGGCATACACCAGAGTACTATTTCTACTCAGTAGGGTAATGGTATGTTGATATTACTGGTTTGTATCTGTTTAATTTTAGAATACTTTGGCAACTACTTCCCTTATTAACTATTAACTTAGTCTCCTTTGTAACTTAGGAGAAAATCTGAATTCAAAATTTCAAATGTTATTATTTTCTATGAGTTTCCTTCTCCCATTAATTTCTCAAGGAGCCTATGGACCATTTTTGCCTCGGCTAATAACCTTATGCCTATTAAGTAGGTAAGTAATTATTATTATTCTGTATGCTGAACAATGAACAACAGATTCTTAAATTCTTTTAAAGCATTCATTGTTTATTTTTATATGTTATAATTTATTACTTATTTGATTGTTCCTAGAAAGTTTAGTAACTAAGCTAGCTTTTAAGTTATAAGAATTAATTAATTGTATTCACATTTGAGTATTTTTTTCAGTTATTGTTAATAGATAAAAAAATCCAAGAAGTATTGCCGTTGCTCAACCAAGCAGGGCACCTTGTTGACACATGGGTCGGTAGTCCACATCAAAAGGAATACCTCAAAGTGTATTTCTTAGTGTTACAGGTAAGACTGTTTCTTTAGTAATTTTACACCCTTACTGGACTTCGGTCCCTGCTGCTACAAATGCACAGAGCTAAAGTTAAAGATAATGCAAAAAATAAGTGGAATAAAGATTTTCCCTAATAATAGTAATGAACATTATAAATCGATATAGGTAAAATAAGTGTGTGTGTATAGTTTAGGTACTATATTCGCCTTGAAATAAGGCGACATTGTGAGATGTCAAGCCAGAATTTGTTTCCCCCACCTCAAATTAGACTTGACTTTTTGTAAGGATTTCAAGATTCAAGGATACAAGATTTATTTAAAAAAAAAGTATGCTCATTTACTTTTTTTTTGAAAAATCACTCCTCAATCGCCAAACTTCTCTGAGAGCGAACACGAATCAGAAAACGAAACGTAAGATAGACCGACGATATTGTAAAGATCGCTGGTATTTGGTGGTTTTTAATAGCTCAAAAGTGTTCTTCCTGGATGTATATGGGAAAAGTTTCAAAGACAGCACCACACGCTACGCTTCAAAGTAATAATAAAATACCTACACAGTATATAAAAATAAAATACGAAAATATCATAGCAGTTAGTACAGAATACTTAAACGGTAAAGGAAAACATCGTGAAGAAACCCGCGGCGTAGCCAGCTCCTTACATATTGACCATGTCTTTCGTATGGATTAGGCCGACTAAGCTGTTAGGACGGTATAGGTGCTGGGCAAGCCTCTTCCATTTAAAATCCTGTCCCAGGCACGGTAGCGTCCCGTAAGAAGAAGAATGAGTAATCACCAAATACCCCTGATGCTTTATAAATCAAGTACCACGGCGGTTGTCGTGACAATAGACTGCAATGATCGTAAACGCAAGGTTGCCATTGACACGCAATCAAAGCGCTGCTTATTACACGCCACGACAACTTCAGACTGACCTAGACAAGGTGACAGGCTGTAGGTTCGATTCCCATCCAGGACATTAAGATCTATAATCATTATTTATTGCGGATAAATGCACCTAGTCCTACAATTTGATAATTCAATTTTTGATGAACATGTTTGTTTTTGCGTGTGTTTTAAGATAAGAAGTACTGGTAAAAAAAAAACACTTGTAGAATTATATCACAATGATGGGATTAATGAATGATCTCAAATGGTGACGGAAAACATCGTGAGGAAACCGGTATGTCGTAGAACCTAAAAAGTTCGAAAACATGTGTCAAGTGTACGAAAAGAGCCTCTTTGAGGCGTACTAAAAATCCTTTCACCACATTTGTGACACATGAACTTCACTGCTATTTTTATGTTTTTTTTTATTTGTAAAAGGATCATATAAAAAACGTTAGGATCATTATGTTTTTGTTATTGTGTCAAATCAAATCAAATTCATTCAGTAGTATCACAAAACGTCTTAAAGCTAGGTGCCAGTTCCACGCGACCAAACGTGCGATGTCAACTCCTTTTGTAATTTCCAGGTGTGCCACTACCTAATGGCAGGTCAAGTTAAGAGTGTAAAGCCTTGTTTGAAGCAGCTACAACAAAGCATACAGACTATAATGGCGCCAACGTGGCCGGATGATGATGGTAAGCAATAGCACACCATTAGTTACTAACTCTAGACTCTTCTAGAGCAATGCTGCTGTAGGCAGATGAATAAGGTGTTAATACTTTAAGGTTTACTGGAAACTCTTAAATGCGGCTTGCGAACAGATAATGCCACTTAGAAGATGCACTTCATGTGAAAGTAGCATCATATACTGAGGAAAAACACACTGTTTTCCTTAGTCTATGGTTGCATGCACTACAGTGAAAAACAAAGCTACACTTTGCATTTGAAGCTGACCAAGTAGAAATACGACTCAACTGAATATGTACCTAATTTCTATGATAGAGCAAGTTTTTGACGGTATATCAAACCTGTCCTACTCCTGTCCTGTGAGAAGGGTCCTACTCCGCTATTTCAAGGAGTTGGGCTGGCTGGGGTGAGGTTATCAGGGGGACAGTGCACAATACACCCCACCGCAGGACGTCAGTGCAGACCTTATTGCCCCAACTCAAATTAGAATTAGAACCTGTAGATGGAGCTACGGTCGAATTAGTGCCGTTTTAACAGTCCCTATGAGTTATTCGTCGACTGAGATTAGAATCCAATAGCGCAGTTAGTAAGCGCATCCCCGTATCAATTTGGAAGGTCGCGGATTCATATCCGCACGGCTCGTAACTTTTGGGACTATATAAATAATCTATAGGAGAAACTTTTGTGATGTATAAATAATTTCTTGTTTCTCTTTCAGCGGTGTGCGGTAACGTATCAAATGGCGAATCATTCGTTTGGTTATCAAGACAGCAGTTATATGTCCTTGTGTATCTGGTGACTGTGATGCACTCAGCACAGGCGGGCTACATGGACAAAGCACACAAGTACACTGAAAAAGCGCTCGCGCAGATCGATAAACTGACGTGTAAGTTTATTCTTTACTTCTTACTAATAATCTTATACAAGTATAAAATACTGCAGAAAAAAGTTAAAGGCCTTCTAGCCGATATACTGACGACATTGTAAAGACGCGGGAAGTCGGTAACTCCCATTAAGTCTGTGGACGGAAAACGATGGTGTGAAGAAATAACGTGTGGAAAACTAACAAAACCTACTTGTACGACTGCTTTCACAGCTCCAATGGTAGTAGCCCTCTACCTTCTGCGCTGGAAGGCGTGGGTTCGATTTTTTTAGTTCGAGTTTAATTAATTATTTGCGGACATGTGTATTTAAATCGATCGCTAGCTCTTATCTCTCTTACACCCTTAGAGAAGATCTATAAAAGAACTTATTAATCCTGGCGGTCCTAATAAGGATAATGGAAAACTGTTTTCAAATTAATGCATTGTCATCAGTCCTTGATAGGTGTGCAAAGTTTCAAATTAATCAAACTTCTGAAAGTTGGTGAAAATTATGCTCAAAGATTCCGTTACATACAACCCGATAGTTAGTTACAACCCAAGCGAATAAAAGCGTGTTAAAAAGTAGAAGCGCTTTGTGGTTACAAAGCGCTAGGCTTCCACTTTTTAAAGACCTCAATCATGAAGGGAATTTATGAATATAAATAATTGTTACAGCAAACAGTTGTGAAGACAAGAGCACAGTGAGCACGTTATCGTTCGGCGGCGCGTGCGGGCGCAGCGGCGTGGGGCTGGCTTGGCGGCTGCGGATGGCGCTGGTGGAGCACTCGGCGCTGTGCCGCCTGGTCGCCGGCGGGAAGGCGCACGCGCTGGTGGAGATAGCACGCGCCGCGGAACTGTTGCACTCGGCGCCCTCGCGTGAGTACATACAGCGGCGTGGGGCTGGCGTGTCGGCTGCGGATGGCGCTGGTGGAGCACTCGGCGTTGTGCCGCCTGGTCGCCGGCGGGAAGGCGCACGCGCTGGTGGAGATAGCACGCGCCGCGGAACTGTTGCACTCGGCGCCCTCGCGTGAGTACATACAGCGGCGTGGGGCTGGCGTGTCGGCTGCGGATGGCGCTGGTGGAGCACTCGGCGTTGTGCCGCCTGGTCGCCGGCGGGAAGGCGCACGCGCTGGTGGAGATAGCACGCGCCGCGGAACTGTTGCACTCGGCGCCCTCGCGTGAGTACATACAGCGGCGTGGGGCTGGCGTGGCGGCTGCGGATGGCGCTGGTGGAGCACTCGGCGTTGTGCCGCCTGGTCGCCGGCGGGAAGACGCACGCGCTGGTGGAGATAGCACGCGCCGCGGAACTGTTGCACTCGGCGCCCTCACGTGAGTACATACAGCGGCGTGGGGCTGGCGTGGCGGCTGCGGATGGCGCTGGTGGAGCACTCGGCGCTGTGCCGCCTGGTCGCCGGCGGGAAGGCGCACGCGCTGGTGGAGATAGCACGCGCCGCGGAACTGTTGCACTCGGCGCCCTCGCGTGAGTACATACAGCGGCGTGGGGCTGGCGTGGCGGCTGCGGATGGCGCTGGTGGAGCACTCGGCGCTGTGCCGCCCGGTCGCCGGCGGGAAGGCGCACGCGCTGGTGGAGATAGCACGCGCCGCGGAACTGTTGCACTCGGCGCCCTCACGTCAGTACATACAGCGGCGTGGGGCTGGCGTGGCGGCTGCGGATGGCGCTGGTGGAGCACTCGGCGCTGTGCCGCCTGGTGGCTGGCGGGAAGGCGCACGCGCTGGTGGAGATAGCACGCGCCGCGGAACTGTTGCACTCGGCGCCCTCACGTGAGTACATACAGCGGCGTGGGGCTGGCGTGGCGGCTGCGGATGGCGCTGGTGGAGCACTCGGCGCTGTGCCGCCTGGTGGCTGGCGGGAAGGCGCACGCGCTGGTGGAGATAGCACGCGCCGCGGAACTGTTGCACTCGGCGCCCTCACGTGAGTACATACAGCGGGTTTTATAATGGTCTTGCACCTCTTTAACACAACCTTTCAAACACACAACCTGTAAAACACACATACAACCTCTGATACATACACAAAACCTCTTTAATACAAACAACCTCTTAAACACACACGTTGGCTTATTAGTAAACATAATTATAAAATTCTTAATAATCCATCGTAATAATCCATCTGCATTCCGAATCATCGGAATGCAGATGGATTATTACGTTAAACATTGACGTTGTCCCATTTAGTCCTACTAGCTACTAGTGTAATGCATACTAAAAGTGTAAAGAGTACTAAATTTATTGAAAAGAGTACTAAATGTAGTGTAAAGAGTACTAAATTTAGTGTAAAGAGTACTAAATGTAGTGTAAAGAGTACTAAATTTAGTGTAAAGATTACTAAATGTAGTGTAAAGAGTACTAAATTTAGTGTAAAGAGCACTAAGTGTTGTGTAAGAGTACTAAAGGTAGTGTAAAGAGCACTAAGTGTTGTGTACGAGTACTAAAGGTAGTGTAAAGAGCACTAAGTGTTGTGTACGAGTACTAAAGGTAGTGTAAAGAGTACTAAAGGTATTGTATAATATTTGCAGCTCAAACAGCGGCCGCCCACACGCCGCAACTCCACTGCCTGCTCGGCTTGTACGCGATGTCAATGAACTGTATGGAGCAGGCGGAGTCACAATTCCTCACTTCAATACACGTGAGATATATTTTTGTCTAGTATTATGTAGGTAATGGGAAAAGTGGCAGGGCTTTACATGACCTGCAAGTGTTCTAACCTGGTACAATTCAGTCGGCGAGTCTGAAGTGAGACGTTTTTGCGAAAAAAGCCATTGACTAACGGAAGATTCGCCAAACAGCTAACAGAGCCCGAAGTCCCAGTGCATTTACAACATTTCGTTACCAAATGTTGTTTTCGTTTCGCCTATTTGTCTCTATCTATTGTATGGAGAAAATATGAGACGGCAAAAATACATTACGTAGTTAGAGTTGTTGTCTCATCTTTTCTCCATACAATAGACAGAGACAAATAAGAGAAACGAAAACAACATTTGGTAACGAAATGTTGTAATTGCAGTGGGACTTGGGGTACAGCTGAAACGGTGGCGATCAGCTATTTATAGGTAAAATACATTTTTGTTTTGATTTTCTGTATAATGAAACTTGTACACAATTACACTATAATGAAAGTAGGCGTAACTTGAAAATGTTCAATGGGCAATCTTACAATTGAAGCAATTTCTTCCAGGCAACCAGCTTCCAGCTGTCGCATTTTGATGAGGTTCGTGCTTGGAAAACATCATAAAAAGTGATTTATTTTTGCAGATGTCACAAGAGAGAGATCTATGGATGTTTGCGAAGCTAAATCTCGCGATCGTGTATCTACGGGGGCGAAGGGACGACGAACTGGCACAGCTTATGGAACAGGTATGCTGTAGAACCGACAATAGGCATGAAGACAGTAATCAAGTATCGCCAAAATATTTATCTGATCTAATGAAAAAGGATTCAAAGATTTTGAAAAATGTATTTATTCTCTTATTAATGTCGTGATTAATAATTTATTTTTGTTAATATAAATTTACAAAATACAACAATCCGCCATGATAGCATAAACACCGGTCAGAGCGAATTACGTCACGGCGTTGTAAACGTCATTCTGAGTACAAAAGCACCAATGTTTACTGTTGATATACCATACTCGTGACGTAATAACAGACGCCATGACACCAGCGAGCGTTTTGGCGTGAATTTGAAAATTTAAATTTAAATATACTTTTAATGCACAAAAACCTTAATTTTCTACAGAAATATGATATATTTTAGACATAATAGATACTTCTGTATATGATAGAAGAGATTTTGAAAATAAGTCGTCATGCCTATTATTGTTAGGAAATAAAGATTCTCGAATGGCGACCACTGGAAGACGAAACAGCCGCCCGCCTACTCGATGAACCGACGACATTGTTGGTATCACGGGAAGCCGGTGGATGAAGAGGACTCAGAATCGTTCTTCCTGAAAATGTTTAGGGGCCTATGTCCAGCATTGGCCTTCTTTAGACTAATGATAATGATGAAGGGATCAATTCGCTTTTTCCCTATTATAAAATCTTCTGATGAGCAAAGAAGACAAGACTCGTAGCTTTATTGTTACTGAAAATAATTTCTAAAATTTTATTTTTAATTCTTAATTTGAGAAAATTCTTATCAGTTTCTTTTTAAAGGGCGTTTAAAGGGTCGTCAACGCGCTTGTGATGCCTCTGGTATTGCAGGCGTCTATAGGCTACGGTAACCGCTTCCCATCCGGTGGGCCGTATGCTTGTTTCTCTACTACTATTAAAAAAAAAATTGTTTGACATTTCTGCATAAATTTTATTTCTTTCTCAAAGATTATCTAAATAAAATATTTCTTCATTGTTGTACTGTAGTTTGTTGTTGTTGTTTTAGCTACAACAACTTATTATTGTAATGTATTTCAGGTGCGGCCAGAAGCGTTACCGCCGTACGCGCACGGCCTACGAGCCGCCTCATACTACGTGTTAGGTTTACAGGCATTCTTTCAGGCGCGGTATAACGAAGCCAAGTAAGTACGTTTTTGATAAAAACCCACTTATAAGGATTCAAGAGTCATGTTTCTGTGATTTTTTTATAGTTTTTTGTGGATATTTGCGGTTTTTGCACGCTTAGCCAGTCAAATGCTGTTTATAAAGGGGCTTCTAAACGGGCCATGTTTTCACTGCAATTTGTGGCCGGCAACTATTGGTGTCCCTCTCTTACTCACATGTTAGACAGGGACACCAATAGTTGCCAGCCACATGCCGGGAATGCCAACAGAGTATGTCGATCTTTGCCGAAGGAAGAGGTGACGCGTGACGAGTTCATTAGTTTTTGACGTGACAACGTCTTATAATTCGATGGAGCCGGCTGCACGCACGGTAAACATGACTCATACGGCGTTACCTCGCTCTGAGGCGTTCCATTTAAGGCTTGAAGTGCAAGCGAGAGCGCGGAACGTGCGACAAAGAGGCACAATCGGCCTCCGCGTTCGGCAGCGTTCGACATCTGTCACTCTCCTACTTGAGTGAGCGATGCGTCTACGTGGACAGCTGTATGACGTTGTCACGTTCAACTATCGTCAGTAAACCGACTTTACAGACAACCGATTTCTTCTCAAAATACGAATAAACCAGCTGATTCTCTTCTGACCACTCATGTTATTCCAGGAGGTATCTCCGAGAGACTCTCAAGATGGCGAACGCAGAGGACCTGAACCGTCTCACGTCATGTTCGCTAGTGCTGCTCGGACACATCTTCCTGTCGATCAACAACTCGCGGGAATCCATGAACATGGTCACGCCAGCCATGCAGCTAGCCAGCAAGATACCAGACGTGCATGTGCAATTATGGGCATCCGCTATACTTAAAGGTAAGTCAAAAATTATTTACTTGTTTGTATCTGAAGGAGCTAGGGTGAGTCTTGGTGCCAGTTCCACGCGTTCAAGCCTAATTCTTCTAGACTTTAATGCGTGCGTGGAACTGGCACCTAGATGCTTAGAGGAACTATCGTTATTTTCTATGATTCTTTTAAAAAATAAATATAAATAGTAACTCTAGGATATCTTCCCATTCACAGAGAAATAGAAAGCTGAAGCTGATAAAAATCTGCGCCCGGTTTATAGTTTACAGTGCACGGAAAGAAGAAGTGCCTAATTGAGACGCGCTTAAAATCTTTTTACCATATTGCTCGGTTTGAAAAAAACTAAGAAGTTAAAAAAAAAACATTGTGCTCTCTATTGTTGGACAAATCTCTCTTTACAAGTCTACAGTCCTACATTTTGGACATTTTTCGCTTTTCTTCAAAAGCGTCCTGCTTCTGACGCCGGCGCCGCGTTGTTTACCAAAACAATCATAATCATTATCACCATAATAACTTTATTGCGAACATAGGTGTGGATACAGATGTCAGGGTTTTGTGTAAGATCTTCCATATTCAACTAATAATAGCATGCAATAACAGCAATAAAATAGGGTTTTTTTTGTGTAAGATCTTCCATATTTATTTTATTTTATTTATTGATCACCAACATAATAAACACTAGTACAATACAACAAGATAGTGCTTAAGAGTACAGAGTCAAGTGCTATTATAATTACAGGTGAAGACAGCATGCGTACAGAATATAAACGAGCAACAGAAGACTTATTAACTAACATGACCTATTACTGACACTATTTACATAAACATACACCTACTTTGTTGGGTAATCAACTTATAATAGCATGCAATAACTGAGCACTGATGGTGGTCTAGTGGTAGTGGCCCCCGTCTTCCGATCCGAAGGTCGTGGGTTCAAATCCACTCGTGTGCCAATGAGTTTTTCTGTCGAAAAATTTATGTTCACTATGCCAGTACTCTCAAAACGGTGAAGGAAAACATCGTGAGGAAACCGGTGTGTTGTAGAACCTAAAAAAGTTCGAGCAACACGTGTCAAGGGTCGCGCAAAAAGGGCCCACCAGCGGCCTACTTGCGGAAAAACCTGCCCGCACAACAAGTGCGCATGATAAACTTGCCGAACTTGCCGAGCATGCAATAACTTATAGATAGGTACAAGATGGCACCATCAGTTAATCTATTCCTCCATTGCAGACTTATACCGGCTAGCGGGAGACAGCGACCGGGAGAACGAAGCGTACCAGATGCATTGCAACTTCTCGCAAGCACTTTTAAAGGACCACTTCCAAGCCACGCAAATGCCTCAGCACGCCTTGATCCAATGGACCACGGGACCTCCACCGTTACTACCACCGCCGCCCGCGCATCCAACGTAGCTCGGCGTACGTAGTCCGCTTGCCAGACTGACGTAGTCTACTCGCCGGACTGATTAGTCCGATCTAGATTAACTTGGACGAAATAGTGCACTCAGTGACGTTGTCCATTTGCCCGACTGTATTATACTCGTCGGGCTGAGTAGTGAGTAGTCTACTTGTTGGACGGACGTAGTCCAATCGCCGGACAGAATAGTCCACTCGCTAGACTGACATAGTGTTCTCGCCGGACCGATTAGGCTAATCGTTGGACAATATTGTGTGTTGGCACGTCCACATGGTCAATTACGCCAAGAACTTAAGTCAAAGACTTAATGGGCCACAATGGGCGTTTTGGACGTGGTTGGTTTTAGGCGCACCTCAAATCACAATGATCAAATTGACATACTCCTAGAAAGTGGAATAAAAACCTTCAACTTTATTTGATCATTCAAATCTGTGAATTGTTGTACCTATAAAAGAAATTACAGTTATTTTCTATTTACGATGTCTTTTAATTTCAATTGAGTATGATTTGATGTGGTGACGATTAACTTTTTATGTTCTCTGTTCATGCAACGGAGCTTCGGTCAGAGATGGTGAGAGCATAACAATGAACAGTGATATGAAGTGACGGTTAGTGATGTGACGTGTCGGTTAGTGACGCGGCGAGTCGGTTAGTGACGTGACGAGTCGGTAAGTGACATGTGTTCGTCGCCCTCGTCGCGTATGTTTCGGAAATGACTTATCATCGGTGTGAAGAACTGTTTAACCAATTTTTGTATAAACTCCCAAAAAGTATCCTTGATACGTATTGGCGAACTATAATTAGGAGACAATAAATTGTTGGTTAGACTGTTGTAAGACCCTTCAAATGGGTTAAACAGCTGTTTTACTGTCATAAATCGTTGATTAACTGATGTTTTTGTACATTTTGTGTCATCATTTCATCATCATAAATTTACAAGACACAGCGTCCATTTGTTACATTAATATTCATTACAACTAAATCATAATAAAATATATTACTTTGCAATAATTTTGTATAAATGTGGGAATGTGCAACGAGAGATAAATAATATATTAAAATGTATTGACAGGTTTTATCGAGAGATAAGTAAGTTTTAGTACTGCACATACTAGACCTTAGTGACGATGTTTTTAGGTCGCTTAGGTCTTGGCTAAACCCGATATCTTCGATTAATGCTGCCTTGAAAAAACTACTGACACGACGCTGTCAAAATAACCTTGTGATGAAACCAGTGGTATATTACTTACTGTCACAGATTCAGGATTACTGAATTCAATAGCTGATTAAAACTTGTATGATGACATTTCTACTGTATGTGTTACTATTTACTGATTTTATGTGAACTGTAGAAATTTCATCTGAGAAGACTTGGTTGTGTTGTTGTACAAATGTTGACTGCTCAGTAAATTTGAGTGAACATTGAGTATTGATGTGGAAATATTGAGGTCGTGTCTAAACTCTAATTCTGTGAACATTAGAAATCTATTAGTTTCAATATGTTATGTATGTTAGAAAAATATATATTTTTACTTAATGCTTGCAATTGGTTGCTTTAGCAAGCTTTAATAAATTAAAACATTGAAAGTGTTGATGAGGGCACTGATGGCGGTCTAAATAGAATATATTTAGTAAATACTTTATTTGCACAATTTTCTAAAAATATCTAAGAAGGGCGGGTTCGAGGACTGATAAATAATTAGATTGTACATAAATTAAATGTTGATTTCGAAAAAGAACAAACCCTCTCATATTTATTGTAATATTTTTTTTATAGCATAGTATTTAGATAATGAGCGAATGTTGTTGACAGTTTGCTGGTTAATTAATTTTAATGTAGCATTTTGTATATTTTGATTGTTTATAATGGGTGGATTCCTATTTTTTTACATAATATTTGTTAAAATTATACATTGTTTCTTGGTGCGTCCAGAAACTTTGATCTGTTTGTGGAGCGATGCTTGCGTACAATTTTCTTCAACTCGTTTCATAGATTATTTTATGGCAAGCGTTGTTCATCTTTTTAGCAATAACTACGGCCGTGTGACTTGCAAAGAGTCTGGGGCATCATTCTCGCGCCGACCGGGATTATTTTTCGGTGGAGATGTCGTCATAGGTCGGTCAAAAAGTCGTGACAACCATCTTGGCGTATTCTCACGATTTCTTCCTTCAATTTTCTCGGTCGAAGTTCATGCGAGACGCAACGTCTAGTCCGGACTAGCCGAGACAGAACGCAGTATTCGAGATCTCTTGAATTTGATAGTGGTTTGACAAAACACAATATTATTTTCAGCAAAATTTTATTTTATTGCTTCTTTTCGAAGAGAGAATGGATTAAATCCATGAGCAATTTATAGACGACCTCATTGTAGAAGCCTCGACAGCTATACGATATTTGGAAAACGCAGAAAAAGTGCGGGGTTGTGCAATGCCTTTGAGCTCTCCGTTTATGCTTATAAAAATCACTATAAGCTAAGTAAAGCATTGGCCTGGGAACTCATCGAAGATATTGTGCGGTCCCTACTTGCAGCAGAGAAAGATTTCCACTAAATCAAAGGTATAATGTGGTAACCTAACCTCTTACCAACCAAATATAATTCAATGGTGAGGAACCTTTGGTGGATATGATATGCCTCATAACAGCATAATAAGACAAGTCCCTACCTATAAGGCCTTACCGAAAATAATAAGTTAAATTAGTACACTGTTCTGCCATTGTGGATTGCAAACTAAGTATTATTTTATGTCAATTACATTATTTTTCTAGGTCTTCATCACATTATACTTCTTGGCACAGGGAGCTAGTCGGTACCGGCTATGGCTGAGCATCCTAATGGATCTGTCATATCTTCAGTATCAAGAGAATTCAAAAAATGGGTACACTTCCCAACGACCCCCGTTGAGGCAGTATCTAAAGATTGGGGAAGGTTTTTCAAGAGTTACCGGCACAACAGTCAACTCATAATATGATGAATAAAAGTGCAGTAATATATTAAATCAATGCTCTGATAAAAGCTTGTCTTTTTAATCATTATCATTTAAATACAAGAGATTTCATTACAATTCTTACCATACTGTTACCATAATTGGACTAGAGAACTTACATACAATCAAAATCAAAAATTACCTACATTATTAGAAAAACATCATAAGACTGATGGTTTCCAAACAGTCTCTACCTAAAAGAGAAATAAATAATATTTGTATACCTACTAAACTTTATATACCTACTATAGGAAAAAAATTAATAGACTGAATAAAAACCACATCTTTATTTACAAACATATAATTACAAAATTCACATGAAACCGTTGGGCTATTCGCAGACTGATTGCAAATAATGCTTCAAGCTCGATGGTTTGTACAGATAGACGAAGCAAAGTAAGTAAATAAGTCCTGCGTGCAGTGGTAGACGGTCAATATTGTTGCCTGATAGTACTTATATAATTTCCAGCACTATTTTTAGTCAACCATAACAGTGCTTTGCAGTAAATTCTCTTTTGGCTTCGCCAACCTTTCCATAATCAGATGTTCCTGCAACAAAATAAATAAATACAAATATGAATAAAAGCATTTATATATAGGCCTTTGCATCTATTGTAGATGATATAAATAGGCGTCAGGGGCAACTGATGATTACTCAAGCCCTACTCGAGGAACACTATAGTGCCTGGAACAGGATTTCAAAGTGATTCTTGCAATTTAACTGAATAAAGACAATTTTGATTTGATTTTAGATGGAATAGGCTTGCCCAGCACCTATACCAAGTAAATAGGTCTGTAATGCATCAAAACATCAAAACTAAAGATTTGGACAATTAAATAATAGTATTCAATGAGACAATGAATAATTATTATGATTGACAGGGATTTACACGAGTCTTTTAGTAAAATTTAACAGTGTACGTCTACTGCTGTTTGTTTATACTAGTCTCATCTGCTGTTTGAGTAGAAAAACCTCTATTCAGTTTTATTCGGTAATTTTCCAGCTTGGTAGGTAGGTACAGTTCCAAACATCTCATTAACACTTTGTAAATAACCCATTGAGCCCTACTGCTTATAGTTTTGTCCTTAATGCTAATATTTAGGGGATCAAATCATTTATTTACTTTACAAAAAACACAAACAAATTTTTCTTCTTCTTCTGAGATTCTGGTTTGAGTGTTGCCCGCTAGTGAAATGTATTTCAGTTAGTTCAATCAAAAAAATAGAAAATTATTAACCGCGTTTGTTTTTTCTGTTCTGTAAAAGCTGTTGTAAGTTTATCAGTAGACAAATAGATATAAAATAGTTGCTACACATATTATTTTTCATTGGGTGGATGAAAATTTATCATCATGATTTTCTTGTCCTTGTCCCATTATTATGGCCAAGGTTTTAAAAAAAAACAAAAAGACTAGCTTTTTGACCCTTAAGTCTTTGCAGCTCATTTTTGTGTTTGGCATTGAATATTATATCGATCTTTCTTCTCTTATTTCCTTCAAATAACATATTATTGAATAAAGCTTTTTTTTACACAAAGAAACTTACAAATAAACAAATATTTACAAAATGTACAAAATACACAAGAAACAGTTGAGCTATCTGCAGATCGTTACAAACGATCTAGAGAACATATTATTGTATTTGTGATATGATGATTTATTACGCTTTATGTACATAGACCGAAGAGTATAGTATGTGCACGTCTGTATAATAATGCCGTGTCCGTTTCCCTTCCGATGCAAAGTGTGTTGAATTTTGCGCCTGAGTATACAGACATTTTGAGAACCTGACGTTTTGCTACCTAGACGTTCTGCTATACAGACCATCTGATAGTTGGACGTTTTGCTACTTGGTCATTTTGCTAATTAGTCTTACTGCTCATTAGACCTTTTGCTCTGTTGGACATTTTGCTACTTGGACCTTTTGATCAGGAGGCAAAAAATACACCACTACTTACCACTTTGGAAGTGTCTCTCGCACAAACTATTCTGTTTAGAAAAAATGATATTACAAACCTCAACATAATTTTTGAAGACCTATTCACCCTTAAATGCCACACGTATGGGGACGATAACGAACACTATTTTCTATTCTACACTTCGACTGAAAAAAATTGTCGGTGAGAGTAAGTAATCCAACCGCTAGATCTAACGCCAAGACATAAGAATCAAATGCAAACACTACTACGTTGAAATGCCCGCTTACGTTCCGTTATTGGTCAGTTTGATACAATAAACTTGAATTTTGACATAAAAACTCAATTTTTCCCAACATTTTAGCTTTACTTATACGTAATTCACTTGAAGTAACAAATTGAAATATCATTTGATAGATAATTGAACAAAACACTAGAATAGTAGTAAATAATCGATCGATTAATCGTTCGATTATTGGATAAGCGTGTAACGTAACGCATCTCGGTTGAAAAATATGCCATCAACCGGGATAAAATGTCCTATTTCAGTGAGAATTGGCTTTTTGAGTATAGACAGACATTTTTCACTCGGGATAGCTTATGTTTGTCAGAGATCAATAGGCCGAGATCTTTTAGGGACATTGAAAATCCCGGTCGGCCCGAGAATCATGCCCCTGGGCGCACTACGAATAGGAATGATGATTTCATTTGATTCACAAATCCACCCATTAGGCAAATCGTTGGTTATCGGAGGGCATTTGGCGGCGTAATATTATCCGTTCATTTCGTATTAGATTCCCTTTGGAACAGTCGGACGTGGCCTTAGCGAAGGGTACACTGCTGTTGTTAATATGTAAATAAAAGTTGAATTATTGTAAATAATAAAATTATAAAATATGTTTTTTGCTATAACTTTGTGTATTATTTTAAACTTAGATTATCATGAGATTCAGGGTATTTCTGATTAGCTTGGCGCATGAAACAAGGTACTTAGTTGAATGCTACAAAAGATTCGCAAAATATCAACTGAAAAAGCAGGAATATTCGCTGCATATCCCGACTTCCCCGCCGGAGGGTTGGGCGTAGTGGATCGGGTCGGGTGCCAGGTTGTTCTTCCTGTAGAATGTCTCCCGGAGGATCGCGAGACGGCCTCGGTTCACGTCTCGCGCGCGCACCCTCGATTTCTTCTGTTGCCAACCGTAGTCCCAGTTTGAAGCTATTCGGAGGAAGTATCTAGAAGAATGAAAATAATGTCAAAGAGTAGCCTCAAGACTATTCCCCAGAGGTACGGTAGATATCCCCCTCTGAGACCAAGAAAGAAACATTCCGGAATTGCACACAAATCTGGGTACCTAGTCTCTGACGTAACGGGCCTATAGGTAACGTAAAGAAGACATTCTGCAAAAATAAAGGTATAGCTAGTAAAAACAATGTAAAAAGAAATTAAGAAATCAGCAGAAAAGAAAGAAGATTGCAGAAATAGGGAGTTGAGGTGGCTGAGGCATGCAGGTCATACCACCAGCATGAATCATCATCCATATCTCCACGTAACCTACTGCTGGGCATAGGCCTCTTTTCTTTTGAATTCTGTGGCCACCACCGAACAGAAAGACGAAGCGTAGCATCCAGCTGATGAACCGACGACATTATAAATATTGACATGGGAAGGTTCAAAATCGTTACTGCGGAGGCCTATGTTCAGCAAGACTTGTGGCCAGTTATGATAAAGAGTGGGTTAAGCACCAGTTTAGCAGATGGAAACTGTGGCTTACTTATCCTCGGGTGCCTTTTTATTCCTCGCCTTGAAGTACTTCACTTCTGCACCTTTTTCCGTACTCTTGTAAAGTAGGTCAAGGACCTCTTCCTCGATCGGCATCATGAGACTGTCGTCCTCAGCCGGTATCAACTCTCGTAAGGGGACTTCAACGTGTTTCGCTACGGGCTCGTTTAAGATCTGGGTAATGGTAAATAAATAATGTTTCAATTGGTTCACTAAAATCATGTTTTTGCGGAAACTTCGAACGGATATGTGGCGGCTAGGTACTTAGCCACAAAAATCGGGCTGACACATAGGACTTGATGTTGCGTCGCCAGTCGTCTCTCCTCGCTCACACTGTGCGAGCCTGTAGCTTTGGTGCAAATAAAAAGTATTTCGAATTTCAGAAGGAGGATGAATCTTAAATAAAAAGTATTTCGAGATTCATCCTCCAGAAAGTTAGCTCATAAAGTCAAGGGTAGCATCTCTCCATCAACCCCTAAAGAATACAAACGCTTTCTATTCCACGCATCAGGTTTATACCTACTATCGACCAGCTATTAACGTCGTGCGGAGAGATATTTGGTAGATGCATGCACTGCGTTGCCGCTGTGGAGTTATAGGTACTATACTTAGATCGATTTCTAGAGCTCAGTTGATAAATGGCGTCCGAGGGAGCTCATGAACCTTTAGGTACCTGCCTACATATATATATATATATATATAAGGCCTGGTGCCTATGATTGACGATGACTGGGTTTACCGGGATTGATGGAGTAGGTATGCTAGCGCTAGGTCAAATGAAATACCTTATTTCCGTGGGCATTAAAGCAAATACCTATCTGGTCTGTCAGGATAATAACGTTCTGAAGTTCTACCTTACGAAGGACGGCTATACCTTTAATAGTTCCTCAGCCATCGCTATCGAGGTATCGATGTCCCTGACTTGTTTCTCTTTGCAAGCTTCCAAAACTTTCATGATGTTCTGTTGAAACCACATCATGTTACGGCGCTTCGATTTATTGCCAGCGTCGGCCTGGAACTCTGGCGAGAACGCCATTCTTGTTTAACTTATTAATTTTATTAACACTGAGAATTTAGCAGAATATGGAGGAGTCACTTCTTCTTTTTTGGCTACAGGTTAATCTTAAACGCGGCCTGGCGTTTATAGGAATTTGATCGACGTTGTCACTTCGTCATTTAGGTAACCTATTTGCAAAAGTTGGTTATATACTTATATTCTGTGGTGCCAACCTCTGGATACTTGCCGTAACTTTTTTATTTTTGTAGTATATGCATGCTTAGTGGGTTCCATTGAGGCACCAGACTATTTAATTCTTGGCGCCTAAGTCTAGATACCTCTTGAACTAGCTTTCTAAGTCTATTAATTCGTTCTACTATAAAAAAATATGCTTTTGTATGTACAAACAAAATGGTTTAATTCTTTGTTACGAGGTACAGGTATATAGGTAAATGCATCAATACATTATTAACTCACATAATATCTTACATATCTGTCACTTTAATACTAAGTACAATCATCTATGAACTACAATTCTTACAAAGGGATGCTTTTAATAATAATACAACTTTATCTAAGGAGTAAGTCCCAGTCTCGTAAAAGTAGAAATTTCATTATGTATGTCTAAAGACTGATTAAACTATACTACAAGTCACTTTAAAATACACTTGTAAAAAATACCGATCACGTCTCAGTTCAAACTAACCAAGATCCTTTGGCGATTTTTGTGTATGCTTCTAAATTGAGTCAGTGTCTTTTCGTCGGTACGAACAATGTGGTAGGCCTTGATTTCATACAACTACGCCCGGCGGCGGCGGTTCTGTGCCTCAGTTTTTAGGGTTCCGTAGCCATATGGCAAAAACGGAACCGTTATAGATTCGTCATGTCTGTCTGTCTGTCCGTCCGTATGTCACAGCCATTTTTCTCCGAAACCGTAAGAGCTACACTGATGAAACTTGGCGAGTAGATGTATTCTGTAAACCGCATTAAGATTTTTACACAAAAATAGAAAAAAAAACTATAAATTTGGGGGTCTACTAGGTATACTAGAAACAGAAATTAAAAAAAAAAAAATTCATCGAACCCATACGTGTGGGGTATCTATGAATAGGTCTTCAAAAATGATGTTGAGGTTTCCTAAATCGTTTTTTTCTAAACTGAATAGTTTGCGCGAGAGACACTTCTAAAGTCGTAAAAAGTTGGTCCCCCCCCCCCCCCCCCTCTAACTTCTAAAATAAGAGAATGATAAAACTAAAAAAAATATAATGTTGTGCATTACATGCAAACTTCCAACGATATTTAGTTTAAACGAGATCTAGTTTTTTTTTATACATCATAAATCGTAAACCGCAATTTACCTTTCGACGAACTACAAGAACCTTTATATTATGTTACTTGTTGCTACGGAACCCTTCAAGGGCGAGTCCGACTCGCACTTGGCTGCTTTTTTTTATTCTTTCAGCATCAACCCTCATCACCTTAGATCGTGGCCTGTCACTGCGTTAAGTCGCGAAGAGTGGAAAGAGGGAAGGGAGGCCTTTGCCCTGCAGTGGGACAAAAACGGCTGAATAATAAAATCAACCCTCAGTTTTGACTGTGCGACCGCGATCCTTTTCTCCCCATGACAGGGCTGCCTCCCATCTGCCGCAGAAGCCCCCGCAAGCCTTTCGCTTCTCTAAATCCGTTGTCCAGATGTTCAGATGGGATTGCGCAGAAGTCGTCTACTAGAGGTAAAGGCCCGCTCAGTCGCTCCGAGTACTGGGAGAGGCGGGATTGATGACCGATCGGCGATGTCTTCTCAACTGGCTGCGGTTGCGTCTGGAAAGAAAAGCAAGTGTTGAAATTATAGCCCATTACTTATTATCAGTGTTGTAATAACAACAATATACTCAAACTGAATCAAGAAATAATTTTGTCTTATCAATTTCAACCTTGTCATAAATAATAGTGTTAGAATTGTTATATATCTCTGTAACAAATGAAAAACTTTTATAAATCTAAAGGTGTTTAAAAGCTTTGTAACAAGTACCTTCCACAAAACCTTAACAAATTTGCAGCTAATGGATTTGAATAGCAGGTGGAATAAAAGCAGTAATAACTGTAAGGGCCCAGTTATTTAAAGATCAAACCTCTTCAAATTTTTGGGATGACTTAAAAAAAGGTAACAAACAGAGCTGTTGATATTGTCTACATATTGAAAAATATTTATATGAGAGAATAAGACTTGAACATTGAACAGAAGATCAAATGCACCCATGTTCACCTTCCCAGTAACAGATGCTAGCTTATCCTGAAGTCTCTTCACAAGAGCCGCTTCACTCTCATAGCTCGCGAGGGTCGGCTGCGGCATGCACTGGAAAACGGTTGCTAGCAAGTTGTTCAGACTGACCAGCACACTGTCTTGCCATGCTCGGGTGAAATAGAGGCTAAATGATGCATTCTCTTCGGGCTTTAGGACATATGGCAGCACTGGAAAAGATAAAAAAACTAGTTTTGAGATCTATGGCAAAGCTTTTATTAATGCTGATATTTTGCTGGCTGGGAATTATCAGTTGCACAATATGTAAACCTCATTGTGGGACGTCAATGCAGTTCCTATTGCTCCAACTTCAAATTAAACAATCAGCAAAATCAGCAGTTTTCACATTTATGTTGAACCGACAGTTTGAGCTACATAAAGAAAATAAGATTAACAAACTAGATAAGCAAAAGACTTACTGAACCAATCTCTCCATTCATTCTGTCCCTGTAGTTCTGGTAACATCTTGGATAGAAATTCAGCAACTTTGTCATTGCGCACTCCACCAGTGCTCTGAGAAGCTGTTACCAGGTACAGCTTGTACAGGCTGTATTCTAGTTTACGTACAGCTGTGAAAGATATAGAGCAGGCTCAAGACAAGAACACAATTAAATCTTTACCAGTGTAATTAATTGTATTTACATACCTGGCTGAACATGCACCTCTAACTTTGAGAAGACCAAGCCATCGAGATGCGACCAATATTCTTTGAGGCCGTTTAAGTCAGAAACATTGATGAAATGTACGATTTGCTCCACTATTTTATCCACCCTAAATCCTTTGTCTTTATCTGCCTTTAGATCGCTATCGAAGGCTTTGACGGTACATGTAAAGCCTCTATATATAAGGTACTCGCGAACTATTTCATCTACAAACTGAATATGAGCCATTTTAGAATTATTTTCTAATTATTAGTTGTATTTTCCAAAACCACTACAACACAGAGTATATACTCTTATTTGGAACACTACAACACAGAACACATATACTCAAGAGAAGAATTTCGAGTCCATACAAATAAAGGAGGGTACGAATATTTTTAGTTCAAGGGCTAACAAATAGATGGCTAAAATGTGTTTCACCAATAGATGGCGTTAGTTGCTAAGGCGGGAATTTTTAAACCAATGTAACGCCATTTTTAAATGTCAGCGGCGGGATTATCAATTTGACCTACTCTAAACCAGCAGCCGTATTGTGTATCTTGAGTGGGACTGGATTTGGGATTTTATTTCCAAAATAATACAAGTTACCAATTAGGCAGTTTTAAAGCCATGGATAGTATTATTACGAAAATAGAACCCCAAATCCAACCCCACTCAAGATACACAATACGGCTGCTGGTTCCATTAGTTACAAATACCCGTAGCATAAAGATAAATTATTTTACTGACGCTGCAACGGATATTCGCAGATATAGAACTGCCATGACAGAGATAAAACGAATTGCCTACCTATAAATAAAATCGAACATTAAAACAAAGATAGATTTTACGAATATATTTTTATACTTTTATTAACTACGCACTAATTACAGAAAAAATTATATAAAGTACATTCTAGTGGAGACGTACATGCAACAACTATAAGGCTGCAGTCTTGGGTCAGGCGCTCTCGTCAGATATTGTGATTATTTGAAGTTGATAATTGTAAACTATCGTTAGTAGAAAAAAACACAGCACAGTTGTCTTAAAAATACTTTTGCTATTGATCTAGAATATGCTCTGAATGTTTGTTTTTATTGGAATTTTATTTTTTCTTTAATTCCTCTCTGATGACCTCTGAACAAATACTGCAGCGATATGATTAAAATACATTACTATGTCTTATCCAGAGATTCACTCGCCCCACACATCAATTACTTATTACGTATTAGCTAGGGAGTTAGCGAGCAAACTTTCTTTATGATAAACTCATGTTACAGACGTCACTCATGGTAATAACCTTGAGAAAAATCATGTATCGAGTCGCCATGATAGTCATATCATGGCGGTACATTCGATACATGATTTTTCTCACTTTCTGATTTTTAACATGAGCAAATCAAATTCCTTTATCTAATGATGAATAAAGATATTATTCGAAACAAGGATCATTTTAAAACGTCTTGTGCTAAATGAGACAAATCATTAACCACTTGTATTGTAATTTGAAATGCTGTACTAAAAACGCAGTGACGTTGAATATTAATCAATATTCAACGTCACTGCGTCTGGTTAATTAATGTGTCCTGATCTTAAAATTGATCAATAGCGTCATGAAACATAGAGAAAGTTTACTAACGAAATGCTCTAGCTAAGGGAGATTATTGGTGTTGAAGAATTGCCATTTTTTTCTTCAGTGAAGCTCTCGAGTATTCCTCAGTAAACTGACGATTTTTTAGAGTGCAGAATCTTTTTATACAGATAAAAAATACACTGCGTATTATAAAATCTAAATTCGATTCTTGGTGTGCCGAACATTTGTCCAGAAAACTGTACTTTATCGATGTATGCAATATTTTTGTGACATTTTCCCGTAAACCTTTTTTATATGCCTCATTTTCTAAATATTTATTGATGATTGTGGCATTTTCTTCCAAACACAAAATAAATTCTTTTGTTGCATACATCAATGATCTTTTTACATTATCATATTCCTTGAAACCGATGAAAATGTGTTCAGCTAATTGAGTCTCAGACACAAAAATTTTTTTGCACAATTCACATGATTTTACATTACTATTGTTTTTGATAATATATCCACAAACATATGCGCATGCTTGCATTTCGCTTTTACCGCTTTCTTTCGTGATTTCTTCACAGTGATAATTAACTCCTTTTTGCATGTCTACCTCACCATAATAATTATTGTCATCTGTGTTTGCTGCCAACAATGTCTTAAAGTTCGAGATTATGACTTCATTTTCATCGGTTTCACAGTTACCTATAACAATGTGCGATAAGTTGCTAAGCACTGCAGTTTTTAGTCCCGCAACAAACTGTCCAGCAGTTGGGTTGGTGTTTGCACCGCAATTACCCCTGATGCACCCAAACAAATTTTCTAAGGGGTCCTGCTGGAGCCTTCTTGTTGCGAGACTTTTTATATATTTATGTTTATGGGTTACATTTTTCCAGATCCGCTCCAGGCCATTTAACGTCCACACCCATCCTTCTTGTGATGGAGGTGCTCTTCTGGCCTCCAAAAACTTCAGGTTTCTAAAAAAATTCTTCATGTTCGAAAACAGTTCGAGATGCTTGGTGTTGTTTTTTAAATTTGTCGACAAAGGTTTTCCTCTTCTCAGATCCGAAGTCGTAGCATTCATGCTATCAAACAACATGTCCATGTTTGACACCAAATTTGCTGTAGTTATTGCGTCGGTAGGCAATTCACCTGAAAATAGAAACAAAATTAAATATTAATAAATATTTACTTGATATCTTTGATGAATTATTTTCGCTTACATTATGATTAAGTAAAAGTTCCTAATTTCACTATTTAGAACTAAGACTTATTGGTTCTCAGTGGCGATTGAACCTACGCCTTACAACGCAGAAGGCAGAGCTACTACTTTTTAATATTTTTTTATTTTAATTCTGAGCTGTGAGGGCTGACTTGTCATCTATGTAGCGTGGCAGTGGTAATCACTTTATTTCCCTAGATACTAGGTATCCCCAGATACCTAGACGTATCCAGAGCATAAACCTTTGTTAATCACAGAATATTTAAGCTCTCTGTGGGGATCAAAACTAAAATAAAATAAGCAAGGGTTGTGGTACTATGCAGCTAATGAGGCAGTATGACCAGAGAAAAAGCACAATCCCTTACCTTCTGATATTTTGGCATACATCCCCGCTGCAACACTATGACTTAAAACTTGAGCTGCAAGTTTAACTTTCATTTTTTGTTTAGTGTTCGGGTCTAAATGCTCTTTTTTTTAAGCATGGTGCAAACACGAAGTTTGGATTATTGTTATCCAAGTTATAAAATTCCTTGATGTGGGCCCATTTAGCAATACCTGGAACATAACAATAAACATAGAATTAATTAAGTGTGAACCTTTTTGCAGGCAAGACCTGAATGAGATTAGCACAAGACCGGCAACTGTGGCACATACAGAGAGGGGCTGTGGATGATGATGATGATGAACCATTTTTGAAGTTGTAGTTTAATTAAGAACCGGGAAAAATCATTTTTGACGTGATAACGTCTTATAAATCGATGGAGCCGGCTGCACGCACGAAAAAACATGACTCATGCGTCGTTACGTCGTTTCGTCGTTCCATTTACCTGAGCCCGAGCCCGGGTCGGGTAATGGGTAAGGGTAAATGAGGGTAAGGGTAAATGAGGGTAAGGGTAAGGGTTCAGTCTGGGTCCGGGTCCGGGTCCGGGTCCGGATTTTCATTCAGTTCCATTCAGTTTCATTCAGTTTCATTCAGTATCATTCAGTTTCATTCACATTCAATTCAATTCAGTAAAACTAAAATTTTCTTTTGAAAAATGCAACCATTCCATCAGTATTTTCTTATGACGTTATCACGTTCAACTATCGTCAGTAAACCGACTTTACAGACAACCGATTTTTTTATTATAACAGTTTAAAACCTCAAGCAAGTATTTCAATTCAAGGACACTGCCATGTCACATAATACGATAGCCTTCCAACTTCTATGCTGGTCCCATTGTGGATTTCATTCCAATTCGATACTGTTGGCACTGATTACAAAAATCTATACGTAGATTCACACACATACCTACTGCACTTGTAATAATTATAGGCATTAAATATATAATAGGTATCTAAGAGAGCCTATGCTATGAGAGCTATGAGAGCTATGGTTTCACTACGTGAGAGAATCAGGAATGAGGATATCCGTAGAAGAACCAAGGTCACCGACATAGCTCGTAGAATTAGTAAGTTGAAGTGGCAATGGGCAGGCCATATAGCTCGAAGAACCGATAACCGTTGGGGAATAAAGGTTCTCGAATGGCGACCACGAACCGGAAGACGAAGCGTAGGGCGCCCACCCACCAGATGGACCGACGACATTGTTAAGATCGCGGGAAATCGATGGATGGAAAGGGCTCAGAATCGTTCTTCCTGGAAATGTGTAGGGGAGGCCTATGTCCAGCAGTGGACTTCTTCAGGCTGATGATGATGATGATGAAGAGAGCCTGTAAGTTTGTGCTAGTAAACTTACAGGCTGATCAATAAATAAATAATAATAATTGAACGATCACTTACCAAATTCCACTTTTGTTGTCAGATGAAATATTTGTTTGACATTGTATATCATGCTTCATAAACAGGTTCCTGAAGCATTTCAACAGGTGTGGTGTGTCGAAAAGTGTTACTACTTCTTTATTGTCAACTTTTGTGACCGGCTGTTCCACAGTGGCTCCCAAGATACTTAAAGCTCGTTTGTTCACGCCATCCATATCACAGACAGTGGCACATATGTTGAGCCCAGCGTCAAAGCAGTTTTGAAGGACCTTTAAAAGCAAATATTACAAATATATTATTATATTATATTACACCTGTCTGCTTCTATGGAAAACACCTACCGAAGCCATACCTATTGTAGTCGGCGCTACGGGTATAATAGCTACACAAATATTGCAATAAGTTAGATTCAAACATAAACATTCACATCATTCAGAAACAAGCAGCCATACACGCAGTCACAATAATTAGTAAAGTTCTTGGGGACACAGTTTTTGTCAATCGGGAGGGAACTGATAGTAGTGTGAGGGAGTCTGAGCATGCTTTTCCCAGAGGGTCTTGGGGCGGGTGCTTGGAGTTAACCGAGCCTTAAAACTCGTGAAGAAAGCTTTTCACCTGTCTGCTTTAACTCGATAGACACAGGGCAGTGTCAGTTTCAACAACATCAGGCAGGTTATTTGCCGGTTCCATCAGCAAGCTATATAAAAAAACTATTTAAAAATACCAACCTCCTTTATCAGAACTGTCAGTCTATCTGCAGTTACAGATCCAGCAGAGAGGTAATAAGCTACTGGTTGCTTGACCTTCTTCCGAATGCCTGCAACCATGAACACTAATGCATATGAAGCTATATTAGGCGATCTTCCTTGTTTAGCGTGATCTTGAAATCCTTCGATTACATCTTCTTTCGAATTATATTGCAGGTTTTTTTTAATTGACATTTCGTCCCACATTAAAATAAATTCATTCTCCGATGGGCCTTCTGATTTTGAAACCTTTTTCTTAAGAATTTTGAAAATTTGCTGGTTGATACCAACACTGAGTTTAAATTTGTTTAACAAGCTATTTAATGTGCTTGGTGCAGGTAAACACATCATTCTCCGCAACAGTCTATAACATGTGGGTGAGCCCTTATACAGCCTCAATGCAATTATTTTTGAATCAGAGTCCCATCTGCGGGCTTTTGATACTTTTTTGAAATTTTTTATTTCACCTTGTAATAACAAGGCTGTTGTAGGCGATATTCTTGACTTTAAAATCGCTCCAACAGAGTCATTTTTTATGATTTCATTCAAAAACGACTTGTTTTTCATCTTCTTTATTTTATGCTGCAATCGGTGTACTTTCTTCAAGTGTTGTTTACATTTTCTGTAAATTTGTTGCTTTTTCTTACTATGCTTTTTTGATTCATGTTCTACCATGATTTTGCTCTCTTCGTCTTCTAGAAGTTTCTCTGTAGTTTCATTATCTTGGGTTCTCTTGGGTTGGTGGTAATCTTGGGGCTCAAGATTAATCAAATTCATATTTTCCAATAATGGTTGGGATGGTCCTGCACTTGGCTCATTTACACAACTTGGTCTCGGATCATCCAGAACATCAACAGTGTTTGCAGACACCTGAAATGAAATAAAATTAATAAATATCGTGGACGATCCACACAACACTATCTATCCCCAAACTAAGCAGAGCTTGTACTATGGGAACCATATAGCTGATATAACACTTGTATACATTTTTTTATAAATACATACTTAGAATACAATATGTATAGCACCAAGATAGGGAACAAACATCTATGTTAACCACACAAATTTTTGTTCTCCGTGGGGATCGAACCCATGACCTACTGTGCAGAAGGCAGAACATTGTACAGACTTGTAATATAAGTGTTAGTTTGTTTATTCACGCTCATCAAAATCTGATGTTTGATGGTATTACTCAGTTTTTATTTGCAGGCTCCAACGCACTTTCAACATATATCTACTTGTTAGTTTGGTTTAGCAAAAAATGGTTAAGTATTCCATACTTGGCTTTAAGTTATATAATAATAAGATATTTATACACCTAGATAGCTGTGGATTTTGTACTACCATCATACCTTGTCACATTCCAGATCCGGAGTTGCGGATTTAAATAGCCGTTTGCCAACTGCATCAATGTACCATGTCCTTTTGAAATGTCTCGAACACAACATTTTGTGTTGCGTGTGCAGCTTGGTCTGGAATTCCCGCAAATGCCATTCTTCATGTGGAAAGCAGAACTTAGCCCATAGCTCACATCTGAAATTACTTAAAAGGAAGCTGTTATATCGACAGACGTCGCCATGAACGGCGCAGTGCCTTAATGGGCGCTGCCGGATTGGTAAACTAGCCTCCGTGAGCGGGAGACTGTACAAACAGGGTAAATACTTACCGAAGGGCATTTGTTTTCCCAGGCTTAGGAAATCGATGCAGTACTGTACAAGGATTATCAGTATGAGCTCCGCACTTCACACATTTTCTCCTGTTTTCTTTCATGACGAAAGAAATATGAATTCACTGAAAGAGTCACTATCTCAAATGGAGTCCTATCTCACGATCTAGTACTGAATGATTATGTACACTTCACATAAACTTTCTTGATGAAAAAATGGGTTTTCTTAAAAAGATGAAAGAGTCACTATCTCAAATGGAGTCCTATCTCACGATCACAAAACTGATTACACTTATCACAAACGAAGGAACAAGATGCTCGACTTAACGTTATACGAAAGAGATCATAATAAATTTAACGTACTTAGGTACAATTTTTCACAACATCACAAGCAAACATTACTTCACCACGAAAAAACCGACGCCATTTTTCTTTTATTATTCTGCTTTCTGCTTCCGCCTGGAAGATAGTGTTGCCAATCCTATACGTATTTATCCATAGTATATTTAGAACTCATGAATATTTAATTTCAGTTATTATTCTTTAGGATAATTCCAGTGCTAATAATAATTACAATTAAAAAATATTTGAATTCTTAAAATAAAAAAAACAAAATTCAGGTTTGCAAATTAATTATTGTTTTTGTAGGTAACATTCATGTTCAATGAGAGAGCATCATTCGCGTTCTCGCTCACAACTTTCGGCCCCCGATGTACCCCCCCCGCTCCCCTGTCTCAGTTCCCCACTCCCCAGCCACAGTCGATAGGGCCTGGGTATGATGACGGTGCTTCGGCGACTGAGTATTTATGCAAGCCTACGAAAATAATGCAGTTTGAGACACTTTTGGTGGCAACCGGAAAAATATCGTGCAATCGTCGTAAGTTGGCAACGCTAGAAATTGTTCAGTTTTTTTGTAATGGGCGCTCCTTGTGGAGCGAGCAAGACAGACAACCTCTTGCTCCCTTCAACATAAACGAGATTGTTGGAATACGATTTAAGTACATGAAGTACCTTAGAGTACGTATGAGTACAACAAGTACATGAAATTTCTTAGTTTGCTAAGTTTATGTATGAAAAGTAGCTATTACGATGATTCTTTTTCGCCTATTATTATTTTTTCTGTTGTAGGTAACTTTGTAGGTGTTTGCTTTTGTAAATTTATTCTTTGTTACGAAAGTAGCAAAATAATTACATTTTTCTGTTTCTATAAATGATTTTTTATGAATGAAAAGTAGCTATTAAGTTAAATATTTTTAGCTTACTATTATTATGTTTTAAAAAGGAATTTTAGGGTTCATGTTGAAAACACCAATTTAATATCATCACGTTTAATATCGGCGTTACATTAGATTATATAATTATTGGCACGGGTAAGTATAGATTAATTACAGAGCGATTGCACGTCACGTGGTGCTTGTCGCGCGGTCCGAGGGCAAGAGGGTTTGTCCATGCAGACGAGCTATCGCCGTGTCTCATTACGTTGTCAGCTTGTGTGTGGGCGGATCCTAAGCGGGCGGCAAGCACTACGATTGGTGTTATCTACCATATGGCCAACATAACGGCACTCCTAAATTATAACTAAATACTAGATGGATGCGTTCATAATGGTAGTTAATATTAAGGATGCGTTCGCCACAACCACCCACCCACGGAGAAACGAACTATAGGTCGAAAATAGGTCGAAACCTAACCCTACGACCGGAACGAGTAGTTGTTAGTTTTGACGGGTTGACAGGCTCCGGCGCTGGAGGCGAAGGCGCTGGAGGTGCAGGCTGCGGCGTGTTATCTGTAACGTGAGATGCTGCTTTATTGTTTGGTATAACTGAACTTGGAGGGACAGTTGGCAAGGAAGCAACGTCTAAATGTGCAGGTTTGACCCGGTCGATGCTCACTGCGACTTCCTTGCCACCTATCTCCAAGGTAATAATTTTGAGGCCCCTATCTTTAACTCTATAAGGCCCTGTGTAGGGAGGCTGTAGGGACCGCCGTGCTGAGTCGTCTCTCAGCATGACGTGTGTGGTCGTCGCGAGGTCTTTGTGTATGAAAGATGTTGTTTTGGCATGTCGAGATGCAGGCACTGCCCTCATTATCGACATTTTCACCCTTAGCTGTGCGACAAATTCGCTGGCCTCAGCGATGTTTGATTGAGTTGGGATTACTAACTCTCCCGGTAGGCGGAGAGGTTCGCCATATACTAATTCAGCTGCTGAGCATCCAAGATCTGCCTTTAATGAAGATCGGAGGCCGAGGAGAACGACGGGTAGGGCACTGAACCATGTGTCAGTGTGACACATGATAGCCGCCTTTAACTGACGGTGTAATCGTTCTACCATGCCGTTGGCTTGTGGATGATACGCTGTAGTCCTTACCCTTTGTGAGCCACATAGGTTGGTCAGCCGCTGGAATAAATTTGACTCAAATTGGCGGCCTTGGTCGGTGGTTATTGTAGACGGCACACCGTAGCGAGCAATCCACCCACTGACAAACGTTTCAGCAACCTCCTCCGCTGTGATTGACGTCATAGGCCACACCTCTGGCCAGCGTGTATAACGGTCGACGGCCGTGAGGCAGTAAGTGTGACCATGGGAGTATGGCAGTGGGCCTATGATATCAATATGCACGTGTTTGAAACGCCCAGATGGTGTGTTAAAATTGCCCAGCGGAGCGGTGTTATGCCGCGATACCTTTGACCTTTGGCACGCCATGCACGTTCGAGCCCAGGCTAGACAATCCTTCTGCATGTTGGGCCACACATGTCGCTCAGCCACCATGCGTGCGGATGCCCGCGCGCCAGGGTGACTCAAGTTGTGCAGCCGGTCAAACACTGCGCGACGCAGCGGACCAGGCAGGTACGGACGGGATCTTCCAGTGGATCTGTCACAGAAAATAGAAATTTTAGTACCGGGTATTTCAACTTTTTCCAGTTTTAATGATGTTTTAGACGGAAGATGTTTTAACTCGTCATCATCGTCTTGAGCTTTAGACAGGGCTGCAAAATCAAATTCCAGTGAGATAGATTCAATGCGTGACATTGCATCTGCTACTACATTATCGGTCCCCTTAATGTGTTGAATGTCGGTTGTAAATTGACTGATGAATGAAAGTTGGTTTAGCTGTTGCGGTGGCAACTTTTCTCGACGCTGTATGAAAGCATATAATAATGGCTTGTGGTCAGTAAAAATCGTTGCGTGTCGGCACTCTAAAATGTGTCGAAAGTGTTGCACACTTTCATACACACCTAGGAGTTCTCTGTAGTACGCTGGTTGTTGAGCCTGTTTTTCATCTAATTTCTTGCTGAAAAATGCAAGGGGTTGCCATTCGTCATCAACCTTCTGCTGTAAGCAGGACCCAACGTGCGTGCTGGACGCATCGGTAAAAAGTCCTAAAGGGGCAGACATATCGGGATGGGCGAGCAGTGTTGCAGATGATAAGCTCTTTTTGCATGCTTCAAATTGTTGCTCAAGCTCAGGCGTCCATGGAAATGGCTTTGCGCCTTTGCCGTTGATGGCAGTGACTGCATCAATGAGCGGGGCTTGGTGTTGGGCAGCCTGGGGTAAAAACTTGCGATAGTAATTCATCATACCTAAGAAACGTCTCATGCCTTGAACTGTCTTAGGCAGAGGAAACTCTAACAGGGATGCAATGCGTTCCTCAGGCGGCTGTGTTCCAGCTGCGCTGATGTGGTAACCTAGGAATGTAACCTCAGCTAGCCCTAAACGACATTTCGAAGCATTGACAACCACGCCATAATCCTGCAGTCTTTGAAAGAGTTTACGAAGATGGTTGGCATGGTCAGTGGCATTTTCAGAAAATACAAGGATGTCATCCACGTAGCTGTAGCAAAAATCGAACCCTCGAACAACCTCGTCAATGAATCGTTGAAATGTTTGTCCGGCATTGCGCAACCCAAATCCCATATATGGATGTTCGAATAATCCGAACGGAGTGATTATGGCGGTTTTGCAAATGTGGGGTTCATAGACAGGTATTTGTTGGTATGCCTTAGCCAGATCTATAGTACTAAAAACGGTAGCACCTGATAGTCCTTGGTTAAAATCCCCGATGTGTCGCACAGGGTACCGGTCGGGTATGGTTCGTGCGTTGAGCGCGCGGTAGTCACCGCAGGGACGCCAGGATGTATCGCGCTTTTGGGCTAGATGCAGCGGCGAGGACCAAGGGCTCTTGGAGGGCCTCGCAGTGCCGCAGTTCAACATATCGTTAAACTCCTTTTTAGCAGCGGCCAGCTTATCAGGTCCCAGGCGGCGCGGTCGACAGCTGATCGGCGGGCCGTCGGTGGTGTGGATGTAGTGGACCGTTTCATGCTTCATTTGCCTTAGGATGCCAGGCGGCCGCAGTATCTCTGGAAATTCAGACAAGATTCTATTAAATTCTGACCCTTCTGCAGATATAACTTTGATGCTATTATGGTCAGCGTTAGACATTTCCACACTAGTGACTAGGCTGGTCATACCATCCACGAGTCTCTTTTTAGTGCAGTCTGGCAGAAGGTTGTAGTGTGCTAAGAAGTCTGATCCAATGATGGCTATATTAACATCGGCCACAACAAAGTTCCAACAAAAATCGCGGCGCAACCCAAGGTTTAAATTTAATTGTATGGTACCATATGTATTTATGACAGTGCCATTGGCAGCGCTGAGTTGGTATGATGTTTGTAGGCGTCGCCCAGATGTTAATTGTTTTGGGAAACAACAAATGTCTGATCCTGTATCAATGAGAAAGCGGTATTTCGTCACTTTGTCTGTTACAAAAAGGCGACGGCTAGTTGGGTGGCAGTCAGCTGTCGCACTTACTGACTGCCCGATGAGTTTTCCGAGTTTTTGTTACTATGCCAGTTGCAAGGTGACTTGCACTTGGTGGCCTTAGTGTCGTAAGTAGAGTGATACCAACACATACCTTCTGTTTGTGGGCTCGAGCGCGAACGTGAGCGCGAGCGTGAGCGGTTGCGGTGTTGTGCTCCCCTGTTGCTGGCTGCAGCGAGGCTGGCTACCTGCTTTGTCAGGTCACCCACCAACCTACTCAAACGCTGCAAGTCATCCTGCGGACATACCTTGTTAGTGCTTGCTACCTGCACTTGGGGTGCGGGGTTGACCTCGTGAAGCTTGTCCGCCAGGTCACCGAGCTCCTCCAGGCTCGCATTTGGCTGTGTGAGCAGGATCAACTGCATCTGCCGTGGTAGCCGGTTCGTCCACATGGATTGCAACAGCCGGTCCGGTATGCCTCCACCAGACAACGTCCGCAGGTGGCGAAGGAAGGAGGACGGCTTCCTATCCCCCATCTCCTCCTTCTCCAAGAGCCTGCGAATCTTTTCTTCATAGGACTCAGAAAATCTGTGGATCAAAGCGGATTTAAGTTTTGTGTAGGGCTCATCTTCCGGTGGTTTTATGATGAGTTCCTCTACTTCTCCGGCGGTAGCAGTGTCTAAACGTGAGATTGCATGGTAAAACTTAGTTAACTCCCTCGTTATTTGGTTTAAATGAAATTGGGCCTCTAAGCTTGCGAACCACAAAGCAGGGCGGTCCGGCCAGAATGGGGGCACTTTTATGCTTACTCTATTTATGTTACCTTTTGTCGCGTCCTCCACATCCAACGCCGTAGCTCCCAGCGTCGGAGCCATCCCTTTCTCTTCCATTGTTAAGTTATTCTAATATTATGCGAATACCTATTTGATGATGTGGTGGTGGTTGTGGTAACTAACGAAACTAAAACACTTATAGCATAGAGTCTCTAATAAATGTTCTTGAAGAATGCTGTCCTGTAATTCACTGCACTGGTTTGTATTTGTAATTGTTATTTGATAAACTGTTGTGATTGCTTGCTCGTCGTAAGTTTACGCGACGCCTCCGCTCCGCACGGGTGGCGCTGGTGATGCCGCCGCGGGCGCGTCGTTTGAGAAAGTTTACGTGACGCCACCGCTAAGGGGGCGCTGCCGATGCCGCCGCGGGCGCGTCGCTGGTCCAACAAGGTTGACACGCGTGCGCGTAGGTATGCTTGTAGCTGTACCTGGCACTGCGTGACACCACACCTGAAGAATTGCGCCGTCGTCGCCAATGCTGGCCTACGTGACGCCTCGTAGTCACGTAGTAGTTGTGCTGGCCCTTCGTGGCGTCGTAATTGTGCTGGCCCCTCGTGCCGTCGTAGCTAGGGCTCCGCTGCTGTCCAATTCGTGCGCCGATATCATGCGCGTCGTGTCGTCGTATTAGAACGTCGTATCAGAACGTCGTATCGAACGTCGTAGTCACCAATTTAGGGTTCATGTTGAAAACACCAATTTAATATCATCACGTTTAATATCGGCGTTACATTAGATTATATAATTATTGGCACGGGTAAGTATAGATTAATTACAGAGCGATTGCACGTCACGTGGTGCTTGTCGCGCGGTCCGAGGGCAAGAGGGTTTGTCCTAGCGATGGGCGATTACTACTATATTTTATCGAATTAGTCGATTGTTCGGTTCAGTCGATAAAAGTCGATAACAATTGAAACTAGTCGATTGTTATCGACTGACGGTGCGTGCGGCGTGCGGCGCGCGGCGACAACGACTAGCACCAACTTTAACTACTATTTGCCGCGCGGTCATGCCACGCAACCACGCAGCGCACCTAACTACTATTTTTGCCGCGCGGTCACGCATTCACGCAACGCACCTAACTACTATTTTCGTGCGTACTACTGAATCAGTAGTTACAAAAGACGGTGCGTCGGGCGTGCGCTGCGCTACAAATCTATAGATTATGTCCGTGCGCCGCTACTTAATGCAGTTATTATGCAATTTAAGTTATTACATTAATTAATTTGTTTTAAAGTATAACAAATTACGAATAGAAGGGTATGTAAAGAGTTTCTAACTAAGGAAAACACAGACTAGAATAAAAATTAAGTAAAAAAGGTACATAGAGATACTTGTTTGAAATATATTTTCTTACAGAAAATCAACTTATAGCTAGAAATCTACCTTCTAACATAATTTTGGTAACTATACTTTTTACTTGACAAGGTCAATTTTACATTTCTATAAAATGTGTATTCATAATATTAAAATATACTACCTACGTGCTAACATTAAATGCAACCGAAGTATTATTACTTAGAAACAATCGACGCAACACCGTCCCGCCCCGCGCGGCCTTCCGCAGCGCAGTTCACCGCACCGCACGCATACTTACATGTATAGTAGTTAGTAGTTTGTCGATTGTTATTCGAATAATCATGGGGAGGAACTACTAAATTGACAATCGAATGCGCAGTAGCTCAATTTTCGATTCATTCGATTGTTTTTTTTGAAGCAATCGCCCATCGCTAGTTTGTCCATGCAGACGAGCTATCGCCGTGTCTCATTACGTTGTCAGCTTGTGTGTGGGCGGATCCTAAGCGGGCGGCAAGCACTACGATTGGTGTTATCTACCATATGGCCAACATAACGGCACTCCTAAATTATAACTAAATACTAGATGGATGCGTTCGTAATGGTAGTTAATATTAAGGATGCGTTCGCCACAGAATCTTTACAGGTACCTACTTGCATTTGTGTTTTTTACTTGATTTTCTGTACTTTATTTATTAGATGCAAGGTTTTTTTTTTTTTTTTTTTTTAACATGTAACCATTACGTTACAATACCTATATTATGCATAAGTAAGTTACCACTCCTAAGCATTGAACAAAATCTTTGGTTTTCCAGGTTCCAAGAGCTTTATGGCATGCCACACACACTAGGAGCTGTGGATGGGACACATGTGGCTATATTCAAACCGCCAATTTCACATCCTACTGCTCCTGGCAATTTATTTTACAATAGAAAGAGATACTAGGTACAGCATCAACTGTCAGATCGTGAGTAATTTTCAAAACAGGAATACCATTATACCAATACTTTACCAGATCCATTAATGTTTGTTTTTGGAGGGTCTGATCAGTTTTTTATTTATTTACAGGTGTGCAGTGCCAAAGGAAAAATTATTTCCGTGAACCCAAATTTTCCTGGTTCAACTCATGATGCAGCCATTTGGGGAGCATCTACAGTGTGCAAATTTTTAAAAAGAGAGTTTGTGCAAGGACAGAATGAGCAACGGCTTATAGGTAGTTAAGGATTATTTATAGATTATTTATTTTTGTTGTTGTAGATTTTTTTATTTAATTTTTTATATTGAACAGGTGACAAAGGTTACCCTCTTCAGCCATGGCTCATGACACCTCTTATGCGTCCACAAAATCCTGCTGAGGAAAACTATAACGCCTGCCACATAAGAGCAAGAAACATAGTGGAGATGACAATCGGCCGGCTGAAGAACAAATTCAGATGTCTGCATCGCCATCGTTGTCTGCATTATAAACCAGAAAAAGCAGCCAAAATTATTATCTCGTGCTGCACTCTATATAACATGTTTATGGAAGAATTAACAGGTGAATCAAATATAAATAGAACTATGCTTTACCTACCTACTATTCCTTCTCTAATAAGATGTATTCTGTGATTGCAGATAAGGATGAAGACATAGTGCTTGATCAAGATGATGGAGTCGAGGAAGAGGAGCACGAAATAGATTTCCTCCATGAAGCACGTATAATACGACAAAGAATAATAAACTCTGAGTTTCACCCATAAATATTTTTTTAATCAATACAGGAGCATTAGGCTGGTGGAAACAAATAGGACATACATCTAATATTAAATCATAATAACTAATATAATAAAAAAAAAACCAATCATTAACCTTATTCATTGCCAAATAACATGCATTATACATATATATATATGACAGACAGCGCTGTGGAATCAGATAAAACACGGTTGGGGCAAGGAATCTCCAATATCATGGTGAATCACTCCCCTGATGAGGCAACAATAGAAATTTTAGTGGGACTTTGGGAGGCAGAATGAAATGCTGAGCTAAATGATAATTGTCGATGTTGATGATGTTATATGATGGAGAATGGCAGCAATTGTTATCCAACATCATAATGACCAGCAATAATAAATGCTCTGTTTCTAATTAGTGGGTTTTACTTTTACTAGATTTTCTAGAAAAATCTAGAGGATCTAGAAAAACCAAAACCCACTAAAGTTATAGCAACATGGCAATTAAGTATTAGTCATCATGATGTTGGATTTCAATGGGTGCAGAAATGATAGCTGCAATGGCTGCAGCTATTATTTCTGCACCCCTTACAATGCTCTCCGCCATTAATCTGCCATTCTCCCTCAAAACCTCGGTTAAATTATCGTTTAGCAAAGGCCTCGCGGGCCTGGGTAACTGGCGCCGGCGACGCCGGTGACCAGAGCCTTCAGGCCGGCCGCGAGGAGGGGTTTGGGTGGATGGGTTGCGAGGGGATATTGCGTGGGCTCCTTCCTCCCTCCTAAGTGGGCTCCTGGATCGAGCATATTCTTCTTCTAGATCCACTGAGGGCAGCATATTCGGGGGTGGCAAAGGTGAAGGTATTCCCTGAAAATAAAACAACTATAATAAAATCTCACCTTGTATAGCATATACAAAAACATGTGCAAAGCTGCAGCATAAAATAATTACCACTTCGAGGCTACAAAATCCATAAACAGTAGCAGACCCCACAACGTCGATGATTTTCTGATCCTCCTCCGTGAGGTCTGCCCCTGCTGGGCCTCCTCCAGTACCAGTGAAGCCAGTACCGACCTTCCTGGCCTTACCACTTTTGCCACCCATATGCTCCAAATCTGTGGAAAGAAATATTGTTTTAGTTTCAATTAGAAGGACAACAAAAGGAGAAAAACTGCATAAAAAGTTTGTTTAAAATTAATCTTATCCACATTTATTGTATACTGGCGGCTCGTAACATGGCTTTCTACTGGTAAAAGAATTTTCAAAATCAGTTCAGAACATTTACCCTGCACCGCGAGTTTCGGTGTGCAGGTGCCTGACGCCTTACGCCTATCGTATGCTACAATTTTGTATAGACACAGTTGGTTTATGGGTTTTGTTGGATATCACTTGCTAGATTTACTGTCGGAAAACAAATGATCAAATCTTTCCTCTTTACTGGCCTCTCAGCTCAATTGGTAGTAGCTCTGCCTTCTGCGCCGTAGGTCGTAGGTTCGATCCCCACCGAGAACAAATAATTGTGTGGTGAACACAGGTGTTTGTTAGGCACAGGTGGCTAGATAGTGTTGTGTGAATTGTGTGCATTATATCCTGAACGCTCAATAAAAGCTTTATGTTGAGAAGGCGACATCCTTTTCCGGCGAATTTCTACCATTTTTCATACTTTTATACAGTCTACATCCGGTCAAGTGGCGCCACCTGGCGACCGCGCGCAATTTTACTTCGTGAAACATGCAGCGCCTATTGAACTCATTGGCGTTTTGTTTTCCGTCGAAGCAACATTGTGTCCAGCAGCTAGCTCTGCGACGACCGTGGTTGCTAATAATATTTTAAAATCTTTGTTCTTACAAAAGTGAATAAATAATTAATTTTATTTTGTGAAGTGTTCTTCTTTGAGCAGTGCAAGGAGGGAAAACCGTGAGTACCCTCATAATAATAAAAAAATGAACGTGTTTAATTTTATTTAACGATTTTTTCGATCGGATCACGTTCTTATAGTTTTAAAATCCAGTTTATTTATATATTTTAAGTTTCATTTTCAGTAGTAGGTACATTTTATTGTGCACATAATAGCGCATGCAATCCGATAATCGATAATCGATAAATTATCGGTAATCGGCTCATTTTCGCCAGCGATAATTATCGAAAATAAAAACGATAAAAACCGATAAACGATAAATTCAAAAATGTATGAATGAACTATTATTACGAATAGTTCATTCTTATTCCTAACGATAACAAAATGTTAAACAATGCGTACATTCTAATTTATTGTTATTATTTGGTATCTTTATAAAAAAACATTTATAGATAATGATTACCTACTAGTCCAAGCATTCTACTGACTGATTTACTTAAGAACCTACACAGCCATACTTATAAACGCAATTTAAATTTAATCATTTCTTAAAGTAAGCCCTGTCACTGTTTGTCATTACCCAGTAGTAAGAGATGGCAATAGTTTAAGCACTGTTTATCTTTTGACCTATTTTTATAAGTAAGGCCACTAATCGTTAAAATAGCTCATAATTATTAGAATGGAAAGTGTCATCTAATTAAAAGCTTTTCGATTAGTGACACTAATCGAAATAATATGTAATAAAATCATATTTATTAGTAAGTAATGAGTTATCAATCCCAAAATTGTAATGAAGTTAAGTTAGTGGTAAATTTTAGCTATTTTCCATATTAATGGTAGAGTCTGGCCAATGAAAGCTGTCCAAGAAAAAAGGCGGGAATTTAAAAAAAAAGCAGCCAAGTGCGAGTCGGACTCGCCCATGAAGGGTTCCGTAGCACGACGAACTACAAGAACCTTTAGGTATATATGTTACTTGATGTAACATAATAAGGTTCCTGTAGTTCGTTGAAAGGTAAATTGCGGTTTACGGTTTATGACGTATAAAAAAAAAACTACTGACTAGATCTCGTTCAAACCAAATATCGTTGAAAGTTTACATAGTAATGTACAACATATATTTTTTTTAGTATTATCATTCTCTTACTTTAGAAGTTAGAGGGACCAACTTTTTTCCACTTTGGAAGTGTCTCTCGCGCAAACTATTCAGTTTAGAAAAAACTATATTAGAAACCTCAACATCATTTTTGAAGACCTATTCATAAATACCCCACACGTATGGGTTCGATGAAAAAAAAATTTTTGAGTTTCAGTTTCAAGTATGGGGACCCCCAAAATTTATAGTTTTTTTTCTATTTTTGTGTAAAAACCTTAATGCGGTTCACAGAATACATCTACTCACCAACTTTCATCAGTCTAGCTTTTATGGTTTCGGAGAAAAATGGCTGTGACACGGCCGGACAGACAGACAGACAGACATGACGAATCTATAAGGGTTCCGTTTTTGCCATTTGGCTACGGAACCCTAAAAATCAAGAGCTGTAACCCTGGCTATACACTGCTTAAACGGAATTGATACTATTACCATAATAATATGATAATATTCAGGTAGTATTTTTTTTGAGGAATAATAAATAAACGAGTACATACTTTGAATTCTGCCTAGATATTAATTTCAAATAATCCATATTTTAACTACAACCGAGGATTTTATTTGATGAGCACTAGCCAATATTCGTGATTTAGCCGTACAAAACATTTTGTGTGGTATTTTAGAAGTACTTCGGCTTTGTAAACAACTGCAGGATTATTTATCTTTTACCAAACACATTAATTCAGCTTTGGTGTGATCATGTGTCATATTTTCCTGTAAATAAAACCCGTTCATGTTTTGAAACTCAAGTACCAAAATTATCCACGACGTCATTGTGTCAATTTGGACAGACTTAAATAATTGCCATATCAAAACTTCTGAAAATAATGCGTGGACAGCTTTCGTTGGCCAGACTCTATGTACATGTAAACCTTGAACAAACAGTAAAAAACCGAAAGAGGTTTAAAATAAAAAAAATATGTAAAAATCAAAACAAGAAAGTGACAGAAGGCATCCTCGGTTCAATGCCGTTTCATCCACTTTTCACTCAATTTTATTGTAACATCGACACGATAGAAAAAGAATGATATAAGTAGAAATAGATAGATAATAGTAGGTTATACTTAATCTTTTTGTTGAGTGTAGATATCTAAATATATAAAACTCTTTCGTTACTGACTGACTGACTCACTGACTGACTGACAATCAACGCACAGCCTAAACCGTTAGTCCTAGAAGCATGAAACTTGGAGGGTATGTTCCTCTTATAGCGTAGAGGTGTACTAAGAAAGGAAATTGGAAAATTCTTTCCCGAAGAGGAGAAAAAGGGGAAAAAAGGTTTAAAGAAAAATCAACACACAGCCTAAACCATTAGTCCTAGAAGCATGAAACTTGGAAGATGTGTTCCTCTTATAGAGCAAAGGTGCACTAAGAAAGAAAATAGGAAAATTATTTCCCTAAAAGAAGAAAAAAGGGAAAAATAGTTTGAAGATAAATCACAAAAAATTGCTTTACAAAATACGCAAAAAAACAGTAAAAAAAAATCTGCTACTGCAGCTTCTGTCACCAAATTTGAATACACACAAAAGTTTACATAAACCTTACCGTAACCACTAAGACAAAATCGCGGAAAACACCTATTATACCGAAACTAAACACCGCACCGCTTCAAAAAATGGCTAAAGAACATGCTCAAAACTATGGTAACCAGCTGGTCATGTCAAATTAAAAAAATCTGATTCGATTATACACCAACACGCATACGAAACCCTAAATTAGCTACTAATACAACATAAAATCACAAAAAATTGCTTTACAAAATACGCAAAAAAAACCATTAAAAAATTTTCAGCTACCGCAGCATCTGTCACCAGGTTTGAATACACACAAAGGTTTACAAAAAAAACAATGATAATCACTTAGACAAAATTGCGGGAATCATCAATCATACTTAAGCTAAACACCGCTGAAAAAAATCGGCTACAACAGCACTCGCCTTCAAATTCAAATAAACTCTAAAGTACATGCTCAAAACTATGGTAACCAGCAGTTGGTCACGTCAAATTAAAAAAATTGATTCGATTATACACCAACACGCATACGAAACCCAAAATTAGCCACTAATCTATATATATATAACTCAAAGGTGACTGACTGACTGACTGACATAGTGATCTATCAACGCACAGCCCAAACCACTGAACGGATCGGGCTAAAATTTGGCATGCAGGTAGATGTTATGACGTAGGCATCCGCTAAGAAAGGAAAATGGAAAATTATTTTCTAAAGAGGAGAAAAAGGGGAAAAATGGTTTAAAGAAAAATCAACGCACAGCCTAAACCGTTAGCCCTAGGAGCATGAAACTTAGAAGGTATGTTCCTCTAATAGAGCAGAGGTGCACTAAGAAAGAAAATAGGAAAATTATTTCCCTAAAAGAAGAAAAAACGGAAAATGATTTTAAGAAAAATCACAAAAAATAACTTAACAAAATACGCAAAAAAAACATTCAAAATTTTCAGCTACCGCAGCATCTGGCACCAGGTTCGATTACACACAAAGGTTCACAAACAAACAGATGATAACCACTACGACAAAATCACGGGAAACATCTATCATACTTAAACTAAACACTGTTGAAAAAAATCGGCTCCAACAAAACTCACCTTAAAATTCAAATACACTCTAAAGCACAAGCTCAAATCTATGGTAACTAGCAGTTGTTCATGTCAAATTAAAAAAATCTGATACGATTATACACCAACACGCATACGAAACCCCAAATTAGCCACTAATATAACATAAATCACAAAAAATAGCTTTACAAAATACGGAAAAAAAAACATTTAAAAAATTTTCAGCTACCGCAGCATTTGTCACCAGGTTGTAAAACACACAAATGTTTACAAAAAAAGCAATGATAACCACTAAGACAAAATCGCGGGAAACATCTATCATACTTAAACTAAACACTGCTGAAAAAAATCGGCTCCAACAGCACTCGCCTTCAAATTCAAATACACTCTAAAGTACAAGCTCAAAACTATAGTAAACAGCAGTTGGTCATGTCAAATTAAAAATCTGATTCGATTATACACCAACACCCATACGAAACCCCAAATTAGCCACTAATATAACATAAAATCACAAAAAATAGCTTTACAAAATACGGAAAAAAAAACATTTAAAAAATTTTCAGCTACCGCAGCATTTGTCACCAGGTTTTATTACACACAAATGTTTACAAAAAAACCAATGATAACCACTAAGACAAAATCGCGGGAAACATCTATCATACTTAAACTAAACACTGCTGAAAAAAATCGGCTCCAACAGCACTCGCCTTCAAATTCAAATACACTCTAAAGTACAAGCTCAAAACTATAGTAAACAGCAGTTGGTCATGTCAAATTAAAAATCTGATTCGATTATACACCAACACCCATACGAAACCCCAAATTAGCCACTAATCTATATATATATAACTCAAAGGTGACTGACTGACTGACTGACTGACTGACATAGTGATCTATCAACGCACAGCCCAAACCACTGAACGGATCGGGCTAAAATTTGGCATGCAGGTAGATGTTATGACGTAGGCATCCGCTAAGAAAGGAAAATGGAAAATTATTTTCTAAAGAGGAGAAAAAGGGGAAAAATGGTTTAAAGAAAAATCAACGCACAGCCTAAACCGTTAGCCCTAGGAGCATGAAACTAGAAGGTATGTTCCTCTAATAGAGCAGAGGTGCACTAAGAAAGAAAATAGGAAAATTATTTCCCTAAAAGAAGAAAAAACGGAAAATGATTTTAAGAAAAATCACAAAAAATAACTTAACAAAATACGCAAAAAAAACATTCAAAATTTTCAGCTACCGCAGCATCTGGCACCAGGTTCGATTACACACAAAGGTTCACAAACAAACAGATGATAACCACTACGACAAAATCACGGGAAACATCTATCATACTTAAACTAAACACTGTTGAAAAAAATCGGCTCCAACAAAACTCACCTTAAAATTCAAATACACTCTAAAGCACAAGCTCAAATCTATGGTAACTAGCAGTTGTTAATGTCAAATTAAAAAAATCTGATACGATTATACACCAACACGCATACGAAACCCCAAATTAGCCACTAATATAACATAAATCACAAAAAATAGCTTTACAAAATACGGAAAAAAAAACATTTAAAAAATTTTCAGCTACCGCAGCATTTGTCACCAGGTTGTAAAACACACAAATGTTTACAAAAAAACCAATGATAACCACTAAGACAAAATCGCGGGAAACATCTATCATACTTAAACTAAACACTGCTGAAAAAAATCGGCTCCAACAGCACTCGCCTTCAAATTCAAATACACTCTAAAGTACAAGCTCAAAACTATAGTAAACAGCAGTTGGTCATGTCAAATTAAAAATCTGATTCGATTATACACCAACACCCATACGAAACCCCAAATTAGCCACTAATATAACATAAAATCACAAAAAATTGCTTTACAAAATACGAAAAAAAAAACATCAAAAAATTTTCAGCTACCGCAGCATTTGTCACCAGGTTTTATTACACACAAATGTTTACAAAAAAACCAATGATAACCACTAAGACAAAATCGCGGGAAACATCTATCATACTTAAACTAAACACTGCTGAAAAAAATCGGCTCCAACAGCACTCGCCTTCAAATTCAAATACACTCTAAAGTACAAGCTCAAAACTATAGTAAACAGCAGTTGGTCATGTCAAATTAAAAATCTGATTCGATTATACACCAACACCCATACGAAACCCCTAATTAGCCACTAATCTATATATATATAACTCAAAGGTGACTGACTGACTGACTGACTGACTGACTGACATAGTGATCTATCAACGCACAGCCCAAACCACTGAACGGATCGGGCTAAAATTTGGCATGCAGGTAGATGTTATGACGTAGGCATCCGCTAAGAAAGGAAAATGGAAAATTATTTTCTAAAGAGGAGAAAAAGGGGAAAAATGGTTTAAAGAAAAATCAACGCACAGCCTAAACCGTTAGCCCTAGGAGCATGAAACTTAGAAGGTATGTTCCTCTAATAGAGCAGAGGTGCACTAAGAAAGAAAATAGGAAAATTATTTCCCTAAAAGAAGAAAAAACGGAAAATGATTTTAAGAAAAATCACAAAAAATAACTTAACAAAATACGCAAAAAAAACATTCAAAATTTTCAGCTACCGCAGCATCTGGCACCAGGTTCGATTACACACAAAGGTTCACAAACAAACAGATGATAACCACTACGACAAAATCACGGGAAACATCTATCATACTTAAACTAAACACTGTTGAAAAAAATCGGCTCCAACAAAACTCACCTTAAAATTCAAATACACTCTAAAGCACAAGCTCAAATCTATTGTAACTAGCGTATCAGATTTTTTTAATTTGACATGAACAACTATGTCAAATTAAAAAAATCTGATACGATTATACACCAACACGCATACGAAACCCCAAATTAGCCACTAATCTAAATATATAAAACTCTTTCGTTACTGACTGACTGACTGACTGACTGACTGACAATCAACGCACAGCCTAAACCATTAGTCCTAGAAGCATGAAACTTGGAGGGTATGTTCCTCTTATAACGTAGAGGTGCACTAAGAAAGGAAATTGGAAAATTATTTCCCGAAGAGGAGAAAAAGGGGAAAAATGGTTTAAAGAAAAATCAACGCACAGCCTAAACCATTAGTCCTAGAAGCATGAAACTTGGAAGATGTGTTGCTCTTATAGAGCAAACATGCATTAAGAAAGAAAATCGGAAAATTATTCACCTAAAAGAAGAAAAAAAAGGAAAAAGTTTCATGAAAATTCACAAAAAATTGCTTTACAAAATACGCAAAATAACAGTAAAAAAAAAATCTGCTACCGCAGCATCTGTCACCAAATTTGAAAACACACAAAAGTTTACATTAACCCCACCGTAACCACTAAGACAAAATCGCGGAAAACACCTATCGTACCGAAACTAAACACCGCACTGCTTCAAAAAACGGCTCAAGTACATGCTCAAAACTATGGTAACTAGCTGGTCATGTCAAATTAAAAAAAATCTGATTCGATTATACACCAACACGCATACGAAACCCTAAATTAGCCACTAATCTAAATATATAAAACTCTTACGTTACTGACTGACTGACTGACTGACGATCAACGCACAGCCTAAACCGTTAGTCCTAGAAGCATGAAACTTGGAGGGTATGTTCCTCTTATAACGTAGAGACTTTACAAAATACGCAAAAAAACATTTAAAAAATTCAGCTACCGCAGCATCTGTCACCAGGTTTGAATACACACAAAGGTTTGTTACAAAAAACCCCATGATAACCACTAAGACAAAATCGCGGGAAGCACCTATCATACCAAAACTAAACACAGCTGAAAAAAATCGGCTACAACAGCATTTATAATCTTTCGAACACACTATAGTTTTGAATGCAAACTCAAAACTAAGGTAACCAGCACTTGCTCATGTAAAACCAACGCATACATAACCCAACTTAGCCACTAAGACAAATTCACGAAAAATAACTCTTAAAAAAATACGCAAAAAACAGTGAAAACATATCAATAGCTGTCCGCTTTCCACCATAAAATAGTTTCTTTTAAACGAATTCAAACTATATCTATAAACTAACCACGCGGACGAAGTCGCGGGTGACAGCTAGTATAACATAAATCACAAAAAATAGCTTTACAAAATACGGAAAAAAAAACATTTAAAAAATTTTCAGCTACCGCAGCATTTGTCACCAGGTTGTAAAACACACAAATGTTTACAAAAAAACCAATGATAACCACTAAGACAAAATCGCGGGAAACATCTATCATACTTAAACTAAACACTGCTGAAAAAAATCGGCTCCAACAGCACTCGCCTTCAAATTCAAATACACTCTAAAGTACAAGCTCAAAACTATAGTAAACAGCAGTTGGTCATGTCAAATTAAAAATCTGATTCGATTATACACCAACACCAATACGAAACCCCAAATTAGCCACTAATATAACATAAAATCACAAAAAATTGCTTTACAAAATACGAAAAAAAAAACATTAAAAAATTTTCAGCTACCGCAGCATTTGTTACCAGGTTTTAATACACACAAATGTTTACAAAAAAACAGATGATAACCACTAAGACAAAATCGCGGGAAACATCTATCATACTTAAACTAATCACTGCTGAAAAAAATCGGCTCCAACAGCACTCGCCTTCAAATTCAAATACACTCTAAAGTACAAGCTCAAAACTATAGTAACCAGCAATTGGTCATGTCAAATAAAAAAAATCTAATTTGATTATACACCAACACGCATACGAAACCACAAATTAGCCACTAATATAACATAAAATCACAAAAAATTGCTTTACAAAATACAAAAAAAAACATTTAAAAGATTTCTGCTACCGCAGCATTTGTCACCAGGTTTTAATACACACAAATGTTTACAAAAAACCGATGAACACCACAAAGACAAAATCGCGGGAAACATCTATAATACTTAAACTAAACACTGCTGAAAAAAATCGGCTACAACAGCACTCACCTTCAAATTCAAATACACTCTAGATTACAAGCTCAAAACAATGGTAACTAGCAGTTGGTCATATCAAACTAAAAAAAAACGAACTCAAATATCCACGCGGACGAAGTCGCGGGTATCAGCTAGTATAACATAAAATCACAAAAAATTGCTTTACAAAATACAAAAAAAAACATTAAAAAAAATTCTGCTACCGCAGCATTTGTCACCAGGTTTTAATACACACAAATGTTTACAAAAAACCGATGAACACCACAAAGACAAAATCGCGGGAAACATCTATAATACTTAAACTAAACACTGCTGAAAAAAATCGGCTACAACAGCACTCACCTTCAAATTCAAATACACTCTAGATTTCAAGCTCAAAACAATGGTAACTAGCAGTTGGTCATATCAAACTAAAAAAAACGAACTCAAATATCCACGCCGACGAAGTCGCGGGTATCAGCTAGTGACAAATAAAGCAGTTAAATTAGAGACCGAAACATGAAGGTTTTTCCCTTTACCAACAACCGATAATTCTCGATAATTATCGAAAAATAGAGCGATAAATATCGTATTATCGATAATCGAAAAGTTTCGATAATTGCATGCCCTAGCACATAAGCTGTGGTTGGTATACGTGCCGTTCTTTGAGGCAAAAGCCGGAACCGCTGCCATAGCTATAAAATGAACAAATAGGCATGGCGTCTTTTGAACGTATTTTTAGAATTGTTTTCCAATCAATTTGCTTATATTTATTTTTCATAGTAGTTCTGCCTTCTGTGTGATCGTGGGTTCGATCCCCACCGAAATACGTGTGATGAACATGGGTCTTTGTTCTAAGGTTACAATGTTTTTTGCGAGGAGGTTAAATAAAAATCGTAGAAGGAATAGTTATTTATTAAACCCTTAATTGAATATTATCATTCGTTCATTGCTTCATGTTGACTGCTATTTTGATATTCCAGTGCATTTTGCTTAAAGTCTATTTTGCGCAACGTCATAGCAGACGATCTAAATGTTTATTAAGGAGGCTGTTATTACAGCACTGCAAGGTAGCATTTGAGCTACGATTTATTATTCTAAGCATTGTTTTAAAAAGAACTTAACTATATCTACAGGAAGTAAATAATTGTTGAGTTTGATTGTCGCTAGCTATCATCTCTTTACACTAGCTACATAGCATTTGACAAAATTACGCGACCAGTACACACAATTAGGTATAGAGTTTAACCAGGCCTATCGCGTGGCTTGTTTGAATGCATTCAATTAACATGGCATTATGATAACTTCATCATTATGATCAGCCTAAAGAAGTCCATAGCTGGACTTAAGCCAGGAACTTGGGGTGGTTTGTCTGTGACCATGCTTAGCAGATTTTTTAAGATTACTTACAATCTCTTTTATAATTTAAGATTATAGCAATGTCTGATAGAATTAAAATAATCATGTTATTATTAATAATATAATATAGTCAGGTACTATTTTGTGCATAATTGATTAAAATACGGTTTTATTTACTATTGTAGACAAACTTACCTACATTATGAGTAAAAAATATAACATCACATTGGCGCTAGAGTAACCCAGATCTTACAAGTGGCGTCACCAGGCGATAACAAACAGGTCTCAATATAAAGCTTTTATTGAGCGTTCAGGATATAATAGCAGCGTTTTACCTGAAATAAAACGCACATTATATACTTACCTCAATAAAAGCTTTCACTTTAATTGCTGCCTGGTGAAATAAAAAAGCCAATGAGTTCACCCTTCGGCTGCGCAGCACAGCGCGCGAATAATGGCGGATGTGCGCACTACCTTCGTTAGAGGTCGGCCGCGCATGCCGCTTTGTAAATGAATGATGATTCTCTTTTATTTTTCTACTATCACTCCGTAGTAATTATACCTCTTTGAAATCAGCTTGAAATATTCTAACTAATTGAATAATAATTATTACTTGTTTACAAATGCACACTTCGCTACTCGAAGTAAAGCGGATGGAAATACACACTTGGAATTTATGTGATGTAGTACAAAGTAGGTTCAATGTGTTGGACAAAAACATTGATATCCAAAAACATGAATATATTTACAAAAGATTCATGATAAAAAAATAACCTATTACCATACAAAAACATTTAGAAATTCAACAATCAAAACTTTCAAAAACTTGCAATTTTCTATGATAACAGTGCCAAGGATCAACCAACGAAACTGGATGTGGCATTTTAATATGTTCGTCGATTTGTTCTGTTCGTACTTTAGAGTTTAGCTGTTGAAAAAAATATAACCTAACGAGAAATCAATAATCATCAGTATCATCAAATCACATTTTTTTTTCTACATTGCAATATTTTTTTTCTGGTTCGATTTAAATCATGGGAATGGGACACAGTTTGCGGAAAATTTATTAAATATTGAGAAAATCTTGTATATATATATATACAAGATTTTCTATACAACAAGATACAAGATATATATATATATATATATATATATATATATATATTTATTTAGGATCTCGGAAATTGAGCCAACGATTTTCATGAAATTAAGTATACAGAGGGTTTCGGGGGCGATAAATCGATTAATATAGCTGGGATAATTTTTTAGAAAATCTTTTATTTGTTATTCGTTTTTATAATCAACTTGATCGGACATAATTAACAACATAATTACTAAAACATACAAAAAACATTAAAATCGAAATGATGATGATGATTATACACATACTGAAATGCCACATCCATTCCTATTTAAATCTGCCAAAATGGTCGCTACATTGACCTTGACCGTGTTTCTCGGCTTGCGGAACGACTTGTTCCTGGCTCATGTATGGAATGCTAGTATTTATTTCACTATTTTGAAGAAACCTAATTACATTCTCACAATATAACACTTAAATTACATAAAAATATGTATTGTTGACCTATTGCACTGGTTTTTTAGTAAGGACAGTTAGATTTTAAGTCTAAACAAAGAGATTTTGTTGGAGAACTTCGCAGAAAAAAAATTTGGTGGCTGATGAAAGTAGCAAAATTTTGAATGAAAACTTATCAAAACCGAAATCAATGAATGTAAAAACATTAAAAACTTACCTGTTCATCGTTAGAACGGCACCAACAATAAAATAGGTTACTTTTTACCACTTTTTACTAGTAAATAAACACACTACTTGTTGCGACGACCGACCGGCGAAAGTGCGCGTAAATCGAATGAACTAGTGAACTTTGTTTCCGTTGGCGGTATTTTTATGAACATTTGCTACCTGTCTCTGTTCTTCAACGAAGCCAGTGACTAGGTTAGAGAAGTGCAGCTATAGGTTAATGCCGTTAATTTCGTGGAAATACGGAGAGGCATGCGATCGGCCAGGAGCCCGCCAGTGCGCTGAGTTGTGAATTGTGAAGGTAGCCAGGGTCTGGCCGATTGCCTAACGAAAGGAATATGGCGCTGCATGTTTCACGAAGTAAAATTGCGCGCGGCCGCCAGGTGGCGCCACTTGACCGGATGTAGACTGTATAAAAGTATGAAAACTGGTAGAAATTCGCCGGAAAAGGATGTCGCCTTCTCAATATAAAGCTTTTATTGAGGTAAGTATATAATGTGCGTTTTATTTCAGGTAAAACGCTGCTATTATTTATTTATTTATTTATAATATTAGTAGGTAGATGAAATAGTGTAACTTACATGCTGCCACTCTTCAGCAGTCCGGCTACAGCCAAGAGCATTCAGCTCCCCCGCCAGCATCCCCTAAAATTCTACTATTCCTCTATCAGCTTGGTTATCTGAAAACCGGACATACAACAATCAAATCACTGAAGTGTGTAGCTAGATAAATAAGTATAAATCATTAATTATACCTATTTCGGAACTAGTAAAAAATAATGCTACGTACCTCGTGCTATCAACTTATTAGCCAAAAGCCGTTCCACCAACCAATCTTTTTGTTTATTATTTGTTCGTTCTCGGGATCGGTGGCGGTCAGTAGGCTGCTGCTGCTGCTGCATTTTGTAAATTTTCTTTGAGAAAAGTTGAGATGTTGATTTTTTTTTTTCGTTTCCGCTTCTTTCGAAGCAGGCTATAGTACCAAAGTACCAAGACCATACCGCCTAGTCTTACGTTGTGTTCAAACCTTGAGTTATGTTTTTTAAATTTTACGTCTTTCGTAATTTTTCTTAGGTCGAAATCATATCAATAATTGATATAGGTACTTATGAGTTGTTGAGTAAATAAATGTCGATGGTTTGAAGTTTAGTCGCTGTTTGCACCCACAGATACAAAAAAAACCGTAAAAATAGTGTAAATAGAGCGCCATCTAGCGTCGAGTAGTGCCAAGATGCATGAAATGTCAAATATTTATGTTATCTGTGAACTTAATTTAGAGCAAGTTTATAGGTGTATAAGCGATGGGCGATTGCTTCAAAAAAAACAATCAACAAACTACTAACTACTATACATGTAAGTATGCGTGCGGTGCGGTGAACTGCGCTGCGGAAGGCCACGCGGGGCGGTGCATGCGGGGGCGGGACGGTGTTGCGTCGATTGTTTCTTAGTAATAATACTTCGGTTGCATTTAATGTTAACACGTAGGTAGTATATTTTAATATTTATGAATATACATTTTATAGAAATGTAAAATTGACCTTGTCAAGTAAAAAGTGTAGTTACCAAAATTATGTTAGAAGGTAGATTTCTAGCTATAAGTTGATTTTCTGTAAGAAAATTATATTTCAAGTAAGTATCTATAAGTACCTTTTTTACTTCATTTTTATTCTAGTCTGTGTTTTCCTTAGTTAGAAACTCTTTACCTACCCTTCTATTCGTAATTTGTAATACTTCAAAACAAATTAATTATTGTAATAACTTAAATCGCATAATAACTGCATTAAGTAGCGGCGCACGGACTTAATCTATAAATTTGTAGCGCAGCGCACGCCCGACGCACCATCTTTTGTAACTACTGATTCAGTAGTACGCACGAAAATAGTAGTTAGGTGCGTTGCGTGAATGCGTGACCGCGCGGCACAAATAGTAGTTAGGTGCGTTGCGTGGTTGCGTGGTGCGACCGCGCGGCAAATAGTAGTTAAAATAGGGATGTCGGAAATGCAATAAAGTATCGATATATATCGTATCGATGTTTTTTAAAAATATCAATATCGATATTGATATTTTTATTAAAAAATATCGATATATCGATATATCGGTATGATTTGACTTGGCAGAGAATATTCGTGCTGTTGAAATTGAAATTGACTAACAGAGTTGCCAACTTAAAAACCAAACTATAAAACAGCAAATCAAGTCGACCAAAAACAAAAAATACATAAAATATAATTTGTTAAAAGATGTTAGTATAAAAAAAGGTTTTCTTTTTGGGATTTTTTAATCTTAATACTTATAAATGTTTATTGGTCTGAAAAAAATATCGGTTTTTATACCTTTTCGATACTTAGAATTTTATATCGATACATCGATATATCGAACTATTCAATATCGCTCAAAAATATCGATATATTGAAAAAATAATATCGATATATCGATGTATCGATATTTTTTCAACAAGCCTAAGTTAAAATTGGTGCCAGACATTGTCGCCGCGCGCTGCACGCCGCACGCACCGTCAGTCGATAACAATCGACTAGTTTCAATTGTTATCGACTTTTATCGACTGAACCGAACAATCGACTAATTCGATAAAATATAGTAGTAATCGCCCATCGCTATGTCATAGACACCTTTTAAATTTAGAAAAATGCGATAACAGAATAGCTAAGATTTTCCGGGTCGCGACTCGTGGTCCCACTAATTTGACCCACTGGTGGGACAGTGTGTCGATTTAATGGGCTCGTGGTCCCACTGTTTGGTGGGACCATCAGCCAACGTAATGCAGTCGCTCGTAGTCCCACTGATTTGGTCATAATGGCTATAACATAAATATATTTGGTGTAGTCTCCGGTGTAGTAGTCCGGTTACAGTTACAGTTTTAAGTTTTTTTTTTTTTAACTGTACCCTTAAAGAGGTATTCAGGATGCTGACAGCTGGCTGGGAGCACAAGAGAATTGTCATCGGCGGAGCGAGGCTGACGAATCTCCGCTTCGCCGATGACATTGTCCTCTTCTCATCTTCGCCCTCCGAGCTTCAGGCGATGCTACAAGATCTTAGCTCTGCAAGCCTTGAGGTTGGACTGCGGATGAATAGAGCAAAGACACAGGTCATGACTAACCGCGCTAAAACCAGAATAACGGTGGATGGTGAACAACTTGCATACGTCCAGGAGTATATTTACCTGGGCCAAATAGTCTCCTTCGAAACCAGGCAGGATAAGGAGATCGCTCGGCGAACCGAGAATGCCTGGAGGAGCTATTGGTCCATGGGAGATTTAATGAAAGGTGATCTCCCCTTATCGCTCAAACGAAAACTCATGGACGTGTGCATCCTCCCCGTGCTGACATATGGTGCGCAGACCTGGTCTTTGACCAACATCCAAAAGTCCAGGCTCAAGGTTTGCCAACGTGCGATGGAGCGTAGCATTCTGGGCGTACGGTTAATCGACCGAGTTCGCAACACGGAGCTACGTTCACGAACCAAAATCGCAGATGTGGCAACCAAAGCTGCCAAGTTGAAGTGGGAGTGGGCTGGCCATGTCTGCCGCATGCCTAATGAGCTCTGGGCCAAAATAATCACGGAGTGGTGGCCGCAAGAGCCAAGGCGTCGCGGCAGACCACGAACTAGATGGCGAGACGAGCTCGACAAGTACAGGCCGCAATGGAACATCTTAGCACAGGACCGCACAGAGTGGAGGGGATTGGGGGAGGCCTTTGCCCAGCAGTGGGACATTGAAGGCTCATAATTAAAAAAAGTTTTTAGGGTTCCGTAGCCAAATGGTCAAAACGGAACCCTTATTGATTCGTCATGTCTGTCTGTCTGTCCGTCCGTATGTCACAGCCACTTTTCTCTGAAACTATAAAAGCTACACTGATGAAACTTGGTAAGTAGATGTTTTCTGTGAACCGCATTAAGATTTTTACGCAAAAGTTGAAAAAAACAATAAATTTTGGGGGTTCCGATACTTGAAACTGAAACTCTAACTTTTTTTTTCATCAAACCCACACGTTGGGTCTATGAATAGGTTTTTAAAAATGATGTTGAGGTTTCTTATATCGTTTTTTTTTCTAAACTTAATAGTTTTTGCGAGAGACACTTCCAAAGTGGTAAAATGTTGGTCCCCCCCCTCTAACTTCTAAAATTATAGAATGAAGATAAAACTAAAAAAAATATATGAAGTACATTACTATACAAACTTCCAACGATATTTAGTTTGAACGAGATCTAGTGAGTAGTTTTTTTTTATACGTCACTAGCTGATACCCGCGACTTCGTCCGCGTGGATATTTGAGTTCGTTTTTTTTTAGTTTGATATGACCAACTGCTAGTTACCATTGTTTTGAGCTTGTAATCTAGAGTGTATTTGAATTTGAAGGTGAGTGCTGTTGTAGCCGATTTTTTTCAGCAGTGTTTAGTTTAAGTATTATAGATGTTTCCCGCGATTTTGTCTTTGTGGTGTTCATCGGTTTTTTGTAAACATTTGTGTGTATTAAAACCTGGTGACAAATGCTGCGGTAGCAGAAATTTTTTTAATGTTTTTTTTTGTATTTTGTAAAGCAATTTTTTGTGATTTTATGTTATATTAGTGGCTAATTTGTGGTTTCGTATGCGTGTTGGTGTATAATCAAATTAGATTTTTTTTATTTGACATGACCAATTGCTGGTTACTATAGTTTTGAGCTTGTACTTTAGAGTGTATTTGAATTTGAAGGCGAGTGCTGTTGGAGCCGATTTTTTTCAGCAGTGATTAGTTTAAGTATGATAGATGTTTCCCGCGATTTTGTCTTAGTGGTTATCATCTGTTTTTTTGTAAACATTTGTGTGTATTAAAACCTGGTAACAAATGCTGCGGTAGCTGAAAATTTTTTGATGTTTTTTTTTTCGTATTTTGTAAAGCAATTTTTTGTGATTTTATGTTATATTAGTGGCTAATTTGGGGTTTCGTATTGGTGTTGGTGTATAATCGAATCAGATTTTTAATTTGACATGACCAACTGCTGTTTACTATAGTTTTGAGCTTGTACTTTAGAGTGTATTTGAATTTGAAGGCGAGTGCTGTTGGAGCCGATTTTTTTCAGCAGTGTTTAGTTTAAGTATGATAGATGTTTCCCGCGATTTTGTCTTAGTGGTTATCATTGGTTTTTTTGTAAACATTTGTGTGTAATAAAACCTGGTGACAAATGCTGCGGTAGCTGAAAATTTTTTGATGTTTTTTTTTCGTATTTTGTAAAGCAATTTTTTTGTGATTTTATGTTATATTAGTGGCTAATTTGGGGTTTCGTATGCGTGTTGGTGTATAATCGTATCAGATTTTTTTAATTTGACATAGTTGTTCATGTCAAATTAAAAAAATCTGATACGCTAGTTACCATAGATTTGAGCTTGTGCTTTAGAGTGTATTTGAATTTTAAGGTGAGTTTTGTTGGAGCCGATTTTTTTCAACAGTGTTTAGTTTAAGTATGATAGATGTTTCCCGTGATTTTGTCGTAGTGGTTATCATCTGTTTGTTTGTGAACCTTTGTGTGTAATCGAACCTGGTGGCAGATGCTGCGGTAGCTGAAAATTTTGAATATTTTTTTTGCGTATTTTGTTAAGTTATTTTTTGTGATTTTTCTTAAAATCATTTTCCGTTTTTTCTTCTTTTAGGGAAATAATTTTCCTATTTTCTTTCTTAGTGCACCTCTGCTCTATTAGAGGAACATACCTTCTAAGTTTCATGCTCCTAGGGCTAACGGTTTAGGCTGTGCGTTGATTTTTCTTTAAACCATTTTTCCCCTTTTTCTCCTCTTTAGAAAATAATTTTCCATTTTCCTTTCTTAGCGGATGCCTACGTCATAACATCTACCTGCATGCCAAATTTTAGCCCGATCCGTTCAGTGGTTTGGGCTGTGCGTTGATAGATCACTATGTCAGTCAGTCAGTCAGTCAGTCAGTCAGTCAGTCAGTCACCTTTGAGTTATATATATATAGATTAGTGGCTAATTTGGGGTTTCGTATGGGTGTTGGTGTATAATCGAATCAGATTTTTAATTTGACATGACCAACTGCTGTTTACTATAGTTTTGAGCTTGTACTTTAGAGTGTATTTGAATTTGAAGGCGAGTGCTGTTGGAGCCGATTTTTTTCAGCAGTGTTTAGTTTAAGTATGATAGATGTTTCCCGCGATTTTGTCTTAGTGGTTATCATTGGTTTTTTTGTAAACATTTGTGTGTAATAAAACCTGGTGACAAATGCTGCGGTAGCTGAAAATTTTTTAATGTTTTTTTTTTCGTATTTTGTAAAGCAATTTTTTTGTGATTTTATGTTATATTAGTGGCTAATTTGGGGTTTCGTATGGGTGTTGGTGTATAATCGAATCAGATTTTTAATTTGACATGACCAACTGCTGTTTACTATAGTTTTGAGCTTGTACTTTAGAGTGTATTTGAATTTGAAGGCGAGTGCTGTTGGAGCCGATTTTTTTCAGCAGTGTTTAGTTTAAGTATGATAGATGTTTCCCGCGATTTTGTCTTAGTGGTTATCATTGGTTTTTTTGTAAACATTTGTGTGTTTTACAACCTGGTGACAAATGCTGCGGTAGCTGAAATTTTTTTAAATGTTTTTTTTTCCGTATTTTGTAAAGCTATTTTTTGTGATTTATGTTATATTAGTGGCTAATTTGGGGTTTCGTATGCGTGTTGGTGTATAATCGTATCAGATTTTTTTAATTTGACATGAACAACTGCTAGTTACCATAGATTTGAGCTTGTGCTTTAGAGTGTATTTGAATTTTAAGGTGAGTTTTGTTGGAGCCGATTTTTTTCAACAGTGTTTAGTTTAAGTATGATAGATGTTTCCCGTGATTTTGTCGTAGTGGTTATCATCTGTTTGTTTGTGAACCTTTGTGTGTAATCGAACCTGGTGCCAGATGCTGCGGTAGCTGAAAATTTTGAATGTTTTTTTTGCGTATTTTGTTAAGTTATTTTTTGTGATTTTTCTTAAAATCATTTTCCGTTTTTTCTTCTTTTAGGGAAATAATTTTCCTATTTTCTTTCTTAGTGCACCTCTGCTCTATTAGAGGAACATACCTTCTAAGTTTCATGCTCCTAGGGCTAACGGTTTAGGCTGTGCGTTGATTTTTCTTTAAACCATTTTTCCCCTTTTTCTCCTCTTTAGAAAATAATTTTCCATTTTCCTTTCTTAGCGGATGCCTACGTCATAACATCTACCTGCATGCCAAATTTTAGCCCGATCCGTTCAGTGGTTTGGGCTGTGCGTTGATAGATCACTATGTCAGTCAGTCAGTCAGTCAGTCAGTCACCTTTGAGTTATATATATATAGATAAATCGTAAACCTTTCGACCCTTCATGGGCGAGTCCGACTCGCACTTGGCCGTTTTTTTTTTCTAAAGGCCAGTATCTCAAGTGGCCAGTACCTGAAGAACTCACTTTAATTCAAGTATTTACTCTACGTATAAACTTGATGCAGTGGGGCCACGAACCTACGATTTTAACTATGACTGGTAGTCCCACTAAGCAGTGGGACCACGAACCCATGATTTCAGGGATAGTGGGACCACGAGTAATAGTGGTACAATCCCAGTGGGACCACGAGTCGCGACCCGATTTTCCTAACTAAATTAGAAAGTTTTAGGCTAGTTTAGCTAGATAGATTGTAAACAACAGAATTGATACCAACTACACACCTAGCAACGCGACCCCAGAAACAATAGTTTCTCAGAGTCCGACACTTGTTGAAACAACAACGCCACTAAGTAACCCAAATAAAACACCTCGGCAACCTGATGAAATGGGTCCGCCGAAATCTGATGTGAGAACAAAAGCTCCAGTCGTAACGAGATCCGGTCGCACGGTTAAGAAGACTGTACGGTTTGATATTTGACTCTAGCGAACAATATCGCAGTTATAAACAAAGATCATTCAGGACTAGTCAGTCACGCACTTGGGAACAAAGGGACTGGCCTATTTACAGCTAGCTAGGTACTCTACACTTCAACCGTCAGCACCTTGCGCCAGCCGCGTAACGCACTCAGCAGGGGTGCCATGTAACCACTTATTGACATCGGGGGTGGTCAACAAAAAAATGTTCAATTAAAGTATAAACAGTGATTAACAATAACAAAAGTGTAGTGCGCGTTTAAGTATCTTTGTTCTAAAAAGAGACCTTTTGATTATCAAAACATGAGCCACAGTGTACGCTATAATTACCATGAACTTTATATCACTTTAAGTATTAATATTATTAGTAGGAATCTATTTATGAGATATGTTTAAATATTTTTTTTTTAATGTTTAACTATAATCAAGTAAATTTGTATTTGTAACAAGTTTAATAAGTAATAATTATTCGTTTCATGTTTAATTAAAAGAACACATTCAAAAATAAATCTTATTATTTAGCAAACATCTTCCACACAAAATATACGGAGATTAAAAAGCTAAACTCATAGACGCTCTACAATGTTCTCTAAGGTTCTGGAATCAAATTTAATTCGAAGACTAACTAAAATACCTACTTATTTCAATTTATTCGCTTAGGTCGTGAATGTAAACGAATAAATGTATCAATTAATTGTTTCGTGTTTATTTACTGTTTAGTTTTATGAAGTTCTCATAGATGGCAGTGTACGTTGATTCATCGGGTCCGGTTAATGTACGTCCAGTACACCATGCTATTGTACACCCAGTTAAAACGAAACCTTTTTTATTTTTTTTGGATTCGTTTTAACCTGCCGTACAATAATTGGCTGCGAATTAACTGGGTGCACAAAATTGTCACTTGATGTATTGTACAGCATGTTAATTAGATGCCATTAGGGCCCGTGCACACTGAGGCAATTCAATTATTTCGTATTTTAGTAGGCAATGGATACTGCTCCTTAAGAGAATAGCCTCTTTGGGGTAAATATAAAAAAAACATTTTCTGGCACTGCGGTGGCCGCTGCCGCGGCACGCTCGCTTTGCTCGCTCGCCTTGTGCGTTATTTATATGTTCTAACATAACCTAACCTATCCAAGTCGGATCCGCCCTAGAAAGTCTCAAGGACAAGTACAAGTATCCGCTGCCAGAACAAAACAGCAAAAATCAATATTGAATTGCTACCGTGTGCACGAGTCTTAACTGGCATCGTAATAACGGGGCGTACAATAACAACACGTGACGACATTGTACAGCATGTTATTTCGCGACCTTTTATTGTACGCACAGAGCACCAAACACGCTTTTGCTTACGCAAAGTAGAGAGAACATGATGACTTATTACTAAGAGAACCAGTGTCGCCAAACTCATACACGTAAAAACAAACACACATAGAAATAAAAGTTATGATTGGTCGAAAAAAAACGTTAAAAAGGACCTAAAACCAAAAAAATAATTTAATTGATAATAAACCTTAAAGCTATCTTGACATGGTTCTAAACTTAATAAAATAAACAGTGCTAAAATAAAATTCTATTTACCAAGAGATGGCACTTCTCATTCAGTATTTTTTTCTTTTAGTCTCTATTTAGTTATAATAAGATTGATAATACAATGGCTGTTACTTGATTGACAACAAAACAAAGCTACTTGACGCTAGATGGCGTTATAGAAAACAATTCTGTTAGTCTTTATCCACAAGGTATAAGATTCATAATACAATGGCTATTACTTGACATAGCCACTCACTTAGTGATGTGCCAAGGTGGATACAAGACAAATGTATCGACATCGATGATTACCTACCTACTTCTTATCGTGTCATTGGTTTTTTCGAACCAAGTGAGGTGAAAGGATTTTAAGTGCGCCCCAAAGAGGCTCCTTTCGTGCACTTATTTAACACAAATTTTCGAACTTTTTAAGTTCTATGGCATGCCCGGTTTCCTCACGATGTTTTTCTTCACCGTTTAAGAGCACTGGCATAGTGTAAATTAATTTTTGGGCAGTAAACCTCATTGGTACACGACTGGATTTAAGCCCACGACCTAAGGATAGGAAGGCGGGGCCGCTACCACTAGCCCACCAGTGCTCTCACCTACCTACTGATGTATAACGATCGGTAGCACGTCAGGTTATATTTATGGTGGTCGAAAAAAAAAGCTTTTCTTATCTATCTTTCTTTATTTACCCAATCAAATGTTTACAACTCGTAAAATTGTATACTTAACTGTTTCAAATATTGTTTCTTTTTCTTCTTGTGTTTTCTTTTTCCTGTTGCATCGATACATTTATTTTGAATATCTGGTGCCTTCGGAAAACTGAAACCAGAATTATTATGTTATTTCTTCAAAATATTTCTGTAATTTTCATTTTACCCAGCCACTGTGGGCTATAAAAATAAGAAAAGAATCAGAATAATAACAGAATAATACATTCAGAATAAAATCATCACTAAAGCAAAAAAAAAAGTCAGCTCCCTAAACCTAACTATTTATATGATCAGAACTAATAATGTATTCGATAGCACATTCATCACTTTATTGGGGTACAGCCCTAATTGAGTAGCGAAAGTTGAGATTTATAGAAACGGGACCATAACGAATATCATTCACAGTCTATTTTTGTTTGATGGTTTTGCATTCTAAACAAAACCAATTTAAGCAATAAAATAATACTAACCTGTGATACGATATGCCCCCTTTTGTTTAATTCAGGGGCGTAGCTACCACCGTATTTGCCGTATAAATTATACGGGGCCCCCGGGCCACGGGGGCCCCCAAAGTGTTTAAGGAAAAAGAATAAAAACTTTCTAATTTATTTTATTTTACAAATGACAAAATTCTATAAAAACAGTAGGCGAAAGATAACGAAGCGTTTTTTTGATGAGTTATCACAAGATGAGAGAATTTCCGACCCGGAATCCTATTTCAAAGTCAATGTATACTATTGCTGTTTAGATATATTAATTTCTCAAACTAAAGAAAGATATTTCGAATATACTACTCAGGTTGCAAAGGCTCTGAAGCCTTTGCAACCTGAGTAGTATATTCGAAATATTACAACCGGAGAAACTCCTATCTTCTTCAAGCGAAGAGATATTAAACGCTTCCGGAAAACTGTCTGCTAAATACAGTAAAGACATCTCACTTAATCATTGTGACCAATTAAAGGCTCTAAAAACATTCCATTAAAGAACTCATTGAATTATTGCTAGTAAAATTCAATAGTCTTGCATCCAGTTTTCCCGAGGTAATCACAGCATGCTTTTTATTCTTGACCCTTCCAGTTACAACCGCAACGGCAGAAAGAAGTTTTTCAAAATTAAAACTAATAAAAAATTACTTAAGAACTTCGATGGGACAAGAACGAATGGCTGTCAGACATCTCACTATTGTCCATAGAGGCAGAAACTTTAGAAAAACTTAAATCATCATCAGCCATAAATGATTTAATAAATCAGTTTGCCGATAAAAAGGCAAGGAGAGTGAATATTTAAAATTGGATTTTTATTTGTAAAATGGGTAAATTATGTGATAAATAAATATTACTTCTCACAATATTTTTTTTCTTTTGTGAAAAATCTTTACCTCCATATAAGGGCCTCCAAAAAAATTTTTATACGGGGCCCCGACAAGGCACGCTACGCCACTGGTTAAATTATTGGTTCGGCTATCGTTTTAGCACTGCAAAACAGCACAATACGGCATTTTTATATTTTTTCGTGTTTTTCTCAGTTAAGTTTCTTCTGACAGACTTCAAACACGACTAAACAAAGGAGGGCTTGAAGTCGGTGGTACTCCGCGTACTTGGAGCGTGAGAAGTTCGTCTACATGCTAGTTCCATTACTTCTTTATTTCGTGATTGTACGCCCCGTTAGTCCAAACTCTGGCATCGTAATAACGGTGTGTACATTAACCTGCTGTACATTATCCTGGTGTGCAATAACGGGTCGTACATTGTTGCCTCCCACCTTCTCATCATGTTAATTTCATGTTTGTGAGTGAGGCATATATATCGGAACAGGTAAAAATAACAGGTATTTTAAAACAACAGCTTGGAACTGTTGTCTAAACCACTGAGAACCTGTTCCAGTTCCATTCCACAACAGCCCGAATCTGCCGAAACATGCGTCTCTTTATTCTAGCTTATGGAGATTACTTTTGTTAGAAGGAGACGCCACGCACGGAACATGTGAGGCATATATATCGGAACAGATAACACAATAACAGGTGTTTTAAAATAACAGCTTGGAACTGTTGTCTAAACCAACCAATGAGAGCCTGTTCCAGTTCCAGTTCCATTCCACAACAGCCCGAATCTGCCGAAACATGCGTCTCTTTATTCTAGCTTATGGAGATTACTTTTGTTAGAAGGAGACGCCACGCACGGAACATGCTCTTCTCTATTCTAGCTTACGCATCTTACCTTTGTTAGAACGAGATAGCCTGTTACAAGTAAGAGAACAGGTGTTGCGTTCGGAAAAACTATGTTGCATGCAACACAACCAGCTGTTATTTTGGAACAGGTTTTTGGAACTGTTGTTTTACTGGAACTGGAACAGGCGGAACAGGTTTCTTATTTTACCTGTTCCAACCCACTCCTAAGTTTGTATTGTAGTACTTTGTTTGAAGCTGTGAAGACTACAAAATATGGAATCGAAGTGAGTGAGGGAGAAGATATTGAATATGCAAGAGGAAACGAGACAGAACAAGAAAAAGTTACCATTATACAAAAGCCTTGTGATGAATATCAACAATCGATGAAAACGATTATTAATATCGATACTAACTTTATTTTCTATAGTTAAATTTACATGTAAATGATATGTTTACACTTATTTTAATTAATAAATTACTAAATGAAAAGTTTATTTATTAGTTTATGAAAAACCTACACATTAATAAGCTCAATATTTTAAATAATCGATTATTTTCAACAAAGTGAGATGTCAAGAATCGAGATCAATATTTTGATAGATTTGTTGGATGGCAACCCTAATTTTAACAAAATGTCAACTTCGTCTGAAATCAAACAAAGTTTTTGTTTTGTTGTTCGAGTTTTTCAGTTTTTCTAGAGTTTGTGATGAAAGCTTCTACAAATATATTATGTGTACTATCTTCTCCCCGTCGTATCTGTTTGCTTGAAGCAACAACACTGTGGTTGAGACTAGTTAGTAAAAAAGTGAGAAATAATATAGTGACCTTGTGTGAGAACAGTTCTGAAGAGAAAACAAATAAAAAATCTGTTCTTGTCCAAATATATTTATTATGGTTGATTTGAGATCTTGCCTACAATGTTCAATCCTGATAGTTATTACTATTTCATAAATAAAAACAAAAAGTGAATTTACGATTATATTGTTGCGGTTATTTACAAATACTTCACGTTGAATTTGGCTGTGTTAATAATATTATAGTAATTGTACTTCTGTTTGTTATACAACAATTTATGTATTTAGATTTTAGACCAATAAACGAAGCATCATCATGTTTTCGTTTTATTTTATACCTACTTCTATTATTGCAATAACAGTAGGGCGTAGGTAGGTACTAATGTCAAACTACCCGCCAACTAGCCAGCACTCGCAGTTACTGTGGGATCCCTAATAGATGGCGTTAGCGTCTATGCGATATTTCGTCTACACTTTTTATGTATGGAGTTGTGGTTCTTCTCTCGTAGAGAGTATTATATTCCTTGATCATACCACAGTTGAGCCTCGCCAAGTCGCGATTACTAGCTACTATATCCTCGTATAGGACATCAAAGTACCTAGGTATTATCGTGCATTGTTCGTATATAAAGTGAACGTGATTTCACCCATAGGAATCTATAACTAGCTCAGTCTTCGTAAGTGATAGGAAGCTTATTATCAAATCAGTGAAACCCCCATCTTGGGTAAGTGTGAACAATACGTTTCTCTAATCCACCGTAGGAATAGGTAACTTGTAGCATCTTGTAATAAGTAGGTTTCTATCGCTAATAGCAAACGCTTGCATTTTACCCGCACCGTACTTACGATCTCATGTTTTAATTTCATGTATGTGAATCAGCTTGCCATGTCATGCTTATGTACCTATTATAGCTGCTTGGAGGAATCTTCGTGTTTTCCTCTATGATTTGAAGGGCATCCAAATGCTAGCTACATTTTATTTAACTTGTCATAAAAATACGCCCGTCATATTATCACCCTAATTTTTATGGCCGATCTTATTTTCACGAAAAAAGAAGAAGCAGATTTCTATGGTGTATGTGTGCGTATACGTATGTATATCTACATTTGTGTGCATAAATCTTATATTTAAACTGTCAAAACTGACATCTCAAACTGTCAAATATCAAGAGGTCAATGTCATGCTTGCTTCTGCTTGCTACTGTTCTATATTTCTTGCTAGGCTATTTCGAGATACGAGCTAATATTTACGAAATAAAATCCACCGGAATATTAAATAAGACAGAAATGCGATGGCTGCAACAGCATCGGTAATTAATCATCTGTCTTATTATTATCATCTGAAGAGTATTTACCATTTCCTACAGCACAGACGACTCCAATACCTCCAGCAGCGTTGGGAACCAACCGCTCATAGTCAACTCCTACGCATAGTTACAACTGGGCAGTCATCAATAATGAGAAGAACATTTAATTCTTCAGGGCTGGACACCTCTGGCGCATGCCAGACTCTCGTGGGCTTTCATCTTCAGTGGGCTGAAGATGTGTGTCAAACTTAGCGCTAGAAGGTGGTAGACCCGACTTTAGTGGGTGTGTGATCTGTGTTTATAACCCTGCCAAAAGTGTGATAGGTCAGATTGTGAATGAAGAAACTTGCTTAAAGTGTGTGATGGAGTAACTACCTACTAAAGATATCTACAATGTTGTATAAATGTTTTTATAGCGTTAAAGATTTCATTTAAATTATTTTATATTTTCTTTAAGAATTATTATTCTGAATTGATTATTGTTATTATTCTCACACTGATTTATTTTAATTTAACTTATATTTTCTACTTTTTGTTTGAATTTTGTATATTGGTCGCCGATGAAGTATGTGAGCCATTTTTTTACATACCCTATGATCTTATAAATTGTACCATACTTCTTGCAAATAAATTATATTTCATTTCATTTTATTTGTACCAACTGTCGAACTACTCAGTAGTTACTAAACTACAGATGCAGAGTTATTGGTGAAAGAGACTCATTTCCTGTAGGTTTCATTTGCTCGAACTAGATATAATGTAACTATGCTACTCGGGGATAATTCAGCATTAAAGAGGCGAAAGAAATTTATCAGTCCAGTAGTTTTTGAGTTTATTCGTTACAAAATACAAATCTGTATAATAATGATGATGACAATGTTACCTACCTAAGTACCTATAAGTACATACCTACCTATTTGCTGAGAAGTCCCATTATCACACAGAACGCCTACCTATACATACATAATATGATTAAGTATTATGATTACACGCTCCTCTGAATCCACCATCAGGTATGCTCGTTGGCAGAGAGCACTGGTGGTCTAGTGGTAGCGGACCCGCCTTCCGATCCTTAGTCGTGGGTTCAAATCCAGTCGTGTACCAATGAGTTTTTCTGTAGAAAAATGTATGTGCACTATGCCAGTAAAACATCGTGAGGAAACCGGCGTGTTGTAGAACCTACAAAAGTTCAAGCAACTCGTTCGTGTCAAGCGCCACGCAATGCTCGTCGAGCTCGTTGGCATCAGTGCCTTGTCTACCTTATTCATAATAGGTAGGTACCTAAATAAGGTAGGCCTAATGATGATGATGATGAAAAGGTACCTCTATGTAGGTAGACAAGTCTATCTACCTATTTGCTGAAAAGTCCCATTTTACACACAGAACTCCTACCTACCTAAGAGCTGGTAATCATTTTAAACATAGGCTTCTGAATCCACCATCAGGTAAGCTCGTTGGCATCAGTGCCCACCTTACTCATAATACCTAACTAAATGCAGTAGATCTACAAAATCATGTAGGTAAATAAAACAAACATTCCACAGGATGGATGTTAGCAATGACCTACCTACTACGCGGGCAAAGCCTGCCGCGGGCGGCCGCTAGTTCATAAAATCTACAGTCACGAAAAACGCCTTTGGATGCTTGCTACTAACTATTATCTATTCTGTGAACCGTCACAGAATAGATAATAGTTAGTAGCAAGCACCCCGTGTCATAGTAACTACTAGCGTATCTGTAATTCGGAAATATCTTAGATTCACGAAATCTAACATCATCATCACCCTATCCCGAACCTTATCCCATACTAACTATCCTTTATTCCATGTCGTGAGAAACACCGCTTTTTTTTTACATTCTAGTTGCATTCGGTAAAAGCCAAGGCAAGAGAAGATTTGACTTCCTTAAAAAAAATGTTTGCTAAATGTTTGCTAGTGTGTATCATCAACTTATTATTAAAAAATGATGAAAGCTTTAATTAAAAATCGATGATAGATGAATGCAGTAAGATTTAACTTAAATAATCTTACAGAGAAAGAATAAAGAAAGAAGATGAAGAAAGATAGTGGAATATTACAGAAAACTTTAACCCAGAAAGCTCAAATTAAAATTAAAAAAAAGTTTTGATAAACATGCCGTGGTGAATATTGCGTAAATATAAGAGCGCCGAATTTTTATGGCGAGGTAGGTAGTTCATAAAAAATATCTGTATAAAATACTTGCCTTGTTATTTAGGATTTATATCAAAATGCATTTCATTTCATTTCATTACTTTTATTGTACATACACTTATGTGCTTTTATTTCGTTATCTAGTAACAAAAACATGTAAACTCGCTCTGCTTATTCTTAGCTAGGCCACCTCACATTATATACCTAGGCATTCCCCTAACGAGCGGTTTTCTTCCTGAGGTGGTCACGCTTAATATTGGACAACAGATATTAATCTGGACGTCATTCCAGGGTTTCACGGCGCTACGCGTTTTACGCTTACGCTACTTCTCACCACCACCACTCCATGCTGCACTGATGAGCTGCTAGCGGAGTGCTACTACTTACCAGCAGCGGCCGCTTCGCTGCCAATCCCCCGCCCGCCTGGCCGAACACCTGCCAACGACACCCTGGATCTGCGCTGATCGACCTTCTCGTCTCCTCACGTCGCGCTAATACCAGGGGAGTGCCGTACTACCCAAACTAAAGTTAAGCGGGCCATAGAATCCACGACCTTGAGTTTTTAAATAAATAATTTTACTGTGTTGACACTTATTTACATTCATAAACCCGTAGATACGTCACACTGGCGCCCTCTACGTGGTAATTCTATGGCTTAACTTTGGTTTTCGTAGATATTTTGTGTTGGTGTGCATTGTATTACTGTGTAAAACGTTTTTTTTCAGCGTCTTGTAACTAGAGTGTGCATAACATTTTTTTTATTTCTACCCTCAACTTTTTATTAGATTTTGTTTTTGTTTTGTTACAACTTAATTTTAAAACTACGTTACGCACAAACTAGTTACAGCTTCATACTTCACTCTTTCATGCTTTTTACTGGATTGACTTTCTCACTTTGTTCATTTTTATTATTATTTTTTTTTTTTTTTCTGAAAAAACGTTCTTTATTTAATTTTTTTATTGTAACGGAGCAGAGTATTTGCTAAACTTTATTTAGGTCATTTGCGTTTCGTTATTGTTCACACTTATTTACAATGGCATTTCCAGTAAATTTTTTGTCGCTTCAAAAGACTGAGCTAGAATATGAGGTAGCTATTCGTGGTACGACACCCGCGCTTACCGTTCAAGAAATGCGTAAGCAAATAGTTAAATTAGGAGTTTTATTTCCATCGGATGTTATTTTAGATAGTTCTTTGCCAATAGCAGATGATCTATCAGGCGTGTTTGAGGTACTTAATAAAATAGATACTAACTTAGAATTGCCACTTTTAGGTAGCGCAGTTCAGCGTACACAGAACTTACTTAATCACGTATACCATCGTTTAAATCGTATTTCTTCTTGTGATGAGATTACGCAACCTATTTACGATGACTGTGTTAGTCGATATGAGAATTTATTGAAAAAGTTTGATTCACTAAAGGAACGTGCAGTCGACAGTAATTTGACTTTCCCTTCAACGTCAGGAACTCCAGAGCCTTGTAATCCCTCAAATATCACCGTACATTGTGATCGTGGGGTTTCCAGTGAGATTTCTAAATTAAAGTTTGATGGGAAAACTTGTGTACGCTCTTTTATACAGCGCGTGTCAGAATTCTGTACAGCTAGAAAAATATCAGATGCTAAAATTACGTCATATGCGACTGAGATTTTTGTTGGGGACGCCTTACATTGGTATAGGAGCATAAAGGATCAGGTTACGGATTGGACGAATCTTGTGGAACTTTTAAAGGCGGATTTTGATAAATCGGATTATGATTATAAATTACTTTCTGAGATTCGTTCCCGAACTCAAGGAGAAACCGAGAACATCACGATATATTTATCTATTATGTCGGGGCTATTTTCTCGTTTGTCAAAAACTTTGTCAGAAGAGGATAAACTAGAAATAATACTCCACAACATCCGTCCACTCTACGCAAACATTATAGCATCTTCTCCAGTAATTAAAGCTATTTCAGATCTTAAAAGTATATGTAAAAACTATGAAAATGTTCAAGCTCGTTTAGCTCATTTCCATGAACCCCCAAAGATTTCTTCAGATACTTTAGCACCTGACTTTGCTTATTCAGGTAGTAAAAATAATGTTGATTCAAAGCAATATAATAACTTTTATCAAAAACAAAATAGACAAAATAACTATTATAGTAGCTATAATAATAAAACCTCGAATAAACCTCAAGCTGACCAGAACGCTAGTGATGGTAGGCAAAACTACGTGCATGCAATTGATGCACCACAAAACAGGTTGCGTTTTTGCCCTAGATGTCGCGTCAATACCCACAACTTAAGGCAATGCCAAGCTGACAAAAGTCAGATTGTCTGTTTTGTTTGTGGTCGTAAGGATGTTAAGACTCCTGATTGTCCAGTCTGTCAAAGAAAAACAAACAGTTCAAAAAACTAATACAAAAGAATTGTGTTGGTACGTCAAACATGGAAGTCAATAAAGAAGAATGGAAAGAGTGGCTTCAATTTGTCAGTACATACTTTAACTATTACAAAACCAACACAATTCTGAATAAATGCAATGATAACCGTCCTTTCATCAATATTACAATAGGTGAGGTTACTATGTGTAGTCTTCTTGACTCTGGCTCAGCCGTGACCATTATAGGTAACAACGCTCATAAAGCATTAATCACTCAAGGATTAACGTTAGTAGATGACTGTAGATTAACCGTTCTTGCTGCAGGGGGTCAAAGAATAGGTAGTATTGGTTATATTAACCTACCTATTCATTTTGACAATCAATTTCACATTATTCAAGGCTTTGTAATGCCTGAGGTTCATGATGACCTTATCCTGGGTATTGACTTCTGGCGTGCATTTAAGATTTCCTTACAATACTTACACGCTGTAGCCCTTGATAGTCCTACAAACCATAAGTCCGTTGTACAAAAACCTATCGTACAAAGTTATGACACTCTTAACCATTCGGAGAAATGTCTGGCTGACAACGTCATTGATCAGTTTAAAGCCATTTCAGCTGAACGTAACGGTTTAGGTAAAACTAGTCTCATAACTCATAGGATTGATACAGGAAACGCTCAACCCATACGACAACGTTATTATCGTATATCCCCAGAAAAGCAACGTATTTTGACTGAACAGGTTGATGAAATGTTAGCACTCGATGTCGTCGAACCATGCGAAAGTGCCTGGTCCTCACCAGTTCTTCTAGTCACTAAAAAAACTGGTGAGCCCAGATTTTGTCTAGATAGCCGCAAATTAAATTCAGTAACATCTCGCGATGCATATAACTTACCATACGTCTCTGAAATATTAGATAACCTTCGAGATGCTCGTTTTCTTAGTAGCATAGACTTATCTAAGGCTTTTTGGCAAATAGAAATAGCGCCAGAAGACAGGGACAAGACAGCCTTCTATATTCCTGGTCGCGGAACCCTACGCTTTAAAAGGACAGCTTTCGGGCTTACCAACGCACCAGCTACTCAACAACGACTAGTTGACTTGTTGTTTGGTGAATTTGAACTTCGAGTATTCGCTTATCTTGATGACATCATTATAGTCAGTAATGATTTTAATAGTCATGTCTCACTTTTGCTTAGAGTTCTTGAAAAATTAAAACATGCAAACTTGACTATTAATCTTAAAAAATGTAATTTCTTTCGAAGTCAACTTAAATATTTAGGTTATGTTGTTGACAGTTGTGGTTAACGGACTGACCCTGATAAAGTAGAAGCGATTGTTAATTATCCGACACCTACTTGTCGCAAGGATATAAAACGTTTTCTAGGGACGGCAACTTGGTATCGTCGTTTCGTACCCAACTTCAGCACAATTGCAGGCCCCCTTAATAAATTGACCTCGAATAAGAAAGGAGCACCACCATTTAAATGGTCTCCTGAAGCAGACGGTGCTTTCTTAAAGCTCAAGGAATGTTTAGTTTCCGCTCCTGTTCTTTCCTGCCCTGACTACAGTAAACCCTTTGAAGTCCATACGGATGCTAGCAACTACGGAATTGGTGCCATGTTAACACAGATTACCGATGGTAAAGAGCATCCAGTCGCTTACATGAGTAAATCCTTGTCAGTGGCAGAAAGGAACTATAGCGTCACTGAGCGAGAAGCTTTGGCAGTAGTTGTTGCTTTGGAACATTGGAGGTGTTATTTGGAAAATGGTATGATAATCACTGTATATACAGACCACAGCGCTCTTAAATGGTTTTTATCAATTAATAATCCAACAGGTAGGTTAGCGCGTTGGGGAGTACGTTTGTCGGCATTTAATGTAGAATTTAAACATCGCCGTGGTGTTGATAACGTAATTCCAGATGCACTCTCTCGAGCTCTTCCCGTGAGTTTTAGTACTTCAAATTCTTACAAAAATACTAATGATACATGGTATAAATCACATTATAATGGTTGCCTTACAACGCCTCAGTCTTTTCCAAATTTTAATATTAAAAATAATATTTTGTACAGACTTTGTAAAAATAAACATGAACTAACACAGGAGTTCTCTTGGAAAGAAGTTATTCCACAGGAACTACGTCAGGACATTATTCATGACAACCACAGTGAACCGACAGCAGGTCATCTAGGTATTCATAAAACGTATCGTCGTCTTACGTTACGTTACTTCTGGCCTAGCATGTTTCAAGATGTCGTTGACTTTATTGGCACTTGTACTAAATGTTTATCATATAAGGCTCAAAATCACCAAATCTTGGGTGAAATGGGGCGGCCTAAACAATGTTCTCGCCCATTTCAGATGATTTCTATTGATTTAATGGGTCCATTGCCAGTAAGTAGAAAACAAAATAGCTTCATTTTTGTGGTAACCTGCTGTTTTTCAAAGTTTTGTCTTATCTTTCCAATAAAACGAGCCACATCTAACATTATTATTAAAATATTGGAGGACTCAGTTTTCCTCATGCATGGAATTCCACAATAGTATATTTCATTACAAGTGCGGGAAGGCTGTCATTGCAAAGAGTTCCGACAAATGTCTACCCGAGCCGAAGGCGAGGGTTGACAGTCGGAACAAGTTGCAATGACGGTTCCGCACGTGTACTGAACGACTATTTTTAATACAGTTGCGAAAAAATTAAGCAATTTAATAAAATAATAAAAATACCATTTGCTTTTTTCTCTTCTCTCCACGCAATAAGTTCGTCGTATGTATGCATGTAGCGACTTTTTGACTTTTCCGGTAAAATGTTCTCCGAAGCATTCCGGTGGTGTTAATTCAAAAAAACTAGGGTCGAAATTGCTCATTTTGTGCAACAAACAAATAAACTCCCAAAGAAAATTTCTGAAAAATGGCGCCAGCCAACCGTAAAATATAAGCAGAGATTTTTTTTTTTCTTCACCCATTCTGGAAGGCAAAGGGAACTATACCCATACAGCCAAGTCTTCAGTAGATTTTTTTTATTGATATGAATTGAAAATGAAATTTAATGAGATGAAATGAAATGAAACCTAACATAACTCATTCAATCAAATCATTAAATCTGTTAATGAAACAAATTAGTAGCTTCTTTTTAGAAATAATACGTATTTGCATGAGTCATAAAAACTTCTATGAATTTTTTTAGTAAAAACTTCATGGTTGGTTTTTCTTTTTAGACATTATTTTGACAGTTGGGAAAGAAAAAGCACTAGTGCGGGAATGGTAAAAAAAAAGCACGCGTGTGTAATAGCCCACATCCCGAACGCTATACGTCCCTGCAATACGCCACTTTTTGAGCAACTGTATTAAAAACTATTTTAATGGATAACGGCAGTCAATTCATAAGTAAAGAAATAAATTCATTTTTTAGTAAATATCAAATTCCAAATATATTTTTTACACCAAAATATACCCCTCAGGTGAATACTGTCGAACGTTATAATAGAACTATCATCACATGCATTTCTACCTTTGTAGAAGATGACCATAGAACATGGGACATATTTATTCCCAAGGTTCAATTTGCCATAAACAATTCTGTCAATGAGGCCACAGGTTATACTCCATCTTTTCTTGTATTTGGGCGAGAAACGGTAGTTTGCGGATCTCACTATATTGATTCTGATCTAGGCACCGAGATAGTATTTTTACCACGCGATGTCTATGCAGAAAACTTTGGTTGTCTTTCCTCAATTTTTAATAAGGCTTAAATTGTGGCAGGGTCATGCTAAAAATACATCTCATTATAACCTTCGTCGCAAACCAGCAGAATTCAATGTAGGTGACACAGTTATGAAAAAAACATATTTTCTTAGTAATGCGGATAAAAGATTTAGCAAAAAACTAGCCCCAAAATACATTAAATGTCGTGTAAAATATAAAAAAACACCTCTTGTTTATATTTTAGAAGACATGTCAGGAAAGGATCTAGGAACATGGCACATAAAGGATTTAAAACTCATAGGTACAAATAAGTAAACAATTACAACTAAGTACAAATTTTAAATTTCATCACTTATATTCACCCTTAACCGCTTGTTTCTGCAGTAGTTGCATGAGTTAGTTGGTTCTGTTCGTAACTAGTAACTCTTAGTAATGATAGGTCGCGTCAGTACTTTAAACCATTACTTTAGGTAGGTACTTACTGATGCTATTTTGTGAGCGATCGTATGGAAGGTTGTGTATGAATGATTGAAAGGAATGAATGGCAGTTTGTGACTACGCTAAGAAATAATTGCGAATTTTATTCTACAGTAATAAAATTCTTAGTAAGCGTCGGGGTAATGTAACGTAATGGTTACATGTTAAAAAAAAAAAAAAAAAAAAACCTTGCATCTAATATATAAAGTACAGAAAATCAAGTAAAAAACACAAATGCAAGTACCTGTAAAGATTCCTTTTTAAAACATTCTTTTCATTCATAAAAAATCATTTATAGAAACAGAAAAATGTAATTATTTTGCTACTTTCGTAACAAAGAATAAATTTACAAAAGCAAACACCTACAAAGTTACCTACAACAGAAAAAATAATAATAGGCGAAAAAGAATCATCGTAATAGCTACTTTTCATACATAAACTTAGCAAACTAAGAAATTTCATGTAGGTACTTGTTGTACTCATACGTACTCTAAGGTACTTCATGTACTTAGATCGTATTCCAACAATCTCGTTTATGTTGAAGGGAGCAAGAGGTTGTCTGTCTTGCTCGCTCCACAAGGAGCGCCCATTACAAAAAAACTGAACAATTTCTAGCGTTGCCAACTTACGACGATTGCACGATATTTTTCCGGTTGCCACCAAAAGTGTCTCAAACTGCATTATTTTCGTAGGCTTGCATAAATACTCAGTCGCCGAAGCACCGTCATCATACCACAGTTGAGCCTCGCCAAGTCGCGATTACTAGCTACTATATCCTCGTATAGGACATCAAAGTACCTAGGTATTATCGTGCATTGTTCGTATATAAAGTGAACGTGATTTCACCCATAGGAATCTATAACTAGCTCAGTCTTCGTAAGTGATAGGAAGCTTATTATCAAATCAGTGAAACCCCCATCTTGGGTAAGTGTGAACAATACGTTTCTCTAATCCACCGTAGGAATAGGTAACTTGTAGCATCTTGTAATAAGTAGGTTTCTATCGCTAATAGCAAACGCTTGCATTTTACCCGCACCGTACTTACGATCTCATGTTTTAATTTCATGTATGTGAATCAGCTTGCCATGTCATGCTTATGTACCTATTATAGCTGCTTGGAGGAATCTTCGTGTTTTCCTCTATGATTTGAAGGGCATCCAAATGCTAGCTACATTTTATTTAACTTGTCATAAAAATACGCCCGTCATATTATCACCCTAATTTTTATGGCGAGGTAGGTAGTTCATAAAAAATATCTGTATAAAATACTTGCCTTGTTATTTAGGATTTATATCAAAATGCATTTCATTTCATTTCATTACTTTTATTGTACATACACTTATGTGCTTTTATTTCGTTATCTAGTAACAAAAACATGTAAACTCGCTCTGCTTATTCTTAGCTAGGCCACCTCACATTATATACCTAGGCATTCCCCTAACGAGCGGTTTTCTTCCTGAGGTGGTCACGCTTAATATTGGACAACAGATATTAATCTGGACGTCATTCCAGGGTTTCACGGCGCTACGCGTTTTACGCTTACACTACTTCTCACCACCACCACTCCATGCTGCACTGATGAGCTGCTAGCGGAGTGCTACTACTTACCAGCAGCGGCCGCTTCGCTGCCAATCCCCCGCCCGCCTGGCCGAACACCTGCCAACGACACCCTGGATCTGCGCTGATCGACCTTCTCGTCTCCTCACGTCGCGCTAATACCAGGGGAGTGCCGTACTACCCAAACTAAAGTTAAGCGGGCCATAGAATCCACGACCTTGAGTTTTTAAATAAATAATTTTACTGTGTTGACACTTGTTTACATTCATAAACCCGTAGATACGTCACAGTATACCTATTATTTGATTATTCATACTTAGGTTGGGTTGCCTACCTCTTAGCAGTGGCGTAGCGTGCCTTGGCGGGGCCCCGTATAAAATTTTTTTGGGGGCTGGTATAAAGGGTAAAGAATTGTCTCACAAAAGAAAAAAAAAGCTTGCATAAAATTATAAGAAATATTTATTAATCTATGTCACTTTTTCAAAAAGTTTACAAACAATTCAAATTGAATATACACTCTCCTTGCCTCTGTTTCGGCAAACTGATTTATTACATTATTTAATTTATCAAAAGACTTTAGTTTTTCTAAATTTCTGCCTCTATGGACAATAGTGACAGATCTGTTAGGCGTTCATGCGCCATCTAAGCTCTTAGGTATTTGTTTTAAAGTTTTAAGAAATTGGGATTTTTTTAATTTCGCTTACGAACGTTCGGGGGCCCCGTAGGCCGGGGGCCCCGTATAATTGATACGGCAGATACGGCGGTAGCTACGCCCCTGCCTCTTAGCTACTTACTCGGCCATTGCAGACACTTTTTCTGGGGGTGTAGTAGGAAACTTTACATATTGAGGAGCAAGTTTAATAACAATTTCTTCAGCTACAATTGTTAGACACCTGCTAGCAGTAGGCTGGCTTATACCTAAAAAGCTATCCTGTGCGGTGGATGTCTGATAGCTGCCATGACCGAAAAATGTAAGGGCCGCTAAAACCTGAGGAGTAGTAAAGTAAATTTGTAATTAAAAGGTAGGTAGGTGTTGTAATAGCATAGTTATTATAGTAGGTGAGCACTCACTAGATTATGATATGGGGTAGGTACCTATGCCAAACAAAATCAGTTGTCTCTTACTGTTTGAACAAAGTATTTCACTTATCCTTTTACTAAATACAACAGCAGGTATCTTAAAAAAAATTAAAACCAAGGAAAAGAATAGGTACCTATTAGGGCATGCTCCCGGGAAGTATCAGTATCGAAAGTACCGGGAATTATCGCTGATTTTGAACTTTTCCAGTACCGGTTCTCCACGAAGGAATTCCCGATACTTTCGATACTGATGACAATGATCAATTATTGGTGTTTTCTTGTACGATATAAATAAATGTCGATAAAAAACACTAGCTATGCGTTCAGTTTCACTTTTCTGTATACATTGCTAGATATTTTGACAAATTACAAAACTATAATTTACATCATTCAGATAATATCTCAACAATTTCGGACAGGTCAAAACGAAAATGACTTGTTTATTTTACCTGAATTGAAGATTGTTTAATATTGTATTATACAATCTTCATTTTTTAGATGTTCGTAACTATTTATGCCAAAATCTGTTAGAAAAAGAACGAAAATAACATGGACGGCTTTCTTTACGAAAGATGGAAATGTAAAAGCATTCAACTTACGCCTTGCTGATATTTCGCTATATCTTTGCTGAGCTGATTAAGTTAGATAACAACCTATGTAAGGTTGTTACTGTTAGTTTTAACTGTTGATTTATTTGATGGATATTCGATTTAACTTTGATTTAACCTAGCTCTGATTGTTCCGTGCACGCACAAAGAGCTTTAGTGTTAAATAATGAAGATGTACGCGAAATAAATGAGAATATCCTGAGTGACCGTCCTCCTGAGTGACCTATACGGGTTTCGCCGAAATCGGTCAACAGGAGACCTTCTAGCGTATGTCACTCACTAATGGAGCGAAGCCATCGAGAGAAGCGGAGAAGCTTTAGCAGTTTCTCTGGATATCTCGAAGGGTTTGACCGGGTTTGGCATGACAGCCTATTAAGCAAGCTTCCTACGTATGGATTATCCACTGGCTTATGTGTTTGGGGTATCAGACTTTCTGAGGGACCGATCAATTTGAGAAGTCGTTGACGGCTGCTCGTCTGATCAAATGGCAATTAATGCCGGAGTTCCTCAGGGGTCAGTTCTCTCTGCAACACTTTTCCTGCTGCACATCAACGATCTGCTTAGGCCCGGTATCATTGGGTATGCAGACGACAGCACCGCTGTAGAAAGATACATACCTGAAGCACGTTGCAGTGGATCTCAGATCCAATCTCATAGAGAGACAATGATTGAACGCATGAACTTAACGCTGAAGGTAGTCGCAGAGTAGGGCGATGCCAATTTGGTGAAGTTCAATGCTTCAAAAACACAGGCGTGTCTATTTTCCGCTAAGAGGAGTCAATTTCACCTGACTTCTACTTTCCGAGATGTATCCCTTCCGATTTCAGACCAACTAGAGCTTCTACGCTAACCAGTAAATTGAATTTTGGCTCGTTCATAGAATCCAAAGCCAAGACAGCTGCGAAGAAGCTAGGCATTCTATCGAAGGTTAGACAGTACTTCACACCGGGACAGCTTCTTAACCTGTACCAAGCACAAGTCCGGTCGTGTATGGAGTACTGTTCTCATCTCTAGGATGGCTCTGCCAAATACCAGCTTGTGGCATTGGAAGCTTTTGAGACGAGCCAAAAGGCTCATTGGTAGCGACACTCTAGTCGAGTCCAAGCTCCTAAGTCTCGAACATCGCCGTAAAGTTGCCAGTCTATCGGTATTTTACAGGATACATTTCGGAAAGTGTGCTACGGAACTTCACAATTTAGTTCCCCCATCCCCATTCTACCATCGGACCACTAGACGCACGGAAATGCGGCATCCATACCTGGTTGATGTTCCAACTGTCCGTACCAAGCGCTTTGCTTCTACTTTTATGTTGCGGACAGCCAAGGAATGGAATTCCTTGCCGGCGTCTGTCTTTCCGAGTACCTACAAATTGGACGTTTTCAAGACAAGAGTGAATAGGTATCTTCTAGGTAAGCGTGCTGCATCGTCAACCGCATCATCACTTAACAGCAGGTGAGATAGCGGTCAAACGCAAACCTATAAATTGTAAAAAAAAAATATCGTGTTATTTGTGGTTGTGTGTGGGTTAATTTACGTTTCTGAATAAAAAAATATATCTCAATAATACAAAGTGTTTTTTTCAGTAGTTTTTCTTTCATTGTATATCTATACGGTCAGTTTTATAAAAAAAAATAAGTCAGTATCGAAAGTATCGAAATTCCCGGGAATTCCCGGTTCCGAGCCCAGTATCGGGCGAAAATTCCCGGTTCTGAGAATGGTTCCGATACTGCATGCCCTAGTACCTATATATTTTCATCTAATAACGGAACCCACCTTTATTGTTTTAGAGATAGATCCGTCCCTGAGACGTGGGCCATCCAGAGTCTCTATTAAACGCATTGCGCCTGTTTTAGATAACCTAAATATTTTTTTAAATTTTGTATCTGCCATGTCGAATGGATTTGAGGCGTCTCTCTAGACGGATTCTTTCGCGATAGTTCCTGAAAATAAAATGAGTTGGTTTATAACTAAACTAGGTTACATACCTATCTGTTTCTAGGATAGATGTAAATACGTAATATGAAAAAAACCCATCAGATCAGATGGTAGGTACAAACCTTGCCGAGGCTTCTATAATTGCAGCCACTACAACAGCTTCCATGATTTTTCGAGTTTGATTGCGTTTCGTCCACAAATTCACAACAACTATGCAACACAACTTTAGTCAGCACCTTGTAACGTGTCGCCTAAATTTAGATTGACGTTTCTAAAATTAAGCGCAAATTACCTAAAATATTGTACAACCGAATAGCAAAATGACGGATTTACGTGTTTTTTGACTAAATTGAGTAACTATCCTAATTTTAGAGCTGTCACTCTAAATTTAAGTTTACGATGCTGCCAACAGAATAGGAATAACAATTTTACGAAATTTTAGCTCGGAATTAGCTTTAGGATTTCTAAACAACAGAATTGATGCCAATAGCGTAAGCTGGTTTGAGCCTATCTAGCGAAATAACGACATTTCGAGAGCCTATTTGAACTGTATAGAATTTAGGGTTCCGTTCTATTACTTTAAAGGGTCCCTCGTACGGTGGAGTTAGTGATTTTTTTACTTCTCTTCTAACAAAGACATAGTCCGTAGTTGCAAGATCCTTATGTATAAAAGTTTTTCTATGATCCGATTGCTTTCTTGCACTTGATTGTATTCTAGCCAATGTTTCCATTAAATTACGTGTATACTCAGCATCATTAATATGTGCTTCTGATGGTACGAAAAAATCTCCTGGTAGACGGATAGGCATTCCAAAGGTCATTTGCGCTGGGCTAAATCCTATGTCCTCTTTTATAGTTGATCTAAGACCTAAAAGTACCATAGGTAGCTCTTTCACCCATTGATTAGAGTTGTCGCAGCGTGACATGATAGATGCTTTAAGTGTGCGATGCATGCGCTCTACTTGTCCGTTTGCTTTAGGGTTGTATGCTGTAGTGTGAATTTTTTCTATGCCTAGTCTTTTTGTTAATTGTGTAAAAAGTTGAGATTCGAACTGTCTACCTTGATCAGTTGTTATTTTTACTGGACAGCCAAATCTTGAAATCCAATGCTCTACAAATTTATTTGCTATTGTTTCGGCTGTGATATCCTTAATGAGTATGACTTCAGGCCATTTAGTGAAACGATCTATGATGGTGAGGCGATATGTGAAATCTTCTGAGGGTATCAATGGTCCGATAATATCAATATGGACATGAGTAAATCGATTTGAATTTTCAAACTCTCCAAGTGGTGTAATTGTGTGTCTTTGGACTTTACATTTTTGACACTTTATGCATTTTTGTACAAATTTAGCGACATCGTGGTTCATGCCGGGCCAAAAATAACGTTGTGTAATAAGGCATCTTGTTGCAGTTACTCCTGCGTGGCTTAGTCCATGAGTACATAAGAGAGCTTGTTCTCGGAATGTTGTAGGTAGGTATAAACGAGCTTGCGATGTTGATATTTCAAATATTAGTTCTCGTTCCGAGTATGGTATGATAATCGATTTAAATTGTAAATTATTTTTATTTTTTAACTCCTGTAACTCTGCATCTTCGATCTGGCTCTGGCAGCTCATAATCGAAAATATCAGGTAAATGGATTTCCTCTATTCTTGATAAGAAATCCGCAGCAGCATTCATTTCTCCTTATAAGTACTTTATTTCATTACAAAATTGCGCGATAAAATCAAGTTGACGTAAGCGTCTTGGTGAATCGGATTTCGACTCTTTTTTTGTTAGGGCGAAAGTAAAAGGTTTATGGTCGGTCACTACTGTAACATTTCGTCCTTCTATGATATAACGAAAATGCTTAATACCCATGAAGATCGCTAAAAGTTCTCTGTCGTAGGTATTTAGTTCGAGCTGTAGTGAGTTTTTTTTGAATAAAAACCTAGTGGGTGGTTCGCCATTGATTGATTGGTGTAATGCGGCTCCCATGCAGCTGTCCGAAGCATCAGTCATTAGCACTAAGCTTGCTGATGAATCTGGATGGGCTAGTAGTACCGCTTCGCTTACTAATTGTTTTCATTTGTTGAACGCGTCTGTGGCTTCTGGTGTCCGATTTTAGTTTTATCGTTCTTCTTAGAATTGTGTAAGTATTATTCTAACACAGATTGTACTTCGGCTGCTTTAGGAATACTGCTTCTGTAAAAGTTGATGAGTCCAAGAAATCGTCTTAGTTCCTGGATAGTTTCGGGTTGCGAATAGTCTGTTATGGCATTTACCCTTTCTTGGTTCGGTTTGATGCCATTGGTAGCCGAGGAATAGTAGTTCCTTTTTGCCAAACTCACATTTTCCGCTGTTTATTGTTATGCCGAATTTATTTAGTCGTTTGAATATTTCATCAAGATCTTTTAAATGCGTTTCCTCGTTTTCGGAAGCGACTAATATATCGTCTAAATAGCAGAAAGTATTTCTTGTGTCTTTCATGACGTTGTTTATGAAGCGTTGAAAGCTTTGCGCTGAATTGCGTAAACCAAAATTCATTTGTGTGAATTCAAATAATCCGAAGGGGGTTATTACTGCTGATTTAGGAATGTCCTCCGGTGCGATGGGTATTAGTAGCCTGTTCTAGTTTAACGACCTTTTCTTGCAACATTGGTCGTGACCACATTTGGTGGCTTTATCTTCATGTATAAAATGGTAGTAGCATTGAAGTCGCTGTCACCAGGAACAGCAGTTTGATTCTGATATTTGATGAAATTACCTCTACCGCGTGAATGTGATCTGCTGGTGCTATGAGTATTATTACTACGAGTATTACGCTCCTTTGATCGACCCCCTTCTCGCCGCTCGCTATCTATTTGGTTGAATTTATTTTTCAAAGCGGTTAATTCGAGCGTTAATTTTTTTAGCTGCTCTGTTACAGACGTCGATGATGATGATGATGGTGTTTGGAGTTGGAACACATCCGCAGGTCTCAGTTTCTATAATTTTATCGGCAATATTGGCCGCGACGGTTTTTGGTCGCCGAGTTCGATTTCCGTGAGCAGATTTTGGAGCTCCTTGGTCTCCGACTCTTCGTAAGCTGATATGAGGCGAGCCTTTATACAGTCATACTTATGGTCTGTGGGTGGGTTCTCTAAAATGTCGCTTACTTGCACTAACTCATCCCTACCTTTTTTTTTTTTTTTTTTTTCGCTGGGGAAATGCGTTACGCATCCCCCCCCAATGGAGGGTGGGACGGGTATGTGGGACTCTCCGGACTCCGGCATACCCACTAAAAACCCAGCGGCGCTCCAGCTTCGTCTATGTGGAGGGAGACTGGGAAACCGGCAGAGCCTTGACATCCAGTCTCCCGCCGACGACTTCCCACCTTTACAGTGAGGTCCGCACGCCCCGCCCTTTTAGGGAGGGGCCCAGGAGCGACTTCCCGTCCAACGGGGGTGGTGAAGGAGTGCAATGCAGGAGAGGGGCCTCCACGCCAATCTCCTGCCATTCACCACCGCATGAGGAGAAGGTAGGCGACTTTACAGTCGCCTTCTCCTGCCCCTTCTCCGCCTGCAGAGGGGTGCGTGAGGGTCTTCTTCACGCGCGCGCTCTGTTGCCTCCTTTATTTTATTTTATTTTATTTATTTAGGGCATCCAACAGAGAAATCACATATAAATAAACAATCTTAAATGTTTAGTAATCAGTGCGTTGTGTCTCTCTAATTACAGGACGCCACAGCGCGCGCAAAATATACAACTAGACAAAGCAAAATAATTAGTGTAATGTAGTAGGTATGCAATAAATACCTATAGAAAATACAAAAATAAAATCCTTTTGCGACATCACAACCTCACAAAAGGAGGTGACCGCTGCCCAGCCTCTCTCGTCACCGAGCATGGAGTTGACCACACCAAGAGAGAGGTCTGGCCCAACAACCGCAATTAAATCGCGGCGCGGTTCTAACCATGACGGGCACACCTCGAGGGTGTGCTGCACCGTATCCTCCGCCGCGCCACAATCGTGGCACGAAGGAGCTTCCTCCCTTCCGATCCGGTGCAGGTACGTTCCAAAGCATCCGTGCCCGGATAGCACCTGCACCAGACGGAACGAGAGGAAGCCGTGAGGCCGCTCGAGCCACTCCCGCAAGATTGGTCCGAGTGCGTCCAGCGTTCGGCGGCCAAAAACGGCAGAGGCGAGGTCCTCTGTCCAATGGCGGACGATCGAGTCTCTCGCCTCACGCCGGACGGCCTCCCGCTCTGCCGGGGCGGGGTGCTCTCCGAGCACCCTACGCCCCGCCGTCCACTCGTACACTTTGGCGAGCACCCACGCCTCAAGTTCCCAAGGAGGCGTGCCCGCCAGAGCGCATGCCGCCGCAAAACTCACCGACCGGTAGGCTCTTGCCACCCGCAGCGCGATTGCCCTTTGGGGCTTGCGGATCGCGGTGGCGTTCTCTCTCCTTTGGAGGGAGTCCGCCCAGATGGGGGCCCCGTAAAGGGCCATACTCCTAAGGATGCCGGCATATAACTGTCGGCATCGCGCTTTGGGTCCCCCAATGTTTGGGAGGAGCCACGACAGTGCGCCCGCCAACTTCAGCAGACGAGTTGACAGCCCACTGAAATGCGGGCCGAAGCGCCATCTGCTGTCCAGTATTTCATCTGAGTCTTCACTGGCACCTGGACACCCTCCACAACGAACTCGTCCCTACCCAGCTTAGCTATAACTAACTGAAACTTGTGCAAGTCAACTGCTTTCTGTGGCGCGACTATGGCATCGAATTGTTGGAACCAGAGTCGCGGCTGGTTGGTCCAGAAGGTAGATATCCTGGAGCTAATGGTGACAGCAGTGATGAGGCTGTCGGTGGATGGCTGCGCCTGCGCTGCGTACGCCGCGCCGTCCGGTCCAGGCTTCATGTTAAGCTCGGTGGGATCGGAGGTGGTAGTCATTGTAAAACTACTACTTGGCACAAACCACTGAATTGCATTAAAAATAGTCACTTACACTTTACGTTTAATTAGTACACTTTTACTGGTTATCACATAATACGTGAATTTAAACCAGAAAAAATGTTCACGACAGGGTCACCAATTTAGCTTTTTAATCTCCGTATATTTAGTGTGGAAGATGTTTGCTAAATAATAAGATTTATTTTTGAATGTGTTCTTTTAATTAAACATGAAACGAATAATTATTACAGTTAATTATCGTGGAGTGTTACGGACCGAGTGCCTAATTTGTCACTCGGTCACGCTTTTATAAGCTTTATAACATAAACAATATGCATGTAGCTAGCTTTGTTTACAATGGATACGCTACATGAGCATTCTGTTCTCGTTAAAGCCAAGAATTATGGGAAAAATCCATAAGTAATAGAAAAGAATAGACATAGAGAACTCCCTACGTGTTAGAATAGGATAGACATAGATTTCGAAACTTTTGCCTCTAAATTTATAGTAACACTTTAATATTGAAAATAAACTACCTATCCTATACCCTAAGTTAGACCAAAATACGGGTACATGTGAAATTTGATTGAAATCGGTTCAGTAGTTTTGGAGTTTATCGGCAACATACATCGTGACACAAGATTTTTATAGATATAAGATGCATATTATATAATAGGTCCCGCACTTCACCTTCTATAATATAGGTATTGGTTTAGCCATCATAGAGATTAATGTAAAATTTAAATAACATAAAGATATTAAATAAATAATATATCTTCTAAATTACTTTATTAATATACAGCTTCAACTATTTCTTTAAAATAACATAGATTTGAGCAAACAATTTACCATTTTTTAAATTATGAAAATGAAAATAATGGCTGAATAATGCTGGCGAGCCGAAGCCGAAGGCCCGCCAGAGAAAAAGAAAAAAAAAACCGGGAAGGCGGCAATTCAATTTTCATTTTCACTAATTTTTCTTTCATGTTTTTATTTTTACTTTCCTTGTATTCGTAATGAAAAGCACAGTGTTTACCTCGGGTGAAAGTCTTTTAAGTCCCTCAAGCTCCATTGGCGCCCTCGCTACGCTCTGGCGCCAAACCCGTCTCGGGACTCAAAAAACGTGAATTTCAACACTCGGGTAACAATGTACTATTAAACTTAGCCTAAGGACAACAGGGACCCCTGATGTTTTTTGTGTTATACACCAAAACATAGAAGGTCTCCCTGGCAAAGAATTACAAGTAGAGGACTATGTTAACACTAATGGTATTGATGCTGTATGCTTAACTGAGACATGGTTGAAAGACTATATGCTTCCTGTTAGCTGTAATAATTACCAATTTATAACTAAATACTTTATCACATCTACTGTATGATTATGGCTTTTCTCCAGTGTGTACTCGCATGTGTGTTGTTAAAACACATTTATACTTAAATGCTTTATCACATCTACTACATGAATATGGCCTTTCTTCAGTGTGTACTCGCATGTGTATTGTTAACTGAGGTTTTTGGCTAAATGCTTTATCACATCTACTACATGAATATGGCTTTTCTCCAGTGTGTACTCGCATGTGTTTTATCAAATCACTTTTTTTATTAAATGCTTTATCACATCTACTGCATGAATATGGTTTTTCTCCAGTGTGTACTCGCATGTGTGTTGTTAAAACACTTTTATGCTTAAATGCTTTATCACATCTACTGCATGAATATGGCCTTTCTTCAGTGTGTACTCGCATGTGTGATGTCAAACAAAATTTATAACTAAATACTTTATCACATCTACTACATGAATATGGCTTTTCTCCAGTGTGTTCTCGCATGTGTGTTGTTAAAACACTTTTAAGCTTAAATGCTTTATCACATCTACTGCATGAATATGGCCTTTCTTCAGTGTGTACTAGCATGTGTTTTGTTAAATGAGCTTTTTGGTTAAATGCTTTATTACATCTACTGCATGAATATGGCTTTTCTCCAGTGTGTACTCGCATGTGTGTGGTTAAATGAGGTTTTTGGTTAAATGCTTTATTACATCTACTGCATGAATATGGCTTTTCTCCAGTGTGTACTCGCATGTGTGCTGTCAAATTACTTTTGTCATTAAATGCTTTATTACATCTACTGCATGAATATGGCTTTTCTCCAGTGTGTACTTGCATGTGTGCTGTCAAATTACTTTTGTCGTTAAATGCTTTATCACATGGATTGCAGGAATTTGATATATTTCCAGTGTGGTCTTTTAAATGTTTAACTAATTGAAGCTTGGAGAAGAATTTTTTGTTGCAATTATTGCAATAAATAAACAAACTAGAGTTTGTTTCCTTTGTCTCCTCTATAGGTATGTTTTCTAATTTTATTTTATTTGAACTACCAACAACTTCATCATCTTCTTCAGTTGCCATCGGTAATTCCTCATCAACTCTTTCTTCAGTTTCTTCTATTTTCACATTCAAATGTTCTTCCTTGATGGTCACAGTTCTTGAAATGTTTGAAAATCCATTAACAGACAAGTGCTGTGTAGCAATAAACGACAATGTTGGTATTGCCAGAGACAGCATTGTGATCCTACTGCATGTTATCTGAAAATAAACATTCACATGAATACCTATCTTAATAATAATCTATTGAAACTTCGAATAACAATAATAACAATAAAATTAAGCACTAGTGACTCGCCCTAGCTACACACGGCTGGAGAAACTCAACAGCAGTGCCTTATTCAATTCAATTCAATTCAATAAGCGTTTATTCAATACGATACAAGAATCACTTTGAAACGTCTTAAAGCTAGGTGAGTCTAGGTGCCAGTTCCACGCGACCAAGCGTAGAAGAACAGGCAACAAACTACGTCTCGGTTCCTAACGTTTTTTTATATGATCCTTTTACAAATCAAAAATAGTCTAAAATAATAGCAGTGAAGTTCCAGTGTGGTGCCACTTCACTTAGTCAGACGTATGCAATGTAATTATACAAAAGCAAAGTTTCAAAGACAGCACACGCTACGCTTCAAAGTTATAATAAAGTATCTACACAGATATAAAAATAAGATATGAAATAGTAGGTACAGACATTGCAAATTGACATGCTAGCTTCCTATGGGTAGAGTGACCGGGACATCGGGCCACGCAGTTTTATCATTCATATAGCTATCTGGAGTATAGTACGCTTTCTTTATCAAATTACTCTTAATATAGGCTTTAAACTTCCGAATTGGAAGCTTAGTTGCATTTTCCGGAAGTTTATTGTAGAAGCGTACAGTGTTCCCCATAAAAGACCCATTTACCTTCTGTAGACGAAATTTGGGAATATAAAGTTTATTTTTATTTCTAGTGTTAATATTATGTGAATCACAATTTTTCTGAAAGCTACAGATGTGTTTGTGAGTGTACAGTAAGTTTTCATATATATATTGTGAAATTACTGTGAGGATATTAATTTCCTTAAATCGCTCCCTCAATGAGTCTCGTGATTTCATTTTATAGATGGCACGTATGGCCCTTTTTTGTAAAACGAATATAATTTGAATATCAGCTGCTTTCCCCCAGAGAAGGATACCGTAAGACATAACACTATGGAAGTAGCTGAAGTAAATTAGCCTAGCTGTAGCTTCATCAGTGAGCCATCTTATAGTCCGAACTGCATATGCAGCCGAACTTAGTCTGGCAGCAAGTGCTTTGATTTGCGGTCCCCACTGCAATTTTTTGTCAAGATTAAGTCCTAAGAAGATAGTAGAATCTACAAGGTTAAGTGACTCTCCATTAAGTATAATATTAGTTGGCCGGAGAGTCACATTTGGTAAGGTAAACTTAATACACTTGGTTTTCTTAGCATTAAGTAAAAGATTATTAACGTTAAACCAGTTAAGTATTTGCGACAGAGATGCGTTAACGTCATCGTAATTAGCCTTCAATCTATCAACTTTAAAAATTAATAAGGTATCGTCAGCAAATAGTACTATTTCACATAGTTTTTTAACAAAAAAAAGGGAGGTCATTTACGTACACTAGAAACAAGAAAGGACCTAATATCGAACCTTGTGGCACCCCCATGTCAATAACTGACCCAGAAGATCTCTCACCGCTCACATCAACTTTAAGGACTCTATCAGTCAAGTACGATTGTATTAGGTCAATGGAGCGATTTAGAATGCCGTAATGTTTAAGTTTAGATATTAATGTAGCATGATTTACACAGTCAAAAGCTTTGGAAAGATCGCAGAATACCCCAATCGCGTCTTGTGAGTTTTCCCAGGCATCATATATGTGCTTTAAGAGTAGAATACCAGCATCAGTCGTTGATCGACCTTTCGTAAATCCAAACTGGTGGCTATGGACTGGCCTCTAGCTCAGTTGGTAGTAGCTCTGCCTTCTGCGCCGTAGGTCGTGGGTTCGATCCCCACCAAGAACAAATATATTTTGTGTGGTGAACATAAATGTTTGTTCTCTGTCTGGGTGTTATATTGTATTCTAAGTATGTATTTACAAAAAAAAATAATGTATTCAAGTATTATATCAGCTATCTGGTTCCCATATTACAAGCTCTGCTTAGTTTGGGGCTGGGTAGTGCTGTGTGAATTGTCCACAATATTTATATTTATTTATTATTTATTTATGAAGTATCCCATTTAGGTTAAAATGTGATAACAACTGAGTAAGAATAACTTTCTCAAATATTTTACTTAGCGTAGGCAATACTGAGATAGGTCTATAGTTAGCAGGGTCATTTGCATTTCCAGATTTGAACAGGGGAATGAGTTTACTAGGTTTCATTAAATCAGGAAAAACACCCTCATCAACACATCTATTAAAAATATACGCTAGACACGGTGCAATATCAGTTATAATAGTACTGAGTAGTTTTGTAGACATTCCCCATAAATCTTCAGTATTTTTAATGTTTAACGATTTAAATGTCTTCACGATTTTGTCAGCATTAATGTATTTAAAACTAAAGATATTATTACATTTTTTAACACTAGACTCTAACAATGCCATCGCACCAGAGGCCGAGGAATTTAAAGACGATGTCACTACTTTAGGGATACTGGAAAAGAAACTATCACCTTAACATTTTTCTACACCTTTTTAGGGTTCCGTAGCCAAATGGCAAAAACGGAACCCTTATAGATTCGTCATGTCTGTCTGTCCGTCCGTATGTCACAGCTATTTTTCTCCGAAACCATAAGAGCTAGACTGATGAAACTTGGCGAATAGATGTATTCTGTGAACCGCATTAAGATTTTTACACAAAAATAGAAAAAAAACTTTATATTAAATTTTATATTATATACTTGAAACTGAAACTCAAAAAAACTTTTTTCATCAAACCCATACGTGTGGGGTATTTATGAATAGGTCTTCAAAAATGATGTTGAGGTTTCTAATATAGTTTTTTTCTAAACTGAATAGTTTGCGCAAGAGACACTTCCAAAGTGGTAAAAAGTTGGTCCCCCTCCTCTAACTTCTATAATAAGAGAATGATAAAACTAAAAAAAATATATGTTGTACATTACTATGCAAACTTTCAACGATATTTGGTTTCAACGAGATCGAGTCAGTAGTTTTTTTTTTTATACGTCATAAATCGTAAACTGCAATTTACCTTTTGACGAACTACAATAACCTTTATATTATGTTACTTGTTGCTACGGGACCCTTCATGGGCGAGTCCGACTCGCACTTGGCTGCTTTTTCTAAATTACAATCATGCAAAGCTGGGGCAAATCGCTAGTATTCATTCTCAGGGAGATTTGTTAACCAAATAAAATAAATAAGTAGGTATACATAAAAATAATAAACATTTTAGACAATCCACACAACACTATTTAACCCCAATTGAAGCAGAGCTTGTGTTATGAGAACCAGATAGCTAATATAATACTTATATACTTAGTTTGGACGCTTTTGCTGTCCAAACTAAGTTACTACGGCTTTGACCGATCTACTGTTGGCTGGTTCGATAGCTATCTAAGTAATCGTCACCAGTATGTGGAATTGAGTTTGGGTAATGGAACGTCTAAATGTTCAAGGAAAGTACCAGTGTACAGAGGGGTGCCCCAGGGATCTATCCTAGGACCAACTCTTTTTAGCCTTTACTGTGCAGATCTGGTTGGATGTATTAAATCTTGTGGGTACCACATATACGCTGATGACGTGCAGGTGTATCTCTCTTTCAAACCATCTGACGTTGACCATGCTATCTCACTTATTTCTGATGACCTAAATAGGATTGCGGAATGGTCGGATAGGAATAGCTTGGTTTTAAATGCGTCTAAAACAAAATATTTAGTTTGTGGGAGTACCCACCAGATTGAAAAACTTGACCACTTTCATTTAACAATATTGGGTAAACCCATAGAGCGGGTGTTCGAGGCTCGTAACTTAGGATTGCACCTAGATTCAAATCTGAGATTTGAAACCCACATAGCCGACAGTGTGCGCAGTTGTTTCTATAGACTAAAGGTGTTATACAGAATTAGGCCTTATCTCAGCGAAGAACTCCGGCTCAGGTTGGTGGAGTCTCTGGTGCTCTCTAAACTGAACTACGTCGACACGGTGTTTGGACCTCGCCTCCTCGCACGAACTCAAAAACTTATCCAAAGGGTACAAAACGCGTGCGCTAGGTTCTGTTTCGCAATTCCGTCCAGAGGTCATGTGACTCCGTTTTTAAATAGTCATTTTGTACTTAAAATGAAATCCCGCCGTAAACTGCACTTGGCATGTCTCTTATTCGGTGTTATAAATGGAAAGACGCCAGCTTACTTATATGATAAGCTCATGTGGATGGCAAATCACCAAACCCGTGGTAGGCGGTGCGCACCAGAACTTTCCACACAGCGTCATAAAACTGCAGCGTTTCGAGGTAGCTTTCGATACGCAGCCACTAAGTGTTGGAACAACATCCCTCCTCCGATCAGAACCTTAAAAAATATGAATGGCTTTAGGACTGGTCTTAAGCGTTTTTTACTTGAAGAGCAAATGAAACGAGAGGGTTTTAACAATGACGCCTCCATTATCTGATATTTTTCTAAGTACCTAATATTATAAAATGTTATGATTAAAATAAAATAAAAAAAAATATAGGAAGCTATTTTTCAAAGAATTTTTTATTTTTCACAATTGTTCACATCACAATCACAATTTTTTTTTTTTTTTTTTTACTTTTTTTTTATTAATATTATTTATCAGGCCATAGCATCCACTTTTTTATCTTATGTTCCTGCTGTTTTTTTTTTTTTTTTTTTTAACCTGTCTTTATTTAGCCACGATAGTAGATATGTATTTGTGTTTTTTACCTATAATATACCTGTAATATATATATAATCTGTCTATACCTGTAATATAATGTAATGTCCTGTCTTATTATTATACCTGTCTATTTATATATTTATCACGGTATGCACTTTGTAATAAGCTATTGCTTAATTATTATTGTTTTTTAAATTTTTGTAATGATACCCTTAGATTCCGAGTGTTTGTGCGTTTGTCTGTCGTACGTCGTCACCTCACGGTTCAGCTGAAAATCAGCGTTGGATAGGTACCTGCCGACCTATTCAGCATATGCTGAGCTGAAACCTGTTGAGTGAACACAACATAATATAGCTCTTTAGGTGGATGGGTGGGTGCGCGGGACTTTTACCTAGTAGATAGCCAATTTTTCATAAGTACTCACCTTGTACCTATACCTTGTTTGTATTTAAGTTCTAGTTTGTTCTTTGTATCTGTGTTCATTCAATAAACTTTTTTCATTTCATTTCATTTCATTTCATTTCATTTCATTTCATATACAATTTTTTTTTGTAAATTCATACTAAGAATACAATATAACACCCAGACAGAGAACAAACATCTGTTTTAACCACACAAATATTTGTTCTCGGTGGGGATCAAACCCACGATCTACGGCGCAGAAAGCAGAGCTACTACCAACTGAGCTGAGAGGCTAGTCAAAACATAGGTTCTTAAAAAAATACTAATTCTTCCTCTTTTTAATATTATAGTAGGTAAAGATAATGGCATCAATTCTGTTGTTTAGAAATCCTAAAATTTAGCTAATTCCGAGCTAAAATTTCGTAAAATTGTTATTCCTATTCTGTTGGCAGCATCGTAAACTTAAATTTAGAGTGACAGCTCTAAAATTAGGATAGTTACTCAATTTAGTCAAAAAACACGTAAATCCGTCATTTTGCTATTCGGTTGTACAATATTTTAGATAATTTGTGCTTAATTTTAGAAACGTCAATCTAAATTTAGGCGACACGTTACAAGGTGCTGACTAAAGTTGTGTTGTCTAGTTGTTGTGAATTTGTGGACGAAACGCAATCAAACTGTTCAGTCAATGAACATGCATGTTCATACTAGAGTATGAACATTATAATTCTAGTACCTACCTACCTATACCAAAATATAAAGTTATTACTCTAAACCGCGGTCCATCGGCACATTCGGCACATCCCAAAACTGCAGCGTTAGATTGACACAGTTACAGAGTTCGTCTTAAATGAGAGCAGCTGTGTCGGCGTTTACACCGACGACACACTAGGTTAAAATTATCTTAGTGTTTATTAGATAAAATTAGTATATAAGGTCATTTATTTGTAGAATAAATCAATTACCAACCAGTCACCGAGTTTCACTCATCTCCGCAACCATACCTAGAATTCACCTAGCTTCCGCTGGAAGCCCTGCCCAGGAACACCTAGCTTCCACTGGAAGCCGCCCAGACGACCCCAGCACCACGGAACAAGCCGCCCAGACGACCCCAGCAACCACGGAACAAGCCGCCCAGACGACCCCAGCACCCATTGGACGAGCCACCCAGACGCCCCCAGCACCCGCTGGACGAGCCACCCAGACGCCCAGCATCCACTGGACGAACCAACCAGTCTTCCCTGCCGTAGCAGGACGAGCCGCCCAGGCACCCCCAGGAAGAGCCGCCTATCCACACGGATCTTGGTGGACCGCTCTTCCTTCCAACCTCCGTTCTAGCCTCCTCTCACTGTGGCCAAGACACCCTTAGCCGTCAGTAGATCGGTCTTGTGAGTCTGCTTGACCGGCGGTGAGAAAACCCTTTCCTGTGTACATTGCACGCCGTACACATACCTTTCTTCCTTCCCAACTTCCGTCTGTTACCTTAGGTCTCATGGTAACAGGCATCCCGCACTTATCTATATATACACTATCTATTTATATGGTAGGCTAGGACACACACATCAGGATTAGGATAGGATTAGGGATAGGTTGATAGGCTTATGTTAGGATATTAGCACGTAGGTTAGGTTTAAGTACGTTCAGGCAACGGCACTGTACAATACGCAGGGCCCTGCCTGTTCATTTGGTCCTTCGAGCCGGATACACGCACCGGGTGCACGGGATGTGGTAAAAAAATCAGGGAAGCTGTAGTAGTGGCTGCAAATATAGAAGCCTCGGCAAGGTTTGTACCTATGTAACTATAACGCCTGCCACATAGAGCAAGAAACATAGTGGAGATAACAATCGGCCGGCTGAAGAACAAATGTCTGCATCGCCATCGCTGTCTGCATTATTAACCAGAAAAGGCAGCCAAAATTATTATCTCGTGCTGCATTCTATATAATTATGTTTATGGAAGAATTAACAATCAAATATAAATAGAACTATGCTTTACCTACCTACTATTCCTTCTCTAATAAGATGTATTCTGTGATTGCAGATAGGGATGAAGACATAGGTAGTGCTTGAACAAGATGATGGAGTCGAGGAAGAGGAGCACGACATAGATTTCCTCCATGAAGCACGTATAATACAATAAAGAATAATAAACTCTCACTTTCACTCATTAATATTTTTTTAATCAATACAGGAGCATTAGGCTGGTGGAAACAAATAGGTCATACATCTAATATTAAATCATAGTAACTAATATAACCAAACAACATGCGTTATACATATAATTGACAGACAGCGGTGTGGAATCAGATAAAACAGGACCATATTTTTATATCAAGTAGTCACTGGAGGATTCTCTTATCTTCCTCCGTGAGGTCTGCCCCTGCCGAGCCTCCTCCAGTACCATTGAAGCCAGTACCGACCTTCCTGGCCTTACCCTTCACTTTTGCCACCCATATACCTACTCCGAATCTGTGGAAAGAAATATTGTTTTAGTTTCAATTAGAAGGACAACAAAATGACAAAAACTGCATAAAAAGTTGGTTTAAAATTAATTTTATACCATACCCCCTCTAAAAAGCTTATTTTATTCACTGCAAACAGTGAATAAAAAGCTCTTTTAATCACTGTTTTGGTGTTTGAATTTGGAACACAATAAGGTCAACGTCCATCTCAATACCTTAAAACCTTCTTGCGCCATAAATACTTTGGATATGAATTATTGACAAGGAGTTTAGCGTTGGATTATATACCTACTGTTTTAGTAGAAAACTTAAATTTATTTATTCTTCTTTTTTTACAAATCAAAACAAAATCAAAAATTATTTGTTTTATGTCATTTAAGAATAGTATAAACAAAGTTCATAGTTTTTAATCCCTTTTCGCTTAAATCTTTCTTTTTCTCGAAGTCTTGGTATAAAATATAGTATGCAACTCTTGAATAAAACGGATTTATATCGAGGGCCATGAATCACTGGCGTCGTTTAGGGTTCTAACACTTGAATCACTCGCTACGCTCGTGATTCAATCATTATGAATCACTCCCTACGGTCGTGATTCATTCGTTAGAATCCTTCACTTGCTTGTGATTCATCTACGGCCCTCGATTTAAATCAGTCTTTTATTCACTAGTTACATAATATACTATTATCCACATTTATTGTATACTGGCGGCTCGCCCCAGCTCCGCATGGGGTTGTCGTGTTATTGGTGTGTCATTAGTGTACGTTTTCAACGCACACTAAACTCTTCGAGCAATGGACAGTGGGGTTACCGCGAGTTTCGGTGTGCAGGTGCCTGACGCCTCACGCCTATCGTATGCCACAATTTTGTATGGAGAAACCAAGTTTTTCAAAAGAATCCGCTAATAGGGGCACTTTTGGTTACCGCGGTAACCCCACAGTTCGTTTATGGGTTTTGTTGGATATCACTAGATTTACTATCGGAAAACAAACAATCAAATCTTTCCTCTTTATAATATTAGTAGGTAGATGAAATAACTTACATGCTGCCACTCTTCAGCAGTCCGGCTACAGCCAAGAGCATTCAGCTCCCCCGCCAGCATCCCCTAAAATTCATTTATTGCTTTATCAGCTTGGTTACCTGAAAACCGGACATACAACAATCAAATCACTAAAGTGTGTAGCTAGGTATCTATTTCAGAACCAATAAAACATAAATGGTACGTACCTCGTGCCATCAACTTATTAGACAAAAGCCGTTCCAAAAACCAATCTTTTTGACTAGTATTTGTTCTTTTTCGGGATCGGGGGCGGTCAGTAGGCTGCATTTTGTAATTTTTCTTTTTGAGAAAAGTTGATTTGTTGAATTTATTTATTTACATGTCGATGATTTGAAGTTTAGCTGTTTGCACCCACAGATACAAAAAACCCGTAAAAATAGTGTAAATAGAGCGCCATCTAGCGTCGAGTAGTGCCAAGATGCATGAAATGACAAATGTTTATGCTATCTGTGAACTTAATTTAGAACAAGTTTAGAGGTGTCATAGCAAAAGCGTGTTTGGTGCTCTGTGGGTGTCATAGACACCTTTTAAATTTAGTAAAATGCGATAACAGAATAGCAAAGATTTTCCTAACTAAATTAGAAAATTTTAGGCTAGTTTAGCTAGACAGATTGTAAACAACAGAATTGATACCAATATTTGAATTCTGATCTTTTAAAGAAATCATATTGTTTCTTTTGTTGAACAAGCTGATTTGATCGGAAACTTTTTGAATCAGATAGTTCAATTATTTATTTATTTATTTATTTATTTATTTATTTATTAGGACATCCAACAAAGGAAACACTTGAATAACAAATAATATTAAACAAAACGTCTTAAAACTATGTGTCCCTCCAGTTATAGGATGCCACAGCATGCACAAAATTAGGGATGTCGGAAATGCAATAAAGTATCGATATATATCGTATCGATGTTTTTTGAAAATATCAATATCGATATTGATATTTTTATAAAAAAATATCGATATATCGATATATCGGTGCGAACTTTAAAAACCAAACTATAAAACAGCAAATCAAGTCGACCAAAAACAAAAAATACATAAAATATAATTTGTTAAAAGATGTTAGTATAAAAAGTATTTTCTTTTTGGGATTTTTTAATCTTAAAATTTATAAATGTTTATTGGTCTGAAAAAATATCAGTTTTTATACCTTTTCGATACTTAGAATTTTATATCGATACATCGATATATCGAACTATTAAATATCGCTCAAAAATATCGATATATTGAAAAAAATATATCGATATATCGATGTATCGATATTTTTTCAACAAGCCTACACAAAATTATCAACTCAACTAAACTAAACAGACAATAAGTAGGTACTAGGCAAGTAAGTTACATAGAAATTTAAATGTAGAAATAAATACAAACATAAAAACTAAACACAAGCTCAATTACAAAACACAAACTTTGAAAAAAAATTCTTAAAATTTAAAAGATCACACCCAAATAGTGCTAACTAAGTAGCCTTAAAATTATTAAACATATTAAAGAGAAAAACAGCAGGTACAAAGCTTATATTTAAGATCCTCACAACTCTACTTCATAATATCTGAGCATCCGGTTGAATTTATATGATGGGTCACAAATATCAAGCGTGCTGTTTTTGGAAATACTGTTGTATTGTCTACAGAGCCTTGACATGACTGCATGTTTACCAAGGTTTGTTCTTGAGAAAGGTACTTTAAAAAGATTATACGCTTTGATTCTAGGTAGTCGGGAAGGTGCGTTTATATCAAGGCAATTGACAAGTTCGCAGCAGTCTACTTTTCCATTAAATATCTTATGCAGAAACGTCAGATCAAGTTTCTTTCTTCGAAAGGACAGTGTTTTTATTTTGTAGTTTACTAGCCTTTCTCTGTAGCTTTTATGCCGCTTTGCTAACTTATCGCCGTAGGAGATATGGTAAAGAAACCTACGCTGAACACTTTCTAAGCGCTTAGAGTAAACTTCATATTGAGGATTCCATATTATGCAGCAATACTCCATGATTGGACGGATGAGTGCTTCGTATAGTTTAATTTTAGTACTGGATGATTTGAAGTCTCTGCTATTGCGTAAAACAAATCCCAAAATTTTAAAGGTTTTTGAGACGGTCTTTAAAATATGTGTGTCGAATTTAAGCTCAGAGTCCAAAATAACACCTAAATCTTTTATTTCATTAACGCGTCTTAGTGGTTGTCCGTTAATATGGTATGAGTTATGTAGCTTGCTTTTATTACGAGTGAAGTGAATATGAAAGCATTTTGATATGTTAAGACACATTTTGTTTCTTTCGCACCATTGTGATAATCTATTAAGGTCGTCTTGCAGCTTTTCTGAGTCTAATGTATTTTCAATGGGTTTCATTAATTTTAGGTCGTCGGCAAAGACACAGTCACGTCGGCACAGAATGTTTTCAAAATTCAAAGATATATCATCTTTGAATTTTGAAAACATTCTGTGATATCATTTATGAAAACATTGAAGAGTATCGGACCCAAGTGAGACCCCTGTGGAACTCCTGAAGGCGCAATGAATATATTGGAAGAGTAACCACTAATAGCAACTACTGACGGCCTGTTTGTTAGATAAGAGGAGAACCATTTTAAGAGAGAGTTACAAATTCCTAGCTGATACAGCTTGGATAATAATATGCTATGATCTACTTTGTCAAAGGCTTTACTAAAATCGGTATATATTGCATCTACTGGGATGCGATTATCCATAAACTTCACCAGCACAGATGTAAAGCAGGTGAGATTTGTCACCGTGGATCGGGCTTTCATGAATCCGTGTTGCGAGTCAGTCAGTTGCTGTTTAAGATGCCATGTTAAATATTCTACAATGAGCTTTTCAAAGATTTTACCAAATGTGACTAAAATTGATATAGGTCTGTAATTCGCCACTTGTTTTTTGTCACCTGATTTGAAAATAGGGACAACTAAGGCTTCCTTCCACACATATAATACGTAGGAAGGATAATGCATGTGGTTACCTCAACACCATTGTGCAACATATCCCGCATGGTTCTGTCAGATCGGCGAGCCATGTCGGAGAACCGGAGGCATCTCTGCAGCAGTTGGTGACAGATATAGCATACTGTGCTGGGCATCCCTGCATCCCATTGCGAGTTCAGCTGAAACAACATTTCATATCATTATTCAGTATTCAGTATATTTATTGCCTTATTATGTATGTAAATTTAACAGTGTCAGGTCTTAGAACTAGTTTTTGAATCAATACATAATTAGTAAGGGTGTTGCAATACTGTAGAAGCGGGCCGATATGATTATAATCACGCAGATTGTTAGCAAGGTTGTAGCTCTGCCTTCTGCATTGTAAGTTGTGGGTTTGATCTCCACCGAGAAAAAATATTTGTGTGGTTAACATAGATGTTTGTTCTCTGTCTGGATGTTATATTGTTTTCTATGTATGTATTTACAAAAAAAAAAAGTATATTATGTATTATATCAGCTCTTTGGTTCCCATAGTACAAGCTCTGCTTAGTTTGGGGCTAGATAGTGTTGTGTGGATTAGAAAGAAAAAAAAAAAGAAAGAAAGAAAACTTGTTTATTTGACCCACAAACACGTTTGACAAATTAGTAGGTATAGGTAACAATAAGAAGAAATATAAAAAAAACAACTAAAAACTAAAAGGAAAACATAGAAATAAACATAAATTAGCTTGGACAGGTAGTTAGGTAGCTGCAATAATACCTATCCAAGCAGTGTTGTGTGGGGCAAAGGGGTCCCGTCTCAGCCTAATGCTGCCTATAACCCAAGTGGGTAATGTGCGGCGCTGGTTTTCAGACGGGGCCAGGGTTCGACACTACGAACAACGGTAAACTATAAATAATACGTTTAAGAAACTACACTAGGTACATTTGTGTAGTACACACTATAAAATCAATAAAAAATATAGTACATTATGCATACTTAACTACATTAGACACTAAGCAAGATAACTTAAAATTAATTACGCAGATACATGGATACTATGGGTAGGTATAGATAAATAGGTGCTTATTATCAGACAGATGACACAGTACATGGGTGGGGAAAAAACTATCAAAGATCAGTAAAACGGAGGTTGAACATGGTGGAAATGAATAAACAAACTAAAACAGTAGCAAACTAATAACTACTAAACGAAAATCAAAATGATGTTCTTAGGTTTAAAATAATAAAGTCGTGTTAGTTACACTATTTATAACTCAAGAACGGCTGAACTGATTTGGCCGAAAATTGGTGGGGAGGCAGCCCAGAACCAGGAAACGGACATAGGATACTTTTTGTTCCGAAAAAGTAATGGGAAAGGGGCAAGCAAAGCCGCTTATATATAAGGCAGATATACCTTATTATGATAAGTTATTAATAGGATAAGATGATAACTTATCCTAAGTGAACACGTCAAGAAGTACTCAGCTGCTCCTCTATGAGCAGTCTCCTGAGTTGTCTTTTAAATAAATATACAGTTTTCGGGGATTGTCCGCAATATTTATTTATTTACATTAATCTCATGGCCATAATCAACATGATGTGCTTCTTCATATCATGTTGATGTGCAGATGTCACATTAACAGAAACAGTTTTTTTTTTCCTTTTAATCCTAGCCATAGTCTGATGCTGTCTGGGTTGATTCAGTGACAGCCAAATAACACCATTTGAGTAGAAGAACTGGTCAGCTTCTCTGGTCCAGGTTGAGTGTTTCCTATCTCTTTAGGCGGTTTCCACTATCTTGATTGTTTAGCTTATTTCTCATCCGATCATTGGTAACTCAGGAACCACAGAATACTAAGCAGGTGAAGCCGCGGGCGGCTAGTAAAGTAAAGTTACTACCGTAGAGGCCTACTATTTACTGCTCTATTATGACTGACTGGTCTTTCAGCGCAGTTGGTAGGCCTAATTACTAGCTTTGCCTTGTCGTGGGTTCGATCCCCATCATCGTTCCGATTCCTATTTTGGCTTCGCTGTTGACATAGTTCTTCGACAGCTGTTCTAGGTATGTTGCTAAACTTGTTAGTAATCGTACCTTTATGTTTGTAAGATTCTCGAACAGCTGTAGGAGATGCTTGTTGTCAATATGCAGCGTCCTGATATTCCCAGCGAGACACGCTCTGCACACGGAGCTCGAAGAAGCCATCACGTTGATCGTAGCGGATATCGAGCTGAGAGACTTTCTTGTTCGAACAAACTTTACTTTATAATGAGGTAGGTTCACAGACTACTACGATGCTAACGCATTGTAGGTTATTTGGTTTTCGTTTTTACTAATTCTGCTCCGCGGAGCTTATAGGAGTGAGGCATATATATCGGAACAGGTAAAAATAACAGGTATTTTAAAATAACAGCTTGGAACTGTTGTCTAAACCAATGAGAGCCTGTTCCGCCTGTTCCACCTGTTCCAGTTCCATTCCACAACAGCCCGAATCTGCCGAAACATGCGTCTCTTTATTCTAGCTTATGGAGATTACTTTTGATAGAAGGAGACGCCACGCACGGAACATGTGAGGCATATTATATCAGAACAGATAACAAAATAACAGCTTGGAACTGTTGTCTAAACCAATGAGAGCCTGTTCCCTGCCTGTTCCAGTTCCAGTTCCATTCCACAACAGCCCGAATCTGCCGAAACATGCGTCTCTTTATTCTAGCTTATGGAGATTACTTTTGTTAGAAGGAGACGCCACGCACGGAACATGCTCTTCTCTATTCTAGCTTACGCATCTTACCTTTGTTAGAACGAGATAGCCTGTTACAAGCAGAGAACAGGGTGTTGCGTTCGGAAAATACTATGTTGCATGAAACACAACCAGCTGTTATTTTGGAACAGGTTTTTGGAACTGTTGTTTTACTGGAACTGGAACAGGCGGAACAGGTTTCTTATTTTACCTGTTCCAACCCACTCCTATAGTCGGATTTTTAATTAGACGATACCGACTGACAGAAGCTAATGTCACTTTGTAAAATAATGTTACCATATTTAAAGTAATAGTGCTGCGTTCAGTTCTCGTTCAATCAGATGAATGAACAATGAGTGAATAGTTAATCATTTGAAACTATAAAATAATATTGAAATTTGTATAAAAAAATGTATAAAAGTGCTCTGATATAAGTTACTTGTAGTATGTAACTACAATCAGTTGTTTGACGGTTTATTACAAAGCGCGGCGTGGTGACAAGTGCCAACACCGATGAACGCCACGCCGTCGGTCATCATATTGTTTGTAATTCGGCTTCTAACCTCTGGTCTGATAGCACGAATGTTTTTCTGCGCTCACGCTGTTTAGTTATTGTTTTTGTAAAGTTTTTCGTTACGTTGTGTTTGTGGTAATTGTTGTGTATTTTGTTGCTATATTGTTTCATGCAAACGATATGGATCCTCAATCGGGCATGTCAAGTCAAAATAGGCACACTAACTATTCACTTGAAAAACGAGGCAATTTCATTCATTCAGGAGTTTTTTCAATCATTCACTTTGTCACAACACTATTTTTATTTAATCAAAAACTGACAACACAGTAAACGTCAGCTAGCTTCGTCTAATTAAAAATCCGAGTATAGGAGCTTATTATATTCATCACATCACATCACATCACACACACAACGCAACGCACTCACTTGCGAATAGTGTTGCCAGTTGCCAGTGGGACAAGGAAGGAATATAATACTCTTAGCGGATTCCTTCTCTCTACGAGCGGTTCGAGCGGTCGACTATAAAAGGCAGCGGCGCGAGGCACTCTGACTGCTTGTGCAAGAGACCTTCCTGAAACCGCACCATCGCAATCCCAGGATTGAAAGAAAGAAAGAAAGAAAATTTGTTTATTCAAACCACCACCATACAATAAAAAATAGAAAAAATAATACAATACACACCTACTTAGCTAATATGACATAGATTACATAAAGAAAATGAAAAGATACAAGACGTGCTATTGTATTCAAAACCTGCTAGTGGTGGTGAATGGGCCAAAAGCTCAGCATAAATGCTGCCATATGTTTCCATACGGTAGCGCTGGTCTTCCGCTGAGGCCCGGTGTTGGCTTCACGGACATCTTGGCTCAAGTCTGGCTAGCCGTATTTATTAATTAAACTTGTACCAGAGGCCAATTAAAAAACTAGTTGTCTACACTATAGCACAGATAAGAGAAAAACTATGACAGTAACTACAACTATGGATATTCTTTTTAAATTGCATACATTATAAAAACTAAAACTACAGGAAACAGGAAGAAAAAATTAAGTAAAAACTAAAAATCTGATTACCTACAGTCAAAAATATAGTCAGTTACCAAAATCATAAATATGAAAAACGCGTATCAATTTACAACTATAAAGAGATATAAAGATAAATATAAAGAGACAAATATAAAGAAACAAATATAAAGAGATGAGTGGAGAAGAAGAGAGCGATTTCCACTACGCCAGCCAAGGTTGGTTTATTTGTTTTTGTAATATGTGAATTTTAAGCTTTAGCCTAAACGAATCCACATTGTTTACTCTATGTAACGGTGGTGGTATTGAATTCCAACACTTGGTGGCAGCAAAGCGGAAACTACCCCTGAACGCAGCAGAACCATGTAGCGGTGTAGCAAGCAAGAGACTAGAACCTGCTCTTGTATTATATCTGTTACCATCACTGTACCACCTTAACTTCTTAAATAGGTATTCTGGTTTCCGGCTCCTGATTACTCCAAATAATAGAGTCGCAAAATGAAGATACCTCCTCCAAGGCATTTTAAGTAATTTAGCTTTATTGATGAAAGGTGTCACGTGTGCTCTTGGAGGAACTGAGAAACAGAACCTTGCACAAGCGTTCTGAACTCGCTGTATGAGTTTTTCAGTTCTTGCAAACAATCTAGGGCCCTATACAGCATCCGCGTAATTGAGTTTAGAAAGTATTAATGATTCGCATACGTTTATGCGGATATCAGTACTAAGGCAGTCACGAATGCGATATAAAACCTTCAACCGGTAAAAACAATTACGTACAGAATTGGTTATATGTTTCTCAAAACGAAGCTCGCTATCCATTTCTATTCCTAGATTACGAGCTTCATTAGTGCGAACAACCGGCTCTCCCAAAATATTTAGATTATACTGTACAAGTGCAATGTTGGCAATTTGCTTCTTTGAACCTAATATCATGTATTTCGATTTTCCGGGGTTTAAAACCAGTGAGTTTTGGCTTGACCATTGAGCAATACGATTAAGGTCTGCATTAACTTTTTCAATGGCATACAAAGTATCTTCCGGATGGAATGACAGATAAAGCTGCAAGTCGTCAGCATAAATATGATAATTACAATTATGTATATTAGACACGATATCGGCGCAATATATCACAAATAACAAAGGACCCAAGATTGAGCCTTGTGGAACCCCTCTAGTAACATGACGAATGGAAGATAAAACCTTATCACCATTCGCTTTAGAGGTTTCTACTAACTGCGAACGATTTTTGAGATAGCTATCGAACCAGCCAATGACATCGCTTTCGAAGCCATAATAGCGTAACTTTGAAAGTAATAGGGTAGAATTAATACAGTCAAAGGCTCGCGAAAAGTCCAAAAGAATCAAAGCAGTGCCCATACCCTTATCTTGCGCTCCAAGTATATTGTCAGTGACATCTAATAACGCTGTAGCAGTACTGCAACTCTTTCTAAACCCAGACTGCTCTTCAGGCAAGATGTTGTTAACCTCTACAAAAAGACTAACCTGATCGTGTACTACTCTTTCTAGGATTTTAGAGAGACAGGGCAAAATACTTATTGGGCGAAGGTCTTTAAAGGTACTAGGGTTCGTCACCTTGGGAATAGGCTTGACAACCGCAATTTTCCATTGTTCCGGAAACACTGATGAAGAGATGGATGCATTTACAATACAAGTTATGGCACGCAGAGTGTGAGGCAAAGTTAACATAATCATATCCAGGTTAATATCATCGAAACCCTTAGCATTGGATTTAAGTGAACGAAGGGCTTTGTATACTTTTTCTTCCGTGGTGGTTGCAAGACACAAAGAACTATCGCAAAACTTATTATGCTCGTAATATGATAACAGAGATATTTCAGCATCATTGGAACCCGGTACGTCTAAAAAGTTATTATTAATTTGTTCAGGGTCATTAAGGTGGTTGGGAAGCTCAACTGACTTATTTGTAGGGAAGACGGTTTTCCGTAAAGACTTCCATAGGCTTGCCGGGTTTTTAAGATTTCCATTAATATGATTATTGAAGTAAGCACGACGATCTGACTGTAGAGCATTTGCAACAGCTCGTTTTAAATCCTTATAATATATATTTAGAATTTCGTTTTTAGAGGCGCGGTACCTATCATGCGCATCATCTCTAAGTTGCATCATGAGTCTTAAAGTGTCGGTAATCCAGGGATGAGATTGTTTTCTAGTAAATACTTTTTTAACCGGAGCGTGCAAATCAAAAAGCTTTAGAATCATTTCATTAAAAAACAAAACCATGTCATTCACATTATTCAAGGTTTCAATATAACTCCAGTCAATACCTTCCAAATCCCTGTTAAAATGGTCAATCAAAATATCCTTAATCGGTCGGAACATTATAAAAGACTTGATCGGTTTTTGTTTTTTTAAATTAAACTCAGCAGTAATAAAGGCATGAGCACCAAGTTCAGGAATATAGTTTACCAGAATCCGTTTAGAGGGAGCGTCAGTGCAAATCACATCAATCAGTTTTGCACTATGGTCAGTGAAATGAGTTGGCTCTATGACCAGCTGATTTAAATTAGGATTGCTAACTACCAGATGGTACGAGATGACAGAACCGACCGAACTAAAGGTGGTACTGTCATCTATTACAGGAGGTCCGTGCACTGCATTCCGATCGACTGTCCTCCGTTGCAAAACATGGAAGCTTCCGTTTGTAGGCTAGCGATGACCGGTCATCAATCTATCACCATTGCTTCTTGCTATCTTCCTCCGACTAAGTTACCACTCAAAAAAGATCTAGAGTCCCTCCTTAACCTAGGAAGCTCCGTCATTCTGGCGGGTGACTTCAATTGCGCTAACCAACTTTGGAATTGCGTAAAAACTACCCTAAACGGCAAACATCTCGAGGCCCTTGCCGACGATCTTAACTTTGACGTCATCCCTCCCTTGACCCCGACCCATTATCCTTATTTAGTCCATCAAAGACCCGACATACTTGATATGGCGTTGCTAAAGAACGTAACCCTGCGGTTGCGCTCAATAGAAACGCTCGACGCACTCGACTCTGACCACCGCCCCGTGCTCATGCACTTAGGCCCTCCGACTGACCCGACTCCCCTCACCAAGACCGTGGTACAATGGTTTAAGCTCGGGAAAGCTCTCGAGTCTATCCATTCACCCGACTTGGACAGGATCCCTGACGACATTAAGTCCCCCGACGACATTACCATTGCGATCGACTCCCTGACCAACCATGTCACCTCCGCCGTCAAAGGTGCATCGAAACAGGTGCCAGCGTCGTCATACCGTCGCTCGGCCCTGTCAGATGATGTGAGACAGTTGATCACGGAGAAGAACGCTGCGACCCGACATTACAGCTCCTGGCCCTCTGTAGACAACCGTGACCGACTACGCTCTCTGCGCTCCGAAGTTCAGAGACGCATCCGCGAACATGAAAACGACGAATGGGACAATCTGCTCTCAGGGATCGAGCCAACGCACCAGGCATACTGGACTTTGGCCCGATCAATGAAAGCGGATACCATCTCAGTCATGCCTCCCCTCTCCCGACCTGACAAATCACTGGCGTTTGACGACGATGAAAAGGCCGACTGCCTTGAATCGCAATGCTCCCCGAGTCTCGAACCCGTCGATCCAATCCACCTCGCTATGGTGAACGACGAAGTCGAACGCCTCTCCTCTCTGCCACCCCCCGACCCTCCTTTACCTCTCATTAGGGCTTCTGAAGTTCAGGCGATAATCAAGAACCTCCATCCTCGCAAAGCTCCTGGAGCTGACGGTATCAGCAACAAGGTGCTAAAGCGCTTCCCCCTTGCCCTCGTTTATCTCCTAGTAAGCATCTTCAATGCAGCTATGGCGACTTGCACCTTCCCCGATTTCTGGAAGGAAGCCACCGTCATCGGTATTCCTAAACCAGGCAAAAAGGCATCTGAGCCTTCTAGCTATCGTCCTATCAGTCTTCTCAGTTGCATTGGGAAAATCTATGAACGACTTCTCCTGAATCGTCTCTGGTCCTATGTCAACGAGCTCCAACTTCTCCCTGACGAGCAGTTTGGTTTTCGTGCGAGACACTCTTGTCCCCAGCAAATGCTCCGCATCACGGAACACGTGCTCTCTCGACGGCACCATACCTGGCCTGCAGACACTGGTGCCGTCTTCCTCGATGTAGCGAAGGCTTTCGATAAGGTCTGGCACAATGGCTTGTTATACAAGCTTTACCAATTTGGTTTGCCAGTCAGACTCGTGCTCATCTTACGAGACTTCCTCCTTAATCGGAGCTTCCGCTACCGCATAGAGGGCACTCTTTCTGCCCCCAGACCCGTCCGAGCTGGAGTTCCTCAAGGCTCCACTCTCTCCCCCCTCCTGTTCACGCTGTATACCAGCGACATTCCTCGCACCCATCAGGTGGAAATTGCCCTATTTGCGGACGACACAGCCTTGTACACATCTGATCGGAACCCCAATCGGATCTGTATAAGGTTGCAAGCCGCGCTCAACGCCCTAGGCACTTGGTTCCGAAAGTGGCGCATTGAGGTTAACCCTTCCAAGAATACAGCAGTGCTCTTTTCGAATGGGTTCCCCAAGCCCCGCCCCATAATCCTCTTCGACAAGTCCATCCCCTGGGCTAGTTCAGCTCGCTATCTTGGAGTGCATCTTGATAGTCGCCTGAGCTTCTGCCAACATACCAAAAAAGTCAGTAACCGCGCCAAGTTCATGCTTGGTAGACTCCAAAGCCTTATTTGCGCAAAGAGTAAAATGTCCCTTAGAAATAAGGTGACACTTTACAAAACTTGCATCCGTCCCGTTCTGACTTACTCCTCTGTAGTATTCGCCCACCGCCCCCAGACCCTAAAGGCCTTTCAGATTGTTCAAAACAAATTCTTGCGCAGAGCCACAGGTGCGCCTTGGTATGTGCGCACCATCGATCTCCATCGCGACATAGGTCTCGAGTCGATTGCCGAATTCATAAAGCGTGCCTCTCGACGCTATTACGATTCAGCCCCCCACCATCCGAACCCCCTTGTCTCTACCATCCCCGTCTATCCAAGCGAACCACCCGTCGACCAATCCCTCCGTAGACCGAGGCATATCCTCGGTGACCCCGATGACAATATCACCGCCGCTAACGCGGAGGCGATCGAGTCATCCAGTTCGGACAGAAACACTGCACAGATTCACCGACCCCGCCGGCGGGGTCGAAGATGTCCCTTAGTGCCCGCCCTCTACGGGCCTAAACTAGATTCAAACCCCCCCCCCTGGCAACAGCCCAAGCCGAGGTCGTACCATAGCGGTGCCCTTGAGTTTATTGCCCCAACCTAACTTTACCGGTTGAGCGCCCTCTGCGCTCACCATTGTCCGGTAGCGCTGTAAGAATCGTCAGACGATCACCAGCATTTTGTCCATTCGAAAAAAAAGAAAATAAAAAAAAAAAACTCTGACTCATTCTGCGCGTAGCGTTTGGTTGTGTTGTGACGGACGGTTTTATAGGCTCATTATGTACTTAGGCTTATAATATAATTGGTGTTATTTTCATAGTCGATTCATAGAGGTTTAACGTGTTGGTTAAGTTGTATTGTCAGTAGTTGATTAGTTTGTAATTAAATAACGAATAAATGTGGTCAGGTTGAGTGGTTGAAGTAAGTGAAATAATAATGGAACGTGCTAGTCGATCTAGGGATCGTAATATATCTCGTAGATCACGACGCCGTAGGGACAGGTTCTATGAAGATAGAAGTAGATCGCGTAATTGTTATGTTGGTGGCATTAATGTGTTGGTTACATCTCGGATTAGGGACCGTTCGGTTAAGAGCGTTTATCCCGAGCGTCGTGACTCAAGTTTGGGTAAATATACTCACCTAGCTATACAGTTACACCTAGCACGCACACAGCCGCCTGTGTTGGAACGCGTATCATGCGCCGCATTGAATGAATCACCTTGATACTTTACCAGCTCTTAGTAGGGAATGTATTCATTTTTCGTAAGTAGGTACAACATTTTGTTGAATGAGTACCTACTGTGATGAATTTCAATAATAGTTCTAATTTTAATGGTTTAATAGAAATTACTATTATGATATTTGATGACACTTGTCATATTTGTTTGTGAAATTGTCTGTCAACTTCATAGAAATGCCGTTGGCAACACTGACTGACTCCCTCCCTCCTTGACGTGGTTTGGGGGCAGTCGGTCGTTGGCATGAGTTTGGAATACAACTTAAAGTGTAGTCTATATGTATATCAGTTTGTTAAATATTAAAGTGTAACGTGGAGTAATTATTACAGCCTATTTTACGAAAAGAAGTGAGTTTTATTATATCTCAGAAGTGACAAGAACTTACGGTATGTAAAATATTTCTTACGGATTTTAATATGATTCCACCCGCCAAGTAATTATTTTTATTGGGTTGAGTAGAAAATTATTTAATTTGACTAAAAGTTCAAGGGTACGAAAGATTTTGCGAGCATGAATCGGTCGAGATTGCCTCGAGATTATCCGTTTGTGCTAGCTTTTTCGATCGAACTTATGAACAATAACGGGTACTTACCTAAATGTTATAATTTAATGATTTTATTTTTACTTAAGTGGGTGAAATCATTCGAGTTTTAATCTGATCGTTCGCATCCTAACGTTGTAGGGTAGGTATAGAAACCAAGTTTGAATTAGTATGTTGATTCGTTGTTCATGCGCACTGGTCTGTATTGCACAGAGACTATCCGGTAATGCTGACACCTTTCAACAAGTTTTAATTTTGATTGTCTGAAATGCCTGATATTATGCCTACCCTAAAATGTGTGTGGTCTCATATGAAATTTGATATTAGCCGCTCATCCGAACATGAAATGGCCTGAACCTAATATTTAACGACTTTGACTGCTTAGTTAAGCTGTTCCATTTCAAACAATTGACATTCCCTTAATTTTTGGAATATACGCTAAGTTTACCGAAAGATATTTTAAAAATATTAACGAACTTAATAACAGCAAATAGTTTTACATTATTATGCATTACGATGATCATTTTATTGGTTACCCTCTGAAAACACATGACTCGTGTTACCGTGTATGAAATTAAGTGAAGGTACTTGAGTGTAAAAAACAAGCTTGAGTTTGAGCTTGAGCTTGAGTGTTAAAAGCAAGTCAGTCCTCTGTAGCATTCTTGTTACTTTTTGATATGCAGAACTGTAGGGTACTTAGGCAAGGCCTACTTTCCTGTCTAGACCCATAAACAAACATTTTTATGTCCATGCTATTAGTCGCCATTGTGCCGATGTAGCATAATGTACAAAATTAAATAAATACCCTTAAATAAATTAGAATATCTGTTGGCATAAGCAGAGTGTTATTGGCTGGGTTATGTTGAAATTATTATTTGTAAAGTTTCTGGAAATATTTATTTCTTATAATTTACTTAACATCAAAAATGAGTGATCGAATAAAGTTTTATAATAAAGTGGCCGTAAATAGCAAAGACCGAGCACAATCTTGAATTTCATAAAAGCCGGTACGGTCTTTGTCGTGCACCGGGCCTAACCATAAAGTTGATACAGGGGCTATCCGATAGTGCTAAAACTGTTCATGTACTGCTAATACCATAGCAGCTCAGTATAGTTTGAGTAGCCTCTAACCGCAAATGTCTAACCATGCTGGATTTAAAATAAGTAAGTTAATGATCATGATCAAGCCTACCCTCTAAAGCGAGTTTTTGAAGTAAAGTGAGCTAAACTTATAAAAATTGTAGACTATTTATTTATTATTATTTCTTAGGTAAACAATCAGTAGGTACATACTTATATTCTAATTGATAATTTAAAACTATTTATTTATTATTATTTCTTAGGTAAACAATCAGTACATACTTATATTCAACTGTTACTAGGGTCCATTAAACAGGTTTCACATAGTGAGAATATAGGAGCTAAAAAAAAAATGATATTAAGTAACGAGAGACTAAGGTAGACAAACTATAAAATGAAGCAATTTTTTTAACAAATTACGATTAAAACAGAAAAACAAAAAGTACAATAAAAAAAAAAACCTAGGGAATCTGGGGAGTCTCCTCGAAACAGCATTTTGACAAAATGTAAGTAGCAATTCTTGGTGGTTTTGAGCAAACAGATCTAGTTTGGGGACGTTAACCAGGCCTGATTGATGTGGAGTCACTCTTCACCAATGTTCCAATAAAGGATTGCTTGGATGTCGTAAAAGAGAAGCTGAAGGATAACGTATTGCCTGACCAGTATATTGTTTTACTTGAACACTGTTTGGATGGAAACTTCTTTTTATACCGTGGACAACATTACCTCCAGATTGACGGAGTGGCCATGGGAAGTCCGGTGGCTCCAGTTTTAGCCAATATCTGGATGGAGCATTTCGAAAGTAAGTTAGATCTTGTGGCCAACGGTGTAAAGTTATGGAAGAGATATGTTGATGATGTTTTCTGCATAATGAAGGGTAAAAAACAGGAAGTAGAACAATTTACATCATATTTGAACTCCATACACACGAAGATTCGTTTCACTAATGAATTGGAGGAAGGCAGGACGTTGGCTTTTCTCGATGTCAAGGTGATGGTGAAATCCGATGGGTCATTGGCGCACTCTGTTTATAGAAAACCAACACACACTGATAGGTATCTTAACGCTGCCTCACACCACCATCCTCGCCACCTGCAGTCAGTGGTCTCGTCGTTAACAAACAGAGCATACGACCTCTGTGACCCTGAGCATTTAGACAGTGAGTTGACACATGTTCAGGAGGTGCTAAAATGTAACGGATATGTAGGTGGACGATGGAACCGGAAACATGCTAACAAGAAGAAGCCTCTTGAGGTAAATAGGCAGCCCATGTTTTTGCCTTATGTAAAGGGTGTGACAGATAAAATTGGTAACGTTTTGAAGAAGTTATCAATTAAGTCAGTGTTTACACCTTTTTCTAAAGTGGCTAAGCAGTTACGGACTCCTAAGGATGTGATACCTCTGCAGATGCCTGGCGTTTATAAGATAGACTGTAGTTGTGGCCGTTCTTACATTGGGCAAACAAAGAGAACTATAGCCGAACGCGTCAAGGAGCATATAGCAGCCGTCAAAAATCGTCAGGTGTATAAATCTGCCGTGGCGGAGCATTTGGTGGACTCGGGACCGAATCACTGGATTGAACTACATGACCCTAAAGTTCTGTCCAGTGAACGTTTTTACCATAGAAGAATGGTCCGGGAAGCGATAGAAATAAAAAAGTACCCCAATTTCAATCGTGAAGACGGCTATAAACTTTCTTCGTCTTGGAATCCTGTTTTCGTTAAGTGTATCCGTCGCGAAAGATCAGCGCAGTGTGTAGATACAGTTAGTGTGGTGTGTCGTAATATGAACGCGGACATTTCTAATTCTGAAGACCAAGTGAGGGTAGTTGCAAATAAAACTGCCACCGCTTCTCGACAGTAACTCCAATGAACTCCAGTCAACCCGTGACCACGGTTGTTGCAACACAGCCGAAACGTCGGGAATTAATAAAGGTAATCGCGATCAAAAACCCGTTTGTTTCCATATAATTATGCATAACGATCGTGTTAATTTAAAAAGTACTATTGTTAACCAGGCCATTGAACGTAATTAATGCTCGTCTAAAGAAAGTGTTTTGGGATCTGTGTTTGGCTAAGTACGCCATAGAAGTAAAGATTAATAACATTTTGGAACAAAGTGAGTATAGTTTGGCTATTTTCGCCTTAGAAGATGAAATTGATTTTGGAACCAAGTGAGTTCAGTTTGGCAATGTACGCCTTAGAAGATGAAATTGATTTTAAAACCAAGTGAGTTCAGTTTGACAAGTGAGTTCAGTTTGACTATGTACGCCTAGAAGTTGAAATTAATTAACCATGCGAGATCTGTTTGGTCAAAGTTCAAAAAGTTCAAAAAGTTCAAAAAGTTCAAAAAGTTCAAAAAGTTCAAGAAGTTCAAAAAGTTCAAAAAGTTCAAAAAGTTCAAAAAGTTCAAAAAGTTCAAAAAGTTCAAAAAGTTCAAAAAGTTCAAAAAGTTCAAAAAGTTCAAAAAGTTCAAAAAGTTCAAAAAGTTCAAAAAGTTCAAAAAGTTCAAAAAGTTCAAAAAGTTCAAAAAGTTCAAAAAGTTCAAAAAGTTCAAAATGTTCAAAATGTTCAAAAAGTTCAAAATGTTCAAAATGTTAACAAGGTCTCAAATGTCTCAAAAGGCGCAAATGTTTCAAAAAATTCTAAGTTTAGTAATTAAAAGTCGTGTAGAGTTATTAAAAGTTAAAGATCGGATTTTGGATTTGGTTTATAAGTAAAGATTTTGGGTTAAGATTATATAAGTTTTTGGAGATGAATAAAAGATGAAAAGACAATGAATTAATTATGAATTAAAAATGAATTAATGATGAATTAAAGATGAATTTAAGATGAATTTAAGATGAATTTAAGATGAATTTAAGATGACTTTAAGATGAGTTTAAGACGAGTTTAAGACGAATTTAAGATGCATTTAAGATGCATTTAAGATGCATTTAAGATGAATTTAAGACGAATTTAAGATGCATTTAAGATGCATTTAAGATGCATTTAAGATGAATTTAAGATGAATTTAATATGAATTTAAGATGAATTTAAGATGAATTTAAGATGAATTTAAGATGAATTTAAGATGAATTTAAGATGAATTTAAGATGAATTTAAGATGAATTTAAGATGAATTTAAGATGAATTTAAGATGAATTTAAGATGAATTTAAGATGAATTTAAGATGAATTTAAGATGAATTTAAGATGAATTTAAGATGAATTTAAGATGAATTAAATATGAATTAAAAATGAATTTAAGAGAAAATAAATGTGAATTATTTATAAATTAAAGATAAGCGATTTATAGAAGACTTATTACTTACTAAAATATCAACTTAAGATTAACTAAAGATGAGTTACAGTTTTAGGTGTTCAATTACAGTTTAACAGCTCAGTTTTACAACTGAATCACAGTTTTAAATAAAAATTGAACAAAGATTCTAATTAAAGTTAGTGCGTCGTAAACCTGAACTACTAGATTGTTTAAGTACCGAAACAGTAACTGTCGAGAAGATGTTTGCATTTCAGCAAGGACAATGAGGAGATGACATTACTAGTACATGCCTGCAGTGCCATGGCAGGGCATGGCATGGAGAAATTCAAGTTGATAAGTTCTTCGCTGTCAGAATTAATGATGGCGTTTTTATGCATTTACTGAGCTAAGTTAAACGTATCCTTTGTAGTATTTAAAGTGCAAGACTAAGTACAGAGAACTCGTCTAAATGCCGTGGATAGTGTACATTTAGTGTTTTATATTTTTGGAATATATTGTTACTTTTTAATTATTTCACAATTGGAAAACCTATTCATTTCAACTAGATATAAAGCAGATGAATGATAATATATTTATTCACAGTGTGCTTGCAGATCTGTAAATTTTATGACGAGTTTCAGATCCTTAAAACTCCAGGCAAAGTTAGTAGCGATGCACCGCAGAAGGTGCCACAGGACACAGCCGTGACGCACCGCATGAGCAGCATGAGCAGTGATGCACCACGGAAGGCACCGCATCAGTGGTCTGAACCGTGATGCGCCACGGAAGGCGCCGCACCAGCGGCCTGAGCCGTGATGCGCCATGGAAGGCGCCGCATCAGTGGTCTGAGCCGTGATGCGCCACGGAAGGCACCACATCAACAGCTTGAGCCATGACGCGCCTCTGAAGGTGCCGTAGTAACAGGCTGAGCCGCGAGTTACGTAGCAAGGAGAAGAATTATGTAGTTTATTACCACAATTTTATTTTGTTTTATATTTTATTTTATTTGTTTATTAGGTACACAAAACAGAGTACAATCGATAATTTACAGGCATAAATACTATTAAGTTATGAGCTAGACAGTACCCCAAAACATGCGTACACAGAATGCATAGAACAGGAAAGTTAGTAAATAGCGTGTAACCAGGCTTAACTAGTAGTAGGTGATTAAAGTTAACATTTACTTGGAACTTAGGTGTACTCATACAATTATTTTATTGCAGTAAGTGCACACACTTCGAGTTAAGACTCGAAGATATTGCAGAAATAATTAAATAACTAATTTGAGTTTTCGGCACACTCTAATGAAAGAGTGGCCAAAGATGCATTCTTGAATTTATTTAGATTATTGTTAAAGATATGAATTTTATCACTGTATTTAATCAATAAATCGTTAAATAGGCGACACATTCTGACAACGGGGTAATTCTGATAAGAGGCGTTGTTTGAATGGACTTGTAAGGCGAAAGTGTTCTGAAAGGGTTGCCGAGGTCTAGGCTTTATATTTAGATTAATAAGATATTTAGATTAATAAGATAAAGTAAGCAAGGAGAGTCGATATGCGAGTGGGTAATTTTGAAATGATACAGTAGATCATGATATTTGCGACGATTTTCTAATAACATTAAATGAAAATGATGGAGCTTTGCGGTATAGTTAGGCAATTTCCTATTAAGACCACATCTTTATCTTAAAATATTCAGAAACTTTTTCTGGACCCTGTCAATCCGGTCAACGTGAATATTGTAGTAGGGAGACCAAATTACTATTTGACTTTTAAAAACAATTAACTGTTTGACTGTATTTTTAACCATGGAGATGTCTTCCTATCACAATCGGAGTATAATTTATGCTATAGGAATATTTAATTTAAATAATATTTTACCCGAATGCATTGTTTATGGCTGGGATGCGAAGACTTTTCTGATACAAAACTGTTATATTATCTTAGAAATTTCATTTAGTTAACTTTTTTTGCATACAGGCTTTGAATATGGTAAACGGGATATCTAACTGTAATTATTTTTAGATAGAATTATATTTTTAATATCTGTTTATTCTAAGAAATGACTAAGATTTATTTGGGTGTCTTCGTATCTTCTACTTAATAATTTCATTTTGTTTACTTTTATATTGTAATTTTGGATTTGTCTTAATTTGTTCTTATTAGTTGTCTGAATTTTGGTAGTCATTCAAGTTTCAAGTTTTGTTTAGTCATACATATACATAGTTATCATGTTATCATTATGCTCTTAGCATGTGCTTCCAGAGTAAGCACACTGTCGGATGGCCGAATTTGATAGACATTAGATTTTTTTAGATTGTATTTGTATGGTCATCCTTTCTCATTAAGTATTTGTGTTTTAATTCAAGTTTTGTTTGTTGGACATTCAATTTTTTTTTTTTTAGATTGTATTTGAATGGTCATCTTTTCTTATTAAGTATTTGTTTTAAATTCAAGTTTTGTTTGTTAGACATTCAATTTTTTTTTTTGGATTGTGATTGAATGGTCATCTTTTCTCATTATTTGTTTTGAATTCAGGCTTTGTTTATTAAGTTATCATATTATTATATTGTGCACTTAGCATGTGCTTCCAGAGTAAGCACAGTGTCGGATGGCCGAATGTGATGAATTTCAATAATAGTTCTAATTTTAATGGTTTAATAGAAATTACTATTATGATATTTGATGACACTTGTCATATTTGTTTGTGAAATTGTCTGTCAACTTCATAGAAATGCCGTTGGCAACACTGACTGACTCCCTCCCTCCTTGACGTTGGTTGGTAAAGTAGTGGGGATAGACGGTTGGCGATGGCAGGGAGCGAAGGATTGGGGGCAGTCGGTCGTTGGCATGAGTTTGGAATACAACTTAAAGTGTAGTCTATATGTATATCAGTTTGTTAAATATTAAAGTGTAACGTGGAGTAATTATTACAGCCTATTTTACGAAAAGAAGTGAGTTTTATTATACTACTTACGCAAAAACGGGCAGGTATCCATACTAATCCATACTAATATTATAAATGCGTTTGTAACTCTGTCTGTCTGTGTGGCTTTCACGCCAAAACTACTGAACCGATTGAAATTAAATTTAGTACACAGATAGTTGAGGGCCTAAGGAAGGACATAGGCTACTTTTTATCGTGAAAAAAGATTTACAAACCTTTTAAAACGTTATAAAGAGCATCACATTGATGTTTCTGTCTCACTCTGACACCAAAACACTCCGACGATCACCAATCACCAATTGCAATGAAATTTGGTACACAGATAGGTTAAATCATTAGAAAGGACATTTATGCAACTTATTATTGCAAAACACTTATTGAAAACACAATTTTTCATGAGAATTACACTTTTTTGTACAATTGCGACGGCTTTCGATCGAGAAATTTCTGTTTGTGTAGGTGACTGGCTGACTTTTTTTTTGTGCTGGCGGGGATGCAAAGTCTTTTCGCCAAGTCCTTATGGCTGACTGATTGCCGACCAGTGTTGCCAGTGGCAGATAGTCATAAGCGTCGATGGATTGAAAAGATCGATTAAGCTGGGAACATGTTAGGCTTTTTATTGCGAAAAAAGGGTTGTAAGGGGTTGAAAATAGGGGTTGAAAGTTGTATGGAAGTATCGTCATTTTTAGAGCTAGAAACTTAAAACTTATTTTTTAGTCTGTTGCTTTGATATAAAAAAATCTGACATTCAAAGTTTGTGCTGGGGGGGTAGAGGGAGGGGAGTACAGGGGGGAGTCTGGAGGGGAGTACAGGGGGGAGTGTGGAGGGGAGTACAGGGGGAGTGTGGAGGGGAGGTGCCAGGGGGAGTACAGGGGGGAGTGTGGAGGGGAGTACAGGGGGGAGTTGGAGGGGAGGTGCGGGGGAGTGTGGAGGGGAGTACAGGGGGAGTGTGGAGGGGAGGTGCGGAGGGAGTGTGGAGGGGAGGTGCGGTGGGAGTGTGGAGGAGAAAACAGGGGGAGTGTGGAGGGGAGTACAGGGGGGAGTGTGGAGGGGAGTACAGGGGGGAGTGTGGAGGGGAGTACAGGGGGAGTGTGGAGGGGAGGTTCGGGGGGAGTGTGGAGGGGAGTACATGGGGGAGTGTGGAGGGGAGGAGCGAGGGGGGAGTGTGGAGGGGAGTACAGGGGGGAGTGTGGAGGGGAGGTGCGGGGGGAGTACAGGGGGATTGTGGAGGGGAGTCTGGGGGGAGTGCGGGGGGAATGTGGGGGGGTGTTGAGGAGAGTGGGGGGAGTGTGGGGGGAGTTCGGAGAGGAATGCGGGGGGGATGAAAGTGTGGTGTAGTACGACGCCATATGTCTAAGTTTAGTAAGAAGGCAGACGACTGTGTCACGTGCACGCGAATATGACGTTGTTATTTAATTACTGTTTTCTTCCGCTGCAAATTAAAAATGCTACCCATAGACACTATACCACGCGGACGAAGTCGCGGGCACAGCTAGTGTTAAAATAAATCAAAATAATTTCGTGTAAAATACAATTTTAATATTTATCGTCTCTAAGTTTCATGGACTTAGCTTTTCGGGGATCAACAACTTCGGGTAATAGAAATTTATTATAAAAACTGACTAGCCGATGCTCCATGTTCTCGCTCCAAAATGTATCGTCCCTAATTATTTTTACTGTCTTTAATTTAAAATTTTTGCCTGTCCACACAGCAAATAGACAGTAATTTCTATTCGTTACGTGCAGCTGCCCTTGTATTTGATAAAACCAGTCATGGCGTCGATTGATGAGATGTATCCGTGTACATCTATTTACCAGAATAACATTTTTTTGGTTAATAGCGATAGCTGCCTCTAATCCGAATGCCGGACTAGGACATTTTATTTCGGTGATACCATCATCTTCAATTAGTCCATCCGGCGAAGCACCTGTAACCATAATAAATTGAAAGAAAACAATGATAAACAAGGAATAGGTCAGAAATCGAAACCATAATGCGAACTCAGAAGAAACTACATAAAATCATTAAAAAAATAATATAATGCATGCAATAGGTCCCAATAAAATATGCAGTAGGTAGGTACTGATGTACGTATTTCGAACAATAGTACATTATGATATAAGTGCGGTAGGTTGAAAATTACAGCCGAGGCGTTATCACATTTGCGAGGAAATAAATAAAAATTAAACGAATAAATTGTTTATCACTTGTTAAAGCAGTTAGAGAATTTGAAATTAAATGAAATGACATAGCAGATTGTAAATGTCATTTCATTTAATTTCATTCCAATTCATCCCGTTTCATTCAGTTTCATTCAGTTTCATTCGGTTTCATGCAGTTTCATTCGGTTTTATTCAGTTTCATTCATTTTCATTCGGTATCATTCGGTATCATTCAGTTTCATTCGGTTTCATTCGGTTTCATTCGGTTTCATTCAGTTGCATTCGGTTTCATTCCGTTTCATTCGGTTTCATGCAGTTTCATTCGGTTTTATTCAGTTTCATTCATTTTCATTCATTATCATTCGGTTTCATTCAGTTTCATTCGGTTTCATGCAGTTTCATACGGTTTCATTCAGTTTCATTCGGTTTCATTCGGTTTTATTCAGTTTCATTCAGCTTCATTCAGTTTCATTCGGTTTCATTCGGTTTCATTCGGTTTCATGCAGCTTCATTCGGTTTTATTCAGTTTCATTCATTTTCATTCAGTTTCATTCGGTATCATTCGGTTTCATTCCGTTTCATTCGGTTTCATGCAGTTTCATTCAGTTTCATTAAGTTCATTCGGTTTCATTCGGTTTCATGCAGTTTCATTCGGTTTTATTCAGTTTCATTCGGTTCCATGCAGTTTCATTCGGTTTCATTCAGTTTCATTTCATACATTTAGCATCTGGATAAACCGTACGTTATACCTTATTAAAAAGCAACCCGTGCGTTTTACATTACATTACCGCACTAGTGCGTAATGACATACATTACGATATTGAAATCGGTGAAATTAGAGACCTTTTACGAGCAAATGTGTTATAAAATTAATTGATTACTTTACAAGATTTTTAGATAGCTTTATAGATAGCTCATCAACTAGGTGCAAGTGGCTCCGTGCTTCGAACACTAGCTTTGGTATCGTGCGGACTTGCGGACTGGATGACTATTTGAAAGTACCCGCTAATTTCGACCTTTTTTTCGGCGTGTTATGTTTTATGATAAGTTAGCAATAATGATTTTCATAATGCAAATTATTACTACTTCTATCTCCGTGTACGTTTAATAAAAATGGGAATTGACTATAACATGTTACGTTGTAAAAAGTAACCCCTGGGTAACATACCTTTTAGCTTCATTAGCCTTGACCAAATTTTCGCAATTGGTGACGTACTCGTTACTTTTTTTACGTGATGTAGCCTGTAAGCGGCTTTTTTATGCCATATCTGAAATAAAAGTAAAGAATGAAACCTGAATTAAAAAGAAATACAAATTAAAAATAATTAACTATTTTTTGCGTACCAGAAACCGGGGGTAATTAAAATTAATAAGTTAATGCAACACCATTACTTTAAAATACAAAAAAAAACTCACCAAAGTTTTGTTAAACAATAAAAAGTATCAAAACGTCCCAGTAGCGCTTTAAACTCGTGAAGCTACAATACATTTTTTTGAGGCTTGCTGCTTGCTTGCAGCGACCGGGAGCGACGCACGTCCTACCTCTGAAAGGCCTCGGCCGGCACCACAGAACAATACTATGGGCAAGACCTTGCCCTTGCACCGTCTGTCATATAGGTATTTTTTGTTCTAGCGCTGGATATTTGTCATTTTGCCAAGTCGTAGTTAAGTGCTGCCAACTCTTAAATTAAAAATACCACACACACCCATCCGCACCCAAGATCCACACAGAAATTATCAAATCATTGCAATGATTTCGCTAATGTCCTATCATACATCGTACTAATGACAAAAAAATCGTATTCCCCTATCAGAATCAACGTGTTGATAGCGCTGATTATGAGTTTTCAATAGTTTCATCGCTGATACAAAAAGTCTTTTTTTTTCAAAAATGGCGAGCTTTAGAATTTTTTTGTTTTAACAGTTATACTATATTTGTCAACCTCTATCCATGTATAATATTTGGATAGAGGTTAAGAATTAAAAATATTAAAAAACCATATCAGGACATGTCATTTAACGATCAACGCCACATCCATTAGACTTTGATCATTGGTTTGACATTGCATAATGCCAACATGTCGACACCAAAGTTCACGAAACTATCAAAAATGACAATAGCCTTCAATTCAATCAGCTGTCGATTTTTTTATCAAAATTGGATTTGTACAAAATAAATAGATTCAAAATGTGTTTTGTCAATAAACGGTGGTAGGTTTTCGTTGCGCAAGTTATCAGTGTGGTATTAGTGCTGGGCGGGGGTCTGTGCGGCGGAGGATGGGCGCGGGCGAGTGAAGGGAGCCGCGGGCGCGGCTCGGGCGCGAGCCGAGGCCGCCAGGCATGCGGCGCTATGGCGGGCGAGGCGGCGGGCACGTCGCGCGGCCTCCGCGTCTACAAGGTCGTGGTGCTGGGCGACGGGGGCGTCGGCAAGTCGGCCGTCACGCTGCAGTTCGTGAGCCATAGTTTCCTCGACTACCATGACCCGACCATAGGCATGTACTTCTTACTACCCACGGCACTTACCAAACCATAGTGCGATGTAAATAAACATTGCATTTACGTCGAAGTTTGTTTTATTACACAGATTATTGATGACCATGAATAATCTGTGTAATACAATTCTTATTTGAATTCATAATCAATTTATGGAAATTAGATACATAAAACCACATTCCTAAAATATTTTCCTTGGGCGTATTATTAAATAAAATGTACCTACCTATACCTACATAATTATTTACCTTGTACATGTATCCTATGCCATTGTTTTAGAGGACTCATACCAGCAACAAGCTGTAATAGATGGAGAATCTGCACTCCTTGATATTTTGGACACAGCTGGACAGGTAAAACATTTTTGATAAGTAAAATATTATCATAGCTTAGTTTTTAAGTATCACCATATTATTGATGAAACCCCGCTTTCCAATCATAAGATTGTGAGTTCTAATCAGATTTAAAAAAATTATGCGCGTAATGCTAGTGCTCTCAAACAGTGAAGGAAAACATTGTGAGGAAACCTGCGGCTTAGTCAGCTGCATGTATTAAGCATGTCTTTCCTGTAGATCAGGTCGACTAAGCTATTAGGATGGGGTATAGTTATAGGGCAAGCTTACTCCATCTAAAAATCCTGTCCCAGACACTATAGCGTCCCATAAGTACGGGCAAGAGCAAAATCAATTCTATTTATAAGCCTAAATAAACCTAGTTTATGACCATGTTAAGTTGATTAAGTTTTGGCTTTATTTACAGGTGGAGTTTACAGCAATGCGAGAGCAGTACATGCGGTGTGGGGAAGGCTTTGTGCTCTGCTATTCAGTCACTGACAAACGATCATTCCGAGCGGCCGCGGAGTACAGAAGGCTACTGGCACAGGCGCGCCCTACTGAGACATTGCCTCTAGTACTGGTTGGCAACAAACTGGATTTGGCACCGAAATTTCGACAAGTGAGTGAATTTAGTGCATACATTTTTTTTTTCTAGGAGAATTTTCTTTCTTCTCCATATTAAAAGTTTGATGAACCAGGGTAATTTATCTATACCACCACACTGGAACTTCACTGCTATTATTTTAGATTATTTTTAATTAAATTTTGTAAAAACAACATATAAAAAAACGGTAGGAACCGAGCTGTAGTTTGTTGCCTGTTCTTCTAAGCTTGATTGCGTGGAACTGGCACCTAGACTCACCTAGATTTAAGACGTTTCAAAGTGATTCTTGCAACCCAACTGAATAAATACATTTTTGTTTTTTTTATTCATTTTTTGATTATGGGTAAGGGCCCTTCAGTTCAATGAAATCATGCAAGATTGCTTAGATTTCCCATTAGAGTTTGGATTTGTGTTCATGAGTCTATTCAAATTTAATATTTTTTTATCTTTAAAGATTGTACCAAAAGTTAAGAGCCGATTGGGATTTGTATCCGACCATTCTTGTTATTTTTTAGGTGAGCACAGATGAAGGCAAAGCCCTGGCATCACAGCTGGGATGTCCTTTCTTCGAAACGTCAGCGGCGCTGCGGCATTTTGTCGACGATGCGTTCCACGCGCTTATCCGGGAAATACGACGGCTGGAAAGGGAGAGACAGGTAATTAAATTAACTTCAAAGTTATTTTATTACTTTGAATTTTGACTGGCTCTCAGCTCAGTTGGTAGTAGCTCTGCCTTCTGCGCCGTAGGTCATGGGTTCGATCCCCACCGAGAACAAATATTTGTGTGGTAAACGTAGATGTTTCTTCTCTGTCTGGTTGTTATATTGTATTCTAAGTATGTATTTACAAAAAAAAAGTATATAAGTAATATATCAGCTATCTGGGTCCCATATTACAAGCTCTGCTTAGTTTGGGGCTAGATAGTGTTGTGTGGATTGTCCGCAATATTTATTAATTTATTTAATATTTATTAAATAGAAAATCACTGACTGACTCACATGATCACACTCGATTCAATATTGAATGCTTAAAGTACTTTGTGTTTTAGACAGTCTAATTTTAATTTTTTGAATATACCTAGCGTTACTTTATTTGAGAATTATATCCCCACCCCAGTTTTACTGGAATTTCAGAACTTCAGATGGCCTAGAAAAACAAAACCACAAAGTCAAGTTTCTCTTTAGTCTTTGAATAACATACAAAGCCTCTATAATTTAACTACCCTACCTAGCATAACTCTTTGAACACAAGGATCCCAGATGCAATTACATTTTTTTTTTTTTTATACATTTAAGTTGACAAACAAGCATACGGCCTGATGGGAAGCGGTTACCGTAGCCTATGGACGCCTGCAATACCAGAGGCATCACAAGCGCGTTGCCGACCCTTTAAAACTTTAAAAACGCCCTTTTTGAAGAACCCCATGCTATAGTCCTTAGGGAAAACCTCAGTAGGGAGATCATTCCACAGCCTGAGTGTTCGCGGGAGGAAGTCACATTACACTCACACACACACACACACACACATAGGACATTTCTATTGTTCCTGACTCCATGCAGAGCCAGTGTGTGAATTCAACATTCACAACTCTACTATTAATTCCCTTTCATATATGTTTCTAAATGTTATATGCACTACCTGTTAAGAATGTCCGAATTAATCAAGCGTTAACAGGAAGAGAATGCTCTCTAGCATTATGTTCGCCTATTTACGATGCAATTTTTTGTTTTAGTTTAGTAGTTTTAGTTTGTAGTAGTTTTAGTTTGTTTTAGTATCTATCTATCTATCTACATATACAACAAAAGAAAGAGGGGGCGACAATTTAAAAGATGGGAGGACCAGATAAAGTATACTGCAGGGAAAACATGGACGCGGATAGCGAGAGATAGAGAGAAGTGGAAGAGCTTGGAGGAGGCCTTTGCCAAAAAAGGGCAAACAGATAGTGACAGTGTTGATGTCGTAGTGTAAAATAAAATTTAGTTATAAAAGTACATCTGTAATTAAGGCTTAAAATAAATAAATAAATAAAACTCTATATACTATTGTGTTCCAGGCATCAATAATGGGTATAAGCAACCCTACGGGCGGCGGACGGCGACGTTGGCGGCGACTGCGCAGTATATTCGCGCTTGTGTTCCGTCGCAGGCGCCGGCAACACTCCGCGCCTTAAGTAAGGTGTTTCAACATACACTTGATCGAGTAACACCTTTTTGATGACAAAACTCCAATTAAAACCCTTTATGAAGTACCTGAAACGTAAGCGCAAAAAATAACTGTTCTTAGCTCATAGTGTATCCTTTGGTACAGGTTGCGATGAGAGAAAATTTTATAGGTTTTAACTATGACAGGACATGAATATTGGAAAAAAATTATGGTTGTCGAAGTATGCTACTGTTGTCGGTCTAAAATTGCTCGTCGAAATGCGCCTATATATGGTAAGAGTGGCCTAAAAGCCATGATTGATTCAAAATTAGCCCCTTTTTATTGTAAAAAGCAAAAGCAATTTATCATCGAAAAAAAATGATTTTATCTAAATTGCGTGTGATGAAACATCCCCACTTCCCATTCTACCTCAATATGTTCTTCAAATGTCCTATTTACTACTTTTATGTTAGGTGATAAGTGAATTTATTTTAAACAAAATAATATATTTTTAAAATGGCTAGACCATTGATAAAACTCCGATTAAGAAAAAAATATTGCCATTAATTTATTACAATCCTTGCCATAATAAACCTAACTTCACCAACGTTTTTTCAAGATTTCCTTAATTTATCATTATTAATCTTCAATAAAATAAAATAATAAATGTACTAACAGACTGTCTCACAACCCACTGACTCTTGAGATTCAAAAGTTTGCAGTGTGTGTTAATTGCCGTATTTAGAGGTGTACATTAAGAACCTAACCTTCGAGGCATTGTTTTGTTAAAGGTGTTGGTTATCACTAAAATCAAGCAACCGATATGTATTCCATAAGCAAGACCATTTTAGGCCACATTTTAGATAAGGACAAAATTATGGCTACCTCTTGAGCATTTAAGAAGTTTTTCAAAAATATAACGTAATAACTAAACGAATATGGAACGTAAACGAAAACAAAAACAAAAAACGTTGGTGGATTTCGGCTTAAAAGTTTGTCCGTTAAACCTCTCTTGGTCCTCTACTATACAAATCCCTATTATATTATAAGAAATTTTCCTATAGGCTACCTCTAGCTTAGTTAAAGGCCTACCTAGTAAGTAGTTGTGCCCACTCCATTCTTTACAATTGATGTTCCCTTTCCATATAAAATATTATGATATAAAATAGAAAAATATTTGAAGCAGTTTGCATTCTGTAGATTTATTTATACCTGTATTGTTTTGAAACTAACAATTTCAAAGAAATTATTATTTATTATCAGGTAACTATGTTGCTATTATACAAGGTGTATCTAAATGTGTGTACTATGCGAAGGTGGGGGGTTTCAGACCACAATGGTGATCAGTTGTGGAGGGGAGATAATTAAAAATTCCTATTTTCAGTTTCCCATACAAAAATATTTAATTTCATAATGCCTAAATAAATTGACAACCCTATCCTTGTAACCCCTTGACCCCTTGACCTACTACCTCTGTAGGTCTACTACTACTACCTACTACCTCTGTAGCTGAGTTTAGGGTTGTCACTTTGTATAAAGTCAGCTGTTAATGTTGAAACTTCGTTGCAGTTTTTTTCAGAGATACCAATCGAAGTTCGAAAAGTCGTTGAACAAAAGTTGTTCCCCGGGGGGTGGAAATTCACCCCCCTTCAGGATAGTACACATATTTTGATACACGTTGTATAAAAAAATATGTATATTATGATATGTGTTTATTGTATAATGTATATTCCATAGTTAACACACATAGGTACACCCGATACTTATAAACAGTGTTTAAATTTAAACAGTTCTTAAAATTTGTTTTGTCACTGTTTGTACCTATTGGTAAGAAATGGCCATAGATAAGTACTGTTTATCTTGTTACATAATTATTATTATGAATAAAATAGAAAGAACACTATTTTATAGTTATACATAACTATAGTTCATGCATTTCACGAAGACGCATCCAGTGATATTTATCTGGTTGTAATAAGAGCCAAAATGCTCTAATTGACGCGTCTTCGTGAAATGCATGAACTATAACCAGTTGTATATTCTGACCGAATACCTAGAATCAGTCTTCCGCGGTATAACTCCCATAGAAAGCAATAATAATGATAAAAATATAAAAAAATTGCTTGTTTTTTGGCGTGTATTGGCAGATTTTTTGCATCTACAGTGTAAAGCTATTCGTCGAAAAAACAGTCCTTGTTTTTGACAAGCTAAAAAAAAGTAGGATGTATTTTGATCTGACGGATAAAATCTATTCATAGAAAAAATAGCCCTTCATTTTAGCTTAAATTATACAAGTACAAGTTAGTAGGCTCTAGTTCTTGTAGTTTTTTTTGTAGAAATTGCCAGTGGAACTAGTAGTATTTTTAAGGGTCCATACGCACGGGATCATTCCTCCAATTTCATTATTTTTAACTCACTTGTGCAGTAGTATTATTATCTGGTAATCATTCCTATAAAACGGTCTAAAAGTGTAAAATATGTAATTTTTGTCGTGAAAAGAGATTAGGGGACCTAGTAGGGATGCACTGTATTTTATCGCCATTGAAGTAACCAAAGCGTAGTTACCCATTGCATATACCTTCGAGTACAATTAGGCACAATTAATGTAAGTGAGATCTATCGAGCTCTTCTTACTCTGTGCGACAGAGACAGCAATAATATTTAAAAGAATATATTTATATTGTAATCTATAAAGTATTCGTGTGTAGTTTGGATTGTGAATAATGGTTGACAAAGAATTAGCTCAAGCACTACACTTGAAATGAAATATAACCCTTGATACCACTGATATTGATACCGCAGTCGTACACTGCTGAATTCAGTCATGGGGTAGTAGATGGTACAATGTCACCCAATGTGGTACACTGGGTTTTATACTACAAAAATTAGCAGTATCAAGAACCTATAGATACTTACAAAATACGCATTACGGACTACTATTGAATTAAAATGGGTATATGCCATATATTATGTAATGTTTAAAAATAATTATGTAGGTACCCCTGAATAACGTCTAATATCCTCATTGGTTCTCGCTATAATCTCTAGAGACAATCCTGACACCTGGCGTGTCTGGGGATCACTTATGGGCTATTTCTTAATTTAAAAATTAAATGTCTATAAAATAATCATCGTTTTCAGCGAATTCTTTGTAGACCATATTCACAGAATAAGTTTTATCGGTGTATTGCCCCTTAGTTTTGTGAGATGTTGAGGAGTTTATATAAAATACGATACGCACAAAATTTAGTGTAGTGGTTACAGTGTACGGTATTCGTGGGGTTTGGTCGAAACTATTGTTGGAAATACTTATTATGATATTTATTAATAAAAAAAGTAAAAAAAATAATAATCTAAGTTTATTTTCAGTAAATAGGTCATTCTGTTTGACCTATTTTTAACGGAAAAAGACAAAGACAATTTGTTTGTACATAAAGTGATATGCAGAGCATACACTAAGACTAATAAAAATTGACTTGAATTTTTGTTATTGTATTTCCACTCTGGGCCCATAACCTAAAAGTTCAATAAATTGTATACACTACAATGGGTGTACAAAAAATATTCTGGAAATTAGACTACTTGCAATGCATAACTTTGTTCTTTTTTAATACAAAACAAATGTACCAATAATTAATTTTCATAGAAAATTATGTTTCCAGACATAGTTTCGAAAATGTTTGCGATTTTATAACGCGGCACTGCAGTGTGTCATGATATTTACCATTAAAATGACGGGGTCAAACTAGGGTTATTTCCCAATATACTGTATAAATATAGCAGTAGTGAAATAATGGTTCTTTAGCTATGATATTCTTAAAATGACAGAGCAAACGGACGGCACAAAAATCGGTGAATTAGTAAAAAACAAAAAAGCATCCACTTTTAAAAATTTCAAATAACATTCTATGAGTTTTTTTAATCGATATTTATAGTAACTGAAGAGCCAATATTTCATGATTATAAAATAGTATTTGATAATTCATATATTTCCATTACTATCCTAATAAATCTAACTTAATTCTTACATAGATCTAAACGTTTATACAATTTTAATACAGTTCAGTATCCATCATGCTGCATTTCGTGTCACGGTACAATTAATTTAGCTATAGCTTATAATAATCTAACTCTAGTCATTATAATTTCATATAACTAGCTGTTTCTAGATGTTCGTTCGTCTTTGTATTTTTAATGTTTTGGGCAATTGATAAAATTGGTCTTTTGCAAGTCAGTTTCAGTTATCGTCATTATTTCGCCATTTTACAGTCTCTAAATTACGATATCCACCAAATTAAGCATTTTAGTTAATGACGTTTTTTTCTGACGGATAAATCTACGTTTGAAATCCAAAGATAACTTTTTTAAACAAACGTATGAATGTTGACGTCACTGATATATATAATATAAATATCAGGACGTCAAAATATATTCGTGCGCATTTGATAAATTCAAATTAAATAAAATTGTATTCATTTCAATTCCAAGAATCACTTTGAAACGTCTTAAAGCTAGGTGAGTCTAAGAGCCTGTCCAGATGGGGCGTTTTACGCGCGTTTTACGCGCGGTTCCTCAATCGCGCGTAAAACGCGAGCAACTATTTGGTAGGAGCGCGCGTAAAACGCGGCATCTGGACGCAATATAAATTGAAACGCGCGAGGGCACTCGCGCGTAAACATTCGCGCGTTCTCCAGATACTAGAGTGCTATACATCCCGTCCAGACGCTGCCGTGCGATTCCTCAATCGCGCGTAAAACGCGAGCAACTATTTGGTAGGAGCGCGCGTAAAACGCGGCATCTGGACGCAATATAAATTGAAACGCGCGAGGGCACTCGCGCGTAAAACGCTCCATCTGGACAGGCTCTTAGTGCCAGTTCCACGCGACCAAGCCTAGAATCGCCATTTTGACGCTGTAAGCCATGGCGAGGGTCCACAGGGCTAAAATTAGTGATGTAGTTTGTTCTAGGGACTCACGTGTGGCACTCACTCATGGATGGCGTTTCTAACTGAGTGGGTCACCAATTTAGGTGTCAGCCTAAACTGGATAGTGTACTAAAAAAACCTTCTTTTTGATCGGTGATTGACGTACATTATACCTAGGTACATTAAGCGTGGATCAATTTTATCAAATTGTCCAATATAGCTATATTATGCTATGTAGCTGTATGTATGTAGTGTTAGTGTCATTTGGAACCAATCCTCGTTATTTATTAGTATTGAGTTGTTCTACAACTCAGATATTTCAACTTGAGACCGATTAGAATGAATGAATGGACATACTTTATTGTACACAAAATGGTTAGAATGAATGAATTAAATATTCTTTCATTCACTTTATTGTACGCAAAATCACTACAGACTTTTCTATCAATTTATTAATAAAGTACCACTGATCTATTCAGTGGAACAAAGAAGTAGCAACGCTGTTTTATCTTTATGGTTCAATATTCATTCATTTTGTAGGTCTCATGTTGAATGAGTTATATAGATCAGTAAAACTGGCCTAAGTTGTTAATATTTGTAGTAGTAGACATTTGATTGCGCTTATAATATAATGGTGTTTAATATCTACTATTGTATACACTTTAGTTTTTATTTTCTTAATTGTTCTTTGTCTAACGTAGATGTATTAATGTACCTACTTATAGATGGTTTAATAAAAATCGTAGAAATATGTATTTAAAGTTGACGCTTACAAAATGTATTGCATTAATATATTCCAATAGAATAGTAGTTAAGAGTATATTATTATAACCCCAAAATGTACGTGATATGAACAATAATATATTTCGCGTTTTTATTGTACAAAGATTTACAAAATATAATATAAAAGTAGGTATTGTAATTTTTGTTGAACATGTATATTTAGCGATGTACCTATTTTGTTATGCATAATAATTTATAACACCAAATAGTACCTTTCAGATGTGTCATTATTGCATAGAGTATGTTGTAAGCAGTGTGTAGCAGTTTTGTTGAATAAATGTCATGTTTCAAATATAATGGTTTTCAATCAAGATCCAATTCACCATCAGAATTTAGACAATCATCTAGAGCTCTCAAAATCTCAAAAGACAAATATAGGTATAAATATAGGACATTATAATTGTCCCAAGATAATAAAGTTCTCCTTGGAACAAGAAAAAAAATTGTAGCTTTACTTTTAAAATACTTTTTAGGCATATTTGGTTTTTGACAAAATGATATTTATTTTAAAATTAATATGCGAGTAAAAACGAGTTTAATTAAATAACATTTCGAATAATTATATTGTTAACCAAAAAGGTATATTGTAGAATTTCAGACGCCTTTGGCTTCATGCCTGTAGCACACTTCGGCTGCGGAACCGTTACAGCGGAACCGTTACAGCGGTACCGCAGTAATTTCGTATTGTCCCGTGTAGGAGAAGCGGTACACTAGCAAAACTGCCTGTTCTAACGCATAGATTTGACTGTATTCCATCTCTTTCTCCGCGCGGTTTCGTCGATCTGCTCCGCCACTAGCCACACTACCGCGCTTTAGCCGCCGTTTTTTTCACTTGATCGCAACGAAATTCATCTAGCGGTGCCGCTTGTACGGTTCCGCAGCGGAGGTGTGCTACGGGCGCTAACAAAGATATTTGATAACGAATGAAAATGTGATTTCATTGAAACAACGGCATTTTCAGGAAATCGGACGTCAAGTTTTGAGATGTTGATTGCGAAGAAGATGACGTGAAGCGAGGGTTAATTCGAGTTATTTCCGCTCGTGTCATTTAAATGAAACGTTTTCTCGATCTTTGTGCGCAGTTTGCGATGGTCTGATTGGGCTTTTTTAGGCATTCAAACAAACAATCGATTTTTTCTTATAAGTTTTCAACGTGGGCAAATATATATATACTTTTTGATCGAATATTTATTTATAACTTACTGTTTTGCAGACACGTCTTACAAAATGAAAGAATAAATATGACCTATGTGTGAGGAATCACCAACCATTATATTTAAAAAATATAAATATAATGGTTGGATTTTTTTATTGGAATGTTTTACTAGGCTTCATTTAAAAAAGAGGGCACGCTTTTTTTAAATGAGGCCTAGTAAAACATTATTCCCAAAGGGCAAATAATGTCGCGGGCTGTCCTCTAGTATTGTTTTATTATAATTTGTGACTTCCTTAGTTCCATCTCACCCGGATTCATGGCTTGAAAAGGCGGGAAAGGGGCAGACCTGTTGCTGTCTGTATTATTATACCCTATTCTATAATATAAAGGGGAGAGGGGGGAAGGGTTATCAAATCTCAGATATTTGTCAGGGGTTCTGTAGATTCAAGATTCCATCGCGCCTGTCGAGTCAGTCAGTGTTGTTGAAACTGCCGCCGAGAGCGGCCGCGTACCTCCAGTCGACTACCCTGAATATGCGTAGTTTTTTATCGTAATTTCTTCTTGGAACCGATAGTGGTTTTGGAGTAGACAGAAAAACTTTGACGAATTGTTATCTCCTATCTATTTGCAAGTTGCAGTGACAAAATTTTGTGAAATCATTCAAAAAATACAAGAGAATCAGTTAAAAAGGCTTTTTGATAATCCTAAATACACCTACGCGTGAAATAATTAAATCAACAAAAACTTTCTATACACGTTCGTTCGAAGTGTTAAAAAATGCGTTTTATCACAATCTACATTTTTCTTCTAACTCCGTATTTCTCCGGGTCTACTAAAAGTAAAACGGTTTACAACATCGGCGTTCTCATGGCTTCTCAAATAGATTCCCCATTCGACCTGGAGCGGTGCGGCCCAGCAGTGGACCTAGCTCTGGATAAGATTAACGAGAAGTTTCTGGCACATCATGGGGTCGAGCTGCAGAAGGTTCAAGGAAGGTAAGCTCACGAATGTTGCTACAGAAGTTTTTTTAAATTAAAATAAAAACTTATGCTTGCAAAGCTTTTTTTATTAATTTAAGTTGCTTGATACAATTTACTAGTTGACCCGCTCGCAACTTTGTTTAACTTTCTTGCATGTTTTATTGAACAACAACAACAAAACAAAATTAGTTAAAAAAAAGCAAGACTTCTGCTTTTTTATTATAGTAAATCTAGGCCAGTGTTTAGAAATTTATATAAATTTTACAGAGTTTTCAGTCTCTACAGTTTTAATGTGGCTTTATGAATAAAGCTTTATAAAACAATTATTAGGGTGTTATATTGTATTCTAAGCAAGTATTTATAAAAAAAATATAAGCATATCAGCTATCTAGTTCCCATAGTACAAGCTCTGAATAGTTTAGGGCTAGATTGTGTTGTGTGGATTTCCCACAATATTTATTTTATTTTTATTTATATCAGCTATCTGGTTCCGCTAGTAAAATATTGTTGTGTGGTTTATTTATTGAACATAGCAACTAAATAAAATATGACCTCTTCAGATATAATTATAAGTTTAAAAAACTTGAGAAAGCGACTTCATTGCCAAACGGCTAAACCGATTTTAATGAAATTTGTTTGGGACAATCTGGACGTAAAAATAAGCTTCCAAATAAAAAAATAATTTTCTAAATCGGTTCATAAATGACGGAGGCATGCAGTTACAAACATTAAAAAAAATATTTAAAAAAAAATGGCAACACTGATTTTAATAAAATTTAAATGGGACCAATCTGGAAGCAGTACCTTTCAGATAAAAAATTTTTTTTTCAAATCGGCTCACAAATTACGAATATATGCGGTAACAAACATAAAAAAAAAAAAAAAAAAAATACAACTGAATTGAGAACCTCCTCCTTTTGGATTGGAAGTCGGTTAATAAAAGTCAGCCAAATCTATTTTCTATTATACTCGAAGCTTCCCGATTTTTAAGTCGACTGTATCTGAAATGTGTTTTATAGATCAAATGCGAACATCGGATGCATCTCAATCTAATTTCCGGTGTGAGTCTATAGTCCATTCTATAGTGTATACGCTTCACAAGCTGCATATAATATGCTACTTGTATGCACGGGTAGATAACAGGATTAAATCCTGAAGTCAATAATTTCGCAAACGGTTCTAAAATTTAGACTAGTTTTGGTTAACGTAAAGTAACGATCAAAAGATTTTCAGTCGAAGGTTGCCGACGTCTATTGAAAAATCCAGGGGAATCCCCAGCTCTTTAGGTGATTCCTATTAAGCACTTGTTTGTGTACATAATATTTAATAAATTATAGTTTAAAAAACTAAAAAAAAAAACGCTTTTATAAATAATTGAACTAAAAAGTTAAAAATAAAACCTAAAACAGTATATTTTTCTTTCGCCGTCAATTCATCAAAATGGCATCGACTTTCAGTATGATACGAATATCGTATTTCAATTATTATCGGAATCAGTCTTTTTACATCATGCTCATCTTAGGAGGCTAAAAACTGTGAAACAACTCCTCGCTCGCAAACTTTGACGTTTTGAAAGATATAAAAACCCTGAACTTATTTTTTCTACTTAAAAGTTTACTGAACGGAATGTACGGAAACCAGTTATGCAAACTTTTAAGTAATGTACAAGAATCAACATTATTTTTTTCTATTTTCGAGATCAGTGTTTGTAATTTGACTTGGTCAAATTATATAGGTCAAATAGTATATATAGGCCACCTGATGTTAAGTGGTAACCATTGCCATAAAGCATTGCCTCGTAGGCCTACAATGCGCTGCCCTGCGTCCATCAACTTGAGGTATACAGATGTTCAGCCTGACGTCTCAGTAATTTCACACCCACACCCTTCAAACCAAAACACAGCGATGCTGCTTCACAGCAGAAATAGGCATGGTGGTAGTACTTCCCCGGACGAGCCACGCACAAAGAGCTCTACTACTGAACCTACGTTTAAAAGCGCAATGCATTACTTACGAGTACACGTGTACCTAATAGCCACCTATGTAGTGGTACATGCGAGATCTGTCTGTGGTTACAGTTACATGCTATTTGCCCGACGTGTTAAGGCCTGCGCACGTCTAGGCGATGGCGATGGCGATCAGTGAAACGCTGACAGATATCGCTGTCATATTTGACAGCGTTTCGTTGATTGCCATCGCAGAACGCTTAGATGTGCGCAAGGCTTAAATATATTAATGCGTTCAGAGCTATCAGAATATTAGAACAAAACAGAATGTTCTTGTAAAATAAAACATCTTGTTGTTTCAACTACTAAATATACCATAGAAATTTACGAAGATATTTCGAAACAAGTATAATAAAAACGATAAACTAACGTAAAGTCCAAAAAGTCACTATTTAGGTATGACTTGGTAATACAATCATTAGCCCCCACCACTACTACATGGTGTAATATTGTGTAACTGTGTATGCATATACCTACTTATTGTTTTTATTTCACCATCGTCCTCGTACTTTTCAAGTCCAGTCCATCCCAAGGTTTTCAGAAAGAGATCGTTTTAGTGATAAAACTGCCCATTGTATTCCACTGTGATGTTTCTCTGAATCCCTTTGTCAACGAGCCAATGGCCTGTTCCCCAAACATGTTGTTTTCAATGCGATCTCACGTCAATCGAGCTTCTTACATAATGTACATACATACCTTATTAACATCAAAACCTAAAAGAGTACAAACCTTCTTTCAATATAACACAAAGCATTTTCTATCTATCTACTACGCCATGACATGTAATAACGTAATTGGTGGGTAACCTCTAAGAAAAATATCGATTCTCGTGGGATCTCTAAAAAAGAAATATTCTGGTATTGATTAAACTGCAAAACACTTCTACGGCGTAGACCTTGTAGAGGGTCTACGTAGAGCAAACGTCTACGGCGTAGATAGTCTACGACTTAAAAAGTCTACGTTTTACTGCAAATCTATATATATAAATCTTTCGTGTCACAATTTGGAACGCGATAAACTCCGAAACTACTGAACGGATTTCGATAAAATTTTGCAACTGCCTTTAATATGGCCGGACTTAAAATATAGGATAGTTTATATTCAATATTTTGGTGTTATTCATTTATAAAGGGCAAAAGTTTCGAAATCTATGTCTATCCCTTTCTATCACGTAGGGACTTATATATGTCTATCCCTTTCTATCGCTTAGGGATTTTTCGGAAAATTCTCGACTTTGACGAGGAACGAACGCTCTAGAATGTCTTTGAGGTTCTGGAATGATCAAATTTAATTCAAAGACTGAAATTATTCGGCTAGCATCCGGAATGCATCCAAACGTTAGTAATCCAGAATTATCTAGAATACTCAAATATACCCATGCAAACGGTTCTGAATTCTAGATTTGGACAAAATGTTCTAGAAAATAGTGCTCCTAAACGTTATAGAATGTTCTTTCATCATCATCATCAATTGATATCAGTCCACTGCTGGACGTAGGTTCACCTTGAGTAACATAGGCTATATTTATGTGTTTAAAAAAAAAATGTCCACCCGAGCGAAGCCGGGACAGGCAGCTAGTAGTACAATAAATTGTTGGTTATTGAAGCGATCTGTAATTAAATGTATAGTTTCATTCCTATCCATAAATTTGAAGTAACGACTGAGTTCTGACGTTATGTTTGATGATAGCTCTAAACTTGCATTGCTATAAAACCTTATTGAACCATCAACTCCATATTCTCGTCATGCAGTCGGTTTACTGCTGGTATTTCTACGTGGAGCCAGTATCACACAACTCGGAGTAACGTGTTCGATACGAACGTTATGGTTAAAAACAAAAAAATTTAGACCGCGGGTTCTAAGAAACTTTTCATCAATAATAATCAAAAATTAAAAATATTTATTATCAATTCACTACCGAAAAGAAAATTAGTATTCAGAAACAATGCTTGAGTCTGAGTCGAGCCTCAGACAATATTTGTTGACAATTCTCAATTGAAAAGTGTCTAAAATCTATGTTTGAGGCTAGATTTAGACGACACTGTTTTTGAATTCGGGCCTAAGTCGTTTAGACCATCGCCTAAAAAAGTCAACCGCTAGACGAAGACCTCCGACATATATTTTCAGTTATTGTTACTTATAATTCCTATAATTCATTACCTATAATTCTCATAATTTCTTAATCTCTCACTAGCAAGAGAGACAAATTCTGACTTTTCCGAATGTTTTAAAATAACCACCACCACTTGAAGCATTTTGTAAACTCTTTTAGGTCTCCCGCGATAGAGGCTAGTCCTAGTGCGGGGTCCATTGTATATCTAGATTTCTGTAAAACTAATTCCTCGATTAAATATGACTGCCTTTACAGCTCAGTTGGTAGTAGCTCTGCCATCTGCGCTTGAGGGCGTGGGTTCGATTCCCACCGAGAACAAATATTTCTGTGGTGAACATAGATGTTTGTTCTCTGTCTGGGTGTTATATTGTATTCTATGTATGTATTTACAAAAAAAAACTATTCAAGTATTATATCAGCTATCTGGTTCCCATAGTACAAGCTCTGCTTAGTATGGGGCTAGATAGTGTTGTGTGGATTGTCTGCATTATTTATTATTTATTTTATTTGTTTATAAATATCTATATCTATAGTGGACTATAGATTAAAAAAACAAACTAAACTAAACTTGAAGCTCTCGATAATACAAGTCATTGGAATGACTTGTAGGTATTATAGAGAGCTTCAAGTTTAGTCAGACTGTACTGTCTGCCGTAGAATTAATATTGCTGATGTAGCTGATGCATTAGTTTCTAGACGAGGTTTTTTATTCATATTTTACTGGCGGGGATGTTTCTTTTATTTTTAGCTCTTTCAAATACTTTTCATTGCTTTGCCTGAACTTGCTTATATAAACATAGCATATATTAAGTTTTTAAATTATGATTTATATTATCAAAGCTTCATGGGATGGTTAGCAAAATCTATTCATTTATTCCAACTTTGAAATTTGAAATTTGCTTTGAGTTTTCTGTATTGCGACCTTAGAAAGGGCTTAGAATCGTTATTCCTGGAAATGTATAAGGTAGGACTACTTATGTCCAGCAGTAGACTCTTTCTGGATGATGATGATAAATGTGACTCAATACAAAACAATCACACCTTCATATAGGTTGTCTGGAAGTGATCGCTCTTAGCGATAAGGCCGCCCAGTGAACTCATTTTTTTTCAAATTCAAAGTAAATTTATTGCTTGAAATACATGTCGAAAAGATGTTTAGTTATAATAGGTAATGTCCAATGTATTCTGATAAATATTTAAAATTACAAGGTAATGTCATGAAAATAATTAAATTAATTATGAGAATTTTATTAGAAATAAAAACATTTATGTGATTCAGGGCAAAATAATAATAAAAGTACTACAAAGATGTGCTATATTTTTTTAAATTTATTTCATTATGTACAATAAAGAGTTAATCTATCTATCTATCTTACCACACCTGACACAGGAGCTGATATAACGCTATCAGTAAGAATCCGAAAAAACTGACTTGAGTTAAAGAAAAGGTAAGTCGGCAACTATAAAAATTTTAAAGCATCTATTTTTATAGTAGTCGGATTATAATTTTTTTGGTATTATATTGGAATGAGTATCATTCAATTTTTTTGTTGCAGCTATCCAACATGTTCGGGAGCCCTAGCGCCAGGGTTGGCAGCGGACATGCATTTCAAGAATGACGTGATTGCGTTTGTGGGCCCCGCTTGTGCCTTCGCACTGGAGCCCGTCGCAAGACTCGCTGCTTACTGGAACACACCTATCATCACTGGCATGGGTGATCAAGTAAGTATCACCACCTAAAGTCAAAACTCAAAGTAAAATATCGGTTGTCTGTAAAGTTTACTGACGATAGTTGAACGTGACAACGTCATAGAGCTGTCCACGCGGACGCATCGCTCACTCAAGTAGGAGAGAGAGATGTCGAACGCTGCCGAACGCGGAGGCAAATTTTGCCTCTTTGTCGCTCGTTCCACGCTCTCGCTTGCACTTCAAGCCTTAAATGGATCGCCTCAGGGCGAGCTAACGCCGCTTGAGTCATGTTTTTCGTGCGTGCAGCCGGCTCCATCGAATTATAAGACGTTGTCACGTCAAAAAAAAAAACATTTCAATCAAAAGAAATAAATATTGTAGACAATCTACACAATACTATCTAGCCCCAAACAAAGCAGAGCTTGTTCTATGGGAACCAGTAAGCTGACATAATACTTATATACTTTTTTTGTAAATACATACTTAAAATACAATATAACACCCAGACAGAGAACAAACAAATTGAAAAATAGAAAAACTATTAAAGTGGACAATTATTAGATAAAATAGGTACGTAGGCCTTTCTGTTAAATAATTTGGTTCTCGACATGATAGCTAATTATCAAACCCAAAAAATGTTCGACACTAGTAGGGTTGAAAAAAAATTGGGTTTGATATTTTTACGGTGTATTTTGTAACGCGTTGTATAAATCATCTAAAATAGATGCAAAGGCCTGTTTGTTTTTTTTTTATTGTTTGGAGAATACTGTTGCCTGAACATTAACGGGCATCAAAGAAATTGTTGGACGAATTCTTAAAGCCACATAAAAGCTTATTAAAACCATAACGACTGTGTTCCCATGCCAAAGAATGTTACATTAGCGTGCTGGAAAGATAACTGGTACACTTTAATAAATCTTGTTTATGTTCTGTTCTGTCCATTCCAAGGTTGCCTGGTAGAGATCGATGTTAGCGATAAGGCCACCCATTGTGTTACTGTAACTATTTTTTTTAGCTAAAAACTGTTTTCTGTATCTATCACTATCTTCTTTACTCACAAGTGTTTCTTGTGTAAACGATAAACAGTGTGCAAGCAACTGCTATCTCTTATTACTAGGTAATAATAAACAGAGACAGAGCTAACTTTAAGCAATGTCTCACACATAAATAACGCTTTTAAGACTATATATTCATAATGTTACATGTTTGAATATTTGGATGTTTGCTTTGTCACTTCATCACGTCGAGTTTGAGCCGATATAAAACAAACTTGAAATTAATAAAGTTGATGAAATGGAATGGCATAATGTGTTACTTCTTACTTAAGGGGCCGGCGGAGGTCAAATTTTCATACAAACGTAATACCAAAATGGTTACTAATTTAAGCAAATTTTCACTATATTATTGTAATTATTGTATTTTTATTGTATTTATCTAGGTTCCTGGGCAGTTTTTATTTTAAATTACTTACCTCAAATGAAATTAACGCCAATCACACTTTACAATGAAAAAAAATGCGTAAAATGCGATTGGTGTTTATTTCTTTTGAGGTAAGTAATTTAACATAAAAACTGTTCAGGAACCTAGATAAATACTATACGAATACAGTTATTACAATAATATAGTGTAAATCTGCCTAAACTAGTAATAATTCTGGTATTACGTTTGTATGAAAATTTACCCTCCGTCGGCCTCATAATTTAAACTTTCGTGATCATAGCTCATACGGAATCGACTACACGGGTAGGTATATTTATCGCGTAAATTACCTTATTTTATTTATTTTTAATAAAAATAATAAAAAACATAATGACCTTAACTTTAGTATTTTATGTTAAATTTGGAATGTCCTATTTTTGTGGTGTAAAATCTATTTACCTAACAAAATAGGTTGAGATTTCTATGTTTGCGTGCTGACTTCCTTCTTCGACTTTTTTTAACAAGCAATTAATCCAAGTCAAAAAAGAATAATCAGTGAAGTACTCAATACTCAATACATTTATTGCATAAACATGGTTTAGTTTAAGTACATATGTACATAGTTCATAGGTGTAAATCAGTATCACATGAACCCTGTGTATCGGGTAAAGCAACATGGAGGTAGGCCGAGGCTTATACACAGTAGTTGGTACGTATTTATAGACCATGCCTAGAATAACAGACAATTTTTTTTGACTTTAACATTATATGAATAGTTTCCCAGCTGTTAAGATTGAGCTGGTAACGTCTGGTATTCGCTTTTATGAGCTGCGAGTATATTTTTATTGTTCTGCTTGGATTTCTTATGAAATATAATGCTTAGTTTCGTTAGAGTGCTTTGTATAACGAAAGTTAGGTTGAGTGAACAAAAGTAAACTTTTAAGATTTTAATTTAATTAATGCTTACAATTTATTTTTCCAAATTTAAAAGGGTTTAAAGAGCTTTGTTGGCTTAAAATAATGAGTATAATAGATAACCATCATATCTTTTTCATTTCTAGGTTCTCTTAGGTTTTATCTTTTTAAAATGCTTTTGTTTGTCTTCAATATTCTGGTTTCTTTCTATCGTAAATAAAAAAGCGGCTAATGTGTTGGGTAATTATACTTATTTCTAAAACAGTAAAGAAAGTGATCTTGAAAGTTCAAAGCATCGCTCAATAATTGAGATAGAAAAGTTATAAAATAGTAAAAGAAACTATCTTAATAACGTATTCTGCGAGCGTGCTACGCCGTAGCTTGTCTACGCACGCGTAGCACGTATTCACGTAGCATGTTCCTATTTATGTTGCAGATAGTCTAAAAAACTCTGTATTTTGCCTAGTTTTTTTTACGAAATTACAAAGACTATAGTATCACCAGATCATCACCGCCTGCAGCGGTCCAAAAAGCCTCCCTTTTAAATTTCACTTACACAGGTAGAACCATTTTGAACCTACTCTATCCACTGACTTCTTGTTATCTGACTGGTCTCTCAGCTCAGTTGGTAGAAGCTCTGCCTTCTGTGCCATAGGTCGTGGGTTCGATCCCCACCGAGAACTAATATTTGTGTGGTGAACGCAGATGTTTGTTCTCTGTCTGGGTGTTATATTATATTTTAAGAAAATATGCATAAGTATTATATCAGATATTTGGTTCCCATAGTACAAGCTCTGCTTTGTTTGGGGCTAGACAGTGTCGTGTTGATTGTCTATAATATGTATTTATCTTCATAGAGTGCAGTGCTGCTCAGGCTGATGGTAATAATGATTTTATCTAATTTTAAAATATTATTCAAATTTCGACTTTCCCTGTAACATTTACACGATCGGTATTACTACACGGCAGCCAGCGTTCAGGGTGATGTAAGCGAGTGATTTTTATTACTTACAGTAAATACACAATGTTTTATTTATACAAATACAGCTGTAATTCACGCGAAGAAACGAGGTCGATCATTTATTTTCATCATCATATTTATCCAATAATCTGTAAATAATAGTAGGTATATATATTAAGTATTTATTTTTTATTTAAATTGATATAGTTCAGTTGGTCCTCGGTGGCCGCCGTGAGGTCACTTCGGTTCCATCTGAAAACCAGCGTCACTCACTACGCTTGTAGTGGGTGGCATATAGCTGAGATGGAACCGGTTTTGGCTCACGCGCATAGGGATACGCGCACAGACGGATTTGTGCTCCACTTACATATATTTGTATTTACTCTTTGTTCTGTTTACTATTCTGTTTTCTTTCTTTTTGTGCTATGTACTCTGTTTGTGCTGTGTTTAAGTGTGTTGTGTGTCCAAAATAAATGTATTTTCTTTCTTTCTTTCTATCCAGTATAATTTCTTGTTTTTTCCGTTAGATAAAAATATGTCCCCACCACTCGGTGGGGATCGATTGGGGATTATAAAATACTATTAAGTATTGTTAACCTGTTTTGGGAATAGGACATCTCTAATTGGATCAAGCAACGGGACACATCCCTAGGGTAGAGAAAAAAAAATCGGTTGTCTGTAAAGTCGGTTTACTGACGATAGTTGAACGTGACAACGTCATATGAAAATACACAGATGTCGAACGCTGCCGAACGTGGAGGCCGATTGTGCCTCTTTGTCACTCGTTCCGCGCTCTCGCTTGCACTTCAAGCCTTAAATGGAACGCTTCAGAGCGAGGTAACGCCGCATGAGTCATGTTTTTTCGTGCGTGCAGCCGGCTCCATCGAATTATAAGACGTTATCACGTCAAAAAGAAGAAGAGGGTGGCGTCTGGCGTAGTTGTATTATTTGCCGTGCAGTAAAGTAAAACAGAGTAGCTATAATCAATGAAGAGTTTTCGCCGTAAAATTATGTATCATATTTAAAAAAGTAGATGAGTATTACATCAGCTATCTGCTTCCCATATAAAAAGCTTTGCTTAGTTTGGGGCTAGATAGCATTGTGTAGACTGTCCACCAATATTTATTGATTGATATTATATTAAAATGCCTCACAGAGCAAGTACGCCGAGAACGTGCCCTACTTACTCGTAATTTACTGCCTAAATTAGTTGTATATTAGTTCGTTTAATATTAACCTGATTCGAAATACACCTGTATTTAGTTACTATGACCTGGTTTACATATTTTGTATAATTTATGCCAATTTGTAATCCCAATCCTACTCATAAATGCGAGTTCTAGTGAATTGGTGTGTGTGAATATTTGTTTTGCATTTCTTCGAAATGGCTGGTTTGGACGGAATTTTGTATCAATGTAGATTATATTATATTATAACAGCATTGCTGTGATTTGGTTTAACGGGTGTGGATGCTGGTTAAATTACTGGCACGTGAGGCTGAACATCTGTGTGCCTCAAGTTGGACGCAGGGGAGGTGCATTGTAGGGCACGTTCCTGACGTGCGTGACCTACGAGGCGATGCTTTGTTATAGGCGATGGTTACCACTTAACATCAGGTGGATCATATGCTTGTTCCGTCAACTAAATATATAAAAATAAAAAATTACACGTGTAATTTTTATTTATCCAGAGAAACAAAAAAACTACATAGCCGCGAGTAAAAAGGTGGGTCGTAGCTAGTAAACCAATAAATTAATTGGATTAGAAGAACACGCAGACGCAATTTCAGGAACGTCTGAGGACGATTGAATTAATCCAAAGCTAGATAGCGTGGTTTACTAATGATGACAATCAGAGTAATTCGAGTCCAAATAGTCCCTGGGGATGAAGCGATTAAATTAAAGGTTAAGGGGTGGTTTTCTAGTCAATGACGACCACTGCGGTTGACGACTAGTCTTCTGGGGTGCGAGATATACGGGCACGATCATACTTAAAAAAACATCGGTTGTCTGTAAAGTCGGTTTACTGACGAAAGTTCAACGTGACAACGTCATACAGCTGTCCACGTAGACGCATCGCTCACTCAAGTAGGAGAGAGACAGATGTCGAACGCTGCCGAACGTGGAGGCCTCAGAGCGAGGTAACGCCAAGGATTTTATATACTATCTGGATAACGCACGAAGATTAAAAATCAATATTTCATTCATACAAACTTATGCTGTAATTACTATACTATAAAGTTTATTTTTTTCTGTCTCAACTCAGAATAGAAAAACGAACTACATGAGAGACTCAAAAATAGTAGTTTGTCCTTGTCTAGCAAGTTGCCATTGCAAAACAAAAAGTATTTGGTAGATTTAGAAGATTTCTCTCATTTCAATTAATTTAATTAAAAATAGGTCATTTGAATTCTTCTAACTTAATATTTTTTTATTTTGCGTGTTTGATATTTTTTACGATAATATTGCAAGTAGGTACAAGTTGTAAATGCTATTTATAAGAAGTCATATTAGTAATATTTCGTCAGCTGCAAGCGGCAATACTGGCTATAACTAAAAATGGCGATGTGACGTGGTTTGTTGATCTAAAATTACTGGTGTGGTTTTTGTGATTTTTAGCTAAAGGAATTGATATTATTCGTCAAAATGGTTCATTATTGCTGCGTAAATGGTTGCAAAAAGGAATGGTATCCCGGTTGCGGCTTAACATTTCACAGGTGAGCTATTTTAAATGTTTTTATGTAAGTGGTGTTATAGGGTGTCCATGAATATCAGAGGGCCTAGGAACAAAGATTGTAATAAGTAGGTACAATTATTATGGTTTAATTTTTGTAGAGGTATTGCATACTATTACACAAGCATGACGACTATGTTAATGAGTCACGAAAAAAATTGAAACCGAATACAGTACCTTCAATCTTTAAAATGGAAAGTCATACTTTTATAATAGGTGGTCATAAAAGTTATAATTACAAGAAGTAATAGAATAGAATAGAAGTTAGAAGTAATATAAAAGTTATAATTACTTAATTGTGTTGTATCAAAGATAATATGTTTTGTTTATTTACAGATCAGACCTACAGCAGTGATTTATAAATTGAGCAGTATACTGCTCAATGTTTTAATGTTATAACATTAAAAAGCCCAGAAAAGAAAGAAGTGCCACAAAGTGTCAGAAGCCATGCTCGTCAGGACCACCTGAGAAAAAAGCTAGGAGGGAAGAATCCGAAAAATCAACCCAATTGAACTTAAATACTAATACGCCAATACACAAATACAAAAACACATACATACGCACATAAAATGCCAAATTGCCCAAGTTGTTTATAAGATCTTCGTTCGCTTCGCTCACTCGATCAATTATAATACAAGTTGGAATATAAAAGATTGTACCTTAACATTTACTTGTTTTATTTTTTAGAAAACATAATTATTATGCCTAGTAAGTACCTAGTTTTTATACTTAATTGCGTATCTGGGCTCGTGTGAAAATCAATAAAGCTATTTTTCTCAGAAATAAGAATATTCCCAGAAATAAGCCCTAGCTAGCTCGATTATTCACCCCCGTAAACCGCCATACTGCAAATTTCATCGAAATCATTACAGCCGTTTTAAGAACGTGAATACAAATCAGTTTGTGCAAATAAATAAACAAATATTGCTAGTTTAGGATAGGTAGTAATTTATTCTAATAAACAAGATACACCTACAGTGCTTTAAGAATCAGGTAAAAAAAAAAATATCAAAAGAAATATTCATGAAGTGCCTATGTTGTTACCTATAATAATAGAGGGAAGGGAGGCCTTCGCCCTGTACGGGGAAACAAAAGTCAGTAATTAACAAATCAGTACATTTTATTTCAAGCAGTTTCTTTCGATTTTATAAAAAGTACAGATGTGTGGACATCCTACTTAGAAAGAGATGCGTTACTACTTTGGTGCTCTCACCGGGCTCGTTTTTAGGAAACACTGCGTTATCCAGTTTACGAAGTATGTAGATTCATGGGTAACGCTGCATGAGTCATGCTTTTTCGCGCAGCCGGCTCCATCAAATTATAAGACGTTGTCACGTCAAAACCTATCCCAGTCTCAACGATTGCATATCCCAATTTGTAGATTGAAAATGGAACATCGTGATTGTACGGGGACGTGCCCGCGCACATGACGATGATGATAATGGGACCGGGAAGGTCAGGAAAACGAAACGGATGCTCGGCCGCTGATGAGTCTTTGCAACTGTATAATCATCTTCTTCTAAATATATAAAACCCTTACGTTACTGACTGACTGACTGACAATCAACGCTCAGCCTAAACCGTAAGTCCTAGAAGCATGAAACTTAGAGGGTATGTCTCTTTTATAACATAGGGGTGCACTAAGAAAGGAAATTGGAAAATGATTTCCCTAAACGGAGAAAAAGAGGAAAAACTTTTAAAAGATAAATCAACGGGCGTAACGGCAAAAGGGCGAGCGAAGCCGCGGGCGTCCGCTAGTTAAAACTAAACTAACTACTAAAGTGCTAACTATGCTAAATAGCATAGTTAGCACTTTAGTAGTTAGTGTTTAGTTTTAGTGTACATTTGTATAAAATGATAAATGTGCGGTTTTGGCCTGTACAATGATCCATTTTCAATGTTCTAGAATTTGTAGGTACGATTTCAATCTTAATTTTACAAGAGTAAGATTGAAATAGAATTGAATTTGAAATTGATTTGCACATTTTAAACATGGAAGAGCTACAGTAGCATTAAAGAAATTACACAGAAAACAACAGATAAATCTATCTAGAAAAGACGATTTCAACGAATTGAAATCGTCGTATTGTGGACAATTCACACAACACTGTAGTCCCAACTAAGAATAGCTTGTATGATGGGAACCAGATGGAATGATTTATTTTGCTTGAAGTATGGTTGTGTACAGGTCTATATCTTATTGAGTTCACACACTTCACTGCTAACAAAGAAAAAAAAAGCATAAGATGGTACAAATAAAAACTTAAAAAATAAATAATTACCAGAAAGAATAGATAATGGCAGATAAAAGTTATACGATAGTAGTTATGTGCTCAAACTGCGTAAAGCTTATCCTGTCAGAACCTTGTTCGTACCCAGCCAGCTTGAAAGCTTTCTAACTTGTAGCGCAGATTATAGAGTTGACCTCTCACAAGAATTTTCTAGCTCTTGCTCGGGTGAGAGAGAATTATCTCACCCGATGGTCCCAAAACACTCGCACTCAGATACGGTGTAGTGCTAGGGCAAAAGAGACAATAAATCATCATAATAATCTTACAAATATCAATCTCACTTATCTCCGAAAAGGGTGAACGGATTTGGTTGAAATTTTGTATGAATGTAGATTATACTCTGGATTAGTACGAGCAAACCTATACAGCCATACTTCTAAACGCAATTTAAATTTAATCATTGCTTAAATTTAGCCCTGTCACTGTTTGTCATTACCCAGTGATAAGAGATGGCAAGTACAGTTTATCTATTGATATATTTTCATAAGGCCAATTATTAAAATATGTACATAACCACAAAGTTTGAGGTCAAAATCAGTTTGACTAAACTGCGGTGCGCAGTAAAGTATATTTTTGTCATTTTATAATTTTAACATAGCATTTGTTTCACGTGGCACAAAATTATTTGCAGAGGAATCTCGAATGTTTGTACAAAATTCTGGAACTTTCCTTCTCGGTTTGCGTCTCAGCTATAGTATTACTCTAAATTGACACATAAACTGCTACGGCTCTCTGAATTTACGTATGTAACCCTTATTTTCTCGAATCTCGAGCTTCAGAGCTTCGCTTATAGTTTTTACGTTTTACTGACGATGTAAAAGTTTCGTATAAGTAAATCAACTTATGGTTCAACTTTTACCTCTACTATTCCACTTAGAAGTTCTAAAAAGATCTTGAGTAGGGTACAATTATGTACAAAGTGATCTGAGAGTGTTAACACCATGCCTGAAGATCATAGCAGCAGTGAGCCCATTATTTGAAAAGTCAACTAAAAAAATTGCTGATTAAAGCTCTCCCCACACATCAGTACCGTGTCTGGAATTGGGGATAGACCTTAAAGATATTAAAAGTATTGAAATCATACATGAATAATTATCTCCGTCTTAGCATGATTTATCTAACATGCAAATATTTGCTTGGAGGTAACATAAAAGTCTTGAACTTTGAAACAAAACAAACGTAATAATCCCAGCGACAACATTGCTTACTCCACTTGTCGCAAATAAATTCACCTATTTATCTAGTCATGTTTATTCTACTCTCTATTTTAGCTCTCTCAAACATGAACAAACAACTTTTTTAGCATGAAACACATCACTGAACAAGCGTTATCTCTAAAGACGGTGCCGTCATATCGCGTTCTTCGTTCCCCTTTTTCGTACAATATTATGCATGATTAGCCATTATTAAATAAAGGCTCGAAGACACCGCCTTAGCTTCAAAGTACCAAGTCAAAATCTGACGTAAGAAATATTTTCTTCAAACCATGATGAGCTGACTTTATTGATCAGACCACTTAAAGCTTCTGTTATTTCGAGTAAGCTATTTATAGAAGAAAGCAGTGTTTTCTGTGAAAAATTGCTCACTTGATGCAAATAGTTTCATCCGCCTGTATGCTGGCAAACAGAAGTTAAAATTGTATATGAAAAAGGTACGCCGAGTTTCCACTAAAGTATTCCTTTATGCGGATTGAACAGGCTTTTTTAATTATTTATTTATTGCGGTGCCGGCGTACTAGGAAGCAACAGCCATCCCATTGGTCAAGTCAAGGGTACAAACAAATCAACGTGAAAGCTCGAAGATAGGAATGTCCCTCAGTTGAACTTGGCATTGACGGACCAAATGGTATTGGATTAAAGTGTAATGAGCTACGACCACAGTTTATGTGCGCGCGTGTGAGACAAATGCCTGAACAATACGACCTGTTGTAGCTTTTATATCAATGAGGGTTTGATGGTTTAGATCAGTTGGCGGTTTCTAGGTGAGAAAAGGTCAATAGTTTGCTGTAGATTTGTATGTCTTGCTTTTGTGTTATCGGTGGAACTAGAAACTAATCACTCGCGTCGGTCTTATAGTGAATTTCAGAACATAATATACTTGTACTTATCTATAATAAAATGTGACCTAACCCCGTGGACATACAGAGTACTATCAAAAGTAAATGAACACAATTTAAGTTTAGCAATGAAGTAATTTTATATTTCTCTATCAAATTACTATTAAAAAGCACGAACATAAAAGTAGTACCTATTATGATGAGAAGCTATAGTTCAGGCCTAGTAAATTATAAAATATAATTTACAATTTCTGATAAAGTAAAATTATCAAGCTGAGTGTACTGAACTTTATTCTTACTCGAGACATTTTCGATGAAAATCCAGCAACAAAAAACTGTCTTAAAATCAATTCCTTAGGAACTGTTTGTAAAATGGCGTCTGACTTTTAAGTGAAGGACTAAGGTTAATAGGGCTTTGGAGTTTTGAGCGAAGGACCCTTATTTGAACGGCTCATCTCGATCCAATCTAAATTCAATCTTTTAAGGCCGGTTTATTTCGTCAGTTTGAGCAAATTGCCGCATAGATTTCACTTGCCTATTTAATTTATAACATGACTAATTTTTTTAAATATTTCTTTCACTGTTTCACTATGTAAGTTACAACAAAGTGGCTCACTGTAAAAGTGTATCTTTGACAATCTCTTTTATTAGCGCAGTGGGCGACTGATTTACCGAAGCGAGAAGTGCGGTTTGGATTTATGCTCTGGGATATTGTTTGCATGAGATATTTGTTTCCAATCTGGGTGTGGGTGGTATCCGAAAATACAAGGAATCCGGGTTTATGTGTACGGTGTTTATTTTACTCTGTTACTCAATCAACATAGGATCTAAGATCTATTGACACGATGTCAACAAAATAATATTAACCCGTTTCATTAAATAAATTAATAATACATTATCGTCAAGGCGAAGACCACCGTCGATGTACTTACGTATCGGATTGCATACAACATAGTTGCTCGCGATTTTCGATAGAATAAGTTCAGTGATTTTACCTATATCTTTCAAAAGGTCAAAGTGTGCGAGCGAAAAGTTGTTTCACGGAGTTCTGTGTCTTAACAATAGAGTAGGAGAGAGAGGGAAATAATTGTTATTGGTGCTATTTTAGATTAGTTTCTTTATTGGCGATGCGTGGATTAAGTGTTTACACTAAAATGTGTGTATGTTTGTAATGAATAGACTCAAAAACTGCTGTGCCGATTTCAAAAATTCTTTCACCATTGGAAAGCTACATTCACCCTCAGGAACATAGGCAATATTTATTTGTTTTTTAAAATAAATGTCCAACCGTGCGAAGCCGGGATAGGCCGCTAGTATACAATAAGCGAAATGCTAAAAGTTGGTACTTACATTGTACCGGTATTGAGCGTCGCGACGGCACTCGGTAGTTATATTGTTGGAGCAAATCTGATTACCCTTGGCGAAGGTCTGGTTTAATATTTACTTGTCCCTCTCCCAAGCCTAAAGGTGTCTGTAATAATGATCGTGTAGAAGAGAAACTACGCTAGGATTTAGCACCTAGCAGTAGGGGTTTTTGTAAATGGGAAGGGGGGTTTTCCGGGGAAAACCACTCCCAAGCCTAAAGGTATCTGTAATATTAAGCGTGTAGAAGAGAAACCCCGCAAGGATTTAGTACCTAGCAGTAGGGGTTTTTGTAAATGGGAAGGGGGGTTTTCCGGGGAAAACCACTCCCAAGCCTAAAGGTATCTGTAATATTAAGCGTGTAGAAGAGAAACCCCGCAAGGATTTAGTACCTAGCAGTAGGGGTTTTTGTAAATGGGAAGGGGGGTTTTCCGGGGAAAACCACTCCCAAGCCTAAAGGTATCTGTAATATTAAGCGTGTAGAAGAGAAACCCCGCAAGGATTTAGTACCTAGCAGTAGGGGTTTTTGTAAATGGGAAGGGGGGTTTTCCGGGGAAAACCACTCCCAAGCCTAAAGGTATCTGTAATATTAAGCGTGTAGAAGAGAAACCCCGCAAGGATTTAGTACCTAGCAGTAGGGGTTTTTGTAAATGGGAAGGGGGGTTTTCCGGGGAAAACCACTCCCAAGCCTAAAGGTATCTGTAATATTAAGCGTGTAGAAGAGAAACCCCGCAAGGATTTAGTACCTAGCAGTAGGGGTTTTTGTAAAGAGGAAGGGGGTTTTCCTGGAAATAAATACCAACCAAATACCACCACCTATATAAATAAAATAAATAAAAATAAAAAAGCCTGTTTATTCCATAACATCAATAAAAGTTTACAGTTCTGTTAACAGTATACATGCATTCTTACACATACAATATTTTAGTGATTTTAATTGTACTTATCTATAATATATTTAATTTATCTTTTCATATACCTACTTATACATTTTACATGTTTATATTCATTATTATTAAGTATATATTTATCTTATCCTTATTTTAATTTAATAATTTTTCGCTAAGTTAGGACCCCTTTCGGGTAAAGGCCTCCTCCAGTTCTTTTCAGCGCTACCACCACCTATATACCAATTCATTATTATGTTCATTCGTTTCTTCTTCCCTTAGTAGGTACTTGATTAGCTCGTGCTTTTACAAAATCCAGTAATACTTGAGTTCTGCCGTCCTAAACTAAAATGTATACTATATGTGTGAATACTTTGTAATGTTTGTTGCAGCCGCCTTCAGAAGGAGAGCTCGCAGCGCCTGCTAGCGTCGTCAGCCGAATGCACAGACTTCGAAATCTACGCGTAGGCACTAGAGTAAGTAGAAGTAGACACCACAAAAATATTTAGCAATATCACAAGGATCACTTTGAAATGTGATAACGGGAACTTAGCCACCTACAGGCACCTGAATTTCTTGCTCAAGCGAAACATTTTTGAGGTGGAAATTAGATTAATTCTGAAACAGACACGCACTTGATAGATTTACGTTTAGCGAAAAGTTCTTTTGACGAAAGCTGGATTATTTCGATAAGTTTTTCTCTAATTATCGTATTCTTCCAGCCGCAAACGTTGTTCAACGACAAAGGCAAGTACCCCACGCTGACGAGAATGTCGTACTGCCAATGTCGTCTCCCGCGTGTCTTCACGAGCGTGTTTGAACGATTCGGATGGACGCACGTCGCGCTGTTACTCGACAAGTCGGATCTATTCTCTCTCACTGTTGGTAAGTTTACTTGTTCACAACGGTAAATTGTTCTACGTTTGTGGCTAAAAGTGGTTAAGATAAAGATAAAATTGTAAAAAATACACTTTGTAAAAATATGCTATTTGTATAACTTGGTCTCACTAGATCAACCTAGAGGCATATAAACACTTGTACACAAAACAATAAATTAAAGTAACTATCCAAATAAAACTCATAAATTAATAAAACATAAAAATGACAAAATACACAAATGTCATAAAATATATAAAATACAATATTCTGTTGCAAACTTGTCATTTAAAAGTCATCGATCCTATACTCGTAATACTACTACTAGCTTGGTTGTGGTGTTTTTACATATACCTAGAACGCCAATGGTCCTTGTATTTAGAGGAATGTGATCATAAATTATTTGTGTTTTGTGTTTATTTTTTTAAGTCACGGAAGCTTGACAAAAACTTCAAAAGATAACGCGCAGCTGCCACCAATCCGTTTTCTCCGGAGATGTGACGTCATCCGTCCAAATTAGAAGTCCAAGGAAACCTTGCATTCAAATGACTCCAAGTAGTCATTCGTCCAAATTAGAAGTCCAAAGAAACCTTGCATTCAAATGACTCCAAGTAATAGCACAATCCGATTACTTCAACTAACTTTAGTTAACTTGAACCCATGTTTTAAAAATACTTATAGAAAACTCTTAGTACTTTTTATTTTTCCATTTTTTTTTCGTATTGAACATGTCTTTCCTGTGGATAAGGCCGACTGAGCCGTCAGGACGGTATAGGTGCTGGGCAAGCCTGTTCCATCTAAAATCCTGTCCTAGGCTGTGTTAGCGTCCCGCAAATAGGGCTTGTGTAATCACCAGTTGCCCTTGACGATATATAAACATCTACAATAGATGCAAAAGCCTGTTTACTTTTATTTTCCTAAAGGATTTACGTTGCCCTTTGGCTAAACCTTTGTTGGTGCAAATTGCTGGGAGAAAATGCTTGTCACGGGATGATTAATTTTGGTTTACATGGGATCTTTGCAAACAAAGCTTGCTCGCAAAATGATCGGACCATCGTGAATTGCAAAGCTATGTTTAGAAAAGAATAAACAGTACACATAAAAGCGAAAGTAAAACTCTTCGTAGAAGAAATCGTTCGAGGTAGTCAGCGTCAAAAGTAGATTGGCATTATCTTTATGTTAAGTTTGAATATTTCTTAAACCAGTACCCGGAGTCCCAGTGCATTTACAACATTTCGTTACCAAAATCTTGTTTTCGTTTCGCCTATTTGTCTCTGTCTATTGTATGGAGAAAATATAAGACAGCAAAAATACGTTACGTAGTTAGAGTTGTTGTCTCATCTTTTCTCCATACAATAGACAGGGACAAATAGGCGAAACGAAAACAACATTTGGTAACGAAATGTTGTAAATGCACTGGGACGTCGGGCTCAGGTCGCTTTAGATTGAAGTTTTAATAATAATTTTATTTAGTATGTTGTGTATTGCCGTGATGTGTGTGTGTATCTGTCAACATAAACAAAAAGTGCACGAAAAGTGCTTGTTTGAGGCCATATTTACCTTCAAAGCCAATGACGGACTTGTCTGTTGGCTCACTTGACTAAAAACTATTTTATTTATGTAATACTTGACATTGACAAAATTGTCTCAATGGACAGATGCCATCTAATTAAGAAGAAGAAGAGGCGCACTTTAATTCTGTCACGCACTAGTTTCAAAGATTTGTGGCGGACAAGAAGAAGACCAACCAAAATCAACAGGGGCGTGTTGGTTCTAGCCTAGAGGTTATACAAACTACACAATTTGCTAAGTAGAGAGTAGACACTTGTGATATCCTGTTATTTCTTATTTGCGTAGAAATTCGCCGAATTTAAATTAGGTTGTCTTTTTGACGTGATAACGTCTTATAAATCGATGGAGCCGGCTGCACGCACGAAAAAACATGACTCATGCGTCGTTACGTCGTTTCGTCGTTCCATTTACCTGAGCCCGAGCCCGGGTCGGGTAATGGGTAAGGGTAAATGAGGGTAAGGGTAAATGAGGGTAAGGGTTCAGTCTGGGTCCGGGTCCGGATTTTCATTCAGTGTCATTCAGTTCCATTCAGTTTCATTCAGTTTCATTCAGTATCATTCAGTTTAATTCACATTCAATTCAATTTAGTAAAACTAAAATTTTCTTTTGAAAAATGCAACCATTCCATCAGTATTTTCTTATGACGTTATCACGTTTAACTATCGTCAGTAAACCGACTTTACAGACAACCGATTTTTTTATTTGCCTCATTAATTCTAAGAAATTAACAAGATATTTATTATGTTATTCGTCTTTGGGGATTACAATAATTAGCCTATTTTTTCACTCTACAGCTAAATACTACTACTACTATTAGTAGTAGAGCCCTTTGTGTCTCGTCCGGGGAAGTACTACCACCATGCCTATTTCTGCCGTGAAGCAGCATTGCTGTTTGTTTGAAGGATGTGGGTTAAATTACTGGCACGTGAGGCTGAACATCTGTGTGCCTCAAGCTGATGGACGCAGGGTGCATAGTAGGCCACGTTCCTGACGTGCGTGACCTACGAGGCAATGCTTTGTTGCAGCTGGGCCGTAGGCTTGTTCAATCTGCTAGTTGCATAAAAAAAACCTTATTTGAAGAAGTTTCCATCACACGAAACCTTTTATTTCCATGTTCTATACCAATAGGTCTCGTGGCGCCGTGACGAGTATAAAACATTTTAATTTTAAATATTAAAAACTCTTTATTTAACAAAGAAACTTACAATTAAACAAATATTTACAAAATGTACAAAATACACAAGAAACAGTTGAGCTATCTGCTGATCGTTACAAACGATCTAGAGATAGCTCAACTGATCCACAGTAAAATGTTTTTAATATTTAAATAAAGATTGCCCGTCTGCTGTTAGCCAATCTCAACAATCCACCATTAACCCTATATTTCATTACTTTCTTAAAGCCTGTCCCTGTTTGTTATAATTACCAGAGATGGCAATAGTTTTAGCTCTTAGATGAATTTAATACCGAAGACTTAAGTCACCTTGGTTGAAGTAGGTATGGTTGAAACCAGCCTAATCTTTTTGTATGGGCAAGCTCGCACTCTATAATGCTCTTAGACTTAGAGGTTGCGCTCTCGGCGCACTTAGTATCGAACATAAATTTCCATCGTAAAGTAAGTCGTGCATAAAGTTAGGCTTAGACTTAAGTTGTCAATATGTTAGTTGCGTCCAACGTAGCAGCTAGTTTCACTTCATACATATTAATACACTTGAGAGGTAGGTACTATTGAGATTTCTAGAACTAGGTGAAGCTTAATGTCAGTCAATCATGTCTGCCATGTAGAAATGGAACTTACCTAGAAGTGTAGGTACGTACGTCTCTGTTTCTCCCACTGTGTGAATTATAATGTTTTTTACTTTATAAAAATAAAATACATTATAATTCACACAGTATACGGTATTATCTAGCTTCTAAGTATTCTAGAATAATTAACAATCTTTTACGTTACTTTATTTATGTGCAGTCTCCTGGTTTTAAGCTACCTCTCCACCAATTTTCAGCCAAATCTGTTCAGCCATTCTTGTGTTATAATATAAACATGACTTTCTCTTATAAATAATTATTAAAAACAAGTCCATCCCATGGGAACCATATATTTTACCTGGATAAAAAGTAGCCTATGTGCTATTCCAGGCTACAATCTATTTTGTATGAAATTGAATTCAAATCTGTTTAGTCGTTCTAGCGTTATTGAGTAACAAACATCCATTCATCTATCCATCCATACTTACAAACTTTTGCGTTTATAACATTAATAGGATAGCGGTAATATTAATAGGTTGTAAGCCCGTCGCTGCTACTAATATAGAGTCTAGTTTTCTCGTGATGTTTTGGTATATCGATTTGCACTGACCTCGCGCACTTATTTTTTCTAACCGATAAATCTATTGGAGCCTGACCAGACTGGAACTTATGACCTCTGTACCCCAAGTCCCACTGCAATTACAACATTTCGTTACCAAATGTTGTTTTCGTTTCGCCTATTTGTCTCTGTCTATTGTATGGAGACAAGATGAGACAACAACTCTAACTACGTAATGTATTTTTGCCGTCTCATATTTTCTCCATACAATAGATAGAGACAAATAGGCGAAACGAAAACAACATTTGGTAACGAAATGTGGTTGCCAAACTCCGACTTCGGGTACAGATCACATCAAAAGACGAAGTCACTCCCCCTAATTTACTAAGGTCTTCATGATTTAACAATATTAGTTTTTGGAATAAATACATAAACGCTGTGTTGTAAACTTGTAATACAGTAGAAGCGAGCCGACATTAAGGTTAATATAAAAATAGTAATAACAAAGGATATTTATAATTAACGTTATTTTTTTTTGGTCGTTAAAGACCTCTTCTAGTGCGTATTAAGTTTTTTATAGTAGCATTTCTTTAATTTTCTTGTTGTACATTTCTTGAAGTTTGATTTTTTTCGGAATCTTGTCGACGTAATTGATATATTATTATATTATAATATATTTTTCTTGAACGAAAGCACAGATAAAATAATAATTTGATTGACTAGGGATTGATTGCTTATATTATTAGATACTTATACGAACTATTGCAGTAGCATTGTTATGCTGTATAATTCATAATGTTATAAATATTTATACCAAACTGTCGGCGGGCGCAGGTGCCACTGTACTCATAGTTGGTTTATGTGAATGATTGATGCTTGTTTCAAACTATGTTGTATGAAAGCGTGTTTTACGTGTGTTTTAGTTTACGTAAGCTTTTGTAGGGTCTGGGTAATTTGTGTAACAATGAGTTTATGTTATGAGTAACTTTTGCTTTAAATTTACAAGAGTTGAGTTTTGTTTTACATAGGTACTCATTCTCTGCGTAAATACGGTAATATGAATATATGTTAAAAAAAAATATATGTTGTACATTACTATGCAAACTTTCAACGATATTTGGTTTGAACGAGATCTAGTCAGTAGTTTTTTTTTATACGTCATAAATCGTAAACTGCAATTTTTTTTTTCATCGAACCCATACGTGTGGGGTATCTATGGATAGGTCTTTAAAAATGATGTTGAGGTTTCTAATATCGTTTTTTTCTAAACTGAATAGTTTGCGCGAGAGACACTTCCAAAGTGGAAAAAAGTTGGTCCCCCCCCTCTAACTTCTAAAATAAGAGAATGATAAATCCAAAAAAAATATATGTTGTACATTACTATGCAAACTTCCAACGATATTTGGTTTGAACGAGATCTAGTCAGTAGTTTTTTTTTATACGTCATAAATCGTAAACCGCAATTTACCTTTCGACGAACTACAAAAACCTTTATATTATGTTAATTGATGCTACGGAACCCTTCATGGGCGAGTCCGACTCGCACTTGGCTGCTTTTTAAAAATTGGCTTTATTTGTAAAATGATATAGGTAGGTAGGTACTATTGCTATTTCTTATGGGAGGCAATAAATGTACATCGCGATATTGTACATACACCACGTTATTACGATGCCAGTTAAGCCTCATGTTCACTGTAGCAATTCAATCATTGATTTTTGATTTTTTGTTCTAACACTGGCTACTTGCACGTATCCTTGAGACTTTATAAGACGGATCCGACTAAGATTGGTTAGGTTATGTTAGAACATAAATATTACGCACAAGGCTACTTTTTATGAGCCAGCGTGCCGCGTTACCGGGCGCCTTAGTGCCAGATTTTTTTAGACAATAAAATCAAAGGCCTTTATCCATCGCTAGATATAAAAAAGGAATAGTTGAATTATTGAACTGCTGCAGTGTACATGGGCCTGAATAATTTGATGGTAGAAAAAAGTGGATTCGTTTAAACGGGGTGTACATTAGCTGGCCGTACATTAACCGGACCCTCTTTTACGAATATGGCTACTGCGATTCGCCAAATCGAGCGGGCGCATAATATAAATATTTGTCTTTGTCACTTCCGTGACGGCCAAAAGAGATAACAGATTTATCACCTATTTAGTCAATGGTGGCGACTGTTATGAATTTATTTAAGAGTATTATTTAGAAAGCCCACGTTGCTGTCCCAGGACCCTTTGTGTTATTACAATCGTTTTAAATACACAATGTAACAACACCCACGTTCTTGTAACTGAGCCGGACTAAACTAATTTGCACGTTTTCAATTAAATTTTATGATACATTTCATTTGTGAGAGTGAAAGTTTCAAATAAAATTGAAGTAAGCACCTGTCTACCCACCGGCTTTGTTTCGAAATTCTTTTTTGGACAAAATTCGAGTTCTTTTATAGTTTGGTCACGTGGACTAAGGCTATTTTACTTTGATTCATTTGACGCTGGGTAAGTAAAGTAAGAAAAATCAAGGGTTTCTTGCCTTGGGTATTGAGCTGTATATAACACCTCATTATTATTATTATGAGCCATCCATGTCCCACTGCTGGGCAAAGACTTCTCCCAATCCTTTCCATTCTCCATTCTATGCGGTCCTTTGCTGAGATGTTCCACTGTGGTCTGTACTTGTCGAACTCAGACGAGTTCGACAAGACTGCCATCTTTTTCTTGGTCTGCCGTGACGCTATAAATAAAATAAATATAAATATTGTGGACAATTCACACAACACTTCCCAGCCCCAAACTAAGCAGAGCTTGTAATATGGGAACCGGATAGCTGATATAATACTTGAATACATTTATTTTTTGTAAATACATACTTAGAATACAATATAACACCCAGACAGAGAACAAACATTTATGTTAACCACACAAATATTTGTTCTCGGTGGGGATCGAACCCACGACCTACGGCGCAGAAGGCAGAGCTACTACCAACTGAGCTAGAGGCCAGTCTAGCTCATGTCTAGCTATGGCTTTTGCAGGCACCACTCTGTGGTTATTTTGGCCCAGAGCTCGTTATGCATGCGGTAGACATGGCCACCCACTTCCAAATTAGCAGCTTTGGTCGCAAAATCGGCGTAATAAAAAAAAAACTAATGTACTATGGCACCCGGTATCAAACTTTATCAAAGTGATCTTTGACCAAGCAAACTTTTGTCAATTTTCGCTAATTGTGCCAACACGGTTAGCGTTTTTACTCTAATCCGAGAAAAGGTTGCGTCCCCACTGGGGTACCAACAAACAGGAGAGTGTGTTTGTAACTTTAAAAAGTAAATTATTGTTGAGTGGCATTTTGGTTAGGTAAGGTTTACGTGCTATTGCGCCAAACTTCGAAGCCTGGCTGGGGAGGGAACATGGGTACGTCACCTATAGACTGACCCAGGTGCTCACCGGACACGGTTGTTTCGGTGAGTACCTTTGTGTACCATTTGTACCATGAGTACAAATACGGGCCTTATAGGGTCAGACGTGAGCCGTTTGCGCGAAAATAGCCAATGACCGTCGTCGTGAGATTCGCCAAGCGGCTAACTTCAGACCGGCTAAGATCCGTCGTATTGGTATGCATAAATCTTCAGCTGTTCTGGTCGTTTCTAGGTAAGAGCTTGGAATGGGGTCTAAGGAAGGAAGGCGTGTTGAAAGCAGTTCGTGAGTTGGACGGCAACGAACGGGAGTCTTGCGAGGCGCTTCTGCGTGATGTCAGCATGTATGCTAGAGGTGAGCATTGTTTATTACAACTAGTGTTATGAAGACTTTATGATATTTGAATTTATAAGGTTAAGGTTTAAGGAGGTTTTTAAGGTGTAGCGACGATCTAGTAGCCAGCTACATATCTACGATATGTAGCTGGCAAGCACTATTGAGGAGAAGAGCCGAAGACCGGGCTCAGTGGCGCGTCTTGGGAGAGACCTACTTCCAGCAGTGAACTGATATAGGTTGATGATGATGATACCATTTTTAGGGTTCCGTAGCCAAATGGCAAAAACGGAACCCTTATAGATTCGTCATGTCTGTCTGTCTGTCTGTCCGACCGTGTCACAGCCATTTTTCTCCGAAACCATAAGAGCTACACTAATGAAACTTGGCGAGTAGATGTATACTGTAAATCGCATTAAGATTTTTACACAAAAATAGAAAAAAAACTATAAATTTTGGGGGTCCCCATACTTCAAACTGAAACTCAAAAAAATTTTTTTCATCGAACCCATACGTGTGGGGTATCTATGAATAGGTCTTCAAAAATGATGTTGAGGTTTCTAATATCGTTTTTTTCTAAACTGAATAGTTTGCGCAAGAGACACTTCCAAAGTTGAAAAAAGTTGGTCCCCCCCCCCCTCTAACTTCTAAAATAAGGGAATGATAAAACTAAAAAAAATATATGTTGTACATTACTATGCAAACTTTCAACGATATTTGGTTTGAACGAGATCTAGCCAGTAGTTTTTTTTTTATATGTCATAAATCGTAAACCGTAATTTACCTTTCGACGAACTACAAGAACCTTTATATTATGTTACTTGATGCTACGGAACCCTTCATGGGCGAGTCCGACTCGCACTTGGCTGCTTTTTGACTTGTAATAATGCTTACCAAATAAATGAATATTGATTATTATAGATTATTGATATGTTATGAATACACTTTTTGGAAGATATTTTGCTTCTGAGTTTGATTTTATACTTTTCCTTTTCATCTTTCTTCAGTCCTCCACTTCAAGGAAAAAGTTCCTGCAAGCTTAATACGTTTTAAACTTTATTCCATCCCGGCGTCATGTCGTTGCTAAAAAGATTTCAACCCTTTTAGTTGAGGTTTATGTAAATAAATTTAATATTAAAATCACATTTCGTCTTCATCCTTTTTAAATAGACTTACCCTCTCTAATTGAGTACACTTCATACTCTCCACTCAGTATACACTTTAACCCGAAATTTTATCAAAGTTTAAGCTTTTCTTGAATATATTTATCACTAAGCTGAAGAGCAAGTATGAATAGGAGTCTAATGCATGTCTTTTATAATAGGCTAGTTCTTAGAAGCTTTATTATAAGCTAAAACAATAGATAAAAGTCTATGAACTGCTACAATAACTCGATGGCGTCCGAGAATCCTTGAGCTGGCAAGTTCAAAGTCACGCGCTCAGCGACTTGCAAGTAATTGGAAGAAAATGGATTTCACATCGCTTGTTTCTTTTATTTCCTCAGCTTCATAAATAGGTACAAATTGCGTTTCAAGGCATTGCCCGTGTAAACTTGATTTTATAAAATAATTGGATAACAGCTTCGACCATGCACTATTGTATGTATAATATTATGGTACCTACCTATACAGTTCTGTACCTAGAGTTTAAGTGGTGCCTTGATTTGGGGTAGGTACTATAACTATTTCTAGCAAATTTTTATTTGAAAAATCTACTAATAATGCATTCTTAGTGTAGGTTTTTTTAACGACTGTTTTTTAATTGCAACAGTCAAAGTCAAACGTGTATTTATTCAATAGTATCACAAGGATCACTTTGAAACGAATTAGAGCTAGGTGAGTCTGGTGCCAGTTCCACGCGACCAAGCCTAGATAAACAGGCAACAAACTACGGCATGGCTCGTACCGCTTTTTTGTATGATCCTTTAAAAAAAAAACTAAAAAAATAGGAGTGTAAAAGCAGGTGCCACGAAATAATGACATTGTAAAAATTATCTAGCTATTGATCCCCAAAGATAAAAAGCTGTGTTGTGATATTCCGTGCCGAGTGGACCCGAGACCATAAAGATACAATGAACTATCACTTTTTGTTAACGTGTTTATTTATGTAACTTTTGCCTACGTGTGGGTTTTTGTTTACAAACTCAGTGTGTACCTCTATTTGCAGGATTGATTGTGTGTGTGAGCAAATATATGGGCCCTCTGCGTTTCGTTATTTTTATTGGCACTCCTGTGGAATATATAGCGTAGTTAGTTTTACAAAGCTTTGTGAAATGTGGTTGCGTATTTTCTAGAATAACCGCTAACATATTTGAACTTTTGTTTTGATTCTAAATAGCTGTTAAATTATTTACAACAGTAAGGTAGTAGTATACTAATGTATATTTAACGAATATAATTATTTTATGTGTAGAATATAACAAAAGTGCGTGTTTTTAAACGGAAAATAACAAACAACATGGCTAAAATTATGCGATTCTTAAAAAACTTTTTGTTTTTATTTCAGTAATAGTCTACTATTACTGAAATAAAAACGAAAACTCTAGGTTTTTGTGAAGGGCTCATCTGGAAAATTAGTGCCATCACACTATGCCTATTTTTGCCTTCTAGCAGAATACCTATAGTAATAGGCAACAAATATACATCGGCTAATTTCGGCTTCATAGAGCGTAGTCTGCGTCAGAAAGCAGATAAGCCGATGTGCAATATTTATTGCCTACAATCGTAGCTTATTAAGAATTATTAAGTTGAAGTGGCATTAGACAGGTCGTATAGCTCGAAGATTCGACAGCCGTTGGGGAATAAATTTTCCGAATGGCCACCACGAACCCGAAGACGAAATGTAGGCAGTCCGATTGACTAAAAGCCTGCGCACACCAAGGCCGCTGGCAACCGCGATCAATGAAACGCTGTAAAATATCGCTGTCAAATTTGACAGCGTTTCACTGATCGCGTTCGCCAGCGGCCTAGGTGTGCGCAGGCCTTAAGTTAGCAACGTACTGCGCTGTCACTCTATAGTACTATTGTTAACAGTGGTGATCCTAAGCGTGCGAGGCTCGCTGGTCCGCGAGTTTCTTCTAGCAGCACACGCGTTGGGTATGACGCGCGGAGATTGGGCGTTCTTAGACGTCGAGATATTTCAGGTAAACGTTTATTGGATGCATTTTTATTCGTTTTATTAACCCACATTAATAATTTTGTTTTATTTGACTAGTTTAACCTTTTTTGTGTCCTATGTTTTGTGGTGTCTAATAATGTAATTTCAAACACGATTCTAGTTAATTGTTTATGTATAAATGAAATGTATGCGCTTCAAAATTTATTATTTATTTAAACGCACTTTACCATTTATTTTTACTTTGTAGTAGGTAAATAAAACGCAACTTTCAATCATTTTTTCAAGCGATGCTTACGTCACCCTCACCTCACTCAAAAAAGTAACAGCTTGGTGTCATGAATGAATTTGTTACTATTTTGAGAGAAAGTGGCTTTAATATTTAGAGCAGGGGCCTAATTCTCGGGCCGTTCTCGATCATTTTGCAATTTTATTTTATTGCTTCTTTTCGAAGAGAGAATGGCAGATTGCCTTGAGTAATTCGTCAACGACCTCATCGTGAAAGCCTCGACAGCTACGTTATACGGAAAACGGTGAAAAAGTGCGGAGTTGTGAAAAGAAGCAATAAAATAAAATTGCAAAATGATCGAGATCGGCCCGAGAATTAGGCCCCAGGCGCTTTCCAGGGCTTTGTCGAACATATCCAGAATAGTTTGTGGAATAGTACCTACACCTTGAGACGAGATAAACTATAGGTACGCTTCTCCGAAAGGAGTCATCAGCTTACGGTCACTTCGCTTACCTAGTGTCTATACTTGATCATGCATACCATCCTCCAATTTGCATGAGATGATAGCTTTCCAAATTGTAGTTCCACTATTCAATTGTCATGCAAATTGACACCCACACGGCCAAGTTTACTTGATTATGTCTCAAGATTCATGCATATTTGACTATAGTACATAAGACTTAGCACATCACCTACGTCTCAGAGTGGTAGATGCAATGCTACATAGAGCACGTCTTCGGTCCACGTCCACGATCTTAGAGATAAGTAATGCAATTTTTATAGACAGAAATAGCCGCTAAGCTACATTGTTCGTCCGAGAGCGCGATGGCTCGACGACATTGTAAATTCAAGTTAATTTCTTTAATGTCAGATAACGGGATCCATATTTATTAGTAGAAATTAAATTTACTTACATGTCAAAGGGTACAATAGTACAGAAGTATAGTATACTATAGGTCGCAGAAAACACCTGAACAAGAGACGGCACAGTACAGAGGAGGCTGGCAGAAAATGAAAGGGGCATGCATATACTCAGGAGTGGTTGATAGCGGACTGAAATGATGATAATGATGATCTGCTTATTTATAACTTATCTAAATAATTATAAGTTAAAAAAACTTGAGAAACCGACTTCATTGTCAAACGGCTAAACCGATTTTAATCAAATTTGTTTGGGACAATCTGGACGGACTTAAGAATAACCTTCCAAATAAAAAAATAATTTTCTAAACCGGTTCATAAATGACGGAGGCATGCAGTTACAAACATTAAAAAAAATATTTAAAAAAAAATGGCAACACCGATTTTAATAAAATTAAAATGGGACCAATCTGGAAGCAGTACCTTTCAGATAAAAAAATAATTTTTCAAATCGGCTCACAAATGACGAAGTTATGCAGTAACAAAAATTAAAAAAAATAATAATTATAATAAAAAAAAAAAAAAAATACAACCGAATTGAGAACCTCCTCCTTTTTGATTGGAAGTCGGTTAAAAAAGCAACGGCGATAATATTTACGATTCCAATTCCCAGCATGTGAGTAATCTCGCAAACCTCCAGAGCTTCAATATCCTTGATAATATGACCAACAAACATGAAAACAAGCTATTCTTACTTTTATTAGGTAATTATGAGTCCACGTGTATAGGATCAACCGTTCACAGCAATCCGCAGTGAGGGCATCACACAGGCGACTCTCCATACAAACGTAGATTTCCTCCCTGGATAATGCCTCTAGCTAGAGTAACCATTTTGTCTCATAAAATCCAGATCTGCTATATACGTACTCGTATGTTTTCCTTTTTTTCAGAAACTTATTGATAAAGAAAATAGACCCTCATATGATTTATATAAAATATGAATTGGAGGTGATATTTTCTTTATCAATATAGCAGATCTGGATTTTATGAGACAAAATGGTTACTCTAGGTCTAGAGGCATTATCCAGGGAAGAAATAGGGGACTACGTTTGTATGGAGAGTCGCCTGTGTGATGCCCTCTTAATATTATTAGGTAATTATGAGTCCACGTGTATAGGATCAACCGTCCACAGCTATCTCGTTAGCCGTTACAATCCGCAGTATTAATTCGCCGAGCGTCGCTTTTCAATCAACTTGTTTATTTAGCCTGGGGGCTCCTGGCTCGCTAGTGCTAGCAGTCTGTAGACTACAGAATGATCAATAATAAATATTGGTAGACATTTTCCACAGTGCCATTGTGAATTGCACGGGTTGTGTACTATACACCTATACAACGTGTATCAAAATATGTGTACTATCCTGAAGGGGGGTGAATTTCCACCCCCCGGGGAACAACTTTTGTTCAACGACTTTTCGAACTTCGATTGGTATCTCTGAAAAAAACTGCAAAGAAGTTTCAACATGAACAGCTGACTTTATACAAAGTGACAACCCTAAACTCAGCTACAGAGGTAGTAGGTAGTAGTAGTAGACCTACAGAGGTAGTAGGTCAAGGGGTCAAGGGGTTACAAGGATAGGGTTGTCAATTTATTTAGGCATTATGAAATTAAATATTTTTGTATGGGAAACTGAAAATAGGAATTTTTAATTATCTCCCCCCCACAACTGATCACCATTGTGGTCTGAAACCCCCCACCTTCGCATAGTACACAAATTTAGATACACCTTGTATAATGATGATCAATAACACATGTATTTATTTAACCTGCGGGCTTCGAATCTTCAAGCTCTGTATTACACGGTCTTTATGTGTATTATTTGTGTCCAGAGTTGGCAAGTGTAAAAACTGTGATAAAAAATATATAAGCAAGCAGCATTCTACGTGCATCTAGCTTTTTTTACGTTAGGTACGATTAATTTATTTTAGTGTACGCAATTTTTTATAGTAGATACTTTTTAAACTTTCGCAGAATACATACTGAATCTATTACAGGGATATTTATTGCGTGAATTACTTTATTTTATTTGTTATCCCGACGTTTCAGTTAATGTTGCTATAGCTTTCTATAGTTGTAAGATTTACACTATTATAAATGTGTACGTGGACCTCGTATATAGATATATTATTACTATACACGATGAATAAAAGAACATTGGTAAACTTGTTTACTAGTAGGTAGTTAGACATTTTATGTACGGTTAGTAGACTGTACAATAATAGGCCGTAGCCAAACAACATATTACTATTCAAGGCACGTGCTGATTTGTTTATCATGCATCCTGCTGTTAGCTACAGGCTTACTGGTTGTCCTACAGGCTTATTGGTTCTCCTACAATGGTATAAAACTACTGTCACAACACACAAACGGTTATAATAGATAGATAGATAGAAAATTCTTTATTGCACAAATTACAAGGTACTGTACACAGGCGAACTTAATGCTAGATAGCATTATCTACCAGCTAACCTTTGGGTACTAAAGAGATAGGTTGGGTAGTGCACATAATTATAAGATGAGGGCTTAGGTAAATACTTAACAAAAAATAAACACACAGTTAAGGACAACTATTACTTATCACTAATACACATGATCATATAATACCAATGGCTTGCTTCATTGCTCAGTTGGCAGTACCTCTGCATTTTGCGTAGGTTAAGGGTTAATTCCTATAAAACAAACATTGGATTTGTGGAATGTACAGAGATTTATTTTGCGTTTCTGTGTTATTTTACAAATGGGTGGGTTTTAAAGGCTTTTACGTTGCGGTGGGATCATGTGGCTGAAAAAAAAAATATTTGCGATGTTTGGGTATAATGGTTTTCTTCAAAAAAACTGACTAGTAGGTATACTTCGTCAGAGACTCACAAAAGCTAACACATAAAAGTAACACAATTTGTAAGTAAAATAACATAAAAAGAAATAAAGAATTACTAAGGAAATAGAAGTTTGTAGTCTTTGGGGGATAATAGAACTTGGAAAAATGTTTTAAAGAATTTTATCAGGGGTCTGGTTCCCATCCACTTTGCATAATTTGGGCCTAAATTGCGCTTAGCGCGAAATTTATTTTCTTAAACTACATACCGTTTTGTAGGGTGGTTACTGGGGTGAAACGGGCTGGGCAGCAGACGACAACAGAGACGCGGCAGCAAGGGTCGCCTACGAGGCTCTACTTCGGGTGTCTTTGAAGCTCCCCACTGGAGACAGATTCGATGAGTTTGCTGACACGGTGCGGACAAGAGCTAGACAACATTATAACTATTCATTTTCGGATGGAGAAGAGGTGGGTATAGAACATTCTAGACTGAGAACCTATTTCACATTTCACCATCTCTGAGAATGCCGTCTACAAACAAACAGTGCTACAAAAATTAATCACCAATTTGATGTTTTCACAATAATACTAAAAACTTGTTTGAGGTTAAGCAGCGAAACTATAAAACAGCTGAGTACCTATATAAAAATAGATAATTATAAGTTTAAAAAACTTGAGAAACCGACTTCATTGCCAAACGGCTAAACCGATTTTAATGAAATTTGTTTGGGACAATCTGGACATAAAAATAACCTTCCAAATAAAAAATTAATTTTCTAAATCGGTTTATAAATAATTTAAGTTTAAAAAACTTGAGAAACCGACTTCATTGTCAAACGGCTAAACCGATTTTAATCAAATTTGTTTGGGACAATCTGGACGTAAGAATAACCTTCCAAATAAAAAAATAATTTTCTAAATCGGTTCATAAATAAATGACGGAGGCATGCAGTTACAAACATTAAAAAAATTATTAAAAAAAAATGGCAACACCGATTTTAATAAAATTAAAATGGGACCAATCTGGAAGCAGTACCTTTCAGATAAAAAAATAATTTTTCAAATCGGCTCACAAATGACGAAGTTATGCGGTAACAAACATTAAAAAAAAAAATAAAAAAAAAAAAAAAAAACATACAACCGAATTGAGAACCTCCTCCTTTTTGATTGGAAGTCGGTTAATGACGGAGGCATGCAGTTACAAACATTAAAAAAATTATTTAAAAAAAAATGGCAACACCGATTTTAATAAAATTAAAATGGGACCAATCTGGAAGCAGTACCTTTCAGATAAAAAAATAATTTTTCAAATCGGTTCACAAATGACGAAGTTATGCGGTAACAATCATTAAAAAAAATATTTAAAAAAAAAAAAAAAAAAAAAAATACAACCGAATTGAGAACCTCCTCCTTTTTGATTGGAAGTCGGTTAAAAAGTGAGACACAAATTAGTTAGGAATCGATTCGAACTAGTTGGAGAGGGCCTGTTTATAAGCGGGAAGGTTTTGAACTAAAGAGGTCTAATTCGAGAATCCATCCATTTCATTATGATAGCGGATCTATTAAAAAATTAATCTCATCTTCTTCTTAAATTTAAGAGCTTAGCTCTTGTCGGGGTTTTGATGCAGTTTTCTCCAATTGAGTCTTTCGAATGCGGCCTCCTTGACTTCCTCATACGACATGACAGCGACCTTTTCTAAGTTGCCTATAACATTGAACTATGAGGAACTAAAAGACAAAGTGATGAACGTTAAAACAAAGACTATATTATGTATTTCAAATACTACTCGCCCGGATCAGAGTTTTCACTACTGGACTAAGATTTGTGTATTTCGTCAGGTGAATTTCTTCATTGGCGCGTTCTACGACGGCGTTTACCTCCTAGGCATGGCGTTAAACGAGACGCTGACAGAAGGTGGCGACATCCGCGATGGCAGGAACATTACAAAGCGGATGTGGGGGCGAGACTTTCATGGTGAGAACTAAGATATACATATTTTATTTTAGCCTAGGTCGTCCCCCTGCAGGGCAAAATCCCCCTCCCCTTCTTCCACACCTCTCGATTTGGCTACAGTGGGCCAGTCGTTCATATAACAATAGAGATCGTCCCGTCATCAAGATATAATAATAAGTAATATTGAGTGAAAAACACTTTATTCTATCCTACTCCTACTAATATATAAATGGGAAAGTTACGATAAATATTCCACCGTTACTTGAGACGAGACATTTATGGGATCGGGTCGGGAGGCTTGCCATTTAGATTTCCAGGAAGAACGATTTTAAGGTTTCTTTATATACCGACATTTTTTACGACTAGTTGATGGAGCAAGCTATATGCTTGTCTCTATGTTAAGTGGTAATCATCGCCTTTAGCAAAGCATTGCCTCGTACGTCGTCAGGAACGTGCCCCACGATGTACTGCCCTGCGCCCATCAACTTGAAGAATACAGATGTTCAGCCTCACGTTTCACGGCAGAAATAGGCATGATGGTAGTACTTCTAGGATGCGCCCTTCACAAAGAGCTCTACCACTACATAACACTACAGATCGCTATCTTTATAATGTCCTTTTGGTACCTACCTTTCATTATTTAGTGTCTTGGGTCCGTCAGGCGGTCGTTTATCCTACTCTAATACTTGCATTCTCTCCTCGTAATCTTAACATTCTTAAGCTTTCAAAAGTATGCTTATATTTTAAGCTGAGAACCCCATTCTCAAGCTGTTTTAAGAGAACCTGGTTCTACTTTACTTGCATTAAAATTCAAGGGTTAATTTAATTTTCTCGTGGATGTTCAAAGGTTAAATTCATCTTATCGTTTATCAGATTGAAACACCCACTTGCATAATTTACATAGGATTGCGTGGGCATTATTATCTTACATTATAACACACGTAGAAACAGTTAATTAGCAAATACTGCTAGTTTGTTTTTGTATAAATAACATCCAGTATTTAATAATTTCAAAAAGAAATGAACTCCATTTATTTAAATGTATTCAAAAAAACGAATGGTAACAAAATCGGGGGATGCAGTTTAGTGTTGCAGCTACATATATCTATTATACCCATCCAAATTTCCATTACACCACTGGATAGCTAAAGAATTAAAGAATTTATTACGCTAAGTCACGACTGTAACACATCTCGCGTAGCCGAGGGGGAATCCCCGAAGTTATGAGACGTATTCACGTACAACAAACTCAACTACACAGCCACACCCCATATTTAAATTATTTTTGATATAGTTTTTTCGCTCGTAGGTACGAAGCTTAGCTGTTGGATGTTCATAAACGCTAGTTCTTTCGTGGTCATTATACTGTGCCGTGTTTAATAAAGCCTGTGTAAACTACTCGATCCTCAAAAACAGTGATTCTCTTGGGGATTAAAGTTTCCGCCTGAAAATAGAATAATAGATAGATCCAAACAATGAAACTTACATGTGGTGTGGTCATTAACGTTAATAGGACAGTATTTTCTGCTAATTGGCTATAGCTAGGAACTACCCGTTTTACCCGTAAATAAGGACATTTTCAACCGACTCCGAAAAAAGACGTTCTTGATTCGGCAAGATTTTTATGGATATAAATCACGGACGGTCAGAGGAAGAGAGAAGAGATTATGTATTGATTCAAAACTAGTTCTAAAATATGACTCTGTTAAATTTACATGCATAATTTACCAATAAATATACTGAATACTGAAGAACTTGGGAAACTGCCAAGTTATAGGCGATAGTTACCACTTAACATCAGGTGGGCCATTTGCTTGTTCCATAAACAAGTTGTATTAAAAAAAAAGTATTGAATCCCGAGTGGAGAATCTGGGGGAGACCTTTGCCAGCAGCGAGATACTGTAGTTAACTAAAAATAAAATCTCAGCCCTACCTTTCAAAAAATAAAGTAGCACATCTTTAACTTGTGACTAAAATTATTAGAGCTCGCATCTAAGTTGTCCCGTTTGGCAACTTTTTGAGGTATTCTAAAACATTGACCTAGGTTACATTGACCTTGACCTTTGATGTTGTTATGGCGGCAGGCATAACAGGGCACGTGCGAATCGACGCGGTCGGCGACAGAGATGCTGACTACGCTATTCTTGACCTCGATCCTGTCACGGGAAAATTCGAGGTAAGTTTTTAATACAGGGCTATCCTAATGCAATAGAGTAATCATCTAATTTACTGTATTATATTTTTTGACATTAGGTACTTATTTAAATAAATAAATATTTTAGACAATCCACACAACACTATCTGGCCCCAAACTAAGCAGAGCTTGTACTATGGAAACCAGATAGCTGATATTTATTTTCATTTTTTTTTGTAAATACATACTTAGAATACAATATAACACCCAGACAGAGAACAAACATTTATGTTAACCACACAAATATTTGTTCTCGGTGGGGATCGAACCCACGACCTACGGCGCAGAAGGCAGAGCTACTACCAACTGAGCTAGAGGCCAGTCAACCTATTAACCTATTAAACCGCCTATTTAACCTAATAATTGTCTAATTTAATAGTTTTTCTATTTTTCATTCATAAATATTTGTTTTATTTAGGGGCATGTTATACAGCGTTACTACGGTTCTTAGATATTGTGAATAGACTCGTTGGAATGTGAACCATACCTACCTGTATAATTTTAATAAGTAGTTAACTTACAGCGGCCTAATACAGGGTACATTATACTCACCTAATAGCTACCGTAGACCTAAGCTATGTCAAGTTCACTTGATGTGCGGGCAGGTTTTTCCGCAAGTAGGCCGCTGGTGGGCCCTTTTTGCGTGACCCTTGACACGTGTTGCTCGAACTTTTAAAGGTTCTACAACACGCCGGTTTCCTCACGATGTTTTCCTTCACCGTTTTGAGAGTACTGGCATAGTTCACATACATTTTTCGACAGAAAAACTAAATGTGGGACAAATTGATTCAGATCAAATCGCAAATGTATTTATTCAGTTATATCACAACGATCACTTTGAACATACCTGCCTGCAAACGTAAACTACATAGGTATACCTTGCCTATCTACCTAGAATATTATTGCTAGGCTATATTGTCTTCGATCTTTTTTGAGTAATTTATTAGTTTTAATTCAGTATTTACAAATAACTACGTAAACATAGGTAAACTTCTTTTTCCTGAGTATTTGTCTTGTGGATACTATCTTGATTACAAAAATTATATGATACCTACTCATTCTCACCTATTCAAAAAGTTATACACTAGTTAACTTACCTACCTAACTTATATTATTTGTCTATCTACCTACTACCTATACCGAATAAAATGTTACATAGTTATTATTACATCTAGGTACTAATATAGTATATCCTACCTACCTACTAACTAACTACCTACCAACCTTAGCTTTTATCTACTTAGTCTAAGCTCATTATAAGTGGACTGTGAAGTCTGTATGAGTTGATAATAATAAAGTTCTATAAACCGAATTGGTACACGAGTGGATTTGAACCCACAACCTTCGGATCGGAAGGCGGGGCCACTACCACTAGACCACCAGTGCTCTTAAGCTATGTCAATAATGTATGTGCATGTTGGCAATAAATAAATTTAAATCTATTTTACTGGGAGTTTCATGGCCATGACGCCATTTCAACGCAATATTAATATTTAGCGTTTTGACGCGTTAAGTTTGTTTAAATATGCAAAATTTGGCTATTATCGTGAAGTTGGTCTTGAGAAGTTTCAATCGACTGCTTGCATAATCTATTTGCTCCATTTCGTCTTAGAAGTCCACTTATCTAGTAGAATCAAAAGGCAAACTATTTTAACCCTCGTCAAAAAAGGAGCCGCCGAAAGAAAAAGGGGTATTTTATGTCTAAGACCTTTGTGTGTTTCTCTATCTGAAATCTCGTAGTTCAAAAATTCATTCTCTGATTAGAGATGCCCGCCTGATGTTAAGTGGTAACCCATCGCCTAAAACAAAGTATTGCCTCGTATAGGTCATTGCTCTTCCTATAAAGAACACAAAAATAAGTGCATTCTCCTAAATATAGTCAATAATGAAATAGTACATTGTTACCTGAGTGTTGAAAGTCACGTTTTTTGAGTCCCGAGACGGGTTTGGCGCCAGAGCGTTAGCGAGGGCGCCAATGGAGCTTGAGGGACTTAAAAGACTTTCACCCGAGGTAAACACTGTGCTTTTCATTACGAATACAAGGAAAGTAAAAATAAAAACATGAAAGAAAATTTTGTGAAAATGAAGATTGAATTGCCGCCTTCCCGGTTTTTTTTTTCTTTTTCTCTGGCGGGCCTTCGGCTTCGGCTTGCCAGCATTATTCAGCCATTATTTTCATTCTCATAATTTAAAAAATGGTAAATTGTTTGCTCAAATCTGTGGTATTTTAAATAAATAGTTGAAGCTATATATTAATCAAGTAATTTAGAAGATATATTATTTATTTAATACTATCTTTATGTTATTTAAATTTAAATTTTACATTGCGCTCTAATTAGACTTTTTAAACTTCTTACCGTTGTAATGGGTTTCCAACCTACTTGCTGAATAAAAAGTTGGAATTTGGTTCAACGACCTCCTTGCAGTTAGAAAGACTTTAGAAAGTTGGAACATGGTTGAATAAAATAGAACTTGTTTTTTTTATAATTTGACAGCTGTCAGTAGAAAGCGATTCTCCCTAGGGCTGAAAGTTTTACTTTCAATTAGGCCCCTCAGGCAACTTCAGACCTACTTTCAGAGTATGAGTAATGAAAAGTATTTTAAGCAACGATATTATTTTTTTTTTAAAGTCTAGGACGTTTTAAATATGAGATATGTCTAATCTTAAAAGTATTATGTGTTTTGCAATATTTCCCGTTATTTAAAACAAGAGATAATGCGAAAGCTTTCTCTATAAGTTTTGCGGTAATGGGACAGGAACAAGGAAAACATCCCTATTTCGGTACGCTGTGATATATGTGCAAACCGCCTGTTCCTGATTCCTTTAGGAAATATCTCTCGATCACAGTATAATCCTTATTGAAATGTCGACGTGTGCCAACGAGGATTTATTATTTATTCTCGGCAAAGGGCTTGCAATTTGTCACGTGTGGATTGCCAAGTACTGCAAAATGTAGACATACGTGCCAAATAATATCTGGGCTTAACTTTGACTATCCCCCCTCCCCACGATCCTGAACCGTCTGACAGAGGGTAATGGAGGAAGAAGACATGTTGTCCCACATAAAGTGGGATAAGGGCAGGAGGAAGACCTCTGACTATCCCCTCAGAGTACGTTCAGAAACCGATTGAAACCGCGCGGTTGGTCCGCGCGGAGCTTATTGTAATGACATCCCTTCTGGATGTTCACGCTACAACGTGCGGAGCATGAATACGCGCGATCCCGCAATGTTTAACGAGGGCCTTAGCCCTATTTTAGACATGACGGAATCCGCGTAGACATCCTCATTAAATTTCGCGTTGGTAATACTTGATCCCGAGGCATGGCAGATAACCCTATAGACATGTATAAGCCTGGGGGTGATCGTAAAGCTGTTTCTGTTCATTTTTATTTGCATTCTCATCATCACCAAAGAAAGCAATATAAATCAGAACATCAAATAGCTCATTATATCTAGAATGGTGTATTTTCAAATACATGCGCTATGCACAATGAATCTAAAGCCACCACAATAAAGTCCACTATACATTAAAAGCAGTATGAAGTGGCCCAAACTTAGTTTGACCTTGAAAAAATAAATTGCGACCATAAAACCCCGCGTAGGTATAATAAAGCAGGCCGTTTCTAAGCTTTGGGCTCTCGAGTCTTTTGTGTTCGTTCAAATATTTGAAGGGTCTGCGCAGAAAGATTGCAAACATTTTGTTCTGATGGATATCAGATATCGTTTAGAGGCCGGAGTTATTGAAATTGATGTTTCTGAAGATTGGAAGTATCATATTTTTTAACTTCCGCTCACGGCTATGTGCGGTACTCGGATAAAAAGTAGCGTAAATACTATAAAGTAGTGTAAAGATAGTATTTATAGATAAACACAAGTGTTATAGAAAAATCATAGCTTTCGTTCGAAAACGAAAACTAAAAAAAAATCAACTACAACAAAAAATAGTTACAAAAACGAATAAATAGAGAATTCCCATTAAGTTTTCGGAAATCGTTTTACACCGTGTACTTATATCGCTATAATTATAAACGCGTATATACTTCTGAAAATAGAGACGGTAGACGTTGCCGTTGAAGACTGCCTCTACGCCAATGTTTTTTTACCGACTTCAAATAAAAAAGGAGGAGGTTCTCAATTCGGTTGTACTTTTTTTGTTATATCATATCATCAAAAAATCTTTTTTTTTCGGAAAGGTACTTCCAGATTGGTCACATAGAAATTTCATCAAAATCGTTTGAATAGTTTGGCCATGATTTTCTCATGTTTTTGAAATCCATATTATTTGTTGGTTATCATATTTGACCGTTTCACAGGTAGTAGCATTCTACCACGGCTTGAATATGAGCTACAAGCCAGTGAGCGGCAAGGCGATCCACTGGCCCGGCGGCCGCCGCGGTCCGCCGCCCGACACGCCGCGCTGCGGGTTCCTGGGAACTGATCCTATGTGCCAAGGAGGTAACACTTTCATAATGTACACCTTGGATATTATGTTTTTTTTTTTACAATTTATAGGCGAACGCTTTACCGCAATCTCACCTGATGATGCGATCGACGGTGTAGCGCGCTCACCTAGAAGATACCTATTCACTCTATTTTTGAAAACGTCCAAATTATAGGTATTCGGAAAAATAGACGCCGGCAACGAGTTCCACTCTTTGCCGGCGAATACTTTTTATAAGTACAACTAGCTGATGGAATAACAAGCCCACCTGATATTAAGTGGTAACCATCGCCTATAACAAAAGCATTGCCTCGTAGGTCACTCACGTCAGGAACATGTTTTACGATGCATTTCGCTGCCGATAAATTAAGAAGGCTGTGGTGTGTCTTTCATTTTGTTTTTGATTTTTACTGGGAAATTATAGTATTGAATCCTTGACATTTTGATTTTTTGACTGTGTATTATTAGTATATTTTTTAGCATAATAGATATTGAAAAGTTTATTTATTATTAGACTATCTCTCTTTATTGTATGAGTCTCTCTGAGGCTCATGCAAATGTACTTTCCAATTAATTTGGAAACGACTTGTTTGAATTCAATAAAGTTTTGTATATTTAATCAGGTTAAAAACGAAAGAGAAGTGTATAATATACAGTCTGATATTACATATAACTTTGGCCGTTTTCCCTAGTTGATACTTTTGGGGCCTAGAAATAGTCCCTGTGTGCCAAGGACAGCATTATAATATATTGCTCTGGATGCTAATGCTTTTATCCTTGGTAAGTATTATTTATATGTTTATAGTAGGTGTCTCAGTTTTGGGTCAAGTAGGAATTAGGTTTATCAAAAAACTCTTCAACCCACATTTATTGGTCAAGTTAAAAAGCAAAAAAGTCTTCCAGGGTTTAATTTTTAGCTCGAAGTTCTGTAGCAAAATATATTTATTTCAGCACGAACAACTACACACATCAATATTGTCTAGGGATATTCCATTTCGAATTATTACTATACTGATTTTTCGAAATTTTGTTCCTACTTTAAATTCTATTAATAAATAATATCAAACAGTTGTATTTTATTATTATTAATAAACAACACAAATAAAGATTATTGCCATACCTATTCTTCTAAGGAAATTATTTTCAGTTTTTGTAAAATCAACAAAATGTTGATTATCCCTACAATGTTGATGGGTGTATATTAAGTCCATGTTCAAAGTACTCCTCAAATACTCCCTAGATGTGTTCATAGTGTGTTATTAATAATCCTGGCGCAACGCTGGAGTAGTTAATCCGTGTTTTGTCACATTTGCTCGAGTTGACGATTGCATGTCAATGCAAGAGACAAAACACGGATTAACTAGTCCAACGCTACGCCAGGATTATTAATAAGACCCATAGAGTTTGGCTGGAAATTCCATACGCATACTATAACGAATACGGGAGTTTGAATATAAAGCGAGATTACGAGATGGTAAAAGTACCTACGTAAAGTGCTCTCTAGTAATCTTGTCTTACCGTTTCCACCTTCAATTGCATTTGTAACTTTTTAATTGGATGCTCTAACTTTTCTCTGCACACGCATGAATTTTTCATGGCTAACTTTTGATAAAACCGCCAGTGATGCAAAGATAAAGAAAAATTGAAGAATAAGTAATGTCTATAAAGACTAGGTAGATCTATAAAGACAGTAATTTTACTCACCTTTTCTAGCTTATCATCATGGGTTGGAGAAAATTAAGAACTTTCTAGTTACTTATAAACAACAATGATAGATAAATATCTACACGGCTATTAGACTTTACATGATAGTTGGTATACCTAAAATATCTCCCTAAAACGTTTTATGTTAAATTGAACCTGAACGTATTTTTAACAAAAAAATCTTGTGAGTGAAATATTAGCTAGAATTCTTTTTTTTCCACGCTGCTTTGTGGTCTGGACAGAGGCCCAAACTGTTATAATATATTGTTTCACCGGCCTCGCCATATTTCTCACGTTCGCCGTCACCGCGGCGTGTGTCGCATACAAGTAAGTGGTTATAAAATAATGCTAGCTTTTAACCCTTGCATCCTTCAGCCTGTGCCTTTTGTACAAAGGCTTTGTGGTACAAAATATTAATTTCGGCCTCCGTTTTACGTTACTCACGAAGGGCTGCGACAAGCGTAACGAAGCAATAACGTCCATTTTTATGCTAAAAGTTTGACAAGCAATAATCGCCTTTATACGTTTTCACTGAGTACTTGTTTGTTATTAGTTTCAAAGGTAATAAGAAATACTTAGATTATAAGGCCTCTTTTAGTGTCCATGGGTTTCTGTGTAAAAGTTTTAAAAACTGTGTTTGATGCTGCTTTTTAGGGTTCCGTAGCCAAATGGCAAAAACGGAACCCTTATAGATTCATCATGTCTGTCTGTCTGTCTGTCTGTCTGTCTGTCTGTCCGGCCGTGTCACAGCCATTTTTCTCCGAAACCATAAAAGCTAGACTGATGAAAGTTGGTGAGTAGATGTATTCTGTGAACCGCATTAAGGTTTTTACACAAAAATAGAAAAAAAACTATAAATTTTGGGGGTCCCCATACTTGAAACTGAAACTCAAAAAAATTTTTTTCATCGAACCCATACGTGTGGGGTATCTATGAATAGGTCTTCAAAAATGATGTTGAGGTTTCTAATATAGTTTTTTTCTAAACCTTCACCACACAAGTATTTGTTCTCGGTGGGGATCGAACCCACGCCCTCCAGCGCAGAAGGCAGAGCTACGAACAACTGAGCTGTGAAGGCAGTCAAATTTAATGTTCTTCAGTTAAAAGAGATGTACTTCAAAGAGATCTTTGTTATTTTTTAGACTAAATTTGTTTATTTCAAGGTCTATTTTTCAAGTAAACGGTTTTTAAACGAATTGTTACCTAGTTTTCAGCTTTAAAGTAAAAAAAATAAAAGCAAAACCCTGGGCCAGTAATAATAATAAATTAACACTTAATGTGCATGTTTTTAGCTTTTACGCGAACAAGCTCAAAATGTTGATATCATCACGCACGATCACTATGAGACGCCTCATTGTTAAAAACTGACAATTTTATGAGCAACTTTGTTGACAAAATTGCATATCATTACAACACGTTACAGGGCTATTTAAATCACCACAATTGAAACCCTCGTTTTATTCGCTTTGTGTAAAACTTTTTATTTTGCTTGGAATTCAATATTTTATTCTCAAGAATTTTATAATGTCCCTAAAGTTAAGAGCCGAGCGGAGTGGGATTTTATTATCATCTTTTTATTTTGCTAGCGATTCAATATTTGATCTAAAGTTAAAAAAACCTTAATTTTACCCCTTGTCTACAATTACAGACAATCTACTATGACAGATAATCAACTGTGACAGACAACCTACTATGACAGACAACCTACTATTACAGACAATCGACTAATACAGACAATCTACTATTACAGAAAACCTACCATTACAAACAATCTACTATTACAAAAAACCTACCATTACATACAATCTACTATTAGACAATCTACTATTACAGACAAGCCCGGATAGACGCCGAGCTAAACAACATGGCGTGGCGAGTGAGACCGGAGGAAGTTCTAGTGGAAGTGGGCACTGGCTTGGGAGCGAGCCCGGCTTTGCACAGCATCAACGAAGTACTGAAGGTATTCTCATCTGTTAGTAGTCGTTCTGTTCTATTTATACATAGGAGGTAGAATGGCTTTGAATCTGATTACAGCATAAATTGGAGTAAATGTTACAATACAAATGTGACGTTGGTAGACGCAAGGCCGTGTATCGTAGGATACATTTTTTAAAGAGCGTGATCTGCGAATCATTTATTTCTGAGTGATTTTTATTATTTATAAAAAAAAAGTATGGGATAGTCTGGGCTAGTAGGCATAATTTCAAAAGGTTGGTCTGTTGCGTGTTCCACCAGCAATATGTATTATAAATGTTGGTGCCCTTGGCTTACAGCGTAGTTGTCAATAAATTAGAACGTCACTTTGTGATAAAAAAATCCGTTGGTATCGAAGCCGGCTGCGCCATCAAAGGTCAAAATATTATAATGCCTCATCCATCATAGACATTAAATATTCTGTTTTCATTGGCTCATCATTTCTCGTTTGTTTTACCTGTCAGGTACAACTATTGGTACAAGTACTTTTTGATAAATCATGATAAATGAAATCAAACATTATTCTCTAAATAAATTAACTAGTAAATCAATGAATAATACTTATTCGACATGGTATCTACGGCATCTATCCACTATTGCATTTAGTCTAAAATCTCAGCAGTACTACCTACTATGGTTTAGTCTGTGCCATGCCTCAAGGGTGGTCGCGCACCGTTCGCTTTCAGAGAAATTACCTCCCGCGAATACTTAGTTTGTAGAATGACCTCCCTGCTGAAGTTTTCCCTAAAGACCGGGAGAAAGTTCAAAAAACGTACATTTTAATAAGCTAACTGTGCTTGTGTTTGGTATAATGATTACAAGCGCTACGCGCTGACCGCTTTTCATCAGATGGACCGTAAGCTTGTTTTAATTTGAATTTTCTATGAGAAAAAAACTCTTCTGACCTTTGTAGGTACTAATAATTACAATCATAAAAAAATCTAAGCCTACATTATGAGTACGTTTAAGTATACAGAAGCTCTTACTTTGTTTAGATGGGGATACAAACATACATTTATTTTAGTAGTACCTAGTAAAGCTACTAAAATAAATGTATGTTGGCTCGTCCGGGGAAGTAGTACCACCATGCCTATTTCTGCCGTGAAGCAGCATTGCTGTTTCGGTTTGAAGGGTGTGGATGTCGGTGAAATTACTGGCACGGGAGGCAGAACATCTGTATGCCTCAAGTTGATGATCGCTGGGCAATGCATCGTAGGGCACGATCCTGACGGGTGTGACATACAAGGCATTGCTTTAGCATTGCTCATATCTCTTTAGCTCATTATAGGCGATGGTTACCACTTAACATTAGGTGGGCCTTCCATCAGCAGGTTTTATAATAAAACAAATTCGAATGTAACGCACGGTCCTCGTTAATCAGAATAAGCTGTATTTTTCAAAAGAACTTCAAAAAAATTTCAATCGAGATTAAGGTTTATGTGTGAGTATATTATATTACTTTAACTTTCAAAGCCTTTATGTGAAATCTCGCACTATTGTATCTACCGTTTGGTGGAATGGAATAGTTTCTGCGAGTTTCCCAACAACAAGATAGTAAAACCCTTTGCCCTAATGCCCTTTGGTAAGGCGTTCACATAAACTTACTAAAATAGCAAGTTATTGGAACGTTCGTACCGAATCCAGCTTCCCCTTTTTAAGAAACTTTTACTCATATTTCATGAGCGTTCAGTGAAAACACAAAAGTTCAGGGAAAACCAATTCGTTAGGCCCTTTAATTTACTCCCAACTTCCTCCCCGACAAATTTATCTTCTACGACAAAATCTCTACCTGAAGTGGATGAGAATTTACATTTTCCTCATAAAACAAAATTAATTTGAACAGGTGGCATTTTTTAATTTTTTGCATGGATTCAAAAATGTCAATTTTGGTTTGTTGCGCCTAAATATCGATCTATCTTATTTCTTAGGTTATGTTTAAACCAACATTCCAATTGAGACTCAAAACAACATTTGTTATTACGAGCGACAATGCTAAAAAACTAAACTTCAACTAAAATTGCTCATCCAAGTGTAAATCGCACAAAAAAGTGTTTAAAACATTTTAGCTCATTTTAACTGTCACAAACGCTTTAAAGCGCATTCCCATTACTTAATGAAAAGGCAGCATCATTTAATCAAAATTCGTTTGAAAAAGCGTCGGATTATTCACTCATTTTGACTCAGTCCCTTTTGTGCAAGGAGATAATAGAGCTTTCTTAGAACTTTGTAGAATAATATATATCTATTAAAAACTTGAGAAACCGTCTTTGGTGGAATTTGATGGTACTAATCTGGAAGAATTGCCTTGCAGATAAAAAAAAATCAATTTTTCAAATCGGCTCATAGATGTCGAAATTATGTGATAACAAACATTTAAAACCATTTAAACCGAATTGAGAACCTCTTCCTTTTTTATTCGAAGTCAGTTAAAAACTAGACTTCGTAAGAAAGTTGTCGGCCAAGCGGCCAGTCACATAGATCAAATTACAAAGAGTTATAGACACTTGGCCGGCGCTTGCAGCAATAACTTTGTTTAACTGCGTTGTTGCTCTCGAGTTCGTGATTAGATTTAACAGCCTCTTCTAGATTATGTTGCGTTTGTGTTTTCTAAGCAATTACTTTTAGACGACCCACCGTTTCTTGTATACCTACTATAGGGTTTAGATTCAATTTATCAATCAATCAATGATTGATAAATAAAATTGCGAAAAAACACTTTTCATTACTCATACTCTGAAAGTAGGTCTGAAGTTGCCTGAGGGGCCTAATTGAAAGTAAAACTTTCAGCCCTAGGGAGAATCGCTTTCTACTGACAGCTGTCAAATTATAAAAAAAAACAAGTTCTATTTTATTCAACCATGTTCAAACTTTCTAAAGTCTTTCTAACTGCAAGGAGGTTGTTCAACCAAATTCCAACTTTTTATTCAGCAAGTAGGTTGGAAACCCATTTCAACGGTAAGAAGTTTAAAAAGTCTAATTAGAGCGCAATGTAATATTTAAATTTAAATGAGGCCTTTGCCCAACAGTGGGACACTACAGGCTAGTAGTAATAGTAATAGTAGTAACATAAAGATAGTATTAAATAAATAATATATCTTCTAAATTACTTGATTAGTGTATAGCTTCAACTATTTATTTAAAATAACATAGATTTAAATTATGAAAATGAAAATAATGGCTGAATAATGCTGGCGAGCCGAAGCCGAAGGCCCGCCAGAGAAAAAGAAAAAAAAAACCGGGAAGGCGGCAATTCAATCTTCAGTTTCACTAATTTTTCTTTCATGTTTTTATTTTTACTTTCCTTGTATTCGTAATGAAAAGCACAGTGTTTACCTCGGGTGAAAGTCTTTTGAGTCCCTCAAGCTCCATTGGCGCCCTCGCTAACGCTCTGGCGCCAAATCCGTCTCGGGACTCAAAAAACGTGACTTTCAACACTCAGGTAACAATGTACTATTAAGCATGGTGAAAAAACATAGTAGATTTATTAGGTCCTATAAATATTGTGGACAATCTACACAAAAGTATCAAGCCCTGAATTAAGCAGAGCTTGTACTATGGGAACCAGATAGTTAATATAATACTTATAAACATTTTTTAAATACTATATTACATACAAATATTAATATATACATATATTAATATTTGTTGTTAATATACTATTGCGTATTTCTATAGATATCCTCTAAAGATATTTGTGTACTTTGTACAAAAAGATATCAGGGATATCCACCGCTTGAGATGGAGCAGCGCCCTTCCGTACCACGACAAATTTCCGTCAAAGCCCCGTAGTGCACAACGCAACCAAAAAAAAATAGTTGGGTAAATGTGTGACGTCACGCGATCTCGAAGCTGATGCAAAGCCGCTAGCGTTTGTTTTGGCGCCAAGACGCCCCGTCGCGCGCGACCCACTTGAAACGCCAGATGTGTGTTTATTTTCTTGGAACTCCCGTCTTGTAAACGTCTCTCGTACTCGAGCTTAATGGCATGATGAATTGCATTTAGAATTTTGATGAGTTTACTGGCCTAATACTACACAAAACAGTTCTGAATCAAACATTTTGACTAACTCAAAAACTTTGACAGAACTCGAAGCATTAATTTAAATTAACTTAAAAATAAAGCGATAAAAATGTTTTATATGTTATATTATATTCAATCTGAGCATAAATATATAAAAACGCAACAGTCCGTAGTATAAAAAACATAAAAAAATATTTTTTTAGGTACCTGCTTTTAAAAAAATAATGGCAATCTTTTTTTGCATCGTGGGTGCGCAGGCGGATCATAACAATATTTAATTTCTAGAAAAGTCCTACTTGTAATTATAGTCAAAAAAATAGTATCCCCTGAAAGCTTATTTCAGCCCTGAAGCAAGGGTTTAGTTGCATTTATCATAATTTGTCATACTAATAATTTTTAATACTTACATAAAAAAGCGGCGTGAAAAAATTTTCTTGCGAAAAAATTTCGAGAATGTGCTGGTTATTTTAGTCGATTTGAACGAATTCAATCACTGTTTACACAAAACTATATCGTTAATAACTACTTATTGAGTTATTACTGAGATATTTAAACACTAAACAACACAAAACACTTGCAAAATAGCAAAAACACAAAAATTCACACGTAAACAATGCCCGCGCGCGTGGTTCCGTAAGACTGATTTTGCATTTTTGTGTTGTTGACGTCTAGGTTGGTTTTTGAAGTTGACCTACATATTTACAAAGCTCAAATCAGTGCGAAAAGGATGGTGTTTCGTTCCTTACGGGCATTGTAGTAGAAAAAGCGAGTCAGACAGATGTCTCAACGCTTGGCGCGAAACTTTTTTTTGGTATGGAAATGCACCACGGTGCTTTTACGTTTTGTGTTTGGTATGGAAGTGCATCAAGGTGTTTTTACCAGTTAGTGCCTTTAAATGTCTGCGCAAAAAAATCCAAAAAATTTAAGACTGTATCACAAGCGGTTAAGGATTAAAATCGTAAGGCATTAGTTTACGAGTAAACCACGCTAGCTCACAAAGCCACTGGCACTTCGCTAGCTGTGTAAATCATCCTTGAGAACTCAGAGCTTAGCTTCTCTAGCGGATCAAGTTTGATGACAAACAATATAATCGTCCAACTAATCAGTGCACGCTCAGCCACTGTTGTCTAAGCCAGCTTTAGCAACGACACTCTGTTTGCACATCATTCTGTCTCCATCGAACTGAAGTGTGAGTTTCAAACAAAAATATTATAAAACATGTACACATTAAAACATCGTGATGAAACCCGCGGCTTAGTCAGCTCCGCACGTATTGACCATGTCTTTCCTGTGGATTAGGCCGACTAAGCTGTCAGGATGGTATAGGAGCTGGACAAGCCTATTCCATTAAAAATCCTGTCCCAGGCACTATAGCGTCCCGCAAGTAGGGGCATGAGTAAACACCAGTTGCCCCTGACGCTATATAAATCATTTACAAAAAATGCAAAGGCCTGTTTACTTATTCGTTTATCATTGAACTTGGTTGGCCAGGAAAACTTTCCAAGCGAATGTAACGGTCAGTTTTAAATGGTTCAGCAATTATAAAACAAATAAAACTGTCATCGAGCTTTTTAATTAACTAAAACGCAATCTTCTGTTATTAATTGCAATTACTGACGCGATGTAATTGGACAAAGAGTGGGTTGATGCATGCTATTTTTTGCAGCACGTATGAGTTCCTTTTAATTAATATTTGTACGCTTCGTGTATCTAGGGGCGGCAAATTGAATGAATTGGTATGTATTTAGGTACGTCACTGGGTAAAAAAGTATCAATTTCCTTTGTAGAATCATAATAATATGCTCTTTTCCAGGAATAAATCTGAGGGAGGAAAATAGATTTTTTTATTCATAAGTCGTTTGTTATTTTTTCTGTTGGTCTGATTGGTGGTACTGTATGTGTTTCTGAGAAAGAAAAACTATTCAGTACCTTGTAGGTTACGCACGTCAGGAACGTGCCTACGATGCACTGCCCTGCGTCCATCAACTTGAGGCATACAGATGTTCAACTTCAAGTTGCAGCAATTTCACCGGCACCCACACCCTTCAAACCGAAACACAGCAATGCTGCTTCACGGCAAAAATAGGCATGGTGGTAGTACTTCCCTGGACGAGCCTTTCACAAAGAGCTCTACTACTACTAAGAATAACATGCTAATATGAATAGTTGTTTATAATAAATTTCCTCTAGCTATCTCTCGGTTGGAGCACTCGAGGCAACGTGAGCGCGCCCACAAACGTTAGCACAGCACTGAATCTAACATCGTTCACGGTCGGACTCTACAAGGGCAACCGGGTGGCCGTGAAGAAAATACACAGGAAGAAACTAGATCTCAACAAGAAACTGCTTGGGGAAATCAAACAGGTGAGTTTTATGTTTTAACTGTGGTATTTGAGTAACAGGAATTTCACATCGGTTCATAGAATTTATAATTATGCAAGATCTGTTGTAATTATAAATATTGAACATGAGAAAAATATTAGTTTGTATCACATACAACTTATGGGTTGTTCTAATTAATTGTGTTGATGACCCTTCTTTAGGTTAAGGCCTTCTCCAGAGATTGCCATTTTGACTGGCTTCTCAGCTCAATTGGTAGTCTGTCTCTGCCTCTTCTACCTAATAAAATAAAAGGTATAGAAAATGCCCTTTCTGGTTCCTTGTAAAGTTGTAATCATAGTGTGTTCAAGCGTGTTTCGTATGGGTTGTCACCAGTCGTCAGTTTTACGATGCTATAAATCTGAGCGGCATAACAAGGGGATGGTATAAATTCGGTTGATAGTAAGTGGCTGGAAAGTGTGTTGGCGTAACCGGTGCGTTAAGAGGCTATCAAATTTGTTACGACATATTTTGGCACCGTCTGGTGTGGCACCTCAGTTTCACCTACGCACAACCTCGCTTGTTTTTTAAGGGAATGAATTTTCTTACGTAGTTTTTTTAGGGTTATTGGCATCAAAAATTAGTCCAGTTCAACCTTTGAAATGCATAGGTATTTTGACGTAACCTTACATATTTTGCTCATATAATGTAGATTCGAATTGGTTAATGAATATAATACATCGAATATACATGTATTTCGTGCTCCTTTTTGTCGCGCACGAGTAAGTTGTGGAATGAACTGCCTTCTGTAAGTTTTCTCTCGGAGCTTCGACATGGGGTCCTTCAAAAGGCGGGTTTATCAGTCCCTAAAAAGCCGGCAGCGCATCAGCACCACTTCTGGTGTTGCAGGTGTCTATAGACGATGGTGACTACTTTCCATCAGGTGGCCCGTCTGCTCATCTGCCAGCTATGGCATAAAAAAAAAGGATAGTTTAAGGCGCTGCGCAAACGTAGACACTTTTTGTTGCCGACACGGCACACCATCACAGGGAACCCGTAGTTGCTGTGTCCTTTAACGGTGAACACAGTTTTACGTATGCGTAGGGAGTGGATGATTTCATACTGGTTCTATACAAATACTCATCGGTAGCTTGTGTCTGACTCAAAAGTGTGCCTAAGAGAAACAATAATTGTAACTGTGAGTTTAATGGCCCGAACACACCTAGTTCGCTGGCGGTAGCGATCAGTGAAACGCTGTCAAATATCGCTGTCAGATTTGAGATTTGACAGCGAATATTTGACAGCGTTTCACTGATCGCTACCGCCAGCGAACTATAAAGGCTCGAACACACCTAGTTCGCTGGCGGTAGCGATCAGTGAAACGCTGTCAAATATTCGCTGTCAAATCTCAAATCTGACAGCGATATTTGACAGCGTTTCACTGATCGCTACCGCCAGCGAACTAGGTGTGTTCGGGCCATAAAGGCCTGCGCACACCTTGTTCGCTGGCGGTAGCGATCAGTGAAACGCTGTCAAATATTCGCTGTCAAATCTCAAATCTGACAGCGATAATTGACAGCGTTTCACTGATCGCTACCGCCAGCGAACTAGGTGTGTTCGGGCCATAAGAAGTTTAATAAATAAACATAAACGTACATTTTTTAAACTTTCGCGATCATAAAACACATTTAAACTATTACACGGGTATTTATCGCGTATATTACCTTATTTTATTAATTTTCCCGACGTTTCTAAAATAAATAAAATAAGGCAATAAGCGCGATAAATACCCGTGTAATAGTATAAATATAAACGTACATGTTAAAAGTGAGAAAACTATAAAAACTTCATAATTTTGTTCTCACTACTCGGACGAAAGACTAGCGTCAGCTTGCCAACGAAGTTTGCTGAGTCAAGGTCCGGTTTTATGCCACGGCTTCTTATTATTTTGTAATAAGCAGTCAAGTGTTTGCATGTCTCAAATATCTAAATGTTATTTCTTTTTCATTTGGGAGTTAAAAAACATTCCTATCTGACTATTGAAGTGAAGCTACTTTCACACAAGTAATTGCATTTACACCTGAGCGCTTCCGTGTTTTGAAAGAACATTATGTTGTCCGTCCGAAGTCTTGTCTTTAGCAGTTAAAACAAGACTTATGGCCTCCGCACATCTAGGCGATGACGTTTGCGATCAGCTGAAACGCTGTCAAATATCGCTGTCATACTTGACAGCGTTTCACGTGATCGCTATCGCCTAGATGTGCGCAGGCCCTTAAGGTGCATTTCCAATGATGCGGAGCTTGGCGGAGTGGAGCGGAGCGGACCGTGAATTGGCCAAATCTCCACTCGCACGTGCGGAGTGAAATTTCGAGCACTGTAATTGGCTAATTCACCATCCGCTCCACTTCACTCCGGGTCAGTGGTAACGCAATCTGAGGCTTTGGACCTGAAACTCTGGTACCAGGGTTTATCACAATTTTCAAATGTGATACTTTTTCTTGCTCAAATTCTTACTCTAAAATCATGAACAGGCCCGTAACGTATCCCACGAGAACACAGCCCGCTTCATCGGCGCGTGCGTCGACTGTCCGCTGGTGTTCGTACTGACAGAGTACTGCCCTAAGGGCTCGCTGAAGGATGTGCTGGCCAATGATGAACTGCAACTGGACTGGAACTTCAGGACTTCGCTCGTGCATGATATTGTGCAGGTAACATATTGAATTTGCTTTGTCAAAGCAATCTGTTTTTCCTGACCACTACAATCTGGGCCTTTCAAGGCAAGAGTGAATAGGTGTCTTCTACTTAGACCATCCTGCTCCATCGTCGGCTACGTCGTCACTTACCATCAGGTGAGATTGTAGCAAAGGGATGGTCTATATAATGTAAAAAAAAAACTGTCTGCATATAATTTAAATGATATAGAAAATTAACGTCGTTTATGGAGCTCAAAGAGGTTGCCTTAAGAAATAACTGGAGAAGATTGCATATATTACAGCGACAAGAGCCTTGCTCTTAAATTACGAAAAAAGGTGAGCAAACAGCAGTTTTCCTCACCATAGTACCAGTAAGTATTAAAAACCAAAATCTAAAACCTGTTACATCTTTCAGTTTTGACATTATTTTGAGCTTCTTCTTTTCCATATACACACCTATACACCTCTTTTTCCCTGATTCCTTGTTCCTTGTTAGTATCATTAATTTGAGTATCATCTCTTTTCTTTGCAACAGAATCACATAATATCCCATAAATAGATATAAAAATAACGAATACCGTCGTCCATCATAAAAGTGTCAATAACTTGGGATATCAAAGCGTTATGTCACGGCCACTAGATAGTGCCTTAGTGCTTGAAACAAGTAAAGGATAGGCTATAAAAACACACTTAGAGTACGCGAAATGTATCATTTTATCGCGTGAAATTGGCACCTTAATAGGTTCAGTAAACACTTGACTGACCTCTGAGCTCAGTTAGTACATTTAGCGTCAAAAGTAGATTAACACCTCTGGTTTTTAAATTTCAAGTAACTTTATTTTTAGATCTGCCTAGATCCATAACTAATTGCAATTAGAGTGAAAATGAAAATATATTTAATGTAAATTGTAAATGTACAAAGCAAAAGTCAAATATTTCTTTATTCAGGGTCAGTGGTCCAGGTACTACCTATTGACTCTATGAGTTAATAACATCTGCCTACTGCGCTTTAAGTTTTTTTGACGTGACAACGTCTTATAATTCGATGGAGCCGGCTGCACGCACGAAAAAACATGACGTTATGCGGCGTTACCTCGCTCTGAGGCGTTCCATTTAAGGCTTGAAGTGCACTATGACGCCGTCATGTTCAACTATCGTCAGTAAACCGACTTTACAGTTTACAGTTTTTAGTTGTGGGTTCGATTCCCACCTCCGTCAAACATTAGTGGTGAAGCAGAACAGAAGGTAGAGCTACTATGGACTGAATTCAAGTAGTACCTACTATTTATGCTGTGGCAGAAGTCAAGGATACAGTAGACAGAATCTACATTCACACGTCTGGAAAATATTGATTGTCTCATAAATATTAAGATAATATGTAAAAGAGCGACTATATACGGACGCGGCTGAGGTAGAATATTGTGTAACGACACATACATTCACAGTAGGATGATTTGATTCAAGTAAATTGGGTGAAAACATGTATAAAGACAGAGCTACTACCAACTGATATGTGAAGTCAGTCTATGAAACTAAATTTTGCAGCATTATTTCTCTTGTACAATCATGTGCAACACTATTATTGCTCGTTACTGCAAGCCTGATGTTTTATAGGGGACTTGAAAGAACTGCGAAAAAATTCAACCGAACGTTCGGTGTTGAAAACGAGTTGTTGTCTCATCAATTTTCCATACAAAAGAGAGAGACACGTCATCATCATCAGCCTGAAGAAGTCCACTGCTGGACATAGGCCTCCCCTACACATTTCCAGGAAGAACGATTCTGAGCCCTTTCCATCCATCGACTTCCCGCAAACACAGTGAGAGACACGAGTTCACACGAAAACAACGTTTGGTAGACGAAATGTGGTAGCAAAACTCCGGGTCCGGTTAATGTACGTCCAGTGATGTTATTGTACAGCATATTAATTGGATGCCATTAGGGCCCGTGCACACTCAGGCAATTCAACTATTTCTTATTTTTTGTAGGCAATGGATACTGCTCCTTAAGAGCTCCTTATGCCACAAATGCATCAAAATGAAAAATCAATATGAATCAGTCAAAAATTAACGTAAAATTCTGAAAAAAATATATGTTTTAGTTGAGGATCTTACAGAGTACAATTCGCTTACAGTTACACAATCAGATGAATTTCGTTCGATAGAAAAAAATACCAAAGTTGCCTATTTTTAAAAAACAAATTCAATACTGTGCCTAAAATGAAAAAAATATTGACTTTATTTTTACACCAATCTTTAGATAAATCACTTTTCTAGTACAAATCGCTGAGTTGGATGTTGTAATGTTATTTTCCTATTTATAATGAATTATTTACCTACAAACACACGAGCGGCGCGACGCCGTGGGCTAAGTCAGTCGCGCGGTAGCGCTTACCGACGACGGACCTGTGCCAGTGCTCTTCCCGCCCGACGCGCGACTTGTGACGTGCAGTGATTTTACGAAAATAAACTAAAATTGATCTCGCTAAGTAGTCACCATGGCTAACAAACGCAACAGGACGAATGCATTACAAAGAAATGTTAAGTAAGTACATTACTTGCACGTACGTGTTTATTTATTATGTAGGAACCTCTAATGTTCTATTTAAATATTACCTACTTTACTCCTTACGTTACTTACCTACTTTGTTCCATAAATAGCTGAGAATATACTTAGTATGTAGGTACCAACTCCTTGCCACAGTATAGTTAAAGCAGTATAAGTACGGAAAGAAATATGAAATATTAACTATTAGCTGTGCCCGCGACTTCGTCCGCGTGGTATAGTGTCTATGGGTAGCATTTTTAATTTGCAGCGGAAGAAAACAGTAATTAAATAACAACGTCATATTCGCGTGCACGTGACACAGTGGTCTGCCCTCTTACTAAACATAGACATATGGCGTCGTACTACGCCACACGTTCATACCCCCCGCATTCCTCTCCGAACTCCCCCCACACTCCCCCCACTCTCCTCAACACCCCCCCACATTCCCCCCGCACTCCTCCACACTCCCCTCCACACGCCCCCCCGCACCTCCCCTCCACACTCCCCCCTGTACTCCCCTCCACACCCCCCCCGCATCACCCCTCGCACCTCCCCTCCACACTCCCCCCTGTACTCCCTCCACACTCCCCCCGCATCCCTCGCACCTCCCCTCCACACTCCCTCCTGTACTCCCCTCCACACTCCCCTCGCACCTCCCCTCCACACTCCCCCGGTACTGTATGTCACTGCTATGACAGTATAACCCTTAATTTGGCAAGATTACTTTTTTTCGATTTCAGTAAAAAAAACTCAATATACCTATTTAATAACACTTATAGAAGCCTGAAAAAATATAAAAAAATATATAAATGCTGTAACTTTGCGAAAATCCTATGTATCCTACAATGCACATAGCCAAATACTAGTAGAAGTATGGTCTTTTGACACTGTATCCGTACGGACACATTGCCAAATTAGGTAATTGAAAATAATAGTAAAACAATTGGTAAAATATGGGTTTAGTCTTTAAATCTTCATTTTTTAATATGGTATTCATAAAAACAGTTCCTGTTTTTCGTTAAGCACAAACGAATCTTACATTTGACGCAAGAAATATTGGCCTGCCCCGTTTTGCACAAACAACATCAACCTTTTTCTTCAAAAATTGGCAGGTAGCCTATGCCGTAGTACCTTATTAAATTATATTGATGAGACCATCAGTAGGCCTAGGCATAACTGGTCTATGTATTTTCTGCCTTAACCTGGCACATCATTTCTGTGCACTACTTCTTTAGGACTTGAAAGTGGGACATGGAGATTTTTGCCCAGATTCTAGATATCAGTATAAATAATGCTTGGATACTTAGATACTGAAGGTATTGTGTGCAAAAGGCTTGAAGAAAACATAGGCTCTGAAAAAATTCCTATGCCAAATTTGTTTTGACTTCTAAAGAATTAGTGCACAGAAATGATGTACCAGAAAATACATAGACCAGTTGTACCTCGGTCTGTTGATAGTCTTATCAATATAATTTAATAAGGTATGACGGAATAGCCCACCTAACAATTTTTGAAGAAAAAAGTTGATGTTGTTTGTGCAAAACTGGGCAGGCTGGTATTTCTTGCGTGACATGTAAGCTTCAATGAAATGTGCCTGAAGAAAAACAGGAGCACATGGAGATTTTTGCCCAGATTCTAGATATCAGTATAAATAATGCTTGGATACTTAGATACTGAAGGTATTGTGTGCAAAAAGGCTTGAAGAAAACATAGGCTCTGAAAAAATTCCTATGCCAAATTTGTTTGTCACTGACTTCTAAAGAATTAGTGCACAGAAATGATGTACCAGAAAATACATAGACCAGTTGTACCTCGGTCTGTTGATAGTCTTATCAATATAATTTAATAAGGTATGACGGAATAGCCCACCTAACAATTTTTGAAGAAAAAAGTTGATGTTGTTTGTGCAAAACTGGGTAGGCTGGTATTTCTTGCGTGACATGTAAGCTTCAATGAAATGTGCCTGAAGAAAAACAGGAGCTGTTTTTATGATTTCAATATTAAAAAAAAAAACAAAGCCATAACCAAGTCAATAAATAAAATTAGGTATCATACCTAATTTTATTAAAATTAGGTATTATAAATTTTATAAAATTAGGTATCATACCTAGTTAGGCATCCTAAATTATACGTGGTTCGACTCGCACTTGGCCAAGTTATTGAGTATCGATACCATGAAACATTTTGCTAAGCATTTGGCATTGTATCTCTCTGGATACGGCTGAGTTATGCAGTATTTCAATGGGCTTTTGGCAACGTATCTTTGTGGATACAACTAGGTTAGAAAACTTATTACGGGTTCGTAATTGCATTCATAAGTAAAATTTTTATCCATATCGATAGTAAGTTTCAATAACATTGGAATTTAACAAAAATCCAGCACAAAAAGGAATAAAATATAGGCAAAATAAATAAAACTGACGGATCTGATGCTCCCGTGGTGCGACATCTCAGCTGTTTGACGTCGAAAGGGATGGGGAACAATCGAAAATGCAGTCGATTTATTTTGTTATAGTGATATGAATAACACACCTCAAGGATAGAATCGATCGATTTTGAATAAATTTGATTTATAGAGCCATATGATTTTTTAAAAATATTGTATCTGAGAGAACACATTACCAAATTAAGGGATAACAAACCAGGAGTAGATAAATTTTTTTTTACATTTTACTGCGATGATACCAGTGTGGAAAAATATTTTCTACTAATAATTCTTCATCATTTTATAATTTTGTTAGTTTATGGAAATAAAATATAATTTATAGCTTAAAACCATTGCTATTTTCCATATTAAGAATTTTAATTTTTTTTACTAAATATCAAAAATCACTTATTGTTGCAGAAAATCTAGTCATGATGACCCTTTTCTCGTAGAGTCTGAAAATCAAGAATACGAGTTTCAACCAGCTTCAGGGAGACGCATCATTGACATCAACTACTTGTTTAGTCAATTACAGGAAAAAGCACGTCACAACAACAAATTATAATGAATTTTAATTCAAAATAAGCATTCTGTACATCATATTAAATCAACCTGTAAGTATAATAAATGAGAATAAATATTGTACATAACAATTATGTTTGTTTTCATTTGTTGTTTGTATTTTTAGGTAGGTACCACAAACTCTCCTATAATCATCATATCATTATCACCTCACTAATTCAAATAGTTTAGACTTTTAGAGTATATATTAACAGTTAATACCTATTTAAATCTAATAAACTTTCATTTCAATATACTAACAGAATATAGTCAATAATATTAAACTTACTTTGCCTACTGCATTATGTTATACTGTGGCGTTCTCGCCCGCCGCCAAAGGGTCACCGGAGTTCATATCAAGTCGGCTCCCGCGTAACGCGGATGCAAGTCGACTGGGTGAGTTAAATACCTAAATCTTCGACATAAGGGGCCCTTAAGAGAATAGCCCCTTTGGGGTAGATGTAAAAAACATTTTTTGGCACCGCGGCGGCCGCTGCCGCGGCACGCTCGCTTTGCTCGCTCGCCTTGTGCGTGATTTATATGTTCCAACATAACCTAACCTAGTCGAATCCGCTCAATTAAGTCTCAAGGACAAGTACAAGTATCCGCTGCCAGAACAGAACAGCGAAAATCAATATTGAATTGCTTCAGTGTGCACGAGGCTTAACTGGCATCGTAATAACGGGGCGTACAATAACAACACGTGACGACATTGTACAGCATGTTATTTCACGACCTTTTATTGTACGCCGTACGCCGTTAATCCAAACCATGGCATCGTAATAACGGTGTGTACATTATCCTGCTGTGCAATAACGGGTCGTACATTATTGCCTCCCAAAACTCCGACTTCGGGTACAGGACTATAAGTTTTTTGGTTCTCAGGGTATGTGCTACTTACACGGCGGGCTCGGCGCTCACGGCAAGCTCCGTTCCTCCAACTGCCTCATCGATGGACGGTTCGTGCTCAAGATATCCGACTACGGACTAAACACACTCTGCACGCCGACCGATCTGATCAAAGATGATACTTATTATTACAGTAAGTATCACCGAATACGGAATACAGTAGAAAGGCGATCATGCGCCGTTTGTATGGGAGTCGATGTCCCCAGTTTTACATTTCCACTATAATATTTAAAATATCACTAAATATGAGGAAGGCAGGAAGATGTTAAGAAAGTATTTCTATGTTTTATATTGTCGCTAAACTTGTTCGGAAAGTAATTGTTGCTTTGCTGCATGGCATTTTTCACTTTACGACTCCCGAAAAAACTGTTGAATTTGTATAGAGAAAGGAGCTCATGTATTTTGGCGACACTTTCCGGTCACATGGTCGTTCTACTTTGTTCTGTGGTAAGTACCTACTATGTTGTAGAAGATATTTTATACTACACCTGCTTGGAAAGTACCTTGATACTTTATCAAATTTACGGTAGAAAGTACGTCATTGCATATCGAACAAATATGCGGGGAGAAAAGGCATCTGAGCGGGAGAGAAAAGTGTATGAAAATCCATTTCTTACGTGGTTTTTATTTTTTATTTTGGGTAAGACTATGCGCCGGTAACCTAAATGTCAAAAGCCAAAAAGTTTTTACAGTGAGTTTTTATCTCAAAGTTCGCAAAATGACACTGGCCACTAGCTGTGTGTTGGATGGTGTCGGGCTGGCAGTGCGACCCTGCGGCGGCAGGATAAACAATTTGAAAAAAGAACATGTGAAAATTGCAGACGCCATTTCCAATTTGTGTGTTTGTTTGAGGATTCAGTTTTCGTAGAATTTATTTTCCTTGTAGGTGTAGTATAAAGCTCTATGTATCACTCGAGAGAAACTGCGATTCCCGATCTCGGGTGTTTTAAAGCCCTCAACGGTAATCGGTCACTTTCTCCTCTCGGTGAACAATGTACTATTGTGAAGGGCTCGTCCGGGGAAGTACTATAATTGGACGCTGTTTAACTTGTTAGTTTAGTTAAAGTTTAGTTAAACAGCGTCCAATTATACCATCATGCTAATTTCTGCCGAAAAACAGTCTTGCTGTGTTTCGGTTTGAAGGGTGTAGTATTAGTGAAATGTGAGGCTTTACATTTGTATGCCTCAAGTTTTTTTTTTAAACTACTTTATAGAACAAGCCTATGGCCCACCTGATGTTAAGTGGTAACCATCGCATATAACAAAGCATTGCCTCGTAGGTTACGCACGGCAGGAACGTGCCCTACGATGCACTGCCCTGTGTCCTTCAACTTGATGCATACAGATTTTCAGCCTCACGTGCCAGTAATTTCACCGGCACCCACACCCTTCAAACCGAAACACAGCAATGCTGCTTCACGGCAGAATAAGCATGGTGGTAGTACTTCTCTTCTCTACTTTTAAGACCTTGACATTATCGTTTAATCTGTTTTACCAAGCTTATTAATTTAAAATAAAGTAACAAACTATCTACATTGTAATGCCTGAAAATTCTCAATCTATAATAATATATATGTATCAACTACTGTGTATAAGCCTCGGCCTACCTCCATGTTGCTTTACCCTATTAACAGGGTCCATGTGATACTGACTTACACCTAAGAACTATGTATGTACCTAAACTAAACCATGTTTATGCAATAAATGTATTGAGTATTGAGTACTTCCCCGGACGAGCCACACACAAAGAGCTCTACTACTACTAAATTAAAAAGAGCTCTATGTGAACCGATAAATTGTGAAGATCGCGGGAAATAGCTGAATTGACAGGGCTCAAGTTGCTTCCCGGAAATTTATGGAGGGTAAAACAAGCAGTTTATTTGTTCGGTCGGATAATTTAATTTTATGTGTTTATCAGGCACACAAACACATACATCATCATCATCATCATTATCATCATTATCAGCCTGAAGAAGTCCACTGCTGGAGATAGTCCTCCCCTACACATTTCCAGGAAGAACGATTCTGAGCGCTTTCCTTCCACCGACTTCCTGCGATCCTAACAATGTCATCGGTCCATTTGGTGGGTGGGCACCCTACTTTTCGTCTTCCGGATCGTGGTCGCCTTTATTCCCCAACGGTAGAACAGAATAGTTCTTACTATGGAACAAGCATAACCACTTAACAACAGGTGGGCCATATTCTTGTTCCATCAGCTAGTTGTTTAAAAAAGTATCTAATAAAATCCATAAAAGTTGATTCTGTTACCTATCAATGATTTAGCAAAGTTGGACAATTTAATCGACCATTAAAATATTTGACAGATGGTCGATTAACAATTCGTGAAAAAGGTCCATACTGATAATGCACATTTCAGCTCGAGCAGCCTAAATTTACTATTACAGACAAAAAATACAACGGAATTGAGAACCTCCTTTTCTATTTGCAGTTGCTTAAAAATACGGATAGCTCTTTACTTCAAGTACTTTGAAATCGAGAATCCTATTAAATCTTCAAAATTTGTTGCAAAAGTTTTGATCACAAACTGGATCCACTCTGATTGCTTTATCCTGGGTTGGATCTGTACTAATGCAAATGGATTTGAATCTTCATCTATCTAATCGGAGGAAGCCAGCTTAATCTTCAATTTTGGACAGTCTTGGACGGTTGGCTGCACTTGAGTGATACAATTCGTAACTTTCATGACAGTGACAGTGTATATTTTGAGCTTTATTTGAAGGTTCACCATCTGTGTAAGGAGGATCTGATTATTGTGATTATTTAAATCCAGATAATAATATAAGTTAATAAAAACTAAGAAACTGGCTTCATAGCTAAACTGTTGAACCGATTTGGTTGTATAAGTTAATAAAAACTAAGAAACTGGCTTCATAGCTAAACTGTTGAACCGATTTTGTTGTATAAGTTAATAAAAACTAAGAAACTGGCTTCATAGCTAAACTGTTGAACCGATTTTGTTGTATAAGTTAATAAAAACTAAGAAACTGGCTTCATAGCTAAACTGTTGAACCGATTTGGTTGTATAAGTTAATAAAAACTAAAAAACTGGCTTCATAGCTAGACTGTTGAACCGATTTTGTTGTATAAGTTAATAAAAACTACGAAACTGGCTTCATAGCTAAACTGTTGAACCGATTTGGTTGTATAAGTTAATAAAAACTAAGAAACTGGCTTCATAGCTAAACTGTTGAACCGATTTTGTTGTATAAGTTAATAAAAACTAAGAAACTGGCTTCATAGCTAAACTGTTGAACCGATTTGGTTGTATAAGTTAATAAAAACTAAGAAACTGGCTTCATAGCTAAACTGTTGAACCGATTTGGTTGTATAAGTTAATAAAAACTAAGAAACTGGCTTCATAGCTAAACTGTTGAACCGATTTTGTTGTATAAGTTAATAAAAACTAAGAAACTGGCTTCATAGCTAAACTGTTGAACCGATTTTGTTGTATAAGTTAATAAAAACTAAGAAACTGGCTTCATAGCTAAACTTTATTGAGGTGCTAGAGGAGGAAGTTTTCCTATTGCTTAAATCTCTCGACCTCAACAAATCGGCTGGACCGGACAACGTTCCCGCTCTCTTCATAGTTCGCTGTGCTAAAAGTTTGGTTTTGCCCCTGTCCATTCTGTTCCGCCGCTCTTTAACTGAAGGTGAGGTGCCTGCGATATGGAAGTCGGCTTTTGTTACACCTATCCACAAAAAAGGACCTAAGAACGAAGTGGAAAATTACAGGCCCATTTCAAAACTATGTTTATTTGCCAAAGTCCTAGAGAGAATAGTTTATTCCCAACTATATCCTGCGGTGAAACAGAACCTCATGCCACAACAGCACGGTTTCCTTAGAGGCCGATCCACCACTTCAAATCTTCTACTCTGTTCTGAGTACCTAACCAGCGTCATGTCTGAGCCTTCTCAAGTCGACATTATTTACACCGACTACAGTAAGTGTTTTGATCGCATCGATCATATAATCTTATTAAAAAAGCTCCAACAGGTAGGAATTCAGGGCAACCTCTTCAGATGGTTTACCTCTTATGTTAACAACAGATGTCAGACGGTTGTTTTAAACGGATACTCCTCCTCACCGATGTTTATCCCCTCAGGAGTTCCCCAAGGCTAGAGATGGGCAGAGGGTTTAAACCCAGTTGGGCAAAAAGGCCATAAACTGGACAAATAGGGCAAAAACGAATTAACGTCCTTTTAAATGTCCAAAATCAGGGCGGAAACTCTAATTAGTCAAAATCAGACTTTTTCATTGAGTATTCGTAAGATGTACCTGTTTAAACCATTTTAATATTAGAACAAATAGCAATTGACCAAAAAGGAGGATCTCACAGAAAATAAAAAATTTATTTGTTGCCAAATTACAGAATTATCAGCAGAATCACAGTCGGTCGGTATTATTTAAATCAACATTTTACCACACATGGTATTCGTAATTCGTGCCTGCTAATCGCTGTTACTATCGTAATCATCATCAACCTTTTGAAGTCCACTGCTGGACATGGTCACTCCCATGGCGCGCCACTGAGCCCAGGGTTCGGTTTGGCTCTTCCTATCAAGTTGCTGCCCGCCACTCTGCATAAGTCGTCGTCTTCACATTATCGGTTCTTCGAATCATGACCGGCCCACTGCCACTTGAGCTTGCTAGTTCTTGGGGTATGCTGACAACTTTGGTCCTCTATCGAATGACCTCGTTCCAGATCCTGTCTCTGAGAGAGACTCCGAGCATAGCCTTAACCATAGCTTGTTGAGTGACTTTTAATTTATGGACTCGTCAGTGTTCACGTGTTATTATAACTGGTAGGACGCACTGGCTTTCGTTTTTGAGCACTGTGGAATGGGTTACTAGAAGACCTGACGAAGTTTCCCAAATACCACCCAACCTAGCTGAATTTTCTTACTTAACACCATACTGTACTATCATAATAAAGTCGGGACAAATTCAAGTATTCTGGATGTAGAAGTTGATGCTTGACCATTGCTTTTCCATTAGGTTCATATTTGGTTTACGCAAATATGAACATGTTTCCATTTGTAATAAGCTTAAGTGGTTGCCTATTCGTTTTTGCAGGAATACTCGTCTCCTTTCCCTCTTGTACAGTGTCATGTTTAACCCCTCCACCCCCCTTATCTAAAAGCTAAACTAATCTCAACGCTTTGAATACCTAAATCTTTCTAACTCTCGTACCTTACGGTCTTCTGAAACTCTACAACTTCCTCTCCACTCTTATTCTTTCTATAAGCACTTATTCACTGTACAAGCTATCCGTATTTGGAACTCTCTTCCTATTGATATCAGAAAAGTGATATCTCTTCCCATCTTCAAAAAGCTTTTGCACAGCCGCTATTCAGTTGAATTAGGAGGTTGCTACTTTCGTCAGCCTATACGAGATCCGAACAGCTCTCAAGCAGCAACAAGGCACCGGGGGAAGACGGAATAACGACAGATCTTTTGAAAGCGGGCGGAAAACCAATACTTGAGGTTCTTCAGAAGCTTTTTAACTCGGTCATCCTCGAGGGTACGACGCCTGAAGCGTGGGGCAGGAGCGTAATGGTGCTCTTCTCCAAGAAGAGTAATAACACCTGTAACGCGGGGTTAATATAGTAGAATGAGGACGAAGTACTCGCACTTGGGTTAGCCACATAATTTAAAATTCGCGCGCGTGAAGCACTATGCTTCACGCTATAGAGTCGCACGCGGCGACCAATAGACGTACGGCGTGCGGCGTCAGGCGCTGCGCTAAGCCAATCACGTAGTCGCTTAGGGACGCGGCCGGCATGAGATGTCGCATGGTGTGGCGCAGTTGCCTCAGTCGGTGCGGGGACAACAAGCGAGCTATACGTATCTACGTCACGTACACGCTTTCCTCCGCGATCCGTCCGACGCCATTCTTGGCAAGGTCCATGTGGACAGATAGATGATAAACTGTTCTTGTGTTATTTGTGACTCCCTTCACCTATATGTTATACCTACCTTTTCGTGTTACTTAAATATCCGTGTGTTTCTAATCGTTTTACTTACATAGGAGAGACTAGCGTTAAACTGGCCCCACGTTGGGCGCCAGTTTAACGCTAGTCTCTTCTATGATAGGGACCTCAAGGGGGTGGTCGCACAAATCACAACACAGGCGTTAAATCAAAGTTAGTATAATGTAAGTAAAACGATTAGAAACACACGGATATTTAAGTAACACGTCTAAGTATAACATGTAGGTGAAGGGAGTCACAACTAACACAAGAACAGTTTATCATCTATCTGTCCACACGGACCTTGCCAAGAATGGCGCAGTTGCCTCAGTCGGTGCGGGGACAACAAGCGAGCTATACGTATCTACGTCACGTACACGCTTTCCTCCGCGATCCGTCCGACGCCATTCTTGGCAAGGTCCGTGTGGACAGATAGATGATAAACTGTTCTTGTGTTAGTTGTGACTCCCTTCACCTACATGTTATACTTAGTCGTGTTACTTAAATATCCGTGTGTTTCTAATCGTTTTACTTACATTATACTAACTTTGATTTAACGCCTGTGTTGTGATTTGTGCGACCACCCCCCATGAGGTCCCTATCATAGGAGAGACTAGCGTTAAACACCCTCTTAAAGAACTATAGGCTCATCTCTCTGCTTAGCCACGTCTATAAGTGGTTTTCGAGAGTAGTTACCAATCGACTTTCAGCCTCCCGAACAAGCCGGGTTCCGGAAAGGCTTTAGTACCATAGACCACATCCACACGCTACGGCAGATTATACACAAGACTGAGGACTATAATCGGCCACTTTGCTTAGCGTTTGTGGACTATGAGAAAGCCTTCGATTCAGTCGAAACCTGGGCAGTGCTACAGTCGCTCCAGCGGGGTCAAATGGACTATCGGTATATCGAAGTGTTGAAATGTATCTACAGGAATGCCACAATGTCTATCCAACTTCAGGACCAGAGTACAAATCCAATCCACATGCAAAAATGGGTGAGACAGGGAGATGTCATATCTCCGAAACTGTTCACCTCGGCACTGGAGGATATTTTCAAGCTCGTGTCCTGGACAAGGTATGGCATTAACATCATCGGTGAATTCATCACTCACCTTCGATTTGCCGACGTTTTCCAGTCTTCCAGCGACTCCGCCATTATGACTACTTAGTCATAATGGCGGAGTCGCTGGAAGATTTAGGCACAATGCTCAGAGACCTCAATATTGTCTCCCAACAGTTGGGTCTAAAAATGAACATGAGAAAGACAAAAATCATGTCTAATGCTCATGTTAATTTGGGTCAGACGATCCAATTAGGTAGAGCCAACTTCGAAAAAGAGGTCAGCCGACGAATCCAACTCAGATGGGCAGCGTCGGGAAATTTCGCCACATCTTCTCGTCGCAGGTACCGCAAAGCCTCAAGACAAAAGTCTTTAATCAGTGCTTGTTGCCAGTGATGACTTACGGAACTGAGACGTGGTCGCTAACTATTGGCCTCGTACACAAGCTCAAAGTCGCGCAACGAGCTATAGAGAGAGCTATGCTGGGAGTTTCACTACGTGATAGAATCAGAAATGAGGATATCCGTAGAAGAACCAAGGTCACCTACATAGCTCTTAGAATTAGTAAATTGAAGTGGCAATGGGCAGGTCATATAGCTCGAAGAACCGACAACCGTTGGGGAATAAAGGTTCTCGAATGGCGACCACGAACCGGAAGACGAAAAGTATGGCGCCCACCCACCAGATGGCCTGACGACATTGTTAAGATCGCAGGAAGTCGGTGGATGGAAAGGGCTCAGAATCGTTCTTCCTGGAAATGTGAAGGGGAGGCCTATGTCCAGCAGTGGACTTCTTCAGCCTGATGATGATTATAGATTAACTTAAAAAAACCTTTTTAGTCATTTGAACTTAGCATTGTGTAATAATTTGTGAATGTTGCGATATTTTACAATAAAAATATATCCGCCCTGTTTTGGGACGTTTACTGGGCGTAAATGGACGTTTACTCGGCATTTACTCAATACGTCCATAAATGTCCAGGCAAAAACCCATCTCTACCCAAGGCTCTTTATTAGGTCCCCTGCTCTTTACTTTGTTCGTTAATGATATCTCTTCCTGCTTTCATCACTCTAAAATACTTCTATATGCTGATGATATGAAGATTCTATCTCAAATAAAGTCTATTAACGACGCACGACTCTTGCAGGGTGATCTTGTTAGGTTTCAGACATACTGTGCCCAAAACAAGCTAGAATTAAATGTTTCTAAGTGCTACATTTGCTCTTACACGCGTAAATCAACAACGATCAAATATGACTACAACCTACACAGTACATTATTAACACGACTCGATACCATCAGAGATCTAGGCATATCTTTCGACAGCAAACTCCTTTTTGACGATCATGTTGACAATATTATATCTAAGGCCTCTCGCGCACTCGGCTTCGTTCTGCGAATGTCTTCAGAGTTCGCAAGTATAAAAACTTTTAAAATTCTGTACTGCGCGTACGTCCGTAGCCATCTCGAGTATGCTTCTCAAGTCTGGAACCCTTGCTACGACATCTATATTGCTAGGTTGGAAAGTATCCAGAAGAGATTTTTACGTTACCTGCAGTTCCGCGCCAAAATATACCTCCCCGATTATAATCGGGGAGGTTATTTTCTTATAAGAAAAGATGTCAAAAATTTCATTTCCTTCCCCTGTACGAACGTAGACATATCTCAGATCTAACATTCCTCATGGGCATAGCAAATGGTTCGGTTGACTGTCCGGAGCTGTTGGAACTGGTAGGACTGCGCACTATGGCTGGGTTTAGAAATTCTAAATTACTTAATGTTCAGCAAGCTAAAACTAATTATAGGAAGAATGCATTTATTATTAGAGCATGCTCCTCTTTCAACAATTTGGCAAAGGCAAACATTGATATTGACTTGTTCAATTCCTCCATAAGCAAGTTAAAACGCCTACTTAGTGATAAATTCTTTGATAGTTAGGTATTACTCGTAGTAGTTAATCTCTTAGATTTATTAATTCTTACATTTCTTTTTTCAAAATTTAAAATAGTGTTTCTCTGTCGTTTGCGATTGTATTAGTCTACATCTACTTTTTACTGCATGTATGTGGAAACTTGTAATTGGCTCTCCGTATAAAATGTGTGCCTTGCATACGTGATAAATTAATCATAACTAATATTGTACATAGCTGTAAGTTTTCCTAAAATAAATAAAATAAAAAATAAAAATAAAATAAAACTGTTGAACCGATTTGGTTGTATAAGTTAATAAAAACTAAGAAACTGGCTTCATAGCTAAACTGTTGAACCGATTTTGTTGTATAAGTTAATAAAAACTAAGAAACTGGCTTCATAGCTAAACTGTTGAACCGATTTTGTTGTATAAGTTAATAAAACCTAAGAAACTGGCTTCATAGCTAAACTGTTGAACCGATTTGGTTGTATAAGTTAATAAAAACTAAGAAACTGGCTTCATAGCTAAACTGTTGAACCGATTTTGTTGTATAAGTTAATAAAAACTAAGAAACTGGCTTCATAGCTAAACTGTTGAACCGATTTTGTTGTATAAGTTAATAAAAACTAAGAAACTGGCTTCATAGCTAAACTGTTGAACCGATTTGGTTGTATAAGTTAATAAAAACTAAGAAACTGGCTTCATAGCTAAACTGTTGAACCGATTTTGTTGTATAAGTTAATAAAAACTAAGAAACTGGCTTCATAGCTAAACTGTTGATCCGATTTGGTTGTATAAGTTAATAAAAACTAAGAAACTGGCTTCATAGCTAAACTGTTGAACCGATTTTGTTGTAAAAGTATTTTACTAACTAAAACCTAATATGGCTAAGTGTTCCCGCACACGGGCCACCGGCCACAATCACAAATTGATTTGTAGCGTGTGGCGGCTACCGGCGTCAACTGCGTGTGTTTTTTTTTTACATATTATATTATTCGGCTTGCGTTTGACCGCAATCTCACCTGCTGTTAAGTGATGATGATAAAATGGATGAAATCTACAGGAAATATGCCGGTGGCAGCGTTTTGTGGTTGAGGCTGGAGGCCTGTGTGCGGCGACACTAAATTACATCGTAGGGTAATTTATAGTTGTCTGTTATTATCATTTAAACGCCAAACTATTGAACCGTTTTGGTCATGAAGTCGATTTCTCATGTTTTTTAAACCTCCCTTGTTAGAAAATAATTAATCGAAATGTATACTAATACAATTAGAGAGACGAACTTTATTATTGTGCTTTCTCAATGTTATCAACAAGTAATGAACAAAACTTCTGGATTCCTTTGTTAGCTCTAGTTTGCAACAAATTAACCTAAATAACGTTAACTAGAATAGAGTGGTACGAGTTTGTAGTTTCTAGCTTACTCGTACACTTGCATGAAGTTTAACACAATAATGCAAGGTTAGAAACGAAATAAATGGCATTGCTTCAAGTAAATTAATAAAATAATTCAAGTTTAAAAAACTTGAGAAACCGACTTCATTGTCAAACGGCTAAACCGATTTTAATCAAATTTGTTTGGGACAATCTGGACGTAAGAATAACCTTCCAAATAAAAAAATAATTTTCTAAATCGGTTCATAAATGACGGAGGCATGCAGTTACAAACATTAAAAAAAATATTTAAAAAAAAATGGCAACACCGATTTTAATAAATGGAAGTAGTACCTTTCAGATAAAAAAATAATTTTTCAAATCGGCTCACAAATGACGAAGTTATGCGGTAACAAACATAAAAAAAAAAAAGAAAAAAAAAACATACAACCGAATTGAGAACCTCCTCCTTTTTGATTGGAAGTCGGTTAATGATAAACAATCCATGCAACACATTTAGCCCCAAATTAAGCAGAGTTTGTACACAAGGATACGCATCAAACTATACACGGCTAGTTGTTATGTCTTTTTGGTAAGCGTCATTTTTAGGGTTCCGTAGCCAAATGGCAAAAACGGAACCCTTCGGCAAGTTTCGGCAAGTTTATCATGCGCACTTGATGTGCGGGCAGGTTTTTCCGCAAGTAGGCCGCTGGTGGGCCCTTTTTGCGTGACCCTTGACACGTGTTGCTCGAACTTTTTTAGGTTCTACAACACGCCGGTTTCCTCACGATGTTTTCCTTCACCGTTTTGAGAGTACTGGCATAGTGCACATAAATTTTTCGACCGAAAAACTCATTGGTACACGAGTGGTTTTGAACCCACGACCTTCGGATCTGAAGGCGGGGCCACTACCACTAGACCACCAGTGCTCTCCAAACGGAACCCTTATAGATTCGTCATGTCTGTCTGTCTGTCTGTCCGTCCGTATGTCAAGGCCATTTTTCTCCGAAACCGTAAGAGCTAGACTGATGAAACTTGGCAAGTAGATGTATTCTGTGAACCGCATTAAGATTTTTACACAAAAATAGAAAAAAAAAACTATAAATTTTGGGGGTCCCCATACTTGAAACTGAAACTCAAAAAAATTTTTTTCATCAAACCCATACGTGTGGGGATCTATGAATAGGTATTCAAAAATGATTTTGAGGTTTCTAATATTGTTTTTTTATAAACTGAATAGTTTGCGCGAGAGACACTTCCAAAGTGGAAAAAAGTTGGTCCCCCCCCTCTAACTTCTAAAATAAGTGACTGTTACAGCTAAAAAAAATATATGTTGTACATTACTATGGAAACTTCCAACGATATTTGGTTTGAACGAGATCTAGTCAGTAGTTTTTTTTATACGTCATTAATCGTAAACCGCAATTTACCTTTCGACGAACTACAAGAACCTATATTATATGATATTATGTTACTTGATGCTACGGAACCCTTCATGGGCGAGTACGACTCGCACTTGGCTGCTTTTTTCTTTATGTTAATTTAGCTGTAAGAGTAAAAATATTTTTACTCTTACAGCTAAATATAATGTGCAGTATTGTGTGTGCAAATATTGCTATGCCCTGTACATTAGGGCCTATTATGTATTCACCATTTTTAACTTTAAGACGTCACCATGTAACATAATAATTGCAATAAATAATAATGATTACGAGTACGCATCAGACTAATCACTGCTAGCTCTTATGTCCTTGTAGTAAGCGTCGTCTCGCAACTGACGGCTTATTTTCTTACCTTCCCATAGAGCTGCTATGGACAGCCCCGGAGCTAGTATCCGGGAGCATTTATCCCGGTTCCGCAGCTTCACTCAAAGGGGATGTGTACAGCTTCGGTATAATACTAGAAGAGATCGTACTGAGAGCTGGGCCTTTTCACCATTACACACCCGCTTTGAGCAATAAAGGTAAGAAAATAGTTGATATATTACATTTTTTTTTGTTGTGTCACTAACTCTTTTTAAACCAGTGTGGTGAAAGGATGTAAAATTCGCCTCAAGGAGACTCGTTTTGGGGGCTTGACGCGTGTTTTAGTTTGTTTTTATTTGTAGGAAATAAATACTTATTATAGACAAACCACACAACACTATCTAGCCCCAAACTAAGCAGAGCTTGTATTATGGGAACCAAATAGCTGATATAATACATATGTATACATTTTTTTTGTAAATACATACTTAGAATATTGAATAACACACAGACAGAGAATAAACATCTGTGTTCACCACACAAATATTTGTTCTCGGTGGGGATCGAACCCACGAACTACGGCTTAGAAGGCAGAGCTGCTACCAACTGAGCTGAGAGGCCAGTCACCAAAATGAAGGAAATGCATCTAATCTAAAATCTAATTGAATTTCTGTTCGTAGCATATCTGCGTAGCACCCGTAGATCTCATAGCAAGTCGTAGCGTTCGTAGCAAATCGTAGAACTCGTAGCAAATCGTAGCACATTGTCTAACTGAATTACGACTAGATAATCATGGAATTTCATTGTCTAGAACAATAGTCTTTAATTTGAATCTTATGCTCTTAGACATAAGAGCTCATGTTTTTGTACGAGTCATGTTTATAGTACTGTAACCTTCTAGCTCTCGTATCTGTGCGGAGTAACTTTACAGTCTTATCTAAACAATAGCGAGTTTGTTATCAAAATCTATTCAAATGCTTAATTAAAATTAGTTATTTATTTGACAGTCTCGTTAGCTAGTAAGACGTAACAGTCCATTCTACTACTGAGTACTATTGATACTCGTGGTCTCGTAAGGCGTGGTGACAGAATTTAAAGTGCGCCTTAAAGAATCTCCTATCGACCATTTTGTACATGTTTTCAAAATTTTAGGTACTATAGTGTATGCCGGTTTCGCCGCCATGTTTTTCTTCGCCTATTGAGTGTACTGTCATAGTGCACATACATTCCTATACAAAAAAGCTCATTTGTGCACAATACAAAGAACCATTACACCGCCAGTACTCTCTTTAAAGGCCGTGTTTGGTATTTTTAGTTAACAAATATTTGTGTGGTGAACATTGATGTTTGTTTTCTGTCTGGGTGTTATATTGTATTCCATGTATGTAAAAATATATATACAAGTATTATATCAGCTATCTGGTTCCCATAGTACAAGCTCTGCTTAGTTTGGGGCTCATACTCAAACTCAATCAAAATTTAATCATTTCAATTCCAAGAATCACTTTGAAACGTCTTCGAGCTAGGTGAGTCTAGGTGCCAGTTCCAGGCGACCAAGCCTAGAAGAACAGGCAACAAAGGCTGTGTAGATTGTCTGCATTATTTATTTTTATATATTTTTTGTACTGTTAGAAATAGTGTCCCGCGTGTGTGCGCGTGAGTCCCCCCCCTTCCGTCCGTCGGCGGGGGTGAGCGAGGTGGCGGCCGGGGGAGGGGGCGGCTCGGCCGTGGAACTGCTGGAGCTGGCTGCCAAGTGCTGGGTGGAATCTCCGGATGACAGACCCTCGTTTGACACCATCAATGCCAACTACATCAAGTGAGTATAAATCATCATTTTACTGAAAGAAGACATTATTTGAGTTTGAATAACAATATAAACTGCATTCATACATATTCTAATAATTAATTTTGGTTGAACCGGGAATCGAAACTGTTACACCTTGTATCACCTTGTAGCTATATCATACCGATCGAAAGGCTTCATTATAAGGATTATTTTTGCTAAATTAGTGTCAGAAGTAAAAGGAAGACCATGAATTTTAACATTTTTAATACAAAACTAGTCATTAACTCAATTTTTTAAATATTTATGTATTCAATTCATCAACAATATTCAAGGTACTTTCCCTCCATGTGGCATATCCGTGGGACGCCCTGTATAAAACCATTTTTCAGGTCACGTGTTTTTAGGCTAGACATCAAATCATCTGACATCATCTTACCTATTGAAAAATGTATTACCTGACATATTTATCTGCCCTTTAAATAAAAGCCTTTATTGACCCAAAAAATCAAACATTTGATTTGTAGCAAACAAACCACGTTTCTCTTAAATCAAATACTAGCGAGCCGCCCTGCTTTGCACGGGCCGCTAGTAGAAATTATCGTGATGTCATATAGTAGGCTAAAAGATATAGCTTAAAGCCTTCCTCGATAAATGGACTATCCAGCACAAAAATATATTTTCTAATTCGGACCCGCAGTTCCCCAGATTAACGCGTTCAACCAAACAAACTCTTCCGCTTTATTATAAGTAAGTATAGATTCGTGTCAATAAGTATTTTCAATTTCCTTGCTTAGAGCAGCTCCGAATCGTAGCTAAAGTATCCGTACTTAAATATTCATTACTCAAAAACCTAGAAATGAAACCCAAATGAATTCTCCCGAAATTACGACGCGAGGAAATCCTTTTACACTTCCCGTATAGGGTGGATTCCTAAATTGACCCGAGATAACCCCAGGGAGAGGTAAAGTGGACCATAAATAAACCGCTCTTTCTACACTCGTCGATTTAAGAATTTATTTGCACACGATTACTAGTTTAGTCTGTTTCTCATGAATGCAAGTAGTAGTAGTCAGTTATTGTACTTGGAGATCTGAACTTGCGCGCGATCGCCAATTATGGAAGCACTCCAATTATGGAGTTTGGGGGAGGCCTTTGCTGGAAAGCAGAACAAACCTTACTACTATAGATTATTAAGTACTTTTATTTTGTGAAACTAATTTTAAAATTGTTAATAAAGGCTATTAAAATTCAAAATTGAACTAGTTTAGTGGTACAGGTTGCTGACTTAAGCTAGTTTAAAACAAATTTAAAAAAGAAATTTAACCGTTTACCGCAGTAACATGTAACAATGTGCCTATTTATAATGAACGAACCGAGAAAAGCGCCAACTTTACCTTGGTATCTTTTAACGGAGTTCCGGGAATTTCCTATTAAGTGCGTACAGTAGGTATAGGACCTTTACAGGATTACATATACGCAGGGTGTAAAAATGGCAGGTCCACAAATTGTTAGGCGTCTGCTAGATTGTCCGTAGGACACAAGTCTTTATGTTGAAGGATTGCCAGTTTGACTGTTTCAATCTAAGCCCTGCTGTGTGTGTGTGTGGAAAAACTGTTTTTTTCTCGTCTGCAGGTACAGGTCTGTACTGCCATATCACATGTACTATCCATGACGTCTATAGCAAAACCCGAGGACGTATGTTGTTCTATGGTTTTGATTCAAGCTCGATATACCACGTGGTCTTTTAAAAATACCTTTTTAATTTCATGAATAAAATTAACAGCGTATCAAATGCATTAGCGCTGTCAAGTCTCAGTTTTTAAAAGCCTAGAATAATTATCGATTATCTCTTTTTAAAATTTGATCTTTCTCCTGTAGAAATAAAAAATTGCGAGAGTGATCTTTCACACCCTGTATTATACGGATGTTCTCGAACAATGAGTTTATATTGGAGAAGTATAAACTTACATGGTACCTTTTCTCTTTGTTTGCGTTTCTGTGTGTTATGTGAGCTTTTGAGTTTCATATACTTATGTGATGTGAACTGTGTGGGGTGTGTGTCTGTGAGCTCGCTTTTCTTGCGGTTTTTAAAAGTGAAAACTTCTATAAGCGGCCTTGAGAGTTTTTTGAGGTGGGAAAAAACCAATGAAATCACGTCATCGTGTGTCTTCGCCTAAGTCGGGGTTTGTCCGTCCGCAGGCGGCCGTGAGATAAACACACGTAATTGGTCAAGTTTTCACGTCTACCGCCATTACGGGAGCGCTACTGTTTTTTTTTCTTTATGGGAAGACGCTACGCGCCTCTATCGGGCTTGTCGAGAAGTCACGTGACTTCTATACTAATATTATAAAGAGGAAAGATTTGTATTTTTAACCGACTTCCAATCAAAACGGAGGAGGTTCTCAATTCGGTTGTATGTTTTTTTTTTTTTTTTTTTTTTTTTTTTATGTTTGTTACCGCATAACTTCGTCATTTGTGAGCCGATTTGAAAAATTATTTTTTTATCTGAAAGGTACTGCTTCCAGATTGGTCCCATTTTAATTTTATTAAAATCGGTGTTGCCATTTTTTTTAAATAATTTTTTTAATGTTTGTAACTGCATGCATCCGTCATTTATGAACCGATTTAAAAAAATATTTTTTTTATTTGGTTATTCTTACGTCCAGATTGTCCCAAACAAATTTGATTAAAATCGGTTTAGCCGTTTGACAATGAAGTCGGTTTCTCAAGTTTTTTAAACTTATAATTATTGTGCGTATGTTTGTAATGAATAAACTAAAAAACTACTGTGCCGATTTCGAAAATTCTTTTACCATTGAAAAGATACATTCACCTTGAGTCACATAGCCTATATTTATGTGTTTCAAAAATAAATGTCCACCCGTAGGCCTACCATGAGCTCTGTCTGGCTCTGTCTCTGGTTCTGGTTTTGAGTCTTGACAAAATAAATCCTACGTCAAAATGTCACACACACAATATAATGCACTGGTGAGCACTCACACAGACTCAAAACCAGAACCAGAGACAGAGCCAGACAGAGCTCATGATAGGCCTACCGTGCGAAGCCGGGACAGGCCGCTATAGTCATACATAAATTCGCTCTAAAACGGGCTCACGAAGACTCGGCTTACTGAGTTTTCTTCTAATAAAATATTTGAATAATTCAACATGATTTTTCTTTTGCCTTTAAAGTAATAACTGCGTAGAAAAGAAATTTATATTTGAATGTTTCAAATTATTTAAACATCTTCCAAGGTTTGGAAAACTTACTCGAGTGAACCATTCCCTGATCCGAAACAGCTCCATTCGGACGATTTACCGATAAAAATAAACAGAATAAAATAACAACAGCTTTATAAAATAGCTTACACAAAATAAATAACTTAGCCTACCGAGTATTCATTATATTTAGAAAAACTGGCCTGTGGCGGTGAAAGCCTCCTCCTCGCTGATATATCAGATTCAGTAATAATGTTGGGTGACACTATGTATTGTTTTCTGCTATTTTTTTACAATCCACTATTTTCCTAGACTTCTATTTAAAAATGAATTTAGCATTACAAACGGAAGATAATACTCTAAAACTGCATGTTTGTATGCGTTGACTCTCAATCAATCTCGCTATACTTTTCATCGTTTTAATCAAATAAATCAAGGAAAACATCGTGAAGAAACCGGCATGTCGTAGAACCTACAAAGTTCGAAAATATGTGTCAAGTGCATGAAAGGAGCCTTTTTGAAGCGCAGTTTAAATCCTTTGACAACACTTGTTTAAAAAAATTAGTGACACGATAAAAAGAAGAAGAATTTAATAAATTATCAAATATATTTAAATTTAAAGAGCAAGCGAAGCCGAATCGTGGTGTCCTTAATCCAAAACAAATAATTTTCCAAGTGGTAGATAATCAAATAAAACTTTGCTTTTAGATGTTTTAAGAATAAAACTGTTGTTAGGTTTTTTTTCTTATTTTACGTTTATTGAAATAAATGGTAGTGAACAACACAGCCACACGAAGCATTTACTAGATTTTTAGAATAGAATTTAGATTTTATTTAAAACGCACAAAACACATTGCAACTCCAAAATAACTAAAAACTATGATATTACAATCCTTGCTTTTTTTTTTACAAGTAGCTGATGGAATGACCCACCTTATGCTAAGCCGGTTGTTCAAGTTTTTAAACTTATGTGATGTATGTTTGAAACACAAACTAATCATCTATACATTTTTAATTATTCCCATAAAAAACAGAGCTATATGTAAGTATAGCTCTGTTTACTGTTAAAATAACTATGTGTTGTATGTGTGTTCTATGGATCCCATATTACTATGGGATCCATAGAACACAAGTTGTTTTTGAATAAAGTGGTAAATACCTCTGTAGTCCACATTACTGATCTCAATAGGCATCCTCATTAGTTCAATAGATATGCTCAGGCACGGAGGCACGTAGCCATGGCTAATAAAAGAGCTTATCGCGTATTTGGTGATGTTGTTGGTCTAAATAAATAGCTGCATTTGAAATTGGCTCTTATTTCGGACACTTTTAAGTTGAATGTAATATCAAAATGCTTCCTGAATTATCCTCCTGATAAAATTGTAGCCCCGATTGCCCTCAAAATCGTTTTTTATCTGGAAGCAAAGAAAGTTCGTCAAAATCGGTTTGGCCATGAAGTCTTTTTCTCAGGTTTTTTAAACTTAAATTGTTTTTGTTAGATTAACTTGTTAAAAACAAAATTGAAACAGCTTTATAACTTTGATCTCCATGGTAGATATCCTCTCAGATCCCTTAGTACCAACTCAAGATTCTTTGAAGATGTCTAAAACTCTAAAGAGGGTAGACGGCTTTTTTATACGACTAATTAAACAAACAAGCATACGACCCAACGAATGGAAAGCGGTATTACCGTAGCATAAGGACGCTTGCAATACCAGAGGCAACTCAGGCGCGTTGCCGGCCAAATCATCAAATGAATTTTTTTATCCAATGGATCACTTTGAAACGTCTTAAAGCTAGTTGAGTCTAGGTGCCAGTTCCACGCGACCAAGCGTACAAGAACAGGCAACAAACCACGGATTGCTTCCTACTGTTTCTTTGTATGTGTGACCCTTTAAGCATTTTAAAACGCCCTTAACTTGTTGTGATATTAAAAGGGGATATTGCGACAACCTCATGGATGATCTACTCCGTCGCATGGAACAGTACGCGAACAACCTCGAGTCCCTGGTGGAAGAGAAGACGGAACAGCTGTCCTTGGAGAAGAGGAGGTCTGAAGAACTGCTGTATCAGGTTCTGCCGAGGTACGTGAGAGAATATTCCAATAAGCCATTAAAAAAACCGGATATATTTTCGATTTATGACCAAAAGATGTTTTATGGTAAAAGTGATGAATTGAATCACAAGGATAACTTTGAAACATCTTAAAGCTAGGTTAATTTAGATGCCAGTTTCACGCGACCAAGCCTAGAAGAACAGTTACGGCTTGGTTTTGTATGATCCTCTTACAAAATTAGATGACGCAAAAGCTCCAGTGTAGTTCCAATCCAAAAATGTGAGGCAAATCATTCTACACAGTATTAGACATTCCACATCACACACATTCGCACTATCTAGCACCAAACTAAACAAAGCTTATATAGAAATAAATAAATAAAAAAAATTTTTTTTAACTTATGTTTATGGAATAGAAAGATTATAGATAACGCATAATAGCTCAGCGCATAAGCTTTGCTTGAGAGCAAAACGCTAATTTTCAGCTATTACCGGCGTATGAGAAGACAAGTTTAACGAGATACGAAACAACAGGAAAGGATGGAATAAAGTGATTCAGATAGATGATTATGATATAGTATAATATACACCACTATTTTGTAACTACCAAAAAAAAAATAGGGTAATGTAGTAGGGGTAGAACATTATGAATGTACAATCAGAATTTTTAGTTTCGTTAAAATGACAAAGTTATTAAATGTTAAAATTTTCAGAAATCCTGCATAAAATTATGGACACATTAGTTACGTAATACTAGAGAGAAAAAAAATTACGCTGTTCGGTTCCGCTTGGTATTTAGCGTTTATGAATGAAATGATTTTTGCTTGTTGAATCATTTCTCAATATTTGACTAAAAATTTAGGTTATTTATAAATATTTTTTTTATGTCTCAATAAATTTTTTTTTTCGTGGATGTGTTCAGTATCAGCAGCCAATATCGGCATTTTTTTTGGTAATTACAAAATAGTGGTGTATATTAGTCATCTGAATCATACGTCAGAGCTTTTTTTTCCAGGCCCGTAGCCCAACAGCTTATGGCCGGCGAGGTGGTTCAGCCAGAAAGCTTCGAATGCGTGACGGTGTACTTCAGCGATATCGTCGGCTTCACTGAACTATGTGCTGCGTCCACGCCGATCCAGGTCGTTGACCTACTCAATGATCTGTACAGCACTTTTGATCGAATCATCGGGTTCTATGATGTGTATAAGGTGGGTTTATTTTACTACTGTTGAAGGCTATGTTTTTTATATTACTTTATACGAGCTGGTATGCCCGAGCTTTGCTCAGCGCCATCTGCTGGAATAGCTAAAATAAGCTTATGTATAAGTTGATTAAGATTTTTTCAAGATTTTCTCGTTTAAAGGTATAAGATAAGATTCTTATTATTCTTAATATAATACTAATATAGTTTTTTTTCATTTAAGGCGAAAACTATCCATTGATATAGCTAGAACTCTGTTTAACTTTATCACACGGAAAACAATCATTTACGCATTTCGACGCCATCTTTCTATATCCTGAATTGTGATGTGTCTCGTCGCCCGGTCTCAGTAGGGATGTCCTATTCCCAAAACTAGCAATAGATACTCAATATGTTAAGTGGTAACCATCACCTTTAACAAAGTGTTGCCTGAGAGACTGCAGTATCATCAAGTGCACTGCTAGACATAGGCCTCCCCCTACACATTTCCAGGAAGAACGATACTGAGCTCTTCCCATCCACCGACTTCCCGCGATGTTAACAATGTCGTCGGTCCATCTGGTGTGTGGGCGCCCTATGTTTCGTCTTCCGGTTCGGGGTCGTCATTCGAGAACCTTTATTCCCCAACGGTTGTCGGTTCTTCGAGCCACTACAACTTACTAATTCTACGAGCTACGTCGGTGACCTTGGTTCTTCTACCTTCTTGGATATCCTCATTTCTGATTTCTGATACTGCAGTATACTCTGATTTAATACAATGCTACATCCAGGTGGAGACAATAGGAGACGCGTACATGGTAGTGTCAGGTCTGCCGGAGAGGAACAGCGATCTACACGCGCGGGAGATATGTCTGATGGCATTGGCTATAGTCGAAGCGGTCCGGAGCTTCGTGGTACGACACCGGCCTACGCATCGACTGGAGGTATAATTATATTGAAAACACGGGTATTTATCGCAATTACCTTTATTATTTCCCGACTTTTCGACTGTGTTGCAACAGCCGTTAATTTAAAAAGTGTGACTGGAGGTAATCATAATTGCCCTATTTGAAAATGCCCAATTTGAAGAACCCCATATATTCCCTATAGCCCTGAAGGAAAACCCCAGCGGAACATAAAAGCCTTCCATCTCACTGGTTTGAAACTAGTGTTACGAAAAGAATTAGACTATTGAGTCTTATTCTTTTCGTAAATCTTTTTTTTTAATACTACCAGTATTTACTGGTAGTATTTAATAGTACATTGTTACCCGAGTGTTGAAAGTCACGTTTTTTGAGTCCCGAGACGGGTTTGGCCAGAGCGTAGCGAGGGCGCCAATGGATCTTGAGGGACTTAAAAGACTTTCATCCGAGGTAAACACTGTGCTTTTCATTACGAATACAAGGAAAGTAAAAATAAAAACATGAAAAAAAAATTATAGTGAAAATGAAGATTGAATTGCCGCCTTCCCGGTTTTTTTTTTCTTTTTCTCTGGCGGGCCTTCGGCTACGGCTCGCCAGCATTATTCAGCCATTATTTTCATTTTCATAATTAAAAAAATGGTAATTTGTTTGCTCAAATCTATATTATTTTAAATTGTTGAAGCTATACAGGGTTATTCATTATTAACTGCAAATACTCAGGAATTAGGTTCAACAAATAGAATAAAAAATATATATGAAATTATTTTTTTAAAATTTGATCAAATTTTTTTTCAAGTTTTTGTATCAAAATTTTATTTTTATTAATTTCTTTACGGCTATTGCATAATGATTGCCACGGAAAACAGGACGATGACCCACCCAGGCGGTGACTGAACGCAGAGTGTCACTCACGGCGCGCGGGCGCGGATCAAAGGTCAAAATAGGTCAGGCGCCAATGATTCCTTTATCGATTTTCTCGGGATTTTCATAACAAAACTTAAAAAAAATCATTTCATAATATTATAATATTTTTTATTTTATTTGTTGAACCTAATTCCTGAGTATATGCAGCTAATAATGAATAACCCTGTATATTAATCAAGTAATTTAGAAGATATATTACTTATTTAATACTATCTTTATGTTATTAAAATTTAAATTTTACATTGCGCTCTAATTAGACTTTTTAAACTTCTTAACGTTGTAATGGGTTTCCAACCTACTTGCTGAATAAAAAGTTGGAATTTGGTTCAACGACCTCCTTGCAGTTAGAAAGATTTTAGAAAGTTTGAACATGGTTGAATAAAATAAAACTTGTTTTTTTATAATTTGACAGCTGTCAGTAGAAAGCGATTCTCCCTAGGGCTGAAAGTATTACTTTCAATTGGGCCCCTCAGGCAACTTCAGACCTACTTTCAGAGTATGAGCAATGAAAAAAATTATAATTATCTTGCATTTCTGTCTGCGACGAAAAGCCTTGGTCTCAGAACTTTCTATGTGTTGAAAGGTCCGCGTGGGAGTTCACTCTGGGCCGGTATGCGCAGGAGTGGTGGGTGTCAAGATGCCGCATTACTGCCTCTTTGGAGATACTGTCAACACTGCCAGCAGGATGGAATCTACTGGACAACGTAAGTAATCTTTAACACTTACTAGCGGACGCCCGCTTCGCTCGCTCCATTCCTGTTACTTTTTCAAGATAAAAGTATCCTATGTTCCTCTTCCTTCTCCTGGTTCTAAGCTTCCCTACAATTTTCTACCAAATCGGTTTAGCCGTTCTTAAGTTATAAATAGTATAACTAACGTGACTTTATTTTATGTACAGATTTTGCCACATGTTTGTCTGTCCAAAGTCATAAAAAAAATATTCAAACACACACACCACTAATTCATTCAGAAACATTGATATCTGCGTAATATAAAGAGAGCAAAATACATTGACAGAGTGCTTTTTGGTGTGCCTTAGACATTTTCTGATAATGCAGTTATACAGTAAAGAAATCGAAAATTTGACAATTTTATTAGTTTTATAATTTTTTTTCTAGCAGAAACATTTTCTTAAGGTCTCCGTCCAATTAAGAATAGATAAATCTTTTTTCCTATATTTGAAGTGCAAATTCTTGAGACAAATTTCCATTCCAGCTCTCCGAATCCACTTAAGCGAAAGCACACGAGCGTTGCTCGACCAATGGGGTACCTTCGTGGTCGAACGCAGAGGCGAGGTCGAACTGAAAGGTCGCGGTCGAATGCTCACCCATTGGCTGCTCCACTGCTCAGAGCCTGAGGCTAGGGCTGTCACCCAAGATCTACTACCACCCCCACAATACCCTATACTCTTCCCCACTCTTCCTCAACCTATTGCGTTGCAAGTTCCTTATTTAGTTGTCGAACCACCGACGCTGGTTGCATGATGTCAGGAGATCATCATTTAAGATGATGTAAGTTTTAGATCTAAATATGATATTTTGTTTAAGCTAGGGCTGTGACCCAAGATCTACAACCATCCCCACAATACCCTATACTCTTCCCCACTCTTCCCCAACCTATTGCGTTGCAAGTTCCTTATTTAGTTGTCGAACCACCGACGCTGGTTGCATGATGTCAGGAGATCATCATTTAGGATGATGAAATTTTTAGATCTAAATATGATATTTTGTTTAAGCTAGAGCTGTGACCCAAGATCTACAACCACCCCCACAATACCCTATACTCTTCCCGACTCTACCCAAACCCATCGCGTTACAAGTCCCTTGTTTAGTTGTCGAACCACCGACGCTGGTTGCATGATGTCAGGAGATCATCATTTAAGATGATGTAAGTTTTAGATCTAAATATGATATTTTGTTTAAGCTAGGGCTGTGACCCAAGATCTACAACCACCCCACAATACCCTATATTCTTCCTGACTCTACCCAAACCCATCGCGTTACAAGTCCCTTGTTTAGTTGTCGAACCACCGATGCTGGTTGCATGACGTCAGGAGATCATCATTTAAGATGATGAAATTTTTAGATCTAAATATGATATTTTGTTTAAGCTAGGGCTGTGACCCAAGATCTACAACCACCCCCCAATACTCTATACTCTGCCCCACATGATTTTATCTGAATGTGTTTATTGAATATACCTATCTGACATGCAACTTTTATCCGCTAATTATAATCCGTATATCATATTAAAAATAAAGAACTATGAATTATTTATTTTTAAGACAAGTCTTCCTAAAATTTTAATAAGTAAATAAATGTTGAAAAAAAGTGTGACTTTAGTGAGTTTATTGTAAATGTTTTAACAACTAAATCTAAATATTATTATGCATCGATTCTTACGGTACTTAATTTTAGGTACATACGAGTATATGCCACAATATTACAGACAAAAATAGTACTAATACTGATTATAAAATTATTTACTAAATAGTATTGTAGCATGTTTTTTTGTGATATTTGTTGTGTATCTTTATAAAAAAAGGTACTCATTTAGTTAAATGGATCTCATATTAAATGTAAAACCGATATATTGTGTTAAACTTTAAATATTTCAACCTGCTATTTTTTAAATTTGGTGTCACCTGCCAAGAGGAGAGCGTTACTGGCTGCGAAGCTGCGATACAGTTTTATACTTCTGCAGCCAGTATCGTTTACACTTGCTTTTGTATAACCTTGTACCTTGTTTCCAAACAAATATATTTGAGATTTGATTTGATTTATTTACTTATTTTATAGCCAAGTAAAGTCCAGCTAGTAAATGAAACACATTAAAACTATAAATTCAACATAATATCAAGTTTGTTGTTAATCCTAATCACTTGCCCGTGTTCGGACTTAACGGCTATAAAGTCGTAACATTTACATTTTACAAGCGACGACGACTAAGCGACGCTCTTTAATGCAATCTGAATAATTTACTGCTTTTAATAGAGATTCTTGAACTTTCTTGAGCTTTATTGTTGTTGCTTTTCATAATTTTTTCATGTTTGTTAATATAATTCCGTTTTTTACTGGATATTGTTTAGTGACTCCATATTTATTAAACTTGAAACTGTTAAACCTAAATCCATACTTAATTAATAAAGTAGTAAAAATATCAAAATGTAAGCAAATTCTGATGTAAAATAACTTGAACTTTCTTGAGCTTTATTGTTGTTGCTTTTCATAATTTTTTCATGTTTGTTAATATAAATCCGTTTTTTACTGGATATTGTTTAGTGACTCCATATTTATTAGACTTGAAACTGTTAAACCTAAATCCATACATAATTAATAAAGTAGTAAAAATACCAAAATTTAAGCAAATTCTGATGTAAGCTAAGTTCTTATAGGTCTTTAGAACTTAAAACTTTAATTACGATGTAAATTAATTTGATGTTTTTTCTACTGTGAGTAGAATAGCTATAGTTACATAACTATAGCTATTCGAAATTAATAATAATATAGTATGTAGATAGAGTATTTGATAATATTTTCTTGTTAGTAGTTTTGTAGAGTTCTAAATTAAATCTTAAACGGTCCTACGCGGTTAGCTTTAAAGGTATCTATTTTTATATGAATGTTAAAATAGAATTATATCAATTTGTAATTAGAAAATATCTATTAGTTTTGTTTTAGGTCAATTAACCAGTGATATCAAAGATATTTTGTAATATTTCATTCAAGTCATAAATAAATATGTATTGAAATTCAAGTAATTTTGTTTTATTTACCTAATTCCTATAAGGTGTCCTTTTCTCAATTCTGTACTTGTCAGTTCTGAATTTACAAATTTCTACAATGAACACTATAAAAGACACGATATAGCCGAGGCATAGGCATAAAATACAACTGGTTATTTGATGGTCTGTCAACGGTGTAGGATCTGAGGAAACTGGACAACAGCGAGCGCTCTTAATCTCAGAGTCTCTTTCAAGCAGACCACTCTCGATCAGTCGTGGAAGCCAAGTAGTTAACGATCTGCGGTACGGTGAGTGTTCCTTCATCCAAACCACCAAAGGTACGGACATGATCGAATCAGGAAGAACATGAACGCATTCCTTCTCTTTCTTCCCTCGAGAAAAGCAGAAAGCATACGCGTATTCAAGAGACGTCGCCAAAACAAACTTCTTCCTTCCTCCGAGAATATCACGAAACAGGTCATCGAAATCTACATCAGGTATTACCTCGAACCTATCTTTGATCACCGGATCGTATTCGAAATGGGAGTAAATTCCAGAACGACCACCGATCTTGTACCCAGCTCTGATCATTGCCCTCAAATCTGCGTAGTTTCCTTCGACGGCTTCAGTTTTCAATGCTCCGATCAAGACGCTCTGGTACGCACTTCGCACGACGAATGTAAACCAAATCCATAACCCGATGATGTAGAAATCTCTAAATCGTTTGGGAACTAGATAAACGGGTTGCCCCATCAGGACCCCCCATATTCTGAACACGGTTCCTCGGAGCTTCGTCGCGTTCCTCAAGTAACGCCAGCAAAATCTTTTGATTGGCTTAATTTTCATAGCATAAGGCAGAGCGTTGACGAAAAATGTTGTGATTAGTAGAATAAGCCATAAATAACCGTTCAATGGTGAGATCAGCCTCCACCAACCTGGTCCTGGAGTTATAGGAGGAGCGAACCACAGTAGACGCATTCTGAAGTATGGTGCAGAATAATCTAAAAGACCTAATTTGTCAATACCTAATGGAATTGTGCACGTGGAAATGTTAGCAACGCCTGAAATCACATCGCTCAGTGAGTCGGACCAATTTCTGGCTCTAATCGAATCAATGCTTATGTAATCTTTTACGGATATAATTGGAGTGAAATTCATAATGTCTCTTAAAAGTTTTACGATAGATTTCTTGATGATTTCAAGAGGTATCTTCTTTTCTGTGGGAGGACATTTGATTTTGTTTGTCGAGATGTAGAGAGGACACTCGTTCATGTTCCGCATTTTATCTGGATAAAGGTTTTTCAACTTTGTGGTTTCATTCCATGTTCCAATTAAAGTTGGTTCTGTGTTTCGGCAATTCAAGTGGTTTTTGTATGGGTAGTACGTGTATAGAAGAATTTTATTTCCATTTTCTTTAGTGACGATGACGACGTCTGTCACAAAATAGTTCCACAAGATACTATTTATTCTCTCAATTTTCTTTCTATTCGAGAAAAGTAAGATCAAAAACTTTGCTCCACCGTTGAGTAGTGACTTTCCTTTTAGATCCGGTTTGAGTTTGCCTAATATCTTCATGAAACTTTGATAGGAGTCCACTATAACTACCACCTGCTTGGTGGATTCTGCATCTTTACTTTCCACCATCACCGTCCCATTGTAAGAATTTAGAAACTTATTAATCAAAGTTATATCTACGTCTTTGAACCATAACACTGTTTCTTTTCGGAACTTGAAGTTTGAATTTGCTATTTCTATACCACATTGTACGATTTCTTCTTGGGTAGCATTTATATCATGAGGGAAGGTTAAACTTGTTGAGACTTTTTTCACACACAGAAAGAACATTATTAACTTAAAGAAAAGCATGGTTATTTTAAATCCCATGTACCTATCAAAGTCTCAAAATAATTTTTCATGCAAGCTTTGTGCAAAATTTTAAGAAGTTTCTCAAATGCTAAGAGCTAGTCGAGTCTGGGCAGTAAGACATAAACTGGATTCCACGGTTCGTTTACCGCATATTTTTAGAGTAATGTACCGTGTTAATCCGTCAGGGGAGTAGTGATAAGACTGCTTCATAAATCACGCCTTTTGTGCCAGGTTTTTTACTGCAGTTGGCATTCTGGTTTGATCGATGTGCAGCTTTTGAAAGCAGATATTGGTTAGGTAGGTGATTAATGGAAGATTTACCTTTTAGGTCTTGTTAGTACTTGGGTCCTACCCATTTAGGTTAATTTTAAAACAAGGTGTATGAATAGCCATAAATTCTATGAAATGTAGGTACCTATCGATTAAAACCAGGGACATTAAGTTGGAATGGAACCACACTGGAACTTCACTACTATTTTAATTGTTGCTTTGTAAAAGAATCATACCCGAAAAGCGTTCAAAGCAAGCCGTAGATCGTGCCTGTTCTGCTAGGCTTGGTCGCGTGGAACTGACACCTAGACTCACCTAGCTTTAAGACGTTTCAAAGTGATCCTTGTGATGTATCAAAATTTCTATATTCAGTTGTTTTTTCAACTGAAAATATAAATTATGACTATTAGGTGTACACATGTATTTCTATGTTGGTAAATAGGTACTTTTTGGTAACTATTGTAAGTGCGCCTCAAATAAGCTCCTTTCGCGCACTTGATACATGTTTTCGAACTTTCTGTATTCTAAGACATGACGGTTTCGATGTTTTACTTCACCATTTGAGAGTACTGGGCGTCAATTCCAGCAACACGGTTCGATTGAGTGATCGTCGAGTGATCGCTGAATCCGCGTTCCATTTTCAAATTTTTATAACAAAAATTGACAACTCACATCGATTTACGCGATCGCTTGACTGATTTGTGTCTTTAGAATCGACACCCTGGCCTATTGCACAAATATTTTTGAACGATAAACTTATTGAACCCACGATTTTGTGATCGGAAGGCGAGGGCCGCTACCTGTAGGCCACCAGTGCTCTATCTATCTAGTAGGTATACTGTAAATCACATGCAGAGTTTGATTCAGGTACCGATTCAGGTTTGATTCAGGTATCAGTAATTAAATAAAGTATTTAACTTTATTTACTTACCTTGTTAAGAATAATTGCCTGTTTGTAGGCGCTACGTCTATTATTAAACAAGTACATATTTTATCAACTACTAGTGGCCGCCCGCGGCTTTGCTCGCCCGTTCCCGTAACACCCCGTTCCCGTTACCTTTTCGAGATAAAAAGTATCCTATGTCCATCTCCTGGTTCTAAGCTACCTCCCAACCAATTTTCAGCCAAATCGGTTCAGCCGTTCTTGAGTTATAAGTGGAGTAACTAACACGACTTTCTTTTATTTAGATATAGATGAGTCATAATCATAGCCCCTCCTATTTTATTCCGTTTGGTCGGCTAAATAAAGTTGTCGCACGCTCACACGTTGCTAGGCAACTAGCGCTTACATAATCAAAACAAAAGAATCAAACTATATTGTTTCCTTCATTCTCATCGTTTCTAATAAAGACATCATTAGGGCAGAGTAAACTGATTTCAAAGCTCGGTTATGACGTCACAGTGTTTGGGCAATTATCTTCCAATTAAGAACGTCGTCTATGACGTAGAAGTAGCCACTTACGTATAATGTGATTGCAAAGTAATAACGTTTCTATGGAGATATTATGTAGAGTGTTTGTTTTCTATGCTTGTTATTCTTTGTGAGAAGGCAGTGAAAGATGAAGATTTTACAATTACCTATTCTAATCAGTTCTTGAAGTTTATTCGGCAAATATTATTCAGCTCGCTAAGTGAAATGCTAATGTATGTTTTCCGTTTTATCAAATCTACTGAATAACATTCAGTAGATTCACGAGGACTGCTTGCTATAAGATATGAAAAGTCTTTTTTTTAATCTTGGCATTAAACATAATGTATTATGTTACTGTGTGGGGATTAACAAAGAGTTAGAGACGCCAGGTTCAACCTTACTTGTAAATAGACTCAAAAATGCTTAGATTCACATTTCTTGTGCTAACTCTCGGAGTGTATGGAATGGAGTTGCCTGATAACTGCAGTCCGGATCAGTTCTTCGATCCTGGTACCTTCACGTGCCTGACTTGTCCAGCCAATAACTCTATGATCAGATCTTCGGATGGTAAGTAACTCATTTATTTCATGATGATTATGATGATTTCCTAGCCATTTTTGGCTACGGCGATTGTAAATGGATGGGCATACTATTGTTTATTGTTTGAGGACTTCGTTCGAAATGTGTGTGTGATAAACGTAGATATTTATTTTGTATAATATGCGTGTGCCACCTCAGGCATCATTCAAATAAATATAGTATCTAGGTATATACTGACAAAACGTACAAAAAAACGGTAAGAACAAAGCCGTGTTGCTTGTTGGTTCTTTTATCCTTGGTCGCGTGGAACCGGCACCTAGACTCAGTCGTTTCAAGGTGATCATTGTTTGAATAATAGTACATTGTTACCTGAGTGTTGAAAGTCACGTTTTTTGAGTCCCGAGACGGGTTTGGCGCCAGAGCGTAAGCGAGGGCGCCAATGGAGCTTGAGGGACTTAAAAGACTTTCACCCGAGGTAAACACTGTGATTTTCATTACGAATACAAGGAAAGTAAAAATAAAAACATGAAAGAAAAATTAGTGAAAATGAAGATTGAATTGCCGCCTTCCCGGTTTTTTTTTCTTTTTCTCTGGCGGGCCTTCGGCTACGGCTCGCCAGCATTATTCAGCCATTTTTTTCATTCTCATAATTTAAAAAATGGTAAATTGTTTGCTCAAATATATGTTATTTTAAATAAATAGTTGAAGCTATATATTGATCAAGTAATTTAGAAGATATATTATTTATTTAATACTATCTTTATGTTATTTAAATTTAAATTTTACATTGCGCTCTAATTAGACTTTTTAAACTTCTTACCGTTGTAATGGGTTTCCAACCTACTTGCTGAATAAAAAGTTGGAATTTGGTTCAACGACCTCTTTGCAGTCAGAAAGACTTTAGAAAGTTGGAACATGGTTGAATAAAATAGTACATTGTTACCCGAGTGTTGAAAGTCACGTTTTTTGAGTCCCGAGACGGGTTTGGCGCCAGAGCGTAGCGAGGGCGCCAATGGAGCTTGAGGGACTTAAAAGACTTTCATCCGAGGTAAACACTGTGCTTTTCATTACGAATACAAGGAAAGTAAAAATAAAAACATGAAAGAAAAATTAGTGAAAATGAAGATTGAATTGCCGCCTTCCCGGTTTTTTTTTTTCTTTTTCTCTGGCGGGCCTTCGGCTACGGCTCGCCAGAATTATTCAGCCATTACTTTCATTTTCATAATTTAAAAAATGGTAAATTGTTTGCTCAAATTTATGTAATTTTAAATAAATAGTTGAAGCTATATATTAATCAAGTAATTTAGAAGATATATTATTTATTTAATACTATCTTTATGTTATTAAAATTTAAATTTTACATTGCGCTCTAATTAGACTTTTTAAACTTCTTACCGTTGTAATGGGTTTCCAACCTACTTGCTGAATAAAACGTTGGAATTTGGTTCAACGACCTCCTTGCAGTTAGAAAGACTTTAGAAAGTTGGAACATGGTTGAATGAAATAGAACTTGTTTTTTTTTATAATTTGACAGCTGTCAGTAGAAAGCGATTCTCCCTAGGGCTGAAAGTTTTACTTTCTATTAGGCCCCTCAGGCAACTTCAGACCTACTTTCAGAGTATGAGTAATGAAATAGTACATTGTTACCTGAGTGTTGAAAGTCACGTTTTTTGAGTCCCGAGACGGGTTTGGCGCCAGAGCGTTAGCGAGGGCGCCAATGGAGCTTGAGGGACTTAAAAGACTTTCACCCGAGGTAAACACTGTGCTTTTCATTACGAATACAAGGAAAGTAAAAATAAAAACATGAAAGAAAAATTTGTGAAAATGAAGATTGAAAAGACTGGTTTTTTTTTTCTTTTTCTCTGGCGGGCCTTCGGCTTCGGCTCGCCAGCATTATTCAGCCATTATTTTCATTCTCATAATTTAAAAAATGGTAAATGTCAAATCCATGTTATTTTAAATAAATAGTTGAAGCTATATATTAATCAAGTGTAGCACCACAGCGCGCGACTACAAGCGCGCTGACTCACACACGCCCCGCGCCTGTGACCGGCTCACGCACACAGCGATACGAGGCTCGCCGCTCGCCTATATAAGGCCGACCGCGGCCGTAGCAATTCAGTGCAGTCTGAGTCTGCGCCTGCGCTCCACCGTATCCAGTACTGGAAAGGTGGCCCGCTCTCTCAGATGCTCCCCTCGCCCCTCACCCCTCTGACGCATCCTTACGACCGTTTCGTCTCGCGCACTGCGTAACGAACGTATCGACAGGAACGTCATTTGCACTGTGTTCATGCACCTACCTCGCGGCAATATTATTGTAAACTACCTACCTAGTGTAACTATTGATATCTACCTAGCTAGTGTATGTGGTGTATGAATAAAACTAAGTTTTTGTAACTGGTGGTTTTCGTGAAGATCTAGACTATCGGTTACACAAGTAATTTAGAAGATATATTATTTATTTAATACTATCTTTATGTTATTTAAATTTAAATTTTACATTGCGCTATCCTATTAGACTTTTTAAACTTCTTACCGTTGTAATGGGTTTCCAACCTACTTGCTGAATAAAAAATTGGAATTTGGTTCAACGACCTCCTTGCAGTTAGAAAGACTTTAGAAAGTTGGAACATGGTTGAATATAATTTAAGTTTAAAAAACTTGAGAAACCGACTTCATTGTCAAACGGCTAAACCGATTTTAATCAAATTTGTTTGGGACAATCTGGACGTAAGAATAACCTTCCAAATAAAAAAATAATTTTCTAAATCGGTTCATAAATGACGGAGGCATGCAGTTACAAACATTAAAAAAATTATTAAAAAAAAAATGGCAACACCGATTTTAATAAAATTAAAATGGGACCAATCTGGAAGCAGTACCTTTCAGATAAAAAAATAATTTTTCAAATCGGCTCATAAATGACGAAGTTATGCGGTAACAAACATTAAAAAAAAAAATAAAAAAAAAAATAAAAAAAAAAATAAAAAAAAAAAAAAAAAACATACAACCGAATTGAGAACCTCCTCCTTTTTGATTGGAAGTCGGTTAAAAATAGAACTTGTTTTTTTTTATAATTTGACAGCTGTCAGTAGAAAGCGATTCTCCCTAGGGCTGAAAGTTTTACTTTCAATTAGGCCCCTCAGGCAACTTCAAACCTACTTTCAGAGTATGAGTAATGAAAAAGAACTTGTTTTTTTTTTATAATTTGACAGCTGTCAGTAGAAAGCGATTTACCCTAGGGCTGAAAGTTTTACTTTCAATTAGGCCCCTCAGGCAACTTCAGACCTACTTTCAGAGTATGAGTAATGAAAAGATATATTTGATCTTGTATGAATAAATACTACCAAATTCTATGAACTCCACATTACACAATATTACACATGAATTTATGAAGAGCTCTTTAGACATTATTAGAGTATTAGTCGCTATCACAGAAGTATTAACCCAGTTCAATCACACATCGAAATTAGGTCAAAATATATCTCACACAAAAGCACTTCAAAACTCAGCCCAATAGAAATGCCCGGGCACGATCATAGATTTATGGGCACATTTATCACTTGCTCGAGTAGTGAAGAAAAACATCGTTAGACCACTGACTAGTTGTAAGTTACGAGATAACTGGCCTCAGTGTGCGGTACTTATTGATAAGAGAAAATTGTCGAGCCGCCATAGATAAACTAAGCTTCTGATAAAACGAAAAAAAATATGTTAATTGTGGACAATTCATGCAACACTATCTAGCCCCAAAGCAGAACTTTTATTTAATTCTTTATTGCACCAAAAGTAAGTTACAATGGGAGAGCTTAATGTTAGACAGTATTTTCTACCAGCCAACCTTGCTAAGTAAAAAACAAAGAGGTTGGCGTGCATAAAAAGTAGTAGAAACAGTTTTGATAAACCTACGTAACATAAACCTATTCGCTATAAACTAGGTACATAAAACATATAAAAAAATAATTACCTATAAATAACTATAAAAAAAAATATGATAAAAATAAATAAATATGCAAATATATACCTACCATATATATATTATATAGTAAAAGAGCTTGTACTAGGAGAACTGATACTTGCATACATTTTTTTTTAAATACAATATAATATACATACAATATAACATCCAGACAGAGAACAAACATCTGTGTTCACCACACAAATATTTGTTCTCTGTGGGGATCGAACCCACGACATACGGCGCAGAAGGCAAACCTTCTACCAACTGAGCTGAGAGGCCAGTCAAAAAGAATTAGTTAGGTATACTTTAATCCATTAATTCTAAATCCCATGTGGGATTAGCAGATGTTCTGTTGGTATTAGGTACTCGCTTAGAGCTGGATTTGATTGAAACAAGTTTTCCTATCAAAAGTTTTTATAATACGAATACTAGTAAAACTATTTATTTGTTAAATGATATTTTTGCTTGTCTTGCTAACGTTATTCTCAGAAATTTGGTGCGATTTTTCATAACTACATACGTACTTTTAATATATCTATTTTAGTATATCTTCTAAATTAAAATCCGTGTCTGGGAAAGAAAACAAAGCTTTGTATTGTAATTGGTTTGCAACAGTTTTTATTAAATGTAACAAGCAGGTACTTTATAAGAGATCTGGGGAGGTAGGTATTTGAAAGCATTATAAGTGACTTTATTTAAAAAACGAACCTCACGTCTTGTTTTGTTTATTTTTGGTATGACGTCATGTGACCACAAGGTGCGACAAAAACTGAGTCAGGGACCTAATTGACCGTGCGATTTTGTTACTATACTATTTTTATTTTATTTGATTTTGTGGTTAATAAATATATTTTCTTTTTTTCTTTCCCCCAAGTACCGTGCTTGGGATCAAAGTCATGAAGTTCATTTATTAAATAAAGTAAACTGTCGATGTTTTAAATACTTTCAAATACCCGAAGTCGGAGTTTTGCTACCACTTTTCGTACCAAATGTTTTCTTGTGAGCACGTGTCTCTCTCTTTTGTATGGAAAATTGATAAGACAACAACCCGTTTACATCGTTTCTACGTACTGTATTTTTGCCGTCTCATTTTTTCTTCATAGAATAGAGAAGGACATTTCGTAGACGAAGTGAAACTGGCCCTTCTGAAAAGAAGTATGTCCATCCAGGTTTCGGCTGTGCATGTAACGAGTACAGCGTTCCATCCAGCTCCAGCAGTTGTAGACCCTGCAATGTCACTCAGGTTGTATCCGCTGATGGCATGTCGTGTGTCCCACGGAAATGTCAGAACACCTCGGGAAAGCTTGTATGCAGAAAATGTCCGGTCGATTTTATTTCTGGTAAGTCTTTAGAAATAAAGTTGTATGACAGCTGGTCAATTGAGTGTATCATATTTGACAGCGTTTCGCTGATCGCCATCGCAGAACGCTTAGATGTGCGCAAGGCTTTAGTTACACATCGTTGAATCCTCAGATGAGTCAACACAGAAAATCTGCGTAGGAAACCATAGAACAACCTTCATTGGGCTGGTTAATGGATGAAAAGTATTTTATATTCTATTAAATATTGACACATTTAGTTAAATGTATTTTTTTAAGTTAATATCTCTAATACCCATTAGACAAATTCAGCCCAGAATATGATTAATAAACGATTGAAAATAATATTTTTAAACCGTTCATTGGTTTGGTTAATAGACAAATCCCATACCAATCGAAAGTAAATGAAGCCCTAGAATATGCAAACGTTAGGCTGAATATTTTATTGCAATATATTATAAGATACTAAAATAAAATACTTTTCATTCAAAAACCAGCTCGGTGAAAATCGTTCTATTGCGGGATCTTAGACTATGTAGGTAAATAAGTAAGTATAGCAAGTTCAATTATACACTCTTAGAAGTTCGTTTGATCTTCAGAACGTTTGTTCAACAAACACAATGCTACACAAAAGGCGGAATATTGAATAAAAGAAAATGTGGTATTGAGACTAAACAATACAATTTACCACTTCGTTCAAAAAGTATTTACGTAAAAGAACCTGTATTTACTGTGCTTCTATCAATTATTTACGTCTGGTTCAGATGATTGTGCTAGGTGTAGTCCAACTTTAACAAAAAATCCGACGAATCCCACTCGGATGGGCAGCTTTTGTGAAATTACGCCGCATCTTCTCGTCAAAGATACCGCCAAGTCTGAAGGATATGTATAATAGCCCCTTCCCACGGTCTGTGATATCGCGCACGGAGGGGCGGATCAGCTCGCACGACACACCATGGGTACGGTCTCGTGCGCCGAGGTGCGCGGTAGCACAGGAGCCTTGTCTGTGTGCGTTGCCGTCGGCTGTGCGTGATGATCTGCAGAACCACGCACCGTAGGAAGGCAGCTTATGGGAGGCATGTGACTAGCAGCGTTCCTTTTTAGGCTGATAATGATGTAGTTTATAAACTGTAGTTTTTGGTATACTTAGTGAAAAGGATTGTTCTACGGACGAGCAAGATCCTCTAACATAGATATTTCTATACTTAAGAGGGTCCCAAACTTATGAATCTATCCTAGAGTTTAAACAAAATAAATATTTGTATCATATTTGTCTACAAATTTATTTCAGTTACTCAAAACTTGGACGGTTCACCAACAAAAGAAGTACTCTGCGTCAAATGTGCTAAAGGCTTCAGAGCTCAAGACAATACATGCGTCAGATGCGAGTCCTGTACATGTAGTAGAAGCCAGGTGGCAGTCAAAGGAATATGCATACCGAAGGCCTATGTGAACTCCAGGCCTAAGTACGAGGAGAAGCTTCTCCACCCACTGGAACTGCTGGATACAGTGAAGCAGGAGTATTTGTGTACTGTAAGTTATTCTTATCATATAACTTGGTAATAGTAGCGCTCTTTGTTTGTGGCTCTTCCGAAGTACTACCACCCCCGCAGCAGCGGGGAAGCACCCCGAAGCAGCATTGCTGTGTTCCGTTAGTTTGAAACGTCACACACACAGTATAATACACTGGTGAGCACTAACACAGACTCAAAACCTGAACCAGAGATAGAGCCAGACAGAGCTTGTGGTAGACCGTCAGGCTGATTCACAAATTATTTTAATTGGGTTCCTGAAATAATTCCCTATTAAAATTTTAACCAAAAATGTTTTTATTTGTTGTTTCAGCAAAACGATTTTCGAGCGTGTCGCGTCCTTTCTATCCTGTGCGTCAAGAATTTCTACTCAACCGACCTTGGAGGCCCTTGCCGGCTTTGGGTGCAACCTAAATTAACTATCCTTAAGGGTAAGCACTTTTATTTTATGTGCTACGAACTCGTAGACCTCTACAAGTCCGTAGCAAATGGCTACGAATTCGTAGCCCCAACATTCCTGGTTGTAAATTCTCGTAGGGTGGGTAATTAATGAAACTCTGAGACTCTCATTAACTTTGGAATCTTTAACAGGTCTTCCGCCGTTGATTATCGTTCCATCATCAAGTGATAAAAATCCAGGCGAGATCATCGTAACCCGTCATGGACAGGTGGGATAGTTATATTTTTAAATAGTTCGTTTAATACTCAACAGCAGTAGAACTTTGTGAGGAGCTCGTCCAAGGAAGTAACACGCCTATTTCTGCCGTAAAGCAGTATCGCTGTGTTTCGATTTGGAGGGTGTGACGTTTTAGACGTACGTAACCTAAAAGATATGTTCGATGGTTACTACTTTACATCAGGTAGGCATGCTTGTTCCATCAGCAAACTGTTATAAAAAAATATAAGTTGAATCCAAATATGACCAAAATACCTAAGAAAGGGTTAATTAGTTGCGTCTTAGTAACAAGCTGTAAAACATACGTTTTCTTGCTTCTGACTATCTCTTATAGCCCCTTCCCACCGGTGTGTGATATCGCGCACGGAGGCGGATCAGCTCGCACGACACACACCATGGGAATGGTCTCGTGCGCCGAGGTGCGCGGTAGCACAGGAGCTCTTTCTGTGTGCGTTGCCGTGCGTCGTCGTCGGCTGTGCGTGATGATCTGCAGAACCACGCACCGTAGGAAGGCAGCATTAGAAATCCTCAAAGATGACTGGGATGACATTCGTAAATTTTATAACTCTTTCCAGATTTCTATTCTTCTCGCATTAGGAGTCTTTACCTATCGTGGAGGAATGAAATTTCTTCAAAATATACAGCAACGGCCAAATCAATGTCAGTTACCCATAAATGTGAGGATTGGAGAACTAATATCGTAAGTCATATCGGAAAGCTAGATTTTACTCTTACACCAAAACCAATGTATATTTATTTATTACTTTTGAAACTATCATGGTTTTGAACACCACAAAATGTAATCATGTAGTCATGTATCCCGTTGTTCATAAAAATAGTGTATTTATTTATGTTTTACAGACATAACTGTCCAATGAATTTAACGAATCTCGATTCAGAGTTGAATGAAACATTTTCGCCATTTTTGTTCGCTGATGGAGAATACAGACCACTCCCGGTTTCACTTACAAAACCAAGTGGATATAATGTACAGGTAAATAACTTGCAATTTGTTCCATCAAATACAAAACAATTTTTTTCTAGGCTTGGTCAAGATTTTTCTAGTTTAGATAGAGACCGTTTGTTACTTTATTATTCCTTTGATTTTCACTTAATGCATGGACGTCGCCCTGACTACTCTTAAAGCAAATTAAAGTGCTATCAGTGACACTTTTGAACAGAGTCTGTATCAAAAAGTTTGTGGTTTTTTTGTCTAGAATATAGTTTCAACTGCAGGGATTGGCTGAATTTGGGTCAAGAACTAGAGATGAGTGGAAGGAACGGGGGAGGCCTTTGCCCAGCAGTGGGACAGACCAAGCTAAATGAAAAACACAAGTATTTTCTTACTTAATAGAGGGCCTCCACATTGTGAATTTCTGTTCATTATTTTGGCTACAGAAATAAAATATTTTTCATTACCATTTTTCATAAATAAAAAGAAATAGTTTCAACGTGTTTTACACTTAGTGGCTTGTTTTTAAGAATATTAGTTTCAACGTATTTTAGGCTAAGCCGCTAAGCTTGCACGGTCGCGTGAAGGCATTATCAAAATACCTTCCAACTTAAGTACACGTATGAGGTTCTAAAACGTGGTGAATACCACTTAGTTAATTTGGTTCTTATATTTTAGAGAGGAACATGGATGTCAAACAAGTTCAGACGATATTTTATCGTTCATAATGAAATTTCAACAACATCAAATATCACAAACACAATTTACCTGCGCACTTTGCTGATACGAATTCGGTAAGTAAATGGAATTTAATACAAAATATGCAAGCCAACCACCTCTTGTATACGTTCCATGAAACCACTAGGCCTACCATGAGCTCTGTCTGGCTCTGTCTCTGGTTTTGAGTCTGTGTGAGTGTTGACTAAATAAATTCTACGTCAAAACGTCACACACACAGTATAATGCACTGGTGAGCACTCACACAGGCTCAAAACCAGAGCCAGACACAGAGCCAGACAGAGCTCATGGTAGGCCTACACGTCTTGTATACGTAACTTACTTATGCATATGGGTAAGTTTTTTTTTGCATCCGTTTAACCGTTGTGTACAAACACACAAAGACACGCTACCGAATTTTTAAATGCTATAGCTAAAAATATATGAGCCGAACCAACGACGATAATCTTCTATGCATGTCCAGCTACCACGAGCTCCATATGGCTATGGCTGTCAAATTGTGTATAAATAGGCTGTCCCACTCATTCATTTTCTTCTTGATGTGTTGACTCTGTTGACACAATTTTGACAGCCATAACCATAACCATATGAAGCTCATGGTAAGCCAGCAGAAGTCCTAAAATTCACACTATTTTAGCATAATCTAAAGCTTATTATGCATTTTAATATGTTTTGTTTCTTATTTACTGTAATATAAGACCCTACGCTGGAGTTTTCAATAAAAACGATAATAAATTATTCCATTCCATAAGCTATAGTCATATTTTCAAATAAATACAAATTAAGGATAATGCTGAGGCAACATTATTACATTCCTCAAGTTTATGATGGAATATTAATATTGTTGATTCTTGTATTTTATTTTTTATATTCTGTATTGTTGTATTTTATATTTTATTTTATGACTGCTACATATTGTTTTTTTATCTTATTATAACAACTATTGTAATCCGTTAGAATCACGAAATAAAGAAGTAATGGAACTAGCATGTAGACGACCTTCTCACGCTCCAAGTACGCGCAGTACAGCAGACTTCAAGCCCTCCTTTGTTTAGTCGTGTTTGAAGTCTGTCAGAAGAAACGTAACTGAGAAAAACACGAAAAAATATAAAAATGCCGTATTGTGCTGTTTTGCAGTGCTAAAACGATAGCCGAACCAATAATTTAACAAAAGGGGGCATATCGTATCACAGGTTAGTATTATTTTATTGCTTAAATTGGTTTTGTTTAGAATGCAAAACCATCAAACAAAAATAGACTGTGAATGATATTCGTTAAGGTCGCGTTTCTATAAATCTCAACTTTCGCTACTCAATAAGGGCTGTACCTACCCCAATAAAGTGATGAATGTTCTATCGAATACTTTATTAGTTCTGATCATATAAATAGTTAGGTTTAGGGAGCTGACTTTTTTTTGCTTTAGTGATGATTTTATTCTGAATGTATTATTCTGTTATTATTCTGATTCTTTTCTTATTTTTATAGCCCACAGTGGCTGGGTAAGATGAAAATTACAGAAATATTTTGAAGAAATAACATAATAATTCTGGTTTCAGTTTTCCGATATTCAAAATAAATGTATCGATGCAACAGGAAAAAGAAAACACAAGAAGAAAAAGAAACAATATTTGAAACAGTTAAGTATACAATTTTACGAGTTGTAAACATTTGATTGGGAAAATAAAGAAAGATAGATAAGAAAAGCTTTTTATTTCGACCACCATATATATAACCTGACGTGCTACCGATCGTTATACATCAGTAGGTAGGTGAGAGCGCTGGTGGGCTAGTGGTAGCGGCTTCGCCTTCTGATCCTTAGGTCGTGGGCTTAAATCCAGTCCAACCAATGAGGTTTACTGCCCAAAAATTAATTTACACTATGCCAGTGCTCTTAAACGGTGAAGAAAAACATCGTGAGGAAACCGGGCATGCCATAGAACTTAAAAAGTTCGAAAATATGTGTTAAAAAAGTGCACGAAAGGAGCCTCTTTGGGGCGCACTTAAAATCCTTTCACCTCACTTGGTTCGAAAAAACCAGTGACACGATAAGAAGTAGGTAGGTAATCATCGATGTCGATACATTTGTCTTGTAACCACCTTGGCACATCACTAAGTGAGTGGCTATGTCAAGTAATAGCCATTGTATTATGAATCTTATACCTTGCGGACAAAGACTAACAGAATTGTTTTCTATAACGCCATCTAGCGTCAAGTAGCTTTGTTTTGTTGTCAATAAAGTAACAGCCATTGTATTATCAATCTTATTATAACTAAATAGAGACTAAAAGAAAAAAATACTGAATGAGAAGTGCCATCTCTTGGCAAATAGAATTTTATTTTAGCACTGTTTATTTTATTAAGTTTAGAACCATGTCACGATAGCTTTAAGGTTTATTATCAATTAAATTATTTTTTTGGTTTTAGGTCCTTTTTAACGTTTTTTTTCGACCAATCATAACTTTTATTTCTATGTGTTTTTGTTTTTACGTGTATGAGTTTGGCGACACTGGTTCTCTTAGTAATACGTCATCATACTCTCTCTACTTTGCGTAAGCAAAAGCGTGTTTGGTGCTCTGTGGTTAGAATAGTGGGCTTACTGAATAAATAAATTTCATTTCCTTTCATTTTCATCTCAATAAGCCTAAAGACGGGTTTTCTCGTAAAATAAGTAACTTTTTATTTGATTTGATAAATGATGCAAACGGAGATTTAGGATGCAAACGTTCCTGATCAATGAAGTAGCTATTTCTGCTGACGTAAAAATCATTGATCAGGGCCCCCCCCCCTCTACTAAATTTAATTAAGTTTTTTAGAAAGATCATTATTTTACTTTCTTACTTTCACAGCCTCGAAAGAGTAAAGCATATAAACGGCTCGCTTCGTATAACGACCACAGTGGAGGCTCAATATGCTGTCAAGCTGTCACATGAGCAAACCGTCATCACAACTCTGAAGGTGGAGCATGACATGCCTAACGCAGGGGTCATTCGAGGACTTGAGGTTTGATTTTACCAATCTGGCTTATATACAGGGTGTTATAAAACTACCATAAAGCCGAAAGGAGGTTAAATGGAGCCTTAATTATAACGCGGCCATTCACATTTTTTTTTTATTGATTTGTTTAATTATTTATGATAAATAGGAAAACATTAAAGAACTTAGACAATTATTAGGTAAAATAGGTACGTAGGCCTTTCTGTTAAATAATCTGGTTCCCTGACATGACAGCTTATACTAGGGTTTTGGCTTTGATAATTAATCATATTTTTACGGGGTATTTTGTAACTCTTTATGTAATCCGCCAAGTACAAATATTTGAGTCTTTATTTTTGATGAATCTAAAGTAGAGACTCAAATATTTTTATCTGAGTTATTTTAATTACGGTCTGAAAAGCATTGCATAAAGAGACAGTGATAAAAATTTCAACAGATCCACAGAGATTAAAAATACCACTTCGTGCTTTTCAGTGAAAATTGCTACAAAAACATGTTTTGAAACAAAGTCCTAAAATAAGTGTGAAGGCTCAGTAGGCTTACCACAAGCTCTGTCTGGCTCTGGCTCTGGTTTTGAGTCTGTGTGAGTTTTGACTAAATAAATCCTACGTCGAAACGTCACACACACAATATAATTCACTGGTGAGCAATCACACAGACTCAAAACCAGAGCCAGAGACATAGCCAGACAGAGTTTGTGGTGGGCCTACTGTTTTAGAGAGTAATCGGGATGTATAGGTACGTAGATGTACTTAAAACTTGTATGAATTAAATTAATACTATTTGGCAGATATGGGGTGGAGTCCTAGGAGCCTTTCTAACGTTGTTTGCTTTGGCACAATGGCGTGGAGTCCTATGCAGAGGCGGTCTGCACTTGACAGTAGTGCCACTTCTAGCCGGCTCTATAGCCGATACCCTTTACTTTGTAAGTATTGTTCTAAAATTAGGCTATATGTATAGAATTGGTACGAAGATTTGAAAAAATGGATTTAAAAGAAATTATTAGTTTTGTCTTGCTACACTACTTGCACCGTAGTGGTACTACAAAGTACTAGTCTGGTTAAACTGTTTGTAATAATATCGATGAAATTTTTAGTCGTTGGGCCACAAACTAATCACTTCGCTAATAGATAGTCTGTGTATGAATACGGCAAAAAGTCTACATTTTGCTACGCTGTAGCACTGTGCTACGGCGTAGAGTGCCAAATCAATCTAATGATTGAGTGATGTGTAACTTAATACCCACTGAAAGGTACTTCAAAATGTGAGCTAGTTGTGAATGCTGTGTTTGGAAGTACCCCAGTTAGACATCCTCAGAGGATGTTACACATGCGAGTATCTTATCAACGTAGGTTTTATTAAAAATCTAGATTTATTATTGAACTCGGGCTAGCTACAACCAAATACTTTTATTTAAGTTAAACTAAACCTGAGTTTACTGATACTCCTCGACCTCGTGTCACATCACATTAATATATGAAAGCTTAGCGTGAGTGACTGACATACAACACACCGCCAAAAGCGTCAGTCGTAGCGAAATTTGGATGGTTTGTTGTTCGTGAAAATTGTCGGTCGGGGTATTTAAAAAGGTCTAAATAAATTTATATTTGTTAGAAAATGGCACGTTATTTTAAAAAAACGACACGTTGTACTCAAATCGCCCACGAATGTTAAAACTCAATTTATGGAAATATAACTTTATGTAGTGTAAAAGTGCTTTGTGAAATGTCTTTGTTGTAGTCAGCTCTATTCTCAACGTTGCACGCGATAGCTGCGGAAGCTGGTACACTGGGGATGACGCTGCCTCTATCTCGTTCAGAAGAATGGATGATCAAGGCTTTTCTTTACTCTGCTGTTGGATTAAAGGTAAAAATGAAATGTATTTTATTCGCTTGAAGTATGGTCAATATTGAAAATATTCTTATTAATAATAATGTTAGTACCACATACTTTGTCGGAGACCAACATGCAAAGTTTTAATCTATATATATAAATCTTTCGTGTCACAATTTGGAACGCGATAAACTCCGAAACTACTGAACGGATTTCGATAAAATTTTGCAACTGCCTTTAATATGGTCGGACTTAAAAGATAGGATAGTTTATATTCAATATTTAGGTGTTATTAATTTATAAGGGGCAAAAGTTTCGAAATCTATGTCTATCCTTTTCTAACACGTAGGGACTTCTCTATGTCTATCCTATTCTATCACTTATGGATTTTTCTGAAAATTCTTGGCTTTGACGAGAACAGAATGCACATAGACGCTCTAGAATGATCTGGAATAATCAAATTTAAAGTCAGTTAGCATCCGGAATGCTCCCACCGAAATAGTAATCCAGAATTATCTAGAATACTCAAATATACCCATGCAAACGGTTCTGAATTCTAGATTTGGACAAAATGTTCTAGAAAATAGTGCTCCTAAACGTTATAGAATGTTCTTTCATCATCATCATCAATTGATATCAGTCCACTGCTGGACGTAGGGTCACCTTAAGTAACATAGGCTATATTTACCTATGTGTTTAAAAAATAAATGTCCACCCGTGCGAAGCCGGGACAGGCAGCTAGTGTTATATAAATTGCTTACCTAAAGCAAAACTAAAGAAAAAAATTAAAAACAATAAACTAAAATGACAATAAAAAAAAACTAGAGATACGCTACACTATGCTACGGGTATGCTTGGCTATGTAAGAAATACCTTTTTTTCACGGATAAGGTCAATTTTCGTTTATTTTTTTGTTTCCACAGGTTGTGAAAGTGGCGTGGATAAATTGGAAACAATGTACGTGTGATATTTTCTTTTTGGACTGGTCGGAATATAACCCTCCCGTGAAAGGTGAGTGATTTTAAATTGGACATGATTTGTTTGTGATACTTCACGACCATTTATAATTTGTCTAATGCTGTAGGCCTATCATGAGCTCTGTCTGGCTCTGTCTCTGGTTCTGGTTTTGATTCTGTGTGAGTGCTCACCAGTAATACTGTGTGTGTGACGTTTTGACGTAGGATTTATTTAGTTAACACTCACACAGACTCAACCAGAACCAGAGACAGAGCCAGACAAAGCTCATGGTAGGCCTACTGGAATTCGTTGGCTGCATATAAGTTTTTGTAATATATTTGCAGAATCTCCTGTGGAAAAGGAACGTTGGAAGATGACGATATTAGCTAGAGAATGGAGTTTGATGCAGGCTGTGCGGAGGGCTTCACCAGGCTTTACTGTTCCGATAGCACTTCTTATTCTACATGTAAGTGGAAATCACAAAATGTATTAACCATTCCTTTATTAAAAGGAATGGTTAATACTTTTTGTGTTAAAAATTAAAAGCTCTGTCTGGCTCTGGTTTTGAGTCTGTGTGAGTGTTGACTTAATAAATCCTACGCGGAAACACCACACACACAGTGTAATAAACTAGTGAGCACTCACACAGACTGAAAACCAGAACCAGAGACAGAGTCAGACAGAGCTTGTGGTTGGTCTACTGGTAGCAGAGCTTTTTGTGAAACAGCTCATCCGTATTAATATAGTACCTCTTTTATAAATAGTACTACCAACTGTTTCTATCGTACAACATTTCAGGAGACTTTCAGGATTAAGGAGACTTTACACTTATACATCTTCACATACTCATACTCATCCCGTATTCAGAATAACTGCTTGAGTCTGAGTCGAGTCTCAAGCACTCTCCAGCATAGATTTATGACAGATCATTGAAAAAATTACTGAAATCTATGCTTGAGGCTTGACTCGGACTCAAGCACTGTTTCTGAACACGGGCCTTAGAGTGATGGACGCATATGCCACGTCTTTGTTCTCTGTGAAATACCTCAATCTATAGACAGAGGTAACGGCTTGACATCAGGCGGGTTGCTTATTTTCCCATTTTTTTCAAAAATAATACAGTTGATAGAATATAAGTAATCTTTTTATTATTTTTTATAATCAGTTGAGCTATCTCTAGATCATTTGTACCGGTCTGCAGATAGCTCAACTGCTTCTTGTGTATTTTGTACATTTTGTAAATACATAGGTATATTTGTTTATTTGTAAGTTTCTTTGTGTAAATAAATATTACCTCATAAATGGTCAACAGTACATGAGAGTACCTACATGCGTCTAAAATTGAGGTATTTAATCTTTTTATTCTAGCTTTTATCTTCATGGAAGTCTCTTCTACCTCAAAACGACGGGTACAAATGGGCCGTCGTATCCATAGCGTGGTGGTCAGCTTATGGCGTGGTTCTGGTCACCAGTTGGCTGAAGGAAAGGCTCGTGTATTCACATGTCTCCACTCTTCCAAACATTTGCACTGGAGTGGGCGTGTCACTGATGGTGTTTCAGGAAGAACTTTACGCACATTATGTGCATGGCAGGTTCGTTGTGTTTACTTATTTATATTTTACTAGTGGCCGCCCGCGGCTTCGCTCGCCCGTTCCCGTAACACCCCGTTCCCGTTGCTTTTTCGGGATAAAAAGTATCCTATGTCTTTCTCCCGGTTCTAAGCTACCTCCCCACTTATTTTCTGCCAAATCAGTTCCGCCGTTCAATAGTGTAACTAACACGACTTTCTTTTATAAATATAGATTTAACAAACACATTTTTATTGATTTTCTTGTGTTAATTTTTTCTTAGTCTCTTCATTTTTGCCAGACCATTCGCCTCACGATATCTAGCCACTTTTCTTTGCTTGCAGTAATCCGGGAGCATTCTTGATCTGACCAGTAGGCCTACCACAAGCTCTGCCTGGCTCTGTTTCGGGCTCTGGTTTTGGGTCTGTGTGAGTGTTGACTAAATAAACCCTACGTCGAAACGTCACACACACAGTTAATGCACTGGTGAGCACTCACACAGACTCAAAACCAGAGCCAGAGACATAGCCAGACAGAGCTAGTGGTAGGCCTACTGTCCAGCATATTTGTCTATTGCTTACTACACTACTTACACTTAAGAAAAATCACACTTAGTAAAATTTTAAATCAAAGCTAAGTAGCCTATTTTGTAACTAAATGGCTGTTTTTTCTGCAGAAATGACGACGGTAAAGAAGTACGGTCTATAGCAGGGCCGTTGGCGACTTGTCGAGTAGCGTGCGTTCCTCAACTAAGGTAGGTACCATGACTACTAGTATAATATTTAAACTCTTATGTAAAAGTAAACAAGCCTTTGCATCTATTGTAGAATAGCGTCAGTGATTACACAAGCCTTACTTGCGGGACGCTATAGTGCCTGGGACAGGATTTTAGACTGAATAGGCTTGCCCAGCACCTATACTATTCTGATAGATTACTTGGCCTAATCCACATCCTAATTTTGGCTAAGGACCGTATACAAAGGCAATCAAAATTAAAACTATGATATTATTTTTATTTTGCTGCTTTCTGTATCAAGAATCAATCATCTTCGGAATAAAAACTAGTTCTGTTACACTTTGTGTAGGTAAAATAATCAAACAAACTAACTGGGCTACAGATGACAGTTTTATAGGCTTGGCGAGCTAAGCAACGCGCTCGCCAACCTAATTAAACTAAACTAAAGCGGCCGCAGCACGCCTCATATTTCACGGTTGTTGTTTCTTCCAGGGCGGTGTACCAACAGCTGTCAACACCCGTATCTGGTATGTGGGTCAAAGGAGTAAACATTGAAACTCTATAACACCTTTCGAATCTTTCCCTTTTTACACGCATATTTCCCTAACCCAACAAATACCTTAGCCAAACCTTAGACCAGCCAACACGGAAATGCGAAATATTTCAGTCGGAAAATTTCAGACGGAAATATGAAATAAGTGATTCTCATAGTACAAGCTTTGCTCAGTTTGGGGCTAGATTTAGCTTTTTAAAACATATTATGCCATATTATGAAATATAAAATACGAAAAAAGTTTTCGTTATTGGTTCTCATAGTGCTTTGCTCAGTTTGGGGCTAGATTTAGCTTTGCAAGACACATGCTAATTATGTAGGTAATTGCGTATTTCTGAAACAGGTATTTTAGGAGAATCCGAATCGAGACATGCGTTGTTATCGCGCTTCCTGGCCGCCTTCTTCGAAAGGGTACGTTTGCCTAAAATAGATTCTTATTTTGCTAACAAATCATTTGCTACATGACTTCAGTGAACCATAATTATCTAATGAGCACATATTGTTCTCCCAAAAAATAAGCCCGGAGAATCCTCAAATCAATAGTGATATGGAATCTTCCTGCTTCCTGCATGCCCTTATCCACCTCAGTTGGTAGTAGCTCTGCCTTCTGCGCCGTAGGTCTGGGTTCGATCCTCACCTAGAACAAATATTTGTGCAGTGAACGCAGATTTTGTTATCTGTCTGGGTGTTATTGTTGTATTTACAAAAAAATGCATGTTAGTATTATAATCATCAGATCTGGTTCCCATATTACAAGCTCGGCTTAATTTGGGCCTATATAGTGCTGTTTGGATAATCTACAATATTTATTTATTTATCTATTGTGGGTAGATGATTTGTACAACGTCTGGGGCAGCTGTTTTTATTCATGTCCCTACTTACGACAGGATTTAAGATGGAGTAGGCTTATCCAGCATCTATATCATCTATATGCTATTCCATCTGTCAAATCAAAAGTGTATTTATTCAGTAGGATTGCAAGAATCACTTTGAAACGTCTTAAAGCTAGGTGAGTCTAGGTGCCAGTTCCACGCGACCAAGCCTAGAAGAACAGGCAACAAACTACGGTTCCAACCGTTTTTTTATATAATCCTTTTACAAAATGCAACAGCGAAAACAGTGTACCCTTTTTCAGGCTCTGGATGGCATAAACTGGGTGGCGAGTGAGCGAACCATTTTTGAGAGGCTCTTGGACGTAGAGCTGACTTCAAGAGCAGCTGGCAACACCAATGCTTTGCTTTACGATGATGACGCCATGCCGTCGTGTCTTGCTATGACTTGGTAATATAAAATGCGTAATAATTAAACCTACGTAAAATATTCTTTATGGTAAAAATACATTTAGTAAACTTAAAATTAAGACGTGTACAAAGGCGAGCTTAACCCTAAAAAGAGTTCTTTTACAGCAAACCTTGAGCATAGATAGATGTGAAATTAGAGGAAGAAGGGGAATCCAGAAATAATAATATTACATGAGTATTGGGAAACATGGTCATTAAATACCTATTGCCAAGAAAGTAGATTATGATCGAGATTGTTTGGATTTTCGCGGATGACCTGTCATCCAATCAAATATTTGACACTTGTTTAACTCAAATTATATATCCAATAATCAAATAATAAAAGGGCGATTAGTCATAAAAAAAGAAAAAAGTCTTCACTATTTTGGTAGCAAGTAAAGTTGATAAATTTATTTACACAAATAAACTAACAATTAAACAAATATTTACAAAATGTACCAAATACACAAGAAACAGTTGAGCTATCTGCAGATCGTTACAAACGATCTAGAGATAGCTCAACTGATCCAAATCATTGCCAGACGGAAGCGTCCCCAAGACGCTGGCGGCATTGCCACGCTGAATAGCAATGCATAAACGCTGCGCCAGTAAAGTTGATTACATATTTGGTTTCCGTTTAAGGTGGGGAGAAGAATGGAATCTATCGACGTTTGATGCCATGCTCTTCAGTTCCATGTTCATTGCCAGTGACGATATACTGCTGGCCGCATTGCTTACTATCATAGTGTGGCAGGTAATGCGCGAGTATTCTATCCTTATTACTTCTATTCTTATTACTCTTCTCTCTTACAACAACAAAACAATATGTCCATCAACCGTCTTCTCTGTATTCGTTCTTTCTTAAGTTCTTAACCATGTCATGTTTCACACTGTTCTTCCATCTATTCTTTGGCCTACCTCTATCAACATATTCATCAGTAGATGGCCTACAGTAGTAGGCCTATCACAAGCTCTCTGGCTCTGTCCCTGGCTCTGGTGTTGAGACTGTGTGGGTGTTGACTAAATAAATCCTACGTCGAAACGTCACACACACAAAGTATAATAAACTGGTGACCACTCATACAGACTCAAAACCAGAGCTAGAGACAGAGCTTGAGGTAAGCCTATAGTAGATGAATATGTTGATAGAGGTAGGCCAAAGAATAGATGGATGAACAGTGTGAAAGATGACATGGCTAAAAAAGAATTGAATGCAGAGATTACACCTGATGGAAGAAAATTGAGGAGGAGAACATGTTGTGCTGACCCCACGTTAAAGCAAGATAAGGGCAGGAAGAATAAGAAGATTCTATTCATACAGTAAAAAACATAGTTACTTATCATCAAAATATACAAATGAATTCGAAACAGCTGTGTTGCCTGCAGACCCTTGCAAACAATCTACAGATAGCTGCACTCACTGATCTAAAGGAAAAATTGTGTTTACATGGCCCCTCTGATTTATAACTCCTTACCAAAAAACATAATAGATCTCCCTTATAATAACTTTGAAGAAAGCTTTTACACTATTACAGACTTTCTAAATAAGGGTTCGTGTCATTTCTACAACTATTAAAACTTCCCAGTTATTGTAATATTCTCATCAATTTGACATGTCGACTTCCTTTTTATTATTATTTTTGTATAGAATAACTTTTGTTGACATGCCTACAATTATATTGTTGACAATTTTAATATTACTATAATGTAGGTAAATAAGTAACTTCTCTAAATTAGAATTTTTGCACACCAAAATGGTAAAAATATGTGATACACTTTACACTTGACATCTATGTACTTTCCACCATGTTTTTAAGCAAATAAACGTATGAAATGAAATAAATAAGTGCTTATCTATTCTACAATTAAGCACTTTATTATAAGCTAATATTTTTTACGATTTCTTTCTTAAGTCTAGAATATAGGGTGGTCTATTTATGTTTTAACTTGTTTATCTAGACTCAAGGTAGACAAGTAAGAACCTAAGTAAAACACTAAGTAGACGAATATAAATTCGAGACAAGACAAAAAACTGGTAAACATTTTATGGCATTTCCAAGTTGATAAATAGGTTTTCACGAATGGTTAGGTATAGAGAATAAATGTTAGATAACATTTTTATTTCTTTCCAGGTAATGAAACAGCTCAGAACATTGATTGGAAACAAAAATCAAACTGAGAAAACAGGTGTAGAAGTATATTTCGTCTAAGAATCTAACGATAATGAAAACATTTGAACTTATAGCAACAACAGAAAAATGAAATCAAGTTTCATATTTATTTTATATGTTTATATCAATAAAGTATACGCAGATAATGAAAGCTATGAAGATGATCTAGAAGTTCCAACAAAAGCGAATAAACTAGCAAAAAGGTGTGGACCAGAACACTTAGCTGAAGACGAGTCTAGTGGTTGCCCATCTTCAGAAGAAACCACAGTAAAAACCCTCCTAACCATTGCAAAGAAAACAGCAGAGGCAACCATTACAAAGAAAACTATAATTATTCCCAAAGGACCACTCTTCAACTTTATCGTCAACATCTGTGATTCTCTGCTAAATAAGTTCTCGCATTACCGCATAAGCAAATATTTTAACGTCTTGAGCAAAAGTCTAAGAGGCCTCGGATCAGGACGTCCAATGAAAATTATGCTAAATAAATTCTGTGACAAGTTAAAGAAGCTATCAGATTTCAACGGATTGAAATTGAAAGCGAACGTATTTAAATTTCTGACAGTAATAACTGAAGGAAATCCTATAGTAAACGAGTTCTTTTTCGCTGCAAACCGTATTTATAAAATTTGGGACGACAATGAAATGGACGACTATATTTACATAATACGGCAATACGGACAAGGAAAGATCTCACATATAGGTAAAAAAACACGCGGAATATTCCAACAACTAATTTTCCACAGATTGAGTAAACAAAAAGATGGTATAGTAAGCGACATTGAGCTAAAATTCAAATTGGCTGTAATAGAATATCATGACGAAATGTAAGGACAAACCATATTCAATTTCGGATAAGGGATTGGCTCGGTCAGCAGCCGTAAAATTAACTTTATGATATGCAAGAGCTGTGTAATAATAGGTGGTCCGTGCTATAGGAAGGTAGGTAATTATAAAATGTGTCCATTTCTAAGGTTTTTATTAGTGTTCAGTTTCCTTCGAGTAAATTACTGTATAAGCATTCAAGGCCTACTTAAGTCTAAGTATATCGAAGAAAATGGTACTTATTTGCTGACCCAATTTTCCGACCAGCACGGAGGTCTCAGAAGTGAAGGCATATTTGTAAGATTTCTAAGAAATTTCCTAGATTTATTATTATCAATAATGTTTCCCGAATTAAAATTAATAAGATACTGCCGAGTACTGAGCAGAGAACTAGACAAAATGAAATATAAGTACACCAAGCAGCTAGCAAAACATTTGAGACATCTATCCAGAATGTATCGGGAAGAAATAAAATCAACGATCATTGAATATCGCCTTGCATTGAACAGAAAACTAAAATATAGAACTGAATTCCTAAAAGCTATGAATGAAGTATTAACATTAGAAGAAAATTTGCAGTTCAATGATTATGTACATGATTTGAGAGATTATGGCAACGAAAACAAGCTTTTGATTGACGAAGAAACACGCAAAATATTGAATGACGTCATATTAGGCGCAGTAACAAAACTGAGTTCAAGAGCTCAGAGGTATCTTGTAAAGCAAATGAGAAATGCCTTATCTGAGTTTAAAAAAGAACACAATAGATCTAGAAGTACTTATAAGTATAGGTACATAAATACTACATAAGTACATGGAGTAATTAGATACCAAACGCAACTTATTTTCTATGAGTTAATTGAAAAATTACGTACCGTGGAATGGGGTGTCATTGATCAATTTAAAAATTCAAATGGCCGTATTTTCAAAAATACAAACGTACCGAAGACGAAAAAAAAATTGGAATATCGGTTTTTACTATACAATCGATACAATGAATTAGATTCTTTTTTAAATAAATAATATGCCGATGAAAAATATAAATGTGAGTGGTCAATGTTAAACCGTACGTGGGGTTACTTTGATACCCCCTAATATTTTCACGGCAAATGAAAGTAACCCCTTTAAACGTTATTATTTCGAAAGAACAAAAAAAATCGGTTAAGTGCAAAAAAAGATATTAATTTTTTTAAAGTTTAGGGGTGACATTGATCAAGGCAATAAAAATACTTTTTGAAAAATCACCTTTATTTTAACATTTCATTGAGATATATTAATTGTAAAAACATAATTAGGAACATTAATCAGTCAACATGTCATTAATGTTAAATAAAAATAGAAAAATAATCAAAAAAGTTTCCTTGAGATCAGAAATATTACCAAGAAATTTATAATACCATACGGTATTTACCATTTAAAAAAAAATATTTGTAAAATACCATACGGTATTTTAAATTTCTCTGAAGCCCCACGTAAGGTCATACGACCTTCTACAACTGCAGCTACTGCTCGTTCTAACACGTCTTCATTATAATTCCGATAGGCGCGAGCGCCTAAACGCTTCATGTATGTTCTTGGCATAGCGCTGAAAGTAAACAAAAGCATATAAAGCAGCCATCATTGCAAATATATTGATAATTTATGTTAAAAAAGCACAAACAGCAAAATTGCTAGGTTATGGGGTGAGATTGATCAATGACCAAAGTAACCCCATGCCTATGATCAATGACACCCCTTATAGAAAATAAACCGCCACTGAATGAAATTTTTGAGTTTAGAATACAAAAACAACTTCTTCCTTAAGCTAATTAAACACATAACAACATAAACTATCATTTTTTCTAGCAACTTTCATATCCAATCTGCTACCCTGGAAGTCATTTTAACCCCTAAAATACTATAAACACAATACTCACCGTTTTTTATGAAAATCTCCGCTATCGATCTGTTTGTACGTGCAGCGCTTGGGCAATGTCAAAGAGCGACATTCAGTGCTGCCAACGCAAAAGACGAAATTTTTCGGTTGCGTTCAGAAATTAAACAATTCCTGTTTTAAAAAAATATAAAGTTTTTATCAATATTACCCCGTGAATCAAACTAAACCCATTCCACGGTACTTTACCAAGTTTCTGCTAGCCGTAAAAATAAACCAATGAAAAAAAAGAGATGTTTTTCATTAAATGAAATGAAAAACGTCTGTTTTCATTTCTTGTTTTTTTTTAGAAACACAACATAGGTCATCAATATAGGTCATCATCATCAATTGAATAAGTATCATGACGAATTATATTATCAGTCATTCAATTTCATAAGATTGGCTCGGTTACCAACCGTAAAATTAATTTGAAAATTGATTTCTACTAACACTGTCACAGATTTAAGTAAAACATGTGCACATTACTAAAGTATCTAATTATCTTTACTTTTCTTCAGGCAAGTTGCTATACCAGCATATACAGATTCGTAAAATCTAAACATACCGATGACAATAGCACTTTTGTACTCATCCAATTTTCTGATCAGCACAGAAGCCTTAGAAGAGAAGGTATATTTTTTCACTTTCTAAAAGGTCTCCTAGACGTACTATCAAAGGATTTACCAGAACGAACACTGATCGTATATTGCAATCTGTTAAGTGAAGAAGTGGATAAATATGATTTTAAGTATATGAGGCGGTTAGCAAGACATTTAAGGCGATTGACGAGACGACATCCCGAACAAATAAAAGAAGTCATGGGTCAGTATCGGCAAGAGCTAGACAAGAAATTTGAATACAGAACTAAATTCATGGATGCAATGGATAATACGTTTACTTTGCTTGAAAATTTGCAATTCAGCAATTATCTTTATGATTTGAAGGAGTATGGGAAGGGCGTCAAACTACACATTACGACTGAAACGCGCTTTCTGCTTGATGAGGTAATATTTGGCGCGATAATAAGAAAAAGTAAAGAATATAAGATTGACCTGGCGCAGAAACTTATAGATGCCCTTTATGAGTACAATGACGAACATGACTCATCATGAATCAGATGATTATTAATTTTTCGACTTATTGCTGCTGTAACCTAAACAGGGTCCATGTTATACTGACTTACATTTAAGAGCTATGAACTTAAACTAAATCATGCAATAAATATATTGAGTATTGAGTTGTCTGCACTTTAAAAAAGTAGTAGGTAACCTAAGTAGCTTTATTTTAGCCACTAAGAGAAAAATTCGTTGCATCGACACATTTATAAATGAGACAATATACCTACTAGAACAACCCGATTAGCCCATTTGATGTTGAGTGGTTACCTTTAAATAATTAATTGCAATAAGTATTTTACCAAGTCCACCGAGGACGTGCTGCCTTTAGTGGCATTGTACTGCATCCATCATTCTTCGCAGGTTACATTAAAGGTACTTACGGCCGGTGGATATTGATGGACGTGAAATGAAATCACGTTTGGCGAATCCGTCAGTTATTAGTTATTACTCATTATCATTAGCCATTCCACACAAACGGCGCACTTCAGACGCGCCATGATCCGCCGCCGGCTGTAGGTATCATAAGAGTGTTTGATTCATTACCACTCAGCCGACTTTTCTTTCACACAGCGCACTTGGTAGTAAAGTGCGCTGTGTGAAAGGGTGCGCTTTTTCTTAAAACCGGTGAATGAATCGTCATCGCCGTGTTTGGACTTGGCTCTAACTACCCCTTACTAACTTGGTGTGTAGTTATGGTAGACACATAATCAAGTTACAGCTCAATATGTATTGTTGAAGAGTTCCGCTGAACGAACAGAGCATTGCTCCATCAAAGCTCGCTGTATCGTTTATTTTTTTTCAAAAATCACATCATCATCAGCCTGGAGTCTACTGCTGGACAAAGCTTTCGTTAAATTCGCATTTCGTAAAACTGCCGTCCTCTTTAATACGTAGACAGATGATCTAAATAAGCCTAATAAGCGCATGAATGAATGAAGCACCGAAACCAGTCTAATGACCCTTCCTCATTATTAGCCAAAGATTGGAGTTGGGAGGTTGGATGAAACGTACGTAGTGAGAATCGGCAACTTCCGAAAACCATAAACTGGCTCATCGCATTGTTTGCCTGGTCTGTGGATAAATAATATTAACATGGCAGCACCGCCGTCAAACGAGAACAAATGAAATACGGCAACGTCACGCACGGGCCGAAGCAAAGAAAGTGATTGTCCGTTCGGCATTTTAGTAAAAAAATAGTTTTTTTCTGAAAATTACTGCTTAAATTTTCGATAGAAATGGCAGACAGCAAAAAGTAAGCATTAACCATTTAAATATCTTCTTAGGTTTCGGTATTTCACATGAAAATTGGTGTAGAATCGGTGTTCTCATTGTACGGTTGCTCGAATTTGGCTTGTCATCATGTCAGAATATCGATACCAAACTCGAATCGAATTTGACCATGGCATACAACAAAATGACTACCAATCTCTGATTTGAGGAGCTTATTTTCCAAATAAGATCGGTTCGGTATTTGGGGCTTTAGTCATGGGCGTGTGTTCTTTCTCAGCCCTGATGATTTATCGACCGCGATCCTCCGCCGAAAGGACAGGCCCAACCGTCTCATCGTGGAAGAGGCCGTCAGCGACGACAACTCTGTGGTCTCGCTATCTCAGGTCAGTAATCCTTTGTCTTCACTAGTACATTGCACACACACACACACCCTCATACTTGTCAGTCCTATTTGCTGGCAAGTAAAGCTTCTATGTTACTGATGATGGAATTTCAGACTATTGCGTAGCTTTATTGGGTTTCTAAATCAATTCATATTTAAAAAGGCTTTTGTATATGGCCCCCAAGCACCTTTGCACACTAGAAGAGAAAAAGCATTGCTTGCAGAATGATTTACTACACAAATAGAAGTTATTTCTCATCTGCTGAACTCAATGGCAGAATGTCATTCTGCCATCGGAAGCGCTGTGATCCCCATGCTTAGTAGACTTGGCCCCAGACCTGGATACTAATATTTATTTTATCTTCGGAACATGTAAATTTACATGCTATGGGTGCTGTAGGTAGTATATTTTCATAGTGGTGTTGGTTGACTAAGTATTTATTATGACTCAACACACAAAACTTGTTAAAGAAATTAAATTAATGATCCCTAAAACATTATTTTCCGCTGTATCATTCTAACCTACAAAAATATTTATTTGTTATGACGAGTAACTCATAATGTTGTGTAAATATTAGTAATGCAAGCAACAAGCTTGGTCTCATCACTGAACAACTATTTTGTTGAATGGAAATGATGGAACATTGACCCATAGACAATAAGAGTTTGTGTTGTTTGCTGGGGATTTCCCTGATAATGTGTAGGCTTGTAACAATGTGAACTCTTTGATATTAATTGAGCACAAAATGAATAAACAAAGAAGGTGGCCTATTTAAACTATAAATTGAGACAACACTAACAGGAACTGTTTAATTGTTTCGCACATGATTAGATAATTTATCACAAATTCCCTTCATGTAGCTTTGTGAAAAGGACAGTGAATGGTAAATCAACTGGACTCACTGCTCATTTGTAAGAAAATCTCTTCAGTGGATAAGCACTGAGAAGGATATTTTTTTGTTCAAACCTAATTTTAATTTTTGTGAATTATTTCTTGGTGATCCTAATAAATAAATAAACGAACAAACAAATCCCACTTAGCGAAAACATACGAAACATTTGTTATAAATATAGATATTTAGGTAGTTCATTGATTGAACTCCATCAAATATGGTCAAGGGCAAATAAACACTCAGATAAATCTAATTCTCTATTATTATTTTATATTTTCCTGTCTCAGATTATGCAAAGGGACGATAAAACATGGAATACCTACAAACTATTATGTGATTTTCATTCATGAAAATCACAATCCATGAAGTCCATGAGTGAGGGTAAAATACATATTTTACCCTCACTCATGGATTTTAATCTCTCCAGGAAATGATATGCTAAAAATAAGATAACAATTAGTAATCTTTTCATACAGACTAAAATGGAGCAGCTACAACTATTCCGTGGTGACACCGTCCTCTTGAAAGGCAAGAGACGTAAGGAGACTGTCTGCATTGTGCTCTCCGATGATAACTGCCCCGACGAGAAGATTCGCATGAATCGTGTGGTTAGAAACAACCTTCGAGTTCGTCTATCTGATATTGTGTCAATTGCTCCATGCCCGAAGGTCAAATACGGAAAGCGAGTTCATATTCTGCCTATTGATGATTCTGTTGAAGGGTTGACTGGGTGAGTTTACTTTATTATTTATGTGTAAAGACATTAAAAAAAATACAAAAAAAATTGCTAATAAATATATATTGATAATGGTCCTTTCGGTGTGAAGACTTGTCGATCAAAGGTTTTGTCGGTGAAAGGGAAATATATGAATCATTCTGTGAGGGAACAGTTCAATGATGATTCGCCCGTCGGCGAACTTTTGCGGAAACACTTGCACGGCCCTGTTTTGCAGGGGATTTATTTGAATTAATGTAATATGTGTCATCGTCGGCAGAGTTGAATTAAAACAACGAAAAACTGAATATTTCTTGCCTTCTGGCTTAGTCGCGTAGAACTTAACCTAGATTTCTCATACCTGGTAATACTTTGTGATTCTATTGAATATTTTTTTTTCCTTGATCATGAGAAAATAAACTATTCTCTTAGCTCAATGACAAGTTATTCCTAATTTGGTATTCAAGAGATCGCGTCAGATTATGCCATGCGCCGCAGATATTTTATTTCACTCATAAAAAAAGATAGACCGACGTCGTCGTCATTGTTTTGTCGAGAAGTCGCTATGATAAAAGGGAGGTCCAGTACTGGAATTCAGGCTTATAAGATAAAAGTAATCACGAAAAAAGTTTGAAAGGTCTATTCCTTGTTAATAAAAAACATGTAATATTTGGATGTTCCTCGGGACTTTCCTGAGACATCCTCAAAGAATTTGAAGTGACTACATGGTACTTAGAGATCTGAACGTACATCTACTATCTACCATGCCTGAGATTTTATTCTTTGGTATATCTATATCTTCTCTATGACTGGCCTCTCAGCTCAGTTGGTAGTAGCTCTGCCTTCTGAGCCGTAGGTCGTGGGTTCGATCCCCACCGAGAACAAATATTTGTGTGGTGAACACAGATGTTTGTTCTCTGTCTGGGTGTTGTATTGTGTTCTAAGTATGTATTTACAAAAAATATATACATATATATATTATGTATTATATCAGCTATCTAGTTTCCATAGTACAAGCTCTGCTTAGTTTGGGGCTAGATAGTGTTGTGTGAATTGTCCATAATATTTATTTACTTATTTATCTTTTGTAATTCCACAGAAACCTGTTCGAAGTGTACCTCAAGCCGTACTTCATGGAAGCGTACAGGCCCATCCACCGCGATGACACCTTCATGGTCCGCGGAGGCATGCGGGCTGTAGAGTTCAAGGTGGTGGAGACCGACCCATCGCCGTACTGTATAGTGGCGCCTGACACGGTTATACACTGTGAGGGCGAGCCTATTAAGCGTGAGGTAAGTCTGATGCTAGTTTAATTGCTTATTTCAGTAATTTTTACTGATCTATTTAGAAAGAAAAAATATTAATTTGCGAAGCAAAACTCAATTTAAACGAACGAACTACAGAGGTGCTTGAGGTGAGGGCTTTGTGCTTAACAAATGATCTCATTATTATTTAATCATAAGTTAAAAAAGTGGGCCTTATTTAAAAATAAAGGTTTTAGACCACCTTTTTGCTAGTGGCCGCGCAAGATAATCTTGCGCGTGCCTGATGGCGGAAAATATAAAAAACTGACTTTGAATCTCCCAATAAAAAATATGTTTCTTTACCTGAGCAGTTTCTTCCATTTTGAATGCAACATTTAAATTTATTAGTATAAAAAAGGTATGCAATCATTTTGTAAAAATCTCCACATATAGTATGGTTATACTAAATACGGGTTAAATTCTCAGGAAGAAGAAGAAGCCCTCAATGCAGTTGGCTACGATGACATCGGCGGGTGTCGCAAGCAACTCGCGCAGATCAAGGAGATGGTGGAACTGCCTCTGCGCCATCCCTCTCTCTTCAAGGCTATTGGAGTGAAGCCGCCGCGCGGTATCCTCATGTATGGACCACCCGGTACTGGAAAGACTTTGATTGCACGCGCTGTTGCTAACGAAACTGGTGAGTTTTTGGAACCTTCTAGAAAGATAAATTGCTATTTTTCTTAATTAATTCTTTATAGCACACAATACAAACTATAGGACATAAAGGACATTTACAAAGACGAGCTTAACCCTGAGCAGAGTTTTCTTACAGCAAACCTTTGAGGCTAGAGAGAGGTGACTATATAGGCATTTTTATAAGAACCTTTTAGAATAAAAAGGTCGGCCAAGGTTTAGTAGTTTAAGATTTTTATAACATCATTGTTTTTAGTTTGGTTGGTGACTCATACGTTTTATTATGTGGAGCCAATTATTACGTGGTTCTGTGAACTTAATCAGTTTCTGAGATTACTCAGAAACACTATCAACTGTCAGAATTACTATCAACAACTAAATTATTACCAACAAAATAATTATATTTTGTTGGTAATAATTTAGTTGTTGATAGTAATTTTTGTAACAATCTTGCAGTTTGCATCATATCATCAAGATAATTGATAACTTAGCAAATCACTCCATATTTTCCAAACTTATAAAGATAAATTTGGTGCTTTCAACACAAATTTATTTTGTTTCTTTCTTTTCTTTAACTCAAGCTAAAATAGAATCAAAATTTCATGTTTGTTCTAAAAATTCAAATCCACATAAACTATTTCACCCTATAGACCGACGACATTGTAATGGGGAGGTCTATCCAGCTATATACTAAGCCAGTACTCTTAAACAGAAGGAAAACATCGTGAGGAAACCGGCGTGTCGTAGAACTGAACTGAAGTTCGAACAACAATTATCAAGCGTCCCGCAAAGGGCCCGCCAGCGGCCTACTTGCGGAAACCAGTCCACAAGTGTGGATGATGAATTTGTCTATGTTAATTTTTTCCAGCTGTGAACTTCTCTGGAGTAAACCATTTCATAAGATGGTATGTGAAATTTCGTTCAATATTTTAATTATCCCCAGGCGCATTCTTCTTCCTGATCAACGGTCCCGAGATAATGTCCAAGCTGGCCGGCGAGTCTGAATCCAATCTCCGCAAAGCGTTCGAGGAAGCCGATAAGAACTCGCCCGCTATTATCTTCATCGACGAGTTAGATGCTATAGCGCCCAAGCGAGAGAAAACTCATGGGGAGGTGGAGAGGAGAATTGTGTCGCAACTGCTCACTCTTATGGATGGTAAGTCATTATTTTGAGCGTTGTTATTCTGACGGCTTCGCTAGTTGACGTCCACGGATTTGCTCGTGGTGGTGATATTGTAACAACAGTATAACTTGGTGTAAAAACTTCTTCATAAGCATAAACCTCTTCCTAACGTACTAATTAAATGGAAAGAATGAATGAAAATGTATTGGAAAAAAAACGTAAAACTTTTCTTACCCTTGACAAACAGGGATACATAGAGTAAATTGGAGGAGACTTACCATCAAGGAATCGACATCTCATACAGTACATTTTATTTGTGCAATAAAGAGTTTTCTAATGTTAGCCGCCTTGGTAATAGAACATCCCTATTCGGACCGAGCGACGAGGCACATCACTAGTCGAGGGAGGAAGATTGCGTCATAGGTAGCGTAGATGTTTGGTTTGCGGTGTAATAAAGTAAAACAGAATTCTAGCTATAATGAAGAGTTTTCGGCGTAACACTATCTACCTATCCTACACTACATCTTACACTTTAATCAAAATTTCCTAATTCGACATAAAATAATACAATTAGTAAGTAAGATAAGTATGGAAATAAAAAAACTATAAGTGAATTTAACAAATGTCACAGGTATGAAAAAATCATCGCACGTCATCGTAATGGCGGCCACGAACCGCCCCAACTCGATCGACTCTGCACTCCGTCGTTTCGGGCGCTTCGACCGCGAGATCGACATAGGCATTCCCGATGCGACGGGACGTCTCGAGATCCTGCGTATACATACCAAGAACATGAAGTTAGGAGATGACGTGGATCTAGAACAGGTTTGTTTTATATCTATGTGCATTATTGAATCAAGCGGTATGTACATATTCCCACCTCATGTCACCGCTTTCAGTAGTTAGAGCTCTTTGTAAAGGGCTCGTCCGGGGGAGCATTATGCTAGGATGCACTGCCCTGCGTCCATACAGGTCTGAGGCATACATACAGGTGATAATCCTCACGGGCCTCACCCACACCTTTCAAACTGAAACACAGCGACGCACCTTGGCGGCAGACATAGGCGTGGTGGTAGTACTTCCCTGGACAAGTTCTTAAAAAAGAGCCCTACTACTTTTTTTTGTCAAAAGCTCGTCCTTTATTGGATGGTTCTAGTTAGCTTTTCCTTGGTGTTTGATTTCTTTTTACTTTTTTTGTACATTGTGTGAGACAAATAAACTTATTTATCTCTTCCTTTCTCTAAAGATAGCGGCTGAGTCTCACGGCCACGTGGGTGCCGACTTGGCATCTCTGTGCTCGGAGGCTGCGCTGCAACAGATCCGTGAGAAGATGGACCTGATCGATCTGGAAGACGATCAGATCGACGCCGAGGTGCTCAACTCTCTCGCCGTCTCTATGGACAACTTCAGAGTAAGTACAATCTTCTGAAATAGGTCTGACAAAAAGAGCCTCCTTGAAGAACGAAAGATCTAGTGACGCGTCAAGAAAAAAAAAATAGATCTTATGATTTTATGCCTGGAAGAGATCGCTCTCAGCGATAAGGTCGCCCATTGTTTGACCTAATTGTTTAATTTTACGTCCTGTACTGTATTTTTTGTGTGCTGAACAATAAAGAGTTATCTATCTATCCATTTATCTATAGTATGAAGTTGCTGTTACAGTATTAAATTAAAGACTGCTTCATATTCTATACGAAAAAAACAATGCATGGTTGTAACAGTCTAGCAATCCATTGAAACCTCCGTTATCAAATGTTTGATACCGGAGGTTAAGTTTCTCGTCGCTACGCCCCGACCGAAAACTAAACTACTAATCTCGCTTACCAACCAATTATCCCAGTAAAATAAATCATACAGGCAGTAAATATACAGCAAGCATGTGCCAGTACAAAATAATGTGTGACTTTTCATTCGATACACAATGCTCTTGACAATGTACAATGAAAAGCATAGCGATAAGCTTGTAGGATTTTTATGAGAATATTTTTTTACTTGTTTGTTGTCTTCACCAGTACGCTATGACGAAGTCTTCTCCATCGGCGCTCCGTGAGACCGTGGTGGAGGTTCCCAACGTGTCGTGGGGCGACATCGGAGGCCTGCAGAGCGTGAAGCGCGAGCTGCAAGAACTAGTGCAGTACCCGGTGGAACACCCTGACAAGTTCCTCAAGTTTGGCATGCAGCCGTCTCGAGGTGTGCTGTTCTACGGACCACCTGGTTGCGGTGAGTAGAGACAAAGGGGCATTTATTCTCAGCCCCATAAGGTCGTACCCTGACCCAATGACTGACTGACTGGCCTCTCAGCTCAGTTGGTAGTAGCTCTGCCTTCTGCGCCGTAGGTCGTGGGTTCGATTCCCACCGAGAACAAATATTTGTGTGGTGAACGCAGATGTTTGTTCTCTGTCTGGGTGTTATATTGTATGTATTTACAAAAAAAATATATAATTATTATATCAGCTATCTGGTTCCCATAATACAAGCTCAGCTTAATTTGGGGCTAGATAGTGTTGTGTGGATTGTCCAAAATTATTATTATTATTATTATAATGGTTTTGAGAGTTTCATTTGTATGCAACCCACCGCTCCTCAACAATACTGCGCCTGGCAAAACACGCACGGATGTGATTTTAAATTTATAAAAAATTCACTTCTTTCGTTTTTTATAATAAAATTGGCCATAAATTGTGTAACTTAATTGTTAACATAATTCTTATGTCAGTACTCTCAAAACGGTGAAGGAAAAAAAACATCGTGTGAAAGGATCGGAAGGCGGGGCCGCTACCACGAGACCACCAGTGCTCCTGATCTTTCCGTGATCTTTACTTATATTCTATCAACAAAACAGAGGCATGTTAAACTATATTGTCTGCTCCAATAAACATGCCTTTAATTTCCAGGTAAGACGCTGTTGGCCAAGGCTATCGCTAACGAGTGCCAGGCTAACTTCATCTCCGTGAAGGGACCCGAGCTGCTTACCATGTGGTTCGGAGAGTCTGAGGCCAATGTCCGCGATATCTTCGACAAGGTAAGCAATATATAATAGCAATAAAACAAGTAGGTATCACTTTATGTTACATACACTTTATATTACGTATTCACACAATTTCATTTGGTTTCATTGACCGCATTATGTTTGATTACGGGGACAACGGCTACAGAAACGTAGGGCGCCCTGCAGCAAGATGGACGACATAGACAGGGTCGCGGGGCGGCAATGGTTTAGACTGGCACAGGATCGAGGTAGATGGCACAAACTAAGGGAGGCCTATACCCAGCAGTGGGTGAAGTCGGGCTGTGGATGATGATGACGGGGACAACACTCGTTGCATCCTTTTTCTAACCTTATCCCCTCCCTATCACTTTCTCTTCTAAAATTAGCCACGGTCGCGTGCGCAACTTTCAGCAACGAAAACATAAAAACTCAAACTTAATGCTAACTCTTAGCCTGCCACTACCACTTTATAAAGATAAGACGTATGTATTCCAGGGTTTTATTCAAAAAGCCACGTGATTATTCTTCAAACATCAGTAAAAAATATCCGAAATTTAATCAGTACTAGTCTTTTGGTAGCAACCCCGCCTTCTGAACCCGAGGCTGTCTAGTAAAGAATTTTTGTATTTGAGGAAAAATATCGAGTAGATACGGCTTAGCTCCGCACGTATTGACTATGTCTTCTAAAAGGATTTGTTGAAACAGTCTCTTGTAGATTTTATATCTAGCGTCAGTGGGAGACCTTCGTTCATAGAAAAAATGGTTGACGAATTGAGAACCTACTATTAGAGTCAATTGACCTTCCAGATCCAATCTACAAAGATATTACTTACAGGCCCGGTCAGCGTCCCCTTGTGTGCTGTTCTTCGACGAGCTGGACTCTATAGCGAAGTCCCGCGGCGGTTCTGTGTCGGACGCGGGCGGCGCTGCCGACCGTGTTATCAACCAGATACTCACGGAGATGGACGGCATGGGCGCTAAGAAGAATGTCTTTATCATCGGTAAGTGCGTCCACTAAAATCCTTGAAATTTCGATTACACTCGACACAGTTCTAACACGAAACAGATAGGTACAGAAGTTAATCATATGTATGGATAACTAGCGGCACATAACTAGCGCCGAGCGATACGCGGAGGGGATAGCTGTGCATGCGTCGTAGTGTGCGCATGTCGCGCACACTGGATGTGTGGGTGTGTGCAGAGTGTCCTATTGGTACAGAGAGCGGAGTGCGACTGGAGAGCCAATCAGCGCTACGCACGCCCGCCCTTCATTCCGCTAGCCCCCCTCAGGTACCTTATTTTTGACTTCTGCGCAATAACGGTTAGCGCTAAAGTTATGTGCCGCTACCTATACTTCACTTTTCATACCTACGCTCGGCGGTCGCGCTAGGATTGGAGCCGTGTCTATGTGTGCGTTGCTCGTGCGTACTGTATCTTCATTGCGTTCTGTATCTATCTGTTTTGTGATTCTACTCTCCTCTCTCCGAAAGGCGAAGCGCTACATTCTGGCTTGTAAATTTCTACATGTTTGTTTGGCATTTACAACATTTACTTGCTACACTTGCAACATCGATTCAGTACTGGTGGTCTAGTGGTAGCAGCCTCGCCAAATCCAGTCATGTACCAATGGGTTTTCTACACAAAAAATTATGTGCACTATGTCAGTACTCATAAACGGTGAAGGAAAACATTGTGAGGAAACCGGCATGTCGTAGAAGACACAAAATTCGAAAACATATGGCAAGCGTCGCGCAATAAAGGCCTACCAGCGTCCTACTTGCGAAAACTAATTTGCTCACCAAAGTGCGGTTCATAGATTAAAAATTTTACAGACATCGATACAAAAGCAAGTTCAAAAAAAAAATAGTGAATACTATTTGCCTTTTTAAGTACAAAAAGTTTACGGTCGATACGCGTTTATAGTCGGTACGCGTACTAATCAGAAAATGACGAAGCGTTAAACTCAAACTCAAACTTGTCTTTATTCAGTTAAATTGCAAGAATTACTTTGAAACGTCTTAAAGCTAGGTGAGTCTAGGTGCCAGTTCCACGCGACCAAGCCTAGAAGAACAGGCAACAAACTACTCTTACTCTTATTAAACACGTACGAAATTCGTCTATCAATACTCGTCTAACTAGCCCTTACATCCTCAGGCGCGACAAATCGTCCCGACATCATCGACCCGGCGATCCTGCGTCCCGGTCGCCTTGACCAACTGATCTACATTCCGTTGCCGGATGAGAAGTCGCGCGAGGCTATCCTGCGCGCCAATCTACGCAAGTCGCCCATCGCTAAGGACGTCGACCTTTCTTACATCGCTAAGGTATGTCTCCACAGAATACAGTAGAAAGGCGATCATGCGCCGTTTGTATGGGAGCCGATGTCGCCAGTTTAACATTTCCACTATTATATTTAAAATATCACTAAATATGAGGATTCTAAGAAAAAGGAAGGAGGGAAGGTATTATGAAAGTATTTCTATGTTTTATCTTGTCCCTAACTTGATCGGAAAGTAATTCTTGCGCTTGATGCAAGGCATTTTTCACTTTACGACTTCCTGATATTAACTATTACACTAGCTGAAGTTATCAAAAGACACTGGTTCGAAAGAACTAATAACACGACAAGAAGATTCCCTAAGCACTGTAGAACACTTTATTGACGATAATAATACGATTGCAGGTGACGCAAGGCTTCAGTGGCGCTGACTTGACTGAGATCTGCCAGCGTGCCTGCAAGCTCGCTATCCGACAAGCCATCGAGGCGGAGATTGGACGCGAGCGCGCCCGTCAAGCCAACGAGCCCACCGCCGCCGGTGTCATGGACGTGAGTATATCTGTAACTGTAGCCACTGTGACTACATACCCATACCCATAAAGCTAGGAAAGTCGAGGTGTCAGTATCACGTGACCAAAAAAACAAGCAAGAGTACCGGTATGCTGGCAAACAGATTTTGTTACATAGGCAATACATCCTACTGATATTATAAACGCGAAAGTTTAAGTATGGATGGATGGATGTTTGTTACTCTTTCACGTCAAAACTACTGAATGGATTTTAATGAAACTGTACAATAATTATAGCTTATACATCAGAATAACACATAGGCTACAAATTATAAAGATATTGTAACGGATAACGGGTGTAAGTAACGGGAACGGGGCGAGCAAAGCCGCGGGCGTCCGCTAGTGGAGTCTATATATCTAGGAAACTCGAGGCGTCAGTACCACGTGATTAGAAAAACAAGCAACAGTAGCGGTGGGCTGGCAAACAGATTTTGTGACATAGAATAAATAATAATACATAAAATAAATAAACAATAAATATGTCATATAGCGCGAAGATCCTACAGTTTATTGGAGAAAGTTGCGGTAGATCAAGCATAGGACGCTCCCCGACCCTATAAACCGATAAATTTTTAAAGATGGCTTGGTGAAGCTTGGTTGTAGATGTAGAGGGTTCAATCGTTCTTCCTGGAAATATACACCCATCCAGATAACAAATATTATCGGCGGGGATCGAGCACACACGCCCTACTATAGAAAGCAGAGCTGTGAAGGCTCTCAACTGGGAGGAGAGCACTGGTGGTCTAATATGGAGGGTAGCGGTCCTTCCGATCCTAAAGTCGTTGGTCCAATGAGTTTTTTTGTCGAAAAATTTATGTGCACTATGCCAGTACTCTCAAAACGGCGAAGGAAAACATCGTGAGGAAACCGGCGTGTTGTAGAACCAAAAAAATTCAAGCAACAAGTGTCAAGCGTCACGCAAGCGGCCTACTTGCGGAAACCAGTCTGCACATCAAGTGCGGGCTGTCAACTAGAAGTGGGGAGTGGGATATAGTTGTACATACATACATAAAATCACGTCTCAGTCCCATGGGGGTAGGCAGAGATCACGGATCACTTGCTACGATCCTGACACACCTTTTTCGCTTCATTCAGTTTCATAACATTCTTCATACATGCTCGTCGGTAGTAGAAGTTGTAGTTGTTATAAAATATGATGTTTATATCAGATGGATGAGGAGGATCCAGTGCCGGAGATCAGCCGCGCTCATTTTGAGGAGGCGATGAAGTTCGCGCGCCGCTCCGTTTCCGACAATGACATCCGCAAGTACGAGATGTTCGCGCAGACGCTGCAGCAGAGCCGCGGCTTCGGAACCAACTTCAGGTGAGTTATACAACCACTAGATATACAGTTTGGCTGGCGTAACTTGACAGGTCTGACGTGAGCTGTTTATGGGAAAATTGCCAATGACTGCTAGAAAAATATCAAACTGGCTAACTTCAGATCTGCCAAGTTACATTGGGCGTATTATACTGAGCTGTATGCAGAAAAAAAGGCTTGAGTCTGATTCAAGTGGACTCCAGTCAGCCTTTTGGAGCATAGCTTCGCAGAGTACCTGTGCCAAATTCAGGGTCAAGCAGTTTCGGAGATCTCGGAAGCGATTGAGTGGACTTAAAAATTATATTTTTTATAAGATATGGCATTCTGAGAATGTGTTTTCCGTCGCGCTTTTCATTCGTCATCCTTTTCTCTCAGCTCAACTTACCCATGCGTAGATAGTCCCTCCGGTGACGTTCAACGATCTTTACTACACCTTTGCGGCCAGCTTAAAATCCTTTCACCACACTGGGTCAAAAAAACTAGTGATACGGCTTAAAGTTTTGTGGGAGCCATCTTTTTACACACTATCTATCTATTCAGCCTGTATGCACCCACTACTGGGTATAGGCCTCCCTTAGTTTGTGCCATCTACCTCGATCCTGTGCCAGTCTAAACCATTGCCGCCCCGCGACCCTGTCTATGTCGTCAGTCCATCTTGCTGCAGGGCGCCCTACGCTTCTGTAGCCGGTTCTTGGCCACCATTCGGGTGTTGTTCTACTCCACCTGTCATCACCACACCTAGCAATGTGTCCTGCCCAACTCTATTTGAGCTTAATCCGAGTTCCGACGTCTTGGACACATCATGTCACCAGCAACTAAATAATATGTCCTTTCTCAGGTTCCCGACGAACGCTGGCGGCGCGGGCGGCACTGGCACTTCGGGCGGTGACCAGCCCACCTTCCAGGAGGAAGGAGGAGACGACGACCTCTACAGTTAAGCGACGAGCATCGCAAGCCTCGCCCGCTCCCAACCGCACTCAGACACCGCTCATCTATACCTGTGGATTGCCTTCACTTTGACACATACATTCTATAGCCTCTGGGGTATACTGCGCAAGACTGATCCCGATGCCTCTGTGAACATAGAGCTTGAGCGAGGGAAAGCCATTCAACAGACAGCTTCATGAACTTATTTTCTGTTTAGTAGCTTCCATCTGCGGCTTGTGTATCCAGGTGAAATGTACGATGCATTTATATAATTTATATCGTGACGTAATAAGAACAATTCACATGATTCAAGCCTATCCACAGATACAGATCAGTCCAGGCGTCAGTTGTGGACTTATTTCTGTTCGCATTTGCGCGCCCATTGTCGAAGGGAAGGATTCCAGAGATGTTAGTTTGGGATGCGGTTGGTACTGTCGCCCGCGCCGAGGCCGGCCCGCGATCGCGTCTCCAGTTCTAGGACTGACATTATAAAATAAGTTTTAGGTACACGAGCGGAGTTTTCGGAATCGGGACGTATATAATGTTAACGCCGCCGCAATCTAGTATCTCTTAAATATAAAATAACGGCGCGCGAGTCAAACTGCGCGTCGTGGTCTCATAAAATTCACTATCTATCCGATATGTCAATGTATTTATTCAATCATTTATTTCTGTTCTTGTTTTGATTTTATTTAGTTGTATTTTAATGTGTGTCCGCTTCGGCGGTGAAAATCTTGTACCTATCACCCTGTATCACATGTGCGCAACCCGGCACGCTACTGCCACTTTACACAATATTACCAGTGTTTTAATAATAAAGTTTTTTATAGGCCAAACGTGTGTTTTTTTCCTAGATCCTAACCTGATCATAGCAGACAACTTTATTAGACCACGAGGACTCCTCAACTTCAAACGTGTCATAATATCTAGTGACACGTGTCATAAACTCTAGGTGAGCCTTAGGCCCCGCATGCTAGAAATTGTGGATACTATGGGCCGTACTCGTTCACACATCAAACGTATGAACGTAAACGTACGGTCGTCTCGTTTCGGTTTGACCTAGAGAGAAAACGTGTGCAAAAGCAGTAACAAACATTTTGTTCCTTACATTCGGGTCAGGCGACTACCGTCGCGTCCGCTAGGTATGAACGGGCTATGACCACACAGTACGCCGCCACCGCCCGGTGTGACTGCGGCTATCTGACTCAAAAGCTTCGTTTGTACTGGTTCCTGTTTAGAAGTTTCGGTTCGAGAAAGGTGGTCTAGATCAGGGATTCCCAATTCCCAATTTCCCTTGGGGTCGATATTGGTTTCCTAGGGGTCGACATAAACGAAAACTGATTTTGGAGGTCGACGAGGTCAAAAAATCGACCCCTATTAAATTAACACAAGTTCTTATTTCATAGTTTCAAGATAGGTAGGTAGGTACTGTATTGTTTATGTTGTGTTACGTATACTTAGAATAATTAATATTTTTGTAGGAAATAGCATTGTTGTAGTAATAATGTACTTTACATTACTACAACAATGCTATTTCTCAAATTCGTACAACGTACGTTTATTTTGTTAAATTTTGATGAGAAAATGAAGTCATCCTTACTCACTTGACCAAGTGCAAAGTTTTCCAATTGGTACCTTAGTACCTAGCTATTTTGTATCAATAGGAAAAAACTAAAGATAAGCTCCCTTATTCATAACAGTCTGCTAAATTAAAGCATTGCTAATTTTCACTCTGTCTTCTTCTATTGACCTTAGTCAAGAGAGACCTATGCAAAACTAACACTGTAGCAGCTGTTTTAAGTTAGCGGACTATTGTGAATAAGGGGGTTGATCTTAAAAGTAGGTAATTTGGACATGGGGGTCTGAGGTAACCTTTCATTTTGGAAAGGGGGTCACTTGTCCAAAATAGTTTGGGAATCCCTGGTCTAGATGATTGGCAAAAAAACCCAAAAACCAGGTCGTCACACAAATTTAGAAATCTGTATCAATCTGAATAATTGACATACCAGCCAAGCTTATAAGCTTCTAGGTCAATGTTATGCTTATGATTATCTTTACATATTTTAGCCTCCTATGTGTTATTCTCAAGTATAAGCTATATTGAATGGAATTTATAAAAACTACAACAAGTTACTCTTTTTTTTAATAACAACCATCCATCTCCATACGTACAAACTTTCGCGTTTAAAATATTAGTAGGATAGGAATTGTCCTCTTGACTATGTGGCCAAGCGATTAAGGCCTGGCTGGTATGCCAATATCAATCAGTGCCAAAGAATTGGTGCTTTTACGCACATAGCCTAGTAGTTGGCTAGCTCTGCTACTCCTCTTCCATGATAGGGAAAAGTATTGGTGAAGAAAGAGCTCGGCAAATAAAATTAACGTTCTAAAAGTTGCCTGGTAACTGACACCGCTGACAGCGATAAAACCGTCTACTTGCTAAAGGGATAATCTAAAAACCACAGATAAGATAATACTATACTAGTATAAAAACATACATAGTTTTGTAAGGAATATAATTATATTTTTATTTAGTACAACAACATACATCTCAGGATAACTAAGTAATAACTATTACAAAACAGAATTCATTTTAATCGTTGTTATCGTTATTTTCAAACTTGCAATCTTTTTTCATAAATAGCTCCTCCAGTTCTGGAGAGCTATCCAACAGGTTTCTCAAAGAATACGCGCGGTCGGTGGCAAAGGAACTGGTGTGCCTGCTGAGATACGACGGAGACACATCTCCACCAACTATCTTGAAATGAGCATCCGTTTCCTTCAGCGATTTGGAACCTTGCATCAAGTCTCTTAAAAGTTTTTCCACTTCGACATCAGAAAAACAATTGCACAAGAAGTCAAATTCCTGGTCAGAGTACTGAATGCCGATTTCGTGAGTTTTCGATGCAGCTTTGGGCAGCGGTGGTGTATGCGGACGTTTCCCTTGAGCTTTTTTCACCAGTTTCTTCAAAGTACCCAAATCACACATCTCGTAGTTCGGAATATCAGGCGTGTCAAATAAGGACATGTTTCTCATGTATGGCGGCAAATGCTCTTTAAGATGTTTCTTCGCCGTTTTTGAGCATTTGCATTTCTTGGGGGCGACAAACTCCATGTAGCTCTCCCATTTCGGTTCCCGCTCGTGTTCAAGCTCTACGCTGCGCGTTTCTATTTTAGTTCCGGAACAGATCGATTGAAGAGATGGTTCTTTCTTGGTTTCTATCTGTGGACTGAAGGACATTTTCGAGGCGTGGAGCGGACTACAGAAGCAGTGCGGGATCTTACAAATACAACAATCTATGGGCACTTGTTTCACGTTCGGCAGCTCGTTTTGCAAAACTTGGAGTAGTGAACTCTCTAACTTCAGTTCAAGCAGTTGCTGGGAATTGGTGATACTGACGGGAATATCGTATTTGTATTCGTGCTCATCCACGAAATCAGCATCATCGCCACGACGGCCGTGAACGAATTCCGTCACTTTATCTGTGAACTTTTCAAAGTTATCACAAGCCGCGTAGATGCATCGCTTGTTCACTATAATCACGGGCAATTGGGACGTACTAGAGGTGCAGTGTTTAGGACAAAGACTCTGGTCAATCTCTGGCTTGTATCCTTTGTCACAGAATAGATAGAACGGGTGCGGTTTGGCTTCCGGGGTGTGGAATGGGTGTTCCTCGACTTCGAAAATGCTATCAGCGCTTGGATTTTCGATGGCATCATTTAACTGCAGCAGCATTAGTTTTTCCATATTGATAAAAAAGTCTGCATGCTCGGGAAGCGTGTTCAAACAGAACGATACGAATATTTGGAATTTCTTCACGACTTGGCATATTTTCTTTTGCCATACTCGGATGAACTCCTGTCGCTTTCTCTCTTTCTCTTGCTCTAGCCTTATCTCAAAGTCTTTTAGTGCAATCTGCTCTTTGAGAGTTTTTACTTTCTTTTTATGTTCATGCTGAGACAGTTCCATTTCTTTTGTACATTCTTCTCGTTCTTTGAGAGCGACGTAAGCTTGGCAAGCCAAGTTCATACTTTCTAATAGCTGCCTAAGTTTTTCAACAACAACATGTTTCTCAACATTTACGTCATGTACCTGATTACCCATACTGGTGCGAGATTCTTCAACGTTTAGTATAAATTTGGCTTTCAACCTTGCTTTCTCCTTCATCAGTTTTTGAGTATATCTGTCGTACAGCATGGTAGCTTGCTGTTGCATGAGGATTGCGTAATGCTTATTCATTTTACTAAAAGCCTCTTCTCTCATAGCTTGTATTTCTTTGACTGCACCATCAAAGATTATTCTTTCTATTTTGGTTATTGAAGTAGTGTACAAAGCAGTGAACTCTCGGAAGGCGTTTTGGATGGCTTCTGTGTTATGTTTAGCCGCTTCTCTCGAGCAGTCCTCCCATTGCTGTCGACAGTTCACTTCAATAGTCCTCTTCCAGTTTAAATCACTTTCTAAGAGCACCTGTCTCTTCTTCTCTTCCATTTGCTTGTGGTGGTCCGCGACGAATTTCTCCCCGTAAAAGCCGATGCCCTCATAGCTTAGCTTTTTGATGTATTCGTTTTTCACTGGTTTCAAGACCGCTCTGCCTTCAAGAATGTCTTTAGGAGGCTGGTACCAGTCGCTGCCGCCGCCTTTCATGGGCGGCTCCAACCCTGCTAAGATCTTCAGCTGATTCATAGATTTGAAGTAGACGGCAGCAAGAGGTGGAGCCATCTTATTTATCATTACGCTCTGTGTCGGCACCTGTTCCCTCTCTAGAAAACATTTGCGGAGGTAATAGTTATCACTCAGTTTCATTATTTTCGCTTGGTATTTATAACAATAATAATTTATGAAAATAAATGTTTACAAATTGTGACATTTGGCGCCTCTGAAAACTGTGCTGACACCAGCATTACAAACTTTTTGATATACATTGAACCTTCACAGACAAAACTTTTTGCAAAATTTATCAAAAAATTGCGAAGTTCTATAAAACTAAAATAACCTACAATTGACATTCTTTTGTTTTTTGTATAAACGCTCAGTAAACGCTATTATTTTTGATGAAAATATAGTTTGCAATGATTTAAAAACCAATTTCTATCAAAAGATAGGAACATTATAAAATAAATGTTACATAATTATGTGAGACATTATAAATATTTCTAAATCTAATATGTAAACTAAGTAACTTCACCCACTGCCATTTGTTGCAACAGCGTCATCACGTGGCAAAATCTGTCTTTTATTTCTGTCTCTGATCTATGAGGAAGTAACTCTCTTATTCTGCCGAATACCTTCTCCGAGCCAGCTTCGCCTTTCAGCACTTGAAGCATCGTTTTGTCTTCATCTCGTGTCCAGTTGCCGATCTTCTCCATGGGTTTTGTCTTCAAACTGACTGTTGCTTCTATTTTGGCCAACTTATTTTGTTTCGGTTTTAGATCTTCAAACGGTTCTTTAATCTTCGCGGTTTGACTGACCGGCGCTATTTTCGGCTGTTTAACTTTAGGGGGCTCCAATTGATCGTTCTTGCGAACCAGATGTGTTTCTAAAGACTCTTTTTTAGCTGCTGTACTCTTACTGTCCTTTTTTTCTTTTTTCTGTGTATCTTTAACTTCAGGTTCTTTTTTCCCGTTTTTCGGCTTCTGCGGCTTTTTAGGTTTCGGACTCATAACGAGATCTTTGCTATCTTTTCTAGTGTTATCGTTCACGTCTTTTTTCGTGGGAGATCTTGGTTTCCTGGGCCTTTTTTGTGGCTGTTTTGTGTTTTTCTTGTGTGTTTCGTCGTCGGAGTCTGGTGGGGAGAGATGGCAATGTGCGGGCGCGAGGCGTCTCATGTGATCCCGATAAGGTTCCTTGGAGTAGGGGAAAGTGACCCGCGCTGAGCGGAGTAACCGGCCGTGTTGGAGGAACACGCGACCGTTGAGGTACTGTAACAATAGATGCAGTTTAAAATGATGGCATTTCAAATTACAATGCGGCCGGCGTAACTTGGCGGGTCTGAAGTTAGCCGTTTGGGCAATCTTCCAATCCATTCACCATTGTCACACAAACAGATCAGATCAGATTCGCAAAGTAACACCTCGCAAAGCTGCATTTACGTATTTGAAGTCAGCAGACAATGTATAACAAGAAAAGAAAGAAAGAAAAACCTTTTATTGGCCCAAGAATATATTTTTTGAACTTGGTAACATAACTAACCCGTTACGTGCAAAGCAATGGTGCAAACGTAACCGCGGGGGTACTGCCCGCCTGTAGCACATAAAATAAATAATAAATAAATGTTGTTTATTTAGACAAAAATTAAGTTTAATTAAGGTATTAAGGTCAATTAGGCCCTCAGTATTTGTTGCACCGTGTAGGTCAGTGCAACAACTGGAAATCTGCCAAGGCCGAGGGACGAGTAAAATCACGACGATGTAGTTAGGTAATTAAGGAAAAAAATTATGAAATAGTAACTTACCAATGTGTCGAGAGTCGCAGTAGCGTCGAGTTTTCGCTTAGCGGTGGAGTCATCGTCTGCAAACTCCCACACGTCATAGCCGCGGTCGCTCGACAGACAACTCTCGTTTATGATATCCGCGCCGCCCTCGTATGCACTGTTCATACATATAATAAAAAAAATTATAAGCACTGCACTCCTCATACACATCATATTCTAAAAGATCTTGAGTTGAGACACGTTTTGATCTATAACACACACATCTTATGCACTAAAACAGGGGTCGGCAACCGGCGGCCCGCGGGCCGCATGCGGCCCGTAGACTATCTCGGTGCGGCCCGCAAGCCTGAGGTCCGTAAGAAAAAAATACCGAAGCAAAAGGCCATATAAATTCACTTGAATTTATACGGCCATGCTGCTGGGCCATGAGAGTATTCTTGAAAGCTCGCTCCCACGCGGGGTGATAAAAATGTACCTCTATTTCATTTCTTAAGAACTGTTTATCAAGACTGATGTTATGTATTGTTTCTACCAAAAATAAATATTTGCTGTACTTATTCAATTCTTGGCAATTTCTTTTGCGTTTATCCGCCGCACGTGCGGCGGCGGGCGGCTCCTTTGAGACAATAGGCGGGGCGGCAGTCTTTGATTAGACGCAGGTGTGCGGCGGCGAAAAAATTCAAAGCGACCGGTTTTAGTTAAAATCACAGCCGCGCGCAGCTCTCGCCACATTCGGTTGTGGAAATTCGCCGGAAACTCACGTCTCATCTGGTTGCTAGCTACGCGTTTCGTTTCACCTTTCTTCCCTTCGCTGATAGCTTCTCACGCACGACGTATGAGGTAAGTTGTATGCACTCGCGAGCATTTTGTTTTATTTTATTTACTGCTTGTTAATGTGAACCTTCAGATTGATGGGTAAATGTTATAAGGACGGGGATAGTAGTTACATGACATGAAGTTAGTTACGAGTGTGTCATGTTTTAATTATTATTTGAATGTGGAGTTGAATTTGTAGGTGCTAACTGGAACATATAATTTTACAACGAATTTAATTTTTTTCATTATTGTTACAGAATAATTATATAAACATGGCTTCAAGAAAAAGGAAGATAGAACAAGAAAAAAGAGTTTTTAACGAATTATGGACAGAATTATACTTTTTTATCGAGTTGAAAGGAAAACCGTTATGCTTGATTTGTCAAAAGAGTATTTCTGTAGTAAAGGAATATAACCTGAAGCGACATTACGACACTGAGCACAAAGCTAAATTTGACTGTCTTGAAGGAGAAATACGGAAAAGGAAAATTTCCACTTTGAAATCGTCATTACAAAATCAACAAAACATATTTAAGGTTGTGGCAGACAACAGCGAATCGAATGTTCGGGCCAGTTACAGGGTAGCAGAGATTCTTGCAAAAAGTGGACGTCCGTTTACCGATAGTGAATTAGTAAAAGAGTGTGTCTTAGCTATCGCAGAAGAAATATGCCCAGAGCAGAAAAAAATGTTTGAAAGTCTTAGTCTCTCTGCAAGAACTTGCACCCGACGTACTGAAGACTTGGGTGCTAATTTGTGTGAACAACTCAGGGATAAGGCGCAGTCTTTCGACTGTTTCTCTTTAGCGATGGATGAAAGTACGGACGTGTCGGATACAGCACAGCTACTCATATTTGTACGCGGCATTGACGAAAACTTTACTGTTTACGAAGAGCTTGTGAAAATGTGCAGTTTGAAAGGTACAACTACGGGAGAAGATTTATTTCACCATGTGGAACAAGCTCTGGATTCATTGCAATTAAGCTGGGAAAAGTTAACAAGTGTCACTACCGATGGAGGCAAGAACATGAGCGGTCAAAACAAAGGTGTTGTTGGGAGAATCATCAGCAAAGTGAAAGATTCTGGATCTACTGTGCCATTGATTTTTCACTGTATTGTCCATCAAGAGGCATTGTGCTCCAAAGTTATATCCTGGAAAGAAATAATGGATACTGTAACATCCACTGTTAATTTTATAAGAAGAAATGGGCTCACACACCGTCAGTTCCAAAAGTTTTTGGAAGATCTGGAAGCTGAACATGGTGACGTGGTTTACTACTGTGAAGTGAGGTGGCTCAGTCGAGGTGCCGTTTTGGAACGGTTTTTTGATTTGAGGAAAGAAATTGGCAACTTCATGGAGATGAAAGGAAAGCCAGTAGAAGAGCTTACTAACAAACAGTGGATTATCGATCTTGGTTTTTTGACTGATTTGACTAAGGAACTGAATCAGCTCAACAAACGCTTGCAGGGAAAAAATAAATTGATTTGCGATATGTATACAGATGTAAAGTCATTTGAAATGAAACTGAAACTGTTTATCAAGGATATTGATGAAAAAAAGCTTGACCATTTTCCTAATTGCAAGAAAGCCGTGGAAGAAGCTGGAGATAATTTTGTGTGGCAAAATATTACAATGAGAAACGTGTTAACACAACTACAAACTGAGTTTGTAAATCGATTCACCGACTTTAAAAAGAGCTCCCTTAACATGGAAATATTCCAAAACCCTTTTGCAATTGATATTAGTGAGGTACCAAGCAATTTGCAAATAAACATAGTAGATTTGCAAAGTAATAGCACACTTAAAACGGCATTTAAGGAAAGCACTGACTTGATACAGTTCTACGGAGGTTTGAGTTCTGAAAACTTCAAAGAATTGAAAAAGTTTGCTCAGCAGATAATAACTATGTTTGGTAGTACATATTTGTGTGAGCAGACTTTTTCAATTCTCAACTACCGCAAAAATAAGAATTGTTCGCGGTTAACGGATGAACATTTAGACGCGATACTGCGCGTGTCTACTACTAAAATGAAAGCAGACGTTAAAAAACTTGCAAGTCTAATGCAGCCTCAAAAATCTCACTAGTACTTACTTTTATGTTAGTATAGTAGTTCAATTAAAAAAGACATAATTGTATGAATATATATGCGTTTTATTTCAAATATTAAAAATATAAATATAAGTGCGGCCCGCACTGATACTCTGGCAACATATGTGGCCCGGCTATAGCATAAGGTTGCCGACCCCTGCACTAAAACATTATTTTGATGCGAAGGTGTACGGTCGTTGCGAAACTTCGCTTATACATAGATTAATTTGTTACCAAAAATATGGTTTTTAAAATATTTTTTCATAGCTTGGGCACATTATATAAATGCTTAGGTCTAATACTAGTGGATAGTGTTTTATGCACATTACAGCGTGTTGAGCACGCGATTCACTTAGTAATGTCATAGATTACCTAAACAAATAATGTAACAAGCGATAAGACCGCCCACTGGACTTCGCTGTAAGCTTAGTTCCAGTCGTTTTGTGTTGGCTCGAGTATTTTGAGGTGGGTAAAAACCAATGAGCTCATAATCGTCATGTGTCACTCAGGATAATTGTTCAGTTTTACTTATATCGGCATTCCCGGAGATCCACGATTTTTTTGTAATGTTCTTCGCTTGTGGTATAGATAGATAGAAAATACTGTTTAAAAGTAGTAGACAATAAATAGCGAATTTCGGCTTCGTAGAGCGTAGTGGACGTCAGAAAGAGATAACGCTCTTCGAAGCCACAGCCAATGACACATAAAAAACTTTAAAACTATTTGTAGAAACAATAGGCGGTCCTACCGTTATTTATTCAGATAAGTCCGCTGTGTGTCTTAAATAAATGTGTTTTCTTTCTTTCTTATCGCTGAGCTGAGTTTTCTATATACGAAAGGAGCAATGATGACCTATCATGGGTACCTTTCAACCGGCCGCTCATCAGGGAACAACGAGTGAAACATCTGAGTGAGTCGCGGGTGTGCGCGGAAGTGTGGCAGCAGCATAGCGCGCGCCTGCGCACTGTTGCCGGTGTCCAGCCCCGTGGTGAGCGTACGAAGCACTTTGCGGAGGACCGTCGGTTTGCGCGCGAACGTTTTCTGTTCAAATAACTTAACATAAACAACACGGCGATAGGACGAACGCAGAGAATGGAGAAGGCTCATAACCGACTATCTTGGAAATGTATGGAAGAGGCCAGAAGATTCCAGAAAAGTCCTCTAAAATACCCCAAAAGTTAATAATTTCCTTCTTTCATAAAACGCAATAGAATTCTAGAAATTGTAGCACAAATCAACATACGTAATAAATACAGATCATGCGACACGCATGTCTTGCGGGAATCGAACCCACACTGGTAATTAGTCCTGTAGGTACATTTATTTTATTCATACAGCAGCAATCGCAATATTAGATGTATGCTGATCACGTTTAGTTTAGCGTTCATTAAAAGCGGTTTTAAGATAGTAAGCTGTGTAATTATGCAAGAAATTGTAAACACAAAACACCACAGTCAAAATTGCAGAAACTTAAAATCAGCAAAATTGTAAACAAAATAATTTTCGCCAAAACACGTAAACTTGCGATGCAACACTCATTCATGAGTTGTCATCAGGCGGAACATACGCCTGTTCAGTTTGTTTTAATAATGTAACATAACAACAATACTTACATGCAATAAATCAAGGAAACCAGTCATTCGCACCAAGGAGAATCTATCCATGAACCGACCCACTTGAGCTGCCTGCCCTGGCTTCAAAAACAGCAGAAAATCTTCTACCATATCTTTGTGTTCGGGTCCAAAAAGGTTCTCAACTTTCTTATACAAATCTATAGGCGTTTCCTTGGTAGGGTTAAAATCCCTCAGTATACTTTGAAACTGGGTAAATTTGTTCATAGGCACAGAATGGTGAGAGGAAAACCTCTGTTGTACTCTTGCATAGTAGGACTTAACTAATGCTGGAACAAAATCAAAGTCCAATGAGTTTTACATACTAGCTTCAAGACGTGCTTGCACATTACACAGATAACAAAATTGTTTTAAAAAGTAAGTGAAATTATACAGTCAAAAATGTATGTTTAATCAACAATTCTTTCATTTTAAATATATATTACAAAAAAAAACAAATAAGTAATAATATCAGCTTAATAATAATAATCTTGTTTTAGGTTCCCATAGTACAAGCTTTGCTTAGTTTGGGGCTAGATAGTGTTGTGTGGATTGTTCTTAATATTTATTTATTAATCTAAATGAATCAAGTAAATAAACTTTCAGTGTCATTCAGGGTATTCAATTCACAAACAACATTGACTTGTTGCATTATCTTGTTTCTATATGCATGCACAGAAGTTCACACACATTGGGTGCTGATGGTTTATTTATTTTCCCAGATAAATATTAAGTACTTCCTAATAAAAAGTATTAGAAAATATTAGTAAAAATTTATTTGAGTGCTCTGCAAAAATGATTTTTGACACACATCTTATTAGGTAACTATACTTAGAAATTTTCTGGAAGCTCCTATTATTCTGCAAGGCCATAGTTTGTGTATTAGAAAACCCTGAGCACACCTGGCAATTCATTGTTTAAATGGCACCTTGAAAATTTTAATTAATTCAAGAAACTAAAGAATTGTAATGCCTCCTCTACACTACTCGCGAAGTTTCTCGTCGAAGTACTCGGCCGAAGTTGACTGAAGTCCGCGGTGCTACACTACACACTCGTTCAACTTCGCGAGGAGCGCATTCGTGTAGCGTTACCGGTACCCTGCGGACGTTTATTATAATGGACGCTCAAGTAGCAGCTGCCGTAGCAATGTGCTCTCTAGCGTATTATAACTACGTGCATACTTATTAAGTGTTTCAAGGAACAACATAGTTTGCTCCTGTGACCACTGTATGCCGCTCATAATAGAGTCTCGCACATCAACGATAAAATCTATCAAACACAAGTGCGTTCACAACGGCGTCTTGACGCGTACTGAAGTCGGCTCGGCCAAGTAGTGTAGAGAGGTACTTCGAGAACGCACTTCGGGTAACTTCGTGCCCTTTGACTCGGGCGCAAAAACCGACAACAAACGGAAGTCGGCCGAGGCGAGGTAAAGTTGGACGAAGTAAGCCGAACTGCCTCTCTACATTATTCTATTCGTCTAACCTCGTTCAACTTCGCGAGTAGTGTGGAGGCGCGGTAACAATACATGGTCACTCACCATTATCTAAAGCATTTTCGTCAATATTAGGCGGATCATTTTTCTTTTTTTTTTCAGGCTCACTCTTTGTCTTGACCTCTTTTTGTACTGTTGTAGCCTCTGGGGGTGTTTCAGGAGGTGGCTGCAACAGGATTCGAATGTAGGTCACGTAAACAAAATGTAATTCAATAGCAACGTCGTCGTAACTTAAAAATGGCGACAGGGTAATTACGTAGGTCAAAATAAAAATTGAAAATAGACGAGATTCTTGAACAGAAACCTGGGTATTGGCTAAAATATTAAAAACTCAGGTTTCGGAGATAAGTTCCACGTATAATGCTCAAGTTTTGCCCTTCTAAAGTTAAATAACTCGTGTTTTTAATAATGCATCTTCTCTGACTCACCTCAGGGTTGATAACGGGTTTGGGAGTAGAACTTTGACTGAAAAAGCTAGTGCTTGGCTCTATCTTATTCCCAAAAGCATCCTGGCTTTCCCTTGCAAACAGAATTGGCATTGAAGGCAGCATCTGGAAGATCTGACTTCTTTTCTTCTTTCGATAGAAAAACGTAGAACGAAGCTTCACAACACAACACGACTTCACAATTTCTACAACGAATAATCTCTAGCAAACTAGAAAAACAAAGACATTTTTACGAGAAAACAAAGCAATAACGATTACCTTAAATTAAATAAAGTAAATTAGCATGATTTTTCATTTGTTTTTAGCCAACAACAAAAGACGAAAATAATGAAAGGAAAATGGAAAGGAAACATTGGTTGGATGTTGTGTTGGGTGGATTTCGTTCGTTCAAAACAATATTGTTTGACATTAGCATGACAGCCAGAAAAAACAACAAAACGCAACGACGACGTTTCATTCTACTCAGAAATCGCACAAAATACCAGTGATGCTCAGATCAGACCCTTGAGGATTTAGAAACCTCAGACCACGGATTTATCCGTAGATGTACCTGTTGTTTTTGGCCTCACCTACAGGTAAACGGCTAAGCAGGGCAAATCTGTCTGCCCAAAGCACATGCCTAAATTAGGCTATAGACTAATACAAAAAAAATATACGCGTGCCCGGGCGGGCAAATATAGTGAAATTCCACATATACCTATAATCACCTAAATACATATCAGGGGCTGATAGGCTTCTTAAAGGGTTTGGTAAAATGTTGATCTAGAGACCCGCCCGTATTTGAACCATCACCACATAGCTTTATCCTATGGCTTTTGTGTATTCACCAAACGGTTGTCTAGTAACCATCGATTTTGTCCATCATTAAATCGGCACCATTCATTGATTCCACCAGACGTACACGCGGTTGCATTGTTCGCTGTGTTCCTTTCAATACCTAAACTCTATTGTTTCAAGAATCCCACGGTAGAAAAAACAGTTAAGATGCCACATAAAATATTCAAGAAGAATCAGCATTTAAAATGAGGTGTTGAACTGTGTAGCTGAGAACCTAGCACACGATGGCTGCTATATTACCTACAGGGATACGTAATGGGGTATGTTTCAGACACGTGGCGTGGTCTTTGTGCTAGTGTTGTGTGGATTGTCTATACTTAGGATTTGCGTTTTTTTCCAAACTAAATATGTGTACATTTAAGCTGTGACATAGGTAAATATAGAAAGAGCCTCCCTCCCTACTATAAGTAGGTACATATTTTAACTTTTATGACCCCCTGTTAACGGAGCGAAGGTCTGCGATACAGTCAGAATCAAAAATGTATATCTTTTTCATACATTTGAAATTTATAAAGTTTGATAGAACTTTACAAATTGCTAAATTATACTCAACTCGCCTCACCATCATTTACTTTTCACATTGACTTGACCTGGGCACTTAACTATTAATAAGAAACCAACTAACTTGCTACTTCCTACTTAAGTAGGCAGGTACCTACCTTATTTCCTGAGGAAATGAGGTAGGTAACTTCTATCACAGGATTACTAAAAAAAGGTTGCGTGTTTCCGTTGGAGATTTGATTAGCGATGATTAATCTGCTCGTATAAGTACAGTTGGCTGCAATAGAATAAATTATGACGGCTGGCGTAGGTACCTATATAACTTAAAGGTTGCTAAGTTAATAATACTTATTAATATTTACGGACTGCATAGCTATGAAAAAAATACTGTAATCACGTGTTTAGGGCGCGTAATGTCATTTAAATATTCTTTTGAATTCTTTTCTTTATTTTCACGACTATAGTCTCTCCAGCTGCTGATCTACCCAGCTTAGTATCTGTTCAGCTGCGAACTCGTATTATTTAGTACCTAGGTACCTAATTCCAAAATCTTAGGTATTCTTATGTAATTTCGGCACAGTTGCATGCTCAATACTCAATACATTTATTGCATACAGTTTAGGTACATACAACTAGTTCAACCGTGATCATGGTGCATGCAACTGATGTGCCGAAATATCGGAAGTCAACTCAAAAATTTAATCATGGTAAATATCCCGTTGTTTCATAAAATTGTGTTAAAACCCATCATAGTTTCAAAATTTATAAAGTAACATACAATTATAGATATTATAACAGTCGCTTTCGGAGCAAAGCCTTGTTAGCATATCTAACAAGCTCAATGCTTCTCACTAGCCTTGCCAAGAGGAAGTGCATCCTCTCCATCAGATGTAACCATCAGTTCACATCTTAACGCGATCAGAAACACACCAAAATTGATCGCTACGTGCTCAGTCAGTTTGTGAAAATGGCTGAAGAGTCAAAGGAAAAGGGCGACAGTGAAAGAAATGATGCAACGGATAGTACTGATGACGTCTCCAAGAACGAAGCTTCGACTGATATCGTCTGTGATGTTGTAAATATTCAATTTTTATTTTTAAACGAAAATGTGTACTTTTCAGAAATATAGAGCGCAATATATAAAATAAGCAACGCTTGGTGGACATCTGATAAACAATATAATTATGTTATGTATGAGCCATCTAGATCCCACTGCTGTGCAAAGGCCTCCCCCATTCATTCCAAACAATAAAGAGAAATAAATAATTAAATAACTGATACTGCCTAGCAAGTAAAAATTAAAAAAGCTATACTAACCCGCATATCAGTTAAGTAAGGTATACACGAGTATTGTGTAGTAAAAATAAGTTATCGATTTCGTAACTAGGTCAAGTACGGACGCATTTAATAACTTATGGCACTTAGTAACGTTTTTACCATTACCTACCTATTCTGGGTACTAGTAAAAAGAGTGATGAGTTAATTGATGAATCTCTAAGCATTGATCTCTCCAGGGTTTATAATTATGAGTCAAAGCCAAATATATATTTATCCAGTAGTATCACAAGGATCACTTTGAAACGTCTTAAAGCTAGGTGAGTCTAGGTGCCAGTTCCACGCGACCAAGCCTAGAAGAACAGGCAACAAACTACGGCTTGGTTCTTACTGTATTTTTGTATGATCCTTTTACAAAACAAAAAAAAATAGCAGTGAATTTTCAGTAGTGTGGTGCCACTCCATTATGTGAGACGTAGGCAATAATACAAAAGCAAAAGTTTCAAAGCACACGCTACGCTTCAAAGTAATAATAAAGTACCTACACAGCAAGATTCAGTCAGACCATAAGCTAAGATCAAGTACGCAACCTTTAATTGATTGTAAAATTACAAAATGCCTTTCTTCTTTCCAGATAAAAGGATTGGACGCAAACCGCTATGCCACGAAGAAAACGGTGGCGCAGGGAATGCTCGATATAGCTCTACTGACTTCCAACGCATCACAGCTAAAGTATGTGCTCCAAGTGGGTCCTAAGCACGAGTTCTATACTCTACTGGTCGTGCTTATTTCAATATCCATTGTCTTGCAGGTGAGACTCAGCTTTATATGCCTACCACTATAATAGAGAGTGGAGACTAGGGACCAACACGGACTTCACACGGGTGGAAATGTTCAAAGGCACATTTTTCACCTCCTTTTTACTAAATTATACCCGTCCGAAGCCGGAGTGTGTCGCTAGTCTTTTTCTTCCTCTTACCGTGTCACTGGTTCTTTCAAACCAAATGTGGTGAATGGATTTAAGTATGCCTCAAAGGGACTCTTTGGCACTTCGTGTCGCGTGAAAGAATTTTGAAATCGGTCCAGTAATTTTTGAGCTTATTCATTACAAACATACAAATAAAGAAAGATTTCCTCTTTAAAATGGATGTAACATTCACGATCCTCATGAACTAAGTGATGAAATATCACCACGGCTTTATATAAGTAGCTATTAGGTACCTACCCCTCATGACTATATACCTATACCTAAGTATGCTCTAAAGCAGTGCTAGGAAAATCTTCAGAAACGGCAATGGGAACTGTGTACAGCAGCTTACTTTTGATTATTTTACAATAGGTATACAATGTTTCTGTTAGTAGGTATAGGTAGATATAGTAATGAATGAATCGTTATACCTACGTTACGGTTAGTTTATGACTGTAGACTCATCAACAGTTTCCAATAGGTATTTACTTTATGACATCGTGTGACTCCTGAACTTGTTACTATGTTCCAATAATACGTTACCTTTGAATTTTTAAGATAGTTTTGCACCTTTATTGCCCGATTCGACCGTATTTTTTCCCTGATTGGCCTAGGTTTTCAGGAAAATTTAATAGCGTAGCCGATTCAAGAAGTTTGAATCCCGTAGGTAGGCTTGTAAAATATTGGGCTAAGGCTAATAACACTGGCGTAGAGACCATGCAGTTCCTCTATAATATCTAGACTTTTAATATCTCCTCTATAATATCTTTGCTGAGTGTCCGACCTCCTTGGGATATTTCTACAGGATTTGATAGATTTGTGCTAATGGTGTAGGTGGCGATGGGTATGGTGCTTCTTTCCCTGAACCTGCTCCGAGACTGCCGGTTCCACGACCCTCGGCACCGAGCATCTGCTTTGAACATCAACTATACCACGACAGCGTCAGCATTCGTCGTTACTGTCATCAATGTTCTAGTATCCGCTTTCGATTCTTCGTTGGCTAGATATATGGAGATTGATTAGAGTGTAAAAACACATACTTACTATGCATAAGATATTTAGACGGATTACGCTAAGTGCAAATTAAAAGTTATGTTTAAAATTTCAGCTTCGGTAGCTGTCTTTTGCAGTAACTATAGCGGCCTGTCCTGGCTTCGCGCCGCCGCCGCCACGCCGTTGGCCTTTTTTTTTAACACTTGAATATAGCCTATGTTTCTCAGGGTGAATGAAACTTTTCATAGTGTTTTTGCATGAGCTTATTCATTACAAACATACACACCAAAATACAAATCTTTCCTCTTTATAATATGTAATATATAAAAGTATAGATTACAGCAATGTACTTAGTAGATAGAAGGTAGCTGCTAGTTCAAAATTAACATATATAATTTTGTTTTAGCTCCTAGTCGGATTGCTATTCGTGGTGATCGGAGGGCTGGATCTGAACGACCACGACGATCAGCCTTCAGCTCTCATCCTCAATGACGTCATTGTCATATTTATATTCGTCATATCTGTCATCAATATCGTTAATTCCGCTTTTGGTATAGAATACTCCAACAGTCCACTGGTCTTAGAGCGGCTAAGTTATATTAATAATGAATATTTGAGAAAATCGAATGGAACTATTCCTGTAGCGTAGTTTTTTATGTAGGTAGGTATGCACCCAGCATAATTATAGATACTGTACCAGTTACCACATATAAACTAATCGAGCCCGTCAGATTTTATAAGGGGGTGAAAAAAGCTCTCATTCAATAATCTGACGATTTCGATGTGACGCAAACGCACGGCCATTATTGCCATTTTGAAATACTCAAGCGCGTCAGATTAAGATTTAATTTAAAAAAATCCGAACACTTTACAAATCACCAAAATTTTTTGCAGGCGAGCGCGGGCGTTCTTGCTCTTATAATATCATATTTGGACGGTGGTGGTGAAGGAAACCAGCGGCAAAAGAAGATTGCCGACTGGCTCTACCACACCTCTGTAGCCATGATGACTGGAGTGGTTTTTTGTGATGTCATCAAGATGACGTTCGGTCTAGACCCCGCGCTCTCCCTATAAGACTATCTGGGGAATAATACCTCGAATTTGTATAACTTGTTCATGAAAGTTCGTTAGAGTACTCATACCTCAACCTAGGTGTTCCTAGGCAAACATACGCTTCAGTTTTTTTTTCTTAATGCATCGCTCATTGAAAGTGACCTCGCCTCGTTTTGGTTAAAACACTTGCCCCTGTAAAAATTTAAATAAAGAACTGAAATAATCCAAACAAGTTTAGTAAACTGTGACCTTAGAAGGCCATATTCTACCCAAGGGGCACTGTGGATTTTGTAGGTTAGTGAAAGAACAATAGCTTGACTAAGTATTGTATGTTCGTATTCAGCGCAAGCTTATATTTCGTAACGGGTAGGTGACTAGACCTACTTAGTGATTTTTTGTACAAAGTTGTTTTAATTAATCGTATTTTGACCCAATTTCAAGACTGCACTTAGCTCTCACTTAGTTTATGTGTGGCTACATTTTTTATATCACGTGCACACCTTTTTTCTACATTTAATTTAAGTTTTTTGTAGGCACTTTTTTATTTTTATGTTTTATTTTGTTTTTATTTTTCCTAAGGTAATATCAGCCATGGTCGCAGTGGTTCTCAGCTGCATATTCAACATCAATCATGAGCACCATCAACGCAAAGCCGAAATATTAAATAACATCAGTTTAATGTTCAAAGTTATGAGCATTACAGTCAATATTATCATCAGCATATTTTATTCTATTGAGTTGGACAGCAAACTTTTTTAGCAAGATAGATTATGTTATACCAACCTGCCTGAGAAATTTATGCACATTATAGTTATTCGAAAATATGTGTATTCTGTTTACTTCTAGATTAGGTAGGTACCTAAGTGCTACTTTCTAGTTGGGTACCTAGGTATATTTAGGTAATGGTAACATGACAACAATGTTTATTATACATTTACAGAATAACTTAAAATTAAATGCTGTGTTTTATTTTATTCCTATTTCCTCGTAGTAGTTTTGTTAACTTTATTAAGTTAACTAGTTAGTTCGTTTTAATTTAGTAAGGGAATGCCCTTATAAGTACAAAAAATACTTAATCCGTGGATGGCTTTGTTCGGATAACATTATTATAATTCAAGTTTTGGCGCTGAGACCTCATGAAAAATAATAGAAAGAAAAGAACCAGAAATGTTTCCCAATTGATTGCTAGATGGCGTTATAACTTTTAAGTAAATGAAGTATGGCCTTACGTCCTCTTCACTGGGTACTGAGAAACAGGAAAAGGGCAAACTTTAGGCAATGATTAAATTTAAATTACTTTTTATGTATGGCTGTTATGGCCCGACCACACCTAGTTCGCTGGCGGTAGCGATCAGTGAAACGCTGTCAAATATTCGCTGTCAAATCTCAAATCTGACAGCGATATTTGACAGCGTTTCACTGATCGCTACCGCCAGCGAACTAGGTGTGTTCGGGCCATTAAAGTTTAGCTTTTCTTTTGCTCGATTACCCTTGCTGTTTGAATTCAGATTATAATCTTAGCGCCCCTGTAGCGCCCCGACCACACAATGGACAAAACCAAAACCAACTGCGTGCGAACTTACTACGCTACGTTTTGACATTGACATATATGACAGATACTGACAACGACAACCAAAACAAAACCGGCGCTCTTATATTTACGCAATATTCACCACGGCATGTTTATCAAAACTTTTTTTTAATTTTAATTTGAGCTTTCTGGGTTAAAGTTTTCTGTAATATTCCACTATCTTTCTTCATCTTCTTTCTTTATTCTTAATCTGTAAGCTTATTTAAGTTAAATCTTACTGCATTCATAATAACACCGATTTTTAATTAAAGCTTTCATCATTTTTTAATAATAAGTTGATGATACACACTAGCAAACATTTAGCAAACATTTTTTTTAAGGAAGTCAAATCTTCTCCTGCCTTGGCTTTTACCGAATGCAACTAGCATGTAAAAAAAAAAGCGGTGTTTCTCACGACATGGAATAAAGGATAGTTAGTATGGGATAAGGTTCGGGATAGGGTGATGATGATGTTAGATTTCGTGAATCTAAGATATTTCCGAATTACAGATACGCTAGTAGTTACTATGACACGGGGTGCTTGCTACTAACTATTATCTATTCTGTGACGGTTCACAGAATAGATATTACAGATACGCTAGTAGTTACTATGACACGGGGTGCTTGCTACTAACTATTATCTATTCTGTGACGGTTCACAGAATAGATAATAGTTAGTAGCAAGCATCCCAAGGCGTTTTTCGTGACTGTAGATTTTATGAACTAGCGGTCGCCCGCGGCAGGCTTTGCCCGCGTAGTAGGCCATTGCTAACATCCATCCTGTGGAATGTTTGTTTTATTTACCTACATGATTTTGTAGATCTACTGCATTTAGTTAGGTATTATGAGTAAGGTGGGCACTGATGCAAACGAGCTTACCTGATGGTGGATTCAGAAGCTGAATACCTATGTTTAAAATGATTACCAGCTCTTAGGTAGGTAGGAGTTCTGTGTGTAAAATGGGACTTCTCAGCAAATAGGTAGATAGACTTGTCTACCTACATAGAGGTACCTTTTCATCATCATCATCATCATTAGGCCTACCTTATTTAGGTACCTACCTATTATGAATAAGGTAGACAAGGCACTGATGCCAACGAGCTGCGGCAAATTCATCATCCACACTTGATGTGCGGGCTGGTTTCCGCAAGGCCTCTAGTGGGCCCTTATTGCGTGGCGCTTGACACGAACGAGTTGCTCGAACTTTTGTAGGTTCTACAACACCCCGGTTTCCTCACGATGTTTTACTGGCATAGTGCACATACATTTTTCTACAGAAAAACTCATTGGTACACGACTGGATTTGAACCCACGACTAAGGATCGGAAGGCGGGTCCGCTACCACTAGACCACCAGTGCTCTCTGCCAACGAGCTTACCTGATGGTGGATTCAGAGGAGCGTGTAATCATAATACTTAATCATATGTATGTATAGGTAGGCGTTCTGTGTGATAATGGGACTTCTCAGCAAATAGGTAGGTATGTACTTATAGGTACTTAGGTAGGTAACATTGTCATCATCATTATTATACAGATTTGTATTTTGTAACAAATAAACTCAAAAACTACTGGACTGATAAATTTCTTTCGCCTCATTAATGCTGAATTATCCCCGAGTAGCATAGTTACATTATATCTAGTTTGAGCAAATGAAACCTACAGGAAATGAGTCTCTTTCACCAATAACTCTGCATCTGTAGTTTAGTAACTACTGAGTAGTTCGACAGTTGGTACAAATAAAATGAAATGAAATATATTTATTTGCAAGAAGTATGGTACAATTATAAGATCATAGGGTATGTAAAAAAGTGGCTCACATACTTCATCGGCGACCAATATACAAAATTCAAACAAAAAGTAGAAAATATAAGTTAAATTAAAATAAATCAGTGTGAGAATAATAACAATAATCAATTCAGAATAATAATTCTTAAAGAAAATATAAAATAATTAAAATGAAATCTTTAACGCTATAAAAACATTTATACAACATTGTAGATTATCTTTAGTAGGTAGTTACTCCATCACACACATATAGCAAGTTTCTTCATTCACAATCTGACCTATCACACTTTTGGCAGGGTTATAAACACACATCACACACCCACTAAAGTCGGGTCTACCACCTTCTAGCGCTAAGTTTGACACACATCTTCAGCCCACTGAAGATGAAAGCCCACGAGGTGGTCTGGCATGCGGCAGAGGTGTCCAGCCCTGAAGAATTAAATGTTCTTCTCATTATTGATGACTGCCCAGTTGTAACTATGCGTAGGAGTTGACTATGAGCGGTTGGTTCCCAACGCTGCTGGAGGTATTGGAGTCGTCTGTGCTGTAGGAAATGGTAAATACTCTTCAGATGATAATAATAAGACAGATGATTAATTACCGATGCTGTTGCAGCCATCGCATTTCTGTCTTATTTAATATTCCGGTGGATTTTATTTCGTAAATTATTAGCTCGTATCTCGAAATAGCCTAGCAAGAAATATAGAACAGTAGCAAGCAGAAGCAAGCATGACATTGACCTCTTGATATTTGACAGTTTGAGATGTCAGTTTTGACAGTTTAAATATAAGATTTACGCACACAAATGTAGATATACATACGTATACGCACACATACACCATAGAAATCTGCTTCTTCTTTTTTCGTGAAAATAAGATCGGCCAAACAAAACATCAACTCAACAAACTAAACAAATACCTAGTCGCTCCTCCACGAAATTAGTGTTTTTATTTTACAGATTTTAATTTAATAAATTCGAATCTACATTACACAGTCGAACAAACCTAACACTCGTCGCGCAAATAATTCATAGAACAATAGAATTATAGCATACCATACACGCATGACTGCGCGCGACAAAAAGTGAGAGTCGAACGAGGTTACCGCAGGCGCGTTGATAGCATTGGACATTCACAAATTTCCAGTTTGACTCCACCCGTCCGCAAGTCATTTCAGTTTGTGGCTAACTGTGACCACTGTAAGTCGTTATAATGGCCAGCGGGAGAATCGTAGTTTACGGAGGACGGGGCGCTCTCGGCGCGGCGTGCGTTAACCACTTCAAATCCGCCAACTGGTGGGTCGCCAACATTGACCTGAACGTGAACGAGAGTGCCGACTTCAACATCACCGTGCCTAAAGACGCGTCGTGGGTCCAGCAAGAAGAACACGTCGTGAACGAGCTCGCCTCGGCCCTACAAGGTCAGAAAGTGAATGCTGTGATCTGTGTCGCCGGCGGCTGGGCCGGCGGTAACGCGAGCAAGGACCTAAGCAAGCAGGCGGATCTAATGTGGCGCCAATCCGTATGGAGCTCCACCATTGCCGCCACCGTCGCCTCCAAATACCTCGCCCCTGGCGGTCTACTCGCCCTGACTGGAGCTAAAGCCGCTTTAGAAGGAACACCTGGCATGATTGGCTATGGCATGGCTAAGGGTGCGGTCCACCAACTCACAAGATCTCTCGGCGTCAAGGATTCTGGACTCCCTGAAAACTCTCTAGCAGTTGCCATCATGCCCGTGACATTGGATACTGAGATGAACCGCAAATGGATGCCAAAAGCAGACTTTAGTACATGGACCCCGTTGACCTTTGTTGCTCAACTGTTCGAGAAGTGGATCAAGGGTGTTGACAGGCCTGCTAGTGGCAGTCTGGTAGCTCTTGTCACTAAAGACAATATTTCTGAACTGATTGTTGAATAACTTGCCAATAGTTTTAAGAATATTTTAAGTTATAAGTACAATTTGTAATGATTGGCTCTGTTGTGCAATGACTTTCACAAATAAGATCATAATGTGTTTTGTTGGTAAAAGACAATAAGGGATCAAAATCTCATATTTATCTATTAATGTTTTGTGATGTATGTTAATGTTGTCAGTAGTTTGGATGTTTATTGGTGCAACATAATCCCCTTGATGTGATATTATATTGAACTATAATAAAATAAATGTTTTTGTGAAGCATCACTGTATCTATTCTTTATCATAACAAAGTGAATGATGTAATTTGGTGACCCCTAGCTATCAAGTTCACTAAGTTATCGTGTTCCTAAGAGCATGTTAATTTTAACTTCTTTTTAGACTTACCACAGTATATTAAAATACATAGGTCCTTTCTTCATTTCATAGAGAACTAAAGGGGCGTCCCTTCCCCCCCCCCCCCCCCCCCCCCCCTTAAACAATTTGTCTCTCTCACGTAATTTGTGGACGCCCCCTAATGTCAACAAAAAAGTACATAGATCATTAGATTTGTGTAATTTAATTGAAAACGAGGCTAAAACGTACAAAAAATAGCAAGTTTTACTGAGAACTCCGTTAAGTGCGTCACAGAATTCGTAATGCCCACAGATTTACTGGTATTTCCCCAAATGAGTCAATAGGTATTTGTCTCTAAATTTTCTTAAGTTATCCTTGAGGATAACATCATCCATCTTTAAGCAAGAGGAATTTTCGTAGTGCCAGATCGCAAGCAACAGGTAAGTCGCCCCGGTCCATGTGGTGAGGAAACTAGCATCGTCTTTAGGATCGTGTTTGCCATTCGAGAACCTTTATTCAACAAGACTTTTATTAAGATTTAGGTTCTGCGAGTTTGGTAAGTTAAAGCTTTGCGAAAGGCAAACGCCTTATAAAAATACAAGGCAAAGATCAGTTTAGCGTAGCTAAGATTTTTTATATTGCTAATGTTAGGTAAAAGATAAAGAAGCTAAATAAATAATGTATATTCAATTGAATCTTATGGAACACTCAGTCCTAATAGGTGTACCTACTTATTACCAGGAAGAGATCGTTCAGTGATAAGACTGCCCATTGTACATCGCTTTAATTTAAGTATGTCCTATTTAGTGGCCTTACTTATAAAAATATGTCAAATATGGAAAGGCCTATGTCTAGCAGTAGACTTTTTCAGGCTGATGACGATGATCAGTGGAAGAAGTACTAAAGTATTATAGACAATCCACACATCACTATCTAGCTAGCTCCAAATCCAGTAGGTACTATGGGCACCGTATAGCTGAAATACATATTAGAATATAATATAAAAAACACACAGAAAACAAATATCTATGTACTACACAAATATTAGTTCTCGGTGGGGATCGAACTCACGACGTATGGCGCAGAAGGCAGAGCTACTATTACCAACTGAGCAGAGAGACCAGCCAAAAATAGATAGTGGCCATTCAGTGACGGATATTATAGTCGGGATAAAGTAGGAAATTAAACTAGATTATTTATAAATTATAAAATCGTTTATTTCATAACTAGCTGCATTCTATAAACTTAGCTAAACTAAGTATCTACTTACTCTATTTTTTATACGCATAATCCCCAGTTATAGCTACAATTAACTATAAACCGGGGACTTTGGTGCAGCTAATTAACTATCTATTCAATATTTTGATTCTTACCTAATTATTATTAAGATACAGTAGGTATTATCTTTACTGTGAATAACCTAGGTACGTTATAAATAAATTAACACTTAGCTATTGAAGAACGTTAAATTTTCGTATATTTTTCATCGAACATTTATTTTTTGCTCTAATACATACCTAAAACTGCTTCTAAGAATTTTAAAAATATAATCTCAGCATGGAACAGAAAAAACTATAGGCTCAAGTAAGAACGAACTTTGCTATGACAAATACGCTAGGTATTCAAAAAAGGAAAGAATATTTAATTTGTGGTTGGAGATACCTAATTGAAATTAACACATAAATAAACAAGTTTCGAACAATTTATGTAAGAATGCCAATGTGACTAGACTAGATTTATATTGCGCTATAAGCGCAGTAGATTAGGTACCTCCTATCTGTATTTTATTTGAGAATTCTAAGCAAGCTAAGCCTAAGAAAGTCACTAGGTTTTTTTTATTTAGTAGAACAAGAAATAACCTATGTACAAAGACGTAAAAAGCTTCTATAAACAATTACTTATCAAAAGATTTACTGAAAAAATAATTATAATAAATAATCGGGCATAACTATCGAAGCAAAAAGTTGAGCAAAAGAGTTAAACTATCTTATCAGCCATATGAGGCAGCAGACGAAGGCAAGACCTTAAGACTCCTCCTACAGTCAAAATCGTAAAGGAAATCGCTGTGACGTGTTCTGATCAGCCAACAACCGCTCTCACAGTATTCCTCAGTAGGTCTGACACTAGTTCCGTGGTGCGGATGATCTTAAACCCAATCTGGTCTATGAAGGTAATGGCTGTGGAGTATGGAGGAGGCAGTTCGGAGGTCGGCCGTAATGGGAAACGAGTCTGCATCGTGCTGGGAACTGCTGCCCAGGTCAGTAGTGATGGCCTGGAAAAAAATGTGTGGTTATTGATTGAAAACTTTTGAAAATTAGGCTGGCATGCATGTCGAAGCTCGAATCTCAATAGAACATCCTAGATTCACGCATGTTGATTATAGTGAAGAAGTAGTGAAGTGATATCCTGATTATGTGTAAATTTTTTTTCATTTTTTGTTCAGGAGCCTGTCTCAAATAGTTTTTTACGTATTTACATAAATTCCTTGCCTTACAGCGCAAAAGGCAGAGCATCATTAGAACACGTATTGACCTTTTTTCCTGCTGGATTCGGTCGACTAAGCTGTGAGGATGGTATAGGTGCTGGGCCAGCCTATTCCATCTAAAACCCTGACCATGGCGTCCCGAAAGTAGGGGCATGAGTAAACACCAGTTGCCCCTGACGTTAAATAAACGGCCATCAGAACAGCCATCATCAGAAGTTGATGGCTTTTTCAGAATTTGTAATTCTTTATTGTCTCTACCATAATTTTTCATCGCGTTTTTTAGATGAAGGTTTCCTGAATCTCTTGAATCAAAGTTTGGTAGTTTGGAAGTTTGGTGCGGAGTATAGACCGGCATAGTTCTTGCAAAGTTAGACTTTAGTGAACATCATCTAAACCTCTGCATTTTTCAGACAATGTAAAGATGTCCATAGAAAGCTATATTAGCGAACTCCTCAGTAGTTACTTAGGAACTTTTTGTTAGCCGTAGTTTTTTATCGAACGTTTCGGTCCATTTTCAAAATTAGAATATCAAGACAGGCGAAACAACAGAACAAGCTAGCGTCAGTTTTTTCTCGGTCTCGCGTCTGTGCGGACCTGAATAAAAAGCTCATTGAAGAAGTGCTGTGTTTTTTAATTAAACCTCTCGTCAGAAGGAAGTTTTGAAGGCCTGCGCGCACCTAGTTCGCTGGTGGTAGCGATCAGTGAAACGCTGTCAAATATTCGCTGTCAAATCTCAAATCTGACAGCGATTTTTGACAGCGTTTCACTGATCGCTACCGCCAGTGAACTAGGTGTGCGCAGGCCTTCAGAGGGGCTATTCTGACTTTTGCAACACCATTTTTGGTGTCGTGTAAGACATAAGGTGTCGTGTTAGCGTTTTGTAAAGAGGTTTTAACCTCTTTACAATCCCGATTTTGTATGAAAAACGATGAGCGCCTCTGACGGGCTTTGCGAGAAATAATATTGCTACGTATCTTCACCTTAGACAATTTAGATCAGGACCTGCCTTGCATGGATCTTCCCCTCTGCCAAAAGGTACAAGACTAATGAATCTGACATATCTAGCACGTTTATAAAAACCACTTCGTAATCGATCTTTATCAGTGTCAGTATCGGTATCGCGGTGAAAGGACCTCTTCTAAAAATGCCAACATGTGCAGTTGCAGTGTGAAGTCCAACACATCAAGCTTGTAAAAGAATGGTGTAACATTTCATATGTAATTATTTTTTTGCATAATTAATGTTTTTTTCTATTAAAATAATGTGAAATTGTTGTGCGGCGTTTAGCTCTAGAACATCGATTCAGTATACGATTATACGAAAAAGATCGAATCGCCTCGAGTTTCCTGCCGTCAATTATCCGCATTTAATTTTCAACCTTATCACAAAATGAAATAGACTATAATTGCGAAATAATCTCTAATTGCCAAGCAATTTTAGTCACTAGCAAAAATTTAAAATTGTAACGAGACTACCTATGACGTACCTATGAACTCCCTACGAGACTAGTTGGCATTTCAAAAATGAATTTTTGACCTTACAGATTTAGATATTAAGTCGATTTGGCTTTGAATTTTTCCAGACCTGACAGGCCCGAGACATCAAAACCCCGCCCTCCGGTAGCGAGACTAGTGATAGAGGTGGATAAATGTTTACACACAGTTTTTTATCGATATCGATAAAAGCACGGGTGTTCTAGCGAGTAGATTTGTCTTAGCTTTCTGATTGGTTGTGGGTTCAAATCCAGTCGTGCACCAACGGATTGTGTTGAAGTTGTAACGTGTTATTTTATACATAACATTACGTAGCCTACATGTTTAATTTAACAATGTAGCTGTTGAACAATTTAGGAACTTAAAAAACTTTTAACTTTATACCTTGTGGAAAAACCAGCCCGCACATTGGAGTGCGGAAACCGCACACCAAGTGCGGATGATAAAATTTGCCAATTTGCGTATTCGGACATCCAAAAGCATAGCATTTGACACAAATTTAGTTCCAAACATTTATTTATCCCACCTTTTATAAGATGGATAGTTTTTGTGACCTTTTACCTTGAAAAACTAACGTAGTCATCATAGAATTTCATGTTATTTTTGAAATAACTTTTAGAACACCTTTATGACGGTGTATACGAGTTTCCAGCTTATTCGCTCTTATTCTGAGGTTGACCCCATATTGGTTCTAAAATGATAAGTTTATTTAGGCCAAATAAAAACATCGATATCTTTGATTTTAAGCTCAGAAAATTTATCAATCTCTATGAAAGTGTCAGTTTTGAGTAGTAATGCTGCCAACTTAATCAAGATGTAGTTTGTCGAGATTTGGGGTAAAAATAGGTTCTTAGTGCAAGTAATGAGTAACATACAATAAAGGATTTGTCCCTCATGGCATCCTAGAGAGCTGGCTGTAGTTTTAGTGTTGTCCAGTCCAGATCAATTGAACGAAATGAACTAGTCTGCCTGTGATATTCATTCATTAACAATTATACATTTGTGTCTGAAAAATAGTACATAATAAGCAAAAATAATATGAGTCATATCTTAAATTAAATAATTATCAAAGAAATTGTTATCAAATAATACCAGCAATGTCACTTCATATTTATAAAATCATCAGTAGAATAAAAACACCCTTTCAACAAAAGCTGCTTTAGTCTAGTTTTGAATAAATGTAGACTGTCTATTATTTTAATGTCAATACGTAAATTATAATATAATTAAAAGGCCTGATATCTATAAGATCATTAAGGAACATGCCAAAAAATATTGGTAACTGCCCCGGATTCTGTAACAACTTCTTGTTTACCAAAAATGCTTTTTATCTCTACGAATTGTTTTATATTCGTAAGGTATATACATAAACAGATTAAGTACGTCACCTCTGATACCGTAGTGTTCTAGCTTAGCAATCAGTAATTTATGATTTTATAGTATCGAAAGCAGAAAAAAGATCACACACAACAACACTTTCATTTTATTAGTAAGATTTGTAACAACATCGTTCACCAAATAGTCTATAGCATCTACCGTACCTACATTCACCTGGTAGCCAAACTGTCGTTCATATAGAGTTAATTTTTAAATGTGATACTAACCTATCTCTGATAAGTTTTCCAAAAACTTTAGAAACAATAGGTAGCAACGAGATAGGCCTATAATTTTTATATTGTTTGTCTTGAACATAAATAATACCCGACGACCATTAGTGCCATGAAATCTAAAATAATATTCAGAATGAATATTTAATAAATAAATCTTACTGACTTCGGAAGCCTTACATTCTTTCATACTTGGATACAGTTATGCATAAGGAGTCCAAGCGCCAAATTTCATTTTTTGATTTTTTCGCATTTTCGTAATCACTAGGGCATAATTAAGCCATAGAAAAAACACTCTTGCAGCCAGCTTCACTCTAAGTGGTATTTTTTGATACCCAGTCCAAGCGCCTTCTATAGCAAACTAAGTATTTTGAAATGCAATACAAGTCCAACAACCAATTTAAAACTAACAACCAAATTTTATGATGAAAAAGCACATTTCCATTAAACATTACTAGTCCAAACGACGTAGTGTTACGCATCAGTAGTCTACGCGACAGTTGTTTGTAACTTCTGAACGTAATCTTTGTTTGGGTGGAAGGAGAGGCTGGCAGAAGAACCCAAGATGTTTAAGGAAGCACATATTATACTAGTTTACTAAAGTCAAAAACTTAATTCTTTGGTCAACTTAATTGTTGCGGAGAACAGAATAAAAAAAATAAAGGCCAGAATACACGTATAAAGATAAAGATTAAAATATTTTATTGTAAAACTGTGTATAAAAGATCTTAAAAGTAATTATGTTCCAACAGCTTACCTATTTCGGGCGTACAATATAGCAAAAAAGTATAAAAATAGACCTGATGATCTCTCCTCGAAAAGCACCCTATATTTCTGAAACTGCAATTAATACTTTATACTCCACAAGACTAAAAGAAAGTTATGGCAAGCTGCAGAACAAAGAATCACAAATACTGAAGAAAAGGAAAAAGCTATTGTCAACAGAAAAAAGATAACAGTGGGCGAGAAGGTCAATAATAATGGGTTAAGAATAAACCAGATAAAGGAAACCTAAAATCATCCATTGCCTCATTATGTCAAGGCAGGAGCAGTAGAAGAGGAAGAAAGCTTAGAAATTGATGTAAATAAAAGAAAGGGTAGGAAAGGACAAAATGTTTCAGAGAAAAAACTAAAAGATTTAAAATCACTGTTTCATAATATCCCAAACGACGCTATAGCATTTGACAAAGATTTGATTTCTGATGACACGATTGAAGATGATATTGTTGTTGAAGGTGTTGATGGCCATTTAGGTTTTTGATCCGGAACTTATTGAAGAAGAGTAGATTTATATATTATTTACCTACTCCATCCTACATCCTACCCGATATGTTCTGGGTTTGGGGTTGGTGTTGACCAATAATATCACCAATCATTTTTCTGTCTGTCTGAAAGCTGAAGATATATCTGAGATAGTCCTTATCTTGTTTTAAATTATTATTGTTTATTAAATATATTTATAACATATTTTTTAGATAATTATATTGTTTTATTTTCTGGACATACTATCAGTGCCATTTTCATAGTTTTTTATTTATTTTTATCAATCCTCTGTAACATCTAATATAAGATGCTGAGTAAATACGGAAATTCAAGGGTTTTTTATTAAACGATAGGAAAATAGTCCAGGAAACATTTTTATGTTATAGGTACTTATACTCATTTTGCAAAATGAGTACATCATATTAATTCGTTTCCACGTGCACTTAAAGCTAATCTTCCAGAATAAATAATTATTTTGTCTCTTGGACTCGTTTTGCAAAATGAGAACATCATATTTATTAGGAGTCCAAGTGCATTTTTAACGATATATTCCAAAATAAAAACTTTTTTTGTGTTTTTTTCTTGTAACATGTTAAATTACAAATATAAGCTTCGATGTACATAGATTTACTTTCTGACGATGCAAATGCAAATCTTCTACCAATAAAAACGCGTTTATGTAATTTCCCAAAAAACTGAAAATGGCGCTTGGACTCACTATGCATAACTGTATCCACTTAACATAGGGTAAAATAAAATGATGATACGGCATCACTGTTGTGGTTCTCTGTATTTTGAATGTGTGTCACCTGTTTATACAGTAAACTTGAACTAGTGTTAAAGATTTGTATTTGTGTGCGTTCATAACAACACAAATAATTGTTGTGTGTGTTACGATCGTTTGAATGTGTGTCGCTTTCGTTTCAGTGTGTGCTTTCCTCGTCCCCCTCAAAATATGGCAGAAAAATTTGTTAGGCTGAATAGATGCAAGGCAAGTCCTTAGGTTAAATTGTCTAAGATCTTCACTTACTATTGCTAACACCGGTGATAGTCTATCGTCAACACCAAAATCGTACTAAATCTTTTCGTTAGCTTCACGATTCTGACGGTTTTTGTGTAAAATGCTATTCTTAGTTTCGGAATGTATTTGACAGCTTCACGATCGATCAATCAAAATGAATTAGTAAACAAACATTTATTTGTGCATTTTTGAAGTCAATAATTGCTTTTGAGAATGTCTGCAAGATGTTATTTTGCAATGCGGATGGTCGAGAAAAACCGGGTTCGTAAATTACGGGAACTGCGGGCTGGTTTACGGAAAGCTTTCAATCCTATCGAAGATCTTCCGGAGACCATACTTTGTCGTCGCTATCGTTTGTCCAAGGTTGCCTTCGCGTTCTTATGCGAAGAGTTGCGACAGCATAACGACCTAAAGTCTTCGCAGCGCGTGAGCTTTGAATTAAAGGTGAGTTATGTTATTTTCATTAATGTGTACCTACCACCTAAGATTACCAACCCGGTATTACTGCTTATGTAGGTACGTACAAAGGTGTCCCTCAGGAAAACATCCTAACTATATGGTAACTATTTAAGTACTTTAGATTTTTACATAGAAGATACCTATTTTTGTTTGAGCTTCGTAATAAAAATTATCAACATCATTTCAGGTGACTCTGGATACCCACAGTGGCCTTGGCTCATGACACCATTCTTAAATGTTACTGCAACTCCCCAGAAAGAATGTACAACCAGAAGCATATGAAAGCCTTGGTCACAATAGAAAACACTTTTGGCTGGTTAAAAACAGTTGGCGTTGGGCAAGGATAGGGTCTTGCACTACAAGCCAAACAAATGTGCACAGATCATACAGGCTTGTTGTGTACTTCTCAACTTAGGCCTTGATTTTGATTGTTCAGATCCCGAAGAAGATCTAGTTATCAAAAGCCAACATGTGAATTATTTGCAATGTCTGTACCTACCTACTATTTTCGTATCTTATTTTTATATGCTGTGTAGGTACTTTACTATTACTAAGCGTAGCGTGTGCGTGTTTTGTAAAAAGATCATACAAAAAAAGTAGGAACGAAGCCGTAGTTTGTTGCCTGTTCTTCTAGGCTTGGTCGCGTGGAACTGGCACCTAGACTCACTTAGCTTTAAGACGTTTCAAAGTGATCTTAGTAATACTGCAGAATAAATTCTTTTTTTTTATTTGAGTTTTAATTTAAATACGCCCTATACTCCAGATCGGTTTTAATAAATAAGTCTCCTGAGTTTGCTCGTGCGCGGCGTCGTGCTGGTGAGCGGTGGTGGCGGCGACCACGCCGTGGTGAAAAGCGCCGGCGAGGTGATGGTGCTGGATAGTGAAGTATTACATAACATCAGTGTAAATGTCTTTAGGGATCCGTAGTTCTGGATATCAGAACAGAACATATATATAGAGTATATAGCGTCTCAATTCATATTATGCTGAAAGCCCGCAGAATTCTAAGGATTTTTGGTAAACCAGATCTTAAAAAAGTCGAATACAACAAGAGTTACCTACGATTTGGCACGAAAAAAACTTCAAATGCTTCTCCTGTAGGCCTACCATGAGCTCTGTCAGGCTCTGTCTCTGGTTCTGGTTTTGAGTCTGTGTGAGTGTTGACTAAATAAATCCTAGCTCAAAACGTCATACACACAGTATAATGCACTGGTGAGCACTCACACAGACTCAAAACCAGAGCCAGACAGAGTTCATGGTAGGCATACTGAACAATCGTGAATTGTCAGTCAATTGAACCAGCAGTCATCTTTATGGTCTTTATTTTGAGGAATCTATGCCCGATCCATGTTGACAACTTGCTAAAAAAGAAGACTTCGTGTTAGATTCATTGCGGCCAACATCGAAATGTTTGCGTCTTATCACCATGTCAATTTGCCTAGGGTAGCACGAACACGAAGTAAAAAGTGAAGCTAACACCCAAAAGCTTGTCAATTCTTGGAATAAGCCCTCAGGAATAGAGGCGCAGGTAGCGCCTCACTTAAACTATTATGAATCTAGTGATAACGAACAAACGCCACATAACTTTTATTTACAAAGATACAGATATTTCCAAAATGTACAATATACACACGAAGCAGTTGAGCTATCTAACAGGCCGTTGCAAAAGCGATCTTTACAGAGATAGCTCAACTGGTTCAAATCAGTGCCAACCAGAAGCTATCCAAGACTGGCTACATTGCTTCGCTGAATAGCAATGCTGATGCGCTGCGTCAGATATCTAGTTTATATCTGTTTTATATATTTTTATACCTCTATAGCCCTATTAATAAAAATATGTCAAAAGATAAGCTGTGCTTAAACTATTGCCATCTTTTACCACTGGGTAATGACAAAAAGTGACAGGGCTAACTTTAAACCATGACTAAATTTAAATTGCGTTTATTATTACGGCTGCTAAAGTCTAAGCTATCTGTATAAAGGTTTATATTATTGTAACTCACGAGTTGTATTTCATGCCACTAAAAAATTGTGTGCCTTCTGAATTTAAATCATAGGACTTAAGATTCATAAATATTAGCAAAAAATTACAAAAAGAGGGTAAGTTCATCATTATTGCAGAGTTCAAGAGTTCCATCCTCATTTTCTTGAACTTAGAATTAGACTGTTACGATGTTAAATAATTTAAGTTAAAAAAACTTGAAAAACCGACTTCATTGTCAAACGGCTAAACCGATTTTAATCAAATTTGTTTGGGACAATCTGGACGTAAGAATAACCTTCCAAATAAAAAAATAATTTTCTAAATCGGTTCATAAATGACGGAGGCATGCAGTTACAAACATAAAAAAAATTATTTAAAAAAAATGGCAACACCGATTTTAATAAAATTAAAATGGGACCAATCTGGAAGCAGTACCTTTCAGATAAAAAAATATTTTTTCAAATCGGCTCGAAAATGACGAAGTTAACCAGTAACAAACATTAAAAAAAAAAAAAAACATACAACTGAATTGAGAACCTCCTCCTTTTTGATTGGAAGTCGGTTAAAAATATAGCCAGCTTGGTTCTCAAACTCAAAGTAAAAAATAGTTTATTTATTTGAAATAAAAAAAATCCAAGCTGAAGTGGAACTGGGGCTCAATTCTAGACCAGTGACTTTTTTGTCACGGTAGATATATATCACAAGAACTGTTAAATTCACTAAAGAAACTGACAGTTCTTGTGATATATTATCTAAATTAAGAATTACTAAGAATTGAGCCCCTAGGCTGGTCATGTATGCCGTATGCCAGGTGAGCTGTGGGTTCCCTGACCCAGCGAGAAGGCGACGCGAGGAGCTTGATGTTTTCCTTACGGACTGGACAGGTATTAGCCAACGATCGCGATGTCTGAAGGGAATGGGGGAGGTATTTGCCCAGCAGGGACCCAGAGGGCAAATAATAACTATAATTTGAAATGCAAAGACCAAATCAAGCAAGGTGAGTATTGAGCCAGTTCCACGCAAGGAAGGCTAAACTAGAAGAATAGGCAAGAAACTACGGCTTGGTTCCTACGGTTTTTATTCCTCTTTGAGTTCCTCTTTTTGATTACTCGGTCTTTCCCAAAGATAAGATTATTGGAAGATATTTTTTCATGCGATTATAAGAAGCCATGTTTTTTTTTATACAATGCAATAAAATAAATAAGTTCATGCAATAATATTAAAGCCCATCATAGCTCATTCCATGGATTTGTGTATTCATATTTACATATTTTTTTCTCACAAACTTATGTATACAATTCAATGACCAAGGAAACGATAGGAGCCTCTCGAGGCGCACTTATCCCTTCACCACACTTGGTTCGAAAGAATCAGTGCCACGCTAAGAAGATGACCAAGGATGATTTATGCGCTATTTTCTGTGATATGGTGGCATCTGCTGAAGCGAAACTTAATTGGACTTACTGTTTAATCCATTAAACCATAAATTGCATAAGGTCAATAGTTTCACCAGAAAACTTTGCGTTTGGACTTGCTCGCTAGGCGGTTTTCTCCGCATTGACCTTGTAGAAAATAAAAAATAAAATAATAATAAATTCTTTTGTAACATTTTGCTTCATTTATTTTTGATACTGACAGTACAAGCTAAGCTATCAAGCTTGAGCGTTTACCGGTCATCAATATAAGTATCAATATTAACCAGCAAAAAACAACACAATTTTATTAAATTAAAATAACGGTTCACGCACTTGATAATACCGTAATATTTAAATAGGCATTCCATAAAAAACAAATAAGTGGGTATAAGTACCAATTTATAATAATATTGTATGATAGTATAAACTTATAATAATATTGTAGTACTCGTAGGCAAACTACCTAACTACTTGTTTTAAAAATACAGTTACATTATCTAAGTGGAAACCAATCTATCAAATACGAGTAAAAGACAACGGTATTTAATATTAAGAAGGTATGTACACATAGGCGTAATTCAATATAGAAGTAATCACAAAATAAGTACGTAGTGATCAATAAATCAAAATTAATTTGCAGCCGCTGCAGAATTATTGTTAAGAGTATGGGTATGCAAAAGACATCAACGCGCTTCACTATCACTGTTGGGCTTATTCTGATTTTCAACATTATTTTGTCGACAGCCTACATCTATTGTAGATGATTTATATAGCGTCAGGGGCAACATTTGTTTACTAGTGGCCCTACTTACGGGACGCTATAGTGCCCGGGGGAGGATTTTAGATGGAATAGCTCGCTAACGTTATTAGTTCTCACAATCTCATCGTTTCTCCACACGAAATCGGGGCTTACGAATACGCTGACGACAAAACGACTAATGATGTTAAAAACTCAGAATAAGCCCTCTCCTCTATTATTAACTCACTGGAAAGAAAGGTGAAAGACCGCTCATTGTATTTAACAAATAAGTTTTTCAATCTTCTATCAGCAAAACTAATACTACTTAGCAATACGTTCAGCAAGCGATGAATAAGAATTACTAAAAAAGATTTCATAAATCAATTTTGGTAGAATATAAGCTAAGTATAAGATGGTTTTTGATTTTTGGTTGTTCGATTCCGATACAAACTGAATTTACACAACTATGGGCAAACAAAGTATAAATGTACATTGAAATAGCTGTAATAGAATTTTACAGTGGTCTTTATTGCCGGCCAGATATATAAAGTTGGAGAAAACTGTAGGATAACAGAAATATTAATAAAAAACCAAAAAGTAATTTTTTCGTCATTCTTTCTAACGGGTACTAGCTTTTAGCATAGAGTCAATTTTGTACATCACTGTTTCAAAATAGACGTAAAAGCCTGTTAGTTCTTTTTCTGAAGCCCCGACTGCCACGACCAACGGCTGACACTCCAACTTTATATAACTGGCCGGTATTATGGACCACTGTAAAAGCCTATTACAGCTATTTCAGTGTACATTAATACTTTATTCGCCCATAGTTGTGTAAATTAAGTTTGTATGGAAATCGTACCCCCTTAAGGAACTTCACACTATTGATCGCTATTGTTGTACCTAATAATCATTTCGCAAAATAATTATAGGTATGACGCAAACTTTGCTGGGAATTTCTGATTTTGGATGTAAAACCTCAAATTAATTTGAGAACACAAAACGTAATTCAGTTTTTATTTGAAGCTATAATTCTGTGACGTTTTTCTGTCTGTTTACTCGGTTATGGATCAATCTCGGAAAGTACTGAATATATTGTATTTTTCATAACGCTATTTAGTCTTGTAATAAGAGTCTCCAGTGTAGTCTAAGCAAAGCTTGTACTTTGGGAGCTATGTAACTGATAGAATACTTTTTATACCAATATAATATAGTATAATTGATAAAAATATGATATACATATAAATACGATATAGTATTTATATATTTTAGTAGCAGTAGAGCTCTTCGTGAAGGGCTCGTTCGGGGAAATGCTACCACCATGCCTATTTCTGCCGTGAAGCAGCATCGCTGTGTTTCGGTTTGAAGGATGTGGGTGCGGGTGAAATTACCGGCACGTGAGGCTGGAGCCTAATTCTCGGCTCATCTCGGATCATTTTGCAATTTTATTTTATTGCTTCTTTTCGAAGAGAGAATGGATGATTTCCTTGAGTAATTCATCGACGACCTCATCGTAGAAGCCTCGACAGCTACGATATACGGAAAACGTAGAAAAAGTGCGGGGTTGTGCAATGCCAATATGTTTTTAATGGACATTGAAAATCTCGGTCGGCCCGAGAATTAGGCTCCTGAACAGAGTATGCCTCAAGTTGATGAACGCAGGGCAGTGCATGGTAGGGTACGTTCCTGACGTGCGTGACCTACGAGGCAATTGTTATAGGCGATGGTTACCACACATCATCAGGTCATATGCTTGTTTCATCCAGTTAAAAAAACATCATGTGTTCATCACGCAAATGTTTGTTCTCAGTAGGGATCGAACCTACATCGCATGAAGCAGGGTTACTACCAAACGAGTTGAGATTTGACTGTAAATAAAAAAATAGACATACTTAGGCCGCACGGTGGTAGGCCACATGGTACTAGATGGTCTCATGGTGGGCGCGACTGTTGGCTGCGTGGCGCCCGCTGCTGCGGAGGGACTGCCCATCATCACCTCATCATCACCACCAAACCTGGAATAAATGAAAAATATATGGTATTTACTACATTTATTTACATAATTATTATACATTACTTACAAAAACTATTACAAAAACATGAAATAATTAAAATAAAAAAATACATTTTATAAGAAACTAGATTATTTAATAATGAACTCCGTTTTCCACCTGTAGGTATTACAGGTAGAAAACAAAGTTCAGATCACCGACCGCAGGCAATGTGCACAAAAGGCTGGCAACGTTACCTCTTTGAATAGCTTAGGCTAATTCTTTGCCCTATAGGTAAGCGCCAGCCCTTTGGTCACCAGTCTCAAGCACCAGCCTCTTGGATAATTCTTCGAATAGAAGCCTTGTATTAACTAAATATTAAATACTTTCATATACTAAATTTATAAAACTTGACTTCATGACCGAACTATTCAACTGATTTTGGTCACATGTCTATGAGATCAATGTGGAAATATAACTTCTAAAATCTTTCAAATCAGGTCATAAATGAAGATATTACGCGATAACAATAAATTAAAATAACAATTAAGACACTACTAAACCTACCGGACATCATTTTTTAAACGAAGTCGTGGCTCTGTTATAAAAATAAGTAGGTATATAAGTATATTTTTTAACAAAATAAAGATAAATAAGTACCTTTGTGCTAAAAATGTTACAAAAAAGAGGCCTTTACCACAGTTTATGTTTTTATTGTTTTAACAGCAAAAAAACTAACTACCTGTGTAAGTATTTAATTACATATAACCTTGAATTACATTCTATTTCAAATGATGTTTCGTTCCGGTAGTTTAAATATATTTTGAGTTTCCTGCATAAGTATCTACCTAACTAATAATAAAATCACTTCTCCTTCAATCACTAATCACTGACCCCGAGTAATTTTTTTGATAAGGAGGACTTTTCTCATTTCAATGATAATGGTGTTTTGAACAATCCTACTTATTTTCGGCTAAGTGCGAATTTTTGTAACCTACTATACCCTATTTTTTATTTATTTATTTTTTGTACCCTATTTTTTGGTCTAATTTGACCGGACTATATTTTTGGCGAACTATTCATGCATAGTATCTTACATGTATTCTATAAGGCCTGTGCACACCTAGTTCGCTGGCGGTAGCGATCAGTGAAACGCTGTCAAATATCGCTGTCAAATTTGTCAGCATTTCACTAGTCGCGATCGCCAGCGGCATAGGTACGCGCACTTGCGCAGGCCTTTTAATCGTTGTAGCATCTTTGCGTGTTTACAGAATAATTGGTTACGCGTTTTGTCAAAACACGGTTTGGCAAACTGGTTTGGGCTAATTGTATAAGTTTAATTGGTAGTACTAGGTAGTTGTATTTTTAAATATTTACCTAAACTATTTGTCTACGAATTGGTAGACAAAATAAGATCATATACATAAAAATCTTAATTTTAAAGGATTCGTTTTTTCAAGAATCTCTCTTTTAGATCTCTTTTAGATAGATAAATAGAAGAGATTTTTTTTTAGAAAAAAATGAATTGCTGTTCGTTAGTCGTGCTAAAACTCGAGAACGGCTCGACCGATTTGGCTAATTTTGGTCTTGAATTATTTGTGTAAGTCCAGAGAAGATTTAAAAGGTGAATTAATATATTTAACGGGGCAAAAGAAGCCGCTGGCGGACGCTAGTAATAGAAAAAATAATTAAAAGCATTGCTGTCATGTTATCGCGGTGTTATTGCCTTGATGTGGCCGGGCCTTTTCTTAGGTGTTACTTGTTATATAAAATCGTGACCATATTTTTTGTAAACATATTTTTACCTTCATCATAATTTTAAATGTGGTTTTCAAAAATAAATAAATTAAATCACCAACGTCACCTTAACTTTTTTTGGCTATATTATTATGGCTGAGCAAACAAAAACAATAAGGTTATTAACACATTTTATTTTTGCTAATTCTGCAACTGATAGCCATCGCATATCGCCCAAATGTTCGAAAGGCTTTTTTCACATAAGTTATCGCGAATAAGACTTGTCACTTGGCAGTAGGTATAGTAGATATGACTTAATTTTCACATAAGGAGAATTTCAATTAGCATGAGAAAATAAAAGCATACAAAAAGTAAACAATAGAAATTCCTTTAAGAAAATCTAATAGAAAAAGTGACGTCGCTAACTAACTACTTGTAAAATTGCTACAGATCATTTTCTAAACATTATAATTGATTGCAGATTGTGACAAACTCTACTTAGGTACCTTCACAGTTAAGGGGCTGACAACCGGCAAACAAATATTTTTGACGTGATAACGTCTTATAATTTGGAGCAGGCTGCACGCACGAAAAAACATGACTCATGCGGCGTTACCTCGCTCTGAGGCGTTCCATTTAAGGCTTGAAGTGTAAGCGAGAGCGCGACAAAGAAGCACAATCGGCCTCCGCGTTCGGCAGCGTTCGACATCTGTCTCTCTCTTACTTGAGTGAGCGATGCGTCCGCGTGGGCTGTCCACGCGGACGCATCGCTGTATGATGTTGTCACGTTCAACCGACTTTACAGAGAACTTATTTTTTTTTTGTTGTCAAACAATTATTCACTTGTTTGGCTAGTTTGATGTTTATGATGGTATGATTTGTAAAATATTTTTTTTGGCAGTAACACGTGTTTCATAATATTTTTGTTAAAACTAAAGGTCAAGTCCCACTTCATTCACAACATTTCGTCAACGACATGTTTCGTCAACGACATGTGGTAGCAAAACTCCGACTTCAGGTACTGGTGCAATATTACACAAGTAATTTCATAAACACGTTCAGTGGTTTTATACATTCAGAAATGTTGAATAGCGAAACTTTGTTTGTCAGTTGTCAGCACCTTAACACTAGGTTGATAGGTACTCAAACAATGCCTGCAAATTGCAATGGATTGATTGTATTCCCACAAGTCTTGCATGAGCTGATGAAATTTGTCTTGGGTCACAGTAACACAATCCTCACCTGTGGTGAGAGGACTAACAATAGCATAGTAAGTTATTAATGGCATCGGCGTAACTAATTATAAAATAAAATAAATACTGCGGACAATCCACACAAAACTATTAAAAAATTCCTAAAGTCGGCACTCCGCTATTACCCCTGTATTATGAGATAAAAAATACCAAATCAGTGGCGCAAGCTCTGTCTGGCTGTGTCTCTGGTTTTAAGTCTGTGTGAGTGCTGTCTAAATAAATCCTGCATCGAAACGTCACATAGACAGTATAATACACTGGTGAATACTCACACAGACTCAAAACCAGAGCCAGAGACCGAGCCAGATAGAGCTTGTGGTAGGCCTACTGGTTACCATAAAACAAGCTTTGCTCAATTTGGGGCTCGATAGGATTTCCCAAATTAAGCAGAGCTTGTATTATGGGAACCAGAGGAACTTGTATACTTTTTTTATGTAAATATATACTTAGAGTACAGTATAGCGCCCAGACCGAGTACAAACATCTGTATTCACAACAAAAATATTTGTTCTATAGGTGGCAATCGAACCCACGACCCATGGCGCAGAAGGCAGAGCTACTACCAACTAAGCTGAGAGGCCAGACAGATCAGTCTCTAGAAATCTGTATGTTAGCCGCAAAAATATTTCAGCACCACTTTCTACTGCTACTGCCATGGTTATCATCTTTCTAACTGACTGACGTCTTCCGTTCTAGAAATAATCAAATTACCTGTTTAAAATCATAGGTCCTGGGGGAATAGTCATCATTGGAGGCTGCGTTGGTGCGTTGGTCAACGCTGGTTCTGGCTCTGGAACTGGCACTGGCCTTGGAACAGCCACTGGTCTTGGAACTGCCACTGGTCTAGGAGGCTGGGGCTGCCCTGCCACGGAAAGCGGGATCACGTTTTCTAGAACAGTTGAAGATCACATCAACGCTGATACCAACTGCGAGTATGGTGCATTAGTCTTTATTCTGAGGAGTATGACGTAGAGAATTAAGTTTTTTTTATTTTAGTAAGTTATTTCTGGCCAGTTTGCATTCTGGCAGGTTCTGGCAAATGTAGAGGAGTCTGACCAAAGATCAGCAACTACCAAGAAGCTGAAGAAGGACAAAAAGAAGGCCAAAAGGAAAAATAAGGTATGTCATTATCGTAGATCATAGAAAAAAAGAATGGACGCAACATTGGATTCAATCAACAGTAGGTTACCTGAGGGCATCACACAGGCGACTCTCCATACAAACGTAGTCCCCTATTTCCTCCCTGGATAATGTCTCTAGAGTAACCATTTTTTCTCATAAAATCCAGATCTGCTATATGAAATATGAATTGGAGGTGATATTTTCTTTATCAATAAGTTTCTGAAAAAAAGGAAAACATACGAGCACGTATATAGCAGATCTGGATTTTATGAGAATAAATGGTTACTCTAGAGACATTATCCAGGGAGGAAATAGGGGACTACGTTTGTATGGAGAGACGCCGGTGTGATTCCCTCTTAAAAATAGGAATAAATCAACAACTGCCCAAAACCCAAAAAAAACAGAAGGGAGACAAAAGAACAAGGAGATATTTCATTTTCGTAGATCATAGAAAAAAGAATGCATGCAACATTCAGAGTGGATTCAAACAACGGTAAAACAAAAAATATTAGGAAAAACAGTAAAAAGTTAATGTAAAGTATAAGGTCACTATGTGTAGGTATAATAAATTCATCAATCATTCAAATCTATCAGTAAATCTATCTGACTCAATGAATTAATCTCGTTTTAATTTTGAAATAAATATTGGCACACATCTCTTGAACTTGATCTCGAATACTCGATCGATTGACCCGAAACTGTCTTCAACTTATAGTTAAAGTAATTAGTTTAGCACTTCAATGGCTAGAAAAAATATTGTGTGTATGGTGATTAATCACGCGCATAGTGTAGGAACGACTGACAACATTCTCACTTTAAAGTAACAAGTTAATTTTAAAATAAATTAAAAAAACTTTGACAGAGGTAAATATCTCTACAAAATGAAAGCGGCTGCATGGATTTCTCTCTATCAAATGTCGCATCAACACACGCACACACACCAAAGGTTAGGCTACATCAAGGCGATAACACAGCGATCCATAACACCGCGATAAATGATATGTTAAGGGTGCAACCTGCAACAATGTAAGCGATACTTATCATCGCTGTCATCTCAAAAAAGGTCAAACTTAGAACGCACCTCTTTTCGTTACGTTTTGAAAAGGGAACGCTTGTAGTAGCTCATACTCATTTTAAAGGCAAGTTCGTATGATAGTGGGACGATTAGATAGGCCTCCGGTATAACTGTAAATGGGTTAATGGGTGGACGAACACCTATTCAAATGGTAAACGTGCAGAAAGTAGCCTAACGATAGCCTTGGAATGACCAAGCAAGATTCATTCAAAGCGTCTACTAATAACTACTATAGGTACTACTTGCAGAAGATGCTAGATACTCAACGTTACTAAGACAAATTATTTTAACAATGAAATAGGAAAATTGATCAATCTCAGTTATCTGTTTTGGGCAAGAGAGATGAAATAATATTTTGCCCTCAAAAATATATTTTTTTTTCATATCGCTCGATTATTTTTTATTTTCTTAATTTGCGTTTCATCAACTCACCTGATCCATGTATAGTGTTAAAGTGTTCTTTAGCCAGGAACGTCTCAAAGTATCTGGTAAAGTCCCCGGTGGGGTCCCAGCGTGCTTCTAACTTCGCCCACTCATCAGGAAACTCGATCTTCAGCCGGTTTATGATCTTGACTGCTGTTCGTTTCTGTCTCTCTGTGCAGCGGACGCATTTTGTTCTGAGCGCCTCTGGGAGTAATCCTGGAAAGATAAAAATCATATTCTTAAACGTCCTATAAAAAATAAAACTAAACAAATAAATAATGCTGACAATCCACACAACACTATCTAGCCCCAAACTAAGCAGAGCTTGTACTATGGAAACCAGATAGCTGATATAATACTTAAATACTTTTTTTTGTAGAATACAATATAACACCCAGACAGAGAACAAACATCTATGTTTACCACACAAATATTTGTTCTCGGTGGGGATCAAACCCACGACCTACGACGCAAAAGGCAGAGCTACTGCCAACTGAGCTGAGAGGCCAGTCAAATATAGCAGTCAGCTTAGCAGGAACTCTGTTACCATCTCTATTTCTTCTTCTTCCTGCCATTATCCCTCTCTCTCTCTCTATTTCTCTTTCTCTATTTGTTGACATGAAAGTGACAGTGTCAAGACTTTAAACGAGCCGCTAAAAAGTGTCCGGCATTATAAATGAGGGTTAGAAGTATTTGTAAGTACAGTCAACATCAAAAGAAGATTGGCAATTTTAGTTATTAAATTCCCTTTTTCTTCAGAGGTAGCTTTGGTTTCAAAAGTGTCAAAATGGATTTTCAAATAAATCAATCCATTAAGAAATATTCAATCTTTACAACCCAAAAAAGCCAATCTACTATTGACGCCAGCTGCTGTAGCTCCCCAACGTAAGTATACAGAATGGGTGCAAGTAGACGCTCCTGATTGATGCCTTATAAATTTTAGTAGGTTATTTCAAATAACGATTGGTTAAGTATAACACAAAGAATATAAGCCTGCTTTGTTTAGTTATTCTACAAAAGATTATTATGATAGGTCAAAGGAGTAATTTTTCAATCTACAGGTATATTCCAACTAAAAAATATACCCAAATAACCCTACGAAAAATTACCCCGTAGAGCTATCATATAATCTTTTATTTATTTATTGGATGTATACTTATATATACTTACTTATTATACTTTTGTAGATGTATATCCATCTGGAGTGTCAAATCAAATCAAATCAAAATTGTCTTTATTCAGTTCAATTACAAGAATCACTTTGAAACGTCTTAAAGCTAGGTGAGTCTAGGATTAAACTCGCATGCATGCGTTTTTGACGGGTTTTTGTTCAGAAGACCGATCTCAATTTTTGCACTACACTTTGCACGCTTATCTCAAGTGCTATTTGAATCTGATTTAGCAATATGTAATTTAAATTGGTCTTATATTATGAAAAGTCCTTGATGTTTTTACAATCACCAAAATGTTTCTTTGCAGTATGATGCAGTAATATTTGCACTAATATTATTTTTATTGATTTTTATCTACAATATACATATATGTTAAGTTTACTTTTTTTCTATGTTTATTTTTTGAAGTATGTAAATGTGGTGGTTGAATAAATGATTTTTCTTTCTTTTCTTACCTTTTTTCTTCTTTCTAAGCTAATTATATTGCGTTGCCTTTGTATGTAGTAGGATGCGCTTGAGTTTCAATTCTATTCCTACATTAGTCTATACTAAAGGCCTGCGCACACCTAGGCCGCTGGCGACCGCGATCAATGAAACGCTGTCAAATATCGCTGTCAAATTTGACAGCGTTTCACTAATCGCGTTCTCCAGCGGCCTAGGTGTGCGCAGGCCTTAAGTGCAAGCGACTTTGTTCAAGAGGTTATTTTTGCGACAATAATATCCCTTCCTTTATATTGCTCCTTTTGGGAGTTTAAACCTTAAACCGAAACACAACAATGCTGCTTCACAGCAAAAATAGGCATGGTGGTGTACTTCTCCGGACGAGCCCTTCAAAAAGAGCTATACTACTACAAACTTCTACTACTACTAGTCTAAACTAAGTCCAAACGACTTTAAATTTAGAACAGCCCTCCTTAAAAGTGGCTCCTTTTGGGAGTTTTCGGGAAATTCTTCTCGGGCGGCGACGATAGGCTTGTAACCTGTCACGTAATTATATTTTATTTATTTATTGATAATTGCCCTATCCTTACAGTAGGCCTACCACAAGCTCTGTCTGGCTCTGGCTCTGGTTTTGAGTCTGTGTGAGTGCTCACCAGTGTATTATACTGTATGTGTGACGTTTCGACGTAGGATTTATTTAGGCAACACTCACACAGACGCAAAACCAGAGCCAGAGACAGAGCCAGACAGAGCTTGTGGTATAAAGGCCTACAGGAATATGCCATATGGAATACCACCTATATACTGTACAATGTGTTGGACAACTCTTGTCTATTCCTGTCTAATCTTATTTTATCAGACTTCGGCCCGCTTCCACTCCAAATATTGCTATGCCCAGAACATTAGGGCCTATTATGTATTTACCATTTTTAACTTTAAGACCTCACCATGTAACATAATAATTGCAATAAATAATATGAGTATGAGTATGAGTCTATATAAAAATAGCATCGCCCTTTAGGAAGTAGTCTGTGTATGTAAACAATGATCTAAGCCCTTGATCAGCAAACAAGGAAGCTGCAGTCCCGTCTACTCAACTCAGACAAGCACTACGAATACAAAACATCTCGTTATGACGTCTTGGGCACAGAATACTGATTACTTACTGCGGCTTGAGCTTATCTTTAATGTAACAGGTTTGACTAAAACTCGTATTGAAAACAATGGGAATAAATCTAAACACGGAAGTTCCAAATTCCTGAGTATATAAAAAAACGAGGCAATAATACTATACCTACACCTATGGTAATAAATAATCAATAAATGGTAGATAAATACAATATTTAGGTACCTAGCTATGAGGAGTCGCATAAATCTTCGACTGCAAGACTCAAGGACCATTTGGCTCAAGTAGGTACTCCTACTCTTTCTTATTTCCCATTTCTCCTACTTTTCTTCTTCTCACTCCAAATTAAAAAAGCTTTACGCGAACGGAGTCGCGTGTGTTTCCACTAGTTACATATATCGTCATGTAAAGCCCATATTTAATTCGTATAGCCAATTAAAAGTTTCCACATAATATATTTTCCATACCTTCAAAATGATGAGTTATATCTTTGTTATAACTCATCATTACAACTCATCATTGTCTTTTGTCGACGAGTTTTTGTCTAGTGCCCGGAATACACGAGGTTAGTTTATCAAGCCAGGATAGCAAAGATAGTGATAGCAAGCTAGCAGTTCTAGCTTTGTGTAAACAGAACTGCTTTATGAAAAACTAGCAGCCCGTCCCGGCTTCGCACGGGGTAGACAATAATGTTGTACATTATTTTGTTCTATCGCTAATAGTTTCGGCAGCGCATTCGACGAAAGACATTTTAAGACTCATTTTTCTACACCTTTGGTTAATTGTTCAAATTTTAATAGGATCCCTAATTTTTTTCAAAATGAAATGAAGCCTATGTCAAATTGGAAGAATGTAGCATTCTATTGGTGAAATAATTTTTTAAATCAGCCCAGTACTTTTTGAGCCTATTCATTACAAACATACAAAAATAGGTACAAATCTTTCCTCTTTATAATATTAGTATAGATGAAGCTAGTTCTGTTTACACGAAGCTAGAACTGCTAGCTTGCTAGCTTCCTATCACCCTACCTAGCCTCGTGTATCCCGGGCTTTGCCATATCCATCGCGCATGATGTGCGCAAGGCCTTGTTTAAGGTTTTTGTTGTTTCATGTCAGTCTAAAGTTTTTGTAGTTTCATGTCAGTCTCTTTTTTATTTTTTTATTTGGTGTTTTTGAAAATTATACGAATATGATTAAGTATAGGGTTTCTGTGTATCTGTATAAGATGTTTACCTCCACCTTGTCAGTTTGATGAACTCTGATTTTCCTTTACTCGTAGTCATTCATCAATTCATCATACAGCCAGACATGTCTACAAACTTCAAGATTATATAGGGTGCCCCAGAAATAGAAAGATACCTTAACTCCAAGGAGTGTTCAACTCTTCTTCTTTTTCCTGCCCTTATCCCACTCTAAGTGGGGTCGAAATAAAAAGAGAGAGAAGGAGTGTCCAAGTAAAAAGTATTTATTTCAACTGAATAGTTATGAAGTATAACAGCCTCAAAACAGCTCAAACCAATATTGGTTGATATTCACACTGCGCTACCTAGCCCTAATGCAAAAGTATTAACTAACAGAATATGTACTTTTTCATTGCTACTACTATACTCTGAAAGTAGGTCTGAAGTTGCCTGAGGGGCCTAATTGAAAGTAAAACTTTCAGCCCTAGGGAGAATCGCTTTCTACTGACAGCTGTCAAATTATAAAAAAAACAAGTTCTATTTTATTCAACCATGTTCCAACTTTCTAAAGTATTTCTAACTGCAAGGAGGTTGTTCAACCAAATTCCAACTTTTTATTCAAGTAGGTTGGAAACCCATTACAACGGTAAGAAGTTTAAAAAGTCTAATTAGAGCGCAATGTAAAATTTAAATTTATATAACATAAAGATAGTATTAAATAAATAATATATCTTCTAAATTACTTTATTAATATATCATCCATGTCAACAATATTTATGAAAAATATGATAAAAATTAGCACTGCCTACTATCCTCGTGTGTTGATCCCTTATACGGCTTAATTATTATATTCGTACTCGTACGTTCAACTATTTCTTTAAAATAACATAGATTTGAGCAAACAATTTACCATTTTTTAAATTATGAAAATGAAAATTTTGGCTGAATAATGCTGGCGAACCGAAGCCGAAGGCCCGCCAGAGAAAAATAAAAAAAAAACCGGGAAGGCGGCAATTCAATCTTCATTTTCACAAATTTTTCTTTCATGTTTTTGACGTGATAACGTCTTATAAATCGACGGAGCCGGCTGCACGCACGAAAAAACATGACTCATGCGTCGTTACGTCGTTTCGTCGTTCCATTTACCTGAGCCCGAGCCCGTAATGGGTAAGGGTAAATGAGGGTAATGGTAAATGAGGGTAAGGGTTCAGTCTGGGTCCGGGTCCGGGTCCGGATTTTCATTCAGTTTCATTCAGTTCCATTCAGTTTCATTCAGTTTCATTCAGTTTCATTCAGTTTCATTCAGTTTCATTCAATTTCATTCAGTATCATTCAGTTTCATTCACATTCAATTCAATTCAGTAAAACTAAAATTTTCTTTTGAAAAATGCAACCATTTCATCAGTATTTTCTTATGACGTTATCACGTTCAACTATCGTCAGTAAACCGACTTTACAGACAACCGATTTTTTTATTTTTACTTTCCTTGTATTCGTAATGAAAAGCACAGTGTTTACCTCGGATGAAAGTCTTTTAAGTCCCTCAAGCTCCATTGGCGCCCTCGCTACGCTCTGGCGCCAAACCCGTCTCGGGACTCAAAAAACGTGACTTTCAACACTCAGGTAACAATGTACTATTAAAACACCCAAGCATTACAATATTTTTGTTCACCACTCAAAATGCTTCAATTGGTTGACCTTTGGATTTTGCGCTGATGCAATTCCAATTTGCATTCAAAATACATATAAAAATTGAAAATACATATAAATCCCATAAAATAACAGGATCTCTTAAAACCAGCTCTGTGTTTCGGATCTAAAAATAACTTCATTACTTCAAGCATCTTCATATTTTTTTGCAGTCGTTTTTTGCTCACGTCTTGTCGCACAAAAAATCAGGTTCCATTCAAGTTGCTTTAACTTAAACCCACACGTAGCCCATTCATAAGATTAGGATATAAATTAAAAAAAACTCGAGTAACCGACTTCATGGCCAAACGGCTAAACGTTTTCATACCGCGACTGTAAATTACCTTTCAGATAAAAAAATAATTTTTAAATCGGTTTAATCGGTTTAATCGGTTATTAATGACGAAATTGTTCTATAACAAACAATAACAAAAAACAACCGAATTGAGAACCTCCTCCTTTTTTGTTTAAAGTCGGTTAAAAATGAAAAGTAGCCGACCTAAAGAGAATATGATATTTTATATAAAATTCTTCACACGAATGAAATCGCGCACGATTCCACTAACTCATAGGTTCTCTAGGGATAAAGTAGGTAAGTAAATTTCTAGCGAAGGCTATAATATTATAAATTTACTTATCAGTTAAAAAAAACGTCGCCAGTCAAGGAAATCATTGTCTTCTGACTAATGGTAATCGTGAGAAGATCTCATTTAAAATAGTCTAAGAGCCATCTGTAAAAACCATACACTATACATATTAAATAAATGAAGATTAAGTTCACGATCGTGACCGAATTTAACAGGGCCGTAAGTTTCTTGTCTGTTTGAGTTTTTTGTCTGTTGTCTCGTGGGACTTGTACCTAGACTAGCCTAGATTTAAGACGTTTCAAAGTGATCCTTATGATTCTTATATTATTTTTGACTTTGAAAAGAAAGAAAGAAAGAAAAATACATTTATTTGACATGCATACATTTGACTTTCTTTCTGGAAATTTATAGGGGCCTAATTATTCCTGCGATGAGTATGAATGTTGGTAAATGTAAGCCAAAGACTTTTCTTTGGTGGATGTCATCTTTCAAACAATTAATCCATCTATATGGATTAATTGTGTGAAAGATGACATGCGTACAAAAGGAGTGAAATATGACGGCTGACAGCAAAATGAATGAATGAATGAATAGAAGCAAATAACATGTGCCAAACCCAACCCCACATAAAGTAGGATAAGGATAGAAAGATGATGACACCCTACTTATGTCCAGCAGTGGACTTCTTTAGGCTGAGTGTTGGGGTAAATTGTGTCAAGTTTATCATGGTTGGCTCCGCGACTGTACCTAACGAGATAACCGACCTATAGTTATAGCTAGGTACCTATAGCTGCATATTTTATAATAAAATGTTTGAAAACATTTTTGCGTCTTAACAGTTCATAGTTATTATTATGCGTAGCTGTTATACGTATAAGGAAGTATTATTAATTAGTTATCTATTGCGAAACCGTTGTATAACTTTGAAAAGTATAATAAAACTTTTATTATGCAATGCAGTATGTTTTGGAAATTAATCTCTAGATCGATTATAACGGTCTGCAGATAAGATAACTGTTTTGTGTACCTACTTTTTTTTTGTAATTATTTGTATTATTACTTTTTAAACTTTCGCGATCTTATCACAATACTCTAATACACGGGTATTTTTCGCGTATTGACCTTATTTTATTTTGGCTATGTACAAGCCGTGGTCGCGGACAAAATGCCGGGAAAATAAAGAAAAATAGGTGGGTAATATACGCGAATAATGCCCGTGTAATAATTTCGGAAACCAGTAGGATGATTGCGTAACTTTTGTTGCAAACAAAACAGATCAAATCAAATCGCATTTGTTAGTTTTGACATTATTTTGAGTTTTGATTGAAAAAAAAATTGATTTTAAACAAAACTTACCTTTGAAAAACTAAGTAGGTACCTATTCGCATTGTAAAACCAGTGTTACAGATAGGATTTGAATCGAAACTAATTGGTTGATAAATGATGGCACTATGAAATGTGATCGCTGTTCCTTTCCGTTTTCCTATTAAACTTTTGTTTGTAACAGAATAACACATTCGCTCAGTTTATTGTCCTTGGCTTAGCCTAGACTTGTCAAGCTAACCACAGCATCCAACCACATCTAGAGTAGGTATTGTCCGAAGATAATCTATTTTAAGATCAACCGCAAAATGCTCATCTGTTTACCTACACAATCACATATGTATCATTCACTCGTGCTTAACCCACATTTCATTATATAAGTGACATTTCATTATAATGTATTAACATTGCAAATTATGTACCGCAGGTGTTCAAATTAAATATTCGGTATTAAATACATACTGTTGTTTATACTAACGTTATTATTGTTATATGGGCAAGGCCTCCCTCAATACCTCCCACTTTGTGCGGTTAATTATCAAAGCCAAAACCTTTTCATTCATAAATTTGAATAAAAAATAACAATAATTTATTTTATTTTATTAAAAATAAGAATAATATTGGGAATGGGCTCGTTCTAAGGCCCCATTTAACCTACTTTCGGCTGTACGGGTAGTTTTGTAACACCCTGTATAAGCACAAAACTTAAAAAATATACACCACTATTTTGTAATTACCAAAAAAAATGCCGATATTGGCTGCTGATACTGAACACATCCACGAAAAAAAAATTTTTTTGAGACATAAAAAAAATATTTTAAAATAACCAAAATTTTTAGTCAAATATTTAGAAATGATTCAACAAGCAAAAATCATTTTATTCATAAACTAAATACCTAGCGGAACCGAACAGCGTATTTTTTTTTCTCTCTAGTATCTAGTATCTAATAGTAACTAACGTGTCCATAATTTTATGCAGGATTTCTGAAAATTTTAACATTTAATAACTTTGTCATTTTATCGAAGCTAAAAATTCTGATTGCACATTCATAATGTTCTACCCCTACTACATTACCCTATTTTTTTTTTGGTAGTTACAAATTGTGGTGTATATAAAAAAATGTGAAAAACTATAAACTCAGTTTATCTACCTCAGTCTTTGTTACAGTTTCCATTCGTATGTAATTTAAAACAATAAAAAAAACATTTGTTTACATCATACAGTCATGACGTGCGTCACGGTTGAATCATAGATGTTCTACGATAGTTGACCACCATGCTTTGTGCATTATTAATTTCACTTGAGGCTGGAAGCAAATGGTTTCCTTTATAGAACTGTTATTCTTAGAAACATTACACACAATTGAAATGTATCTATCAAAACGTGACTATTAGTTGTTCTAATATAGCAATTGAAAGATTTGATGGCAGTTTGAGTTTAGAAAAATATGGCCTTACTTATAAAAATATGTCAAAAGATAAACAGTGGTTAAACTATTGCCATCTCTTATACCACTGGGTAATGACAAACAGTGACAGGGCTAACTTTATGCAATGATTAAATTTAAAATGCGTTTATAAGTAGGGCTGTTTATATTTAGATATAATGAAAACAAAATATCATAGGGTAGCCAAATTGCAGTGATTTTCATTCAAATCATCATCATGCACTGACTTTTCCCACTGCTGGGCATAATAATATATCCTCTCTCTGTATGTAACACTGTTCTACTGTAAAAATACTACATAAAAATAAGTCTGGTTTTCTTTCCTGACCCTATAACTCGATAACGGCTGGACCGACTTGGCTGATTTTGGTCTTGAATGATTTGTGGAGGTCCAGAGAAGATTTAAGAGGTTTTTTTTTTTCATCGGGAACGTTCACGGCGAGCGAAGCCGCTAGTCTATTATAAACGTTAGTCCGAAAATCTCTAGGAATGTTTTTCAGATCACATTTCAATATCAGGACGTTTCCTTCGACTGTGTAAATACACAAAGATATTATCTGACTTCTCAAAGCTCGCGTAGAATAAAGAATACGACTAGGATTCTCCGTTAAATCTCCGTATGTGATAACAAGTATTGCCAAGTAGCCATGTATGTACTCTAATGACGATCATTAAGAAGTGGGTACATTAAAATACTTGAAGTGGAAACATGCTTGCAAAAGTTCAATGATCGAAAGAGCAGCAATAATACATACTCAAGCATGGACATACACGTTTATTATCCACTGAGCTAAGGCTAACCAGTTCAGTTCTGATCGTTAGCTCAGCCATATTATAAAACTAGCAGCCGCCCGCGGCTTCACTCGCCCTTTTTCGATATAAAAAGTATCCTATTACGTCTCCTGGTTCTAAGCTACCTCCCCACCTTTTCAGCCAATTCGGTTCATCCGTTTAAGTTGTACAGAGTGTAACTAACACGACTTTATTTAAAATTTATAAATAAGATACATTGAATACAAATACATCCCACGGGAAACATACATTTTATCGGGATAAAAAGTATATGCTATTCCAGACTTTGTGCCAAGTTTCATCCAGATCCAAACGGTCAAACGTTAGCCTAGTACGTACATGTAAAAAAAAAAAAGCAGCCAAGTGCGAGTCGGACTCGCCCATGAAGGGTTCCGTAGCATCACATAACATAATATAAAGGTTTTTGTAGTTCGTCGAAAGGTAAATTGCGGTTTACGATTTATGACGTATAAAAAAAAACTACTGACTAAATCTCGTTCAAACCAAATATCGTTGGAAGTTTGCATAGTAATGTACAATATATATTTTTATTAGTTTTATCATTCTCTTATTTTAGAAGTTAGAGGGGGGGACCAACTTTTTTCCACTTTGGAAGTGTCTCTCGCGCAAACTATTCAGTTTAGAAAAAAACGATGTTAAAAACCTCAACATCATTTTTAAAGACCTATCCATAGATACCCCACACAGTATGGGTTCGATGAAAAAAAAATTTTTGAGTTTCAGTTTTAAGTATGGGGACCGCCAAAATTTATAGTTTTTTTTTCCATTTTTGTGTAAAAACCTTAATGCGGTTTACAGAATACATCTACTTACCAAGTTTAATCAGTCTAGCTCTTATGGTTTCGGAGAAAAATGGCTGTGACACGGCCGGGCAGACAGACAGACATGACGAATCTATAAGGGTTCCGTTTTTGCCATTTGGCTACGGAACCCTAAAAATCAACCGTTCGGGCGTTATTGAGTCATCAAACATCCATCAATCCAAACCTTCACATTTATGATATTATTTAAAGTGGGATAAGCACGCAACTGAATATATAATAATAGGTAGATTATTTTATGCAAAAACGTTGAAATTTTGAAGGTCAAAATGTTGTTTTATTGTAGACCTTAGACTCCTTTTATGATGCTCGTGGATTTTTCCTATGAATTTGGAACGCTTGATTAATTTTAAAGCTACATATTTTGGACTATAACCAGGCCTAGACCTAGATAACTTGATATGGTAACGTGATTAATGATGCTTATAAATTCTAGAAAAGATGATAATTTGGCATTCATCATTAATCTAGATTCTAACTAATAGGTAGATACATAGATTCTATTGTTCTTGTAAAGGCATACTCACATCTTACGCAATGGCGATCATTCATTTCATCTTGCACGAAAGGAGCCCCTAACAGGGCGCAAGTTATCTAACAATCCTTTCACCCCTATGCAAACAAACAAATTATTTTTTTTTTCAAAGGCCTCTAAGTCCTGTAGTTTCAGAAATTTCATGATGAATGGGTATCTTTTTATATAGATTTGCTCGAATGGTTTTATACCTGTCACCTTGACTTAAAAAACAAACAAATAAAAATGATGATTTTTTGCAAAAGTATTAAAAAATAAAAACCTGAGATGTCAGACTTCAATGTGTTCGCAATCTCGATATTATAGAGACGTAAAGGTTGAATTCTCGTTGTCTTTAGTTTATTATTTTTATATATCTTTCAGAACTTTAAATTTTATTGCACTTGAACCAGAAACAATAATAAGTTACTGCTGTACTTAGGTATCCTTAAGTACCTACTGGTAGCCGGTTTTGGGAATAGGACATCCCTACTGACACCGGGTGACGAGACACATCACTAGTGGGGGTAGATAAAAAGATGGCATCGCAATGCGTAGTTTATTGTTTGCCGTGTTAAAAAGATAAACAGAGTTATAGCAGTATTCAATGGATAGTTTTCGCTATACCACTACCAACTATACCGTTCTGATAATGGAGCACTGGTGGTCTAGTGGTAGTGACCCCGCCTTCCGATCCGAAGGTCGTGGGTTCAAATCCACTCGTGTACCAATGAGTTTTTCTGTCGAAAAAATTATGTGCACTATGCCAGTACTCTCAAAACGGTGAAGGAAAACATCGTGAGGAAACCGGCGTGTTGTAGAACCTAAAAAATCGGTTGTCTGTAAAGTCGGTTTACTGACGATAGTTGAACGTGATAACGTCATAAGAAAATACTCGCGGACTCGCGGACTCGGACTCGGACTCGGACTCGGACTCGGACTCGGACTCGGACTCGGACTCGGACTCGGACTCGGACTCGGACTCGGACTCGGACTCGGACTCGGACTCGGACTCGGACTCGGACTCGGACTCGGACTCGGACTCGGACTCGGACTCGGACTCGGACTCGGACTCGGACTCGGACTCGGACTCGGACTCGGACTCGGACTCGGACTCGGACTCGGACTCGGACTCGGACTCGGACTCGGACTCGGACTCGGACTCGGACTCGGACTCGGACTCGGACTCGGACTCGGACTCGGACTCGGACTCGGACTCGGACTCGGACTCGGACTCGGACTCGGACTCGGACTCGGACTCGGACTCGGACTCGGACTCGGACTCGGACTCGGACTCGGACTCGGACTCGGACTCGGACTCGGACTCGGACTCGGACTCGGACTCGGACTCGGACTCGAACTCTCGGACCCGGACCCGGAACCCGACCGAACCCTTACCCTTACCCTCTTTTACCCTTACCCTTATTTACCCTTACCCTCATTTACCCTTACCCTCATTTACCCTTACCCATTACCCGACCCGGGCTCAGGCTCAGGTAAATGGAACGACGAAACGACGTAACGACGCATGAGTCATGTTTTTTCGTGCGTGCAGCCGGCTCTATCGATTTATAAGACGTTATCACGTCAAAAAGTTCGAGCAACACGTGTCAAGGGTCACGCAAAAAGGGCCCACTAGCGGCCTACTTGCGGAAAAACCTGCCCGCACATCGAGTGCGGATGATAAAACTTGCCGAACTTGCCGTTCTGATAATAATACCCCCCGTATAAGCAGCACAGGATACAGGGTGACCGCCGTTGGTTGCAAATCGTTGAAATTCCAATGAAACAATATCGAACATGGCTTTCGATCGTGAAGAGATTGTGATAGCTTATAGATATCAGAATGATCTAGAAGTGACTTCCGTTCTTTCAGTGTTAAAACGCGTGCCGAATAATAAACAGTAGGTGGCATCCACAAATAAATTCAATAGGCGATAACGTGAAAAACAATAGCGCAAGAACTCAAATTGGTTAGCTCCAAACCATTATGTTTAAAAAACTTGATGAATATGTTTTGACTACAGATCGAGATTTTCAAAGATGATAAAATTTAAAACACGTTTTTAAGTGCTGGTACAAAAAGTAGTAATAAATAGAACTTATAGTGAAACCCTAGTTTATATAACATAATATTATAATTTCATTGTGATTAATAAAGCACCCGTAGCATATGTCACAAAGTTACTTTCTACCGAAGACATGACAAATCATGCTTCGTCACTTTCTTTTGTTGGCCGGAAAAAGTGACAGATGTATTTTTTGGTTTACTTACTTACATGTCAAAGGGCATTGACCAACACCATCCATCAGGTGTAGTGTATGGCAGCTAAATGCTTAGCTATCAATAATAATAAAAAAAAAACACAAAATGAAGTTCCAACGTCAAAAATGTTTGAAAATCGAACAATTTTTATTCGAAATGCATTGTTTTGAAACTAGAACATCCAACATAAACATAGACACGTGACTTTGGAATACCACGCGGCGTGAATGATCGCACATGACGAATATTTAAAGTCATGTAGATTGATCATGACATTCATGCCGGTTGAAGACACAAGGAAGATGTTATTATGTAGCAGTTTAGAATGGAAATAACCATTGGCTCTACCACATCGATGTTGCAATATAATTTTCTGTTACGAGTTTTAAAACTAACCTCGGTAAACTTGTTAGTTGTATGTATACTGACAGAATGACAGAATTTAATAGTGTTTTAAGTACATCTAGTTTAAAGTACACCACAGGAAAATAGCGGGATGGTATAGTCGAAATGGCAGGGAAAGAATGGACGAAGAAAGCGAAGAGAGGAAATAATAATTGAGACTTGTGGAGGAGGCCTATACCCGCCGAGGGGTCCTTAGTAAATTTGTATGCATAGAAGTTATTTAAAAAGATGTGTTAACTTAGCAACAATAAAGATTTTTTCATTTTATTTTATTATTAAAAGTAAATAATAATAAATTCAGTTAGGCAGTATTTAGAATAAACAGTAATTTATTAACGGATATATAAATAAAAAAATTAAGAAACCAACTACTTATCGTCTTTGTTCGATTTCTTGTTTTGTCTAATTAGTAATAGGCATATGAACAAAAAATCACACAGAGACTACATAATTGAATTACTTTTAAAAACCAGGCGTTTTTTTGGGTTGTTCATTTTGTATCCTGTATAGAAACTTGCTCTATGCTCAGTTCATGACAACTTCCGTCAGAAAAGTATATTAAAGGTTCTCAATACATATTTAATAACACGGTTATCTAAGAGCAAACGATTAAATATCTGACGCAAGGCCTATTTCCAGCTTTAGGCTGATGATGATGGAGAGAAGTCGTTTAGTTATTAGGGCAGATTTTTCTTAACTGTCTTAACTGGCATCTTAATAACAGGGTGTACAATAACATGATGTACCTAATCGCCTCCCGATTTTTAATCTGCGTTAAAACGATATTTTTCGAATAAAAAATGTCAGTCATTTTTTTGACAAGCATTTAAAAGAGATGGGTATATTTTTATCTGACAGATTTTATCTGTGGATTGAAAAATTAGCCCCTAATATTGTATTTTTGAACAAAGTCAAATATTTATTTATGCATTGGCGACTTAGACAATATTGGCGACCAAGCCTAGAAGAACAGACAATAAACTACGGCTCGATTCCTACCGTTTTTTTGTATGATCTTTTTACAAAGCAAAAATAATAACTATAGCAGTGAAGTTCCAGTGTGGCACTTCACTCCACTATGTGAGACCTAGTCAATAATACAAAAGAAAAAGATTCAAAGATATAGCACACGAATTGAAACATATGTAACTCCTCCTGCCACGAAATAATGCGTCATCATCCATACCAGGAACTTTTCTGATCCAGTTTTCCGTGGACAGAATAAATAACATCGCCCTTACAGTACAGTCACCAACAGAAGTTTGCAAATAGTTCCTGTAAGGAATTAGGACGACATCTTGTCCTTATCCCACTTTATTACCGTATACACTACTTATACTAGGCCGCATGTGCTCGTACCTTTATTAATAATACTAGCTGTCACCGCGACTTCGTCCGCGTGGTTAGTATAAAGTAATAGTTTGAGTTCGTTTAAAAGAAACTATTTAATGGGTGGAAAGCGGACAACTATTGATATGTTTACACTGTTGTTTGCGTATTTTTTGAGAGTTATTTTTCGTGAATTTGTCTTAGTGGCTAAGTTGGGTTATGTATGCGTTGGTTTTACATAACCAAGTGCTGGTTACCTTAGTTTTGAGTTTGCATTCAAAACTATATAAAGTGTGTTCGAAAGATGGTAAATGCTGTTGTAGCCGATTTTTTTCAGCTGTGTTTAGTTTTGGTATGATAGGTGCTTCCCGCGATTTTGTCTTAGTGGTTATCATGGGGTTTTTTGTAAAACTTTGGGTGTATAAAATTTTTTTGCGTAGGTTTTTATGTAAAGCTATTTTTTGTGATTTTATGTTAATTTGGGATTTCGTATGCGTGTTGGTGTATAATCAAATCAGATTTTTTTAATTTGACATGACCAACTGCTGGTTACCATAGTTTTGAGCATGTACTTTAAAGTGTATTTGAATTTGAAGGCGAGTGCTGTTGTAGCCGATTTTTTTCAGCGGTGTTTAGTTTAAGTATGATAGATGATTCCCGCAATTTTGTCTTAGTGGTTATCATTGGTTTTTTTGAAAAACTTTGTGTGTATTCAAACCTGGTGACAGATGCTGCGGTAGCTGAATTTTTTTTAATGTTTTTTTTGAGTAGTACCTATTTTGTAAAGCTCGTTTTCGTGAGTTTGTTTTATTGGCTAATTTGGGCTGTCGTATTCGTTGGTGTATGATCGAATCTGGTTTTTTTAGTTTGACATCATCAAATGCAAGTTACCATAGTTTTGAGCTTGTACTTTAGAGTGTATTTGAATTTGAAGGCGAGTTCTGTTGTAGCCGTTTTTTTTCAGCGGTGTTTAGTTTAAGTATGATAGATGATTCCCGCGATTTTGTCTTGGTGGTTATCATCGTTTTTTTTGTAAACATTTGTGTGTATTAAAACCTGGTGACAAATGCTGCGGTAGCTGAAATTTTTTTAATGTTTTTTTTTGCGTATTTTGTAAAGCTATTTTTTGAGATTTTATGTTATATTAGTGGCTAATTTGGGGTTTCGTATGCGTGTTGGTGTATAATCGAATCAGATTTTATAATTTGACATGACCAACTGCTGGTTACCATAGTTTGAGCATGTACTTTAAAGTGTATTTGAATTTGAAGGCGAGTGCTGTTGTAGCCGATTTTTTTCAGCGGTGTTTAGTTTAAGTATGATAGATGATTCCCGCAATTTTGTCTAAGTGGTTATCATTGTTTTTTTTGTAAACCTTTGTGTGTATTCAAACCTGGTGACAAATGCTGCGGTAGCTGAAAATTTTTAATGGTTTTTTTTGCGTATTTTGTAAAGCAATTTTTTGTGATTTTATGTTATATTAGTGGCTAATTTAGGGTTTCGTATGCGTGTTGGTGTATAATCGAATCAGATTGTTTTAATTTGACATGATCAGCTGGTTACCATAGTTTTGAGCATGTACTTTAGGCGTTTTTTGAAGTGGTGCGGTGTTTAGTATCGGTATGATAGGTGTTTTCCGCGATTTTGTCTTAGTGGTTACGGTGGGGTTTATGTAAACTTTTGTGTGTATTCAAATTTTGTGATTTTCACAGATTCACAGATTTCACAGATTCACAGATGCTGCGGTAGCAGAATTTTTTTTGACTGTTTTTTTGCGTATTTTGTAAAGCAATTTTTTGTGAATTTTCATGAAACTTTTTTCCTTTTTTTTCTTCTTTTAGGGAAATAATTTTCCAATTTTCTTTCATAATGCACCTTTGCTCTATAAGAGCAACATATCTTCCAAGTTTCATGCTTCTAGGACTAATGGTTTAGGCTGTGCAATGATTTTTCTTTAAACCATTTTTCCCTTTTTTCTCCTCTTCGGGGAATAATTTTCCAATTATCTTTCTTAATGCACCTCTACGTTATAAGAGGAACATACCCTCCAAGTTTCATGCTTCTAGGACTAACGGTTTAGGCTGTGCGTTGATTTTTCTTTAAACTATTTTTCCCCTTTTTCTCCTCTTCGGGAAAGAATTTTCCAATTTCCTTTCTTATTACACTTCTACGCTATAAGAGGAACATACCCTCCAAGTTTCATGCTTCTAGGATTAACGGTTTAGGCTGTGCGTTGATTTTTCTTCAAACCATTTTTCCCCTTTTTCTCCTCTTCGGAAATAATTTTCTTCTTAGCGGATGCCTACGTTATAACATTTACCTGTATGCCAAATTTCAGCCTGATCTGTCCAGTGGTTTGGGCTGTGCGTTGATAGATCACTATGTCAGTCAGTCACCTTTGAGTTATATATATTTAGATTTGGTACACCAGCCAAATTTTATTAACAAAGGTAGAGGAGGTAGGGGAATTAGTAAAGCAGAGGAAATTCATTTACGAATAGACCGACCGGGCGGCCGGAATTATGTCGGACTCGCCGTTGCTACGGAATACCGACTCAATACTCAATACTCAATACATTTATTGCATAAACATGGTTTAGTTTAGGTACATACATAGTTCTTAGGTGTAAGTCAGTATCACATGGACCCTGTGAATAGGGTAAAGCAACATGGAGGTAGGCCGAGGCTTATACACAGTAGTTGATTCATATATATTATTATAGATTGAGAATTTTCAGGCATTATAATGTAGATAGTTTATAACTTTATTTTAAATTAATAAGCTTGGTAAAACAGATTAAACGATAATGTCAAGGTCTTGAAAGTAGTCAAAGTTAGGTTTAGTGCGTAGTTATACATTTTTATTTTATTTATTTAGTCATAAGTTATGTCAAATATTCGTTAATGTCATAGTAGGCTTTGTCAATTAGGAACAACTTTAATGTTTTAGTAAATAGGGAATCTTTTTCTATATTTTTTATTTCTGTTGGAAGTTTATTATAAATTTTTACTGACATTACATACGGGCCGTCGCTGTGCATTTTTAGTTGAGATCGCGGTGTTATTAATTTGTTTCTTCCCGGTCTTAACACGTATCTTCGAGGCATGTCATTTAAGTTTTTATAAAGGTGGGGATATTTTCTTACAAATTTACACATTTCTAGAATATAAATACTGGGTAAAGTTAATATTTTCAAGTATTTAAAGTGTGGCTTGCAACTTTCTCTTCGTCTTATATTTACTAGGATACGGACGCACTTTTTCTGAAGAATAAATACGTCTTGCACATCTGTGCTATTGCCCCATAATATGATAGATAGGGAAATATGGGAGAAAATATTCGCATAGTAAGCAGTTAGCGCGGTCGCCAGGTTAGTAGTCGTTTTTAATTCGCGCAAGGCGTACGTGAAACTTGATAATTTTGATTTTAGCTTTTGAACGTGGTTTTTGAAGTTCAGATGGGTGTCGATGTTTATGCCTAGTAGGGAGAAAGTGTCGACGCATTCCAGTGGAATACCATTATGCGTCGCTTGTATGTCTATTGCACGTTTTTGAGTCGGTCTAAACTGCATAACTTTTGTTTTTGTGAAGTTTATTTCCAAATTGTGGTCCGACAACCAGTTTGATACTTCTGTGAGGGCGTTTTGAATTTTACCGGTGATGTTGTCAGTGCTGCAACATGGCATCAATAGGGAAATATCATCCGCAAAGAGAACGCTCGGTGTTTTTATACATTTAGGTAAGTCATTAATATAGATCAAGAACAATAGGCATCCGAGAACACTGCCCTGTGGTATTGAGCTGGTCACGTGGTGAGCATCGGACCTTATGTTTTTTATAACACCTATGTCACCTCTCCGGTGAACTATAACCTCTCCGGTGAACCTCTCTCGCCATTCTTGCCAGGCCACGGGAACTAAAACCATCCGCGACCCGACTGACGAACAAAACCCTCTCATATTGGGCGGCGCACATCAGTAGGCCTACCACAAGCTCTATCTGGCTATGTCTGTGGCTCTGGATTTGAGTCTATGTGAGTGTTGACTAATTAAATCCTACGTTGAAACGTCACACACACAGTATACACTGGTGAGCGCTCACACAGACTCAAAACCAGATCCAGACAGTGCTTGTAGTAGGCCTACTGAAGGCCGAACAACGAAGCCCTCAAACCATAATACCATCCATTTACAGTCATCGTAGCCGAAAACAGCTAGGAAATCATCATAAACACTTACACTAGAATTAGGACGACATCTAGTTTGCAATATTTCTGGGAAGATATTTGTTTTGAGTCAGTGAATGGTGTATGGGAAGTAGAGTTTCCTGTCCATAGAGTAATAGAGACTCAAAATCGAAATCAAAAGTGCATTTAGTCAATTGAATTGCAAGAATCACTTTAAATCGTCTTAAAGCTAGGTAAGTCTAGGTGCCAGTTCCATGCGACCAAGCCTAGAAGAACAGGCAACAAACTACGGCTCGGTTCCTAATACCGTTTTTGACGTGACAACGTCTTATAATTCGATGGAGCCGGCTGCACGAAAACATGACGTCATGCGGCGTTACCTCGCTCGGAGGCGTTCCATTTAAGTCTTGAAGTGCAAGCGAGAGCGCGGAACGAGCGACAAAGAGGCACAAACGGCCTCCGGGTTCGGCAACGTTCGACATCTGTGTCTCTCCTACTTGATTGAGCGATGCGTCCGCGTGGACAGCTGTATGACGTTGTCACGTTCAACTATCGTCAGTAAACCGACTTTACAGACAGCAGATTTTTTTTATATGATCCTTTTACAAATAGGACTGGAGAGTTTATTCATACATCGTCAAAAGATTATTTAGATAATTATTTAGATTATTATTTACATAATATACCAACCACGTAATATTATCATCAACATGAATATTTAATGATATTTAAATGCAAGGGCTTGGTCACCTCGGTCATCTTGCTATGAAACACAACACAAGGTTACATTCCAAAGCTTAAAATAAATTAATAATGCATCATGAATTAAATAGTCAAAGGTATCATGTTTCTGGAAAATATTATTCCATCAAATTATTTATCGCCCGTGAAAAACATTAAAAAATATATTAGAGGCATTGGTCATTATAATATACGAAAATCAAAGCGTTTTTTTGTATCATTCTTGAGATCTTGTAAAAGCTTCAGTCTATGGCCTCTCAACTCAGTTGATAAATAATAGCTGATAGGTAATAGCTTTGCCTTGAAGATCGAACCCACCGGGGTTCGATCTTCACTGAGAAAAAATATTTGTGTGTTAAACACAAATATTTGTTCTCGGTGTCTGTCTGTCTCTGTCTGGGTGTTATTGTATTCTATAAATGTATTTACAAAAAAATGAATTCAAGTATTATAATTATCAGCTTTCTGGTTCCCATGATACAAGCTCTGCTTAGTTTGGGGTCTAGATAATGTTGTGTGAATTGTCCACAATACATTTATGTTATTTATTTAGTTCCTTAGCATATAGCTGCCTGTACCATGTAGCTACTGTTATGTACTCTATGACCTCCGGAACTGTGTCACGCAACGGCCCATGCGCCGATAGGTGAAAATGTAAACAATGATCCACGCCTACTGTACCACTGACTCACGGTCGTGTCAATCCATGTCAATATAACAATAACTAGTTCTGCATTGATGTGTCAATGTCAAAATGACTTTTACTTTATCAAAATTGTTAAAAAAACAATCGTGAGGAAACCGGCATATCGTAGAACCTAAAAAGTTCGAAAATATGTGTCTAGTGCACGAAAGGAGCCTCTTTGAGGCGCACTTAAAATCCTTTCACCACACTTGGTTCGAAAGAATCTGTGACACGATAAGAAGAAGAAGTTAAAAAAAATGTACAAAAAACATAGGAAAGACAACGGGAGACAGTATTATATTGTCTTAGGACTTTAGCATGATAACATTGTGAAAAGGAAAAAAAAAATTAAAATTAAACAGCTACTACCCTTAAATAAGGGTAACAACACGATTTATGTAACGTTATATTAAACTTGAGTAATATTTTTTTAAATTAGTGGAACTGATCCAAAGATAATAGAAAACAAAACACTTTTGGATGAGTTTGGGATTCATTTTGACCGTGATAATGTTGAACCAACAGTCACTTAGCCAGGTCCACTGAAGTGACAAAAATATGTCAATTTTATTCTAGCATTTATTAAACTCCTCCAATTCCTTAAGGCCTGCGCAGACCTAGGTCGCTGGCGATAACGATCAGTGAAAGGCTGTCAAATATCGCTGTCAAATTTGACAGCGTTTCACTGATCGCCGACGCCAGTGACCTAGGTGTGCGCACGTCTTTACCTTTACATGAACCGATAGTACATCGTGAAAACATTTTGTTACGGTCCATAAAATTGGTTACTCACTATTTAGCCGAAATAAATTGTAGATAGGAAACGATTTATTTATTATGTTCGTCACGCATTTAACTTATCTAAGTCGATTTTGAGAATACATAATGGCCAGTTTACGTAACTTTGGCAATTTATTCTATTTTTAAGAACGTGATCTCGATCTTACGTGTCAAGTATTTTAAGAAATTGTATAGTTATGTTCCCACAAAGTTAAAAGGTAGAAATTACATACCATGATGGGCAGAATAATATGCCAATCACTGTTCATAAATAAATGAAATTAAAATTGCCTTATTTTAAAGGCAATTTTTATTTCATTTATTATTAAATTTAGTATAGGTACCGTCATGTTGCAACGAGTCAAATTTTGATGAAAAATACTTAGAAGGAATTTAATTCGTAACCTTAATTGCATTATGCTATTTTTATCGTATGGGATGCTAGTGTTACTATAATTTGCGGTCTGCCAAGCACATAATACCTACCTAACTGATTTGTTTAGTGTTATTTTGTTATTTTCGTAGTTATTACGATTTTTACAAAGTTAATTACCCAAAAGATTGAAGATTCCAATCCTAATATAAAGCTTAATTGTTGTTGTGAATTTGTTAAGTTTTGGGCAAAAAACATGGTTTTGGAGGTAAACCGGTATCAATTAGCTATTTAGATTAAATTTTGAGTACTTTGAACAAGGCCGCAAAGAAATACATTCTGGAATTTAACCCATAAAGAGGTGCGCTGACTTTTGACTTGTGTGTAATAATTGCTGTCAAATTAAAAAAAATCGTCAGGCTCATTTTCACCACACTTGGTTTGAAAGAACCAGTGATACCCCTTCAATAGAATAGAATAAATAGAAAAACCCCATCATAGCTCAAGTTCGTCAGGAACATACAATGCACTGCCCTGCGTCCATCAGCTTGAGGTATACAGACGTTCAGCCTCACTTGCCAGTAATTTCACCGGCTCCCAAGCCCTTCAAACCGAAACAGCAATCCTGCTTCACGACAGAAAATAGGCATAGTGGTAGTGGTACACAAGGATACGCATCAGACTATACACTGCTAGCTCTTATGTCCTTGCAGTAAGAGTCATTTTTCTTCGTTTTTAGGTAACTTGAGTTGTATCCCACTGTACTACACGAGCCACACACAAAGAGCTCTACTAATGCTAAAAATGCATAGTTATTAAAATAAAATACATGACATGATATTGAAATGACACGTTCTATAAAAAAAATACGATGTTTCGTAACATGTCACCGATCTTCATTCAAAGGTCAGAGGATTTGAATGAATATAGCTATTAGATTATTACATTGCGTAAATTCTCTTTATTGATTTATTGGTAGGAATTAGCTAATTGCTTGTTACCAATTAAATTGTTAAACTTTAATTTTATTTGGTAGAACTTCCCCGAACTCATTCACAAGAACTTTATTATGTTATGATGACCTATGGACAATCGTTTCTGGTAGTAGGTATTCATTTATTATTTTATAGTTAATTTATACAGCTAAGTAGATATTTTATGGAAACTTTAGGTAGATAATAGGTACTTAATATAGCTGACATTAACAAACTTTTGTAATAAACTTATTTAATTATTTATTCATGTTTTATATGATAATTAGATTCCATTATCATATCACCAGTTTTTTTCTACATGTAACATGACATGACATGTGGCTTTGCTTGTGTGGTATCTAACTGGATATAAAATAGTTCAAGAAGGTATTAATACCAGCCAGGTACCAAAAAAAATATTCCAAATTTCACCTAAATTGTATTGTGTCTATACAAACTTTAGCAAATTAAAACAGATGTTTTGCATCTATATGGTTCATAGGTACTTTAAATAGTATAAGGACATTTTTTTTTTCATCCATAGAATAAAGCAATTCGCCAGATAGAAGTGTTTCTTTCTCTTTATGTCAAAAACATGGGCTGTCAAATTTTTTATTTGACGTATAGCGTTACTCCATGCATGCATAGAAAAAATCTGCCTAAAAAAATTAAAGCTTTTACTGATTCAAATCATGTGTTTTCTAGGATTTTTTTTTAACAAAAGCGGAGGTTTGAGGTCGAAGAACTATTTTAATAAATTTATTATAAGAAAAGGTACTCAAAACAGGTAGCACTCGCGCGTAATTAAATTAATGATTGAAATCATAAATTATAACTGTTCCTTCATAAAGAGCTAACATGAATAAATTAATAATTTATTATCAATTTATCAAACTATAATTTGAATTATAGTTCGGAAACTAGGATTGTATAAAAAGGTGTTACTCAGAGCTACTCTATTCAACTTTCCTTATTCATTTATATGATCTCTCTTAAATTTAAGCTTAGCTCTTGTCGGGGTTTTGATGCAGTTTTCTCCAATTGAGTCTTTCAAATGCGGCCTCCTTGACTTCCTTATACGATATCAAATCAAAAAGTATTTATTTCAGATTCGTCCATTAATTTTGTTAGTAACAGTGTAACTTAGAGACTAGTGTTAGTGATCTTACGAAGCCTATTTTTTGCAGAATGTGCCGCTGCATCCAAAATTGGTTCAGGGGTTAGTCCCACCTTTGAGAAATTACATTCAAGATGCTGTTCGGGCTGCCACGCATTTGGCTTCTTTTTTATTTATTTATTTTAAGCCTTAATTACAGATGTACTTTTATAACTAAATTTTATTTTTCACTACGACATCGACACTGTCACTATCAGTTTGCCCTTTTTTGGCAAAGGCCTCCTCCAAGCTCTTCCACTTCTCTCTATTATTCGGCTTCTTAATGACGCGCAACACTTGCGCAGTATGGCGTGAAAACCGTCGACTATGTACGAATATATAATACTTAGACAATTTATTTAATATGATGGCGTGCATCGTTCACGAAAATACTTACGTAGGTACTTAATTTAAATATTCTTTGCAATGAGATGACTATTTTCTACCAATATCTACTTAAAATTAAAAAAAATAGCGTGAATACTTCCTACATATTTATTGATAAAATTGATTTAAGATTGATGAAATAGAATGTGGTCCAAAGTTTTAGGTATCTACCGAAATAAATTCACGAATTCTTGAAGCGAAGGACTCGTTTTCCAGTGAATTTGGTATTTAAAAACAGATTATTTTAATATAACAAGTTTGCTAATTCTTAAAATTACTCAATCCTAGCTGTAAGTGATTTATGATTATGACGTAGGTACCCATAATCTATAAAGTGCAAATACCTATTATGATGATTTTTTTGTCAAATGAGCAAAAAGGAATCTGCCATTATTGTTTATTTGGTAAAACCAAATTATATTGTTGATGATGATGACGTATTTATAAGAACGTAACTCCGTCTTAAGGCCTGCGCACACCTAGGCCGCTGGCGTCGGTGATCAGTAGAACGCTGTCAAATTTGACAGCAATATTTGACAGCGTTTCACTGATCGCTACCGCCAGCGAGCTAAGTGTGCGCAGGCCTTTAAAATATACTCAAGACCTAGCTAAAAATAAATAAATATTGTGGACAATCCACACAACACTATCTAGCCCCAAACTAAGGATAGCATGTGCGATGGGAACCAGATAGCTGACTTAATCACATTATTTTTTGGTAAATACATTCTTAGAATGCTATGTAACACCCAGACAGAGAAAAAACATCTACGGGGATCGAACCCACGGCCTACGGCGCAGAAGGCAGAGCTACTACCAACCGAGCTGAGGGGCCAGTCAAAAAGAAACGGATTTGTTGCTAATTTCAAAATAAGTGTAAAATATATATATATATATATATATAATATATATGCTATACTATATTTGAATGCCTTTAGCGCTGGAGGGCGTGGGTTCGATCCCCACCCAGAAAAAATAATTGTGTGGTGAACACAGATGTTTGTTCTTTGTTTTGGGAATACTATATTGTATTCTATGTATGTATTTACAAAAAAATGTATGTGTAAGTATTATTAGTACAAGCTCTGCTTAGTTTGGGGCTACATAGTATTTTGTGCATGGTCTGTAATATTTATTTATTAAAAAAACAATCAATAAAACACGAGAATAAGAAGCTTAGTTGGAAATCAACTGAAAAGTACAAAATGATTGTAGAAAAGTCAGTTCAGTCAGTCAGTGTCACCATTTGAGTAGGTGTTATTTTACTGCATTCTTACAATGAAGGCCACCTGTGTGCCTGTCCGCCTTGCACTTGGCCGGCCCTTGATTTTTTATACTATCACCTGTAGGTTCACTCGTATAGCTACCGCCTATAAAGTAGGCCACAATGCTATTCTAGATAACGAACCTTCTACTTCTTGCCCTTATCCCATTAGGTGGGTCGGCACAACCTGTCTTTTTCTTCCATTATCTCCTAGTCATTTCAGTACTCACTTCTTTCTTGGACATATCATCTCTCACACAATCCATCCCTAGCCATGTTTCATACAAATTTGACCTTTCAGTGTGTAACATATACCTAGATATAAGTAGATTAGAAATTTTTTGGTACTGTCCAAAAAATGTCTAAAGGTGTCTCTTATAAAGTTAGACAATGTCCTTGATTATGGACTGTAGACCAGTCTAGTCTAGCTTTTTACGAGACCGAGGTCTAATATTTCACTTTTAAAGTAGGATGTTTAGCATTTGTCCACCTTATGATATCAATAACTTGTAAGCAGTCAAAAATAAAACTTACTCTTCAAAGCTTTTCCTTCGGGAGTGCACCGGTTTGAGTTAATAAGGCAATCCACATAGTTTCTTATCAATCTCTTATTATTAAAAATAGCATCTACGTCTAAATAGTCATATCGTTCATCGTACTTCGGCATCGCTGTCATATCATTTGCCTCCTGACACCACACCGCGCACAAAACCACAGAAAAACAAATCACTACGCGCATTTTGACGTTTCAAACGTCATTCAATTGTCATAATAATATTTAGTTTTCGCGGTAGTATCGCGTGTTTTAAAAATCGAATCAGTGTTTTTTTCACGAGGGCTTTTATTTTTGTAAGATTTTTTCCACGTTTTTAAGTACTCGTGAGATGTAGAATATTTTTTTTTCGAGTATTTATTATTGTTTTAATGTAGCGCGATTTCGCGACGATGCGCACGCGCGTCCGTATCGGGCCGCTATGGTATTGTGTTTGCTCGAGAGAGGTTGCCGAGATTGTTGAACAAGCTTTCTTCACAGCCAGCGGTGTCCTGGGACATACAGGTTCGTTTCAAGGGCGTTCTGATGAGGGCACTTGACTTTATTTTTGTTTTAAGAAAATTATAAATAGGTCAAGTGTTCATTGAACCAATGTGAAGGCTAATTTAGTTGCTTTTTATGGTTCCGTAGCCAAATGGCAAAAACGGAACGATTATAGATTCGTCATGTCTGTCTGTCCGTATGTCACAGCCACTTTTCAACGAAACTTTAAAAGCTATACTGATAAAACTTGGTAATTAGATGTATTCTTTGAACCGCATTAAGATTTTCACTCAAAAATATAGAAAAACAATAATTTTTGAGGGTCCCCATAGATAGAGCTGAAATTCAAAATTATTTTTTCTTTAAAATATAATAATATGTACATTATCATGCAAACTTCCACTGAAAATTAGTTTGAACGAGATCGAGAAGTAGTTTTTTTTAAATAAGTCATAAATCGTAAACCGCAATTTACCTTTCGACGAACTGCAAGAACTTTTATATTAGGTACATATGTTACTTGCTGCTACGGAACCCTTCATGGGCGAGTCCGATTCGCACTTGGCTGCTTTTTTTGTAGACGGTGTTATGACGCGTTAATCCTTTTCTGCCGCTCCGAAACTTTGTAAAAAAAGGGCCTGCCGGCCCTTGGTTTTTTTCTGAATCTTCACTGTTGTACCTCCTCTGGCAAGGGAAATGATGCCAACGTTCTGTGAAATGTAGCTGGCACACACTGGGTGAAACGAGTCGAAGATCGGGCTTAGTGGCACAGTGGCACTTTGTCTAGTGGTCTATCAAAAGGTAAAAATAAGGAAATTATTGAGCGAAGATGACGATGACTTAAACAATTCGTACAAACACAGTCAAGACTTACTTAGTTAGTCAAGACTCACACAGACTCTAAACTAGAGCCAGACAAAGCTTGTGGTAGGCCTATTTGGTAGATTTGATATCGATTGTGGTCTCGAAATACCACTGCGCTTACCCTTGTTCAGATTTTCAAGAAATTGCCAACCATTTGACTTGGATGTAAAAATAATACCCTTGAAACCTACAGGCCTACAAATGCCGGTGAAATTACTGGCTCGTGAGGCTGAATATCTGTATGTCTCAAGTTGATGGACGCAGGGCATTGCATTGTAGGGCACGTTGTAAACGTGCGTGACCTACGGGGCAATGCTTTTGTTAAATGCGATGGACTTATCATCTTATTTATTTTTATTTATTTATACAAATGCAGTGTAGGTAAGGAAAATTGTACATGGTTAGGCAAGGAATACAGACGGAAGAATTTATAAAACAAGAATAACGACTAGTTTTTACAATTGATTACGTGCGTGTCCACATGTGCACTGATGTGATGCATTCTTATGTTGGTAATTAATAGGATGACGATACCAACAGAGTAAGTAGTAGCTTATAGTGATTTGTAAAAGGATCATTTAAAAAACGTCCTACCGTTTTTTATATGATCCTTTTACAAATCACTATAGTCACCCTACAGCAACTATGCAAGGAATCTATTAACGCAGCACGCAAATAACGTAATGCACCATCTATGTCAACTCGACCTATGTTATTTTTTAATTAATTAAAAAAAATTGCGGGGTTTTAAAAAAACTCGTCGCTAGGGCGTCGATTAAAAAACTAAAAAGTCATCTGAAAATAAAATAAAATTAGGCAAAAATCTACATGATGACTGTATGTTTTAACGTGCACAAAAAACATAAAAAACAGGAAATATAATAAATTCTGAAAAATAATAAAAAAATACTTGTTTTTAAGTAAAAAGATGCTAATTTTGAGAATTCATGACGTAAAATAAAAATCCTTGCAACTTTAACTGAGAATTTGAATAAAAATATGCAAAGGCTTCTGCGACGTGAATTAATTTCATCACGACTCCTCAATTAAAATGTTTGCATGATTTTTTACTGTCGTGGACGTTACGAGTTTTACTTAGTTTTGCCAAAAAATACCGTTTAAAGTACTTAAGACCGCTTTATTTTTTTTATGCAACTTGTAATACATGCTTATGGCGCACCTCAATCGCCTATAACAAAGCATTACCTTGCAGAGGTCGTAAGATAATCTAGCTAGTGTCTTGAAAGTCCTGGCATAGAATACGGCTTCTCTCTCTCTCCTACAAGAGTCATGTTCTTTTTTTTCATATACAGGGTAGTTTTTTGAGAAGGGTGCTTATGGCCAAGTCCGAAACCACGAGAGTTAGGGAAAAGCCGTAAAAGGAGTCATGCCCTCGATTTATATGAAAACAACAAAATTAATAGTGAAAATTTGCTATTTTAGTAAAACATTTATTTGCAATGATTGATCCTTATCAGCAGCAGAATCTATTGGTTAAATAATACAGAGTGTAATTTTTTTGAAACATCATTTTGTTCTATTTCCGTTAAAAGTAAAATAATTTTTAAAGAAATATTAATATGCAATTATTGATTTCTTATAAATCATGATTTTGAACGCAATTATTTATAAGAAAGCAATAAATGCATATCAATGCTTTTTTATAATGGACTCAGGCCCTTGCAAGGGCATGACTCATAACGACTTTTCCCTAACTCTCGTGGTTTCGGACTTGGCCATCACCGCCCTTCTCAACGAACCACCCTGTATACTTGCAACTAGCTGATGGAACAACAATGTTGGGCGACATTTGAAACCTGCAACAATAAAAATAAAGTTCAAGGTCTCATATCACACGTCATGTTTATCTGTATTTTCCCCAGTAGAGGTAAAGTCTAGGTTGATTTACTTCGATTCAATGTGATTATATTTAATTGCACGAGGAAGCTACATTGTGTGTGAGCAACGGGTCGGAACAAACTTACCTCATGTAGATTTGCGTACGCAATGTACGCAAAGAGGGTATTTTGTTAGGCAATGAAGATGTGCTTCAGTATTAGGGCTATAGCTAATAGGAAGAAGGGAACCCTTAGAATCTTTATTCTAAGATCTTCTTTTTATCGTATAGATAGTTCTTGTGAACCAGTGAGGTAAAAGGATTTTTACAATACAATACAATCATTTATTTGCGATACACAGGTTATAAGGTTTTTTACTTATACTCAAAAAGTAAAGTCTGAAAGTGCCTGAAGAGCGCTTTCGGACCTAGCGAGAATTGTTTTCAACTGACAGCTGTCATTATTATAAAAAAAACTAGTTCTATTTTCACATTTCAATCGAACCATGTTCCAACTTTCTATACAGCCACTCTTTATTATACAAAATGGGCGGGAAAGCGTCAATCCGATCTTTATTTGTTTTTTCGAGTTACACGCAGATGTCAACTCACTAGGAACCACTTTCTTCTTTTCGATTTCTTTAGTCAAACCACAGATAAGATAATACTATACTAGTAGTCAAACATAATAATATATCAAAAATCTGCTTACTAATGAGACACTAATTAAAATATCACTTTCATTACCAAAATACCAATACGGTCACGTCTGTCTGGCGCTTATAACTGAAGCTTTAAATTTCAATTAAGCCCTTACTACTTAATTTAAATTTTAAGCTCATTTTAGAACCGACCGACACACCTATGACCTTGGTTTATAAGTTCAAGTTATTATTGAGAAAATTGTGCAATCGAGCATTTCAAAGTTTATATTAGTAGCTAACTTAGTTGAGATTACAGTTATTATTAAGACGATAAAACAGTAAAACAACTTTTCATTCGTACACCTAGACCTTTTCAAAGATCACATACCTACTTAAAAGACGCAGTCCTACTTAAAAGCCGGCCTAACTTTCGTACTTGGGCAAACTTTTTAGTAGGAAAACGTGTCTGGATCGAAATATTTTTTTTGGTAAACTGAGTACCTACTATCGTATGGCAAAGAAGTTATTTGTTTGTGATTTTCGATAAATAAGTTCAGTGTTTTTATAACTTTCAAAAGGTGTGAGCGAGAAATACATTTCACGGTTTTCATCGACTTAATTTAGTCTGATAGTTCGAAAGCTATAGTCGCAGACAAGTTCACCTTCATTTTTCTATTTACATATTTTTACGATTAATGTTTACGAAGAATTGACTGAATGAATCGATCGTATACCCATTGCTTAAATGTTTAAATTAAAAAAAAAACATATATTTTATACAAAACTAGCGGCAAATTAAGTGTTTACATTAAAAAAACAAGTATTTTATACAAAACTAACGGCCGCCTGCGACTTCACTCGCCCTGATCCCGTTATTTATTAAAAATTATGTTTTCAAGTGCACCCAGCCAATCTTCCATAGTTTTTAGTTCCTCTCCATCCAAAGGTTGTCTGGAAGAAATCGCTTTATAGCGATAAGACCGCCCATTGTACATTTATTAAATAGTATTTATGTGTTAAATTCTCTTTTTGTTAGTTTGTAAGGTGTACAATAAAGAATTTTCTATCTATCTATCTATTTTTTTTCGAAATAAAAAGTAAAAGTATCGTATGTCCGTCTTCTAAACTACCTTCCCACCAATTTTCAGCCGAATCGGTTTAGCCCTTTTGAGTAATTGTGTTCTGTGGGTTTAGCCGTTCATGGATCAGAAAACCTTTTTCCACATCTTCTCCACACTCGTATATACGTCGATCGTCACTAGAAAACTTTACCTTACACTCATCCGTTAATAGCACTTACGCCATTCCTCCATGCCCCATTCAAGATGTTAACGTGCAAACCTTAATCGATTTGCATGATGACTCCTGGTCAGTTTTGTGGAGGGTTTCTGGACAGGCTTTCGTGAACGTAACTGCTCTTCTTGCAAACGATTCCTAAAAATCTGGTCGCTAACAAGGGTACCAGTAGTCCGTCGCAATCAGTTTTGTAAATTTATTATTGTATAGCAGCTGTCCACGCGGATGCATCCCTCAGTCAAGTAGGAGAGAGACAGATGTCGAACGTTGGCGAACGTGGAGGCCGATTGTGCCTCTTTGTCGCTCGTTCCGCGCTCTCGCTTGCACTTCAAGCGTTAAATGGAACACCTCAGAGCGAGGTAACGCCGCATGCGTCATGTTTTTTCGTGCGTGCAGCCGGCTCCATCGAATTATAAGACGTTATCACGTCAAAAATAGTCAAAAACATCGACATCAATAAAGATTGGCAATTCAGTCACATAAAACAAAAATTTTACCTGTTTTTCTTTTTCCCGATTTTGATTTTCTTGGTAACCGCTATTATGTTTTCGCAGAAAATAATTAAAGCTAGTTTTGTGATATCCTTATTATAATTTTATGAATATCTTACCCTTTTAAATCCAGTTTTGTGCATAAATGCGCCGTGACGGAGTCATTCATTCAATATCCCTACCTACCTTGTCTCCTTTCAAAACAATGCTACGATTCTGACAGCCTTCATAGCTTAGTAGTGGAGCTCTTTGTGAAGTGGGAAGTTTTACCACCATGCCTATTTCTGCCGTGAGGCAGCATTGCTGTGTTTCGGTTTGAAAGTGGGTGCCGGTGGGTGAGGGTGAAAATCTATATGCCTTAAGTTGATACACGCAGAGATGAGCATCGTAGCGTAGGGCACGTTCCTGACGTGCGTGACCTACGAGGTAGTGCGTTGTTATAGGCACTTAACATTAGGATAGGTCATATAATTCATAGAGTCAGACGTAAGTTCGTACGTATATTAGCATTCGTCGCTGCGTGTAAGGAGCTTAAGCCTTGCAATACATCAAAGCGTTCTAAGATGATTCTTCTTCTTATCGTGTCTCTGCTTCTTTCGAACCAAGTGTGGTGAAAGGATTTCAAGCGTGCCTTTAAGGTTTTTTTATTTTTTGTCATTTGACAGCGATTCACTGATCACCACCGGAGAACGCTTAGATTTCCGTAAGGCTTAAAACACTGATCAAAATAATATTTTTATGTACTATCTGTATTTATTCGCTATGAAATAAATAAGCCCCATAGGAATTTGTCAGAGATTTATATAGTGACTGGATCTATCAGCGTTGAGACCGTCTTGCTTACGACAGTACTTATTAAACAATGCAGTAAATATAAAATAAGCAGAAACAAATTACTAGTTGTCATTCTATCTGTAAATGATGATATAATTGGCTAGTTATCAGATGCACGGTGGCAGTAGAAGCGGCTCGAAAGAATCTGTTCGAATTACGTGAAGTAATATCTGATATTACTAACCAATAAATAAATATTGTGGACACCCCAAACAAATTATCTTGTCCCGCTGTCGTTGAGAGCTTCGAATTTATCCTGTTTTGATCAAAATGTGACGTCGTCTCTTCCCATGATACTACAATTTGTTGATCAATTCAGATTTCCGAGCTGGGTGTCGATTCCAGCAACAAAAATCACTCAAGCAACCGCGTAAATCAATGTGAGTTGTAAATTTTTCAAAAACAAATCACTCATGCGATTGCGTAAATCAATATGAGTTGTCAATTTTGTTTCAAAAATTTGAAAATGAAACGCGGATTCGTCGGTCTCTGACTGAGCTGAATGATTGTTGACTGGCCTCCCAGCTCTGTAGTAGCTTTGCCTTCTACGCCATAGGTTCAATTCCCATCGTGAACAAATATTTGTGTGGGAACACAGATATTTGTTCTGCCCCAGGAACGCAAACATTTACGGAAATATTTATTTATTTAAAAATCACCATCTGCTTCTTTCATCTCTTTTTCGCAATGCGCTTTATGTATGAAAGGGTCAGCGTCCTATCAAGCACAGCCCTGAAGCCAATTATGTAAATCCTGCGTTTGAAAAAAATCACAATACAGCCACTGCTTTAACGCGATAAAAAATGCTATTGTAAAGTTGATAAAAACACTGTTGTATTATAAATTATTTTTGAATGCGACAATAGGTCCATCAAATGACAAATTGTTGTACGATTGTTCAATTATCGTAAAAAAAGTGTCCATGAAGCTTTAGATCCTGGTACGTGCGTGCCGTGGATAATGTCCTTTGTCCTAGAAATACTCAAGGTTTTCTAAGAACATGGTCTACTTTGCAAATCGATAGGCGTAGTTTCGGGTTGACAATTTGTGTTATACTGCGTGGCATGCATGGTATTTAAATCGACTGGGGGGAATCTACTACGTTGCCGCGTAGTGTAACTGTATCCGAAAACTCTTGACAGGAATCTTCCAACCCAGAAATTGTAATTGGAATCGAGTGTCGAGAGTAGCCCTGCTGAGAACAGTGCGTCGAAACCAGCAACACGGCTCGATTGAGCACCTAAAAAATCGCGGTTTTGTAGGTTCTCCATTGGCGGTTTATATACCTTTGGCTTGCAGGCTCGTCGGTCTTAGCTCGCCAATGGATCGCCCATTTAACACGACTTTCGTGGTGGGCGTAATCAATGCTCAGCTTACAAATATAAAAATAAGTATCAATCAATAAATATGATAAATAATAATATAATTTAGGGACTCTTCCATCTGATACTGATTTGGATGAGTTGAGCTATCTCTAGATGGTTTGTTACGGTCTGCAGATAGCTCAACTGTTTCTTGTGTATTTTGAACATTTTGTAGGTAAATATTTGTTTAATTGTTTCTTTGTGTAAATAAATATTTTTCCAATAAATATGATTACTAAATTTGATAAAACCTAGTGAACAACGACACTCTACTTATAGTCGTAACCGGTCAAAAGAAATCGGTTCCGGTCCTGCGCATACGCACAACCGTTGCGCAATGGCAGTAAAAGTTGTTCATAATTTGCAAATGATTCTTATGGCTGTGCTTATGGTGTCTCGTTGACCAACGATCTAATGATAAACTCGTTCTATGGGATTTTATTCAGAAACAGTGCTTCAATCGAGCCTCAAACACTCACTCTCAAGCATAATTTTTTTGACAGTTCACTCAATCACTGTTTCTGAATACGGGGGCCTAAACGTTTGATCGTTGGTGTCAGTAAAATTAGAGAAAAATTAGTTTGGACTCACTCTAAAATAAATAACTCTAAAATAGTAACTTTTAAATTTATTGTTTATGACAATTTGATGTCACTCCAAGTCACCAAATATCTGTTCAGTTGACAACCCTCGCAGCTCAGTAGGTAGTAGCTCTGCCTTCTGTGCTGAAGGGTGTGGGTTCAATCCCCACAGAGAACAAATATTTGTGTGGTGAACGCAAATGTCTGTGTTCGTTCTGGGTGGTTACTATATTGTTTTCAGAGTATTTACAAAAAATAATATAAGTATTATATCAGCTATCTGGTTCCTGTTGTGCAAGATCTGAATAGTGTTAGATTGTTCACAATATTTTGTATTTATAATAATATTATGTTATTCCAGTCTACCAATTTCTATTCAACAATAAGGCAGTGTTTAGCAATACGCGTGTGATACTTATTCACTTATCGCAAGCATTAATGGATTACTGAAATCGCTTACCAATATTTATGTGGGCCGTATCGTACATCGACTTACTATATAATAATATGGTGTAAAAAAGTGTCACATTTACATGTAGTTTAATTTTAAGCAGACAGTTATAATGTAAAAAAACTTGGACACTAAACACGTTCAAATCGTAAAAGTTGCCATACTTTAATTATATTCTGTTCCTAATTAATGAATTAAGTAGCTATCTTGTTTATTAAATCACAGTTATAAAGAACCGTTATTTGTATCAGAATTGGACCTTTATAAAACTATTTTCTAAGTAAGCTTCTTATTTTTCTAGGCTTGGTTGCGTGGAACTGGGACCTAAACTCACCTATAGCTTTAAAGTGGGCGATCCATTCGCGAGCTAAAACCGACGAGCCCGCGAGCTAAAGGTATAAACCGCCAATGGAGGACCTACAAAACCACGGTTTTGTAGGCGCAGGCTCGTCGGTTTTAGCTCGCCAATGGATCACCCACTTAGGACGTTTCAAAGAGACCCTATGTAATCTTCTTCTTAAGAGCTTAGCTCATGTCGGGGTTAAGAGCTTAGCTCATGTCGGGGTTTTGATCCAGTTTTCTCCAATTAAGTCTTTCGAATGCGGCCTCCTTGACTACAACTTTGTAATACACTGTGCATTGTATCCTTTGTAATACAACTGACTAAAATTCTTGTTAAATTTTCGTTTCGGTTGATAGCCCTCAAAAGTACAAGTCACAAGGTAACTCTAAGTAACTCTGCCTTTTGCGCTATCGGTCGGTATTTAAACCCCACCGAGAACAAATATTTGTGTGGTTGAACACAGATGTTTGTTCTCTGTCTGGGTGTTGGTTACCAAGTACAAGCTATGCTTAATTTGGAACTAGATAATGTTGTGGAGATTGTCCACAATATTTATTTGATTTATACCGTCTAAATTGTTTACCTAGTTCAGGCATGCGGTCACGATTACGCAATCAATTACGTTTTTCAAGTTATATAACACTGGTACATTAAATCTGTAAACTGTGGGAGAAACCACCGTTTAGTGGTTGCTCGGTCACTGATTTAACAAAATAACATTGTTATTTTACTCGTAACATTACACAAAATAAGCAAAATTCGTTATAAAGTCTGCGTAAGATAACTTAGCGCGTGACAAATGTAGGAAAATGTAAAAAAAACTGACTTGAAATAATTTCCCAGCAACAAATATTGACTGAAACAAAATGCAAGATCGATTTCCCAATTCATGTTTGAGGTCAGAAGATATTATTTCCAGTTCATTATTTTCGCAATTTGACACGCGCACTCTAGTATCTTATAACCTAGATGACAGCGATAGCGTAGACTCGTAGAGCTTCGTAGCAAAGTAATGCGCGTTGAAATCTTTTGCATACAAAAAGTTCCGGGCCGGGGCGCCTCCAGCTCGTTGCAAATTGGTGCTCAAGAGAGACAGGCTTTATGACAGTTCAAAATGATGCCAAATGCTAGAGTCCGCGCAAGATAACTCTGCGCGCAACAGATCGCGTAAAACATGAAATGAATGTTCTGCAAATAAATCTTCCGATCAAAAAAATGGGGACACCGAACTTGCATTACGTCTCATGCAAGTTCGTATTTGTGATTGGGAGATTATTACAAGTTAGTTTTTTTTTACATTTTCCGCCATCTGTCGCAAAATTATCTTTTTATTTTATTTTTAGTTTGCGCAAAGTTATCTTTCGCAGACTCTAATTTAAAAACTGGTCGAATAAGTTGGTATTTTAATGATATCTGGATCATTTGCATTCGTGAATATAAATCGGGTCTAGTTCGTCTTGTTACTTAGCCAAGCCGTATTTATACAGTCGCAACGCTAACGTTAAGAGAAACGATAAAATGTTAAAGATCGATTTCGATCAATAAAATTTTGAGTTTCATCTAAATCCACTTTTATAGTATGTACGAACTGCCAAGGAGTCAAACTCACCGGCACGGCGCGCCCCAATAATTCCGAAATTTTAATTTAGGCTTTTTTGTGGATTATTATAGGCTAAGCATGCTCCATCTTAGGCTACATCGTTCTTACCATCAGTGTGATGGCAGCCAAATGCTTAGCTCTTTAATAAAAAAACCCATTGACTCAAAATGTACATTTTCAAACTTTATTTATTTATAAGCTGTTGAGTTGGCCGAACTGAAAACTGTTGTTACCCATATTTGGTTAAAATTGGCTTGTTTTACTTTTTGGTATGGATGTATGATGTAACAGTACAGTTTTCTTCTTCTTCCTGCCCTAATCTCACTAGGTGAGTTCAGTACAACATGTATTTATTTCCATTCTCCCCTACCATTCGTCTTTATAATTCACTCCTTTCATAGACATACATATCACCTCTACCTCAATCCATCCATCTTCTTTTAGACCTACCTCCATCTTATTTATCTAAATTCATGCCTCTAACAGTCTCTAGCATCTACATTCTAACACTCTTTTCGTCACATGACATTTTTTTCTCCACGCTAGCCGATTACTTCTCATTTTCTTTTACACTACTTTTAACAAAATACAGTAAACCTTGTATACATGTATAGCCTTGATCTTGATTGCAAGTCCCTTCGTATCGTGACATGAGTACTTGTATCTTGAAGTACTAGGTAAGTATGTATACTATAGTCTTAATAATAGACCTAGCTTCCCGTTTCTGTGTAATTTATTCTAACGGTGTTAGGTATTAGACGAAGTACATGAAATAGACATACCTAGGAAGGAACGGCACTTTAGCTGAGACGCTATTGAATACTATAAATGGCTAGTGTTAATTTGCCTGTTCTTCTACGCTTGGTCGCGTGGAACTGGCAACTAGACTCACCTAGCTTTATGACGTTAAATACACTTTTGATTCTGATTTTTTGCGCTTGATCGCGTAGGACGCTTAGAATCAGAGTCTTATTCAAAATTACCGGATTTTTATGTTGTTATTTTCAGTATAGCTTTTCATTAGTTATATTAAACATTAATATAGTTAGTTTATATGATGTTATATTTAAGTATATTAAGTTAGTGAGTTATTATTAAGTATGTAAGTTAGTTTAACACCTAAAGAGCTGTGAATTTTTTAATAAATAAAATATGATAAAAATGGCATATTTCACATTTATAATATAGTAAAAATCTGGCAAAGGTTTTGTTATAACGGCAACTAAACATAAAACAATACTCACTCGAAAAATTAACATTACGTGACATTACTCAAAACTGTTCCGCGAAGGTTCAAGCCTTAGTTTAGAGAAAGTAGGTGCGATCACTCGGCACTTGGCACTGCCAGGACCTTTCTCCTTGTTCCGGTTCTGCGCGAGCGCACGTTGCAACACAAAATTGCACGTGCAACCATCCAGGTACACTTGGTCGCACTCTTAGGCCTTGTTTTACGGATGACTTATCGACCAAACAAATATTTGACAATGATTTAACTCAAACTTGCCAAATATGCATATATATACACATATTTATTTACACTAAGAAACTAACAATAAAAAAATATTTACAAAATACACAAGGAATAGTTGAGCTATCTGCAGACCGTTACAAACGATCTAGAGATAGCTCAAAAGATCCAAATCAGTACCAGACGGAAGCTTCCCCAAGACGCTGACGGCATACATTATTATAACTCGAATAAAACGTTTTGGGTTGAACGGAGCCAAGTATCTTTTGAGTAATTTTTTTTTGGGTCGAGCCAAGAAGCACTCGAATTCCTATATCAGATTTTCTGTACAAACTTAATTTTTTTGTTTTATACGACAAAGTAGACAAAAAGAGTACGGCCCACCTGATGGGAAGCGGTTACCTAGGCTAAGGACGTCTGCAATTCCTGAGGCATCACAACAGCGTTTTTGACCCTTTAGAACTGTTAAAATGCCCATTTTGACGGACCCCATACTATATTCCTGAGGGAAAATCTCAGCAGGGAGATCATTCCACAGCCTATACGTACATATTAAGTATGAATACAATGTGAGGAACGCGATTAAATGTATAGCATCCATATCCTAACAGGGCTAACCTGTTAGCTAAGTTCAATGAACCATCCAGCTGCACTTCAGACAAGTGGGTTATTTTACAACAAATTACAGCAACAATGCAAATACGTATGGGAAAATTGCGGTTTCACATACGTACACCGTTATAAAGTATTTTATCGATATTAATATTGGAGACTAGCGGCCGCCCGTGGCTCCGCTCGCCTCGTTCCCGTTACGCCCCGTTCCCGTTAATAACATCCGTTCTCCGTTTTAATATCTTATCTTTTAAATTGTAGCCTATGTGTTATTTTGATGTATAAGCTATGTATTGTAAAGTTTTATTAAAATCTATATTATTATGTCGATATTAATATTTGAGATGGAGGGACAAGCTGAATGCTTATAAGCGGGACTGACAGAAGATCGTAGTGACTGGCGAAAATGGGGGGGGGGGGGGTGGAGTCTTTTGCCCAACAGTGGGACACTACGGACTAGAAGTAATAGTAATATTGGTAGAAGTAACCGTTTAACATCAGATGAGCAATTCATACGTAAACTTCATAATTCGCTTCTTTTTTTTTTTTTTAAATAGCTATTATCGGTTGCTCATAGGGCTCAAAAATTCTACAAAATTTAAAAGGCAATGTTTTATCGTTATAATTTTCTTTGCCTTGTCTATTCCAGGAAGAACTATTTTGACTCTTCATCCACCAACTTACCACAATTTTTAATGTCGACGGTCCACCAAGCACAATAGTGTTTATATTGTAATATGTAATGTATATGCAGATGAGAATCACGTATCATAAATTACGTGCTTATGACTACGCGGCTTGTACACGGCGAGTACAGTAACTGCATATAATTGGCATTCAATATACAAACTTGTAATATTATTTCAAAGAATATGCAATGCAGAGGAACCAATAGTTATAGGCACAAAAAACTAAAATAATTAAGTGGGTACTTAAAAACAAACAACTGCTTAGATATAGTCTCGTCATATGCCAAATAGGTCCTGTTTTTATAGCAGGAATAATAATATAATTATCTAGGTACCTACTACGCCAAGCAGCACTGCTTTTCAGACAGAACCTAGGTGGCACCACATAAACAAAAAAACACAAGCAAGCAAAGCAAACTGTTTGGTCAACCTTCAACCTTTTAGCTTGCCAATAAAGGAAGAAATCTTTTACCACTCTCGTATCATTTTTATTTGGTAAAAATGTAAAACCGGTCAAGTGCGAGTCGGACTCGGACATAGGATACCATTATTTATAAATACGAAAAAAATGTATTGCTTGGGAGCCCCCTTAAATCTTGATTTTATTCTGTTTTAGTATTTGTTTCTGTTTTTTAGAATAGCGGCGACAGTAATAATCTGTGAAAATTTAAAATTTTCTGCCTGGTGACAGAAACACATACAGGCAGCGGAGTCTTTTTATAGTAATAGAGTCCCTTTGGTAATCTTTGGTAGAGCGATCGTTAGGTCATGATTAGTGGTGTTATCATCAAGATTTGTTTATTAGAAGGTCACGCGTGTAATTGTAATGTAATTTGTGAGTAGGTTAATATTCTTCTGGTGTATTGTAGTAGACTTTTAAAGAACTGTTCTATATTTTGGATATGTTTTGTTGTTGGTCTGTATGTAAGGTACAGTTGCCATCAAAGAGCCATGCTTCAAAAAATAAAATGCAAATTAATTACTGAGACGAAACATTTAGCTAGTAAAAAAAAATTATGCTGACCCACATAAAGCTTGTTGCTTAGTTCAGATATTTTGAAAACAATTCCCTTTCATACAGGGTGTGGCGTAAAGAGTGGATAATCCTTTACCTACGGGTCGGGGGCATCACAACTGTTCAGAAAATAAAAACATGTACCCAGTAAAAGTCCCACGGTTTTCGAGTTATTAAACATTTTCGAAATTTTCATTATTTTGTACTTCTGTCCATACTTTTCGATGCCAAGATCACAAATCAAGGAGTTTTCTCCATTTGTTTTTTTTATAGCATTCTTAGATAACTGTTCTATCAAATGCTAACTAATGAAAAAATGACCCTTACCCTATTTAAACACAAATATTCTTTGCATTGAAAGTTAAAACTGCCAAGTGCTATACCATTTCGGAATCTCAATGAAGTAGGCAAGTTATTTATTAGTTGGTCACTCAGGGTGACCATACATTTTTTTTAAACCACAGGAGGTCAAACTTTTGGAAAAAAATGGCAAATCACATTTTTATTTCTAAAAAAAATTCTAAAAAAAAAACTGTACCTTTGACATACCAATGCCAGTTAGCATTTGATAGAACAGTTATCTAAGAATGCCATAAAAAAAACAGATGGAGAAAATTCTTTGATTTGTGATCTTGGCATCGAAAAGTATGGACAGAAGTACAAAATAATGAAAATTTCGAAAATGTTTAATAACTCGAAAACCGTGGGACTTTTACTGGGTACATGTTTTTATTTTCTGAACAGTTGTGATGCCCCCGACCCGTAGGTAAAGGATTATCCACTCTTTACGCCACACCCTGTATATATATTTATAAATTGTATGTGCACTACCCGTTAAGATTGTATGAATTAAGTACACAAAGTTTAACTGGAAGAAAATGCTCTCTAGCATTAAGTTCGCCTATGTACGATGAAATTTTGATTTTAATGCAATAATGAATTTTACATCTATCTATAAAGGGTTAAGAATAGGAATAGGATAGAAGAAGAAAAAGTTGTGTGGTGTAGGTAAATTGAAAATTGTCCCATCTATTTGTTGTCAGATACCTTCATCTATGGCCACCGTTGAGTGCATTAAATTGCAAGGAATCTAGTTAGTCTAGTCGGCCATCAAGGCGAACGTGCGCATGCGAGCTGTATCTACCCTATATAGCTCCCTGGCCTTAACATTTACTTGGCTCCAGGCACACACCTTTTTTTAGACACTCTGTGGAATTTAAAACCAAAGTTCTTTGTTCGAGAAAGTCATGTTTATTTTTAAAATTATTGCTGTCACTCTTAGCTCGCATATTTTATACACCTGACTACATAAAGGTCCTATACACCCATAGGTCCCATACCCTATATAGCTCCCAGGCCTTCACATTTACTTGCCTGCAGGCAAGAACTTTTTTTTAGATACTCTTTGGAATTTTAAACCAAAGTTCTTTGTTCGAGAAAGCTGAGTTTATGCAAACGCCACAAAAAAAGTTGTGTTTATTTTAAAATGCTGTCGAGGTGTCACTCTTAGCTCGGACATTTTATACATTTATGTGCTATGTAAAGTATAATACATTCCTTGCACCTTTTTAATTGCTACTGCTGTACAGTATATTGAAAAAAAGTAAAGAACTTGACGTTCATTACGTATTTAGTTATGAATCAGAACATTGCAAAACTGGTAGAATCATGCTTTGTTCATTTATAAAATTTGATTGCTTAAAAATTTTAGATAAATTTTCGTTGAATTTAGTTTTATCTAGGTAATTAGTAATACCTACTAAATTCAACGAAAATTTATAAATTTTTTTTTTATTACTTATTTGGTTGTTCACTACTCACAAAATATACATTATATCAAATATAACAAACGCTGTTGCAAAAATATAACCATTGTAACACCTACTACTCCTTTACTCAATCCCTTGTGTTTCATGAATTCATACATACTTACAAGTATAAAATAAATTTAATTTTATTTAATTGTGCTTTTACCGAATACTAGATAATACTAGCACACGTTGGTTAGCCATCATAATCCACCATTTTACCGTTTTACGTTTGGTTACATATGCACGTTAAAAAAACCCTGTTTCATTTCAAATTTTCCGTAATTTATTATGTCGTCACAACTATTATTAAAATCTGCAGGTGTAGAAAAATAATAAAAAAACTCAACAAAAACAGACTAAGACAGGAAGAGTCTTATTTATGCTAATAGACTAGTTCGACGGCTCTTGGTTTTTGCATGTTTATTATAAACATTCAGTAATTTGTATTTTTGTTCAAAATTACCACGGTTTGGAAACCCACACAATGGAGAGAAAATGTCATTGGTTGGAGTATTTATTCATTTTTTCAATTTATTCACACAATATCACTTTATAAACGTTCATTCCAACTGCTCACTTTTTTGTCAAGACCTCAAGAATGAAGAAGAAGAAAAGACCACGAGAAGTCAAGACTCAAGAGGTCTAATGTTGGTTAAAATACCACCGAAATTACACAGCAGAACTCAAAATAACACCAGAAAAACCATTAAAAAGAAAAAGCAATGTGACTTCTCAAAATGACAGAAAACGAAACCCGGTGGTTCATAGGTTTTTGAAACTATGTTCCTGCATTTTCTCTAAAATAACACATTTTAGAGTGTGCCCCGCATGCCGGAAGGCCCCGTCATTCCTGCGGCAGCGAGGAGTTTAAAAAGTATACTCAATATGAAATATACTCGCATTATTTCCTTATAAATACTTACTTGGACCCAATTTGTAATTGTCGAAAATTGAAGGTGTACACAAAACGTGCAAAAAATATGCGCAGTCGGCTTCATTTTTTTGATTCTTTTACAGGTAAAAAAGGTATGACGCTGGTATTCTCAAATAAATCCATTATTTATGGATTTCTTACTCGTGCCCTGCGGATTAAGATTAAATTATAAAAGTTTTTATGGAATCGTGCAAATCGGATAACATTATCAATGATTTTGGCAGATAAGTAACTATTGCTTTTATTAGTTTTAGAACAACTGTAACCAATCTATTAATCGGTACCTAACATAATACAAAAAAAATAAAGGTTACACTGCAAACTATAAATAAATGATAAAAAAATTGAACATAGGTACCTATATTTTAGATTTTCTTTTTTCACGAACTTTAGACTAGACGTTGAATGTAAAACTAAATAGATTTACATAAAGAAGACCATTTGCTTAAAATCTTTGGCATTCAGAGCCGTTTTGACTCTTTTATTTTTCAAGGACCCATTTAGAATTTCAGTGGGCGAATGATATTAAATTACTTGATTATCCGAACGAATTGTTGCCACGGCAATACTACTGTGATAACAAGAAGACGCTTGGAAATAATGGAAAAACTATGCAAATGTTATTAGTTTCGCTTTTAGAACATGCTCCGTAAGTAGGTAGTAGGTACCTTCATTCACCCACTTACCTATAAATAAGTAATTTAATTATCATCTAAGTATTAAACGTATCATCATCATCATCAGCCTGAAGAAGTCCACTGCCGAACATAGGCTCTACACCTTTCCAGGAAGAACGATACTGAGCCCTTTCCATCCATCGACTTCCCGCGATCTTGACAATGTCGTCAGTCCATCTGATGGGTGGGCGCTCTACGTTTCGTCTTCCGGTTCGTGGTCGCCATTCGAGAACCTTTATTCCCCAATGGTTGTCGGTTTAAACGTATATTGAACGCATAATCATAAGGTCAGTCGCTAAGACCCCAAAAAGCTGTTCTTATTTCAAATAAATGATTGGCTGAAAACCGCGCTGCAGGCTTTGCTTGCATTTTTAGCAAGTATAGGATCGTTTGTCATCTTCTTCTTAAGGGGGTACGATTTCCATACAAACTTAATTTACACAACTATGGGCGAATAAAGTATGAATGTACACTGAAATAGCTGTGGTAGGCTTTTACAGTGGTCCTTATTACCGGCCAGTTATTTAAAGTTGGAGTGTCAGCCGTTGGTCGTGGCAGTCGGGGCTTCAGAAAAAGAACTAACAGACTTTTACGTCTATTTTGAAACAGTGATGTACAAAATTGACTCTATACTAAAAGCTAGTACCCGTTAGAAAGAATGACGAAAAAATTACTTTTTTGGTTTTTTATTAATATTTCTGTTATCCTACAGTTTTTTCCAACTTTATATAACTGGCCGGCAATAAAGGCCACTGTAAAATTCTATTACAGCTATTTCAGTGTACATTTATACTTTGTTTGCCCATAGTTGTGTAAATTCAGTTTGTATCGGAATCGAACAACCTTAAATTAAAGAGCTTAACTCTTTGGTTTTCGTGCAATGTGTTTCGAATGCGGCCTCCTTGACTTCCTTATACGATATGACAGCGACACCTTTTCTTTTTTTTATTTTCTTTTTATTTGACCGTTTTTCGTTATTTTTTTTTATTTACTTACAGCCATACCTAAGAACGCTGAGCCCTGTTCATGTTTATCTTAAGACCTGCGCACATTTAGGCGATAGCGATAGCGATCAGCTGAAACGCTGTAAAATATTGTTGACTTATTTAACAGTGCTTCATGTGATCGCCTAGATGTGCGCAGGCCTTTAATAGTTTATCTTTTGACATAGTTTTATAAGTGGTAAGGCCATTTAGGTTTTGTTCTAAACATGATCTAGTAAACAGTAAACAATTAACTTAGATTAAGCTCTACCCCTACGCTTGGTAGACAACAAATTAATAAACCTGTACCGAGACGATAAAATACTTGATGTTTGTTGATCTAGGTCTGGGTCAGGCTATCTAACAGTAAACTCTAAGGGTCATTCTACACGGGCGGTTCTCCCGCCTAGGGAATCCGCTTCTGAACCGCACTAGACTCAATTCATATGGACATTGTATGCTACAAACTACACGGCGCGGTTTCCCGCCGCGGTTTGCAGGCGGGAGAAATTCGACCGCCGCATGCAGCGTCAAACCGCCGTTCTAAACTACACGGGCGGTTATCCGCTATTGCGTCATTGTGCGCGGGACCTTCTCGCTCGCTCGTCGTTCGTGCACTTGCCTTCCATGTTGCGGGTCCATGTTGAAATGAACAAAAGACAGCGAAAAACCGAGTCCCGTATAGTTTAATGGTCTGCGGAAGCTTTGTCGAGCGGATTCCCGCGGCGGGAGAACCGCCCGTGTAGCATGACCCTAAGTAGGTACCTACTACCTGAGTAGGACATCGACATTCTTCTTAAGGTTCTGCAAATTATTTTTGCACATAACTTCTTACTTATGAATAATTCGCTGTTGTATGCTAAATACAAGGATTTGTTGCCATTGTTGCTTTGTTAGAACTTTCTTTTTGTCCGTTGCTCTCCGTTGGTTGCAGACATCTGTCAAAAAATGACAGTCTTTGTTCTTGACAAGCCTAAAGAGAGACGGGACATATTTTTATCTGACGAATAGAATCTGATTTTTGAAAAATTTGCCCTAAGTTTAGATCGTTGGAACAATTTAAAGAATTTCTCTCATTTCGTTTATTATTTTTAACTTTTCTTTAAAAAAAAACCTGGGGTTTTGTATCATCCGTACTCACTGTCGCAAACTTTGACAGTGCGGTATTTGACAGCGATACACTCTCGTAAGCTCGTAAGAGTAGTATTGTTCTGTGGATACACTAATCGCTATCGCAGGCAATCTAGATGTGCACAAAGCTTTAAAGTGATCATTTTGACTGGCCTCTCAGCTCAGTTGGTAGTAGCTTTTGTGTGGTGAACACAGATGTTTGTTCTTAGATGTGGGCTTAATTTGGGAGTTTTGTGTGCATTGTCCACAATATTTATTTATTTATTAATTATTTTAGAAAGTATCACGCGAAATCGTGCTCACTATGTTAATTTTATCAAACGTTATAATTATTTGCAATAATTTATGAATTAATTGCGTTTAGTTTTATTTTTGAAACTTAATTTGCTCCCATTTTGAATAACATGTTTAGAGATTTAAATTGAAAATAGATATTAGTTATTAATATTTAATATACAGCTATAATGCAGTATTTTTATATGAATGTGAAGACTTGTTAATGTGGTAAACGACCGAATAACCCTCGTTTGAACTTGATGATATTTTTGTAAAATACCTAGTTTATTGACATTTGATCTGTTTTTTACCTACATCGTCTTCGTTTTATTTAAGAAATACACACAAACAATTATATGTTAGCGAGGCAATGCTATGTTATATCTTATAACCCATTTGGGTCATAATATAATTGTACTTATTGTTGTATACTACCTAGTTGTATAAAAAAATGCATGTTGTCAATAATATTGTACGTGTGTGACCTATACCCATTGCGGTATTGTTCAATACATGTATTATTCTGGATTTTCACCAATATCGGGGGGAGCAGAGGAATTGAAAATAAAATTGAGTAATGTGCCATTAGGTATATAATTTATTGGCAATATTGTTGCAGTGAGTGCAATGTGTGCGGCGACCTTAAGTATTACAATTATTGAAAATATTATAGCATTTATTTATGCAGTAGAAAATACCCATTCTATCAAAAAGAACAGAAGAGAGAGTTAAAATAATACTTATTTCGTATCTGAGTGATTCTAATTTTTTTTTATAGTCTGAATAGGTTTAGCTCCAATCCGCTTTGCTGCTCTCGATCTGTCCTTGTTAGTAGATGGTGTCTTGGCTGTTTTCTGACTTTTGATACGTTTCATATAGTTTTGAGAGTTTCTAAATAGTCTGAATAGGCTTAGCACCAATCCGCTTAGCCATAGCTGCTTTCGATCTGTCCTTGTTAGTAGATGATGGTGTCTCGGCTATCTTCTGTCTGTTGATGGGTTTCATATAGTTTTGACGGTTTTTAAATAGTCTGAATAGGCTTAGCACCAATCCGCTTAGCCATAGCATTGCTGCTCTCGATCTGTCCTTGTGAGTAGACGATGGTGTCTCGGCTATCTTCTGACTTTTGATGCGTTTCATATAGTTTTGAGGGTTTCTAAATAGTCTGAATAGGCTTAGCAATAAGCCACTTTGCACCAATCCGCTTAGCCATAGTTGCTCTCGATCTTTCCTTGTTATAGCCCCTTCCCACTGGTGCGTAATATCGCGCACCAGCCCGCACCAGCACGCACGACACACTATGGGATCGGTCTCGTGCGCCGAGGTGCGCGGCAGCACAGGAGCATTTTCTGTGTGCGTTGCCGTGCGTCGTCGTGCGCGGTGCGGGCTGGTGCGTGATATCACGAGCCCGCACCGCGGAAGGAATAGGATAGGATAGAAAGGCGGCATTAGTAGATGAAGGTGTCTCGGCTGTCTTCTGACTTTTGATGAATTCATAAAGTTTTGAGGATTTGATTTTAAATGTTTTTAAATAGTCTGAATAGGCTTAGCACCAATACGCTTAGCCATAGCATTACTGCTCTCGATCTGTCCTTGTGAGTAGGTGATGGTGCCTCGTTCAGCTGTTTTCTGTGCGTTGATACGCTCCTTGTCTCCTGGAGCCAGAACTGGTAAAGATGGATCCATCTGAAAATACACAAAATACAATTTTATAAGGTTTTTTAACGTACTTTACTCTGCGTCGGATGGACGTACTGAAATCGAAAATGATGTGCATTCAACTTTGTAGTTAAAAGAATAAATCATGTTAATTTAAGTTCAGTTAATAAAGGTTTAATAATAATAACACTAGTTGGTAACCGAGCTTCGCTCGGAATTTTTTTCGTTAATTTGTATTTTTAAGAAATCATAAGAGTCATATCTTTACTGGTTTATTCTTACTGAACAACGCCATCTGCTGGACATGCTTGCAGTTAGTTGCTCACATTCGTCAATAGATGGCAGGAGCAGTCACATATTCAGTTTATGTTTTTAGTTTTTTTTAACGAACAGACTCATTTTCTGAAAATGAATCCTAGCTAGATCGATTTATCGCCCCCGAAACCCTCTGTATACATAATTTCATGAAAATCGTTGGCGCAGTTTCCGAGATCCTAAATATATATATATATATATACAAGATTTTCTCGTTTAAAGGTAAGAGATACTTTACAACAAAAAAGTTGGAAATCGTAGGACTGGGTCATTTAGTTTTTAAGACCATGCAAAATGATCCTATGCATTTATACTACTTATAGAGCCGTTTTCACAGATTACTAATCGTCTAATCATATATTTGACAGCTGATTAAATTGAATATTGCAAGCAGAATTTTGAGATAAATAGCTGTCATATATTTAATCGATCGATTATTAATTAGTGTAACTGCTCTTAGTAATATGTATTAGTAAAAATACTACTTATTCACCGTCTTCGAAAACTAATTTGATAAAAAGTGATTAATTTTAGGAAATTAAATTTTGTTTTCTTGTTATTATACATAGGTATATTTGTATGCTCAAATAATAGTAATGGAAACAAAATGTTATATCTCAAGACAGCTGAAAACATTGGGTCAAAAGAATATTTAATTATTTATGAATATATGAGTTAAACATTTTTTCTAGTTTCTAGTTATACTAGATGAGAAAGCATTTTATTGACAACCAAATTGAATAAAACTATAATTATGTAAAGAGCGATGAACTAAATTACTTCTTAGTATAACTGAAGGTCGACCTTTTTTCGCTCAAAATAAATTTAATTTCCTCTCCTACCTCCATGGGTAAAATCCCAAGTTTCAAATCAATTAATGGTTCAGTGTACATACAAACAGGTATGACCGGTGCATCAGGTAATGTAGCTAAAAATACTTGAACGAGAATCTCGACCAACATTTTCAAAAAAACTTCTGCCGTGATGATTTAATTGAGGTGATTTCCTTGCTAATTAAATTAAGATTGTTAGTTGCAGCTTGTAAAATAAAGAAGCAAATTACCTGCTGAATATATTTCTTGTGTTAGTGACCTTCTTTTTACCTAAATTACCTTCCCTATACGAATGGCAGTCATCTGACCAACAAAAAGTTCCAGCTCCACACAGTCTACCAAAATGTTAATGGTTTCAAAAGCAAAGTTGTATATTTTAACCAAAATTTAATATTACTACATGCGGATCTATAATATTGTAGTTTTCAGTAGTCTTGTAGTGTTTATATTAAGTAATAGTATTGTTAGTGTAGTATGTCTTGTAATGTGTATAATAAGATAAGTAAGTAATAGTATTATTGTTAGTCTAGCAGAGTGAAATATTGTTTTTTTTTTTTTAATTTGTGATAGTGTTATCGTTTTGGCTAGCTGTTAAGATAACATCTATAGTAAGTAAATAAATAAATAAATAAATAAAGTATCCAGAAGATAATAACAAGATTATCAGATAATCAAAATCTAAGTCAAAAGGGTATTATGTATTCAGATTAGTCAAAATCAAAGTCAAAAGTGTATTAACTCGATACTTAATTCAGTAGAATCGCAAGGATCACTTTGTAATGTCTTAAAGCTAGGTGAGTCTAGGTGCCAGTTCCACGCGACCAAGCCTAGAATAACAGGGAACAAGCTATGGTATGATTCCTACCGTTTTTTTATATGACTACCTTGGCTATATGCCAGGTCTTATTGTGCTGGTCTGCGAGGTCATAAGTGTATAAATAAATAGAAAATTACCACTTTCTTTATTAAAAATAGCTCTTGTTTATCCTCGTTCGGACTAGCTAGACCGCCATAAGGTCTGATTGCGTAACCACTGTATTGCCGTTTGTTTTCTAAAGTATACAAGTAAAAAAAGTAAACATGCCTTTGCATCTACTGTAGATGATTTATAAAGCGTCAGGGGCAATTGGTTATTACTCATGCCCCTACTTACGGGACGCTATAGTGCCTGAGACAGGATTTTAGATGGAATAGGCTTGCTCAGCACCTATACCATCCTGACAGCTTAGTCGGCCTAATCCACAGGAAAGACATGGTCAATACGTCCGGAGCTGACTAAGCCGCAGGTTTCCTCACGAACATCGTGAAGTATACAGTAATGTAGATAATTCAAATTGGCGCGAGTTTTACAAATTAAACAAATACAGTACTTCCATGGTGAAATTCTTCTCTGATATCTTAAATAATAAGATCTATGTTTTTAAACCGGTCCAATAAACAAGTAGCCCACCTTCAAAAATAAGGTTAATATTAAACATGTTTGCTCCCTAGAGGTTTGACAGGTTCTCTGCACTACATCTAAAGTAGCAGTTTGTAATAAAATGGTAATAAAAACCGGCCAAGTGCGAGTCGGATTCGCACGCGAAGGGTTCCGTATCAAAATCTATAAAAAGGGCAAAAAACACATTTGTTGTACCCCTTCAATATTTATTTTATTCTGTTTATCAGTATTAATTTTGTTTTTATAGCGACAACAGAAATACATAATTTGTGAAAATTTCAACTGTCTAACTATTACGGTTCATAAGATACAGCCTTGTGACTGACGGACAGCCAGACAGACAGACGGACGGGCAGCGGAGTCTTCGTATTAGGATCCCGTTTTACCCTTTGGGTACGGAACCCTAAAAAGGCTGTCACACGAGAAAGCTCATAACTCATAAAGAGTCGGCTGTAGATTTATAAAGAAAGTATGTTTTGAGTACTTTGCTTAGGAGCCGTGCAAATAGCAAGTTTATTTTTAGGATAAACACACAACTTTCATCACTTGTTTTTGTTTCTATTAAAAAAATGACGACTTGGTGTCCGCCATTCTACAGGATGTATTTTTGTTTTTAGAATCCCTAAAATCGAAGAGACTATTTTTCTATCCGAAAAAATAGCTAGGAAACCTGCGGTTCAGTCAGCTTCACATGTAATAACCATGTTCTACCCTATAACTATACTTAGCAGTATAGTCATAGTTTTAGTATTTTTATTACATGTGTAATATCTTCTAACTGTGGTGTACAATAAAGTGTTATTTATCTCTTCTCCTTCTTTTATCCCATTAAGTGGGGTCGGCACAACATGTCTTTTGCTTCCATTCTCCTCTATCACTCGCCATCTCAGTACTCTCCTTTCTTGGACATATTATTATCATCTCTCACACAATCCATCCCATCTTCGCATTAGGCCTACCTCTACTTCTGGATCCATCTACATTAATGCCTAGCACTCTTTTCGTCACATGACATTCTTCTCTCCTCATAACATGTCCATACCACGCTAGCCGATAACCGCAAAGTGTTATCTATCTATTAATATGGCGAAAAATCTTCACTGAATATATTTAGTGAAGATTTTACGCTATAGCTAGAACTCTGTTTTACTTATTACACGGCAAAACAATACAACTACGCATCACGCACGACGCCATCTTTCTTCTTCTCCTTCCCCTACTCTAGGGATGTCACTCGTTGCTTGATCCGACTAGGGATGTCCTATTCCCAAAACCGGTTAACACTATCTATAAATAAGAGGAGGAATCTCACTGGCTCCAAGGTCCTCCAATGCTGCAGGCAGTCCGCGATTCTCTCCGCGAAGCCCGGCGCAAAGTGCGAAGGGTCTATGACGATGAAGCACTGGCCCAGGTTCGGAGCCCCATCATCGGACATCAGCTCCCATCCTCGGATTTGGTGTGTCATTTTGGAGCCTTGAAAGTTTAGAAAAACGACAATTGGTAAGCAATTTAGTACCTCACTGTCTTGAGTTTGGACGCGGACATTTATAGAGAATTAAAATTCACTTGAGTAACATTTGGCTTTATTTATCTGTTTAAAAATAAATGTCCACCCGTGCGAAGCCGGGACAGGCAGCTAGTTTCTTATAAGTAGTATGACCATAAATCAAATTAATAAATTTACCGACTCTCTGCAATTTTATTTATCGCCATCGGGGACGAAGCTTCTTCGTCTTCCGGTTCGGTTTCCGGCTTTCGGCAATAGTTTTATAATCATTAGATACTTACATCACTTTTTTCTACAATAAAAACTATAAAGTTTGCAACGGGCGATGTTACCTAGTTAAAACTGCACTGAAATTGACTTTCGAATTGATAATTTGATATTTTGAAATATAAAAAGATGATGAGAATGTTACCTGATAGTCCACTGCAGAGCACTTCCACCATAGCGCTGAGAGCATACCCTTTGTAACCACTGGTCTTCTCCGCGCCACCTAGCGGCAAAAGACGGCCTGCTTCGAAAGCCTGCCAAGGAATAATACTCCTTATTTTGGGGATAAACTCTGTTTTCCTAATAATCGTCTTATGGTAAGGAGATTGAGCCAAAATTATACGGGTCCCGGAGGATTCCGGTGATTCTAATGGACGTTTAGATTTTAAACTTCAATTTACGATCATTTTTGTAGAGTCGGAAAATGAAGCAGTCTTGGTGGGCTATTTCCTCGTTCACTGCTCTTCGCACTATAGTATAGGTTATCTATCTGGTGGAAAGCTATCATTGGCAAATTATTTGATCTGAACTCGGTGTACGGACTGGTTTCCGCAAGTAGCCGCTGACGGGCAATTTTTGCGTGACGTTTGATACAAATGTGTTTTAACTTTTTAGGTTCTTCGACAATTCGACATGTCGGTTTCCTCACATTGTTTTCGTTCGCACTTTGAGAGTAGAGTAGCACTGATGTAGTGCATATACAATTTCTGACAGAACATAATCAAATGCTGCTTACAATAAGGCGTTTTGTTAGTTGCTCTGGTTTCCTAGTTTTTTTTTCACGACTATAGGTTGTTTCAGTACGACCATTTAGTGAGCTATAACTGTTTGCTAGCAGAATTTTATTTGATCACCCTAATTTATTAGTAAGCATGAGTTTATATACAATAAGTTAGAGAGCTAGAAGAAAAACCGTTTGGAGAAGGTATTTGTGCTAAGCGAGCGATCAAAATGATTTTTTTATTTTATAAAACAATCTATTGGCTCCGAGCGCCTTTGGTAAAATCTAAGCAATGCGTTTGAATGTGACTGAAAGCAATTATAAGCCTCGGTAAGTAGTATGTTACCTTTTTAGGATCTGTAGTGACTTGTCCCTCCTTGTCCATTGCCCAGCCTTCAGGGAGAGGCTCGTTTTTGTGGATTTGCACCTCTATCTTGTTACATGTAAGAAAAAAAACAATTCACAGAAAATATTCATATTTTTTTTTATAAACTTCATGAGCCTTCTTATTTTACAAAGTTTGTACAAAAAGAGAGCTTAAAGCTAGACACCATTTTCTACCAGCCAACCTTGACAGGTGAAAAACGGACAGCTTCTTCATATCGTGTCACAGGTTTTTTCGAACTAAGTATGGTGAAAGGTATTTGAACTTTATAGGTTCTACGATAGGCCCGTTTCCTCAAGTTTTTTTTTTTTTTTTTAATTTATTTATGTTTTCCTTCGCCGTTTGAGAGTAACTGGCATAAGTGCTCATACATTTTTAGACAGTAAAATTAATTGGTACACGACTGGATTTGAACCCACGACCTTAGAATCGGATAGCGGGGCCGCTACTACTAGGCCACCAGTGCTCTCATATCCTCTTATTCATAATGGTCATATAGCATTCATTTAGCTTAGCAAGCCGCTAAGTCTATTGCTATCTCTATTTGTCAGCATGAAAGTGACAGTGACAAGAGACTTAGACAATGCAACTTGTTTTAAATCATAAAAGTAACTTACTTTTCCCATGGCAACCGACGTGGTAGCCAAATCCACCACTAGAGAGTCACCATTGCCCGCGGGTGCCGCCAACGCAATTGGATTTGTTCCCAATGCACTCTGGAAGTGTCACAAAAGAATGAATTCTGAATTTCTGAAGCTCTGAAGCTGTCAAAAAGAGGAACAAATCTTTTAGCCCTCAAATAAAAAAAAATACTTTGCATGTATAATGGTCGAGGTGAATGAAACACGAAAATTCTGTCCACCCTCTTTTCAATGTATAAAAATTTTCCTTTTTTTTGCTGAAGGGTATACCTAATGGTAAACATTTGACTAAACAAGAGATTAATCTCTTTATAGGTAGGTGGTACCTTTTGCAGTGTAAGTAACGCTGTCAAATATCGCTGTCACATTTGACAGTGTTTCACTGAACGCCACCGGAAAATTAATAGATGTGCGCAAGTAACGCAAAGGAACTAAAGAAATGAAGAAGCGACTTTGATCCAGTCTATCATTTCGACGGGCAATCTTAAAAATGTAAAATTATTATGCATTTGCGTCTATTATTAATGTACCTACGTGCTTAGCTCTGGTCGGCACCAGGATGGGTGAAGTGTTGGTAAACGACATCCCTATGAGACCTTCCTTCTCTGCTTGAATCGCCCAGTACCCAGCCATGCCGTAATGGTGGCAGTCTGAAAAATCCTGCTGTTAGCAAGTAGTTGTAATAGTAGTTAAGTAGTAGTAGAGCTCTTTGTGAAGGGCTCATCCGAGGAAGCACTACCACAATGCCTATTTCTGCTGTGAAGCAGCATTGCTGTGTTATGGCTTGAAGGGCGTGGGTGCCGGTGAAATTACTGGCACGTGAGGCTGAACATCTGTATGCCTCTTTGTTAAATTTTGCTTGATATTAATAACGGCAACGTGTAGACTCTTAAAATATTCTCAAAATATTAAGTTGAACACTCTAAAAATAAATATTAATATAAAATAAAACAAATACCTAAGGGCTCCCATAGAGCAGGCACCGTTTTTACGCGAGTGAGACTCGCACTTGGCGTTTAAATATTATAGACAAGCTGTCTTACGACGACCCATCTAGTATTCATCTGCATAACTTTTCTAGCATCTTTTTCTTACACATAATCCATCATGTTGTTCATTACAAATCCTATTCTAACTTGACCGATTTTGAGAACATAACTATTCTTACCATACTGAATCTACACGAGTATTTCTCGCGTTAATTACCTTATTTCCTAGAAAAAACTAATTTAATATTATTTTAATTTTTTTTTTAGTTTCGATAAATACCCGTGTAATAGATTCAGTATGTGTTATGATCGCGAAAGTTTAAATGTACTATTCTTACTTTTAGCAGTGACAATAGCTACGCCTGCTTCTCTCGCCTTCTTCATCGCGAGGTTGATGCAGAAGTGTCCAGCAGTAGCTCCCAGGGTGTCGCAGCCATCCACCCACGCGGTGGCTACTGACTCCTTCAGGATGACAGGCGTGGCTTGTACTTTCACGTATCCGGATATAATGTCGTTTATGTAGAACTCTGTGAGAACAAAAGACTGCTTTGGCCGAGGAATGAGGATCTCAGGAGGTGCAAATAACCAGGAGAGCAAGTGTACTTTGTCTCACCATTTCTGCATACAAAAGAAAGAGACACGTACGCGAAACTACGCGAAATCTATTACGTATTTACTCATCTTCGAAATTCTTGAGTTGAGCACGGAGCGCAAAATAATTAATTATTAATTAAATAAATATTGTGCACAATCCGCACAACACTATCTAGCCCCAAATTAAGCAGAGTTTGTACTAGCGGAACCAGATAGCTGATGTGAAACTTATATACCTTTTCATTATAAATACATACTTAGAATACAATACGAGTATACTCATACTCATATTATTTATTGCAATTATTATGTTACGTGAGATCTTAAAGTTAAAAATGGTGAATACATAACAGGCCCTAATGTTCAGGGCATAGCAATATTTGGAGTGGAAGCGGGCCGAAGTCTTAAAAAAATAGATAAATTAAAAGCTTGTTACTTGTTAGTTTTCAATTGTGAAGTCAATTTAATTATTATTATAACGTAGGCACTGTATCATTGAAAAAGTCATTTAAATTATAATAGCATTTTTTTATCAATAAGTCCTTTAATTTACATTCAAATGTCCTATCCTTTTCTAGATCTTTTGTTTGTTCGGGGATTTTATTATAAATTTTTGATGGGGATTTTATTATAACATCCAGACAGAGTACAAATATCTGTGTTCACCACAAAAATATTTGTTCTCGGTGGGGATCGAACCCATGACCCACGGCGTAAAAGGCAGAGCTACTAACAACTGAGCTGAGTGGCCAGTAAAAGATAATAACGTAGGTATATGAGAAATCGCTTGCACTTTTTTTTTATAAACCTCAGTCATCATACGGCCTACCTGATGGAAAGCAGTTACCGTAGCCTATAGACTCTTGCAACACCAGAAGCATCACTCGCGCGTTGACCCTTTAAATATTTTAAAACGTCCCATTTGAATAACCATTTTACAATAAACTTACCAAGTCTGTTGAGTCCATGGCTGAAGTGGCCCACAGTGTCTGCATGGAGTAGTAAGGCAGCATGGGCCTTTGCTGCCTCCTGGGATGCACCAACTGCCAGCAGACTGTCTTCGATGAACCGCAGCGTTTCCTGTACTCTGACCTCTGGCATGGTTGACTCTGATGTGGGAAGTTACTTGTTTCTACATTTCATTTTATAAATAAGGAAATGTGAGTGAGCGAGTACAGGATGTTCTAAAAAAAGATTTAGCTTAAGATTTCCATTTATCTTTGACTTTGTACTGGAGGGCATCACACAGGTGACTCTCCATACAAACGTAGTCCCCTATTTCCTCCCTGGATATTGCCTCTAGAGTAACCATTTTTTTTCATAAAATCCAGATCTGCTATATACGTGCTCGTATGTTTTCCTTTTTTTCAGAAACATATTGATAAAGAAAATATGACCCTTATATGATTTATATGAAATATGAATTGGAGGTGATATTTTCTACTACTCCACTCCATACTACTACGTTTGTATGGAGAGTTGCCGGTGTGATTCCCTCTTAAAATATTTCTATACCAATATTATAAAGCTGAAGAGTTTGATTGTTTGTTTGGTTGAACGTGCTAATCTCGAGAACAGCTGATCGGAATAGAAAATATATTTTTGTGTTGGATAGTCCATTTATCGAGGAAGGCTATGGGTTATGATATGACCCGGCTATGACCCGGCTATGGGCCCGTGTGAAGCTTGGCGGATCACTAGTCACAACTAAAAGAGAAATTTAGTTGTATTAGGTTATTTTTTTTTTTATTTCCTGAAATCGGTAGATATAGGAAATTATTTGCCGTAGAACAGGTTGTGTAAAGGAGAACAAAAGACTGAATTGAAAGTTTTATCTTGGCTAGTATTTAAATTACTGTTATCTAATTTATTTGCGTATTTACGTAACTATATTATTATGTATCTTTAACTAAGTAAAGTAGTTACTTATACCTCCTGGAAAATAACCTTCCCACATTAATACCTATACCTAGACTTAATATAATCGGTTGGGTTCAGAACTCAAAAGTTTTTTTCTTAAATAATTTACTGTCGTAGCTAATAAAAGAAAGCAAAAATTGATAAACAATCAAAGTCATAAAGTTAATCATCCTGTAGGTGACACCTATCCAGTGATCGTATTTCCAAGACCGCGACATGAAATTAAATACCTACTTGTGACTATAGCTAAGTACATTTCGACTTTCCTTTAAAACTGTTTTTATCGTTTTTAACTGGGACCGTTGTAAACTAAAAAAAAAAACAAATAAAAAAACGGAATTTGACAAGATACTTTGTGCGATACAAATTGATTCAGAAAAATGAATCGCATACAAAAATACTAGCAATGCATCAGGATCTTCCAAGGGTTTTTTTATTGATTCTGCGGTGCCACCACAGGACGCATAGATGGGCAGGCTGAAACTTCCAACCAACCTTTTTCTTTGGAATATTTCGATAAGTATACCTTACCTAGCGGTATATAGCCTAGGTGGTAGTGGTAATGTATATTGCACAGAGGTTAAACAAGATTTAAATGAAATGACATGAAAATACTTTATTTAGTGGAATGTCGAAATTGTCTGACGTTAGTTGTTATCGGAATTTAAAGATAGTCATAAGATAAACTCGAAAAACGTTTGGCCTACAAATTATCGGTCTTATACTCTTCAGCCGGTCTACCCATTCCGATCCCAATCTTAAGTTTTGACGGAATTCTGACAGAAAACCTATATTTCTGTCAAAATTCCGTCAAAACTTAAGATTGGGATCGGAATCGCGTTCAAGAGTAGACCGGCAGATCTACACTCCCAATATTTCATTCATTTCATTAACAATCCTTTTACAGATCGTGTCTGAATGTTAACCTAACATGCTACAAAATACAATAAAATATTTAAAAACACAGTTGGAGTTATAAATAACACGACTGGATTTAAATCCACGACGTTACTATCGGAATTAATCATTAAAAATCCCTTGGGAGATATAAAATAAAATACAAATAGGACTCACCAAAATTACAACTCACTGCAAAAAAAAAACAATTTTCTACATAAATTAATGTTAATATTTTTAATATATTATTTTTTGTCCGAATCTTAAAAGTTCCAAAAGTAAACTGATACTTTAAATACTCTCAGTTTGATAAAACATCAATCGTCCGCTCGTTTTGATAACCGCAAGCGATACACTTGCTGGCAATTATATGGGTGCAACCTTTCAGTTTAAATTAATTCAAATTATTTAGTTATGTTTAATAATCTCCAGTCATCTCCAGTCCAGTAGTTAACGAGAGAAAGTCGAAACCTATTAAAATACTTTATTTTAGGCAAATATCCATATTGATAGGCATCACGGCTCAGTTAATAGTAGCCCTGCCTTCTGCGCCGTAAGCCGTGGGCTCGATCCCCACCAAGGACAAATATTTGTGTGGTGCACGTAAATGTTTGTTCTCTCTTCTTCTTATCGTGTCACTGATTCTTTCGAACCAAGTGTGGTGAAAGGATTATAAGTGCGCCTCGAAGAGGCTTACGTTTGTTCTCTGTCTGGGTGTTACCTAGATTAACTATATATTGTATTCTTAGGGGAAAATTTACAAAAAATATAAGTATTATAGCAACTATCTGGTTCCCATCGTACAAGCTCTGCTTAGTGTGGTGTGAAAAAAGCATAATATTTATTTATTTATATATCATTATTTAGTTGGTATGTTGAGGAACAAACATAAAAATACTGCAGAATAAAGGCGTAGAACGTCTCCTTTGTGTTAAAAGGGAAGAGTAAGTGGTTAAGTCGAGGGTGTGGGTAGAGGCTATTAAACTAAAAGGTTTCTGCTCTCACTCGGTAAATTAAACTGACCTAAATAAAATAGAGCCATATGAATAGGCTCCTTAAGCACGTTTTATACAATTCCTTTTAGAGAGATTTATGTTCTGCTTTGCAGAATTTGGGCAATTAAATAGTGCAAAAAAACAGCAACAATAGTTGATGCAAATATGTTTTTTGTTTAACCTTTTTACTATCCTTTTTGCAACTTTGACGATGTTGTCAAAATCGAGACATCTCAAATTTTAAATTAATTTTAAATTTTGATTTTAAATTTTGGTTGTAAAAAATTCGCGCAACGTTGTTATTTGTTTACCATGTCCTGCAGTGTAGTGGGCAGTCATTGTTAATAGCTTACTACCTAACTGATTCCGTTATACAAATAAGATAAACTTTATTATCTTTGCATTTAAAACGTGTTCTTTTCGCACTTGGTAGGTCAATGTGGTTTGTTAACATCATACTTAATTATTACAAACCTACCACATGTTATTCTTAAGATAACGTTATTTATGACATCACCAGTGACCACACACAGGACACCCATTGGCAGGCACCCCGGGGCAGGTCGCTAGTAAAATATATAGTCTATGTTACTCAGGGATAATGTTAGCTTTCTAATAATGTTTGGAACCTGTCCTGTAGTTTTTTTAATTCAAAACAAAATGATAGTAGCAGCGACTACCGGCGTCGCCGCGTCGTCGCCCGGGTAGCATACATCTTAATTTTTATGACAAAAATATTAGATCGTCCTACAGAGTTCTGGATTTTTTTTGGCAAAATCTAGAACTTTCTGAAATGCCTAAGGGGATGCCCTTGTCTTAGGGATATTTATCCATCACTTCAGAAAGATGGAAAAGGACAGACAAAAGTGTTAGAAAAGGATATAGATTTCAAAACAGCAAACTTTTACCGCCTGCAACCACCCACGACCCACGTCAGCCCGTTCCGTCCAAACTCTCTTATTAGCAGCAGGAGACCAAGGGGTATCTACCACCACAACGGGGAGTAGATTCCAGTTGGCGGCGATAGGTAAAACCTTGTACATACGTAGAGGTCTGCTTAGTTATATTATAGATAGGATAGGATAGACTGTGTGTGGATTGTCCACAATATTTATTATAATTTATTTTATTTAGGTATTTATTTGTAAACAAATAACATACAAGTAAAATTAAGGCTAAATACATATGTACTTGTAAGATAAACTAAGGTGTAGACACGCAGGTTAAGGTGTAAGGGGCAGAGACTAGAATATTTATTTTATGTGTGAAATAATTTATTTTATGTCTATTGATATTGATTAGTATTATTATAGATATTAGTAGGTATAGAAGTATAGATGGCATTGGCAAATAATCAACCAACTGACCTCTCCTCAAAAGTGTTTACCAAAAAATTGTTTTTCTGTTCTCATTATCCTATTTCAAGAATATGAATCATATGATATTGCCGTTTAAAAATAAAGTTTCAAATAAGTAACTGGATAAATATCTGAGAAGATACGTAGGTCATTATAAAACAAGTAGTGCTTACTCTACAGCTTAGGACTTGTCGTTTGCCGAGACAAGTTTCCTTAGCCAAAAAACCTGCCGGCCGAACAACGTTGCGTTTTATGGACAACGCGACATAGGTACCTTCTTCTTCTTATCGTGTCACTGATGCTTTCGAACCAAGTGTGGTGAAAGGATTTTAAGTGCGCCTCAAAGGGGCTCCTTTCGTGCACTTGACTTATATTTTCGAACTTTTTAGGTTCTAATACGCTAAGCCGGTTTTATTCACTGATTGAGAGCATTGGCGTAGTGTACCTACATACATTTCTGGGCAGAAAGCCTCCTTGGTACACGACTGGATTTGAACCCACGACCTGGGGTTGAGTACCTTTAAAATCAATTACTCTAATTGGGAGAGCAAGACTAAAGATCGCAACGCCTGGTGAAAACCCATAGCTGAAAGCGTTGTAACGTTGTAGCACACGACCGCGCCTTGGCTCGAACATTTAGCACTCAAGCGAGAATTATGCAAGTTAAAAAACTTGAAAAACCGACTTCATGGCCAAACTATAGGTATTAACCCGATTTTGAGGAAATTCTGGAATTATCTTTTAGATAAAAAAACATTTTTTTTTTTTTCGAAATCGTTTCATAAATGACGGCGGTGTGCAGCAACGAAAATTAAAATAAAACAGCTGAGTGGAATGGGAATGAGGACCAACGGAGGTCTTCCCCCATAAACGGTTCCAGGGCGAACATTCACCGACTTCCAGTAGTCTTTACATTGTCGTCGGTCCATTGGGTACGTCCTACGCTTCGCATTCTTTTTATCGCTGCCTTTCGGTCGCCGCTTAGAATCCTCCAATTTTTGTTATATGCACACGTTATCGAGATGGGAAGTCAGTGACCGATAGTCATTGGCTTCCCACAACTTGTGAGTGTGTAATCCTTATTAATATTATAAATGCGTTTGTAACTCTGTCTGTCTGTGTGGCTTTCACGCCAAAACTACTGAACCGATTGAAATGAAATTTGGTACACAGATAGTTGAGGGCCTGAGGAAGGACATAGGCTACTTTTTATCGCGAAAAAAGTTTAAGGTTGTAAGGGGTTGAAAATAGGGGTTGAAAGTTGTATGGAAGTATCGTCATTTTTAGAGCTAGAAACTTAAAACTTATTTTTTAGTCTGTTGATTTGATATAAAAAAATATGACATTCAAAGTTTGTGCTGGGGGGGTAGAGGGAGGGGAGTACAGGGGGGAGTGTGGAGGGGAGGTGCGGGGGGAGTGTGGAGGGGAGTACAGGGGAAGTGTGGAGGGGAGTACAGGGGGGAGTGTGGAGGGGTGGTGCGGGGGGAGTGTGGAGGGGAGTACAGGAGGGAGTGTGGAGGGGAGTACAGGGGGGAGTGTGGAGGGGAGTACAGGGGGGAGTGTGGAGGGGAGGTGCGGGGGGAGTGTGGAGGGGAGTACACGGGGAGTGTGGAGGGGAGGTGCGAGGGGGGATGCGGGGGGAGTACAGGGGGAGTATGAAGGGGAGGTGCGGGGGGAGTGTGGAGGGGAGTACGGGGGGAAGTGTGGAGGGGAGGTGCGAAGGGGGATGCGGGGGGAGTGTGGAGGGGAGTACAGGGGGGAGTGTGGAGGGGAGGTGCGAGGGGGGATGCGAGGGGGGGGGGGGTGGAGGGGAGTGTGGAGAGGAGTGCGGGAGGAGTTTAGTGGGGAGTCATATGTCTAAGTTTAGTAAGAGGGCAGACGACTGTGTCACGTGCACGCGAATATGACGTTGTTATTTAATTACTGTTTTCTTCCGCTGCAAATTAAAAATGCTACCCATAGACACTATACCACGCGGACGAAGTCGCGGGCACAGCTAGTAAAATAATACATAACCGTTTATTACTCATTATCCTTGCAAATATAGGCGTTATCGACATACTGTACCAAACAAACACACTACCTAATGTCGGCAGAACAGAGCGTCCCACGTAAATAGAATTGAAAACAGTCAACCTGTTAGAGTCGAAAGAAGTGCACGTGGCCGGTTCAATAAAATAAAACTCTCACACAAAAAAGGTGGCATCTTTTAGTAACTGGTTGGTGAAGTTTAAAACCTCCTTCGTTGGTAAGTTTTTTTTTATCTGATCTTTGTTTTTAATCTGGCCAGTGTTTGAGCAAGGATGGTTTGAATTTGCCATTTGCGAGTAATTGATTATATTAAGACTGATGATCTTGAATTATGATGAAGGTCAAACCATGTGTGTATGTGCCATAAACCACGTTCTGCGAAAACCCATGAGTAAGTAGGTATTTAAAATAACTCTAAGGTAGTAATTTAGAGTAGTTTGGGTATATGAAACACCTAAATGCTCATAATTATTTAAAAACATGTGGAAATTCCCATATCTGTTACTAACATTTCAAAATATTTATCCTCGAGGATAAATGAATTCAATAATATTTTGCAAATAGGTACTAAGTACGATTCTAATCTGCCGCAATGGGCTCTTTGCAAAAGAATCAATAATTGAGTTCAAGGCAGGTCATTTTGATTTAGAGCTAAAAATAAATGTAGTAGACCTAAAACGTAATAAGACTTTTAAATAACTTTTGCAAATTGCGTCTCGAAACTCACCGAATTACAAGCCTATCTAATTTTTCGTAAAAGTATAGGTAAGGAGTGTCAAAGGTCTTGCCCAGAACCAGAAATAGACCAACACAGCTTTTCCATCATTCTAGATGTGAACCCACAGTAGTAGACACAGCGGACAGCACTTCAGTATTTTTTCGCTTGCGGAAGCCAAATTAAATTATGGAACCCCATCATAGAGTACCTACATAAGTTTTATTGCGAGCCTTTCCAAGAGTTTAGAAAAAGTTCAGCGAAAAGCGACAACGGTCTATATAGTTACCAGAACGCGTCTATCCTTTTGTAGATTGGGGAAGACACTCGCAATTTTTCATTTGGGTGGATATCTAAGACAGAGATTATGTAAAAAGCCGTAAAGCATTAATATTTGAGATTTGGACGATTATCCAGTGGTGCCATGGTAGGTATACCTAGTCATTTATATCTCCAGCAATCATAAAAGGAACCGTTCAACCGGCTTATTAATTGGGTTCCATTGAAGTGAGAAATCTTTTTATATATTAGCGTTTTACGTAGGTAGAGTACCTACGTGAATATCAAACCGAAGAACACCGAAGAACCGAAGAAAAAAATTACGAATACCATACGCGAATATCAAACATATACCTATTCGCGTATGGTATTCGTAAATTTTGCATAGAGATTTTGCTTTTCTCGGATTTTGTAGTTTACGAAACACCAAAACACCATAAAAAATTCTCGGAAACAATACCTATTTACGATCACGCGCATACGCTATTTGCATAAGTTGAAATATAATAATATGTATACTCGGTAGGTAGGAAACATCACCATTTCATCCGTTTTTCCTCATAGCAAACCAATTTAGCAATAGTGGGTAAATAGATACTGTAGCCAGAACTTGCTTATTCAAATTAACACCTTCTTGGTAGCAATTGCTATGGTATCTACTTAATAGGTTTGAACCTCTGAACAATACGTCGTTAACCCTAATCTAATAGGCAGGTTATTTTGTGTTCCTGTTTTCCTTCACAAAGAACTAAAATCGAAATCGAAATCGAATCAAAATCAGAAACTGACTAAGTAGGTAGGTAGGTATATAAGTACTTTAACACACAAAAAACCTCTCGTTTACAGAAATTCTTTAAAGATGGGCAAAGTAGCAACAGCAGAAGCCTACAGGTTTATGGCCGACTGCCTCAAAGCTGTGGGGGCTGCTGCACGGGCTGCTGAGCTGCAGGCAGAACTGCTTATACAGGCAGACAGGATGGGCCATCCCAGTCATGGGCTTAACAGACTTGGTAAGAAATAAACACAAATCTGTACCCAAAGTCCCAGTGCATTTACAACATTTCGTTACCAAATGTTGTTTTCGTTTCGCCTATTTGTCTCTGTCTATTGTATGGAGAAAAGATGAGGCAACAACTCTAACTACGTAACGTATTTTTGCCGTCTCATATTTTCTCCATGCAATAGAGAGAAACAAAAAGGCGAAACGAAAACAACATTTGGTAACGAAATGTGGTAGCAAAACTCCGACTTCGGGTTCTGTACTTAATATTAAAAAGCTGAAAAATTTGATTGTTTGTTTGGTTGAACGCGCTAATCTCGGTAACTGCTGGTCCAAATTAAAAAAATATTTTTGTGTTGGATAGTCCATTTATCGAGTAAAGCTATAGGCTATATAATATCACGGTTTAACGACCCGTGCGAAGCTGGGGCGGATCGCTAGTATAATATATGCATTGAAATGGAAAAGGGTGACGATCTTAATAATATCCTACTAACAAAATCAGTTCAGCAGTTAGACTACTGAGGAACGAAGAAACTGTGGCTAGGCGTCTTCCTGAAGTTATTGTTGCTCCTAGTAACAATAACCTCAGTTATCATCAACAACAAAAGACTCTTCATCGTTAACTGCCACTAAATAGAGCTAAGAAGGTCAGGGTTAATAGATAAGTGGGTAAGTGTTCCAATTTATCTGTTTACTTCTTACCTAAGTACCTTACTTATCTGTGTACAAGACGGACAAAATGACAGAGTTTTTTATCATAATCAGGTAGGTACTGAATTTGGCCATAGCCATGACTTGTATAAGTACCATCATAGCTGGTCGCGAGAATATGTGACGGTCGCCCGAAGAATATTTCGGAGCTGGTTTACGAATAAACTCAAAATCTGCTGGACCGATTTCAAAAACGATTTCACCAATAAAATAGCTTTCTAATTCATAATAATCGAGCTTTATAAAATAATCATTATCCCTTCGTAAAATAGACTATTTACTAGCAACCCTTTTTTCCTCCCACGTAAAGCTGAGGCAACTCGCTAGTTTACTAGTACCTAGTAACTAGGATAAAACTCCTTAAACAGCATGATCCCGGGCATTTTTAAGGTTCCTGAATTCATAAAGAACCAGTGGATAGTAAAAGGTCTATTCCGAATTCCAGAGATGTACGTGAACGACATACAATCAGGCGCGTGCATGCCAAACAACGAACCTGAGGTGGTGAAGGAGAACCTGTCCACTGCCTTGGTGGAAGCCAACAACGTGCTGGGAGCCACAGCCAGCACCTTCGCCATGGACATAGCTATGAAGAAGGCAAGGGAGACGGGAGTTGGATGGGTTACTGTCAGAGGTTTGTATCTTTCATCTAGGCAGGTCATTATAGTTTGAAAATATGTGCACGAAAGGAACCTCTTTGAGGAGCACTTTAAATCCTTTCAACACACTTGGTTTGAAAGAATCAGTGACACAAGAAAAGAAGAAGGATAGCTCGATGGGGAATAAAGGTTCATGAATGGCGACCACTAACCGGAAGATTATGAGCCTGACCAGAAGAAGAAGAGAACAAAACCGAATAGAAACCGTATAAAGAGTTATAGGAACTATATTATTATAATTAAAGAAGATATTAAACTCCGCTATGTTTCAAAGTAATCCAACTTAGGTTTACAAAACTGTAGTGTATGTGCATTTTCAGGGTCTAATCACAACGGCATGGCCGGTTGGTGGGCAAGCAAAGCAGCAGACAAAGGTCTTATTGGAATGGCATTCACCAACACATCACCTCTCATGGCACCCACAAGAAGTAAACAGGTATAAACTCTGCCCCTTCTGCTGCTTTCTATCATCAGGGCTAACATTGTACGTTAGACCAGCTAGCTAGTAGTAGACTGATGTTTGCATAGCTATTTAATAATTTATTGCCCTAATAAAATATTGTATATTATTATACAGACGAACTAAATATAGAGCTATATTTTATGTGTATCGGTCAACGTAACTACTAACGCCTACTCACTATTGCAAGCGTACGAAAGACGCATTGTTGAAGCGCACCAAAACTCCTTGTCATCACACTGGTTCGGAAGAGCTAGCCTACAAGAAGGATATTTTAAGAACCCTGATAGGGAGTTCCGTCCGAGTCAAGACTTTGAGTATTATTGAATTTATAATAAAAGATATCATTCTGTTCTTTTTCAGCCTGCTCTCGGCACAAATCCTTTATCAGTAGTGGCACCGGCAGCCAACGGTGAATCTTTCTATTTGGACATGGCAACAACTGCTGTAGCTGTTGGAAAGGTACCTTATACATCATTCATTTTATTCTTCTCTCTGACCTTGCCTTGAGAGTATTTTGTCAGTGACAACAGTTTTCTACAGATCTTGAATACTCCATGGCGAATCACTCCTTAAGCCTCCGCTATACTCTGGTCTAAAAACAAAACACGACCGGAAAGTTGGAAAAATTTAAAATAAAGATGGCGTTGCCTGACCTGAGCTGTGAATTCATGTATTTGATACCAACTATTACTTATTCTGTGCTTGGGTCTGACATTTGTCACGACATTACAATGTGTTGACTAGAATACGCTTCGTTAGACAAAAACACAGACAGATATTCAGTAAATAAATATAACCCAATTGTTATGTTAGCTGATTCCCGTCGCAGAGTTTCCATTGCATATTTTTCATCCAGGATTGGTGATAACAATGGCAAGCTGTGCGGTATTTTTTAAACTACCACGAACGCTACATTTTAAATCTAACTTATATAGTAGTGTAGTAGTAGTAGTCTAATTTATATAGTATAACAAGCAAATAGCCCCAGATTTAATAAAAGAAACCTTCCACCAAGAAGAGATTTTCCTCATATTATGCAAAACCAGAGTGAGTTGCAAGTTCATAAATGTCGGTAGTCGGTGAATGAACACTTGTATTTTTTAAAGGTAAAAAACGGAACCCTTATAAATTCGTCATGTCTGTCTGTCTGTCCATCCGTATGTCACAGTCACTTTTTTTCAAAAAAATGAAATGAAATGAAAAGAAATAATTTATTTGCTTGAAGTATGGTACTTACAAAACTGTAAAAGCTATATGTACTGATGAAACTTGGTAAATAGATGTATTCTGTAAACCGCATTAAGATTTTTATACTTAGAACTGACACTCAAAAAATATTTTTTCATAAAACTTATGAGTTTTCTTAACATTAAGTAAAAGATTATTAAACCAGTTAAGTATTTACGACAGAGATGCGTTAACGTCATCGTAATTAGCCTTCTATCTATCGACTTTAAAAATTAATGAGGTATCGTCAGCAAAATAGTACTGTTTCACATAGTTTTTTAACCAAAAAAGGAAGGTCATTTACGTACACTAGAAACAAGAAAGGACCTAATATCGAACCTTGTGGCACCCCTATGTCAATAACTGACCCAAAAGATCTCTCACCGCCCACATCAACTTTAAGGATTCTATCAGTCAAGTACGATTGTAATAAGTCAATGGAGCGATTTAGAATACCGTAATGTTTAAGTTTAGATATTAAGAGGGTGACGGACGCAGCTCGCAACTTCAATTCGAGGCGCGGGCAAAAATTGCTCCGAATATAGCTATCTCTATTCATTTGATGCGGGCGCCACGGAATATATAATAGTAGTATACACACACAGGCGCTCGTGTGACGCGCTACTTCTATACGTGAATCCAACCATAGTGCCGCGCTTGTGCGTGTGCGTCAGCCACTGATAACGATTTTTATGCATTGCCTAATTTCGTCAACGTTACTAACACCCGTTTTCATTAAACCTAGGCGACGCCTAAATCGGATGCCTAAATATTAACGGGCCGACGTACACAGCTCGCAACTTCAATTCGAGGCGTGAGCAAAAACTGCTCCGAATATAGCTATCTCTATTCATTTGATGCGGGCGCCACGGAATATATAATAGTAGTATACACACACAGGCGCTCGTGTAACGCGCTACTTCTATACGTGAATCCAACCATAGTGCCGCGCTTGTGCGTGTGCGTCAGCCACTGATAACGATTTTTATGCATTGCCTAATTTCGTCAACGTTACTAAGCGTCAGATAGGCTAGTGGCTAGGGCGTGCGGATTCACACTGAGAGGACGAGGTGGGCGGGAGTTCAAATCTGGTCAAAGAGAGTTGACTTTTTGCACCCTACAATTTTATGTTTTTATTTTTTGTGGCTGCATTACCTGACTAACCCTCTAAGCTTATTGCTTGCTTGTTTCGCTTTTCTAGTATTCAATAAGCAAGGATTGGTCATGCTCTGAATGCAAGAATAAAGTGAAAAAAAAAACAACATTCCTGAACCGATAAAGAACCTTCAGAGTAGCTATTTACGCACTTAGAAAAGACACCAGGAAATTCTCTAACATGATACGAGTGAGTTTATTCATCAGGTAGGGTTTGTGCGGGTTCTGGACCAAATTGAAGAAGAGTAAAGAGAACCATTGACTCCGAGTTGAGTTGAGAGAGCCATTGACCCTGGCGCGGAGCGATGGAGTTGTGGTTGATGACGTTCCAGTAGAGGATGATGGGTGGGAGTCCGCTCAACATCAGGTGTGGTGTGGTTTGCTTGACCTCATTGGCCTAGTGGTTGGAGGGTGCGGGTTCAAAATCAGTGATAACGTTACAGTAATAGATGATGGGTGGGGTCCGCTCTACGTCAGGTGGGGTGTGGTTCGCCAGACCTCATCGGCCTAGCGGTTGGGGGGCGTGGGTTCAAAACCAGTCATGACGTTACAGTTGAAGATCATGGGTGGAGGTCCGCTCAACATCAGGTGGGGTGTGGTTCGCCAGACCTCATCGATCACACACACACACAGCAATAAAAAACACGCAAAGCGGCTCACTTACCAAAGTACAGAAAGTCTAATAATCTGACTGCATTTAAAAATATACTTTATTCGTTGAGCAATTAGGTTGCTTTTATTCTGCTTATTTACATTCGCAAAACCAACGATTGCGAACATCGACTTACAATTACATGGACCTCGGCTTTCGCACAAAACTCGCGAAAAAAGTGTACCAAGCTAACCTACTATAGGTGGATACTTATCTATTGATTATAAACAAACTGAAAAAAAAAATATTTATGTCTTATCACAATTACTATATAGAACTCAATTTTGATTGCATGAAGCAACTTCTAGTGAACGTTACAGAAATTTTTCCAAGTCTTTTTATCAATATTTCCACCAGACGTTGAGCAGTACTCTGTTTATTGAGCTCCAGTTATATAAAGAAAAACTATTTTGTTAAAGTATTTCTCAGTCTTTTTATCAATATTTCCACCGGACGTTGAGTGGTAGCAGTTTTTTGAGCTCCAAATAAATAAAGTTTTTTTTTTAATTTCTTAGTCGTTTTATCAATATTTCCACCTGACGTTGAGCTGTAGTTTATTTCTTGAGCTCCAGAAAAATAAAACAGAAATATGTTGTTCAAATTTTTACAAGTCTTTTTATCAATATTTCTACCTGACGTTGAGTGGTATCAGTTTTTTTAAGCCCCAGATAAATAAAGAATAAAAATATTTTTTAGCCATTTTTCTTAGTCCTTTTTTCAATATTATAACCTGACGTTGAGCGGTAGTCGGTTGTTTGAGATTCAGATAAATAAATAAAAAATATATTTTGCTGAAATTTTTCCAAGTCTTTTTATCAATATTTCCACCTGACGTTGAGTGGTAGCAGTTTTTTTAAGCCCCAGATAAATAAAGACTAAAAATATTTTGTGGCAATTTTTCTTAGTCCTTTCATCAATCTTTCCACCTGACGTTGAGCGGTAGTCGGTTTTTTGAACTACAAATAAATAAAGAAAAAAAATAATTTGTTGTAATTTTTCTTAGACCTTTTATCAATACTTCATATACAGGGTGGAATTTTGTAATGCCACCTGGAGGGAAAGTACTCTTAATACTGCAGATAGAAAATTTTACTCACAGGAAACATTCCTTTATTTTTGAATAGAAAGCAAACTGCATTCAAAGTTTTTCGAAAATTCTCTCACACCCGGGAATTGAACCGGCTAAAATCAGAAAAATTATACCTTGTACTTTTATTGCATCGATCGTTAGTCAATTATAAGGATGAAATCTCTCTAACAAACATGATAAATTAAATGAAAGAAAAACCAGGAAATCTTAAATTAATTTAATTATTTACAAAAAATGGTTAACTAACTAGTTACTTGAAATTAGTTGCTTGAAATGGGCTCCATTCTCTTGGATACACAAATTTATTCTTTTAACGAATTCATTTTTTTAAAAGAATAAATTTATTCCTTTCAAAAAAAAAAATTAATTTAAAAATTATTTTATTTTTAATTTTAGAAATTGCTTTCTATTCAAAAATAAAGGAATGTTTCCTTTGAGTAAAATTTTCTATCTGCAGTATTAGGAGTACTTTCCCTCCAGGTGGCATTACAAAATTCCACCCTGTATAGAAATTAATGGTTCATAATTTGTTTTAGTCGAAATGTTGGCTTTTTTCGAAATTTTGGCAGACTTTTTGACCTAGTGCTGCACCTTGATTTCGTTTACCCAACCTACAACCTACCTAGGTACTTAGTATTTCCCATCTTCACTTAGTACCCTTCCTAAACTAACAATTATCAAATATCTAAGCATTATGTTTTATGCCAGTGTAGGTATTTAACTAGTCCGAAGTCCGAGCGATTCACACACACAACCGAAGTGTCCCGTGTGCTTCAAGCGTTTCCTCCCCCTGCACCCCGCCACCCACACCGTGCGTGCGCGATAGCAATAGTAGCCGTTCGAAAATGCCATGAATTTGATCGTGTTCCGTAATACCAAAAATGATGACTGAAAACTTTTTGTATTCTTCACATAGTATTGTTATTCTGTAACTAGACAATATAAACTAGGTTCCTTAACAAAAAACACGTAAGATATTGTTGTTTTTAGTACGAAACCAATAGGTAGAAAACTTGATAAGTTTAGCATAAAAATATGCAAAATGCGATTGGTGTTTATTTCATTTTAGGTAAGTAATTTGAAATAAAAACTGTTGAGGAACCTAGATAAATACTATGCCAATACAATTATTACAATAATATAGTGTAAATCTGTCTAAATTAGAAATCATTTTGGTATTCCGTTTGTATGAAAATTTTCCATACGTCAGCCCCTTAACTAGTTTTTTCGTGTGCGCGAGCTGCAAGCAGCTCGCGTGTCGGTGTGCTACTCCCAGTTTTACATTACACTTGCACTTGTAAAACCCCAAAAAGAAGTAAAGAAAGTCCTAAGTAACCCTAAAAGTCGATCAGTGAATCAAGTTCCTCAGTGTAGTAAAACCCCAATCAAAGTCCTAAAGAACCCTAAAATTGTTTACATAATCAAGGTCCTAAGTGAAGTAAAATTCCAATTAAAGGCCTAAGGAACCCTAAAAGTTGTTTATTTTATCAAGTTCCTCAATGTAGTAAAACCCCAATCAAAGTCCTAAGGAACCCTAAAAATGTTAACATTATCAAGCTCCTAAGTGTAGTTGAAACTCCAATCAAAGTCCTAAGGAACCCTAAAAGTCGAACACTTAATCAAATTGCTCAATGTAGTAAAACCCCAATCAAAACCTTATACGGAACCCTAAATTGTACGTCAAGCCAAAACCCTTAACGGGTCGAAACCGCTGAAAGGAACCCAAACGTTGACTACCGGGTCGCGTGCATCGCGAGCTGCAAGCAGCTCGCGTCCTCAATGCGTTCCCACAGGGGCGGAACCCTAAACCAAGTGAAGATCCAATCAAACACCTTAAAAAACCTAAAATTCAATCTCCAATCATAGTCCTCAGTCGAATGAACCGTTTGAACGACCTTAATCGGACGATTTTTGCAAAATCGAAAGTGGCACAGCCGCCATTTTGAATTTTGAACTGTCAGTCTAGTGAACATTTTTTCACACCCCTAAGACACCCTAAATTTCAGTAGGAGGGGGTTCTAAATTTCCCTAAATTTCAGTAGGGTGGGCGTGGTCGCGTGGCGGCTCGCTTCGCTCGCCGCAACGTTCCCCCCGGGTTCAGGAGGAGGGGGTTCTGGGGGCTTGAGGGGGGGGTCACAGCACGGCTCGCTTCGCTCGCCGCGACCCTCCCCCCGGGTTCAGGAGGAGGGGGTTCTGGGGGGCTTAGGGGGGGGGGGGGGGGGTCACAGCAGGCTCGCTTTGCTCGCCGCACTGTTCCCCATGGTTGCATGGCGGCTCGCTTCGCTCGCCGCAATGCTCCACTCGAAAAAAAGGGTCAAAAATAATAAAGGGGTCTAGAGGGGGGAGGGGGGCAAAATTTATTTTGCTTTCAAAATAATCTCACCTTCCCTACATGACCCAAAAAAAAAAGTCTTGCAAGTCACTCCGCTTGGAAGATACGAAAGGGGGGGGTGAAAAAAGGGGCAAGTGGGGGGTGTTTTTTTTGTTTTTTCAATTCAGGAAGAAACCCTCTATACGAAACCCCAATCGAAAACCCCCTATCTCGACGGCATCCGGTAGCACTCACAAAAGGGGGGGTCCTGGGGGGCAAGGGGGGCAATTTTTTTTGTACAATAACATTCTTATCTTTTTTCTTCTCTTTCGTCTTCTCCCTTTTAATCTTTTTTTTTCTGAAAAGTAATATTTCATCAAAATCGGCTTAGCCGTTTTGTTTTATTGTTTGTTACTGCATACCTTCGTCATTTAATTTTATGATCCAATTTAGTAATTTTTTCTTTTATCTAAAAGGTTATACTTCCAGATCTGTATGTAAATCTAGTAAGTATAACTTAGTGCATAGAATTCATGCCTATGGAAATAAATAATAATAATAATAATAATAATGCTGGACAATTCACACAACATGATCTAGCCCCAAGCTAAGCAAAGCTTGTGTTATGGGTGCTAGATAACTGATATACATAATACAATACATTACATGCATAGATAATTTTCATTTCAATTCATAAATGAATTGAAATGGAAATTATTTATGGGTGGCTTTAAGCTTTGCACTCATTTAGGCCTTCGGTGCTCATTGCGGTGGAGATCAGTGAAGCATTGTGAAATAACACTGTCTATTCGACTTATATTATTGTATTTTATCGGCATTTAAAAATATTAGGTATACCAAAGAGTTTCGACAATCCCAACTGACTCTTCAAAGTTTTGTCAAACGCAAAATCTTGGGAAACTCCTTGCTGCGTGTATAGAAATAGGCACATGTATTTTGGTATTTGGGTATTTGAGCGCACCGTGCATGAAGCCTTTGACAGAAAGTTCCAGAATTCGGGATTTAAAAGACGGCAATCAAAAATACTCAAAACCCATGATATTATTGTTATGACTGGGCTCTCAGCTCATTTATTAGTAGCTCTGCCTTCTGCGCCATAGGTCGTGGGTTCGATCCCCACCGAGAACAAATATTTGTGTGGTGATCATAGATATTTGTTCTCCATCTGGATGTTATATTGTTTTCCAAGTACCTATGTATTTACAAACAAAATGTATTTAAGTATTACATCAGCTATCTGGTTCCCATAATACTAACTCTGCTTAGTTTAGGGCTAGATAGTGTAGTGTAGATTGTCCATAATATATATATATATACTTCCTTTTCATTGTAATGGGCTCCCAAACTCTTTGCAAAATCGACACTATTTTTATAAAGGCCTAAAATCGGCTACTAGTTTTTGAGTCTTCTTCTTGTCATGTCAATAGAAAATTAAAGCTGGTGTGGTGGATTATGAATGTGCCTCAAAAGTTTTGCTACTTCACGTTGGTTTCATTTATTGTTTTCCTTCACCGTTAGAGTGTACTGACATAGTGCACATAGGTTTTTTGGCAGATAAACTAATTTGTGCATGACGGGGTTTGAACACACGCCTTTAGAATCAAAAAGCGGGTCGCTACGACAATATAACCGGTGCTAAGCAACCAGAGCGCCCCTCCACCTAATGGACCGATGACATTCTAAAGATCGTGGGAAATCGGCAAATTGTTTTTTCATGGAAATGTATAAAGGAGGTCTATATCTAGCAGTGGACTTCTACTTACTGATGATGATGACGGAAAGCACTGGGTAGATAGGAAGATAGCTACTTATGCAACTACAAAAATGGAGGTATTTAACAAAAGCATTGCGCTTCGCTGGTCACGCACGATAGGAACGTGCCCTAGAATGTACTAGATAAGTTATATGCTACATAAAATATATACTTCTACAGGCTGATGATGATGTGAATACAGGTTATCGATCATAATGTATGATGAAGATGGTATTATGTCATTTCGTTATACTGTGACAATTTGTTTTATGTTACACTGTGGCAAATTTATAGTACCAGTAGTAGCTATGATTTAATCTAGGGTATATTTTACGTAGTCAGAGATGAAATGTCATGTCGCGAAATTTGACATAGACCTCACCTCGTCGGCCGCGCGGGCTGTACTGAGAGAAGTAGCTAGGAAATCCTACCTATATATATTTTTGAAAATTTTATTTTTATATAAAAACTACGGCAACTAAGAAAAGTGCAATAACATCAGGTTTTTACGTATTTATTTAGGTATACGGGAACAAAACTTTCATTGCAATGGCTCTAACAGCAACGGAAAAAAACCATTTCAAATCCAAAAAAAATTGAGAGTTTTTGGCAAACTTTGCGTTCAATTTTATCGAACCCAGTGAGTTTAAGAGAATTTCTAGCCTAATCATAATTTTTTTACACCATTTAATTGTTATATTTTACAAAAATAATAAATGGATTCATCCATACAACGAAAAAAAATGCTACTTTACATTTTCGGTTTCACCTCACGTAGGCTCTTAAAGCGAGAAAAATACAAGATGTCATTTTATACCTATCGAAAAACACCTAACTAAGGAATTTCACTATTCCAGATAGAAATGCAGCGAAGAAAAGGAGAGGCTCTACCAAATGGATGGGCGCAGGGACCAGACGGCAAGGAAACCACCGATGCTGAGTTGGTAAGTTAAAGTTTAAAAATCCTTTGCGTCTTCAAGATTGGTCTTAGCAATCCACGGCCAAGAATGAAACATTGTTTTGAGAATGCGGAGTTTTACTTGATTTTTTTCAGACATTATGGACAAGAGACGCACAGGACAGAGGAGGCTGGCAGAAAATGAAGGAGGCCTATACCCAGCAGTGGGTGATGCCGGGCTGAAATGATGATGATGATGATGATTATGGATGAACCATTATCGTTCGAAAGCGCTTGTCGAGTGCACGAAAGGAGCCTCGCAGAAGCTGACTTTAAAATCCTTTCATCACACAAAGAACGCAAAGAACACAAAGACAAAAAGAAGAGAAAGATTCGGTATGAGAGTTTTCGTAACCACTTCAGGTGGTGAAAAGAAATGAGTAGGGGAGACTGGGTACGGTTGCAGCAGGGTACGGTTAAACCATCGCTAATAACTCGTAAACTATTAGCGGTGTGGTGAGGGGTACAAGGGGAGAGAGACGCGGCCGGCGAGTCCGGACATGAATCACAGTGACGCTTTGCACTTCGCGCGCTCTGTACGTTTCCAGAGGGCTTATTCCAAGAATTGACAAGCTTTTGGGTGTTAGCTTCACTTTTTACTTCGTGTTCGTGCTACCCTAGGCAAATTGACATGGTGATAAGACGCAAACATTTCGATGTTGGCCGCAATGAATCTAACACGAAGTCTTCTTTTTTAGCAAGTTGTCAACATGGATCGGGCATAGATTCCTCAAAATAAAGACCATAAAGATGACTGCTGGTTCAATTGACTGACAATTCACGATTGTTCAGTATGCCTACCATGAACTCTGTCTGGCTCTGGTTTTGAGTCTGTGTGAGTGCTCACCAGTGCATTATACTGTGTGTATGACGTTTTGAGCTAGGATTTATTTAGTCAACACTCACACAGACTCAAAACCAGAACCAGAGACAGAGCCTGACAGAGCTCATGGTAGGCCTACAGGAGAAGCATTTGAAGTTTTTTTCGTGCCAAATCGTAGGTAACTCTTGTTGTATTCGACTTTTTTAAGATCTGGTTTACCAAAAATCCTTAGAATTCTGCGGGCTTTCAGCATAATATGAATTGAGACGCTATATACTCTATATATATGTTCTGTTCTGATATCCAGAACTACGGATCCCTAAAGACATTTACACTGATGTTATGTAATACTTCACTATCCAGCACCATCACCTCGCCGGCGCTTTTCACCACGGCGTGGTCGCCGCCACCACCGCTCACCAGCACGACGCCGCGCACGAGCAAACTCAGGAGACTTATTTATTAAAACCGATCTGGAGTATAGGGCGTATTTAAATTAAAACTCAAATAAAAAAAAAGAATTTATTCTGCAGTATTACTAAGATCACTTTGAAACGTCTTAAAGCTAAGTGAGTCTAGGTGCCAGTTCCACGCGACCAAGCCTATGATCTTTTTACAAAACACGCACACGCTACGCTTAGTAATAGTAAAGTACCTACACAGCATATAAAAATAAGATACGAAAATAGTAGGTAGGTACAGACATTGCAAATAATTCACATGTTGGCTTTTGATAACTAGATCTTCTTCGGGATCTGAACAATCAAAATCAAGGCCTAAGTTGAGAAGTACACAACAAGCCTGTATGATCTGTGCACATTTGTTTGGCTTGTAGTGCAAGACCCTATCCTTGCCCAACGCCAACTGTTTTTAACCAGCCAAAAGTGTTTTCTATTGTGACCAAGGCTTTCATATGCTTCTGGTTGTACATTCTTTCTGGGGAGTTGCAGTAACATTTAAGAATGGTGTCATGAGCCAAGGCCACTGTGGGTATCCAGAGTCACCTGAAATGATGTTGATAATTTTTATTACGAAGCTCAAACAAAAATAGGTATCTTCTATGTAAAAATCTAAAGTACTTAAATAGTTACCATATAGTTAGGATGTTTTCCTGAGGGACACCTTTGTACGTACCTACATAAGCAGTAATACCGGGTTGGTAATCTTAGGTGGTAGGTACACATTAATGAAAATAACATAACTCACCTTTAATTCAAAGCTCACGCGCTGCGAAGACTTTAGGTCGTTATGCTGTCGCAACTCTTCGCATAAGAACGCGAAGGCAACCTTGGACAAACGATACCGACGACAAAATATGGTCTCCGGAAGATCTTCGATAGGATTGAAAGCTTTCCGTAAACCAGCCCGCAGTTCCCGTAATTTACGAACCCGGTTTTTCTCGACCATCCGCATTGCAAAATAACATCTTGCAGACATTCTCAAAAGCAATTATTGACTTCAAAAATGCACAAATAAATGTTTGTTTACTAATTCATTTTGATTGATCGATCGTGAAGCTGTCAAATACATTCCGAAACTAAGAATAGCATTTTACACAAAAACCGTCAGAATCGTGAAGCTAACGAAAAGATTTAGTACGATTTTGGTGTTGACGATAGACTATCACCGGTGTTAGCAATAGTAAGTGAAGATACGTAGCAATATTATTTCTCGCAAAGCCCGTCAGAGGCGCTCATCGTTTTTCATACAAAATCGGGATTGTAAAGAGGTTAAAACCTCTTTACAAAACGCTAACACGACACCTTATGTCTTACACGACACCAAAAATGGTGTTGCAAAAGTCAGAATAGCCCCTCAGGGGACCCTATTATATTTTTTCGACAAAAAGTAAGTATTTTCTATTGTTTTCTTTTTCCAATTACTTTGTTGATATTAGCATTTGCATTTTGAGTGATTTTCTGTTTTATCGTTAGATTTTGAAGGTTCGAAAACCGTGATTCGTTTTTGTTAATGTTGTTTTGTTTCGACGCTATGTTTGTTTTATTAGCGGTTGAGGGGTATGGGGACGGATGAAGCAATTATTGTGGGTACGATTGAAACAATGATAACCGTTGCTTTTTTCGTTCTAGATGCCCAGACAACGTATCAAAAAAACTTCAAGAGTAAAAACTTCAACAGCAGCTGCTGTTCAGCTTGTTTTTGTTCCTACAGATAATTTAAGATATGGAAATCTTATATTATTAATTATTGAGACTGATTGTTGATTTTTTAGTTATTTTTGTTTATTTGTGTTAGTTTGTTAGTTTAAACCGGAGCAGAAGAGCTCTTTTTATGTTCGAAACAATTATTAAGACTGATAGAAATGGTGCCATACTAGAATTTAACCATTTCTTGTTGAATATGAATAAAGAAACTGATTTGTATTACTTATTTGTTTATGTTTCAACTGACACCCATCGCTGTTTCAACCGCCCCTGGTATGGGTACGGTTGATACAGTGGCACATCATTTTATTAAACTCTTCCTAACTAGTAAATATGGCAGTTGAGCCTCTAATTCTGAGATGTATTTGAAGACAAAAGTCTATTCTCTCATTTTATGTGTTTTGTTGTTTGTTATGTTTCAAAATGGCCGTGCTACGAGCGTTCAAAGCAAAATTGTTTCAACTGACGCAAAGAATGGGAACTCACATTAATTTTTCTCTTTCAGGCTTTTAAGACCAGTTGCTTGATGCCTTTAGGAGGAGGCGAAAAAAACTCAGGCTACAAGGGCTTCGGATTAGGAGCTATGGTTGAACTATTCTGTGGAATTTCATCAGGTAAGACTTTTTATCTTCGAGAAACCTAAAAATGGGTTTGCATTATTGTGCATAGCCTAACTCAAGTCTGAGCCAGTTACACGCGCGCGATAAATTAAACTTTTTTTGTACTTATAAAACACACAGCACTGAAGTAGCCAATCCAACTTAAATGAGGTGGATGTGCTTCACAGATAGTGTACTAGTAGGTAGGTAGAAATTAACCACTCACTGTCTTTTGTTTTGTCACTGGACTTTTTGGCTCGTTGGCAAATCAACCTAAAAATATGACTAGTGTCAAAAATGGGCAAAGTACACAATTGGTTGGGATTGGACAGGCATGGAGAAATCATATAATATAATGGCAGATGGATAATACTCATACGCCTCACCTATTTGGGACAAAACTGAAGATTTACAAGAACTCACAGCTTGTAAAATGGTCCAACTTCCCTTTCAAACAAAAGAAGAGATTTCTAAACCTTCTCCTTTTTCGGAGTTGCTTAAAAACTTTTGCCTTGAATTTCCAGGAGCAAACTACGGGCACCACGTCCGCTCGTGGTCACACAGCGGGGCTGGTGGGCCGGCGAACTTAGGGCACTGCTTCGTGGCCGTGGACCCTGAGAGCTTCGCGCCAGGGTTCGGCGAACGCTTGGCTGAGAGTATACAGCATTGGAGACAGTTGGAACCGGTACCTACTGATCCCCATACTTGCTAACCCTATCATGCATAGCAAATAGCAGCTAATGGGGTGGAACGCGCGCGCAAAACTTTTTGTAGATGGCAGCACGAGTGACTGTCCCTTTTTGGACCTATGGAGAATGACAGCTAAGATACTCAACTGTCAAATTAACGTATTTATCAGTCGGTCGCATGCAAGCGCGGTTGCTTTAGGTATTATCATTCCTATACGTTCCTGACGTACGTGACCTACGAGGCAATGCTTTGTTAATAGGCGATGATTACCGCTTAACATCAGGTGGGCCATATGCTTGTTCCATCAGCTAGTTGTATAAAAAAATCGATGATGTTTTGTGCAAACGGCAGTTTTCCCTATTGGAAAGATATATTATCAACTGATGAATTAGCCACAATTTGACTTCGAACAATCCATCTGTCTATATACACAGCCTGTTGATATCTACTGCTGGCATCATCTTTGAGCGATAACACAAATGCCTACTCATTATATTTTGCATCTCCAACAGACAGATCCCATGCTGCCGGTGCTAGCGCCAGGAGACAAAGAGAAGGCGGCAGCAAAAGCCACGGACGAGCGAGGAACAGTCTCATACGTTATACAGCAAATCGATTCCAGCGCGGCTCTTGCCAAGAGGCTCAATGTGAAGCCCATGGATGTGGTACTTGAAGGGAAAACTAATCCTTAGACAAAATAACTTCCGAAAAATAAGATCATAAATAAAACAAATTTTATTATTCGGAAATAATTGTAACCAATTACTGTAGTAATTATTAATAAATTGAGCTATCTGCAGACCGTTACAAACGATCGAGAGATAGCTCAACTGATCCAAATCAGTACCAAACGGAAGCGTCTCCAAGACGCTAGCTGTTTTAAATTTATTTTGATCTTGATATAGGTACCTTATAAAGTCTGAGAATGTAAAAACTGCCATATTGTTTTATACTTAACATGCAGTCGATTTTATAATAGTTATTGTTAATTACTTATTAGTTTTTTTAAGTAAGATATACCTACCCATTTCATATTTACCGCGTAAATAAAAGTTTTGTATTTTGGCTGTGAATGAGCTTTGAATATATTGTTTATTTTTTAAAGTGAGTAAGCAACTGTTCTGTCCTATCCCTGCCATGATACTGAATTATTTTACTTATCAAGACCACACCACGTCAAGACCGGTCGAAAGCTATCTGTTATTATGGCGCCAAGTGTCAAGGAGAAGAAGTGAAGACCACAGAACACTATAACTCACGAGACCTGACTGACGGAGGCTGAAGAGTACTTTCTAGGCTTGGTCACGTGTACTGGCACCTAAACCCACCAAGCTGTAATACGTTTTAAAGTGATTCTTGTGATACAATACAACTGAATAAATATTTTTTTTTAAGTTTTATTTAAACAAGAACACCGTATCAAGGAAGCATGGCAGCAGCATTCTAGACTCAAGTGCTCAAAGAACACCTAATACTCAAGCTCAAGGCAGCAAGGGCAAGTGCTGCTCTGCCGGTCTACCCTTGAACGCGATTCCGATCCCAATCATAAGTTTTGTCGGAATTTTGACAGAAATCCTATGGGTTTTCTGTCAGAATTCCGTCAAAACTTAAAATTGGGATCGTAATTGCGTTTAGGAGTAGACCGTCTGGTCAAGAAGCTTCAGATTTCTTACGTTCCATTAGTTCCGGTTTTATGTAGTAGCCTAAAGGACTTTTTAACGTTCCGTTCCCTGTAACTTACCTTCTTTGTGTATTTCTTAATTTATAATCTGTGGTTCGGTTCCGCGATAGCTGTCAGATTTTTGTTTTTTTCTCAGTTGATGTCATCTCTCGGCGCGTTTGTGTCGCGCATGTATTTCTGTCTCATTCGATCGTAAAAATCGCGTGCGTAAATCGTATTTTTCTACAACATTTGCTTTATTTTAAGATAATTTAGATCAGTGTTTTGATAGGCAAAGTTTTACCATTACTACAAGCAGTAATACTTTATCAACTTTCACTTTCACTTGCCAAAAAGGGATAAAATACGTATGGTTCGGGATAACTGTCATGTGTCAAATCAGGACTCAGCAGGCAGATCTTTGTTTTGATTGGAATTAGAACTGTTTTCAACAAATTATTACTATCTATTCAAAGTTAAATGAAGCACGACTGAAAAGCTAACGGTATTTTGGAACTGTTCTGACCTTTGTTGCGATAGGTAAAGCTCAAGGCGAACTGTGACATAAAAAGTGAAAATAGTGTTGTTGTTATAAAAAGAACATCGAAAGAGTATCTGTTATTAGACCATTGGATGTCCAAAGTGCATTATTCACTTCTACAGTCTTGGCAGCAACTCCAAGGTAAGCTTAAACTAAATTCTCTGAATGTTTGTTTGTGTAGTGGAGTCCTAAAAATGAAATCCTTTTCTTTACAGATACCTTCCTGTCCTTTATCCTCATCCTACCTTCAGCCTGACAGAGCTATGAACCCTATGCACATGGCTACTTTGTATTAAAGACAACAATCGCAAGACTCAACAACAATTGCGAGATTTATAAAGTTAAATGCCTGTACAGTCTTAAAATAAAGTTGCCTATTCCTGTGTAAAATAAGTCTGCACTTCATTTCCCATTTACACTGATTATCTATTACACAGAAAGTAATTTAAAAACTCCTAAAATTCAGTTTTAGATTAGTTTGAGATTCTACATTTTACTGGTTGGAGCTAGACCAAGTAGTTTTGCAGTGTAAAATTATCAAACAACGTTATTCTTTAATGTTTGAAAGATTGTATATCCCGTACCTGATGGACCATAGAAAACTATACAGTTCTTGGATAGCCGGTTGGATAGAGCAGACTCATAATCTGTCCTGTAAATTTATAGGGACTCATAATCTGTCCAGCGGTCTTCAGGCTGATGAGCTGAAAGCTGCCGCTCTCAGCTGTTATTCATATGTTACAAATTTATTACAAATGTTGTGTATGGCTGTAATAGGAGGTAGTTAGAATGCGGCTTTTGTATGAGATTTGGTTGGAGTTGGAGTGTCCGGGGGGCTATTACTACCACTGGGTCCTGTGTGAGGAATAATCCTCTCTAATTCAAATATTTACCCGACACCAGTAGGCATAGCAATGCTGCAATGCTTAAATTTGTCACTGACTTATCGCTACCTACCTCACCATAGAAACACTGATCTAACTTTATAGCGTACACTTCTAATTTTGGTATCTACTGCAAGCATATTTATGATGACATTTACCTACCTAAAATACATACTTTTATTATTTTCATGATGTTCTGTATCATTAAAAAAATAAATAAACAAGTAGGTATTTTTATATTTTGATTGAAATACTACAGGAAGGTGCCCTATGTACTACATATCACCATAATTACAGTAATCTATTTCCTGGTCCCAAGTAGTGTTGCTCGCAGTACTATGTTTTGTTTTGAAGTTTTATCTATCACAAAGCTGTGAATTTGTTAGCAAACACAGGATGTCATAATATCTATGGTCGCGAGCGATAAGCAATACGCGCACCCTGTATCCTGTATTACAAAGATTCACATAGAGGCACAGATATAAAGATAAATATTTTATTTATCTTTATACCTGTGCCTCTATGTAAATCTTTAATATTAATAATCCATACTTATTATTATTTAGCTTTAATATCTTAACTTATCAATAATTTTAATAGGTTTTTTTTTTTCTTTCTTTTTTGTGTAGGCTCCCACTGTTGAATAACTTTATCAATGCAGTAGCAATGAGGTCATCGCATAGAGATTACGGCGCCACACCACAATAGATTAAAACTGCCCACTGATGAACTAGAATTATCAGCAATTGTGCGCACGAACAGCTCATTTTGCTACTGTTATTATCTGTATGATTGAATAATACTATGGTTAATTGAAGCCGGCGGAAAAAAGAGCGCGATGTCCATATTTCGCCAGTTTTGCAATTCCTACTGGCACGGGAAGAACGGATTTTTTAACTATTAGGTACTTCTTGAGGGAAACGTGGATGTTTTACTTCTATGCATTTCTACTAAGTAGGTATAATAAATAAATACCTACTACCTACATATTTTCATATTATAATTAGTTAATTACAATTTTTTTATCAGCGCTCAATAGATTTTAAAGACAAGGTATTGTATTGATCCTTATAGAACAGCAATCTACACAATTTTTACCTTGGTACCTATGACTGCATGGTATGGAAACTGCATTGAAACTTTCATTGTGAAAGTGTCCTAGTAAGTAGGTACTTATACTTACTTATAATATACTTTCCTGCCTAGGTAGTTTTAGCTAACTAACCAAAGGTAAGAGAATAAAAATATATATCGTAATAATTGTTCTACTAAAGGCACTAGGTACCATCAAATCAAAGCACTACCACATATTTTTTAGAACAACTGCATTTCTATCGGAAATTGCTTTGTGTATATTGTCCAAAACGCGTTTTCTATATTTAATCAATTTATTGAACGTAAGTAAGACTTATGATCATGATCGTAATAAAAATGTAAGTAATGTTAATTCAACACGTTCTTGGTCACTAACTCCATCTATTAGCCAACCACTACGACTTATAGCGAACATAACAACACTTACTAGGAACGAGCTTTCTCGGCAAAAGGCTGTCCTGAAAGCTCGGGCAGCGGACTACAAGCTTCCAACTAAACCTACTAGGTGGCGTGCTCAAATAGACGGATAAAAACTTTTCTTTATGGGAAAGAAAACATGAAAACAAATGCACGATCTAAAAAAATTATTTAGGATGCCACAGCATGCATTAATATATTACATGCATAAATTTATGCATTAAAAATCACTACCTTGATAAGATTCCATAAGGTTTAAGGTCATCCTCGATAAAATAGTATATTATGCAACTAGTGAATAAAAGACGGATTTAAATCGAGGACCAAAGATGAATCACGAGCAAGTGCAGGAATCTAACGACTGAATCACGACCGTAGGGAGTGATTCATGATGATTGAATCACGAGCGTAGCGAGTGATTCAAGTGTTAGAATCCTAAACGACGCGAGTGATTCATGGCCCTCGATATAAATCCGTTTTATTCAAGAGTTGCATACTATACTTTATACCATGACTTCGAGAAAAAGAAAGATTTAAGCGAAAAAGGATTAAAAACTATGAACTTTGTTTATACTATTCTTATATGACGTAAAACAAATAATTTTCGATTTTGACTTGATTTGTAAATAAAGAAGGATAAATTAATGCAAGTTTTCTACTATACCTATTTCTCTTTCATGAACTCAACAACTCAATTGAACAACAAACAACTCAGCACATCTTTTTCATTCCTAGAATGCATTTTCAATCGATTTACTATCATCGAACTTTTTGCTGCATAACTTACTAAGAACAGTATTCAAAATAGCGCCAATTTACTTATGTATGACAATGACAACAAAGAACACAAAATAGTTTTTAATCCAATGCTAAACTCCTTGTCAAAAGTTTCGACCAATCAAATCGAGAGTATTTATGACGCAAGGAGGTTGTAAGGTATTGAGATGGACGTTGACCTTATTCGTGTGTTCCAAATTCAAACACCAAAACAGTGATTAAAAGAGCTTTTTATTCACTGTTTCCAGTGAATAAAATAAGCTTTTTAGAGGGGGTATGGTATAAATGTATTTATCCAGAGATTATTTTAATTTATCAATCAAGCTTGTACGTGATTGGTTGATGGATTGATTCTGCTTGTTCCAAGCTTGCGTTTATTAAAAAAATTGGGCCTGTTTTTCCAACGGTATTTGTATAGAGACGCGGATACTGCGACTAAACATATTCCTTATTCCATAAATCTAGTTCTCTAAATCAAAAAAACGCTCTTATTTAAAACCCCGTACAAAATCTAGGGAATATTTCAGCAGGGAAATCTCCACAGCTGCAGCAAATTCCTCTGAATGTGCACAGACAACCACGATGCATGCTGCATAATTACAAATTGGAAAGTCAAACAATTAATAATGAAGCAAACATAAAAACACAGATAGGTACTGAGACTACAGAGAACTGTAATCAGGACTCTACCAGACTATAAATATAAATAAATAAATATTGTGGAAAATTCACACAAGACTATCTAGCCCCAAACTAAGCAGAGCTTGTATGATGGGAACCAGATAGCTGATATACCTAATACTTGAATACCAATTTTTTTTGTAAATACATAATACTTACTTAGAATACAATATAACACCCAGACAGAGAACAAACATCTGTGTTAATCACACAATATTTGTTCTCGGTGGGGATCGAACCCACGACCTACGGCGCAGAAGGCAGAGCTACTACCAACTGAGCTGAGAGGCCATTTGCTTGTTAATCCAACTCACACTTGCCTGCATTTATTCACACTACAACATACTCGCGCATTCACGAAAAGTGCCACCGTTTAGATTTTACAATCTAATTAAACTTTTAATAGGTTTTTCATGTTGCGGTTTCAAATTGCCTGCAATGTAGAAAACTAGAAGTTATAAATGTTCCAGTCAAAGTGGTGAGTCTGTTAAAATGTTGAATTCAGATTTTCGGACCTGTTTGTGGGCACTACCAGAAAACTCCTTGTTTTTTTTTGACATTTCCTTTCGTTTAATGGTTACCTGCTATTTTTTATTTTTTATTTTTTCTAATCATACACGCTTGGGTTATTAAAGAATAACAGATAACACGGATATGTATCGCATATTACCGTATTTATTTTCCTGACTTCGTTTTTGTTGCAGTTACCGTGTATTTGTTGCAGCAAGCCGTGTATTTGAAAAAGTTGGCAATGCTTAATGCCAGTGTTGCCGACGTAAAAAATCTGTAATACTGAATACAATTTTCACTTTAACTTTAAGGCTCCCTTCTTTAAGAGCTCCTTATGCCATAAAATCAGTATGAATCAGTCAAAAATTAACGTAAAATTCTGAAAAAAATATATGTTTTAGTTGAGGATCTTACAGAGTACAATTCGCTTACAGTTACACAATCAGATGAATTTCGTTCGATAGAAAAAAATACCAAAGTTGCCTATTTTTAAAAAACAAATTCAATACTGTGCCTAAAATAAAAAAAATATTGACTTTATTTTGTACACCAATCTTTAGATAAATCACTTTTCTAGTACAAATCGCTGAGTTGGATGTTGTAATGTTATTTTCCTATTTATAATGAATTATTTACCTACAAACACACGAGCGGCGCGACGCCGTGGGCTAAGTCAGTCGCGCGGTAGCGCTTACCGACGACGGACCTGTGCCAGTGCTCTTCCCGCCCGACGCGCGACTTGTGACGTGCAATGATTTTACGAAAATAAACTAAAATTGATCTGGCTAATTCGTCACCATGGCTAACAAACGCAACAGGACGAATGCATTACAAAGAAATGTTAAGTAAGTACATTACTTGCACGTACGTGTTTATTTATTATGTGGGAACCTCTAATGTTCTATTTAAATATTACCTACTTTAATCCTTACGTTACTTACCTACTTTGTTCCATAAATAGCTGAGAATATACTTAGTATGTAGGTACCAACTCCTTGCCACAGTATAGTTAAAGCAGTATAAGTACGGAAAGAAATATGAAATATTAACTATTAGCTGTGCCCGCGACTTCGTCCGCGTGGTATAGTGTCTATGGGTAGCATTTTTAATTTGCAGCGGAAGAAAACAGTAATTAAATAACAACGTCATATTCGCGTGCACGTGACACAGTGGTCTGCCCTCTTACTAAACATAGACATATGGCGTCGTACTACGCCACACTTTCATCCCCCCCCCGCATTCCTCTCCGAACTCCCCCCACACTCCCCCCACTCTCCTCAACACCCCCCCACATTCCCCCCGCACTCCCCCCAGACTCCCCTCTACAATCCCCCTGTACTCCCCCTTTGCACTCCCCACTAAACTCCTCCCGCACTCCTCTCCACACTCCCCTCCACACGCTCCCCCGCACCTCCCCTCCACACTCCCCCCTGTACTCCCCTACACACCCCCCCCACATCACCCCTCGCACCTCCCCTCCACACTCCCCCCTGTACTCCCTCCACACTCCCCCCGCATCCCTCGCACCTCCCCTCCACACTCCCCCCTGTACTCCCCTCCACACTCCCCTCGCACCTCCCCTCCACACTCCCCCTGTACTGTATGTCACTGTTATGACAGTATAACCCTTAATTTGGCAAGATTACTTTTTTTCGATTTCAGTAAAAAAACTCAATATACCTATTTAATAACACTTATAGAAGCCTGAAAAAATATAAAAAAATATATAAATGCTGTAACTTTGCGAAAATCCTATGTATCCTACAATGCACATAGCCAAATACTAGTAGAAGTATGGTCTTTTGACACTGTATCCGTACGGACACATTGCCAAATGCCAGGTAGCCTATGCCGTAGTACCTTATTAAATTATATTGATGAGACCATCAGTAGGCCTAGGCATAACTGGTCTATGTATTTTCTGCCTTAACCTGGCACATCATTTCTGTGCACTACTTCTTTAGGACTTGAAAGTGGGACATGGAGATTTTTGCCCAGATTCTAGATATCAGTATAAATAATGCTTGGATACTTAGATACTGAAGGTATTGTGTGCAAAAAGGCTTGAAGAAAACATAGGCTCTGAAAAAATTCCTATGCCAAATTTGTTTGTCAGTGACTTCTAAAGAATTAGTGCACAGAAATGATGTACCAGAAAATACATAGACCAGTTGTACCTCGGTCTGTTAATAGTCTTATCAATATAATTTTATAAGGTATGACGGAATAGCCCACCTAACAATTTTTGAAGAAAAAAGTTGATGTTGTTTGTGCAAAACTGGGTAGGCTGGTATTTCTTGCGTGACATGTAAGCTTCAATGAAATGTGCCTGAAGAAAAACAGGAGCTGTTTTTATGATTTCAATATTAAAAAAAAAACAAAGCCATAACCAAGTCAATAAATAAAATTAGGTATCATACCAAATTTTATTAAAATTAGGTATTATAAATTTTATAAAATTAGGTATCATACCTAGTTAGACATCCTAAATTATACGTGGTTCGACTCGCACTTGGCCAAGTTATTGAGTATCGATACCATGAAACATTTTGTTAAGCATTTGGCATTGTATCTCTCTGGATACGGCTGAGTTATGCAGTATTTCAATGGGCTTTTGGCAACGTATCTTTGTGGATACAACTAGGTTAGAAAACTTATTACGGGTTCGTAATTGCATTCATAAGTAAAATTTTTATCCATATCGATAGTAAGTTTCAATAACATTGGAATTCAACAAAAATCCAGCACAAAAAGGAATAAAATATAGGCAAAATAAATAAAACTGACGGATCTGATGCTCCCGTGGTGCGACATCTCAGCTGTTTGACGTCGAAAGGGATGGGAAACAATCGAAAATGCAGTCGATTTATTTTGTTATAGTGTTATGAATAACACACCTCAAGGATAGAATCGATCGATTTTGAATAAATTTGATTTATAGAGCCATATGATTTTTTAAAAATATTGTATCTGAGAGAACACATTACCAAATTAAGGGATAACAAACCAGGAGTACCAGGACAAACCAGGAGTAGATAATTATTTTTCTACATTTTACTGCGATGATACCAGTTTGGAAAAATATTTTCTACTAATAATTCTTCATCATTTTATAATTTTGTTAGTTTATGGAAATAAAATATAATGTATAGCTTATAACCATATTAAGAATTTTAAAAATTTTTACTAAATATCAAAAATCACTTATTGTTGCAGAAAATCTAGTCAAGATGACCCTTTTCTCGTAGAGTCTGAAAATCAAGAATACGAGTTTCAACCAGCTTCAGGGAGACGCATCATTGACATCAACTACTTGTTTAGTCAATTACAGGAAAAAGCACGTCACAACAACAAATTATGATGAATTTTAATTCAAAATAAGCATTCTGTACATCATATTAAATCAACCTGTAAGTATAATAAATGAGAATAAATATTGTACATAACAATTATGTTTGTTTTCATTTGTTGTTTGTATTTTTAGGTTAGGTACTCTCCTATAATCATCATATCATTATCACCTCACTAATTCAAATAGTTTAGACTTTTAGAGTATATATTAACAGTTAATACCTATTTAAATCTAATAAACTTTCATTTCAATATACTAAAAGAATATAGTCAATAATATTAAACTTACTTTGCCTACTGCATTATGTTATACTGTGGCGTTCTCGCCCGCCGTCAAAGGGTCACCGGAGTTCATATCAAGTCGGCTCCCGCGTAACGCGGATGCAAGTCGACTGGGTGAGTTAAATACCTAAATCTTCGACTTAGGGGGCCCTTAACATGCACATCATCTAAAGCTGGACCACACCAAATTATAAAACTTGTATTGGGAGCGCAGCGGCAACAATCCCCTGTGGTTTGGTGTCAATTGGAAAGTATCAAGCCATTGTTTGTTTCACATTCGTATTGAATATTAATTAACCAATTTTGCACCACTCGATTTACTGTATTCCAATTATATATCCAGCCCGCTTAGCACAAGCGGCATAGACAACGATTTGTCTACGAAAGAGTAGACGGTAGAAACTCTTTGCTGGGTGGTGTTTAGCTTTTCTAATAGAAAAGCTAAACACCACCCAGCAAAAAGTTTCTGCCTAATTGAAAAAAAGAACACCTGGCAGTCACACTAGGGTTTCCAATGATCAATTCAGTATTGTGTGAATAATCAGAAGTACTATTTGTTACACTCAGCGACGAAAGTAAAGACACATGTTCGGGTTGCAAAATTATTTGAACTGGAATAAACTTTTAAATTAAATACATTCATAGGTTTATTCATAATAGAGTAGTATTAAAGTAAAAGAATGCAAACGGTGCAAAATCTTTAATTTATAAGCAAATACCTTCTCCAGTTAATTTTAATCCACATCCGATATTCAAATATTCCTTTGACCATAGCCTCGGCTGAACGCGTCCACTTAACTTTGATTATTCAAACACTTGTGCCGTTGCACGAAAGGATTACTTTCCTGGTCGTTTTGAATAAAAACAAAGGAAGTTCACTATGAATCAACATCATCATCGGCATGAAGAAGTCCCCTGCTGGACATTGGCCGTTCCCCTCCATTTCTAGTGCGATAGCCGGGTTTAGAAAAAGGACATCACTACTGAGACCGGGCAATGAAACGCATCACTAGTCGAAAAAAAAGATGGCGTAGTAATGCGTAGATTATTGTTTTCCGTAAGATAAACAGAGTTCTTACTGTATTCAATGGATAGAGATCACTAGAAAGAACGATTCGGGACCCTCTTATCCACCTACTTCCTTTTAGGGCTTTTTATACAGACCGTACATGGCAGCATTTCACACACACACACACACACACACCCACCAGAACTCGTATTGTGTTATTAACACTGTATTTTTTACTTTTTATGTCTTGTCGTGTACAGTTTAAATAAACAATTTTCTTTCTCTCTTTTTTTTTCTTTCTTCCCGTAGTCTCAACTATGCTTATCTACTTATTTAAAGAGTCCCCTATAGAAAAGCTGTCCTTCTTATAAAAATATTTCTGTCGTGTTGTTGTGTAGAGAAAATATTTTAACCTCTTATAAGTGAATTCACCACATTATTAGGTACCTAGAATACGTAGTCCGATTAATGATGACCTAATAAAAACTACAGCGTTTCATGCCTACTTTTTTCTGTTCCCTTGAAAGAAAATATTCTCAACGTAACGTAAACGTCAAAGCAAAGTAAGACACATTGTGGCATGGCAAGCGGTACTGTCCCGAAGAAACACAACGTACTAAGTCTTTATTAAGCTAATTAAATGGCGGATTGCATCTAGAAATCTAGATATAATGCCTGTTTGTACATACACATGTTCGCGTACCTACCTATTCCGCACTGTACCTTATCTAATAATGTATTGAGTTTTTTATAAAATAATAGTTTTTAAGTAGGTACTTATTCTTCTTGATATTGGTGTAAGTCTATATCTATAAAAGAAATATATATTATAATATAGTATATATTTATAAAAGAAAGTCGTGTTAGTTACACTATTTATAACTCAAGAACGGCTGAACCGATTTGGCAGAAAATAAGTGGGAAGGTAGCTTACAACCGGGAGAAGGACATAGGATACTATTTATCCCGAAAAAGCAACGGGAACGGGGTGTTATGGGAACGGGCGAGCGAAGCCGCGGGCGGCCACTAGTATACAATAAAGTAATATTGTATTCTAACCTGTATTTGTATTTAATTAATTTCGGATAAGTATACGTATTTAAAAATTCTACACCTAATTACTTTTTTTAGGGGAGGTTTAACATACTTACTTTATTTACTTTTACAATAAAACTGGCAATATTTCCGAGTTATGATGCCATTTTGTCACATATTTCGGTATGAGCGATTATTGGCCCAGTTTATTGCCGGTCGTAATATCCGGTGGTTTTCGACCACTAATAAAACGTCTAAGAGCTTCTTATGTCATAAAAATAATATAAGTACCATCTGAATATCTAACTGAAACGGTGCTACCAAATTAATCTTTTTAATGCCGGTACAGACTTTTTTTAATATACTTACTACGAGTATATGCTGATTATGGAACAAGCAGATGTCTCACCTGATGTCAAATAGTATCTAACCTGTAAGGAGAAAAAAAAAAGCTTGGCAAGTTACGCACGATAGGACCGTACCCTACGATGCAATGTCTGTATCTCTTCACTCTCAAGCACCTATTATTTCACCGCAATTGCACCCAAACACCCTTCAAGCAACGCTGCTTGACGGCCAGTAATAGGCCTGTTGGTGGAAGGTACTTCCACTGACGAACTCTACTACTATAACTTTCTCTTTCGCTAAATTCTTTCGAGTAGAATGTTCACAATTACCTAACTATAGCGGTAAATCCGCACAATTTGAGCAGCCTACTGCGAAGCGAGCAATCATCATGGTAGACAGGGCGAATAATTTAAGTAGAGTACCAACCTACCTACGTTTTATGTGACAGTGCCTTTTACCTACCACTTTTTAATGCTACGCGACTGCGACAATCACTGCTGTCGAAAAAGTCTTCTTCTTAATTAGATGGCTTCTGTCCATTCGGACAATTTTGACAGTATCAAGTGACATAAATAAAATAGTTTTTAGTCGACTTGTCAATAAACAAGTCATCTGTGGCATGGCTTTAAAGAAAAAGATGGCGGTTTTATTCAAAACCTTTGTCTGTCGTTTTCTGACCCTTAGGGCGCTTGTACACGCTAAGAAAAAACGCCGGGTCTACCCAAGAATTCGTGTCGTAACCAGAAAATAACTGTGTACACTGCTCGCAGCGGTGCACGAAAAAAATCTTATCTGCGCAAGACACGACGCGGCGAACGTTGTTGCGTTTTCGTGTGTGGAAAAGACAAAATTCTTGTCGTCTACACGAAGAATTTGTCTTGTCTGCCGCAGGAACGGCAAATTTTCTTAGTGTGTACAAGCGCCCTCAAACATACACATGCAAAAAACAAGTCGATCCTTCGCTCTATGAAAAATTAAAATAAATCCATCCCACGGGAATCATACATTTCACCGGGATAAAAAGCCTATTTTCCTTTCCAGACTATAATTTATCTCTGTGCCAAATTTCATACAGATCCGTTTAGCCGTTCTGGCGTTATTGAGTAACAAACATCTATCTAAACTTTCGGATTTAATGTTAGTGGGATGATAAAATATTCGGTTTTTCTCTAACCTGCAGCGAAGTGCATAGTAACGAGTAACTTCCCCTCAGACGAAACCTTCTCCGATGTGCTCCTGCCTCTAACGGGCTACAACTTTTAATGGGTAATTAGCCAAGCAGCTATCTGCAAGATCGGCCGTGACACGACCTCATTTCCTGTTTACCAACTCGCAAGTCCTCGTTGCACGGAAATTACATGATGGAGAGGAATTGGGAAGAAACTAACTAGTGCTCGAGTCGCCCTAGATGCTAGAAGATATGGATCTTTCAATCAAAGAAGCAGCCGTGTGCAACGACCCTTGAAGAATAATTTAATACAGCTCTGAGTATAAATGCGACTACTGTGGAAACCCACTTGATAAAACACCCGAGTTGTTCTTTTTTTAAATGTGATGGCAGTAGAGACTTTTAACCTCCTTGCTGATGGGCTTATAATCCTCTTTGGAAGTGATGCCTTAGCAGAACAGAGACAAGTAGGCCTAAGATGACCGACGTGACATATGTCTTCGCGAGAAGAGAAAATTTTGTGGACATCGATTCGTTTGTCGATTACGGTAAGATGAGCATCACGAGAGAGACAGCTGTCGTCGACGACTCGCCTATGTCGTGAAGACAAACCAGTGATCATTTCTTCCATATTCTACCATAATCTACCATTGTATTTTTATTTTTTAATGGTTTCGTTCATTCAATTTGATACCTGTGACTGAAAAAAAAAAACCCGCTAAAACTAAAATAAAATAATTGGGAAGCAAACGGAATGAAAATGTAAGTAAATACCTATGGTACCCCTATTTATTGTTAAAAACCGATAGCACTAGCAAAATAGATTCATTGTATTCTAAAAATCGGTAGATATCTATGCTGCTAGCTATACTTGTTTGTATTAATATTTCAGGGTTAGAAGTAACAGAATCCAAATAGAGTTTCTTTGCCGGTATGATATGTCCGAGCACTATGAATTTGCGGCAGGTGATTAAAGCTCACTGCAAAGTGTCCAACAAATAACAGCGGGGTGGAACCGCCTCAAGACCGACGAGTTGAGCCTAGGTAAGACGGTGGACAGTGGAAAATTGTACGTTTTGATAGCATCCATACCTGTTTTGACCTGTTGCTATTTATCAATGAGGATTTTTAAAATAGGTAAAAAAAATTATATATCGAGGGTGCAGTGTTAAAACCTTCGATATGTAAGTATTAGTTACCTACTTTAATATACTCCGTAGTACATAACTACCAAGTTTTGTTTTCAGTGTCCATTGAGCCGTATCTAACTAAACTAACTCATAGAACTACATAATGTATTTATGTGCGTAGACTAAGCAGTTTGCACTAAAGGAATGATTGCAGGATGCAGGATAGAGAATACAGATACCTTTATGAGCATGTCCGTATATTAATGTATTTGTTTCTTTTCAGATTCCACGGGCCATCCACAAACCAAACATTCCACCTTACATAGGTATTTGCATAACTTGTAAATAATATACCTATTTTAATTTATGACAAATAAATTTATTTACACACAGAAAACTGTCTTTTTACCTAAATAATGAAGAGGGCTTTCTTTGTAGGTGCTTATGGTTGATAAGGTATAAATATATTTAAGGCTTTTGTAATATTCTATTCATTAATATAACGTAGAAGTTCTGCGCGTCTTTGGCCTTGCCGAAGCAGAGCCGCAGGTGATGGGTCCTCTGCAGCCAAATCTCCGTTGATAACTTCTTCGTTTTCGACTCGTGCATCTTCGTCCAATGTCACCCTGTTATTAAATTTTTTTTACTAAAGTATTAGATAGGTAGGTAACTATACTCAGTTTTTACTTTGCATAAATTCGTAGTGTAGTAGTTCGTAGTTGGTAAACTGAGATCCAATGACACGTCTTCACTATTGAAACATTGAGTGAATCGGGTAAATGTATGAGAAGTGTTGACTCACACTAACCTAATTTGTTATTATTAATTTTAGACCTTTACAATAACACTTTAAGCAGGATAACACATAGAAATCTATGGGTAGTTAACCTCAAATGAACTAGGTACTCACCTTCGAATGCACCGCCCGCAGCAAGATAGGCCCGTACTAGTTTTAGGCTCTAAATCGGGTTTTAGACGTTTGATGAGGTAGAATTCCCAGGGTTTTGATAATCTCCAGAGGCACTGAAACTCTACCTGAACAACGTCAAAAGGATCACATACCACAAAGTCCACATACGTCTCTGATTATTTTCCGTTGCATCTTTCTGTTTTGCTTATCGGCGTACATCGCAATAAGATGATTATAGTAAGTTATAGCCATCCTTTGAAAAGTTAGCAAAACAAAATCTAAAAGACAAGCGGAAGACATATCTCGTTTTCAAAAACTGTCGACGAGAAAATTTCCCGCGCAGAAACGTCAAAAGACGAGAAAATATGGCGGTCATCTTACCATTAGACGACAAAATTCAAAAATCAAAATTCGAATTCCGAGTAAGTCTTCATTTGACAGATGATGACGATATATTTAGGCGGTCATCTTAGCTCGTGTAGAGATATAGACATATCTCTACTTTTGACGAGATAAATCGACTCTCGTGGCGGTCATCTTAGGCCTAAAGGGGACAGCTTTGTGGATAGGTGGGTCATATTTGGCGAATAGCGTCATCATCATAAGCGTCGTTCGTAAAAATATCTATCAAACAAAGCAGCTAAGTATATTTTTCTGGAGGACTACGCCCCTTAGTTACTAATTTTTCGAAAGCTAAGCACCAAAAAAGTGGAATTCGCCAAAACAATTTACTTTCCCAACTGAGAGCCATTGAATGAAATGAATACAATTTGAAATGTGCGGGTTTCAGATATTCTCCAGCACAGCGATGGCCCTTCACGTTCAGCCGTTTGATTTTCCAATGGGCTGAAGAGGCCACAGCGAATGCCCAGTGCCGGTACTCACCTCGCAGTCATTTATTTAAAAATCTCCTGTATTCATATTTTTTTATTAGATACGAAAAAATGAAGCTACGGTTCTTCAGTCATATTCCATTAGACATCAGATTATTTTCTAGGAATAAAAAAGAAACTGTAACTTACACAAGAACTTCTACCCTAAAAATTACCAGAATAGTTCAACATATTTATCTGCGTTTTCGCAAAACTAGCTTCGCAATATAACCTAAAACTATCCTAAATTAGACTAACTAGGTAAATAACGACGTCGTATTTGTATTTGAGTTGGAACCGATTTCCTGAACCGGAAGTCGAGGAAATGAGCAATATACCTACTGACGAGTAACTTAATTAATAAGTTAATTTACAGATTTATACGTAGGAAAGGTAAAAGTCAAAGACAAGTGGGTATCTTTGCGATGTTTTCCTGCACTGCTTGTGAGCGCTGTTATTGCACATTATTTTTTAACATAGCACAATCCTTTATACGATTGGATTCGAACCCTGGATTAGAAGTGTTCTCTCTCGCTTCAGTGAAATTGTATACATATTTCCTACTAGAAACCACACGCGGCACGCGGCTTCGCTCGCCCAGTTCCCGTTACTTACATCCGTTTTTTCTAAAATAAAAGTAGCCTAAGTTACTCCTTATTAAACAAACAGACAGACAAAAATTTTAAAAAATATGATTTTGGTGTATGTACAGTGTATATTAATATATGCGTGTAGTAAAAAGCGGTTATTTCAATATTACAAACAGACACTCCAATTTTATTTAATGTAGGTATTGTTGGCCGGTTTTGGGAATAGGACATCCCTAGTCGGACCGAGCGACGAGATACATCACTAAAGTGGGTGACAGACGTACGAGCAAGTATGCGTACTTATGGCTCGCCGACCTTTTTCGCTTGTGTGTCACCGTAAGTACGCGTACTTTAAAACCGCCGCGCAAAATCGTCGGCGATCCAACCGGTCTGAAATCTTGCTCGTAGCCCGTCATGGCTCGAACGTGTGGCAGCATTGCGAGCCGCGAGCCGCGATTTTGTTTCGCCAGTTCGTGGATGCGCACGCTTGTCGTGTTAATTTTTGCAATTTTTGTTAATTTTAATTCAGAAATTTTAAAATGAGTGATTTCCGAATTCATAGAAGCTTTCCGAAATTACCCTTGTATTTGGAAAATTAGAAGCAACGATTACAAAGACAAAAATATGAAGCTTCAAGCATACAATAACTTATTAGAAATTATACGTAAGGTGGAAAGAGATGCTACGATTGAGAATGTCAAGAAAAAAAATAATTCATTAAGAGCTAGGTACCGTAAAGAACATAAAAAATTGCAAGATAGCAAGTTTTTAAAATATAATACGATATTATTCCTAAATAACACAAAGCTTCTTCAGTCGACGACATCGCAATACAGAGTGAGTAAGCTTCACGTGTGTCACCAACGTCGAGCCGAGTAAGTTCGCGATCTTAAAAACCGCGTACTTTAAGTTCGTACGTCTATCACCCACTTTAGAAAAAGAAGAAGATGGCGTCTTGCGTAGTTGTAATAGTTTGCCGTGTAAAAAAGTAAAACAGAGTTCTAGCTAATCAATGAAGAGATTTCGCCGTAACAGATATAAAAACTCTCATAATTTTGTTCTGTTCTCAACGTCGAATAGTATAGTATCTAGTCAGTTGTCTTCGACAGCGAAACATGATAGCACTCTAGATAATCGTGCGTCATACCTTCTATTATTGTTAGGCCAGTGACCTAGGGCTTGTGTACTAAAATTAGTTTGAGGTCGTCGATGCATGGCGGTGTTCTTGTTAGTATTAAAATGTATGTAATACTCAAATAGGCATCAGGAATTCAGGACCAAACGGCATCAGGAATCATGCTATTTGTGACCCCTGACCGTAAAGAGGCGTGTTAGCTAACTCTGTTTATAGGCTTTTCTTTAATAAAAAGCTGATCATTCTGAGATGGTTCTTAGCCATGTTTGGTAAAAAACCTCAAAAAACTAAAAGTAACAGGATTTTTCGTCTGGCTCTGTCTCTGGTTCTAGTTTTGTCTGTGTGAGTGCTCACCAGTGCATTATACTGTGTGTGTGACGTTTTGACGTAGGATTTATTTAGTCAACACTCACACAGACTCAAAACCAGAGACAGAGCCAGACAGAGCTCATAGTGGGCCTACAGTCCATCAGTCCGATCACCGTTTCACCACAGAATACCTATTAATAGTCCGAAAACTAAACTAATTGTAGTTTAGTTGAGCAGGCTGAACCTATTAAGGTTCAGCCTGCTCTAGGCATGAGGACATCCCAGGGCATACGATACAGCTCATTAGGAACAGAAGGGTCATACGTACGAGTTTATTTTTTAAGTATAAAGAAAGGATTGGAACTGGACTGGAGGAAGGAAGGAAGAAGGTTTAATCGGCAAAATCTAAAGGAATATTTCATACATCGTTCTGTAACGAACGTCAGAACCATGTACTCGCTAGCGTGGTCAGTTGGTGTTATGTTACCTACCTATTTACCTTTATTTTTTATAACTGATATTAAAGTTAAACATTGTTTCAACCGTCTTTGTTTGTTCCTTTTTCTGCAGACATGATTGTTGTTTTTATTCTGTGATATTTATTTAGAGGCGAAGATGTAAAATACTCGTATAGCTAAACCAGTCTAAAAATGCACGCCCCTCCACCACGTTTTCTTGAAGTTGGCTCACAGCAAAGTACTTCAAAATGATCTTTGTGATGTAGGTATTATAGAACAATTTACTTTGACTGACTGAAGTAGTGAGACGTGCTTTAAGATTGGACGATCTCTACATAACTTGCCCTACTACTCTTACAACGAAACTGGCCAAAGTCCGTCGCAGACTGGCCTGTTCGCCAGGTATTGCCAATTTTCTATACCGATGCACCGGAACAAACGAAAATTGAGCCGAAAATACTTGTAAACAAATAACGAAACCGATTGTCTGCAAATTGGTCATTTCAACGATGTTTCGATAAGTAACAACGACAGGTAATTGTCCATTGAAATAAAAGACAACAGTTTTTCCCTTTGTCTGATAAATACGATGATAAATGTTTACTTACTTCGTGTCGTCAAAATTTATCACTAGTAATCATAGATATGGATCAATTGATTTCAGTGAAAATTGCGATTGTTGGCGTGCATTAGGTACCTTCTTGTGACGCATTTCCACTTCTTCTTCTTATCGTGTCACTGATTCTTTCGAACCAAGTGTGGTGAAAGGATTTTAAGTGAATTTCCACTAAATGACTTTTACTAAGTAGGTGGCCACTTTAATAGCGCTTGCTGTACGCTGCTGTGCGCTTGTGTGTGTCTTCCCTTGACAGGTACTGAGTCGCTACCACCGACTCTCAAGATATCCAATAAGTCTTCTGTCAAAATTCGAGATCGGAATCAAGTTTTTCATCGATACCCTACTGGCCTGCCTCAAGTGACCTCGTCGTACCAAGTCAACCAGTGACAACATTTAGTTGATCACCAGATTCTTGGGGATCGGCTTTAAGTTATTTCTTCTTAAGTTATACTCTATCCTCTTTTCTAACCACAACAAGTTTCTTCGGCTGTGGATACTTAATAGGGATAGCTGTGCTAAAAATAGAACATGCAGTATGGTAGGTAGCTACCATTTTTGCAGAATCGTTGACGTAACCTCACATAGTTAGCTTTCTTTAGCAAAAACGCGGTAACTTGAAGTTATTCCACAAAGAAACGCTGTTTATACAACCATTCAACCTCGGCACAACAATTCACAATAGAATTTTCTCAAACGGAAAATAGGCATGGGTAAAAAGTTCCGCTCAAATTATAAGACTGGTGTCCACCAAAGCGTTTTGTTTTAGTTCACGACAGATCTTTGATCTTTTGCTGAGTCATAACTTCAAAGCACAAACGCAAGAGTGATGGTTGATAAAGTCTGAAAGGATCAGGAAATAGACAAACAGTTGTAAAAAACCTTTAGTGCTTCAACGTTACCGGGTTTCGTAACCAGCTACGCAGAAGGATCTTTTTTCTTAGTTCGTAACCGAGTATACCTTGACCGTTTCTAAATCAGGCACAAAACAGACATTGTGTCCAATGATAAAATGATTTTATTTTTGGTGAATATTAAATTTTCCCTATATTTTTTCGCAATTTATCAAGCTCTACATACAATAACGTTTGTTAATGATCACCACAACAATAGATGGTCCTAAGTACTTTTTTATGCAGTTTTTGTATAATTATAATGTAACTCTCAAATGTTGCCTTATTATTTAGTCATTAGAAAAAAGACAGCAAGGCAAAAAGGCTAGCTCTTGCTAAATTCCGTCTTAAAAAGATAATTTTTCAAAAGTATCCTTCACCGTTCCCTTAGGAACAGTCTAAAGCAGTTTGCAAGTGCACTTAGGCTGCGCTCCGTATTTAAAGCAGTTTTCCAAGACCATTGACTAGGTACAAGTCTAGGTACAGCATAAACGGCATTTACAAGAGATCCTTCCCGAGACTTTTATGCTGTGAAAGGATCATGCAAAATATGGAGAAACCAAGCCGTAAGTTTCTTGCCTGTTCTTCTAGGCTTGGCCACGTGAAACTGGCACCTAGACTCTATAGCTTTTAGTTTCAAAGTAAATTTTTGTCTTTGATCAGGCAGAATCATGAACCTCTTAGTTACTACGGGTAGGTACAGTTCGACAAGCTATATAATTAAAATTAAAGGCACGTGCGGCTGAATATCTGTGTGCCTCAAATTGAGGCAAACAGGGCAGTGCATCGTTAGGCGCGTTCTTAACCTATGAATCAATGCCTTGTTATAGGCGATGGTGACACTTAACACCAGTTGCATAAAAAATATATTAATAAAAACTAGTACTTATTATCAATCTTATTTTTATAAACCGATATAAACAACATTATATGATATAAACAAATTCTTTGTGGTTAAATACGATAAGTAGGTAAATTCATTTTCTTAATAATTTAAGAGTCACTTATCTAGTTAACCGGGATAAAAACTATAGAGTTAACTAAACCGTAACCCCGTCAGATCTCTATCAGCTTAGGTATTTCTTCCGGCAGCTGGTAAGTATCACAATTAACCTACAGTAATTAACTTTTGACCTTCTAATTAACCTCGAAGTCATCAACAGATAATAGTACCGGTTAGATTAAGGTACCTTTGCTGTAGCTGGAACTGATGAGCAGTAGGCCTACCATGAGCTCTGTCTGGCTCTGTCTCTGGCTTTGGTTTTGAGTCTGTGTGAGTGCTCACCAGTGCATTATACTGTGTGTGACGTTTTGACATAGGATTTATTAACTCAACACTCATACAGACTCAAAACCAGAACCAGAGACCGAGCCAGACAGAGCTCATGGTAGGCCTACTGGTGAAATGTCAAGTAAGGGTGAAGCCCCATTAGTGCGTTGTGCTGCGTTGCGTCGTCGCAGCGTCGTCGCTGCGTCGGTTTCCATATATTTTTTACGACATGACCCATTAGACCGTAGCGTCGTCGCGCGCGACAATTCAACGGATCGACGGACGAGAGACGAAGCGAGGGGGAGGGGATGCGCTGCGTTGTCGGAGCTCCGCTGCGACGACGGACAGTGATTCACTGCTAGAGGAAGATAGACGAGCATAACGACTAGCTGCGACGCTCTTGCGCTGCGACATCGTGCGTCGTCGCAACGCAGGTGTGGCATACAATGCGCTGTTCCGTTGCGACGACGCGACGCAACGCAGCGCAACGCACTAATGGGGCCTCGCCCTAAGGGGATAATACTCTTTAATAAATATATACAGCGCGACTAAACCGCAGTCTCATTCTACAATAGTTTTTTGCAGAACGAAAACCGTGAGAGAAAAACGCTTTTTAAATAACAAAAAAACGGTAGGAACCAAGCCGTCGTTTGTTGCCTATTTCTTCTAGCTTAGTCACGTAAAACTGGCACCTACCCTCATCTAGCTGTAAGATATCTCAAAGATGCTTTTGATGCTATTTATTTTTAGGCTTCCAACGAGTATTCAACATCCTTCAGTTAAGTTCTACAATGAATATAAACCTTTCCCGTTCTACGTACTTGATACAGTTGAATTCAGAATTGGTCTATTGAATCTTCTTCTTCTCTCTTATTTATTTTAAAACTTTATCGTCAACGTTACATGTCGTTTTAAAATTTTTCGTTCTGTAACTATCGGCGTGTTTTTTTAACCCACGACATATTATTATTTACTAGCGATCCTCCCCGGCTTAGCACGGGTGGAAGAATTCAAAGATTGTGTACATCTTTCACCTTTTATTTTCTAAATGAATCCTGTGCAAAGCCGGGGTGGGTCGCTAGTAAAATAATAATTTGTGTACATTTCAAACATTATGTAATTTTTTTCAAATAATGAAATGAAAACTTGCATCTAATGAAACTACTAACAAGCTGAACTACAAACCACTTAAGCGTCAAAATTGGACTAACAACTACGAGTAAAAGAAGATTAAAGAATTAAACTGTTACGAATAGAATTAGCATTGTATTTAAAGGGTGTGAGTTAGCCAAAAGGTTCAAAATAGGTACAGGTACAGGTAGAAAAAGGTATATATATATATTTTTTAACGGGAAAATGTGATAGTAAGAAACAATAATAATCTGCAAATAACAATTGAGATAGAGGCGCACCCCAAAAACGTGCCTTACTGACGAGTTTACCCCGCGAACTTCCCTATCAAAAAATGCCCTATCTTTTCAAATTTTTTGATTACTATGTGAGCATCAAAAAAATTTATAAGATCCCGAAATTCCCGAATGATATGTAAAAGCACTGCATTTCAAAAAATTTAAAAGTGTTTGACGGTTTTACACGGTTAGGAAATATATGGATTTTAAAATGTAAGTTACGGTATTAAAATATTGTAATGTAGGTAATTTTACTCATAGTTTTACATCAGTTTTATATGCGAAATATGGATTTTTTTAGAAAATTGCAACACCCTGTTGCAGCTATTTCAAGCAAATAAAGAAATTCTGAGGGGCTATTCAGAGTTTTGCAACACCATTTTTGGTGTCGTGTAAGACATAAGGTGTCGTGTTAGCGTTTTGTAAAGAGGTTTTAACCTCTTTACAATCCCGATTTTGTATGGAAAAACGATGAGCGCCTCTGACGGGCTTTGCGAGAAATAATATTGCTACGTATCTTCACTTACTATCGCTAACACCGGTGATAGTCTATCGTCAACACCAAAATCGTACTAAATCTTTTCGTTAGCTTCACGATTCTGACGGTTTTTGTGTAAAATGCTATTCTAAGTTTCGGAATGCATTTGACAGCTTCACGATCGATCAATCAAAATGAATTAGTAAACAAACATTTATTTGTGCATTTTTGAAGTCAATAATTGCTTTTGAGAATGTCTGCAAGATGTTATTTTGCAATGCGGATGGTCGAGAAAAACCGGGTTCGTAAATTACGGGAACTGCGGGCTGGTTTACGGAAAGCTTTCAATCCTATCGAAGATCTTCCGGAGGCCATATTTCGTCGTCGGTATCGTTTGTCGAAGGTTGCCTTCGCGTTCCTATGCGAAGAGTTGCGACAGCATAACGACCTAAAGTCTTCGCAGCGCGTGAGCTTTGAATTAAAGGTGAGTTATGTTATTTTCATTAATATGTACCTACCACCTAAGATACCAACCCGGTATTACTGCTTATGTAGGTACGTACAAAGGTGTCCCTCAGGAAAACATCCTAACTATATGGTAACTATTTAAGTTACTTTAGATTTTTACATAGAAGATATGATTTTGAGCTTCTTAATAAAAATTATCAACATCATTTCAGGTGACTCTGGATACCCACAGTGGCCTTGGCTCATGGCACCATTCTTAAATGTTACTGCAACTCCCCAGAAAGAATGTACAACCAGAAGCATATGAAAGCCTTGGTCACAATAGAAAACACTTTTGGCTGGTTAAAAACAGTTGGCGTTGGGCAAGGATAGGGTCTTGCACTACAAGCCAAACAAATGTGCACAGATCATACAGGCTTGTTGTGTACTTCTCAACTTAGGCCTTGATTTTGATTGTTCAGATCCCGAAGAAGATCTAGTTATCAAAAGCCAACATGTGAATTATTTGCAATGTCTGTACCTACCTACTATTTTCGTATCTTATTTTTATATGCTGTGTAGGTACTTTACTATTACTAAGCGTAGCGTGTGCGTGTTTTGTAAAAAGATCATACAAAAAAAGTAGGAACGAAGCCGTAGTTTGTTGCCTGTTCTTCTAGGCTTGGTCGCGTGGAACTGGCACCTAGACTCACTTAGCTTTAAGACGTTTCAAAGTGATCTTAGTAATACTGCAGAATAAATTCTTTTTTTTTATTTGAGTTTTAATTTAAATACGCCCTATACTCCAGATCGGTTTTAATAAATAAGTCTCCTGAGTTTGCTCGTGCGCGGCGTCGTGCTGGTGAGCGGTGGTGGCGGCGACCACGCCGTGGTGAAAAGCGCCGGCGAGGTGATGGTGCTGGATAGTGAAGTATTACATAACATCAGTGTAAATGTCTTTAGGGATCCGTAGTTCTGGATATCAGAACAGAACATATATATAGAGTATATAGCGTCTCAATTCATATTATGCAGAAAGCCCGCAGAATTCTAAGGATTTTTGGTAAACCAGATCTTAAAAAAGTCGAATACAACAAGAGTTACCTACGATTTGGCACGAAAAAAACTTCAAATGCTTCTCCTGTAGGCCTACCATGAGCTCTGTCAGGCTCTGTCTCTGGTTCTGGTTTTGAGTCTGTGTGAGTGTTGACTAAATAAATCCTAGCTCAAAACGTCATACACACAGTATAATGCACTGGTGAGCACTCACACAGACTCAAAACCAGAGCCAGACAGAGTTCATGGTAGGCATACTGAACAATCGTGAATTGTCAGTCAATTGAACCAGCAGTCATCTTTATGGTCTTTATTTTGAGGAATCTATGCCCGATCCATGTTGACAACTTGCTAAAAAAGAAGACTTCGTGTTAGATTCATTGCGGCCAACATCGAAATGTTTGCGTCTTATCACCATGTCAATTTGCCTAGGGTAGCACGAACACGAAGTAAAAAGTGAAGCTAACACCCAAAAGCTTGTCAATTCTTGGAATAAGCCCTCTGTTCTATTCTACTGTCACGTCTCTTTGTGCCATTGATTTTATTGCCAAGTTCTAAATTGATATTTTCGATCAGCAAATAGTAAAAAAAAGATTATCCAGTCAGCGTGATAGTCCATTTACTGTCTCCACGTAAGATTTTATCGGCTCAAGATAAGATACCGAAATAATCGTCAAATATCAAAGTATGTCGCATAACTACAAGCATTCGAAAAACTATCATATACTTAGCTATTATTATCATCCTGAGAAGTCCACTGCTGCACAAAGACCTCCATCGTACTTTTTTTTTTTCTTAGTTATATTAGTTTTCTTTCTCTCGTGTCTTGCCTCGTTTCTGTGTTATCTGCTTTTGTTTCACATATTAAGGGCCCCTTATGTCGAAGATTTAGGTATTTAACTCACCCAGTCGACTTGCATCCGCGTTACGCGGGAGCCGACTCCGGTGACCCTTTGACGGCGGGCGAGAACGCCACAGTATAACATAATGCAGTAGGCAAAGTAAGTTTAATATTATTGACTATATTCTTTTAGTATATTGAAATGAAAGTTTATTAGATTTAAATAGGTATTAACTGTTAATATATACTCTAAAAGTCTAAACTATTTGAATTAGTGAGGTGATAATGATATGATGATTATAGGAGAGTACCTAACCTAAAAATACAAACAACAAATGAAAACAAACATAATTGTTATGTACAATATTTATTCTCATTTATTATACTTACAGGTTGATTTAATATGATGTACAGAATGCTTATTTTGAATTAAAATTCATTATAATTTGTTGTTGTGACGTGCTTTTTCCTGTAATTGACTAAACAAGTAGTTGATGCCAATGATGCGTCTCCCTGAAGCTGGTTGAAACTCGTATTCTTGATTTTCAGACTCTACGAGAAAAGGGTCATCTTGACTAGATTTTCTGCAACAATAAGTGATTTTTGATATTTAGTAAAATTTTTTAAAATTCTTTATATGGAAAATAGCAATGGTTTTAAGCTATAAATTATATTTTATTTCCATAAACTAACAAAATTATAAAATGATGAAGAATTATTAGTAGAAAATATTTTTCCAAACTGGTATCATCGCAGTAAAATGTAAAAAAAAATTATCTACTCCTGGTTTGTCCTGGTACTCCTGGTTTGTTATCCCTTAATTTGGTAATGTGTTCTCTCAGATACAATATTTTTAAAAAATCATATGGCTCTATAAATCAAATTTATTCAAAATCGATCGATTCTATCCTTGAGATGTGTTATTCATATAACTATAACAAAATAAATCGACTGCATTTTCGATTGTTTCCCATCCCTTTCGACGTCAAACAGCTGAGATGTCGCACCACGGGAGCATCAGATCCGTCAGTTTTATTTATTTTGCCTATATTTTATTCCTTTTTGTGCTGGATTTTTGTTGAATTCCAATGCTATTGAAACTTACTATCGATATGGATAAAAATTTTACTTGTGAATGCAATTACGAACCCGTAATAAGTTTTCTAACCTAGTTGTATCCACAAAGATACGTTGCCAAAAGCCCATTGAAATACTGCATAACTCAGCCGTATAGAGATACAATGCCAAATGCTTAACAAAATGTTTCATGGTATCGATACTCAATAACTTGGCCAAGTGCGAGTCGAACCACGTATGATTTAGGATGCCTAACTAGGTATGATACCTAATTTTATAAAATTTATAATACCTAATTTTAATAAAATGAGGTATGATACCTAATTTTATTTATTGACTTGGTTATGGCTTTGTTTTTTTTTAAATATTGAAATCATAAAAACAGCTCCTGTTTTTCTTCAGGCACAATTCATTGAAGCTTACATGTCACGCAAGAAATACCCGCCTACCCAGTTTTGCACAAACAACATCAACTTTTTTCTTCAAAAATTGTTAGGTAGGCTATTCCGTCATACCTTATAAAATTATATTGATAAGACTATCAACAGACCGAGGTACAACTGGTCTATGTATTTTCTGGTACATCATTTCTGTGCACTAATTCTTTAGAAGTCACTGACAAACAAATTTGGCATAGGAATTTTTTCAGAGCCTATGTTTTCTTCAAGCCTTTTTGCACACAATACCTTCAGTATCTAAGTAGCCAAGCATTATTTATACTGATATCTAGAATCTGGGCAAAAATCTCCATGTCCCACTTTCAAGTCCTAAAGAAGTAGTGCACAGAAATGATGTGCCAGGTTAAGGCAGAAAATACATAGACCAGTTATGCCTAGGCCTACTGATGGTCTCATCAATATAATTTAATAAGGTACTACGGCATAGGCTACCTGCCAATTTTTGAAGAAAAAGGTTGATGTTGTTTGTGCAAAACTGGGCAGGCCAATATTTCTTGCGTCAAATGTAAGATTCGTTTGTGCTTAACGAAAAACAGGAACTGTTTTTATGAATACCATATTAAAAAATGAAGATTTAAAGACTAAACCCATATTTAACCAATTGTTTTACTATTATTTTCAATTACCTAATTTGGCAATGTGTCCGTACGGATACAGTGTCAAAAGACCATACTTCTACTAGTATTTGGCTATGTGCATTGTAGGATACATAAGATTTTCGCAAAGTTACAGCATTTATATATTTTTTTATATTTTTTCAGGCTTCTATAAGTGTTATTAAATAGGTATATTGAGTTTTTTTTACTGAAATCGAAAAAAAGTAATCTTGCCAAATTAAGGGTTATACTGTCATAACAGTGACATACAGTACAGGGGGAGTGTGGAGGGGAGGTGCGAGGGGAGTGTGGAGGGGAGGTGCGAGGGATGCGGGGGGAGTGTGGAGGGAGTACAGGGGGGAGTGTGGAGGGGAGGTGCGAGGGGTGATGCAGGGGGGGTGTGGAGGGGAGTACAGGGGGGAGTGTGGAGGGGAGGTGCGGGGGGGCGTGTGGAGGGGAGTGTGGAGAGGAGTGCGGGAGGAGTTTAGTGGGGAGTGCAAAGGGGGAGTACAGGGGGATTGTGGAGGGGAGTCTGGGGGGAGTGCGGGGGGAATGTGGGGGGGTGTTGAGGAGAGTGGGGGGAGTTCGGAGAGGAATGCGGGGGGGATGAAAGTGTGGCGTAGTACGACGCCATATGTCTATGTTTAGTAAGAGGGCAGACCACTGTGTCACGTGCACGCGAATATGACGTTGTTATTTAATTACTGTTTTCTTCCGCTGCAAATTAAAAATGCTACCCATAGACACTATACCACGCGGACGAAGTCGCGGGCACAGCTAATAGTTAATATTTCATATTTCTTTCCGTACTTATACTGCTTTAACTATACTGTGGCAAGGAGTTGGCACCTACATACTAAGTATATTCTCAGCTATTTATGGAACAAAGTAGGTAAGTAACGTAAGGAGTAAAGTAGGTAATATTTAAATAGAACATTAGAGGTTCCTACATAATAAATAAACACGTACGTGCAAGTAATGTACTTACTTAACATTTCTTTGTAATGCATTCGTCCTGTTGCGTTTGTTAGCCATGGTGACGACTTAGCGAGATCAATTTTAGTTTATTTTCGTAAAATCACTGCACGTCACAAGTCGCGCGTCGGGCGGGAAGAGCACTGGCACAGGTCCGTCGTCGGTAAGCGCTACCGCGCGACTGACTTAGCCCACGGCGTCGCGCCGCTCGTGTGTTTGTAGGTAAATAATTCATTATAAATAGGAAAATAACATTACAACATCCAACTCAGCGATTTGTACTAAAAAAGTGATTTATCTAAAGATTGGTGTAAAAATAAAGTCAATATTTTTTTTATTTTAGGCACAGTATTGAATTTGTTTTTTAAAAATAGGCATCTTTGGTATTTTTTTCTATCGAACGAAATTCATCTGATTGTGTAACTGTAAGCGAATTGTACTCTGTAAGATCCTCAACTAAAACATATATTTTTTTCAGAATTTTACGTTAATTTTTGACTGATTCATATTGATTTTATGGCATAAGGAGCTCTTAAAGAAGGGAGCCTGGCCGCCCGCGATACAGGCTTGTCCTAGTGCGGGGACCCCCAGTAGTTTAAATAAACCCGTGCATGTTCGTTGGTAAATAATTTTTTTTTATTTTTTCTTATGTTCTTTGGTATTTTTTTTTGTATTTTACGCCATACCTAGTTACACACCTACAATACCAGAGGTGGTGCTGATGCGCTGCCGGCTTTTTAAAAAGAGATATACCCGCCTTTTGAAAAACCCCATGTCGAAGCTCCGAGGGAAAACCGCAGAAAGCAGTTCATTCCACAACTTACGCGCCTTGTGAGCCCTTTCCATCCACCGACTTCCCGCGAACTTTACAATGTCGATGGTTCGCCTTCCGGTTCCCGGTTCACCATTTGAAAACATTTATTGCAGCTGTCGGGTCTGGAGTTTTATGAACTTCCAGCTAAGTTAGTTGGTTGGCCTTTTGCGCCATAGGTCGTTGTTTCGATCTCCACCGAGGACAAATATTTGCATGATGAATGCAAATGTATTTTCTCTGTCTGGGTGTTATACAACATTCACAACAATTTATGATCATTATTATTTTATTACCAGTTCAACTAAGTTATTCTAAGCTATCGGCTAAGTCGGTGACCTTGGTTCAAAGGATTTTTTATTGAATATTTTACTCACAGGATAATCTTAAGTTTAGAACTATAAAGAGTCGTGGGTTGAAATCATCAAATTCCATAGTAACCTTGTGCTAAATGTGGCGCGTATGACGCAATCTACTAAAATACTGTGTGACATGATCAAATCAGAGAGCATCAGAGTATCTATCCAACATTTTGTAATAGTAGAGCTCGAGGGCTCGTCCGGGGAAGTACTACCACCATGCCTTTTTCTGCCGTGAAGCTGCATTGCTGTGTTTCGGTTTGGGTTCCAGTGAAATTACTGACACGTGAGGCTGAACATCTGTTTGCCTCAAGTTGATGGACGCAGGGCAGTGCTTTGTAGGCAACACGAGGCAATGCTTTGTTATAGACGATATTTGCCACTGAACATCAGGTAGACATTGTTTGTTCCATCTACTAGTTGTGAAAAAAAACATTACCTACAAGTCTATCGGAACTATTCTCTTACACTAAAAAAATACTAAACAAAATAATGTGTTTATTGACAGACATGTTTCAATATGAGATGAAAAACTACAACATTTCGTCCAACTCCAATATAGATCCAAAAATAGAACATCTAAGAAAATTTGAGCCACTTGCAAGGTCATAGTTGCAACATGTAAAACCAGACACTCGAGATACTAAGCCTTCATTGGAGATCCCCTCGAAGGCCCTTGACTCGAGCACCAGATCGCAGACAATGTGGAGCATCTCTCTTCCGATCTTCGCACATTCTTGACACAAATGGGTAGTAAAGGCCTGCGCACATCAATGCGATGGCGATGACGAACTGAAACTAAAACGCAGTCAAGTATCGCTGTCATATTTGACTGCGTTTCAGCTGATCGCCATCGCTTAGATGTGCGCAGGAGATATTGTAAGCGCCTCGAAGGTAGGGAAATATGTATGAAACATAAGCTGTCGATTTCAAGCATTTCAAGTACTAAATTATTGTCAAACACAACATAGCACCAACCAAGTAGGTACGATTTCATCTTGACTCATAGACAATGTGGTCTTTATTTGAATTTGAAAGTTTTTTAAAACTTTCAAATTCAAATAAAGAACCGTTTTTCAGCCAATGCCGATTTTATGAATAAGCACAAACATTTGATTTTCATTGGTCGGCGTGTCCTTTTGTTTGGTTTTTAGCGATTTTTCCATAATTTTGCCAGCTATGGAGGTGAATGGACTGCAAACAGCGTAAAATGAGATCTAACCGCACTTACGAATACGAACCCTCAAATGACCTCAATACAGGAACGCATTAGTAAATGAAACGTGGCAAGCTTTCTTTTATGTGGTTTGTGCTCTTATCTAACTAACCTAGTTAGTTACACCTACCTACTATAAGTGGAACGAATATTGTATTACCAATATACTGTATTTATTAATGGGCTATAAAGCAATGCATGAGCTAAGCAATTAATTTCATCATCATTGGTCACATCTTTTGCAGTTTTTTTGGTCGTTTTTTTTGTAACTGACTTCTGGCATTCTATGGTATTGGTGTTCCGAGCTACTTATTAAAATTCTGTGTTACCCTACTTTCTTCGGTCCCGTGCGTTCCATAATAACTTCACCCATCTTGTATTGTATATTATAAATCTTTGGTAAAAAAGCTTTCAACGGAAAAGAAATACGTTTTGTTTTCACATTATTTATTTTGTATAATTCACACGCATTGCAGTATTACATATAACTATTTTACACACAGTCAACTAAGCTAAGTACCTATAATTAATTAAGTGTAAAGCCTTTCATAATGTGTAAATAATATAATGCGATTTTATATATTTGAACATGTGGTTTTCGAACCTACTCCAACAAGAATTGACATTTCGATAAATGCATACCTGAGTAACATAAAACTAACACATAGGGTGTTATTAATAATCCTGGCGTAGCGTTGGACTAGTTAATCCGTGTTTTGTCTCTTGCATTGACATGCAATTGTCAACTCGAGCAAATGTGACAAAACACGGATTAACTAGTCCAACGCTACGCCAGGATTATTAATAACACCCGTAGTGCTTAAAAAAATAACTAAACCTAATAAAATGCAGCTAAACTTAATAAATAATATGCTTCGTACATGATAACATCTGTATGTAAATCTTCCATAGGTACAATAGTTGGTTGAATATACCAAAACTATTCTGCAGTCACCACGGCTTTATAGTAACGAGTTTTGTAGTAAAAGCTCCATATAGATACTGTTCTATTTTAATGTAGGATACTGCGTTAAAAATATTTGCGCTACGCTTATCGCTTATCGTTCATTTATAGTTTTCAAGCCTTTGACTAATTATATCATCTAATAACTAATCTGATATCTTTCTTATTCTAGTCATAAGATTCTGAACTGTTAGTCCATGTTAAGATATTATGTAAAATACACACATAGTTTTAAAAATGTAGGTAAGTATACATTTATTTTTCCCATGCAGTCTTGGCATCCTCATAACTTTAATTTGACGTATCGATTGAGATGTCAACATTGTATGACGGACTTTAATTTAACAGCAAAATGGTAGAGAGTGCCAATACTGAATTTGACATTGATTTACTTAATTTAAGTGCTAACTACATTAACCTTTGCGTCTTATCTAATTGGTGTTTTAGTATCTAATATGTTATTAAACACACACATAATTGGTTTCAAACAGCAAATCAAATAATCCTACACGAGGTGCAAAGATGACTACACACACATGCCAAATAAAACCATATGATATTTGAAAATTTTTCCTAAATTGTTAAATTCACTGTACTTAAGGTTTTACCATAGTCTTTGGTGTGCATGCTGAAACTTTATATCAAAAGCCTATGGGATTTGACAAAAAGGTTCCAGTAAGTGGCAACATCTTCATAAATTTTTAACCGAAACGACAGACTGAATTCGGCACGCGATAATACTCTTCTTCTTAAATTTAAGAGCTTAGCTCTTGTCGGGGTTTTGATGCAGTTTTCTCCAATTAAGTCTTTCGAATGCGGCCTCCTTGACTTCCTTATACGACATGACAGCGACTTTTTCTTTTATCTGGCTCATGTAACTAATTCTTGGCCTTCCTCTTCCCCGTTTCCCTTCAACCTTTCCTTCAATGATGTTCTTTATGTAGCTGTCATGTCGTAGAAGATGTCCAAACATTTTTCCTCTTCGATTTTGTATTGTCTCAAGTATAACTCTCTTCTCCTTTACTCGCTCTAAGACCTCTTTGTTCGTAACTATTTCTGTCCAACTAATTTTCTCCATCCTCCGCCAGCACCACATTTCGAAAGCTTCCAGTCGTTCTCTATCCCGTTGCGTCAATGTCCATGTCTCACAGCCATATAAAGCTAAGCTCCATACATAACTTTTTATAAATTTCTTTTTAATGTGTTTTGCTATTCTGGATGTAAATATATTTCTTATTGTGAAATGTGATAATACTAGTCAATCCAATAACATTTCCTCTCCATTCTTATGGGTTTTCAACCTCCTTGGGTTTTAAGGCCTGCGCACACCTAGACCTAGGAACTAGGTGTGCGCAGGCCTTTACCCATTCAGAGTGATACTATCCGTCAGATTCAAAATTCTTCTTTTTCTTCTTCATAATTAATGGAATCTGTCCATTTGGACAATTTTGCCAGTGTCAAGTGAGGATATAATACATTTAAATAAAATAGTTTTTAGTGTCAAGTCAAGTCAAGTCGTATCTGTACTTTAGACTCTTCAAAACCTGTCAAAAAACGAAGACTGATAGGAAGTCTGTCGGTTAACGTTACTCTGAGTTGGTAAAAAAATATCTCTCGGCGACAGTCCATCAAGCAGCTAAGCTCGTTAGCCCGTGAGCAGGCAAGTCACGTGACTGCGAACATCATCACGGATTCCCGGTGCACTAGCAATTTCCTCACTCATCCACCCAATCTGACAGTTGTGATGAATAGCCGTGTCTGGGATAGGAGCTGTCAGTGTCGAGCGAGAAGCGAAGGTAAAGGGCGGTTCGGACTCAGTTAATAATTTAGTCGAACAACTTCGTTCTTCGTGAAGAATAACAAGATAGATGGTCTTGGATAATAAGGAGGAGTAGTGTGGTCGAAAATTTAAATGAAATAACATCATTACATCCTAACGCGACCGTACCTCACAGCACAAAGCAAATATGTGCATTTTCATAAAGAGCTGGACCCTATTTTCAACTTTATCTATATTATGTACGACAAATAGTTTTGCATCTTTGCCTAACCTAAAATCCGGCGATGGCTAAGAAGAAATTACAAGTTTACAAGTTGAATCGCTATTTCAGCCAGCAACACACACCCTAATGGCCCGAACACACCTAGTTCGCTGGCGGTAGCGATCAGTGAAACGCTGTCAAATATCGCTGTCAGATTTGAGATTAGACAGCGAATATTTGACAGCGTTTCACTGTTCGCTACCACCAGCGAACTAGGTGTGTTCGAGCCTATAGACTATGCTAATAGTAACGGAAAAGCTTCACAAGGTTACTGAACTGTACACTGCAAAGAGTTCTTTCAGCCTCTCAAAGCGCCGACAATGATTCAGCGCGCTGTTTTGTTTCTTAAAAGGTAAACTTGATTACCGCTCGCCGGCTTTACAAACTTGAAAAATGTTTTTCATTTACGCCATAAAATAAAAGTGTTTCTTTATACCTGTAACGCCTTAAAGAGAAGAAGCTGAAGGTAAAGGCTTCCCTTTGCTTGTGAATTATTTAATGTAAGTGAACAATCGTAAATTACCGCTATAATAAGACCATCACTGTTCTGGAATTGACGTCTAGTTCTATTTTTCTTAAACTAAAAATTTCTTTAAGCAGTTGTCACAAGGATCACTCTGAAACGACTTATAGCTAGGTTAGTCTAGGTGCCAGTTCCACGTGACCAAACCAAGAACAGGCAACAACGCGGTTTGGTTCCTATCGCTTGGTCGCGTGGAACTGGAACCTAGAATCGAAGTTTCCAAGTGATCCTTGTGATATTATTGAATAAATTACATTTTTGTGTTGAGGCCTAGAAGCTCCGATTTGACCGTATTTTCTTTGCTAAAAGACTGACAACAAAAACAAATTTTTGACGTGATAACGTCTTATAAATCGATGGAGCCGGCGGCTGCACGCACGAAAATACATGACTCATGCGTCGTTACGTCGTTTCGTCGTTCCATTTACCTGAGCCCGAGCCCGGGTCGGGTAATAGGTAAGGGTAAATGAGGGTAAGGGTAAATGAGGGTAAGGGTAAATGAGGGTAAGGGTAAGGGTTCGGTCGGGTTCCGGGTCCGGGTCCGAGAGTTCGAGTCCGAGTTCGAGTCCGAGTCCGGGTCCGAGTCCGAGTCCGAGTCCGAGTCCGAGTCCGAGTCGCGAGTCCGAGTCCGAGTCCGATGTCAATACAAAATGTACTTATTATTATAAAACAACGTCTTATAATACAAATAAATGTAACTTGATCGATTCAATTGTGATTTCCATTTACCTCCTTATCTATATTATATCCATACAAAATATCTATCAAACAAATATTAATTAAAAACCTTTTGAAAAATGCAACCATTCCATCAGTATTTTCTTATGACGTTATCACGTTCAACTATCGTCAGTAAACCGACTTTACAGACAACCGATTTTTTTCAGGAAACCTCGGCCGGGGATTTTTTGTTGGTAAATTTCAGCGCATTTGTAGAATAAAGCTACAAAAGTATTATCATCATTCGCTCCGCTCCTACAAAAATTCACTCGTGGTACTTCTAGCGTGAAATTCTTATCTGCCTATAACTTGGTGTCCTTCAGCATGACAGCAGCTTCGTAAGTTGGCAGCTCGTCGCAGGTTGCGTTGTGGCATCGCTGACACGGCTCGGACACCACTTCCTGGAAATATAAACAGATTATTGAAAACTTGTACGCGATCAAATCAGGGCGCGTAACGCAGGAAGCAGGTAACGCGGTGACTGACTGACTGGTAATCAGTTGATTAGTGCGGCCATATCATTTCACTATCAGACTCGCTCACTTGTGGGTCTTATAGAGCCGCATAGTGATGTGCGTAATATGGATATAGGCAGCATATCGAATATAGAATAAATCAGGTAGAAACATTGTAGATAGTATTGTGACCCTGAAAAGGGGCGATTGACGACTCAGTTGGTAACGCGCTGACTAAAGTTCAAACGATTTTGAATCAAAACTTTCTTTGTGCAGCTTATTTTTTTTTCAAAAAATATAGTGTAGGTACTGTTTTTCAGAACACTTTTCATTATATATAGAAATGTATACTACGAGCATGGGAATTGGGAATCAGATTATGTAACTGACAGAATACCTACAATATTTTTTTTCATAATTCTATGAACACCTCAAAAGCAAGTCTTTGTTATTTTACCTACTTTAGTTCTGTCCAATTAAAACGATGTTTATTACATGGCTATATTTTAGTATTGTATTCTTAGATTGTATTGTTTTAAACCTTAACTAATTTGTTTTCACTGGAAATAACCGTTACTTTTTAGATATATAATACAAAGCAACAAAGGGTGAACTCGTAAAAATTGCGTGCACATTGATACAATCACTGAACATGAAACTAAAAAAGGCATTTTGATCTAAGATAGTATTTATGAAGTATACCTATAGGTATTCGTGTCATAAAAATACCATTAAAAACATGAAATGGGCAGTTTGTTTTATGGTAATTATAGTTCACAAACACGAGTGTTGTTTGTTTTCCTTAGTACCTAGAGGTGCCTACAGAAAATGTGCCTATGAAAAAATAAGGAAAATAAAAAATATATACTTATATTATATGTATGTGTCTTATACAATTACACAAACTTATGAATGATAGTATAAAAAATATCTTACATTAGTTAATCTATCTCTAGATCGCTTGTAACCAGTCAGATAGCATAATATATGTATTTTGTACCTATATTTACAAAAATTGTTATCATTAAAAATATAAATAAAAAAATCCCTCCTTCCGATCCTAAGGTCGTGGGTATAATTATGTGAAGATTGTTACTATTTTTGACATTTGTATTACTGAATTGTCATACATAGATATAATTAGATTTATTGAAAGGTTAGATTCTATAAATAAGAACTTTGTTACTTAGATTTACCTAATTTAATTTAATTTGCCGTAAGGCCATTGTAATGCCCCAGCGGGGCTCATGTTCTGGACGTTATTACCCCCTAAGACCATGATACACATGAAACAATGAATAAATGAATATGAATATATGAATATAATGGTGCTCAAATCCAGTCATTTTACCAATGAATTTTTCGTATCCAAAAATGTTTGGCGATGAGCTAAAATGCCGTCAAATATCGCTTTCATATCTGACAGCATTTCAGCTGATCGCCATTGCCATGTCATTGCAGGCCTTAAAAAGTTCGAAAACATGTATGTGTCAAGTGCATAAAAAGAGCCTCTTTGAGGCGCACTTAACGTCCTTTCACCACATTGGTTCGAAAAAAACAGCAACACGAAGAGAAGAAGAATCAAATTGCATGCATTCATCTTAACCCAGTTTGAAAAGCAGACGCTGCTATTCAGGGTGTGATCAGCAGGCCTACCACAAGCTCACTCTCACACAGACTCAAAACCAGGACTTAGAAATGTGTATTTACCTGTAGCATGCAGTCCTTATGTTCCGGAGGTCCATCTACAACGGTCTCGTAGGCGGGCGGAGGGCCGGGTGGCTCCATTTGGACCTGTAATAAACAAACAAAAATCATTAATATAATATCAATTAAGAATATAATCATAGCCAAGGATCGCGCTGTCTGAAGGCAATGGGGGAGGCCTTTGCCCAGCAGTGGGACTCGGAAGGCACATAATAATAATACATTCTTCTTCTTCTTCTTATCGTGTCACTGATTCTTTCGAACCCAGTGTGGTGAAAGGATTTTAAGTGCGCCTCAAAGAGGCTCCTTTCGTGCACTAGACACATATTTTTATCTTTTTAGGTTCTACGATATGCCGGTTTCCTCACGTTGTTTTCCTTCACCGTTTGAGAACACTGGCATAGTGTACATAAATTTTTGCGAAGAAAAACTCATTGGTACACGACTGGATTTGAACCCACGACCTTAGGATCGGAAGGCGGGGCCGCTACCACTAGGCCACCAGCGCTCTACATAATAATACATTGAATAATACTATATAAATATTTTAGACAATCCACACAACTCTATCTAACCCCAAATTAAACAGAGTTTGTATTGTGAAAACCAGATTAGCTGATTAATATCTACTTATTTTTTTCTGTAGTAAATAGATACTTAGAATACAATGTACATAACAGACAGAGACAGAGACAGAGACTATAAGCAGATCGAACTCACGACCTACGGCGCAGAAGGCAGAGCTATTACCAACTGAGCTGAGAGGCAGTCATTGTTAATATCTAGGTATATCATTTTATAAATTGACAATGTCTAAATCTAGTCCCTAAATAATCTAGTAGTTTAGTAATTTAGCGACCTACGGCGCGGCGCAGAAGCTGAGAGGCCAGTCGAGTGAATTAACATTCTATGGTTGAGAAACATTTAAATAAAATATCGATCTATAAGTAGTCCTTACCTAATTTCTATTACTTTTCATTTAAAAATACATTTCATTATTTTAATCATTATAATGAAATGTATTCCATCTTGATTTCATTATTACCCTTCGAGCAATCACGGTCATGAATCAAACGAATCTAACCACTAACTAGATTTATCGCCGTATAAACCATCTTGAATGGTCTTATTTAGTGGGTTTGGTCGTAACCCTCAACAATTTTGAGAATTGGCCTGTTAAATCTAAAAAAAGTCTTAAATTTTCTTATTTAGCTATAACTTTATCATAAATTATAAATTCGATGCGAAAAACTATTAAAAAATAATTTAATTCGTCATATAAGCAATACACAAACGCACCAGCATTGGTCGCCATATTTATGACGTCATAATGGTATAGAGGTAGAAGACCTCCATGGTGCCTTTTATTTATCATACAACCTTTTTTAATTTTTAAAAACTCAGACTCTGAACCTTTTCGGTGTATTTTTTTTTAATTTGCTTTACGCGCGCTATTTTTTTTTTTTTTTTTTTTTTTGCATTTATTTTTTGCATTTAGTCATTTCCTCGCTGAGATGCATGGGATCAAAAGTTACGTGTTGCGTTGCACTCGAGTGCAAAGATTTTTCACCTCGTGCTCTTTTGATTCCCTCGCTAACGCTCAGAATTCTAATTTTAGAGTCTTTCACTTGCTCGGCATAATAAACTTTGCATTCTTAACTCTTTGCATTCTTGTATAACAAATAGCTAATATTATAAATAATAAATAACATACTTCTAGAAGTATGATATTTATCCACACACGAATAATGGACATAATATTCACACACGAATAATGTATATTCTAATTTACATAATATTAGTGTGAGTTAATTACGCCATTTTCGTTTTAATTACTTTAGAAAAATATTCATCACATACGCGATCCTAAAACAACGTTAAAAGGGATGGCTAACTGACGAGGAGTTTGTACCTTAGTAGTAGAATTACTAAAACAATGTTATATTTCTATGTTAGACTGTTATTGAAACAAAACGGATCAAATTATGCCCCAAATACGTAATCTGTAAAAAAAACTATTGAATAAACGAAGACTATTGATGATAAAACAAATAATATAAGTTTTAAAAACTTGAGAAACCGACTTCATGGCCAAACGGCTGCCCGATTTTGATTAAATATCTATGACACAAATCTGGAAGTATAACCTATTCGATAAAAACAGGTTTTTTCGAATCTGCTCTTAGATCGCTAAGTTATGCTATATTTGTTATAACATTAAAATAAAACCATGTTGAGAACATCTTCCTTTTTATTTGAAGTTGGGTAAAAAAAAATGTTTATTCATTTATTTTTATTATTATTTATAATGTTAAAGAACAAATCAATATCTAAATAAACTAAGCAACACGGTACTATTTTTTTCTTAATTTTGTGAGTAAGCATTAAATATATGTACCTATATTTTAGGTACTTACACACTAACATATTTTTTTCTGTCTTTTCAGATGCTCAAAATAATTTGATGGCAGATCAAATAAAAATTGAATGAAACAATAAACAATGGTGAGTAAAACATGTCTGCAAAGTCATGACAAATCGATACGTACAGTATGAGGTAATATACAGGGTATAATGTATAGGTACCGGCAACGATCAAACAAAGGAAAACTACGTAAAACAGGTGAAGGTTCCCATCGTCTGCGTTGAGGTTAATAAGCATTGTCAGTGCTCAATTATTTTTAATTCTACGGTAAGGTTGGCTACTTGGCCTTGTAACTACCCTCATAAAGGTTGTTAAAAATAAACATAGCTTAAAATTTGCTTTGTCACGGTTGTTCATTACCCTCTGATTAACGATAGCTATAGTTTGGGTAAGTACATTTTGTAAGATGTATATATTATACTATTGTATATTATATTATACTATTTTGTATAATATGTATGTATTATACTATTTTGACTGGCCTGTCAGCTCAGTTGGTAGTAGCTCTGCCTTTTGAGGCGTAGGTCGTGGGTTCGATCCCCACCGAGGACAAATATTTGTGTGGTGAACATAGATGTTTGTTCTCTGTCTGGGCGTTATATTGTATTCTAAGTATGTATTATGTACTAAAAATATATATGTATAAGTATTATATCAGCTATCTGGTTCCCATAGTACAAGCTCTGCTTAGTTTGGGGCTAGATAGTGTTGTGTGGATTGTCTATAATAAATATATGTATTTGTTTTTTATAGACGCCTTTGAATGAAGATAGTAGGATAGAAGGAGGCTCGGGATAGAAAAGCTGCAGTTTTCCTCGGCATATTTTCTTTAGCTGTTTAAGAGATAGAAATTAAAAAAAAAACAATCTATGGTATCAAATTCAAACCCCCGACCTAACATAAACCAAATAAATATAATTTATATGACTTATTTGGATTTGAAAAGGCAAGGAGCTTGTACTAAAATTGCACAATTACTAAACCGCTCAGTTCAGTACCTAACCAGCCATCTCTAATTAGGCTCTCCAAATTGATCCAAAATAGATGACGTATGCCGATAATTTGTAGCCAGAAACGATATTATTGGCGAATTCGCCCTCTATTTGCGAGAGTTAAATGCACGAGTGAAAAATCACCCCAACTTTGTTGATCGGTCAACTTTGCGGTCAGCCTAAACTGTTGGCTCTGCGTCTGACGTAAATGTGGTTCGCCATTCGGAAATAGTAATTAAATTGTCATTATTCAAAACGACCTAAACCTATCTGGGATTTATTTTGTCAGATTCAAATTGAACTCCGATGTTTGGATTCCAATCTAGATATGTGAGCTTAATTCATTTTAGTAGGTAATACTAAAGTATAGATAAACCAGTCTTAAAATGCACGCCCCTCCACCACGTTTTCTTGAAGTTGGCTGACAGCAAAGTACTTCAAAATGATCTTTGTGATGTAGGTATTATAGAACAATTTACTTTGACTGGCTGAAGTAGTGGGACGTGCAGTTTAAGATTGGATGATCTCTACAGTAGTCTAGTCTAATAAATGTAATAAAAAACAACATTATTTAAGCATGTCATAGACATATTTCTCACATACGTTTTGAATAATATGCGAGACTTTTATTTAGGTAGGTACTTGAAATAATTTATTTATAGGAAAAATTAAATGACTACGTAATGGCACAATAACTTAGCAGAGGAGAGAGGGCCGCTATGGGAGAGAGCGAGACAGCACTTTGTTGCGTCCTCACTTCCAGCAGTTCTTAAGGTTTTTTATATCAGTAACATCTGCTTCTTCTTCATTAATGGCATTTGTCCATTCGGTCAGTTTTGCCAATGTCAAGTGATAAATTACATAAATAAAATAGTTTTTAGTTTAGTCAGTAAATAGACAAGTCGGCCGTCATTGGGTTTGGAAAAAAGGAGGCGTTTTCTTCAAAATCATCGGAAACATTTTCGTTCAAGTTACAGGATACCACTTTTATTCCAACTGCTCACACTTTGTGCTAAGACCTCAAGTAATGTTGGTTAAAACTCCATCGAAATTACACAACAGAATTCAAAGTAACACCTGAAAAACAATTAAAATAAAAAATAAAATACGGCTTCCCAAAATGACAGAAAACGCAAAAAAACTAATCCAGTAACATCTTGACTGAGATAGCAAATGTGACATGACAATTTGCATAAAACGTACAGTTACCTAAAACATAAACCTACCTACCAAATTCATCATCCGCAGTTGGTGTGCGGACTGGTTTCCGCAAGTAGGCCGCTGGCGGACCCTTTTTGCGTGACGCTTGACACGTGTAGCTCGAACTTTTTTAGGTTCTATGACACACCGGTTTCTTCACGATGTTTTGTTTCACCGTTTGAGAGTACTGGCATAGTGCACATACATTTTCAACAGAAAAACTAATTTGGTGCACGGCTGGTTTTGAACCCACGACCTTAGGATCGGAAGGCAGGGCTGCTACCACTAGATCACCAGTGTTAACTAAACCTACACTGAGAAAAATGTAAGGCTGAAAAGTTCGTAATTAAGATGGATTTATTCGTAATGAAGGCGAAAAAACGACCAAGCGTACTTGGACGAAAAACGCCTTCCTAGGTTGGAGGCGTTTTACGGCTTAAGCGTGAGGCGCAACAAATAAGCAGCATTATACTCTCTAATGTGTGTTTTAGACGTATTTTTTTACAGATTAGCCTTAAATAAAAAGCTATTAACGTGGTAAGTGAGATAGGATCGACGAACTGACGATGGGATTTAACTTCCGGTAAGGCGATATAAAAGGTAAAGAAGGTGCTCGGGTCACACACGTAAATCTTTCCTAGAGTAATATCCGACGTATCATTACGCCCCAATTAACTTCTAGTAAGGCGTTTTACGCCTTTTCCTACTGAGGTTTAATTTGTTCACAAAGTGTTTTGAATATTTATTGACTGCTTCCTAAGTCATAATAGACTTTTAGTAAGGTGTTTTATACCTTTATTCGCTGCGATTTAACCGATCCGCTAAAAGTTTTGAACGTTTCATAAATCGTAATTCGCTTCGAGAAAGGCGTTTTAAGTCTTTACTTACTGTGGGTTTAACCTGTCCACTAAGCGTTGTCAACGTTTACTAAGTCGTAATCGACTTCTAGCAAGGCGTTGTACGTCTTATCTTACTGTAGTTTAATCTGTTCATTAAGCGATTTCAAAGGTTACTAAGTCGTAATCGACTTTTTGTAAGGCGTCGTACGTCTTACCTTACTGTAGTTCAAGCTGTTTACTAAGGCATAATAGACTTCTAGTAAGACGTCGTACGTCTTACCTTACTGTAGTTTAACCTGTTCATTAACCGATATTGATGTTTTTTTAAGTCGTAATTTTCGTCTAGTAAGGTGTTTTACGTCTTTACTTACTATGGGTTTAACCTAAACATAAAGCGTTTTCAACATTTACTTAGTCGTATTTGCCTTCAAAAAGTTATTTTTGAATGTTTCATACGATTAGGCTAGCCGTATCGTATGGTAATTTTTGCTTTCTTTACGAGCAGAAACGTTTTATGAAGACCGGAAAAAAGCCTTTTAACGGCTAGTAACGCTGTTCCCTATGGGCATGATTGACTTGCTTTACTATCATTTAGTTCATATTAAGGGCATTGGGCCGCTCAAAGTTCACTCTTAGGTAACGCGGGCCAATATCCTTCACATGAACTTTATGATAATAGATCAGCCAAACATGCCTTCAGTGAACAGCGTAGCCTGCTGCCTCAGAAAGCTGTTCTCCCAGTCTTTGTAAGCTTCTGAAATTAATAGAACAAAAATTTATAAAGCACTTCAATAATAACTGATTATCTTTGGTTACCAAAGATATGTACTAGATAGACTAGTATTTTCTCAACCCAACAGTTTAACCTCAACCTAGCCTAATAAATAAGCCGATAGCTTTTGCATCTTATATAAATAATAGTGGTATTGCAATAAAACCATTCAATAAAAATCTATAAATCTGTATTAAAAAATCAATTTAGATAAGTAATTAACTTTTTAAATACTTAAAACAAGATAAAATCGTCTTGGAGAATGCCCTTTTCGTTGTAAAGCTTTTGTAGGCACGCATTTGCTGTTATTGCCCACAGGCTAGCTCCTCTCATGGCGTAGCTCCTTCCTCGGCAACCGTTATTGCAAGTGAAGCCTCCTCGACTGGATTACAATACCTGAAATAAAATAATGTATTTTTTAGGAAATAGTTATCGCAAACAAAGTAGAGCATTCTATGATGGTAATTAGTACAAGTAGGTATTATGTTTATCTAACCAAACTATGACCACAGGTTTATTAGAGGACAGGTCGGCCTGGCATTGCAGGTTCTAAGTCAGAGAGATCGTTTGAATCACTGATAGCAAATGACAAGTACTTACAGCTATAATCCTTTTTAAATGGTTCTCCAATACCGTGTGGCCATGTTGAAATCACTCCAATGATGTTTGGTGTTTGGATTTACTTCTAGCCCAGAGTCCAATAACAAATGCGCCAATTATTTTCTTTGTTTGGAATCCAGGAAGCCAAAGCCAGCCAGCCTGTTAAGTAGCCCGTCCTCTTTGCGTATTATGTCAAGTACACCTTATCTGAAAAAAATAAACAATTAATTTTCCTAAGTTTAAAAATTCCTTTGTACCAATATACAAAATTAAATGCAAAAGTTCAAAACTGAAAACATGAATATGTACTTAGACATATTTTTATAAATCATATTTCGTTCATGTTTCCAACACAACCAGAATCTAGGGAGTAGGTACCTAAACTTATCAAATACAAAACATGATTAGGTTCAAAAACATTATGGAATAACTGAGTTTGATACAGGTACTCTACTTACATTGAAATGACGTATCAATCAGGTGTGTGCCCCATTTTGTTAATAAATCTGTGGGATTCAGATTCAGAGTCTGCCACGTTCAAAGCACGAAGATTTTTGACTGGTTGGTTGCTGCTTATAGGTCTGTCTTGGACCTCTCTACATCTGTTTGTCTGTGCTTCCATACACTGACACAGCCAGCAGCGTTCAGAAAATGAGGGATAATAAAAAAAACCTGCAAAATAAACTTTGAATGACTTAGAATTAAACCAAACACTCCGTCCAAAGTCAAACCAAACTGACGAATGAAACAAGTCGTTACGTACGTGCTCGTGGCCTCGTGGGCAGTGCTGCCAACTCGACTACTGCAGATTATGCTAGTGGTGGGTGTTAAAAATAACAAAATAAAAATAAATAGATATTCAAGACAATCTACTCAACACTATCTAGTCCCAAACTAAGCAGAGCTTGTACTATGGGAACCAGATGGCTGATATAATACTTACACACATATTTTTTATGTAAATACATAGAATACAATATAATGCCCCAACAGAGAAAAAACAACTGTGTTCACCACAAATATTTGTTCTCGGTGGGGATCGAACCCACGACCTACAGCGCAGAAGACAGAGATCCTACCAACTGAGCTGAGAGGCCAATAAAAAATATGCTATACGTAGTCTTTAAGTCAAAACTGTACTGCATTACTAACTGCCTGTGTCATGTGTGTGTCGATTGGCCTATGCTCCAAGCATAGTTCGTGTAGTTAGCACACAGCACAAAGCAAAAGTAGGTAGGTATTGAATCTCGTTCGTCAGGGTTCCAACCAAAAAGTGAGTAAACTCAGGGAAAGATTCTAAATGGGTGTTTTCACGGATATTTGATTTGTTTGTTTTTTTTTTGTTACCACATAACTCGTAAACTAATTTGAAAAATTATATCTTAACTTTACTTTCAGATTAGTCCCATAGAAATTTCATCATAATCGGTTCAGCAGTTTTGACGTTGGGTTTTCAAGTTTATATACTCTCTCTCATACAGTTATACGAACCAAGGTTATTTGCCTTGTAGCTGGCAGCATTATTGAGATTTTCGTTGTACCTACGACAAGTGCCTTACAAAGGTGTATCTCGCAGTAACTAGAGAGTTTTTTTAAACTTAACCCACCAATTGACTGAAAGTCGTTAAAATAATAAAACTGAGTAAAATAGACTTTTCTTCCACCAAATTATCTACAAATATTTGCGGACATTCCACGCAACACAATCTAGCCGTAAACTAAGCAAAGCTTGGTAATATGGGAAACAGGTAGCTGAGACCTATATTACCTAAATAGGTATCAAATTTTTGTAGACACTGGTTTGGGTTCTTCGCTTGATCTAAGTAGATACCTACCTACAGGAGAACAGGGCTTATGTGTAGAAGCAAGGGTTCTGCCTTTGAATAGCAACAAGGAGTCATAGAGCGTAGCAAATTTTTTTCAATGGAACAGCTATTAATAGGAATGGTTTATTAAACAGCGCTATGATTCAATAGAAACCTCCCTAGTAAAACACAATGAAACACATAAGTGGGTAGAGTACCTACTTAAGTATTTAGGTTGGTAATGTACAAATCTGCCTACCTACCTTCTTAACTAAAATGTGCCCCCATTTGAGATCCATTTGACCCACGGCCAGGGTTGCTCAGAGAAATAAATCGGCAGCACTAACTATCCTGCCACTTCTATGTACCTACCTATATGCTTGCTTATGCTTATTAGGTACCTTGTATGGGTTGGGTAGATATTTAGCTAGGCAGGTTTAGGGTTAGATTTGTAAATGCTTTGTTTATTTACTGTGTGCTGTACAGATACGTCGTCTGTTTGTGCGTCAATAAAAATATACTCATTCTATTTTACCTACCGATACAATACCTAATATTATTATGGTAGGATAACTAAGAAGTTGAACCTCGCCAAATTACCTAGGATCGTACTTATGTAGGTTTTAAACGTTTGTATAAATATTTACGAAAGTATTATCCGTCGAACATTGCCATATCTACGGTTTCGTTCACAGAATAAGTAAGTCGCTAGATGACGTTATTTCACCATTTGATCAGTCATAACTTGAGCATTATTGAGCGTTTATGTTAAGGCAAATATTGCTAAATTTACGGTTATATTAGCCAAATATGTATGCCGTTATTAGGCTTTTTAAAGTTTGACTATATAATATGTCAAGTATCATCCACCCCATCTTAAGGTGAATATTGTTATATCTACGGTTTCATTTACTGAATATGAAAGTCGTTAAATGAAGTTATTTCACCGTTTGGTTAGTCTTAACTCGATCGTATTTCGCCTTATGATACGGTAAATATTGCCAAATTTACGGTTAAATTGGCCAAATATGTATGGCGTTATTAGACTTTTTAAACGTTTGATTAAATAGTAACTAAAGTATCATCCGCCCTACCATAAGGTGATTGTTGTCTTATCTACGATTTAATTAACCGAATAAGTAAATAGTTTTATGACGTTATTCACCGTTTGATTAGTCGTAACTTGATCGTATTTCGCCTGATGATAAGACTAATATCACCAAATTTACGGTTATATTGACCAAGTATGCACGTCGTTCTATGACGTAATGTTACCGTTCAATCAGTTGATACTTGAGCATTATATCGCCTTATGATAAGGTAAATATTGCTAAATTTACGGTTAAATTGGTCAAATATGTATGCCGTTATATGACCTTATGTTACCATTTAATTCGTCGTACCCTGAGAATATTTCGCCTTATAAAAGGGCAAATGTGGCCACATTATACCTTCATGTTGCCGAATTCATACGCCGCTGAAAGACTTTGAGTTTACGTTCAATTTTTTCTGACTAAAGTATATTCTGCCTTATTGTAAGGTGAATATTGTCATGCTTAAGATTATTTATGCCACTTTCGAAAGTTTGTTTTATGACTTAGGTTTAAGTTTGTTTTGTTTTTATTAAAGCATATATCACCTTAACTTAAGTCAAATTTTGCCTTAATTACGGTGATATTCACCACATATTCAACGTCGTAAATTTAAAACGCTTTCAATAGTCCATTACTGCTGTATTAGCAGTGTTAAGTTGAATTCCAAGACTACCTTACGGTAAGTCATTTGCGACGGTTCGTGTTTATCATATGAGACGTACCAGTTTATCGCAAACGAATAGTAAAGTCAAATTAACCGTAAGCGTTTCAAAATCGCCTCGCGTCATTACAATTCAGCCGTCAAAGGTGGAATTCATCTTAGGCCAGAAATCCATTTTTCTCAGTGTACCGCAATCAATCTAAAAGAAAAATAATTTTGTTACAAATAATTGCTGTTTCTTATCTAGCCAATTTATAGAGTTGTATTCGTTATTGGTGATAAAGAAATTGTTTTCCACCTCTCATGCTTTGAAACGGTGAAATGAGTCTAGCAAAAAACAAGCCTAAGATTGACCATGAAAATTGCGAATTGTAAAATGAACTGAACTTATTACTAAAACGGAGCTGATCAAGACTTATGTGTTCAACGTATCACGGTCACATACTACTTTTTGAAACTGAATAGACAGAATACACCGATAAGTTAACGACACAAATTATGTCAAAATGTGTTCATGATCAAGGCACTGGTGCAAGCGCCAACCGACTCTAAGGTGACGAACATTTTCATAAAACGACTGTACATCAAAAGGAAGTCGTTTTGCTCCCACTAAACCACCACCAGTGATAAACAGAAATTTACTCTAGTACATTTTAAACTCATCATAACACATATCTCTTAATATCTTGTATGACTGCCCGCGACCACGGCTATTGCAACACATCCGAAACGTCGGAAAAATAAATAAAATAAGGTAATATACGCGATAAATACCCGTGTAATAGTTTCAATAGATTTACTTTGGTATTTTCAAAAACTACTTCGTAGGCGTGCTTTCGTAGACCCCTCGTAGACCTGGCTACGCCAAACAAGTATTACATCTTACCCATTTACAAAAGCTTTAGTTTAAAATATCTGATGCGTTGATGCTCTAAGTAGAGTAGATTATTAAAACGCCTGAAATTGACTAGCTCTTTTTTTTTTTTGGTCTGTCGATTCGTTCTTACCATTTTTTCTAAAATTATTTTTTGCCCGCGTTAGAACGAGTGTTAGTCACCAACGGCTGTCATCATTCTTTGATTTAATATTCACAATGTGAATGTGAAATGTGAATTTCACATACACGTGTATGTAAATATAATCCCTATATCCGGATAATAAATTTACAAAAGCGTTTTCTTAGGCGCACGTAGACTTTTAGTTAGTTGGGCTTCCGATAATCGTGTTAAGGGGCTGGTATTCAGTCTTCCTCAAAACAATGCGAGGTCAAGAGCTCGTCGAGGTTCCAATTACTGCTGTACGGTAGATTGCTTGGTTAACCCGTAGGTATTTCTAAATACTCGTTGCATCTATCATTAAAAAACTACGCCGGTCGGTGAGAGAAGGATATTTAGATTCTGAAGTCCTTCACTCTAGCTGTAAAGGTGCAAGAAACTCATGGGGGTTGGGTGCAGCATCATCAACCAGGATAAATACACGTTTGGGGGAAGAGCCACGCACTGACAACGTTTGACAAATGACCTCATTTTTAAAGGTTTCTAACAGAAAAATACAGAAAATAATAATAAGTTTTAAAAACTTGAGAGACTGGCTTCATGGCCAAACTGCTTGATGAAATTTCTATGGGACCAATCTGGAAGTACTATATTTTATTTAATACCTTTCAGATAAAAAACTGAATAAACTCCTTTCAAATTTGAAGTCGGTTATAAATCTCTGAATTCAATTGAACGGGTAAGGTGTTCGTGTTCATTTATTTACACTGAAACTCGTATAACGATAAGAACTTGCAAGTAAGCAAGGCGCATGTAAGCCGGCTGACCCAAAACCAATTATCGTAAATGCGAGTTTTATTCGATCGGATCGCGTTAAACCCAGATCTTTATACTCGTGGGACCGCTCCGTTGCTGCCGCGGACCCCGATCTGATTGCTCATAATTATTTAATGATTTCTGACACAACTGTTCAGTACCCCTACCGGGAACCAATCATATAAAATCGATGTGCGGTGCCTGACGCCTATCGCCGATCGTATCGCCCAAATCTGTCACCATTTTGTATAGAGAAACCAAAAGCGCCCCTAGCGGATTCTTCAAGAAGCATGAATAGCGATTGCGAGACGGTGACGTGTCCACGTCAGCTGGTGTACGATTGGTTCCCGGTGGGAGTACAGTGCCACTTTATCTGTTCAGGCGATTTCATCACCATCACGGAATTGTGAAACAAAGCTTTTGTTAAATTTAAAAACAGTGCTGGGTGTACATCTAGCAATAGCTGAATTTACGCCCATTGTTCTCATATTTTTAGTTTAAGATAAATTATAATAATGTAAGTTCTAAACTTGTAACTATTTAACTTATTTTAATTTGTTAGTATGTAAATGGCAACTAATTTCTGGTATTAACACACATCGATTTTTTTTTGTTTTTATTTATAGGGCTTTGTCGCAACAAACATCAAAATCTTAAAACAACTAACTCACTGTTGTAACTTTTTGTACAAGTACATTTCAAGATTTTTGAGAGTCGCTAAAATAGTTTAGCAAGTAAAACTAAGTTACTAACCTACTTAGCAAAACCTTACTTTTTACTTTTATTTTTTTTGGTTTTATTTTAAAATAAAACCTTCGATAAGTTACCTCCTTGGTTGCTATGTTTCGGAGTCAAAAGATCATTCCTTTTTTAAATTTAATGACAGATACGAATTGACTATGTAATTTATCTGGCTGCTAAACACGGCAATTAATAGTAGATTGTTATACAAGGGCAGTAAGTGAGCTTTTGCAGAACAAGATCCTTTTAATTGATCGAGTGTACCCGAGATATTTAGATGCCCGAGCGAGCAAAGCGAGCGAGGGCAAATATAGTTCGAGGGTGCAATAGCTACTTATGACCGAGGTAAGCATTCTACTTTACATCATTCATGCGAGGTAAATTTTTAACTAGCTGATGGAACAAACATATGGTCCACCTGATGTTAAGTGGTAACCATTGCCTCGTAGGTCAAGCACGTCAGGAACGTGCCCTACAATGCAGTGCCCTACGACCATCAACTTGAGGCATACGGATGTTCAGCCTCACGTGTCAGTGATTTCACCGGCACCCATACCCTTCAACTCGAAACACAGCGATGCTGCTTTTCGGTAGAAATAGGCTTACAATAAAACAATAACACAACATTTATACGGGTATGACAAAATGTAATTTTAATTTGAGAAAAATAAACTTACAATAATATTATTAAAATTAATAGTAAAATATTTTTACCGGTAGGTTTCTGCTAAAACAGTCGTAGACGCACACTTCTGTGAGCTACTATATCTTTTCAGTAAAAAGTTTTCATATCATTTTGTAAGAAAAGAGATTGTTTCACCAAGGAGGTTTGCATAGCTCTTGAACTGTAATGAACCATCACCAAGGAGGTTTGCATAGCTCTTGAACTTTAATGAACCATTACGTATCAAGCATAGTGTGACGGTAAAAGTGATTTGAAAATGGAACGCATTTACAATGCACTGGGCTGCACACGCCTACTTACACAGCCTCTTTGCGTTAAAGTAAATCCTATTTACTGAGCATGTATGATGTAAAAAATAATGAATTTTCATACAACTTTTGCCAACTGCTGCTCGCATGTATTTGGCCAGTACAGCAATTTCGATTTATCTCGAAGAAGGTTGACAAAATAATGCTCAAATTTCCGAGAATGGTGTACTTATTCAGGTTGATAATATTGCTCCTTATTTTTAAAAGGCTATTTGTTCAAAATAGCTCAGACATTTTCGCTAAGCGTGTCTTGATGAAAATAAATTTCTCTGCAGCTGAATAAATCGGATTAGTTGCTCAAAATCGATTTCCTATTTTCCAGCTTCTTACGTCAAAAACAGGAGCTTAAAGTGCAATAACTAGTTTACGACTACGTCTGGTTTAATGAGACCGTTTTAAACATACATTTTAATCCCTTTTGGAACTACAGTTAGTTCCGTCCATTGAGAAAAAGCTAATCAGTTTTCTAGTTTACTGTAAGACATAACTGTTTAGCGGAAGTAAACATTTTCTAGTTCACTCTGTTTAGCGAAACTAAAAAAAAATTCAGATATCCTACTAATATAAGCGCGAAGTAAGTAAGTTGTAAGAATGGATCGATGGATGTTTGTTACTCTTTCACGTAAAAACTACTGAATGGATTTTAATGAAACTACAATAATATAGCATTAGAAATAACACATAGGCTACAATTTATAAAGATATTGTAACGGAGAACGGATTTAAGTAACGGGGCGAGCGAAGCCGCGGGCGGCCGCTAGTAATATATAATTATAAGTTGAGAAACCTTATTCATGGCCAAACTGTTAAACCGATTTTTAAGAAATTTCTATGGGACCAATCTGGAAGTATTTCCTTTCAATAAAAAAGTATTTTTATATCGGCTCATACTCTGAAAGTAGGTCTGAAGGTGCCTGAGAGGCCTAATTGAAAGTAATACTTTCAGCCCTAGGGAGAATCGCTTTCTACTGACAGCTGTCAAATTATAAAAAAAAACAAGTTCTATTTTATTCAACCATGGTCCAACGTTCTAACGTCTTTCTAACTGCAAGGAGGTTGTTGAACCAAATTCCAACTTTTTATTCAGCAAGTAGGTTGGAAACCCATTACAACGGTAAGAAGTTTAAAAAGTCTAATTAGAGCGCAAAGTAAAATTTAAATTTAAATAACATAAAAATAGTATTAAATAAATAATATATCTTCTAAATTACTTTATTAATATAGTTTCAACTATTTCTTTAAAATAACATAGATTTGAGCAAACAATTTACCATTTTTTAATTAATTATGAAAATGAAAATAATGGCTGAATAATGCTGGCGAGCCGAAGCCGAAGGCCCGCCAGAGAAAAAGAAAAAAAAAAATACGGGTTGCACTCCGGGAGTGCCGGCAGAAGTGAAAACTTGATTATTAACGTAGGAACCCTAAAAGTTGTTTATTTTATCAAGTTCCTCAATGTAGTAAAACCCCAATCAAAGTCCTAAGGAACCCTAAAAATTTTAGCATTATCGCGCTCCTAAGTGTAGTTGAAATTCCAATCAAAGTGCTAAGGAACCCTAAAATTGTATACATAATCAAGGTCCTAAGTGTAGTTGAAAGTCCAATTAAAGGCCTAAGGAACCCTAAAAGTTGTTTATTTTATCAAGTTCCTCAATGTAGTAAAACCCCAATCAAAGTCCTAAGGAACCCTAAAAATTTTAGCATTATCAAGCTCCTAAGTGTAGTTGAAATTCCAATCAAAGTCCTAACGAACCCTAAAAATGTTAACATTATCAAGCTCCTAAGTGTAGTTGAAACTCCAATCAAAGTCCTAAGGAACCCTAAAAGTTGACCACTTAATCAAATTCCTCAATGTAGTAAAACCCCAATCAAAGTCCTAAGGAACCCTAAAAATTTTAACATTATCAAGCTTCTAAGTGTAGTTGAAACTCCAATAAAAGTCCTAAGGAACCCTAAAAGTCGACCATTTAATCAAATTCCTCAATATAGTATAACCCCAATCAAAACCCTATACGGAACCCTAAATTTTACGTAAAGCCAAATCCTCAACGGGTCGGAACCGCTAGAAGGGACCTTGTCGCGCGACCTACAAGTAGGTCCTAAATGAAGTAAAACGGCAGACATAGGAGGAGGGGGTTCTGGGGGGCTAAGGGGGGTCACAGCACGGCTCGCTTCGCTCGCCGCGCTGTTCCCCGTGGTCGCGTGGCGGCTCGCTTCGCTCGCCGCGACGCTCCCCCCGGGTTCAGGAAGAGGGGGTTCTGGGGGGCTTAGGGGGGTAACAGCACGGCTCGCTTCACTCGCCACGCTGTTCCCCGTGATCGCGTGGCGGCTCGCTTCGCTCGCCGCGACGCTCCCCCCGGGTTTCGGAGGAGGGGGTTCTGGGGGGCTTAGGGGGGGTCACAGCACGGCTCGCTTCGCTCGCCGCGCTGTTCCCCGTGGTCACGTGGCGGCTCGCTTTGCTCGCCGCGACGCTCCCCCCGGGTTCAGGAGGAGGGGGTTCTGGGGGGCTTGGGGGGAGTCACAGCACGGCTCGCTTCGCTCGCCGCGCTGTTCCCATGGTCGCATGGCGGCTCGCTTCGCTCGCCGCAATGCTCCACTCGAAAAAAAAGGCTTAAAAATAGGGCATTTTTAGGTTTTTTAAATAATAAAGGGGTCTAGAGGGAAAGGGGGGAAAAATCTGTCACCATCCTCAAATGTTGCCACCCCTATGACGCTAAAAGAAACAAAAGAGACAGACACAAACCCTCGTGCTGCCATCTAGGTGAAACGCCCGGAACTAGATTGCCAACCATGAGACTAAAATCGAAATACACGTTTTAATTGTACAAAAAGCCACTAGGTGGCGCTGTAACGTTTTGACCCGTTACAGTTATAATTATTGCACAATAATTGTGCAGTTCTGTGAAAGTCGGCAATCCTCGTGCAGTTTAATGTTTTTTTATTATAAACTCTACGTTGTAGTCTTAGGGTACATTTCTACAAAAACATCCGTCTTACGCTTTTTCGATTTTAATTATGAACTCTACGTTGTAGTCTTAGGGTACATTTCTACAAAAACATCCGTCTTTCACTTTTTCGATCAGGGTCACGTGATCCTGACGCGAGTTTAAGTTTTTATACCCATTACGAAAGTGCTCAACGCCGCTAAAGAAGTTTTCACTTCAAAAACCGGGAAGGCGGCAATTCAATCTTCATTTTCACTAATTTTTCTTTCATGTTGTTATTTTTACTTTCCTTGTATTCGTAATGAAAAGCACAGTGTTTACCTCGGGTGAAAGTCTTTTAAGTCCCTCAAGCTCCATTGGCGCCCTTGCTACGCTCTGGCGCCAAACCCGTCTCGGGACTCAAAAAACGTGACTTTCAACACTCAGGTAACAATGTACTATTTATATCGGCTCATTTATGACGCAGCTATGCGATAATAAACATTAAAATAAAATAAAAAATGAATTTGGTTGAAAATAGGTAAACTTATCGACATGATTTTTGAGTTTTTGTGCAGCTGGCATTTATTGAGTTTCCTCACAAAATTTTCCTTAACTCATGAGTATTTGCTTTAGAACTAACTAACACAGATCTTGTGAGGTGTGCTGAAGTAGTTCTAAACTACAGACTGACTGGCGCAGATTAGAGAGGGAATTCGGCTAATTCTGACCAATTTATTGGCTTAGCGACAACTTGGAACTTCGACTGACGACTACGATGCACAAATTGAGCTTTCAAAGTAGCTATTTGAAAGCCTTGCGCACATCTGAGTGTTCTGTGGTGGCGTTCAGTGAAACGCTGTCAAATAATGACTGCAATATTTGATCCTCTATGAAATCGGCAAAAAAACACGTCTTGTTTAAAAGCTTGCGCATATCTAAGCGATGGCGATTAGCTGAAACGCTGTTAAATATCGCTGTTATATCTGACGCCGTTTCCGCTGATCGCCACCGCCTAGGTGTGCGCAGACATTTAGAGTGCCCCCTTACAAAAGACATATTTTTTGCCTATAATGTTAATGGTTTAATGATAATGGTACGGAAGCCTTTGTGTATGTTCACTGATTTCTCCGTCAGCAGGGCTCCATATGGTTATGGCTATGGCTGTCAAATTGTGTATAGATAGGCTGACCCACACATTCATTTTCTTCTTGGATTTGAATGTGTTGACACTGTTGAGAAAATTTTGACAGCCATAGCCATAACCATACGGAGCTCGTGGAGCCGTGCAGATGTGGACCTATTTTGAAAACTATTCTATAAAAAGGTTATATCTACTAAGATTTTGAACTCAATTACTTGTGGAAATGTATCTTATTGCTTATTACATGAAGTTTTCTAGAAATAGATTATCCTTGTTGTTTTCACAGACTGTCCTGAACTGGCCTGAATATTAATATCAGATAAGTAATGCTGCTAACGTTCAGACGTCAGGTTCATGGGTTCCTCTTGTTTAATTAGCTGGAAACGAGTGGTATTACCATAATGAACTGACACCAGGAATAAGCTAAATTGGTTGAGCTAATTGTTTTTTAACAATATCTTTCTTATTTGTCGTTATGTATTGATCCGAGTGTTGGGCAAAGAAAGAGACTGCCGAAAGAACATATGGCAGAAATGCGAATGTTGAGAGAAGAAGAAAGCGCACATTTATATTTTTGGGCAGAAAAACTCATTGGTCATAAAACACACTTATATCATAAGATCTGTCTAGCCTCTTACGAGTGCTAAAACCTTAACAAAACTACGTACTTTTCGTAAATAAAACAATGTATTACGCATTATGATTTCATATGAGCGCTGTTTGTAGATTTCCCATGTCAGACATAAAGCTTTCGTTTCTTAAGAAACGGCGGCCGGAAGAAATCGACCGTATCGTATTAAAGATTAGACAATGATTCACTAGTTCCCAGACCAAAAATCGTAGCCGTCTCTTTGGCTTAAACACTGCATCAAGCTCTGGTGGTCTAGTGGTAGCGGCCCCGCCTTCTCATCTTAAGATCGTGAGTTCAAATCCAGTATATGACGAAAAATGTTCAGTATGCAAGTACTCTCAAACGGTGAAGGAAAACATTGGGAGGAAAGCGATCGGGATGATGATATTCTGATATATTAAGTTACCATCACCTGTCAAAAAGCATTGCCTATAATATGAACGATAGGAACTCTACGATGCACTGCTCTTCATCAACTTGAGATATATTTATGCATGTTATTTCACCGGTACCGGATTTTCAAGAGAACAAGGTTTTAGCGTTAATATTCTCATCCCTGAGGGCTCGATCATCTCGTACCGCTGATAAAAATCACATTAGACGTAATTCGCGGGGATCCGATTAGCGCTCGTGTTGTGGGCTGTCTCGCGATCAAGGAAAGCTTGAGCTGAGGTTCTTTATAACTCGTTGCCGAAATATTTACATTCGATATTTGGGGTCTAATTCTCGGGCCAATCTCGATCTTTTTGCAATTTTATTTCATTGCTTGTTTTCGAAGAGAGAATGGATGATTTCCTTGAGTAATTCATCGACGACCTCATCTTAGAAGCCTCGACAGTTACAATATACGGAAAACGTAGAAAAGTGCGGGGTTGTGCAATGCCAAAAATAAAATAATCGCTTAGAAAATCTCGGTCGGCCCGAGAATTAGGCCCTTGATGTATGAAACGCTGTCACATTAAACAGCGATATTTGACAGCGTTTCACTGATCGCTACCGCCAGCGAACTAGGTGTGCGCAGGCCTTAAGTCGAAACGTCACACACACAGTATAATACACTGGTGAGCACTGAGGACTCACACAGACTCAAAACCAGAGCCAGAGACAGAGCCAGTCAGAGCTTGTGGTAGGCCTACTGAGATGACGAATGATAGGCGAGAATGGACGAAAAAATCATGTTGTGCCGACCCCACCTATAGTGTGATAAGAGCAGGAAGTTTACATGGCAGAGTGCCTGGCTCACTATTAGCCCGGCCCCTGCCGATACTTCTTGATTTTAGCTAAGTAATATCCTCATTACTTGCAGGAATAATCCTTATCATGAAGCCTTTCGATAAGTATGATAAAGCTACAGGTTGATTATATTTCTCGTGTTCAACGGGTTCGATTCCCGGTTCAACCATGCAATTATTTAAATATCTATGAAAGCAGTTTAAATAGTTTTAAATATTCAAATAATGTATTCCTTCAGTAAAATTTTCTACCTACAATATTCCAGGTACTTTCCCTCTATGTGGCATATCCGTGGGACGCCCTGTATATAAAATAAAGTCGTGTAAGATACACCATTTTTAACTCAAGAAAATATGAACTGATTCGGCTGAAAATTGCTAGAGAGGTAGCTTAGAACCAGGAGATAATAATATTGCATAATGATACTTATTATCCCGAAAAATTTACGGGAACGGACCGAGCGAAGCTGCGGGCGGCCGCTAGTACATAATATTTATTCGAAGCAGGCATAATATTTATTTTTAATACGCTCAGGATGTCGATTCCAAAAACACAAATCACTCAAGCAATCGCGTAAATCGATTTGAGTTGTCAATTTTTGTTTAAAAAAAATTAAAAAGTTTAATACCACTAGCGACCACTATCCATCAAAATATTGACGTTGAACGTTGTTAGTGGAACGAGTTTACACTTCGACGCACTAATAAAAGGGTAAATCAAGGCCATGTTTGAGAATTCAACCCTAATACGTCACTGTACACACATCTGACGTGATTGAGACTAAATTCTCTGTTTAGTTGAAAAATTATAGTAACATTGCATTACAGTAAGTTATTCCTCTTATTAATCTGAGCCAATAAAGTCATTTAATTTCATAGTTATTTTAAATAAGTGTAGAAGCCCTTATGGCACCGCCTTTTAGCATTTCTATAAAGTCCTGTCCATCCAAAGGTATTGTCTGAAAGAGATTTCGCTCCCGTTTTGTTCCTAGTTAAAAGTTTGAAGCTGCTTGGGCCCTATAAGAAATCAAAAATATACCACAGGGTATTTACAGACACTATACGATATAGTGGCTACGTAAACACAAAAGTATAACCTTTCAGCAGGCAGGTAAAATTGCTTATTGGCAAGCCGTAATCCAACTTTTTCAACATGGAAAGCATCGTAAAATGGTCGTGTACACAAAATTATTATTTTTTAATTATAAACGTCTGTGTGCTTAGCACTTACCGGTCGATTAATAAGGCTGTTAACGTTTTTAATTACTAACAGGATTACCTATTTATGTTCCCTACTAAGGACGGTGTTGCCATCTCCGAGTTACACTATCCGTTAGATAAAATATTTTTTCTTTGTTCTTGACATGTCGAAAGTAGAGATGGAAGACGTAGAGGTTGCATTTTGGAAACGGCTTAAATTTTTCTCCATAAATTTTCAAAAACAACATCGTGTCGTGCTATTTTTATTTGCCGAAAAAATTTTGAATGGATTTATTATTGATTTGACAACTTTACCCATCTCGTAGTCGGCTTAGGCCCTCGAAATTCCTATGCAGTAGTACAATAATATCAATATCAGAAACCAACGAAGCTCAATTACAATCCACTACCCGGAAATCCACTCATTACACGCTAATACATCACTATAATGACGTCACGGACTCATTTCTCTAATTCAGCCAACCAGCGGCGATATATCCTCGTGAACTGCCCAAATCTAATTACTGGCCTATCACCAGTGAATGGGACACGTGTCGTTCTTAAAATGAAATTGCTAAAGTATCTACGTTTCGTACGAGTGTGACAATTCCATAATTCGATACCAATAGCACGTGCTAAAATGCAACTGTTACATAAAAATAAAGGTTGTGGATATTTCAACATGTTTAGAGTATAAAATTAAAATTATTAATATTTATTAAAATACTGTTATTTTTTTTATCTCGAACAATATAGAGAGAGGTGGTAGGTAGAGTAGAAAGAGCTTAGATCTCTATGGTTAACCAAAACGGCGCTTTTTTGAAATAAGAATAAACAGTTCGTATTTAGAATCGTTCAAAGTCATCGATAAAAAAGCAATAAAGACACTTTCTTACTGGCCAATCGTTGTATACCGGTAATTTAGATTTAAAAAAAGCGGCCAAGTGCGAGTCGGACTCGCCCATGAAGGGTTCCGTGGCAGTAAGTAATATAACATAGAGTTCTAGAAGTTCTAGTAGTTCGTCGAAAGGTAAATTGCGGTTTACGATTTATGACGTATAAAAAAAAAACTACTGACTAGATCTCGTTCAAACCAAATATCGTTGGAAGTTTACATGGTAATGTACAACATATATTTTTTTTAGCTTTATCAGTCACTTATTTTAGAAGTTAGAGGGGGGGGGGACCAACTTTTTTTCACTTTGGAAGTGTCTCTCGCGCAAACTATTCAGTTTAGAAAAAAACAATATTAGAAACCTCAACATCATTTTTGAAGACCTATTCATAGATACCCCACACGTATGGGTTTGATGAAAAAAAATTTTTTGAGTTTTAGTTTCAAGTATGGGGACCCCCAAAATTTATAGTTTTTTTTCTATTTTTGTGTAAAAATCTTAATGCGGTTCACAGAATACATCTACTCGCCAAGTTTCATCAGTCTAGCTCTTTCGGTTTCGGAGAAAAATGGCTGTGACATACGGACGGACAGACAGACAGACAGACAGACAGACAGACAGACAGACAGACAGACAGACAGACAGACATGACGAATCTATAAGGGTTCTGTTTTTGCCATTTGGCTACGGAACCCTAAAAAGATTGCGCCTATTTTATTGAGTTGAGACGAATCGAAGAAGCTAAATAAATATGACTGATGGAAAACGAAGTGGCGGAAATGTGGCTTCAACGGAAATTTAGTCTGCTCGATCGAGTGACGAATATCCTCCCTCTTTCAAACGTTTATTTTTTTTATTTGACGCATTAACAACGACATTGCGATTGTACAGCCGGCATCAAAAGCTGTTTCGAGCTTTTCTTAAAGTGACGACTAATCAGATTTTTTTTATACTAGGTACTTGAATATTTTTTAAAAATATTGGGATAGTCTTGTAAACCAGGTACAAGCGACATCGCGTTTTTTTATTGTAAGTCAAAGTGTGAATCATGATAACACAGTAGTCAAAACAATAACACACTCAAGCCGTGCTGCGTAAGTAATAAATAAGTCATCAAACGATTTGCTTTGATAGTCATTATCATCTATTTACATTCATTTCATGTTAAAAATCGTGTTGTCAGTGGTATCAATTGAGTTCAATGGCCGGTTGGGTGCAGCAGGCGACTAGCCCACTAAAGAATGAGGACAATGTTTGCATGCTTTGTAAATATTGTTCCTAGTTTGGGTTATGAGTGGCGAACCGTGGTAAGTCTCCACGACGACATCAGACAGAGGGGTCAAGATGCAATTGATCAGCACACTTATCAAAATACATTGCCTGTCAAAGTCAAAGTTTGAATCCTGCAAATGCAATTTGCTGTTTGAATCATATGCAATATAATGGCTCACTACCGCCATATAGGATGCCTTATCGAAACACATTACTATATAAGATTGATGATTAGAAGTCATGAAGGTTTTCTAAACATTTCAATATTATTTTAACATGGATGAACCGTGTGAAATATGACATGGATAAGTGAAAATAGAATGCAGAAATGACGGCTGACAGAGGTGGAATGGAGGAGAAATACATGTTGTGCCGACCATCAGAATAAAGACTAAAGTGCCGACCCCAAATAAAGTGGGATAAGAGCAGGAAGAAGAAGATGCTTTTATTCATGGTTAGGTGGTTATTACGCCTTTTTACTATGCTAGCTCTACGATAAATAGCGAGCCTATTTATGTTAGTTCTTGGCGCAGCGACGGTTTCCGGACCAATCCCGAAACGGAAGCGGCTCACTAAACGCATTACCAAGCCGATAGAGCAACTTCTGGTATACGGTATACCTTGCCTTGCCTGAACAGGCCAAGGTTGTTATAGTAATTAGAGGGGTGAGGGAGCAGTTCAGGGTTGGCTATAGTTTTTTGCTAAAGAATATTTGTATGCAGAGCTTTGTCAACAGCATGATTAGGTTTGTCGGTTGGTAATTTCAAATAAAAAAAACATAAAACATCTTGTTTCATAAAAAACACTTCATCAATAAGATGTATGATTCGTTCTTGATCCGGAATAGGTCTTTTTGGGTTGTATATAAATACGTCAGAAGTTCGAATTAGAATTTCGAATGTTCATTGTACTTAGTAACATTTTTAGGTTCAATTCAATTATTTTATTCAATAACAATTAATTAATCGTATTTGAAATAATCTTAAAGGTAAGGTAACCTTACCTAAGCTTGGTAAGGGTTTTTACTTCTCAATTCATTATAGATAGATTTATTTTAGAAAAAAAAATGAAGTGCTAGTTTTCATTCCAACACACTTTTTCGAGTTATCGCATTTTGTAAACAAAAAGGGGAGAAAATACAGATGCTAAAATGGCTCGACCGTTGTCCAAAGTTTATATAAATGTATCGAAGTGATCGAAAAAGGCTGTTCAACTAAGTTTAGACAACGTACTCCGTCATACCAGCTCAGGGTTAGTCTATTCTGGGCCTCAAGGCTGACGTGGAAGTTACGACTAATCTGAAGGTTATCAGCCAAACCTTCATATACCTACCCCATACTTGTAAACAAATACAAAATATGTATTTAATTCGATCAATATTAAATAACTAACAAGCAAATACGATTAAACGATAAAATTATCCTTCTATTCGTGTGTATTTTTAGTAATAATTTTGGATTATATTTTGTTTGTTTATGTTATGAGACTGTAATTTATGGTTATCCTCTACCTACGTATTTCAGACCAAAATAAAAAGTTTAATTTTATGCAATTTAAATCTATAAATATGAAATATGGTACAGCTAACTGTACCTATGCAAAAGTGATATAATTTTTGTTTTTATTCTAAAAAGTTATTTACTCTTCATTAGAATCTAAAAATAACTCTTTGATAAAACTTCTGCGATGTGAATTTGAAATCACTCCATATAATCGAATTTGGGGCATTCCAATAGTTAGACAACACTCGCTAACCACACTGTGTGTGTGATTTGGCTGCACCCAAGTCAAACAATGTAAACTCTAAACTAGACAATAGTACATTGTTACCTGAGTGTTGAAAGTCACGTTTTTTGAGTCCCGAGACGGGTTTGGCGCCAGAGCGTTAGCGAGGGCGCCAATGGAGCTTGAGGGACTTAAAAGACTTTCACCCGAGGTAAACACTGTGCTTTTCATTACGAATACAAGGAAAGTAAAAATAAAAACATGAAAGAAAAATTTGTGAAAATGAAGATTGAATTGCCGCCTTCCCGGTTTTTTTTTTCTTTTTCTCTGGCGGGCCTTCGGCTACGGCTCGCCAGCATTATTCAGTCATTATTTTCATTCTCATAATTTAAAAAATGGTAAATTGTTTGCTCAAATCTATGTTATTTTAAATAAATAGTTGAAGCTATATATTAATCAAGTAATTTAGAAGATATATTATTTATTTAATACTATCTTTATGTTATTTAAATTTAAATTTTACATTGCGCTCTAATTAGACTTTTTAAACTTCTTACCGGTGTAATGGGTTTCCAACCTACTTGCTGAATAAAAAGTTGGAATTTGGTTCAACGACCTCCTTGCAGTTAGAAAGACTTTAGAAAGTTGGAACATGGTTGAATAAAATAGAACTTGTTTTTTTTTATAATTTGACAGCTGTCAGTAGAAAGCGATTCTCCCTAGGGCTGAAAGTTTTACTTTCAATTAGGCCCCTAAGGCAACTTCAGACCTACTTTCAGAGTATGAGTAATGAAAAGTATAATGTTACACAATGCATTAGAGCCACGCCACACGATGCGTTGCAGGAAAGGTGCGGTACGGAGCGGTGCGGCATTCTTCATAGAAATTTGATGACGCACGCCACGTTCCGCGGCTATAGCGAAAGCTGCTGCGGCTACAGACAATATAATAACCATATAATAACCATAGCAGACAATAGAAAAGCTCTACCGGAAAAATGTCATTATATAGCGCACCTCTCATATAAATCAATCTTTTTTGCGGTGTCAAAACTTCTAGTGCGGACCAGAACTTAGTTTATTTTAATTTTATTTAATCATTTTATGGACCAGGTTTTATAACTCCTCTAATTTAATTATTAACAAAAATTTAATGATAGTAATATTTTAATATAAAAATAAGACACTTCAAATTTGCATGACAATACTTTGGTGAAATATGTGAAACTGATAAAATAAAAACGCACCCCTTACCAAATTTCAAGCCAATAAACATTTAATTTCATTTATTTCTATGAGTACTGCTATGATAGGCTGTAAAAACAAATGACGCCGCACCACGCAACGCATCGGAATCGAAACCCTTGCGGTGTATCGCATCGTGTGGCTTGGCTCTTATCTTAAAATACTAGCGATGGTTTATAAGGGCAATTGCAATTCCCTATAGTATTCAAGACGAGATTGGTACTAAAGCCAATATACAATCGAATGCGGGGAATGTATGCGAGATCAGGGCAACAATGCATCCTGACAACTGAATGTTCATGCCTGCATAAGTGAGGGCCATTGGCGTGGAAATAAATGCTTTGTTGAAGGAGTCTGTGGACATGATGGTGAATCTGGATATGTCTGACAGAATACAGGTAGCCTTCACGGTTATCATATCAGCAACTTACAGCAATTTGGTCAATGTTAAATGAGGTGTAGGTATGATATTGATTTGGATCCGCTATCTAGAGATCGTCTCGCAGATAAAACGGCTCTTTTTAAGCAGGTTCTTTCGTTTCTAGGGAAAATTACAGCACTTATTTTCAAATTCTGCTCATTTCACAACCTGAGTTTCCGCGTTAACGAATTCCCATGGCTCTCAAAGTAGGGATAAACTTGATACCGATGGCTGAGCGACGATGGTGTATTTGATGGGATAAAAATTATGTATTTTACGAGTTGAAAAAAAACACATGAGGAACCAATTTCTGATATATTTTAAAACTCCCTAAGCCCTTTCTCCATGCACCAACAATGCTCTGGGGGCCGACCCGGCTTTCGAATCTACGCATACAAGATGTGTTCCAAATTCAAAATTACATATAAATCATAGACTTAGGAAACTCATGGATTTCCAAATATGGTTTCCAACTTCTTTATAAAATGATAAAACCTCCTTGATATAAATTCATTGGTACACAGACTTGTAAACCAGACGTCCCGGTGTTTAGTTTATGGAAACTATAGGTAAAGTCTCTAAGCACCTTTCGCTAGTCTCTGCAACGTTGCCTGAATTCGGGGCTGAGTTTAGACTTAGGCACTTACACCCAATTTATGGCAGAGCCTGTTTTAATTAAACAGAGCTATTAATGGATTTCCGCTAAGTCACTTTATAATGAACCAAAGGTCATGTAACTAGGATATCAATTCATTTGAACTGTTTTGTCAGGAAAATAATGCTCGAAGCGAAGTGGCGTAGCTTGGTCATTCTAGTTTAGTAACGTTCTGCGCGAACACAATTAGGATGACTGATTGCTAGTGGCATTAAAATGAAGCGATTCCGTTCTCCAAAGGGTTGTCAATCCCGGCTTTAGAGGCCGTTACTGAGGCCGTATGGAGTTGTGAAGATACACCAGAGTTACTAACTCATTGAAACTTCCTGTCAGTAAAATCACTAGGTTGTATATTCCTTTAAAAATAGATAAGTTTCGTCACTAGGACACTATGGTTGCGTCCGTGGGTGGCCCACGGATGATTCGTATACCGTCGGGTGATTGCGCAACCAAGCGGACACCAGCCCCCCTGGCCTCTATTTTAAAACATTCAACGTTCCCGATCAAAATCATCAGTTCCATCTCTTTTGTTTGCATGCAAACAAAACAAGAGCAAGAGAGATAAATTCTGACTGAACTGATCGGAAACGTTTTTTTTTTTAACCTAGACTGCCCCACTGCTAGGCAAAGGCCTCCCCCAAAATCTTCCAGCTAAAGTTACTACTTATAGCTGGAAGATTTTGGGGGGGTACTCCTAAGTTCGGAAATTTATAATAGGGGGACAGATGAAATACCATCCATAAAACTGTACCTACTCATTTTGTTGGTGGCGCGACTGATTTCCTACTATTGAGATAGAAGCCTTTAGGATTATGTGTGTTGTGATTATTAATGTATGTTGACATTGTATGTTGTGATATTCATTAGTAATGTAATCTGCTCATTACAATACGATTTCGAGAACTTAGTAACATCATGGTTATTTTGGTACAGTAAAATAATAACACAAGTTTGCCTAAACCACACACGTATGCATAAACATTAACTAACTTTATAACTACAAATGTAACTTTCCGAGAGGCATAACAAGCTTTTATACGCTGTATGTTTGTATATCTTGGCTATGAGAGGGTTTATTCCATATTATGGCTTCCTATACAAACTTATTAATTGAATAACATCGAAATTAATATTACAATTCTAACAAAGTATAAGCAACATGATTGTATCAAACTAACCAAATAACTGGTAACATTAAATAACATGTTCAAAGCTCAAGTATCTATAGAAAACTTCAAATTGCTCTAGTTTCCTATATTAGTTTTTTGAAAATTTACTTACCCCACTAATGAATCAGTTTCAAGGAAGACAATTCAATTTCAATTCTTTATTTTTGAAACACTGGTTTGTAATACAATACAAAATTATTTATTCGAGAAATTAGTTTTACAAAAACCAAGAATCGACCAATGAAATATTTGACAGCTATGTAACTTGCAAAATTTGATGCTATGTTTCCATGCGTGCCGTGCAGCCCGGCAGGCTGCCTGGCAGGCTGCGTGGCATGCAACCAGTGTTACCAGGTACACGGTAATTACCGTAGATGCACGGTATTTTTGGCTTAAACACGGTATACGGTAATGTTTCACTACCGTGTCATTTTCTACGGTATTTTTAATTATGAATTTTTAATAATAATAATTAATTATTTAATCTGGGGACAGACGGACAGATAGACAGACAGACAATCAGACGGACAGACAGTGAAGTCTTAGTAACTGTATTAACTATACTAATAGTATTATCAAAAGTGGATCTAAATGAATATTTTTTGCCTTTATTATGTTTAAAGATGTTCATCTTATCATAGACTAAATCAGATTCCAAAAATCTGTATAAAAGTAGGGTAAAATCTGTAATCTGTAATACTACCCTAAATTCTGTATAAATACAGATAAATCTGTATAATTGGCAACACCAATTTGGCCCGCGCGCGTGTAAACAGTCACCGGGCGCCCGCACATTCATCAAAAAACCGACACTCGCCCGGTTCGCGGCATTCACGTTCACGGGCGCGTTTACGGGCTCGGGCGTACCGTTTCCACGCGCGTGAATGTGAATGTGCACGTTGAAAGTCGAGTTGAACGCACGCGTGGAAACGTGGCATGAAATACACACTGTCGCAACAATAATTTGAATGTTGTTTTATATTTCCAAAGAATGTCATTCACAAGATATTTTATTAGGATCTTTGAATGTTAATTTATATTTTCAAAGAATGTCATTCACAAGATATTGTATTAGAATTATTAGGATCCGTGAAGAATATAACCTTTTTGAATTGAAATTGAACTAGCTACATCGTGATCCTAGAACAACAGACATATCCGTTCGAGTAATGTAAAGTGGCAGCCTATGTCCATACCGTCTCGATACCATTGCGAAGTGGTCAAAGCCTCTCAAGTTTACACTGTCGTGTCCTCCTAGTTAAATTCTATTCATATACTGCAATCAGTAAAGACCGTTTCTCCTAATTTTGGAAATACATTAGACTTATTTTGAAATTACTGGCACGTGAGGCTGAACATGCTCTCATGCCTCAAGTTGATAAACGAAGGGCATTGCATCTTAAGGCACGTTCCTGAATATGATTGTTCCATCAATTAGTTGTTTAAAAAATGCAAAAAAACCTACACTGAATTTATTACACGGGTATTTATTGCGTATATTATTTTATTTTATTTATTTTCCCGACGTTTCGGCTATGTTGCAAAAACCATCGTCGCGGCCAGACTGAAGCATTGACATGAGTGTTACTGTCGTTGAGAAGTGAAGTTTGCATCAATAACTACCCTCACTTGATCTTCTTTGTCCATAATATTTTATCCTATACCTACCGCATTGTATTTAATTTTAGCATTATTTGCATTAATCAGTCTGACTAGCTAATGAAGAATGAAATCAGTTAAATAACGTTGTAAAAGACCAAAGTTTTAAAGAACTAGTGGGTCACTATTTACGCAATCTTCATATCAGTTGGCGGATACGAGCGCATAGTCTGAGCGCTCCAGTAGATAACAGAGTAGTAGTACATCTATTGAAACAATGATTAGTGTAGTATAAAGCCTAGCGTCCACTGTTTCGCACCGTAAGAGTGGACCCACTTTTGTGACTTTCAATACAAAGAATAACATAAGTAGGGGGGGCTGTCAACATTGACACTAACCTGGCTCAGTCTGCAGTCAGCGCTGACGGTGTAAACACCTCGGCACTGCACGTCCTCGGGTTTGTCGGCACGTGGTGACCGCCGCCAGCAAGCCGCGCAAACGGCTACCAGCACGCCGCATAGTGTTGCACTGTGAAATATAGTATATTTCATTACAAGTGCGGGAAGGCTGTCATTGCAAAGAGTTCCGACAAATGTCTACCCGAGCCGAAGGCGAGGGTTGACAGTCGGAACAAGTTGCAATGACGGTTCCGCACGTGTACTGAACGACTATTTTTAATACAGTTGCGAAAAAATTAAGCAATTTAATAAAATAATAAAAATACCATTTGCTTTTTTCTCTTCTCTCCACGCAATAAGTTCGTCGTATGTATGCATGTAGCGACTTTTTGACTTTTCAGGTAAAATGTTCTCCGAAGCATTTTGTGCAATTATACTGAGTTCCGGTGGTGTTAATTCAAAAAAACTAGGGTCGAAATTACTCATTTTGTGCAACAAACAAATAAACTCGCAAAGAAAATTTCTGAAAAATGGCGCCAACCGTAATAAGCAGATTTTTTTTTCTTCACCCATTCTGGAAGGCAAAGGGAACTATACCCATACAGCCAAGTCTTCAGTAGATTTTTTTTATTGATATGAATTGAAAATGAAATTTAATGAGATGAAATGAAATGAAACCTAACATAACTCATTCAATCAAATCATTAAATCTGTTAATGAAACAAATTAGTAGCTTCTTTTTAGAAATAATACGTATTTGCATGAATCATAAAAACTTCGATGAATTTTTTTAGTAAAAACTTCATGGTTGGTTTTTCTTTTTAGACATTATTTTGACAGTTGGGAAAGAAAAAGCACTAGTGCGGGAATGGTAAAAAAAAAGCACGCGTGTGTAATAGCCCACATCCCGAACGCTATACGTCCCTGCAATACGCCACTTTTTGAGCAACTGTATTAAAACGGCTCGGGTTGACAGTCGGAACAAGTTGCAATGACGGTTCCGCACGTGTACTGAACGACTATTTTTAATACAGTTGCGAAAAAATGAAGCAATTTAATAAAATAATAAAATACCATTTGCTTTTTTCTCTTTTCTCCACGCAATAAGTTCGTCATATGATGCATGTAGCGACTTTTTGACTTTTCCGGTAAAATGTTCTCCGAAGCATTTTGTAATTAATAATAATTTTGTGCAATTATACTGAGTTCCGGTGGTGTTCATTCAAAAAAACTAAGGTCGCAATTACTCATTTTGTGCAACAAACAAATAAACTCGCAAAGAAAATTTATATAAAAAGGCGCCAACCGTAGATTTTTTTTTCTTTTTTCTTTTCGCTCCTTTCGAAACAGGCTATAGTACCAAGACCATACCGCCTAGTCTTACGTTTTGTTTTTTCTCTTGAGTTGGGTTTTTTTAAATTTACGTCTTTCGTAATTTTTCTTTGGGTGAAATTTATATCAATAATTGAGCCAACCGTATAATATAAGCAGAGATTTTTTTTTTCTTCACCCATTCTGGAAGGCAAAGGGAACTATACCCATACAGCCAAGTCTTCAGTAGATTTTTTTTATTTATATGAATTGAAAATGAAATTTAATGATATGAAATGAAATGAAACCTAACATAACTCATTCAATCAAATCATTAAATCTGTTAATGAAACAAATTAGTAGCTTCTTTTTAGAAATAATACGTATTTGCATGAATCATAAAAACTTCGATGATTTTTTTTTGTAAAAACTTCATGGTTGATTTTTCTTTTTAGACATTATTTTGACAGTTGGGAAAGAAAAAGCACTAGTGCGGGAATGGTAAAAAAAAAGCACGCGTGTGTAATAGCCCACATCCCGAACGCTATACGTCCCTGCAATACGCCACTTTTTGAGCAACTGTATTAAAAAATATATTTCATAAAAGGACTGACGAGTACACTCATTAGATTAGTTGCGGCAAGATTTGATGTCACTTGGTCGCTAGATTGGAAGCTCTAGTCCAAATAGATTTGATTTGAGAAGAAGATTCAGAAAAGAGCTGATGATCTTTAAACGGTTGAACAGATTTTATTTTAAATCATTGTTATGAATACTTTTAATCAAGTCATTTCACAAACATCAAAAAACCTAAAGCACACAAGTGTGAGTGATCACCAGTGCATTATACTGCGTTTTGACGTAGGATTTATTTAGTCAACACTCACATAGACTCAAAACCAGAACCAGAGACAGAGCCAGACAGAGCTCATGGTAGGCCTTCTGATAACAAAGCACACGTTACCAGAGGTAAATGATATTGCGTCAGGTGTAAAAAATTTGGACACGATAAAAATTAGGTTGACAGATGAAGCCGATTTCGATAATCAATCAATTAACTAAACAGCAAGGAACTTCCGACCCTCTGTTAGGTTTTACTTAGCCTGAACTTTTACGAGGCTGAAATCGATAGCACTAAGTTTATAAACAGAACATCAACAAAGCAAAGAACTAATTCATAATAGCGAATCACCTTTGTGTACTTTTACTGACGTCATCACTTTTTCCACTCTACTTTTATTTATGGTAGCTCATTACTTGAACTATTCTAATAACGATAACAGAAAAATGACATGATAATATGATGGTTGTTCAACTTGTAAGCTTAATGGCCCGAACACACCTAGTTCGCTGGCGGTAGCGATCAGTGAAACGCTGTCAAATATCGCTGTCAGATTTGAGATTTGACAGCGATATTTGACAGTGTTTCACTGATCGCTACCGCCAGCGAACTAGGTGTGCGCAGGCCTTAAAAGTATGTGACTACGAAATGAAATATGTTCTGCGATATTATTTTCATTAAAAAAATCCAGTTCTTAGTTAAAAGTCGAAGCAACAGTAAACTTTTTTTTTCGGTTTATTCAAATAATGTCTGATTATGACCGCCAAAGTGCAGTGGTGCAGAAGTATAGAAACTTTGTATCTAAAACCTATTTCAATCTTTCGCTGCTTGATTGAGGAAATTGGGAACAGTAAACGAAAATGTAGTTCAATTTACAAATTTTCGATTGCTTTTTGTAAGTAAATTTAATACTATGTAAACTGATGAGCAAACCCAGTTTTTAGTTTTCCAATAGCTTTGATTGTATCTGAAAAAAATGTGTTGTTTGGCCACTAAAAGGCGTCTGCCATGACTTAAAACCATCACACACCGACCGAATGAAAAATCAAAAGTTAAATATCTTCAAAAAAACAAGGATTAAAATAAGTGAAGATCGCAAGATATCAAGAGTGGATCAAAATCAAAAATATTTTTATTGTTGTTTTTATTTATTAAATCTGGTTAGGATCTCTTCAGTAAAGTTATAATAACCTGAATAGGTGAAGATCGCAAGATATTGTTACGTGTTAGGGTTCGAAGGATTTAGAGAGAAAGACCTGCTGACTCTTTAAAAGACTTTATTCACTAGCACTAGGTCCAACACAGAGCACTAGGTTCAACACTGAGCACTAGGTAACACAAAACACTAGGACCAACACAATGCACTAGGTCAAACACAAAGCACTAGTTCCAAACACAAAGCACTAAGTCCAAACACTAAGCACTAACGATGTCCTAGGTCGCAGCCAAGTCGTAGGTTTCACTGGTATCACTCTTGATCACTAGTTTTCACCAACAAGTCGCCTCGGAGGTAGCTCAAACCGAACTGCTCCGTTCGCCTCCCTGCGGCTATTTATATGGGCCGCGACGAGTCCCAGACCATTCGAGAAAGTTCCTTTCTCGAACTTACCCGACTCGCGCGACCGTGATCGACCGGGTTGGATAATTCTGGAGAGTTCGCGCATGTACCCGAGACCACTAACGCCATCTAGTATCAAGTAGGGGAGATTTCATGTTATCTCTGTTCTTTGAGTAGTTTTACTAGTGGACGCTAGATGGCGCTAGTTTCTTTGTGCTTTGTGTGTTTGTAACACTACTCCCCTCTTAGAGATGCTCGTCCCGAGCATCGTTGTTACTGCCATGGTAACGCGCCAGTCGGTCTATGTGTACCACTTTAAATGTCCCTCTTGGTTGCTTCTGAATCCTATAAGTCACATCATTCAGTCGGGTAACCACTTTGTATGGACCGTCCCACTTGGTCTGCAATTTTGGAGATTTCCCCTTCCGGCGAGTTGGGTTATGCAGCCATACTAGCGACCCTTCCTCAAAGCCGCTCGTGTTCGCTTTCCGGTCGTATCTGGTTTTCATGTTCTCACTTGACTGTAACCCATTTTCCCGAACCAAGGCGTGTATATAGCGCATCTTTTCCCTTAAATCGCAGACATAGTCTTGTACGGTCTTTGGTCCCTCCGGTGACCCTCCTGTCAATAGGTCTACTGGTATTCTTAGTTCTCTACCGTAATTGACATACGCCGGGGTAGTTTTTATGCTCTCATGCTCCGCGGTTCGGTACGAAAGAAGGAATAGTGGTATATACTTGTCCCAATCCTTTTGTTTGTCGTCTACCAATTTCGCCAAATGTCTCTCAAGGGTCTGGTTAAATCTCTCAACCATTCCATCAGACCGTGGATGGTACGCGGTGGTCCTCGTCTTATGCATGCCCAAAATTCTGCACACTTCCTGGAATACCTGCGATTCGAAGTTCCTTCCCTGATCAGAATGGATTTCCAGAGGCACACCAAAGCGACATATCACTTCTTCGACTAACTTAGAAGCGACTGTTGTAGCTTCTTGGTTTGGTATGGCGAACACTTCAGGCCATTTGGAGAAGTAGTCCATGACAACCATGAAATACTTGTTTCCCGAATCCGTTACAGGAAAGGGCCCAGCTATGTCAACTGCAATCCGTTCCCACGGTGCACCGACGTTATACAACCGCAGGTTTCCACGGCTCCTTGTCTGTGGTCCTTTTACAGCAGCGCAAGTAGTACATTTGCGGCACCAATCCTGTACATCATCTCGACAATGCAACCAGTAGAAGCGTTCTCGTACTTTTGTTAACGTTCTCTTGACACCCAGATGACCTCCTGATACGCCATCATGTGTTTCCCGGAGAACATCTGGTACTCTCGTTCTTGGGACAATTATCTGAAGATGGAACTCTCTGCCGTTAGTCTTTTCCCATTTCCGGTAGAGTATTCCGTTTTGAAGTATCAGACTGTCCCATTGCGCCCAGTACGCCTTAGTGACAGCGCCAGTGGGTGCAACCTCACTCCAGATTGGTTTAACGTCACCCCGTTTCTTCCATGTGATGATGTGCTGAAGGTCGTCATCTCTTTCCTGAGCCTCCCTCATAGCATCATTCTCCCAGAGACCCAAAGGACTTGTTCTTGTTAGCTTTAATGTTACTTCATTAGATTCCTGCTTAACACAATGTTTGCAGTCCTCCGAACATGGCCTTCGTGAGAGTGCGTCGGCATTCCCATGCGTCTTTCCGCTGCGGTGTTCCGTCTTGAAGTCATATTCCTGGAGCTGTTCAATCCACCGAGCTACTTGACCTTCCGGGTTCCTGAATTGCAGCAACCACTTCAAGGCTGCGTGATCAGTTCGCAGTAAAAACTGTCTGCCGATAAGATATTTGCTGAAATGTTGTAGCGTCTTTACAACAGCCAGAAGTTCTCTTCTTGTCACACAGTAGTTTCTTTCTGGCTTGGATAAAGATTTGCTGAAATATGCAATAACAACCTCTTTTTCACCCTGTTTTTGCGATAGCACCCCTCCAATGGCCGTGTTGCTTGCATCCGTGTCGACTATAAACTGACCCTCAGTTTGTGGATACCCCAGGATTGGTGTTTCACACAGATGTTTCTTCAGTTTCTGAAAAGAATTTTCACAAGTCTCATCCCAACTAAATTGCCGTTTATCTTCTGTCAGCCGATGTAATGGCTTGGCTATCTCTGAGAATCCCTTAACAAAACGCCTGTAGTATGAGCATAGGCCGAGGAATGCCCGCACTTCAGTTTTGTCCTTAGGGGTAGGCCATTTTTGGACTGCTTCCAGTTTCTCCGGATCTGTTTGGATTCCATCGCTGGAGATAACATGGCCGAGATAATCAACCTTACTCCTGAATAGACGACACTTTTTCGGGTTCAACTTTAATTTGGCCCCCTCTATTTTGGCGAAAACTCGCTCCAAGTTTCGCAAATGGTCCTCGAAATCACGACCGACAATGATGACGTCATCTAAGTAGACTAAGCAAGCCTCTCCAACTAAGCCAGCCAGTACGCACTCCATGAGTCGCTCAAATGTGGCAGGTGCGTTGCACAATCCGAAGGGCATGACGTTAAATTGCCATAAACCTTTACCAGTCGAGAAAGCTGTCTTCTCCTTGTCCTTTGGATGAATTTCCACCTGCCAGTATCCAGATTTCAGGTCTAAGGTCGAGAACCATTTCATGCCACCCAAGGTATCCAAAGTGTCGTCGATTCGAGGTAACGGGTAACTGTCTTTCTTAGTGACATCATTGAGACGCCTATAGTCCACACAAAATCTCGTGCTACCATCTTTCTTCTTCACTAATACAACAGGTGAGCACCACGGACTTGCAGACGGTTCAATAATCTTATTCTTTCTCATTTCCTCAAAAAGGCCTTCAACTTCTTTTTCCTTTGCAATTGGTATCCGTCTTGCTCGTTGACGAATTGGTCTCTCGCTTCCGGTATCTATCCTGTGCTGAACCAACGACGTTCTTCCAAGGTCTCCTTCTTGACTGGAGAAAATATTCGCGTATCGCTGTAAAAACTTCTTGGCTTTCATGCTCTGCGAATAAGTCAGATTACTCTTGCAGTCATCAAGTAGCTCTGTCACTGTTCCATAGTTGTTGCTGTTTGCTGAGTCTGCGCCCGTCATCGAACTACACTTTTTCATCCAGACAACTTGCTCACACTTCCCAATGACGTCACCTTCTTTCAAGCGGATCTCGCGATCACCAAGATTCAAAACCTTGACCGCAGCATTACCGTTTCCACTAACAAGGGTTCTCGCCGTCATCAGTTTTTGCGCCGAAGCCTTGGTAGGTGTGTCTTCGATCAACACGCATCTGTTTGATTTTCCATTTCCAGCTGGTGGCAATCTCACCAGCACCCGAGCCTCCGCTCGTCCAGGTATAACGACTTCCTTTACACAAGCGACTTTCCCGCAGGCGCCTCCAAGAATGAAGATTTCTTCTTCACCACACTTGAAAACTCCATCAGCGACATCAACTCTGCAGTTGTGTTTCTTCATGAAATCCAAACCCAAGATGCAATCATCCATAATCTCAGCCACGATAACGTTATGAGAGTATGAGGACCCCCCTACATACATCGTAACTGACATTTCTCCCTGGACGGGTATTGGCTGACCAGAGGCAGTAAGAAGCCGACAGTTTATTCTCCTCTGGTGTCCTCTTGCGGCTTTCACCAGATTTGGGTTCACTATTGTTCTAGAGGCTCCTGTGTCCAGAGTCATTTTGCAATCTGTCCCGTTAATAGTCCCCTGAATCGCAAGACTATTCCCGCTGCAAGCCTGGGAGATAACAGTTATCGGGGCTTCCTCCGCGTCAGCCAGTACTCGCCCCTTAGTCCTGGCCTTTATTCGTTTCCCTGATCCCAGATATGGGACGAAGCCCCTTGCTTCTTCAGCTCCTCTATTTGTTCTTCGATCTTTTTCATCCTTGCCATCTGGGTCTCCTTCTGCGGGCAGTTGAGCTGAAGATGGCCCCTCTCACCGCACTTGTAGCATCTGGCTCCAGAACTTTTATTCGTAGGAGCCTTAATTTCCTTGACTTCCTCAGAGACCTCGCGGATCTTATGGGTCTGCCGTATGTCGTAGCGTACAGCCTCGACCTCCAAAGCATGCGCCAATGCCTCCTTTAGCGAGGTATGGTGACGAAGCCTCACTGCAGCTCTGACCTCCAGGTCTTTGATTCCGTCGACAAATGCCTGAACAATATTCGTGTCTACCATCTTGGTGTTGGCTCCTGGGTGTGCCTTCCTGACGAGTTTTTCAATTTCCAACGCCCATTGTTGTAGTCCTTCTCCCGAGCGTTGGACTCTGTCGCGCAGTTGGGCACGGAACACGTGCTCCAGGTGTCGTTCCCCGTATCTGGATTCAAGTGCCTCCATCAGGTCTTGGAACCCATTTCCTGTATGTGGCAGTGCTTCCAGGACCGACAAAGGTTGCCCTCTGAGCGCAACAGTGAGAGCAGTCAGGCATTGTTCTTCCGTCCATCCGTTAGCAGTAGCAACAGTCTGGAATTGCTGACGATAAGCGTTCCAAGAAGTAGTGCCGTCGTATGGTGGCACTTTCACTCTTGGTCCTTGCGCCACTCCGGCAGTTCCACTAGACATCGCAACTCCCGTGATTTCAAGGCGCACTACTTTCTTCTGTAGGTCAGTGAGGCCAGTCTTCACATTTTCAACATCCAACCCCAACCCGGTAACTCGTTCTTCCACTATGTCAACATCTTTCCGAAGCTTTATCACCGTGTCACTAACATCATTTATAGCCCAAAGCGCTTTCTCTTGGAGGTCTCTTTGTTGTTCTTGTGATTCTCGAATCGTAGCCAGTTTGCGTTCTTGTGAACCTTTCATCGCCTGTATTTCAGCCCTTTGCAGCTCCATTAATTCAATTAAACTTCCTAATTGAAGAGCCACTTGATGGGCTGTAGAAGCTACGGGCCCTTTGGTGGGCGTGGCTGGGCTGGTGGGCGTGGCAAGGTGGGCGGAGCCAGTGGGCGTGGCCTGAGCCAAAGTGGGCGGAGCCGGAACCATAGTGGGCGGGGCTTGAACCAAAGTGGGCGGGGCCTGAGCCAAAGAGGGCGGAGTCTGATCCGAAGTAGGCGGGGCCTGAACCAAAGTGGGCGGGGCCTGAGCCACAGTGGGCGGAGCTTGAACCAAAGTAGGCGGGGCCTGAGGGGCGTGGTCAGTGGGCGTGGCCTGGTGGGCGGGGCTTGTGGGCGGGCCTTGGCCCACAGTGGGCGGAGCTTGAGCCCCAGTGGGTGTGGCCTCCGCACTTCGTTGTGCCCTTGTCCTGACGCCCTCCTTGAAGTCCTCTCTCGGAGTCAATGGCATCTCCAAATCCCACTTCTGACACCAGTTGTTACGTGTTAGGGTTCGAAGGATTTGGAGAGAAAGACCTGCTGACTCTTTAAAAGACTTTATTCACTAGCACTAGGTCCAACACAGAGCACTAGGTTCAACACTGAGCACTAGGTAACACAAAACACTAGGACCAACACAATGCACTAGGTCAAACACAAAGCACTAGTTCCAAACACAAAGCACTAAGTCCAAACACTAAGCACTAACGATGTCCTAGGTCGCAGCCAAGTCGTAGGTTTCACTGGTATCACTCTTGATCACTAGTTTTCACCAACAAGTCGCCTCGGAGGTAGCTCAAACCGAACTGCTCCGTTCGCCTCCCTGCGGCTATTTATATGGGCCGCGACGAGTCCCAGACCATTCGAGAAAGTTCCTTTCTCGAACTTACCCGACTCGCGCGACCGTGATCGACCGGGTTGGATAATTCTGGAGAGTTCGCGCATGTACCCGAGACCACTAACGCCATCTAGTATCAAGTAGGGGAGATTTCATGTTATCTCTGTTCTTTGAGTAGTTTTACTAGTGGACGCTAGATGGCGCTAGTTTCTTTGTGCTTTGTGTGTTTGTAACAATATCAAGAGTGGATCAAAATCAAAAATATTTTTATTGTTGTTTTTATTTATTAAATCTGGTTAGGATCTCTTCAGTAAAGTTATAATAACCTGTGTTTGAACTTTTGAAGAGTTCTCTCTATTCCGTGGTCTTGATACTTAGGTATTGTTTTACAGTAAATTAAATTTAGATTATGGGTAGGTTGCTAAGTATAGAGAGGGGCTCAAAATCGTTTCTCCTGGAAACTTAGGCAAGGCTGATAATGATGAAACACAAACACCATTAGTACGAGTATTTCCAATGGGTAATACACATAATACACGCCACACATAAGTTCATATTGACCACGGAGCACAAACATAATTACTCGTATGTTCATCCATTCCCCTCAATGATCAGACAAAATACCTATTATCTGCGGTAATGGACCCGCACTTCACTATTTACTGCCACGTGACGAGTAAGCTTAATCAAACACGTGTAAGCTTTATTGGATTTTGTGATGCAATAGTTTTACAATAATTTTATGGGTGGAAAAGGCTCAAAAACGTAAATAACAACAATAGATCTAACAAAAGAACTACCTACCTAGAGTCCCCGCCACGACTGAAGTCTCACGATAAAAGCAACAACAACACAACTTTAAGTAATGTCCCACACCTAAGTAACGCTTGTAAGTAAGCCCAAATGTGTATTCTAAGGATAATTTGGACAATTCAGTCAGCATTACCGTTAAAAAGGAATGCATTTGGCACACTGCTTAAAGTTTCTTACGGCTTAACTTTCAAAAATTTTTAAAATATAGGAGATGCATAAATTGTTGACATCTCTTATTGATATTTGAGTTGGAAGTTAAAACCAACGCTCTAAAAGTAGGTCACTAAAAGCCGGTTTCACGGATTGCTAACCGACTAATTTAATATTTAAATAAAACAATTAATAAATATTGTGGACAATCCACACAACACTATCTAGCTCCAAATTAAGCAGAGCTTGAACTATGAGAGCCTTGCATATAGCTGATGTAATACTTAAGTACTTAACCTATTTTTTTGTAAATACATACTTAACGCATGCAGAATATTATTTAACACCCAGACAGAGACAGTGAGGACAAAAATATTTGTTCTCGGTGGGAATCGAACCCACAGTCTACAGCGTAGTTGACAGAGCTAGTCCCACCCCAACTGAGATGAGTCAATTGTTCATCTCAGATTTTTCAAGCAATTCGATCTCGGTCGGCAGCACCCAGTGTCACGCAAATTGTGTGCGTGTGATAAGAAAGAATATTTAATTCTATTAATTTTGTACTAAAAAAATATCTATTAAAAAATTATTACGCAAATAAAGCAGCGCAGCCCTGTATGAAATTCTTCAAAAATAAAAGCGGCCAAGTGCGAGTTGGACTCGCCCATGAAGGGTTCCGTAGCAACAAGTAACATAATATAAAAGTTCTTGTTGTTCGTCGAAAGGTAAATTGCCGTTTACGATTTAAAACGTATAAAAAAACAAGTACTCGCTAGATCTCGTTCAAACCAAATATCGTTGGAAGTTTTCATAGTAATGTATATCATATATTTTTTTAGTTTTATCATTCTCTTATTTTAGAAGTTAGAGGGGGGGACCAACATTTTACCACTTTGGAAGTGTCTCTCGCGCAAACTATTTAGTTGAGAAATAAACTAAGTTAGAAACCTCAATATAATTTTTGAAGACATATTCATAGATACCCCACTCATACGGGTTTGATAAAAAAAAATTTTGAGTTTCTGTTTCAAGTATATGGGGTTCTACTTTTTTGTAAAAATCTTAATGCGGTTAACAAAATACACCTACTCGCTAAGTTTTATCAGTCTAGCTCTTACAGTTTCGGAGAAAAATGGCTGTGACATACGGACGGACAGACAGACAGACAGACATGACGAATCTTAAGGTAACTATAAGGGTTCCGTTTTGCCATTTGGCTACGGAACCCTAAAAAAACAGCGTATCGCGCGGCAGTGCTGCTTGCTACCGAGATCGGAATTCACACAGGCGACTCTCCATACAAACGTATGACCCTCATAATATGATTTATATGAAATATGAATTGGAGGTGATATTTTCTTTATCAATAGGTTTCTGAAAAAAAATGAAAACATACGAGCACGTATATAGCAGATTTGGATTTTATGAGACAAAATGGTTACTCTAGAGGCATTATCCAGGGAGGAAATAGGGGACTACGTTTGTATGGAGAGTCGCCTGTGTGATTCCCTCTTAAGCAACTGTTTAATATATGTTTGGTCGATTACCAATTTATGAAACTGGCCCTAACTATTCTATTATACTAAATTGAGTTAATCAACTTTTCCATCCACAACCAGCAAATTAAACGGTATCTCTGATGAGCCCAGCTTAGCGCCGCTAGTAATTAAGATATCGATAGCACAGAGTTCCGCTTTGTAATCTGCGTCCATTTCAGAATTTTCCGAACTAATTTATGCTATCATCAGAATTTAAGTCCTTCTCTTTAAATTAATTATTACTGCAAACGAATCACTTTACGTTAGAACAAACTTCCATACTTATAAAAGTTACGTTACCGCCACGTGAACCCATCATCTCAGCTCGGTATCACCCACTGCTGAGTAAAAGGCCTTCTTCATTTTCTGCCAGCCCTCCTCTGTCTTGTGCGTCTCTTATTCTGGTGGTTCCTGCTACTTTTACCATGTCGTCGACCCATCGCGCTTTTTTTTTTGGTACATGTACACCCTTTGCTAAGAAATCCCAATATTTATTTTATGAATAAGAATTGTCTGTTCCTCAATAAATGATACAAAGTATTTCTCCTATCTTACCTAGAAATGTCGAAACACAAACGTTTATGAACAAGACAGCTACGATGCACGTGTTCGTATTGTCTTTTTTAGTTTTGTTTTTTAGTTAGAATTCTTTACTGAATAAATATAAAATACATAAAATACCTATAAACCAGTAAGACCTTATTAATAATAAATAAATATTGTGGACAACTCACACAACACTATCTAGTCCCAAACTAAGCAGAGCTTTTATGATGATAACAAGACAGCTGATATAATATGTACTTGTAATACTTTTTTGTTAATGCAAACTTAGAAAACAATATTACACCCAGAGGAGGCACAGCAGTGGTGCACACAAATAAATAAATAATAAATAAATATAATAGATATTTTAGACAATCCACACAACACTATCTGACCCCAAACTAAGCAGAGCTTGTACTATGGGAACCAGATATACAGATAGCTGATATACTACTTATATAATTATATTTTTTGTAAATACATACTTAGAATACAATATAACACCCCGACATAGAACAAACATCTGCGTTCACCTCACAAATATTTGTTCTCGGTGGGGATCAAACCCACAACCTACGGCGCAGAAGGCAGAACTTCTACCAACTGAGCTGAGAGACCAGTCCAAATAAGATAGATAGACTTTTTTTGCTAACTTTTAGTTACCTACTGCAGGTTGTGGCACTCGAAACTCGGCTATCTGCACTCATAATAATTGCATAACTATTCAGACAAGTTCCCAAGTCTCGACTCTAAAATAAAAAGCTTATTAATAAAATATAAAAGTTCTAAAACTTCCGGGACTAAGGCATAGAGTTCACTGACGAATTTACGGATGAAACTCGCTTTTTCCATCGCTAATTTGTTTTATGGAACTAGTGAGGTTTTTCTCATTAGTTCCATGGATCATGGGAATCATCATACTCACTTGTTCTATGGAACATGGGACTTGAATATTACTGATTAAGTCTAGGAGTGCAAAGTGAACGTATCGCGCAGTTCAATAATTCATTATTTGACAGGTTGCCTATTTCTGTAGCTACCAGTTACGTAACAGTTCTATTTTCGAACCCATAAGTGCATTTCAAATACATTGCTCCAAATACGACACGCTAAATTATCTTTGCTGCCACATTTGCAGCGATGTTTAGTGAAATATAAATAGTGGTCGCACGCTACTGAAAAGGCACTGACGGTTTTCAGTTTGAAAGTCTACAATAAATCACCAAGAAACAATAAACACATAATTTTGTTTTAGTATCTAAGGCAGCGAGTACACTGACGAATTCACGGCTCGAGTGGTATTCGTAGCCAGCGCAGTTCGTTCAATAATTCAGCAACCGTTGGAGTAACTGTCGTTAGTTTGAGAGGCTAGACAGCGATATTGCTGGCACGAAGAATTTAGTTTAACTTAAACGTTCATCACAAAATAAATATTTATCATTTAATTTAAAACCAAATAGATAGATAACACTTTATTGTACACCACAAGAATAGGACATTACACATTTAACGAAAATACTTAAACTAAAGCGAAGTACAATGGGCGCTTCTTATCGCTATGAGCGATCGCTTCCAGACAACCTTTGGATGGACAGGACAAATAATATATGTATAACGCTTATTTCAACATTATCATATTATATGGTTTGACCAAATCCAAGGGCAATTCTTTGAGACAAATCATACTATTTTACGAATAAAAGTACCTTAGTACTTGCCTTTCTTTTTTTTTCACATGCGTATTTTCTGTAGTTACGTTAAATTTAAAGCACCTACACTTGTGTTTCTTTGTTATTTTCACATGCATATTTCCTGTAGTTACGTTAAATTGCTATAACAAACACAAGAACTTGGCTTAAATTATTTGTCAGAGCGACGACTAATGAGCGTACAACAGGTGCGTGTAAGTCGCTTGTGAAAACTCCCCTAAATAACAGTAATGTATGGGAATAGGAAATGAGTTGCAAGCAACAATAAAAAAATTACTGCTAGGCGGGCTTAACATCGAAAAAGCACCTCATAGCAAGTTATGCGTCAGATAAAAAAAAATCCGTTTCTGTACTTTACACTTAAAAATAAAGACTCAAATAAATATTTTTAACGCGATTCAGAGGTAAAACCGTCCTATTACTAAGATAAATATTAATTCATAATTTTCAGTTTTTTAAATAAAATTCATTATTTCATCATTTATTGTGTCATTTGTTGTTGTACTGAATGGCACAAATAAATAATTAATCCTTCAGATCCTGGTAAGGATAATGAGACAAACATTCAAATTGTTTTACATCATACATGCTCAGTAAATAGGATTTACTTTAGCACAAAGAGGCTGTGAAAGTAGGCGTGTGCAGCCCAGTGCATTGTAAATGCGTTCCATTTTCAAATCACTTTTACCGTCACACTATGCTTGATACGTAATGGTTCATTAAAGTTCAAGAGCTATGCAAACCTCCTTGGTGATGGTTCATTACAGTTCAAGAGCTATGCAAACCTCCTTGGTGAAACAATCTCTTTTCTTACAAAATGATATGAAAACTTTTTACTGAAAAGATATAGTAGCTCACAGATGTGTGCATAAGTGTGCGTCTACGACTGTTTTAGCAGATACCTACCGGTACAAATATTTTACTATTAATTTATATAAAATTAATAGTATAATTATAATAATACTTATATTATTATTGTAATTTTATTTTTGTCAAATTAAAATTACATTTCGTCATACCCGTATAAATGTTGTGTTATTGTTGTATTGTAAGCCTATTTCTGCCGAAAAGCAGCATTGCTGTGTTTCGAGTTGAAGGGTATGGGTGCCGGTGAAATCACTGACACGTGAGGCTGAACATCCGTATGCCTCAAGTTGATGGTCGTTGGGCAGTGCATTGTAGGGCACGTTCCTGACGTGATTGACCTACGAGGTAATGCTTTGCTATAGGCAATGGTTACCACTTAACATCAGGTGGGCCATATGTTTGTTCCATCAGCTAGTTAAAAATTTACCTCGCATGAATGATGTAAAGTAGAATGCTTACCTCGGTCATAAGTAGCTATTGCACCCTCGAACTATATTTGCCCTCGCTCGCTTTGCTCGCTCGGGCATCTAAATATCTCGGGTACACTCGATCCATTAGCGCCCTTTGCGAGCTGCGCTCGCACGGGCGCCAAAAAGGATCTTGTTCTGCAAAAGCTCACTTACTGCCCTTGTATAACAATCTACTATTAAAAGGGGTGAAAATCACGTTCAAAGATTCATTACATGGATCCAACCAAGCTAATAAATGCCAGTAAAAATGCTTGTTTTTTTTTTCATTGTTTTTTCTTCACTTTACACTACCTGTGATGTCATAATACCAAATTACCTCATCAAAAAAACCCAATGCTAAGGCATGTTTTTCCACGTCGTGTATTATGCTTTATTAAGGTCTGTGCACATTATACGTCCAATTAGCACAGCGTGCGCCTGTCAGTTGACTGTATTTAGGTGGTGCAGTACCAGCTGTAGAGGTTCTATGCTCTATTAAGAACTAAAGCCTTGTAATAAATTGAGAATGTGACTAACAGAGCTCCGTGCTTTTCTAAGATATGTGGACCGAAACTAGATGAAAAAAATATGCTCTCAACTTAATTTCAAGCTTTGAGGTGGTCATTTTTTTTTTGACCTGATTGAATGCTGACTGTAGCAAGACAGTTGGCATCAAAAGTAAATTAGTTATTTCATGTTTAAAACGTAGGTATAGGTACCCTTTGTTCCTAGTTTTGTTAAAGCAATTCCGGTTTGCAAATAGTTATAGTGTGGTTCAAAGTGGATCTCCGAATAAAGTTATAGAGCTCGTTTAAAAAATATTTGAATTGAAATACTTATCTACTTTTGGACCTGACTGTACAATATTAATAAAGTGGTGTCTCACCTACTCAGTTACGGCAAATGATAATAGCTACCGTTATATACCGGAGCGTCAGCCTTCAACAATGCATGTTATGGTCAAATCGAAATCAAAATGTATTTATTCAGTTATATCACAAGGATAACTTTGAAACGCCTTAAAGCTAGATGAGTCTAGGTGCCAGTTCCACGCAACCAAGCCTAAAACAGGCAATAAGCTACGGCTTGGTCCCTACCGTTTTGGCATGCTCTTTTTACAGAACATAAATAAAAAAGCACTGAAGTTCCAGTTCCATTGGTAAAAATAAACAATCTACAGTTCTCTAGTGTTAAACAGACTAAACAATCTACAGTTCCCTAGTCTTATAGACAGACAGATATCATTATGAGATCTACATATTCCCAGTCTCCCGTTAGCAAATTTATTCGCGTTTGGCAGCCATCAAGTAGTAAGCACTTCATTTCCCGTCCGTTTATCCCGAAGTGGAGACGGAACGGGACATTTAGTCCGAATGAGTACGTTCTCTTATCTATCTCTTATACGTACAGACAGCGCCTTTGTAGACAAAATAGAATAGATAGGACACTCAGTACTATAGAGATCTTTCAAACTACGAGAGCTTTGTTTCACGGCAACTATTGAACAACAGCTGGAACGTAAGGAAGTTTAAAAAACTCGAATAACCGGAATTCTTTTTTTTTCTTCATCGTCGACTGAACGCCAAAAACAGAAACCTAATTCTTGTGTTTTGATTTGATTTGAAAGAATGAAAGAAAAATCATTTATTCATCAGATCCACTTTTATGCGAGTTTGCTGGTTGAAGCAAAATATTCTTATTTTAGGTATTTACTTTATCATACTCTAGCTATTGGCAAGGCTTTTTTTATACAACTAGATGATGGAACAAGCATATGGCCCACCTGATGTTGTGGTAACTATCGCCTAAAACAAAAAATTGCCTCGTAGGTCACGCTCGTCAAGAACGTGTCCGAAGATGTACATCCCTGCGTCCATCAACTTGAGGCATACAGATGTTCAGGCTCGCGTGCCAGTTATTTCACCGGCACTCACACCCTGCAAGCCGAAACACAGCAATGCTGCTTCACGGCAGAAATAGGCATGGTGGAGGTATGAAGCTAGATGAAACCTTCAGCTGCACAATAGAGAATCTAATTGGTAGAATTCCTTTTAGTAGATTTGGTTTTACAGCCCACTAGCTTTTACCATAAAGTTTCTTACGTGATATAAAAGTTCTAAAGTGCAGTTTTGGAAAGCTTTTTCAAAACAGCTTACCGCTCTCGTACCTATATAAACGTTAAATGGTACGAGCACTGGTGGCCTAAGGTCGTGGGTTCAAATCCAGTCGTGTACCAATGAGTTTTTCTGTCCAAAAAAGTATATCTATATGTACTATGCCAGTACTCTCAAAGGCGAAAAAAAATATCGTTAGGAAAACTGCATGTCGTAGAACTTAAAAGTTCGACAACATGTGTTACTTAAAATTCTTTCACACACTGGTTTGCAAGAACTAATGACACGATGAAAAGAAGAATCACATTAAATTGTTCGCTAGTATTTTTAAAACACCTTTTGGGCTAAGAGGGCCCCAGAGATCCCAATAAATGCGACGTGGAAGACCCAGAATGAGATGGCGGGACAAACTTGACTCTGAGCTTGACGCGCACCTTAGATCATGGCCTGTCACTGCGTTAAGTTGCGAAGAGTGGAATGACTCCCCTCTTTCCGCTCTTCGCGACTTAACGCAGTGGGCCAGAGGCAGAGAGCAGGCAGGCAGCAGAGGCCTTATTGCCCTGCAGTACGACAACAATGAATTAATGTTAAAGAATATTATAGACAATCCACACAACACTATCTAGCCCCAAACTAAGCAGAGCTTGTACTATGGGAACCAGACAGCTGATATAATACTTAAATACATTTTTTTTTGTAAATACATACTTCTAATACAATTATAACACCCAGACAGAGAACAAACATCTGTGTTCACCACATAAGTAATATTTGTTCTAGGTGGGGATCGAACCCACGACCTACGGCTCAGAAAGCAGAGCTACCAACTGAGCTGAGAAGCCAGTCACAATGGCTGAATAATAATTAAAAAAATGAAATGTAAAAAATAAACATAAAACAGTTGGGCTACCGTAGATCGTAGCATAGGAATTAGGATATAATTTCCAGCCTAGTTCCCCAAGCAAGTTGTTGACACGATATCTGTTCAGTTGCATTCCCACCGCGCGGTCGGGTGCGACGCTAATTTGACACGTGATCACTAATGCAGGGCATTCGGGTTACAGGATTACATTCGTGTGACTAACCTCATTATAATTCAAATTCCATTCCATTTAGTCTATGGAATGTGGACTAAACGCGCTAATAGGAAATTAATCTTATAAAAATCCGCTTATCATTACCTCTCACTTTACAATATTGTGAAGAGCAGTGTGCGAGCGAGAGGTGATGATTTGAGACGTCACCTTTACGTGATTCGTTTTTTTATTGACGTTTGCCCAGGGATCACTTTGAAACGTCTTAAAGCTAGGTGAATCTAGGTGTCAGTTCCAGGCGACCAAGCGTAGAACCAATACCACAACTCGAAAAAAAGCTTGTCTTTTTATTACTGGACCCTTTCTATCGTGGTATTCCCAGTCGTACGGAAACAGCTATTTATAGTGACATACGTACTTCTTACTAAATCGCGGGATTCTTTACGATGTTTTCCTGTACCGTTTGAAAAAGAAAAATTATTACAGCCAAGACAAAATTTTCACCAGGCTTAGGTGGCCTAGGAACCCAACAGCCTTAGTTTAGTTGGAAACCGTTGAATAGTTAAGTACATATTGTAATCTGCTCGTAACAATCGCAGTAACTTCTGACAGCTGTAATTTGTTTGGAGAGGCTGCTAGCTGGCAGACGCTGGCATGTGGCTAAACTTATGTCATGAATACCATAGTTGGTTAGATGTGTTGCATTGTTAATTGAATTACAGGAACGAAGTTTTTTAATAGACCCAATAGTTCAAAGTAATTGACTACCTTCACAGCTCAGTTGGCCTACCACAAGCTCTCTCTGGCTCTGTCTCTGGTTTTGAGTATGTGTGAGTGCTCACCAGTGTATGTGACGTTTTGACGTAGGATTTTGTTTAGACAACACTCACACAGACTCAAACCCAGAGCCAGACAGAGCATGTGGTAGGCCTACAATTTGTACCACTGCCTTCTGCGCTGACGATTTTGGGGTTGATTCTCAGCTAGGAAGATAGATGCTTGTTTTATTTCTGTGCGTTTTAAAAGTATAAAATATTATTTTTTTTACGAATTTTCTACTAATTACTCTAAATCAAATCTGTAATTGCAAAAATTAAATCTGTATTTCTAGCGACGTACACGTTTCTAGTAGCTACGTAAGGTAAGTACCCATTTCTTTCGTAACCCTTGCGTAGCACTTGTGTAGCAAGAAATATTTGGCAAGGCATTTGTCGTAGCATTTTCGTAGCCTTGCACTACGCCGCCGTAGCGCATAGTGTAGCACTAACCATTAAATATCTTCAAGCCACTATCTTAAATTTTTGAAAACTTTTTGACATAAAGCCTTGAAAAACCTTGCGCACACTAGATCACCTGCGATGGCGATAAGTGTATCGCTGTCAAATATCGCACTGCCAAAGTTCGCAGCAGAATTATTTTATTCAGAATAATGGTAGTATTTTAGTATTTAATCACGGTACCTAATTCTCCAAATTCCCCAAAGCTCCCGAGTCCAGAATATAATTAGGTAAAGGTCGCGGGTGCACCTGCTATTTAACATTATTTTAATTCCCAAATCCCCACTTGCCCTTCACATAATCTCTTTTAATAAATCTTGGAGCTGTACTAGACTTCAAAGGGGTTGTTAAAACAAAATTAAATAAATGAATTAAAAAAAAGCAGCCAAGTGCGAGTCGGACTCGCCCATGAAGGGTTCCGTATTAGTATCAAAATTGCGGTTTACGATTTATGACGTATAAAAAAAAACTACTGACTAGATCTCGTTCAAACTAAATATCGTTGAAAGTTTGCATTGTAATGTACAACATATATTTTTTTTAGTTTTATCATTCTCTTATTTTAGAAGTTAGAGGGGGGGGACCAACTTTTTTTCACTTTGGAGGTGTCTCTCGCACAAACTATTCAGTTTAGAAAAAAACGATATTAGAAACCTCAACATCATTTTTGAAGACCTATTCATAGATACCCCACACGTATGGGTCCAATGAAAAAAAAAATTTTGAGTTTCAGTTTCAAGTATGGGGACCCCCAAAATTTATTGTTTTTTTTTCTATTTTTGTGTCAAAATCTTAATGCGGTTTATAGAATACATCTACTTGCCAAGTTTCATTAGTCTAGCTCTTACGGTTTCGGAGAAAAATGGCTGTGACATACGGACGGACGGACAGACAGACAGACAGACAGACAGACATGACGAATCTATAAGAGTTCCGTTTTTGCCATTTGGCTACGGAACCCTAAAAACAGAAACCGTATAAGGAATTTTATAAAAAAAAAAACTAGTTTCGTCTCTTCTTCAGCTACAAAACCTCAAATACGCAGAGAGATTACTGTTTTGTACCTATACAATCTTTAGAACGTAAGGTCTAGTTGTATGTAACTTTCTGGGCATACATATAGAGTTACAAGAAAATTGTACAATTTTATCTTGAAATAAATGTGTATTTTTGTTATTTACAACAGAATATACATTAAATGTATACAAAAAAATAATAATAACGTTTTATGTTTATTCCGAATTTGCAAACCGAAGTGATTTATTGTGAGTATGGTCATTGTATTGTGGCAAACTGTACCAATTTAAAGGGACGTCTATGCCTTAAGAGCCTATTGAATTATATTTTCAGCTTCCGATATCGGCTATTGACACGTAAAACTCGTTTATGTCGGCAATACGTCACGTTATCACCATAAAAGAGTTACGAGCGGCTCGCACTCCGAACCACCCAAACTATGTCCATCTCGTTGCGATATTTAAAGTTTTATTTTACTGTTTGGCGTGAATGTGTACGGGATTTTATATACTGACGAATGCACTTAGGTTATTTTTCTAGTAGCCTTGAATAAACCCTGCTATACAGCCATAAATAATTTTGAGCCTTCTTCAGTCACTGACTGCCCGCGATCTTTACTATGTCGTCGATGGATTGGGGAAGAGTCCTCTCTTCGTCTTCCGGACCGTGGAGTTCAACAACTTTTATGACCAGTGGTTATCGGCTTTACCGCCCCGGAACATTTACAAGCTCAGAGCATCACTGATATATGTTATAAGATATAACAGGCTTTTAATTTATTTGAACCGAAGTTTCATAGACTGTTTCGGTCGGTGCTAAATAATTTTCGTACGGACCCCTAAACACGTAGTCCACAATGACAAACAACAGCGCTATGCGTGCGGCATTAAAAAGCCTTAAAAATCCAATCCTTTTATCCCTGAAAGCCACCAAACCCATGGACTGGGTTTTCGCTGTTTTTTTTTGACATTTTACTGTTTGGCGTGAATGTGTACGGGATTTTATATACTGACGAATGCACTTAGGTTATTTTTCTAGTAGCCTTGAATAAACCCTGCTATACAGCCATAAATAATTTTGAGCCTTCTTCAGTCACTGACTGCCCGCGATCTTTACTATGTCGTCGATGGATTGGGGAAGAGTCCTCTCTTCGTCTTCCGGACCGTGGAGTTCAACAACTTTTATGACCAGTGGTTATCGGCTTTACCGCCCCGGAACATTTACAAGCTCAGAGCATCACTGATATATGTTATAAGATATAACAGGCTTTTAATTTATTTGAACCGAAGTTTCATAGACTGTTTCGGTCGGTGCTAAATAATTTTCGTACGGACCCCTAAACACGTAGTCCACAATGACAAACAACAGCGCTATGCGTGCGGCATTAAAAAGCCTTAAAAATCCAATCCTTTTATCCCTGAAAGCCACCAAACCCATGGACTGGGTTTTCGCTGTTTTTTTTTGACATTTTCATTTACAGCCATTTCTATTTAGCAAGGTAGCTATTAGCCTAATTGTTCATGCTTTTTTTAGTCTCCCACTGCTGGACAAAGAATGTGAATGTGCAGACAAAAAATGTTCGACCTACCTGACGAAGAATAAGTTGAGTGAGTAGGGATTGGGCTCATTCTGTGTGGTTGCCGGTTGCGTGTTGTTGTAGTAGAGCTTCGCATGAGAGACGGCCGCAACCGCAGCCAGCCGCTTCGAGGAGCCCATGGCCCAGCTGAGCGGGCTGCGCTGAGCGCCCGCGCCGCTGGCCAGACTCACCGCCAGCAAGCAACGAGCCACCGCCCCGAGCGGCGCTGCCCCAATAAATACTCTTTCTATCACGAAACGTTTTCTAACCAATTTCTTTTTTTAATTTAAACGTGTCAGCCAGTGCGTTCGACAGCCGCTGTCGCTGGTCGCGTTCCTTTTTCAAAACAGTTTATTATTGCAACTTTTTCGTTTAGCACTCAACGTTTTCAGCCAGTGATACGTGAGTTCCTTTTTCAATTCTTTTTTTAGGTATGACTTTTTATTTATAAGTGTCTTTTTCAATCAGTGAGTGTTTACGCGGTTCGTATCTGAAACAAAAATATTTAATTCAAACATACATCCTTTGTATAGTGGCGGAATGAAAATGTTCGTCGATTTTCAACTTGATTTGTTAAACGTCACGATCACATACTACCTTTTGAAACTGAATAGACAGAATACACCGATAAGTTAACGTCACAAATGAAACTTAACCATTTCGATATTCTTGAGAAAAGTTTGAGGCTCGTTATCCTCAATCAGACAACAAAAGCGATGAAAGCTATTCCAGTTTTATCAGTCCGGAGTTATTTCAATGCAATTAGGATAAAAAGTACTTGTTTTCATTACTTTATTCCTCCTTCCATTCCATTATTTCTCGAATTTAATTAAATAAGTATTTCTAAAAGCATTTCCCCCAATCGTATTTCAATGTCGAATGGTGCGTGATTGAACTGATAAGACTCCCCAAGGGGAAATTGTAACGCGCTCTGGAAGAAAACAATAACTTCAATTAAAGGGATTCAAACAAATTCCTAAGTTTCCAACGGCTTTGCATTCTCTTACAGTATTTTCTGAATCCAAAGTCGATATAGATTGAACGCCGTTCTATCTGATACCCACTGTGCAAGATGCTATCATTGATAGCACTAGAGTTTTTTTTTATTAAAATGTTGAGCAAACTTTTTATTTATCTAGCCAAGTTTTATCAGTGTTTTGAGCCCTCAACTAACTCGTATATTGAAATAATATGATCAATCAAAAAAATAGGTTTATTGCGTAGTTCGAGACTTCTAAAACTAAATATTCCGAGCGGTCGAAACTTCTACTTTGGGAGTCACCTAATCATAAATGCCAGTTTCATGAGTAGCCTGTACTAGTAAAACAAGAGGTACAACAAAAAATTCTCTAGCATTAATAATACGCCAACCCTGCGCTACGTCAAACAGCTTGAAGATAATAGTAAATTCTGAAGACTTCAGACGGCTGAATAAATGATGAAGTAGACTTTTACACAAAAATAAGTGGCCGTCCAAATGGGACTGGTCACGCGATGGCTGCTAGGTAAGAAAATCATGTGAGTAGACAAGGTATTCACATGGTTTTCTGTACGATTGTACCGAATATCAAAGTTTCAAAAGTGTGAACCAAACTAGCGATTATTTGTGTTTTTAAAAATACATTTTTGTCACAAACTGTGATTGATAAGTTCAACGTTCTTCCTTAAATTAGTATTAGGATCAAATATAAATCCGTTATTGGCTTTATGTTAGAAATTTAAGTTTTTACATTGCATATTAAGAGCTGTGGATTTTGTTCTAAAATAAAATAAATAAATAAATAAGCAATTTCGAAAACAATTTTGAAGCCTCCCCACTCGAGGAACCTGCACTGGGAGATCGCTCGTAGAAGGCTCAAAAACGTTCTCCTTGGAATCTCGTTAAATCATCAAACCACAAAAACTAGAAAATTTACTCATGGTAAAGCTACATAAATCTACGATCAACAAAAAAAAAACTATACTTAAATCTTTCGTAGACTCCATCAGCCGCAATCTCGACGGACGTTATAGAATAATTTATGTGGTGTCTTTCTATATTTTAAACTGCCCCTAATTTTAAAATGAACCACGGCTACGGAAAAACAAACATTATGAGTACTGAAAAGAAGGTTGATATTCAATAACTCTTTCAGTATTCCATTAGAGCTGATTTTTTCATCTACTGGTTTTATCCTTCAGATAAAAATATATCCGTCTTTTTTTAAGCCTGTCCACCTACTCCATCCTAGGTAGATTACTAGACCTAGTGTACTTTAAATCTGTGACGAGGTTAATCGCCATATATTTTTGTATAGTTTTCGGTAGGTAAACGAAAATGTAGGTTCATGACTGATATTATTATCTATGCTTGAATAAAACATACGTTTTAGTTAATTTGTAAATAAAATGCTATTAATTTAACATTTTTATGTAGACTTTTAAAACGACAAATACACTTTCCCGATTAATTTATCAAAAACACTTAGGTACTTACCATTATTACACATTCACTACCACACACCGGTTTTTAATCACTAAGTTAGTATTCCACAGAATTACTTAGCTTTGTATAAATACAATTTTAAATTATACTGTCGCGTTGCTAGAAATAATTTTGAAGACTTATTCGTTCGCGAATCCGCAGTAAAAATTAAAATATTTAAAAATAAAGTTCCCGATATTCTCGCGTCGCGTATAACTTCGGCCGTTGGGCGGGCAATCATCCGCCCTGCACGAGAACCGGCGTCGGAATGATAGCTCCCGCCCGCCCTAGCCTACGTTGGTGAGGTGACGTGAACGAAACACGTGCAGAAAAACTTCCCTCTGACATTTAAAGTTGAATTTAATTGGTACGGCTACAGGCGCAGAATACAATAATGGATTTATACGAGTATCTACGGTACTATAGGTTCATTATACAGGGTTATTCATTATTAGCTGCAAATACTCAGGAATTAGGTTCAACAAATAAAATAAAAAATATTTATGAAATGATTTTTTTTAAGTTTTGTTATGAAAATCCCGAGAAAATCGATAAAGGAATCATTGGCGCCTGACCTATTTTGACCTTTGATCCGCGCCCGCGCGCCGTGAGTGACACTCTGCGTTCAGTCACCGCCTGGGTGGGTCATCGTCCTGTTCTCCATGGCAATCATTATGCAATAGCCGTAAAGAACTTAGTAAAAATAAAATTTTGATACAAAAACTTGAAAAATTTTTTGATCAAATTTAAAAAAAATAATTTCATAAATATTTTTTTATTCTATTTGTTGAACCTAATTCCTGAGTATTTGCAGCTAATAATGAATAACCCTGTATACTACTACTTACTTGTTTTATAGGTTCAAATAGAAAGACGAATGTGAATAAAATATTAAAATAATTTGGTCTCGGTGGGGATCGAATCCACGACCTACGGCGCAGAAGGCAGGGCTGAGAGGCTAGTACTACAAGGGGCCATAACGGCAATTTATTTTAAAAATTAAATTAAATTAAAATGTGTGTGTCATTTTCAACAATAAAAGCTAACATTTAATTTCATAAGCATCGTTTATTTGCATCTTTCTCATCGATTGTCTCGCTTATAATTACATTATAATTCCGGCGTGGATCGTCCAACTCGAGCCACCACTAGAACACCATTGGTCGGTACACTCAGTCTTCGGCCGAGCTCGTCCCATCACGTCGTATACGAGGTACGTCTAACGTTGTTCCACGCTTTCCTGCCACACAAAAACACACCTTAACACCCTACTACCGAAAATTAAACCGAAATAGTACCAATCTACCGAAAATTCGCTGACATTTGCTGTAAATTTTGATAATGTAGAAAACCACTGACGTGTGACATTTCTAAATGTCATGGACGAATTTTGTTGTCACGTGTGCGTCATGTACTGTGTTGTATCATCGTAATCGATTGTGAAATTTACACGAATCTTTTGAATGGGCAGGAACAGATTTCACGCAGATTAAATTCTATCTGAATGTCAAGGCACTGAAATACCGACACATCATGCGCGTTTAAAACCCTCTTAGGCCCGTCATACACGTACGTATAATACATTATTGATATGCCGTGTTATATATTATAGTAAGCTACCACTTACAAATATACCGCCACAAAAATATCTATTATAGCTGCGATTTACTTGAATGTCACTTGTTTTTTCACTTGAATATTTGTATAGAAAATATTTTATCGTAATATGCCTTGCTTTAACTCATATTAATACTTACTAGCGGCCGCCCGCGTGTTCGCTCGCTCCGTTGTTCCCGTTACGCCCCGTTCCCGTTACTTAATTCCGTTCTCCGTTACAATATCTTTATAAATTGTAGCCTATGTGTTGCTCTGATTATGCTATATTATTGTAAAGTTTCATTAAAATCCATTAAATAGTTTTTATGTGAAAGAGTAACAAACATCCATCCATACTAATAGAACGAAAACTCTTCATTGATTATAGCTACAACTCTGTTTTACTTTAATAAACCGCAGACAATCCAAGTACACGGAACGACGCCATATTTCCTTCCTCTTCTTCTTTTTCTACACTAGAGCTGTAACTCTGCTTGATTCCATAAGGGATGTCCCATTCCCAAAACTGGTTAACAATACTTACAAACTTTCGCGTTTATAATATAAGTAGGATATATTATAGCTACGTGTGACGGACTTTACTTCTTAATACATTAGCGCTGCCCTATAAAATATTTAGTGTCTCCTGTCACTTTCATGTCAATAAAAAGAGATACAAACTTAATATAGCCCTCATTTAAGCAGAGTGTCCTAAGAGTGTTCAGCCTTAATATTTTCGTAAATAGTTCGCTGGTTTGTCTTGAGCTGCTTGCCATTTCATAACAAAACATATAAATGTAGCAGGTTTTTTCTTCCAACCAAGCGGTAGCTTTTAGAGCTTATAAAAAATAGCTCCTGTTTTCATTAGCAGTTTGATTTCCGGAGGCTAAGGTATTATAATTTAATGCGAGCGAACCCGGGAAAGTTAGCTAGCTAGTAATAAACGCTGTGAACGTGTAATATAGGTTAAAAACTTAAGAAACTGACTTCATAGCCAAACTCTTATTAAACCGATTTTGAGGATTTTTTTATGAGACCAATCGGGAAATATTACATTTTAGATAAAAAAAGAATTATGGCATAGATTTTTATAGTGTTTTCTTAACTTAAGAGGGGATCGTGCGAAAATTTGAGATTTGTTTTTAAAAATTCATAACTAAATAACTAAGTGACATTTTAAAAATCGCAAAAGGACTAATTGTAGACTATACATTTGAGATTAATTCGAATTTAAGTGTGTTAAAAAAATATACTATTTAACATGACATTCTATTTAACGCTAATGAAAATCGTATGTCAGCGTTAAATAGAATGTCATGTTAAATAGTATATTTTTTTAACACACTTAAATTCGAATTAATCTCAAATGTATAGTCTACAATTAGTCCTTTTGCGATTTTTAAAATGTCACTTAGTTATTTAGTTATGAATTTTTTAACAACAAATCTCAAATTTTCGCACGACCCGCTCTTAAGGAAACTACAAAGATTTTTATATCGTCCCAAATCCCGCTCGGCTTTTAACTTTTGGCCGTTGACCCAATTTGAAAAAAAAAATATGGTAAGCACAACAAATTAGTGTAAAATTGTTTTAAAAATATACGAAATATACCCTTTTACAATCGTGAAATCTGCAAAGCCTTTTTCCTGAGACAATTTTAAAAGAATTCTTCAAGGAAAGGAGTTGTAAGCATGGTGCCCTAGTTAGAAGATTGTAAAGAGCTAAGAACTAGCTACAGATGCTATATACATTTTTCCTGTAGTATGAAGAAAACTTCTAAACATTTTTTATTGTTAAGCCATTACAATTACTCTATTTTTTCTATCCTTATTTGTGTACAAAAAGGACAATCTCTATCGTTTATCGGCTATCTGGTTCCCACCATACAAGCTCTGCTTAGTTTGGTGCATAATATTTATCTATTTATGTAAGTATATAAACTTTTTAATATAAGTTTTGAATTAAAAAACGCTGGAATAGTATTTATCCGAAATTAATTTGGTGAATAGCCTCACTATTACTTGACAAGACGGAAACATGTAACAAAAAATATATATTAAACATTTATAATATCTGTGGTTGCCTTCAGTAGATAAGCACGGGGAAGGAAATATGTTTTTGCTTGAACCTTGTCTGAAATTATTACATAGTGTTTTTTTGACGTGACAACGTCTTATAATTCGATGGGAGCCGGCTGCACGCACTAAAAAACATGACTCATGCGGCGTTACCTCGCTCTGAGGCGTTCCATTTAAGGCTTGAAGTGCAAGCGAGAGCGCGGAACGAGCGACAAAGAGGCACAATCGGCCTCCGCGTTCGGCAGCGTTCGACATCTGTGTATTTTCTTATGACGTTGTTACGTTCAACTATCGTCAGTAAACCGACTTTACAGATAACCGATTTTTTTTTAATAAAAAAATCTATCATATCTGTAATATGAGCTACTGACTGGAAGCAATCAACTACCTACTTATCTTAATTGAAATTTGATGCCGCGTACGTATCTCTCATTAATACGATGCCATATTGCTAGTTATTGATAGTTAGGAGCTACTACGTTGCTTCTACCGTATATATATGCGGATACAGCGGATATGCAGTTTTCCCTCAGAGCTTCGACATGGGGTCCTTCAAAAGGCGGGTCTATCTGTATTTAAAGACTGGCAGCGCATCAGCACCACCTCTTGTGTTGCAGGTGTCTATGGATGACGGTGACTGCTCTCCATCAGATAGCCCGTCTACTGGTCTGCCAGCTGTAATAAAAAAAAAATTTAAGAGCATAGTCAAAATTCAGTTTTTTTTAATCGTCATAAGTATTAAAAACCATCAAAGTGGGTGCGATACCCTAACAGGGTTTATGTTTGAAACTAGTCTACTATATCATCTGTATCTAACAACATAAAGTGCAATATTTTTTGCGGCTTGACCGATTTGGTTAATGTTGGTCTTGAATTATTTGTGAAAGTCCAGAAAAGGTATAAAAGGTGAATAAATATGATTTTTTTAACGGGAACGGGGCGAGCGAAGCCGCGAGCGGCCGCTAGTTTAAAATAAAGCTATATCGGCCTTGTTTCATAAAATACCAATCAAACTTTGTAAAACGTGACACTGGGCTTCTCATTAGTTGTCGTTCGACTCCGTTGATTCGTTCCATACAATTTAAATACGTGGAAATTTTCGATCGTTGACGACAGATCACGTGATTTATTATGATAGCATGTTTCAATCATTTAATAGATGACATGAAGAAAACTGTCTAAAGGTCAAAATGTGATACCTACTCATAAAGCCTTGCGCATATCCTAGGCGATGGCGATGGCGATCAGTGAAAAGAAATGGCATTTGAAACAAGAAAAGCAAAAAAATTCAGTGGATTGATTCTATGTTAAAGTCAAAAAACAATCTTTTATAGTTTCTGTATATCTTTTCTGTTGTAAGTAACTTTAGTACTTCAAGTTATTCGCATTCCGTTTGTTAAAGTAATAAAAACTTACCTTTCAGTTGTGAAAAAAAAGAGAAATGAGATATTCCTTTGAGAACAAACCACAAACTATCAAAGTTGTCTATGCGTTGTCTATCTGTCAAACATAAAGGTCCTTTCCGTTGAAGTACAGCTACAAAGAAAAACAATTTTAGTAAAAAAACATGTTTTTGCTGAAACTGGAATACCAACTTTAAAATACCAACTTTTAATTTAAGTATTTATTGCATGAAATAGGTACATGTTGAAAGACCAAGTATAACCAAAATGCTTAACCGATTTTGATGCTACCATCTGAAATTATAAACTTTCAACTAAAGATAATATTCCAAATCGATTTAAAAATGACGAAGCAAACCGAAACCGATTTTTTTTTTGTCTGAAGTGACTCATGGTTTTAAAGTTTTTAAAACATAAATCCCTGAGAGAATACTTACATGTGTGAATACATGTCATGTTCACTGTTTCCGGCAACAAAATATTTGTTAGCAAAGGACGGATTTGATGTGACTACATTAATCTGAGAACCCCGACCACAGCGCGATAATGGAAATAACTGCACTGTGAATGTATGTTCGTTATAGAAATGCTTGAAGGTTTTAGATAGCTTTACCCTACTTAAAAGTTATAAGCATTTAACGAACCTTATCATGGTCGTGATTTGGGTACGAAAATAAAGCCGCCTGTCAAAACTATGGGCAAACTATGTTAGTTACTAAACAAGAGGCCTTCTAACTTTATTTTGGGAATACTTCACTTGATAGAAGAACGTATGCATAAACCCCCATACCTAAACATAACATCTGGCAATTATTTTTGGGTATTAAAGGGAAAGGGTTCTATTGACTCTCAGGGCCTTTTATCTCCAATCAATTTTTTAATGCTAGGCAAAAGGCTTCTTAAAATTTCACATGAAGAAAACGGAAAAAAACTCCATAAAAAAAACTCCTTGAAATAGTTTACAGTCTGAAAATTCATCAATATGTTCCACATTTACCTACTCATCGAAAGCTTGGCTGAATTTTTACCAAACTTATAAACCAGAGACCAAAAAGTTTCTAATCGATCTATTTTTGACCAAAGGAGGTTCAACATAATTTCTCTTGTTTGCGTGACGTCCAGGTTAACAACACAGGGCGATGACACCTTACGTCACGCCAACCTATTGAAAGCGTGTTGGCTGCTCTGTGTATTGAAACATACTGCATTACGTGTTATTTACGTTAAAAATTCATAACCAGTACCTGAAGTCGGAGTTTGGCAACCACATTTCGTTACCAAATGTTGTTTTCGTTTCGCCTATTTGTATCTATCTATTGTATGGAGAAAATATGAGACAGCAAAAATACATTACGTAGTTAGAGTTGTTGTCTCATCTTTTCTCCATACAATAGACAGAGACAAATAGGCGAAACGAAAACAACATTTGGTAACGAAATGTTGAAATTGCAGTGGGACTTGGGGTACGGGTAACATTTTACAGCTCTAGGTACTAAGCGTTGAGCGTGCGACTTAGATGTGCTATGACCTTAACTCTTAAAAGGTAAAATCCGCCCTTTAATATTTTTAAGTATGGTAAGTATTTTATTCTTTTCTAAAGCAAAATAATTATCTTTTACAATTCTGTATGAATACTTTCTCGCCGATACAGCATTAATCAATACTGACTTTAATAATAGAATAATATCGGATAGCGTGATTGGGCCACGTAGTTCGCTAGCCATAGACGTATGAATATTTAACTTTTCTTTGAACGTGTACCTAATAATTACCTGTTTTAAAGTATAGCGTATGATCGCATGCATGAGTGATCAACTAGACAATATATGTGTATGTATTAGTGGCAGTTCTATTTTACAGCAAACTAAATTAATTAATTTGATTTTTTTATTTTCTTCCAATTCTATTTCCTCAGACTGTCAATCTTAAAATTAGCACTCTTCTATGCGTGTATTATTAACGTCAAATTATCAAATTTTCGTGATGAATAGTCGTAAAAATGACAGCATTCAAATGTTGTGGTCTCTTTCTTATCAAACGGAATCAACGAGGACGGTAACTTTAGTACGCTCTTCTACGAAATGATTATACTCATTTTCATTAACAACACTCCATGCCACATAAAGATATGTGAATAGTTCATTATCATAATAATGTATGTAACTTATGTAGTAGTTAACTAGAGTAAAAGTCTGAGAAGACTCATCCGGGCGTGTGACGTTGTAAGTTTTCAAAACCTAACAAACTCGTAAGCTTAAAAAACTCACAATCAAGTATACGGAGTGGAATGATGGACCCTAACCCGCGCTATTAAATAATCTAATCGAAAATGGCGCCGATTATAAGTAAATGCACTATTCCAAATTCAAATAAGGCTTCAACGATGCTTTTGAATATGGATTAAAACTGTCTCAACGCGAACTCATGAATTCGTGATTGTATCGAGTTATGGACAGATGTCGCTTCCCAAGGGAGCTTTTGCAGTCGCCACACGTCACCGAGATGGCTAGAAACTAATAAAAGCGCTTCGTAGTTTATGTTGTCCTGGTACTTTGTTGCATTCTTCAGAAAGGCTTTTATCAAAATTGTACCTACATATACCGAGACCACTGGACATCTTTGTGTCTTGTCTCATTTATCAGAGCACTCTAGCGGACTTCCGCCCGGCTTCATTCATGTCAAGATATTTGATCAACTAGCGAATTTCGTAAATTGTTTTACCGCTCCTACACTTCTCAATAAACCATCTTATGATCACAAGGAACAGACCTCTAAGCGTTTTAGTTTTGGAGATTTCGTGATAAATGAGTGGACTACTTCTTTTAGTGATCATAATACAAAGAAAAGTACATATGAAAATAAGCTTTACTTGTGTTTCGAGTTAGTTCTTTTAAAAAATAAGTTCAATTGAATTTCAATTAACCTTCATGAATATTCAGTATTTTTATTCGAAAGTGAAGTCTACATTATTAATACAAATGTCTTTCCATTTATCGAAAAAGGGACACAGAAAATGTAACTTCCATTTTCATTCGAATTTAGACACTCGTTGTGGACCACCGATATTTTAGTAACTTTAGGAACACTATTGAACATTGTTGCTCTAGGTTGCTCTTATGTTTTTCATGTCTCTTATTTTTCGAATTCGTCACGCGTCACGTGACTATTCTTCTGCTAAGGGGGGGGGGGGTCATATTTTCACTTCTGTCGGCATTCCCAGAGTACCACATTTTTATTACTAATTATTATTGTTTTAGACGCAGACAACCTGTGAACACCTATACCTACGCACATTTCAAATTTATTGAAGACTAGCTGTGCCCGCAACTTCGTCCGCGTGGTATAATGTCTATGGGTAGCATTTTTAATTTGCATCGGAAGAAAACAGTTCGCGTGCACGTGACACAGTCGTCTGCCCTCTTACTAAACTTAGACATATGGCGTCGTACTACGCCACACTTTCATCCCCCCCGCATTCCTCTCCGAACTCCCCCCACACTCCCCCCACTCTCCTCAACACCCCCCACATTCCCCCCGCACTCCCCCCAGGCTCCCCTCCACAATCCCCCTGTACTCCCCCCGCACCTCCCCTCCACACTCCCCCCGCACCTCCACTCCACACTCCCCCTGTACTCCCCCCGCACCCCCCTCCACACTCCCCCTGTACTCCCCTCCACACTCCCCCCGCACCTCCCCTCCACACTCCCCCCACACCTCCCCTCCACACTCGCCCCTGTACTCCCCTCCACACTCCCCCTGTACTCCTCTCCACACTCCCCCCGAACCTCCCCTCCACACTCCCCCTGTACTCCCCTCCACACTCCCCCCTGTACTCCCCTCCACACTCCCCCCTGTACTGTTTAAGTTAAGTTTTAAGTTTCTAGCTCTAAAAATGACGATACTTCCATACAACTTTCAACCCCTATTTTCAACCCCTTACAACCCTTTTTTCGCAATAAAAAGTAGCCTATGTCCTTCCTCAGGCCCTCGACTATCTGTGTACCAAATTTCATTTCAATCGGTTCAGTAGTTTTGGCGTGAAAGCCAGACAGGACGACAGACAGACAGACAGAGTTACAAACGCATTTATAATATTATAATAAGGATATAAATATAATGTAATCACTGAATGGAGTTATGGAAAACCGCAAACAACCAAACCAAGTTTCGGGGCATAACATTGCAAAGGTTCACCAAAAATATCGTAGAGATCCAAAAATAATTCCATCAAGTAAAAATTGAAGTCAAAAAAATTGTAAACAAAGTCATAGCACGGATATACTCGTAGGTAGCTAAATAATAATTATTTATATTTTACAGGCACCAATGTAAAAAATGTTCATAGGTGCCCTACGTTATTATAGCTTTACTTCTTGAAAGGTACCTAGGTACCAGCGTCACGTTCGAAGCCACGCGAAGTTACCAAACTGTGCATTCTTTATGCTTTTCTGGTAACTCGTCGACCCTCAAGATTCTATTATACGACACTGAAGAGTAACATATTCATGGATTTTAAACTTTTACGGCGGTTCCTTATAGGCAAGAAGGCAAGAGTTTTCCAACCTAAAGGTCACAAATGTGTTTACTTTAGCCAAAAAATGTGACATTTTATTACACTTTTGCTACACTTTATTACACTTTTACTTTTGTTACACTACAATTCATTTAATTCGATTTTAAAATACCTTATAATCAAAAATAATAAAAAAAGCTTCTAGTTCTAGTATAGACATCGAGCATACCTCTACATCTATATATCTCTCTCTCATATACATAATATATGTAGATCTATGCTCGAAGTAAAAAGACAAAAATAGAACGTGCTGGGGATTATGGATTTCACCCAGCATATTTTTGGGAGTTAGGAGCTAGATATAAAAAAAAACACAAACTATATTTTTCTGTAAATGGTCTCCTAATATCACTGGTAGATACGAAAATGATGCATAAAATAAAACGTTCACCCCAATCCGTCATGCATCAATCTTACATTATAATAATTTCACGTTACACAAAATGAAATTAATTAGCGGCAAAACCACTTATAGAGTTCATCTGGGAAATTATGCCATATAACACTGAATCAGAGTTTAATATCCTTTGGGTAATGTGCACCTGAGCTGGCAGATTCGCCAGACGGGCCAAGCGCTTGTATGCAAACTATCAAATATGCAGCTTCGTAGGTTCAACCACTTATACCAAATTGCAAATGTTGAAAGTATCCTCTTCCGGGATACTTATTTCGTAGCGAATGAAGCCGATATGATAGCGGTTTATCTGTCCTGCTCTATTGCAATAGAAGTAAACGAAACATAAATGAAATGAAAAGTACTGTCATGCGGAATGAGAGTTATATATTTTGATCAGTGAGCCATGAATGTAATATTCTATTTCAAATATTCGACAATATAGATGCTGAATAGATTATATTCGTGTTTTCAAAAGCAATTTGAAAACATCGGTGGAGTTATTGAACAGCATTGCATTTTAGTGCAACAACAGCAGCGTAAAAGCCTATAGAGGTAGGATACCGTTAGATAGATCAGAAAATTAAGGCGAAAACCACCGTTGATGTATAAGTACGAGTACGTCTCACTCTCAATTCACGTACGCGTCTTGCATACGAAAGCCAGTGAATAGGATCAAAATATTTACTTTGCTAAACTGTGTGCTCGCGATTTTCGATGGATAACTTCAGTGTTTTTATATCTTTCAAAAGGTCTAAGTGTGCGTGCGAGAAGTTGTTTCACGGAGTTCAGTGTCCTATGTTGTGCCTGTACAATTATTTATGTCTGGGGTAGGTATCTGATGTTACGACCACTAACCTATCCTACCTATTCCTATTAATTGGGGAAACTGGGCTTCCAATCCACAGGTCGTGGTCACATTTTACCATTCGTGTTTAAATTGGCTACAGAATTCCATCAAAAATCTATTAAAACAGCCACTTTCTGAATGAACTATGGCTTCTCAACTAACTATAAAGGCAATTACTCCCACAAAGTGTTGCATAATTAGCAACTCTAGAGACGGTACCTTAGGCATAGTGACTAACCTACCTTACAAAATGTGCTAAGTGGCGTTCCACACGCCTGTACACTGTACAGACCTCTATTTTGAGAAGATTATACTGAACAGGATTTTTTATGTTCTGTGGCTAAATTAGAATGCAAAGAATATATTTGACAGTAAGTATTTATTTACACAAAGAAACTTACAATTAAACAAATATTTACAAAATGTACAAAATACACAAGAAACAGTTGAGCTATCTGCAGATCGTTACAAACGATCTAGAGATAGCTCAACTGATCCAAATCAGTGCCAGACGGAAGCGTCCCCAAGACGCTGGCGGCATTGCCAAAAATAAAATAAGAATATATTATCTATGGAAAGCGGTCAGAGCACATAACTACAGAACATGCTCTTTTCTGTATTCTATGGGTACATATATTTTTTTTATTTTGTGTTGTTTTTCGAAGGAAAGTTTTTTCGCCAAGTCCTTTTCTAAGGGTATAGTGTATAACCTATGGTACCTAATCTACCTACTGATTTAAATGTTTCCATATCGAGATAAATTGTAATAATTTTAATTTGCAAAATAACAACAACTCGTATACTCCACTTTCTTTTCGGAATATATATTTATTACACAGCTTTTCAGGAATTTTTCGTGTTTGCACCTACATACCTAATCTTATCTATTATTGAAATAATTTCAAAACAACAACCTTTTGTTTTATCCCACTTGACCTGGCTGTCGTATTATATAATGTTCAGCCCTTTTCGGACCCCAGAGAATACGTCCAGTATAACTTACTATAGAGTCAGAAAATACACGTAAAATATTCCGTTTTTCGATTCGTCAAAACTCAACTTACCCCAAACTAATTTAAACTTTCACAGGTATGTATGGATTGGTTGGACACTTGTCTGACTGGACATCCTTCAATTTGGACATGAAATTGAAACACTTTCGATCGATGAATATTTTATACCTCGTGTTACGTGGTCAAGGTATTTTTGTATTGTTCTGAAATAGAAGCATGCATTGGCGGTATTGGGGAAGTCAGCATCGTAAATTGATTGATTCTACAGAAAGAAATACCAGAACTAACTTTTGCCACCTAATAATATTTAAGCGAACCATGTTCTCCGATGATTTTCCTTCTGCTTTCCTATGCTGCCTATACCTACCTACTATAGTTTTGTAATTTTATTTTTGGTTGACCTATCTTTCTTAGGGCCGATTTCACGGATTACTAATCGACCGATCAAATATTTGACAGCTGTTTATCTCAAAACTTTGCCTGCAAAATTTGAGATAACAGCTGTCAAATAAATATTTAGACCTTTCAAATTTTTACGGATGATATTGAGTTTTTTACCATCTCTATTCTCTGCAATAAAATAAAAATTCAGAATGCAAAACCTCGCAAAATAAGCTAGGTACTTATAATTTCTATGACTAACCTAACTTAGCTATTTATATTAAAAGTAGTATAATCAAAAGAGTAGTATTTTAAAAATTCAGTTAATGGCAGTTACTGTCCACAAACACATAGAAATATATAGTTTCTCCATGTTAAGTTAAGTCCTTTTAGTTCTTACATGGAAAACGCTATATATTGCTGCGGTCCTTTTAAAATGCCAGTAAAGGTAAAGACAATCTACATCTTAGTTGAATTTTCCCGTACAAAACCAGCCATCCTAGCCGCTAAGAGAAGTGACCTAAAAGCTCCGAGCGTCGACGTCTTTTAGCTCACTCACTTTAGAAATAGACACCTCGCCGTGCCGAAACCGTCGACTGAAACGAATACGAGTTTCTTGTCCTAATGTTTTGGATAAGACAGGAAACACGGAAAATGTATTTGGGGCTTCGAAAGTGCGCTTAAAATGTGTGTTTATGTTATTCTGAACTAAGTTTTGGACATTTGAAGTTATTCCGTTGTGGGCTTTTACCATTAACGTCTTGAACATTTTGTCCAATGACATTATAAGCTCTTAAATGATGATAAAACGAACCTTAAATAATGTTCTATACGCTAGAAGCCAAATAAGGTAATAACACTAAGACACCATTCGATACTCATAATACGAAAATGATTACAAGAGTTATTCCAAGATTACTTAAAAAGTGGCGAAGTGTGTGACATCGCAAGCAGATAGAGGTTCAATGGCGTCGTTCCGCCGAAACGAGCTTCGTGATAAACGAAAATAGGTACCTCCTACTCGAATAAAGACAGAACACCTATCTACGGTGCGTAATGTAACGTTCTCGATTTGAACGTGCTCGAATACTGTAAAAATAATGTGCGAACTGTTGTTCAACACAGAACAGTTACAAATGAAATATATTTATTCGCTTGAAGTATGGTCAAAACATTGGTAGATGTTGTCAATTCTTAAATTGTAGATACGGAAACATCCTGTTTGTTTCTATTGATGAATAATGGTCTAAATAAAGCATACGCTATGACGCGGTAGCAAACAGATGCAGATATAAACGTGATGTTATGTAGGTTAGGTCTCTAAAAATATGAATTTGTCGTGATGCATCGATGGACCACTTTACGTTGTTGTCTGACTGGATTTTGTGAGACTATTAAATCCGCTTTTATAAATTCCTTAGTGCACGCTGTGCTTATTTCTGTAGAATCGCATAGGTCTCTAATTTGACCCCATTTCCAGGATATAGGAAAGTAATTCTTTTAAATTGCAAGCCTAAAAAGTTAATCCAGTTAATCTACAGTGCTTGTACATTATTATTATGAAATTAAAGTCGCTGAGTGAACCTGTTCGGTTTTTTTGTCGTTTCCTAAAAAGCTAATGTTTTAACATTAATTCCACGCTAATTTCGGTTTATTCTTTTCCAGATGTGCAGTCGGTGATCCAAGATGAAGACGTGGGGCGAAGCGATATCGCGCAGCGCTTCGGTTCCGTTCTCCCGCGTGGGCCGCATGCGCCGCGCGCTCGTGCTTCTTGCCGCCGCCGCCTGCACTGCCGCAGCGCTTCTGTACTGGCGACAGCAGAGCGATGGAAGGGAGCGGAGGCCTATGCATAGCATGTACTCGTAAGTATTTAAATACGCTATTTATATACTCACCTAAAATATTAATTTGGATTTTTCTAGGAAATTTATTCTCTTTTTCTTATTCCAGGGGCATTGAGCCGCAGTGGTCATGGGTTTGCCGAAACGACCGATGTGAAAGGTTGCCAGCAACTGAAACGTCAATCCTTCAGTCGCTCCCCACTTGCAACATGCTGTGTGCGTCCACGCAGCTGTGGCCGCAGCCTACAGGCCCCGTAAGCCTTGCGACTGCAGCCGTCCCGGTCAAAGCTGACCTGTTCAAACTACAGATAATAGCAACTACGTCCAAAGATGTGACTGAACATTTGACTGAAGCATTCGCACTCATGCTGGAGGAATTCAACGCGCTAGAACGTAGAGCGGGATCGCGGCATGCAGACCTGGGAGCACCGAGAGCTGTCGCTGTTCGCGTCGCTGTCAACGGTTCGGGCGATGCAAGAATGCGCTTAGATACTGACGAAAGCTACAAGCTGCATCTAAAACCAGTCGGCACGGGCCTCGTTGTCGATATATCAGCTTACTCCTTCTGTGGCGCGCGGCACGCCTTCGAAACCTTGTCACAAGTTGTCTGGCTGGACCCATACGCGGGTTCGTTGTTGATACTCGAAGCCGCGACGGTAACTGATGCTCCAAAGTTTTCATTCAGAGGACTTCTGCTCGATACTTCCAGAAACTTCTTTTCCACGAATGATATCTTACGGACGATAGACGCTATGGGCGCGTGTAAGCTGAACACGTTTCAATGGCACGTGAGTGACTCGCAATCGTTCCCGTTGAAGCTGGCGAGTGCACCGCAGTTGGCGCAGCACGGGGCGTACGGACCTGGCGCTGTTTACACTCCTGATGATGTTCGTACAATCGTTAAACGTGCCAAACTACGAGGCATTAGAGTTTTGTTAGAGGTGGATGCACCAGCACATGTTGGCCGTGCGTGGAGCTGGGGTCCGGCCGCTGGCTTGGGTGACCTCGCATACTGCGTCGAAGCCGAGCCTTGGAGCGCCTGGTGTGGTGAACCACCGTGCGGACAACTCAATCCTCGTAACCCACATGTCTACACCATCCTCGAGAAAGTCTACGCTGAGATTATTCAACTGACCGGTGTTGACGACATATTTCATCTGGGAGGGGATGAGGTGTCGGAACGTTGCTGGTCGCAGCATTTTAACGAAACGGACCCGATGGATCTATGGTTGGAATTCACGCGCCGCGCGTTACGGGCTCTAGAGCGCGCGAACGGTGGCAAAGCGCCGGAGTTGACTCTACTATGGTCCTCGAGACTAACGCGGACACCATACCTCGAGAAGTTGGATTCTAAACGCATCGGGGTACAAATATGGGGCGCGTCGCGATGGCCCGAGTCTCGCGCTGTTCTCGACGCCGGATTCCGGTCGATAATCTCTCACGTGGACGTGTGGTACTTAGACTGTGGGTTCGGCTCTTGGAGAGACAGCTCGGACGGGCACTGCGGGCCATATCGCTCGTGGCAGCAGATATACGAGCACAGACCGTGGATCGAGGAGGTGCCGGTGGCGGGGATGTTAAATTCGGGCGGAGCGGGAGGGGATTCGGGGATGGTGAACGTAGGTGCGCCGCCGCCGTTGCCTTGGCGCATCGACGGGGGTTCCGCTTGTCAGTGGAGCGAGCAACTTGGGCCGGGGGGCTTGGACGCTCGCATGTGGCCGCGAACCGCTGCTTTAGCGGAGCGCCTCTGGTCGGATCGAGTGGAAGGCGCGGCGGCTGATGTATACTTGAGACTGGACACACAACGGTCGCGACTGCTCACTAAAGGAATAAGGGCGGCGCCATTATGGCCGCGGTGGTGTACGCATAATCCACACGCTTGTCTATAGCCGCTCCTACCGCATTTCAAAACGGATCATACTCTTGCTTTTCGGGCGCCGATTGCCAACCATTACTGTCTCGAGCAGAAGTCGAAGATAACAGACCGCACAAGCCTTACCGAGGCAAGGAACATAGTGAACTCGCAATAATAACGAAAGTTTTTATACGCGTCACGTGACATGTGTTAACTGTACGAACAGTACACCTATTGAATAGTTTTAAGCCTAGATAGTGATTTGTACAGAGCTTTGCTGACCTCGCAAGCTAGCTGATAGATAGATAGTCTTGGAATTACTTAGGGTAGACCAGATGTTTGACTAGACACTTTGATGTAGCTATATGACTTTGCAATTAATAATTTGATGTTTAGTAAAACTTTTTTTATGCTGCTTCTGTTGCTTTAGCTCATGAAACAAGCAGATGGCCCATTTAATGTTATAACCATTGCTGTAGTCCACGCACGTTAGGAACGTGCCCTATGATGCACTGCCCTGCGTCCATCAACTTAGGCAACTCAGTACAACAGTTGTAGCTGTCCAGAGTAGGCTACCATCCACCAATTTGCCGATGGTGAAAGAGGCTTTCTTAAATGTATGTATACCGGGTACCTTATCTAAATAATAGTGATACGTAGTACTATTGTGGTGATACACAGATGGGTCAACGTACCCTTTAAATTGTTACATACCTACCTACTTAATAAGAATTAAAACATAAGAAATAGGTACGTTGAAATAATATTGAGTGCAATTATTAAAATAAATAAAAACTAATTGAATTAAATTAAGTATTCGTTGTATATTCACAAGTATTAATCTTATCAGATTTTTAGCATCACAAATATTTTTAGTCTGCTTATTTAAGTTTAGATAATTTTATTTTTATGTCAGTTTAGATGATTTTATTTTGTGTGGTTAATATTTTGTAAATACTGATGCAATAATAGTGTAGAATACGAATGAGATTATTTATTTTTAATTAAGTTTTTAGCAATTTACAAGAATAGTAACTTTGTTTTTGAGCAACAGTTACTAGCGTCTGCACAAACTTGCTGCATTTCGATAAATCGAATAATTCGATTCGATATCGAATAAGTACATGTATTTTTGTGTTTCGCATTTGCACAAATAACTAGATAAGTATTATAAGGTCGCAAAACTCTAAAATGAATGTATAAATGGTACTTATGTAAAATAAAATGTTGTTACAAACTGGTTAATACAAATTACCACTCAAGGGCGTCACATACCTACCACCAAATAATGTAATCTTAGAGCATATATTTTGCATACAGTTCAATAACAGTTAAAGATCTCTTGAACTTCATTGCTTTATTTATTTTATGAAAGGATCATACAAAAAACAATAGGAAACAAGCCGTAAATTTATTCTTGCTTGTTCTTCTAGGCTTGGAAGCTCTTTGCGATTCAACCGAATATTTTTTTTTGATCTTCACTTTTTTTGAGTTAATACTTCTACATACCACCGATACACGAAATAATATTGAGTTGATTATATTATTGTTCGTCGTTTGTGTATTGTATAAATATATAAAGGAAAAGTCCTCTGACTAAACTGTCCAGAAGGAAGTCATTTATTATTATTGTGTTGTTATTTTTGTTTGATCCACGCAGCTCAAGTGATTGTTTGACGTTTGACACTCATTTTGACATGTGCATTTGTCCGACTCAGTTATAAGGCCCGATTTCATAGATGACAAATAGACCAATTAAGTATTTGACTGTTGTTTAACTTTAAGTAAAAATTTGAAATAAAACAACTGTTAAATATTTTTAATTGGTCAAATAGCCGTAAAATCGATCCTAGGTATGCCTGTAATTAACTTGACGGCCGGTACATCCTACTAGACTAGTGAATGTTTCTTTAAACCATAATAATAATGTAGTTAAAGCTAATTTATTGAAAATACTTTGATAATTTGTGATGTGATCGATCATTGACATGCACAATTTTGTACATTTTATATGTAATGTTTGGTGCTATAGTAATTTTTGTGGTGTACTTCTACGAAATAAAGAATTAATAACTATCCCTGTATTTTATTATCATGAACGTTTCGCCTATCGTATTTCAAGCACACATGGATTTCATGCATATAGCTTGATTCAACATGTTTTTGGAAGACATGCTTTGAATCATTATGAGACTTATCTGTAGGTACACGGCACATTGGGTAACAACTTTTTTTAGAATTTTGAATAACTTTTAATTTGAGAGCACTGGTGGCCTATTGGTATCGGCCCTGCCTTCCGATCCTAAGGGGTTTAAATCAAGTCATGTACCTATGAGTTTTACTCCTAAAAATGATAATGATGAAACCGGCGTGTCGTAGATCCTAAAAAGTTCGAAAAACATGTGGAAAGTGCACTTAAAATCCTTACACCAATTACACTTAATTTGCTAATTTTTCCCCCGTGATTTTAGCGGGATCTCATCATAGCGTGACTCTGGCTCTCTTGAACCAAGTGATGTAGTGAAAGTGATTTTAGGGCTTTGGCAACAGGAAATCCCTAATGAGACCGGGCGCGAAGTCGCATCACTAGTCGAGCGGGAAGATGGCGTCGTAATGAGTAGTTGTATGGTTTGCCGTGTAATAAAGTAAAATAGTAACATCATTCGAAGTTTTGTAACATCATTCATGATGTAACAGTATGAATGATGTTGCAAAACTTCGAATAGGCCCTCAGTAGGTTTTGAATGAAAAATCTATATAAAAATAAATAATCGCATTTATTAGGCACACAAAAATTTTGTTTCAACGTACATGTCAATATGTAATTATTATCGATTCTTTCTGAATATATTGCTTAATCTTCTTGCCCGTGGCGTTCCCTGAAAATATACAAAAATCCTTCTTTAAAACAAATCAAATTATTTAGTTAATACTTGTGACACACAAGGATCATTTACAAGTAACAAAGAAAATAAATAAATGAGAGTAGTTTTTTCGGGCACGTCTCGTAAGAAATACAGAACACAGTAGAACTCAAAAATATATTGGTACAGTTACAGAGCTAGCTAACTGCAAACTAAGTAAAGCCTTTAGTAGTAGTAGAGCTCTTTGTGTGTGGCTCGTCCGGGGAAGTACTACCACCATGCCTATTTCTGCCGTGAAGTAATATTGCTGTGTTTCAGTTTGAAGGGTGTGGGTGAAATTACTGCCACGTGAGGCCGAACATCTGTATGCCTAAAGTTGATGGACGCAGGGAAGTGCACCGTAGGGCACGTTCCTGACGTGCGTGACCTACGAGGCAATGCTTTATTATAGGCGATGGTTACCACTTAATATCAGTTGGGCCACATGCTTGTTTCATCAGCTAGTTGTATTATAAAAAAGCTTGTAACTATGGCAACCAGATTGCTGACAGAACATGGGTTTGTTTTGTGTTAGACACAGAACACCAGATTATTTATTTATTTATTTATAACCTTGTAATAGCGCAGTATAGATTTAGAAAAATATTGTATAGCAAGTTATTTGACACTCAGTTTGGCACAAAATTATAAAATTCATTGATTATTGATATAATAATGTTGTTTTAATGCTCATCAATTGTTAAAACGGTAAACAACCAGCAAAAATATTTTTATCGTAACTGCAACGCCATTACAAAGTTACGTCGTCAGTTCAATCGCGACGTGTCAGGAACGCATTCTCTGAACGGGCGCATTATACAAATCTTTTTACTTCTAGGTGGGAATGAAAGCCTTATGGCCTACGCAGACCGGAACGGCATGGCAAGGGGTTACATTTTTTACGAATAGACATAGGCATTCAAACGTATCGATATAGAAATGCGACCTAAATTGCAATGCTTTAAAATGATGCCGTGGCATAGAAAGGGATTTAATTGCACGGCATTGAAAGACGCGCCACGGGCTCCTGCGACGGGATGCCGTGGCGTACTGCGGTAGGCAACGGCATGCCAAGTACTCCGGCGCTCTTTTTGATATACCGCGTGACGGCATACCGTGGCAAGTAAAAACGTAAAAAGTTGTTTATTTTTCCTTCACAATATAAGTATTATAGAACTTAGGTCTAGAAAACCAGTTCGTAAGTGCTAACATTGTGCAAGGCGCGGTATCTAAGCGGCTGATGTGCGCTGACTGACGGCAAAATCCCTTGCCATGCTTCCCAGCCTGCGTAAGCCTTTAGTCAACAGAAGAGAAGCTACTTACTTCGTTGGTATCATTCTTGTTGAATCGGAGAAAGTTTCTGATGCGCGCCGGCGTGCTAGTCTTGCGATCCGCGTGCGGATCATTTTCAACGCGCAGAGACTCGCGCAGCTCTGAACTCTGTAAGCAACAAACATTACGATCACTTCTTTTGTAAGTATAATTTACTTTGGGAGAATACTGCATTCTGGGCCATAGCTTTTCAAGGCGAGACACTTTTGACAATAGGCATTTTAAACGTTTATTTTCTAGTCATTTTACAGGGTAAGTTTCCCCCCAAGCCCTTATTTACGGTACTAGATAGTGACTTAATCCCCAGAAAAGACATGGTTAATACGTGCGAAGCTAACAGCCCTTTTCACATGATTTTTTGACCTCATAACCACTACTGTTTGGCAAAAGGAGGAACTCTAGAAATAATCTCTCACTTATATAAGTTATAAGCAATAAACATTGCATATCGGCTTTTCGGTTTTGTAGAGCGCTTTCTCTTTTTTAGCCGATGTGCAATTTTTATTGCCTACTACTATACTTTGGTCTCGTGTACCAAAGGAACATAGACATTGATAGATAGATAGCACTTTATTGTACACCACAAGAATAGGACATTACACATTTAAAGAAAATACTACAAACTAAAGCGAAGTACAATGGGCAGTCTTATCGCTATGAGCGATCTCTTCCAGACAAACCTTTGGATGGAAATGATTTTATTGAAATTCGAACATTCGACATTGTTCGTGTTGGAGGAGGAAGAATATTACCGTAGCTGATAATCGACCAGCCTGCTTGCTGGGCGTGGGCGGGCCGGGTTTCTTGTAGGCAGTGATGCCGACCTCTTTCCGCTGCGGCTTTGCGGGAGCTGCTCCAGCCTGATAGAAGAAATACAGTGTTAAAGTGGCTCAGTGTATGCGCGATCTAGGAAGAAAATGCCTGAAAACCAGCGTTGCTTGACATGGTTGCTACTACCATATCAAGCAGCAAAAAGCTGAGTCAGGGCCTATTTGACATAATAATCTCTTTAACCATTCAGCACAGGACGGGACTGGTTGGGACCCAGTTTTCTTGTTATTGTGATCGTAATAGTGTGTTCTGTGTCCAGTTTTGTATGTATTATTACCTTCTTGGGTAGCCTACCTGCTTTCAGTTGTCCGTTCTGTTTGTGTGTTTTGTTTGTTTTATTTGTCTTACTTATGTCAAATAAATGTATTTTCTTTCCTTTTTTTCTAAAATAAATGCTGTGCCCTAACATCAAGAACAAGGTTTAAGTATCCAGTGCCAGAACAAAAGAGCAAAAATCCATGTTTGAATTGCACCAGTGTGCATGTGGCTTACTGCACTTACTTACATCGTAATAACGGGGTATAGAATAATGTGATGTAGGTACATTATCGCCTCCCTTATTCATAATACCTGACAGTTTTAAGCGGCTCGCTAAGTCTTTTGTCACTGTCACTTTTATGTCAACAAACAGAGATGGTAACAGAATTAGCGGCTAAGCGAACAAGTTACGCCGGGGATTCGTTTTCTGTCATTTTGAGAAGTCACATAGCTTTTTCATTTTAATTGTTTTTCTGGTGTTATTTTGAGTTCTGTTGTGTGATTTTGGTGTTATTTTAACCAACGTTACTTGAGGTCTTAACACAAAGTATGAGCAGTTGGAATGAAAGTGTAATAATTGATATCCTGATTTGAACGAAAATGTTTCCGATGGTTTTGTAGAATACAGCCATCTTTTTCAGCCGACTTGACTAAAACTATTTTATTTAAGTAATATATCCTCACTTGACACTAGCAAAAATTATCCTAAATGTATAGACGCCATTAGAAGAACAACAAGTAACGCCGACAGTATTATACATACCTTGAGATCTTCTTCATCCAACACAGTAGCAAACTGCGTCTCGGCCGGGTAGGAGCTCTTAAGGTGCGGTGGACAGAGGGAATTCCGCCATTTTAGCTCTGATAATCTCTTCCCGGGCGGCGCTTCCCGGCGTGGTGTCGCCGACAGCTCCTTAAGCCAGCGATTATCGAATACTTCGCCTTCTTCGTCAGACATGTGCATTTGCCGACCTTCTGTAATGACAAGTTTTTGATAAGACTGCTTGGGTTGATGGAAAACGATAGGAACCACAAGTAGGAACCAAGCCGTAAGTTTCTTGTGGGTCCTTCTAGGCTTGGTCTCGTGAGCCAGCGCGGCGGCGCCTAGATTCACTTAGCTTTAAGACTTCCTTAGAGATTATGATCAAGATATTATGATTTAACTATTATTGATGGCTTTACACTTTGGCCTACAATTTTCATTTTTTTAAGAAAAGAGTAGGCAGGCAGGCATCCGGTTAGCGCGCTAATGGGTCGTGCGCTAGCCTAAAAAAAATATGCTCGAGCCTGTATGCGTCTATGTGCATGTGATAATGATGTGTCTGTTTATATTCACAGATTTCCTTCTAACTGTGGTATGTATGTTTGGCTAATGCCCACTTGTGTGTTGTGTTGTGTTCCTACTTACCACGTTTGTTAGTATTGTTGGCAACTGGCAAGGAACGCAATGAAGACGCGTCAGATGGACGGGACGGTAGTTCTTGTGGCTGAATTAGACCAGACTGAAAATAATACAAAATATCGTCGAAAACAATTCTGATTAAAAAGAAAACAAAAGACGCGTCTATTGTTCCTGGGGAACCGAACGAAACCATATTTGTCAAAATCCATAGAGCCGATTAGGCTGTACTGACGCAAAAAAGAACCAACTACACTCGACATTACCCTTCTTCCGGCCGGTTGGTTACAAGTAAGGATTATACGGAAGAAACGGGTATTTATCGCCGACGTTTCGACTGTGTTACAACAGCCAGTGTCAGTCTGCCCGCGACCACGGCTGTTGTTAAGGTCGGAACGTAGAGAAATAAAAAAGGTAATCGCGATAAATTCCCTTTACTTCCATATAACGACTGCGTTAATTTGAAAAGTGTTAAAAGTAGGATTGTGAACTTACAGAATGCACATGCTGCAATGACATCAGCGACCCAGACCTTTGCTTTTTCCTCAGCCATTCTGCCTCGTCATTCTTCACTAAATACTTCTCCCCCACAATCCACAATTCTCTTGTCAACTGCTTGATATGCTTCTCGTATTCTAACTTCGACTCGTCCATCTTCTCTCTCGTTTTCAACAACTCTCTCTCGAGGAGAGAGATTTCTTCTTTCTGCTTCTCTTTGAATACTGCCATTTGTTCGTTGAACAGCTCTTTCTGTAAATATATAATTCATGGATTTTGTTCGGTATTTAGGAAGGTTTTTGAGAAGCAAATGGCATGCATAATTGATATAAATAATAATTGTGTTTTTATTCCCTAAATGCAATGTGCAATATGCAAAAAGCATGCATTTATCATGCCCATGCATAAATACGAAACAAATTACCTTTTTTCGGCATCGTATAAGCATTACCATAAAAAAACTCTAAGCAAAACTGAAAACTAAAATAAAACAAAAGCATTCATTTTAACATAACTTTATTTGATTGAATAAATAATTGTCTTTGATAGTCAAAATAACATGATAAAAATAAATAGGTAATTAAACCACAAGCTTTAATGTTCTGTTTGTAGGAAAAACCACCACAATACTTGATATAGTAAAATGATAAACAGTAGGGGTAGGATACTGACCATTTTAGCCTTCATTCGGTTGAGTTTGTCTTCGTACTCCGCTCTCACTTCCATGACGGTCGTCGCTTGTGCGTCCTTCGCTCCGTCACCTTTCTGCGCACGCGCTACCTCTTCTAGAAGCTTTTGGAACGATTTGTCCAACTCCTCAAACTGTATTTCCAAACCCGTGTTTTGGAAGCTGGGAGATGCGAGGCTAGATCGCTCACTATCGCTAGTGAAGGCTTGCTTTATCTTTTCAACCGACACCGTCCTACTAATACATCTTTCCACCCATCTTTCTAGATTCATAGCGCATTCGGCTAAGTCCTGCATAACAGCTGCGTAACCCCTTTCTAACTTGCACATCATCGAATCTGTGATACGACTGTCTAGATTCAAAATCTCGCGTCTTACAGTCCTCTGGACTGATATGACTCGACTAAGCTTTTGCGCGTACATGTCTTTTACTGAAGTGAAAGTTTGGAAGCTCACAGAAAGCTCGGTCAAAAACTTTTTCAGATTGAGTATCTCTGATTCGTGTATTCGGTTCACCTCCGTCAGTCTGTCTCTTTCTTTCTGCAAAGCTACTTGTTTTTCCGCACAGCGTTTTAGGTGTCTATCTGTTGTTTCGAGGAAGTTTTCTAAATCTTCCATGGTCACTGTTCCAGCGGTCAAACTACGTCTTAGATCGTTATCACAGTTATTAGTGTTCCCAAAATTGGTGAGCTCTTTCAAGATAGTGTTTGATTTTATTTCTGCTATCCTTCGTAGGATTATAGCCTGATATTTAGAGGAAACTTTGATAATTTGCGTGGCTCTGTTTTCTACGACGCTCATTTTGCTGATCTGTTTTTTTAGTTCAGCTAATTCTTCGTTCTTCTGGAAGACTATTTTCTTTAGTTGACTTGATAGCTGCTGGCAGTTTTCTTTACTAAGTTCTAACTCTTTGTTCACGTCTAGAAGTTTGGTTTCCGATTCGGCCATTAAGGATTTTAGGTAGGTGACGTCTTGCTGTAGCGTAGTTATGGAACGGTTTTTGTCGTGTATGATTTTTTCTAAGTCTGTAATTGTTTTAAGACTCTCCATGGATGATTGTGTGTTATCTGAGGATGTGTTATCTACCTGATTGATTTCACGATGCTCCAGGTGATACTTCTCACCAGCCGCCTTCTCTTGGCACAGTGCTGCAACTGTAAAAAAGCAATGGTGTGAAGCTTGAATAATATAATGCCCATTGTAGGTCCTTGCATGACACCCGTTAAACATGTAAGATAATCATGAATGCTGTCTAAATTGTTGAATAAGGAAGTCAAGGAGGCCGCATTCGAAAGACTTAAAGGAGAAAACTGCATCAAAACTCCGACAAGAGGTAAGCTCTTAAATTTAAGACGAAGAAGAAGAGTCTAAAAGTTCCGTTGCTTCAACAAAGCAACGGAAAATAACGTTTTGTAATTATATATTTTTTATAGAAATAAGCTAATAAACATGTGTCAATAGGGTAATTTCAAAACAGGTGCGCAAGTTACTGAACCCTAACCTTTCGAATGAGCAGGTGCACAGTGCAATCGCTTCTTGTACATCTAGCATCAGTTTCTGTTAGTTTATAAATACCCGTTCATCAAGTATAATTTGACGCGCTTGAAGTAAGCGTTTTTTGCGTAAATAGCGTGGCTAATGGTAGATTTGCCAAACAGCTCATTTCAGGCCAGCTAGGTTATACTTTTTAAATAATTATTACGTAAGTATTTAATTAGCTTTAGGTATTTATGATTTTCGTTCGATAGGTTGTAGTAAAAAATATGATTTACTTTATAGATAAAGTAAAAGGTTTGTTATTTTAGCAAATAAAACACCGTTTGATCTTTGATGAGTATATTAGTATTCAAGGCGGATTGCAGTGGTTTTTACTTGTTATATTAGTAAAAGTACTTATGAGTTTACCTACCTACCCGATGAATAAAAATAGGCGCAACTAGGTACTTCTTAAATAAAAACATCTATTATAAGGCCAGTATCAAGCGACATAGCATGATACCGCATCACAGAAGTAAAACAGAACTTACAAGTCTCTTGTTGTCCAATCGCTCTGATCAGCTGTTCGTTCTCCTTTCTCAGAGCTTTGACCTCTAAGTTATTCTTCAGCTCACTCATTACAGCCCTTTGATTTTCTATCTCTTTCTCACATTTCTCCCTTGTAACTTTCTCTTCAAGAAGCTCCTTGCTAATAGTGCTTATTATTGCGTCTTTCTCTTTACTCATTTTGGATATTAATCCATCTTTTGCTTTAGAATCTTGCTCGCAAATCTCGACCTTAGTTTGTAAAGCATCTACTTCTTTTTGCAATGAGGTTATTTCTTTCTGACGGTCCTCTAATACTTTCTCTGCTTTTTCTTGGTACCCTTGAAGAATGGAGCATTGGTTGACTAGCGATATTTTTTCGTCTTCCATGTCTTCGCGAAGCTTATGATTTTGTTCTAATTCATGTTTTATTAGTTGTTCTAAGTTTGCTATCACTGAAATACATAAAATATTAATAAATTACCACAAATTCTTGCAATTATTAATGATTTTGAGATTATTATTGCTGTGTGTACCTGTTCTATTTTCTGCTGCATTTGCGATAAGCTCGTGGTTTTCGTTTTTGAGTTTGGTTATCTCTTCAGCTTGTTTCAATTCGTTTGAATCAAGGTTTACTTTGAATGCTTCTAATTTTGATATCATTTCTGCTTTTTCGAGTTCCAAATTATCTTTTTCCAAAACAAGCTTATTCATAGCAGATAGACGTTCATTTATAGCGGCTTGTGTGTCAGTAAGGTTATTTATTTGTTTTTCGAATTTCTTCTTTGCTTCAGACGTGTCAAGAATTACTTTAGATAACTCATCTGATTTAGTTTTAACTTCTTTTTCAAGCGAATCTTTTAAAACTTTAAATTCATCATTACTTCTTTGAAGAACCTCAAGATCTGCAAAAAACATTTATTGAAATTTTAAATTCTGTTAGTACTTACCTACTCAAGAAGTAATTATATTGAATATTCAATGAACATACCATTTTTGTATGTGCTCAGGTCAGCAATCAGTTCTCTGTTACTTGTTTCTAAAGAAGTAACCATCGATGTTTTAGAAATCCTTTCAATTTTTAGTTCACAGACAACATCGTTTAAAAATTCTCTAAGAACTTCCGATTCTTTTTCCACAAGATCTTTTTCTATCCTTTCTCGTCTGAGTAGAGACAGTATTGAATCAAACGCTGCTTCAATAGCTAGATTCTTTTTTTCCGTATCTTTCATCTCTGTAATGAGCTTATCAACTTGATCTTGAAGAGTCTCTTTAGCCTTCAGATGGTCAGAAATAACGTTATTAAGACTTGTTTTCTGATCTTCCATCACTGATTCAGTAACAGTGACCATGTTTTTAAGTACTTGTCGTTCTGCATCAAAGTCGGTGATTATTTTATCAATGTTTTGTTTTTCCGTTTTCACTTCATCTTCTAATGATTTGATAGCTGAAAAGATATCAGATTTTATCAAGACAACCTTAACCTTTACTACTTCCTCAGTAAATGTTTATTCCGCTTATTTATATGTATGTATGTATGTATGTAAAGTAAACAACATGAAGGAATATTACTCAACTAGTACTATGGATTTGAATGATTCCTTGCCTATACTAAATACATAAGTAATAGAAAACACATAATTAGTAATTCGTATTAAATACACAATCTTACCTTTTCGATGTTCTTCAATGGTTTCGTTTAGTTGTTCCTTATCTTTCCTAAGAGCATCCAGCTCCTGAGTTTTATCTTTCAAATAATTTGTTAGTTTTGTTATCATCACATTCATGTTATCTATTTGACACTCGTAGGTTTTCTTCAATTTTTCCGTTAAGTTTTCGTTATCAACAAGTTTCTCTTTGAGAGAGTGCACTTTGATTTCTAGTTGGACTCTCACATCATTCAGATCATTATGTAGGGTCTGATTCTCCAGTTGCAGTGATTGTATATCCTTTATTTTTGCATTCATTGAAGTACTGTATGTCTCTGTCTGTTTTGATACCTCTGAAAATGACGCAACGTACAAAATATAATTTAATATGTTTATTTAATAGATCTATAAGTGCATAAATTGATGGCCAGTTTAAATTAAAAAGGCTTCTAACTTACTTACCCATCTTGTTTTCGCTTACGATCTGTTGTAACCTATTGACTTCAGTCTTTAACTCAAATACTTCTGTTTCTTTTTGCTTCATAGATTTCTGCATCTCAATTAAAGCTGAACTATCTTTTTTCAATGCTTTTTCTACATTCTTCAAGTTATCAATTTCAGAAATCAATGATTCAGCAATGTACATGACATTAAGGCATTTGTCGGTTAAATTCATGTCTTTGAAATCACCTTCAGCTTTAACTTTTTGCAAAGTTTCATTGCTATAGTTTTCCGTTTTAATTTTAGCCACCAGTTTGTTGAGACCACTAAGAATCCGATCTGATAACATCACATCTGTATTTTGTATGCCTGAAACAAAAATTAGTTAGAACTCCTTCCCCTATCCGATAAATTATAAAATTTTGTTGGAAACTTACTTTTGCGCTCTTCATTTAGTAGTTTGAATTCCGTTTCAAGGGTTATAAGTTCTTTTTCTTTATTTTTAAGCTGTTCAGCTGTCTTGTTGCACATATCTTGCATTCCATTGATGGTTTCAGATGAACTATTCTTAATTTCTTCCAATTGAACTTGTAAATTACTTAATTTTTTTTGTAGATCATTTCTGTTCTTTTCAATTTCATCGCGAGCAGATTTTTCAATGTTCAAAGAAGCTTTAAGTGTATTATTCATACTCAGAAGCCTTTCTGTTTCTTGCTTGAACATATCACTGTTTTCAGCCTCTATTTTTGCATTTTCATTTACTTTCGCGGTAGCATCTTCTGCTTTGTGAATAAGAGTCTCAATTTTTTTGTCGAATGTTTGCTGCAAACTATTCAGTTCCTGTTCCTTTCTTTTCAATTGCATCACAACTTCTTCAAATTGAATTTGTTTATTTCTTAATTTTTCTTCCATATCTTTACAAGTATTTTGCAGTATATTTCCTTCTGAATCTAAAGTATCAACCAGTGATTTCAATTCAGAATTTTCAATTTCAAGCTTAGTGATTTTTTTAAGCTGATCTTCAAAACAATTTACAAATGATTCTTTTTCTACAATCAATGTGTCTTTTTCACCAAGAAGAGAGGCTTGTTTTGCACTAATTTCCTCAAGTAGCATTTTCAAATTATCATTCGCTTTACCTAAGTCTTGATTTTCCTCCATGAGATATTTGTGATTAGTTTTAACTAGATTCAATTCAGCATTCATGTTTTCCTTTTCTTCCTCTAGAATACTGATGGTTTCCTTATCTCCCTCAACACTTAAGAGTAACTTTTCAATTTTTTGCGTAACTGTTTGTAGTTCCTGATATAAGTCTGATTTCACATTTTCTTCATCTGCTAACTTTTCTTCGAGCAACTCTTTTTCTTCCATTAAATTACCCCTTTCTTTTTCGGTAATTTCCCTTAAACTTCTCTCTTCTACAAGCTGTTGGGTGAGGCACTCTTTATCTTGTAACAAAGAACTAATGGTCTCTGATTGTTTGACCAAATTTTCTTTTATTTTAATCTTTTCAACGAGCAGTGCATTCTTCTCATCTTCAGCTGTCTTTATAACACACTTTTCTAGAGTTATGTTTTGAGAAAGCTGATCTATCTCAGTTTTCAATTGTTTATTTACACTGAGAAGAGCTTTATTCTCGTTTATAACTTGTTCCTTTTTTGTTTCTATTGCAGATAAAAGTATTTCCATATCCTTCATACTTTTATTGAGTTTATAAATTTCTTCACCCAATTCCTTATTGTTTTGTTTTGACTCTAAAAAGTGATTCTCTATAATCGAAATGTTATTTTTTATTGTCATAATTTCATCGTCTTTTTCTTTTATGGATTTCGCAGTGTCTATTTTGAATTCTTCCGCAGATCTTATAAGATCTTCACTAAAATCGTGCAAAGTTTTAAACTTTGCAACTCCATCTTTGACAGTTTGCTCCAAATGTTCAATAGAATTATTCTTTTCATTTATCAATCGTTCATGATTAGTCTTCACTTGTAATATTTCACCATTTAATTCCATTATTTCATCATCTTTTAATTTTAGCGACACTGTTGTTTGATTTTTATATCCTTCCCATGATTTTTTTATCCCTTCACTATATTTATGTAAGTCATTAAATTTATCAGCATCATGTTTAACCGTTCGCTCCAACTTATCTATGATGATATCTTTCTCTTTGATCAAAACCTCATGATGGCTGTTATCTTCTTCAATTGTGTAATGCAACTGCTCATTCTCCTGTTCTAAAGCTTCTACAATGATTTCATTAGCATCTATTACTTTCTGCATGTCTTTTTCTATTTTATCATTGACTTCTTCCAGTTCCATAATCTTGGTCTGTAAGTTCTTCGTTTCAGTTCTTATTTTATAAGCCAACTCACTTTTGGCTTCCATTTCCCGCCTTATTTGTTCTTGTAATTCTTTGATAACTGTAATGTATGAAAAATATTAATAACTATGTATTCTTAATAGCTAAAAAGTAGTTTTATAGGTACACTTACCTTCACATTTTTCTTCAACAGTTTTTGTGAGTATTTGTATTTCTGTTTTAAATACAATAACCTCAACATTTCTGGATTGAATTTCACTGTTGAGCTGTGTTGCTAGATTCTCAAATTTATTGTACTGGATTTGATACTCTTCTTCCTTTTTATTTTTGAAAGCAACTTCTTGTGCTAACTTTTCTAATAATGTTTCTATTTCATTTTGAGCTTTTATCAAATCTTCTTTTACACTTTCTACTTCTGAGTGTAATTTATTATTACGAGTATCTTTTTCAAATACTACGTTTGTCAATACTTCTGCACAACTATTCGCAATATGATTAGCTTCATTCATTCTATTTGTTAATTTTGCAATATCAGCTGCAGTTTTCAATTCGAATTGGTCATATTTTCCACATTCTTCTATGAATTTCTGCTCAAGAGCTTGAATCACTAAAAATAGATAAATAATTTTATCTCACACAATAAAGAAATAAGTTATAGAAATGTATTATCATAATTAATATATTATTCATCTAGTAGAACGCCGGGCGAATTCTCTCGTAAAAATATTTCCATAGACACCTTAAACCCAAGTGGTGTTATTAATAATCCTGGCGCAACGCTGGAGTAGTTAAATCGTGTTTTGTCACATTTGCTCGAGTTGACAATTGCATGTAAATACAAGAGACAAAACACGGATTAACTAGTCCAACGCTACGCCAGGATTATTAATAAGACCCAAGGGGTTGAATTTAAAGAATTTCATATTACTTATGCTTATTCTGTATTTTTCTTTATCACACAAACTCAATTATTACCCTTAAAACTTCAAGCAACTTAAGCTGTGCATTGTCTATCTTTATAATTATAATGTCAAATCTTATTATTCGATATTCTTATTATTCGATATTTTTACTTTATTAGATATTTTTACTTACATGCGTTTTTATCATTAAGTTGTTGAGACAACTCCCGTACAAAGTCTTTTAGTTCTGTTATTTCTTGACATTTAACTGATAAGTCTTTTTCTAGAGATTTTACTTGTTCATGTAACGGCTCCAATTCAGTAAGCAGTTCATGTTTTTTCTTACTTTCTTCTTGTAAGGACTTATTTACAGCATCCAATTGGTTGTTAAGTGATTGTATATCATTTTCTTTAGCTACAATGTCCTTTGTCATTTCCTGTATTTTTTCAATGGCTTCTTCGTTACTTTTTTTTATTTCCTCAATGTAAAGATCCATTGCATCAATAGTTTTTTCTTTGTTTTCTACTTCTGATTTTAATTTTACCAATTCGTTATCAAGTTTCTCAAGGTTCTCATTGAGTGTTGCTTTGAGAGCGTTTAACTGCGACAGCTCCGATTGTAATTCAATCTTGAAGTCAATTTCATCTTTTAGTTGAATCTGTAGAGAATTTACGGTCTCGTTTCTTTCATCTAAATCAAGAATCAATTTTTCCTTCTCTTTGCAATATTCATCTTTAACCTTTTCAATGTCTTTGAGAGTTTCCTCGATTTTGCTGTCGCGATCTTTAATTTCAGAAACCAACGTATCTCTTGCAGTTTCTAGGTCTTTGCAATTTTGATTCAAGTCAGATATAGATGTTTTTTGATTAACAATTTCAATGTTCAGGTCTTCAATAGTAGTAATACGAACTTGCAAATTATTTTGCAGTTCATTTATTGTGTGCGATTTTTGTTTTAAGTCACTTTCCATAGCAAATTTCTGGGTATTTAGGCTGTTACAATAATCTCCAAGTGCATTGGCCGCCTCTTTCTCTTTCTTCAGTTTATGCTGGAGGGATTCTATCATTTCGCTCTTTTCGCAAATGTTATTTTGAAATTCAACAAGTTCGTTATTTCTTTTCAATACTTTTTCGTTTAGTTTCATCAGGTGATTTTCATAACTATCTTTCATGTTAGATTTGGACTGTTTTTCTGCGTCTATTTCTGCTTTTAAACTATTTATTTCTTTCTCAAGTTTTGTTGTCTTATTATTTAAGCTTTGAATCAAAGACAGTTTCTCTTCTTGAAGTGTTTGTATCTCTTGCATCTTCTTTTCAATGACTGCTCTGGAATGATCATTGTTATCCTTCAGTGTTTGTTCCAATTCATTGATTTGGTTATTGAGTTTTGTGACTTCATTATCGCAGTGAGCTTTCAGGTTGATTTTATCTTCTATTTCTTCGTTGATGCGATGCTTTAGATTAAATATGTTGTGGTCTCTTTCTGCAACGTCGTCTTTTAGTGCAAGTTTCTCTGCTTCAGCTTTTTTATTTAGTTCATGGATTTGGTCCTATTGTGAAAGAGAAAGTAAAATAATATATAAACTTTTGGTCTAGTGGGTACTATGTCTGCTACAGGCATACAATATCCTAATCTTTGAGAGCATTTCAAAACTATAACATTATTCTAAACATAAGCTTTTATACTGTTTTAACTGACTAAAATAAATTTATTACCTGCAATGACTGTATTTGTTGTTTGAGCACCACAATCTTAGCTCTTTCCTCTCCCAGTTGGACTTCGACGACGTTAGCGCAAACTTCACTACATACAGCTGAAAATCAAGCAATTTTGCGTTAATTTGTAGCCAAATGAATTTTTATCACATGAAGTATACTAATATGCTGTATACTATATTTAGACTGGCCTCTCAGCCCAGTTGGTAGTAACTCTGCCTTCTGCGCCGTAGGTCGTGGGTTCGATCCCCACCGAGAACAAATATTTGTGTGGTGAACATAGATGTTTGTTCTCTGTCTGGGTGTTATATTGTATTATATTATGTATGTACTAGTGGCCGCCCGCGGCTTCGCTCGCCCGTTCCCGTAACACCCCGTTCCCGTTGCTTTTCCGGGATAAAAAGTATCCTATGTCCTTCTCCCGGTTCTAAGCTACCTCCCCACTAACTTTCTGCCAAATCGGTTCCGCCGTTCTTGAGTTATAAATAGTGTAACTAACACGACTTTCTTTTATAAATATAGATTTACAAAAAAAAAAAGTATTTAAGTATTATATCAGCTATCTGGTTCCCATAGTACAAGCTCTGCTTAGTTTGGGGTTAGATAGTGTTGTGTGGATTGTCCGCATTATTCATTATTCATTATAATATTAAAATGAGGAAATATTAGTTTTTTGATTTTTGTAATGTAACAAAGGTCCTTCCACCACACTAGTTTGAATGAACAGTGACATTGCAAAGGCATCCACGCATAGCCTGGATGAGTACTTACAAGCATTATGCGGCATGGACTGAATACTAGCATCAGGATCATCGCACTCCAATGAGCTGGAGTCCAGACCGTTCCATTTGTTGTGTTGTCGGAGCTCAGTCACCAACTCCTGGAGAGTCTGGTTCTGATGCCGTTCCGTCTCCAACTCTTCGGATAGTTGAGAAGAGCGAGTCGACTCTTCTTGATGGAGGGCGAGCCATTTGTCGCGTTCGTGCTTAAGATCGTCTATCTGTTGGGTGGAATTATTACATTTGTAGCAGGGGGCCGTTCAAGTATTACGTAAGCACTATGTGGGGGCGAGGGGGTCTATGTATTGCTTATTTTGGATGACAAGGGGGTTAGGGGAGTCTAGATGATGATTACGTCATCGGTAGTAGTTTGTTATGTTCCTAAGATTATAATATTTTTGTACCTATTACTCTGTTGAAAACCGTATCAGTAAAATCTAATCTCCATACTTAATCTTTTTTCTTATTTTTTAAATCATAATTATAATATTTAAAAAACAATACATTAATAGATTTACGTAAGCTTAAGGGGAGGGGGTAAGAGCTTTGCTTACTTTTGCTGACAAGGGGGATGGGGGGAGTAATAACTGCAATAAATCTGCTTACGTAATACTTGAACGGTCCCCCGCGCCCCGGTACAGTTCGAAACTATAGTTAAACCGTTTAAATGAGACAACTCCCTATCAAGTTCAGTAATAGTACAGCTTTTCATGAAGGGCTTGTCCAGGGAAGTACTTCCTATGCCTGCTGTCAAGCAATGCTGTATTTCGGGTTTAAGGGTGTGGGTCCAATATCTTGCCTCAAGTTGATGGATGCAGGGCAGTGCATCATAGGGCATGTTCTAAACGTGCAGGACCTACGAGGAAATGCTTTGATATAGGCCCCCGATTTCCCAGATAGAACTGAAAAATTGCTTATTTTAGGATTGGTTAGGATAAGTGATGCTTACCTTAGCTTTGTAATTATCTCTTTGATAGACCACCTCATCTAACTGCTCCTGAGTCTCCACTAACTTCTCCTCCAGGTCATGCAACTGCCTCGCCAGTCTCACCGGCCGGTCATCAGCCTCCGTCCCTTTTGTTTCAGACTCCTCGCCGCAGCAGAGAGATATCTTAGCTTTGAGGTTTCCTATGTCCAATTTGTGCTGCTCTTTCTCTTTTACTGTAATAATTTTTATTTCAAACAACAGAAGATCTACACTGGACAGCAAATTAACTGGCCCACCCGCTACTTTGGAACTCTGGTTCGATTTTCTCAGAAACTATAAAACTTACAACTATCGAGGTTGTCTGGAAGAGATCGCTTTTAGTGATAAGACCGCCCATTGTATTCCACTCTGATGTTTTTCTGTATTTCTTTGTTAATATTATGTGATATCAGTGCTTAGATTATAAATTTGAAAGTAACTCTGATGGTTTGTTTATTGATTACCTTTTTAAAACCATACTGCTGAAGATCTTAATGAAATAAATAAATTATTGATTTCTTGGCAAGGAGAGAGATTGTGTTTTGGGGAAGGACTTTTGCCTCAATAAATTATAATCTTGAAGGGGTGAATTAATGAAAGTTTGGACATGGTCAATCCATAACTCCAGAAATTAGGGATATGTTAATATACCAGCTTATTAATTCATAGGTAAGCCAGTATGGTTGTAGGCAATATATATTGTATAGTGGCGGAATTAAAATGTTTGTCGATTTTCAACTTGATTTGTTCAAAGTATAACAATCACATACTACCTTTTGAAACGGAATAGACAGAATACACCGATAAGTTAACGTCACAAATTATGTCAAAATGTGTTCATGATCAAGGCACTAGTGCAAGCAAAAACCGACTCTAAGGTGACGAACATTTTCATCCCGCGTCTGTACATCGGCTTTTCGGCTTGGTAGAGCGCTATCTCTTTCTAACGCACACTACGCTCTATGAAGCCGAAATTAGCCGGTGTGCAATATTTATGCCTACTACAATAGCTCATAACATGTAGATATGTACTTACAAAGTTTGTCCACTCTAGCGTTGGTCCTACTGAGCTCTTCCTGAAGATAGTTACGATCAAACCTCTCAGCATCGAGGGCTGCCTGGAGCCGCCGCACCTCGCCGTGCAAGGATCTGAGGACCGGAGGTGTCTTGGTCACAGAGGTCCTGCTCCGCACTTCCATAGCTGCTATATCTTGGCCACAGGCTTCTGTGAAATTTACAGATGCATTGTTTATATAAACTTCGGTTCTGAAGAGGTTTTTATTTTAATTAATTTACAAAAATTTATTGAACAAGCTAACTAGAGAAGTTTAAAGGATTATGATTTTTTTGAATAACTTGTGGCTTGTTAATATCTTTAAAAATTTCTTGTACAACAACAAACTCAAAATTGGAGCACTAGAGCCTTTTAAATGTACAACTAATTTAATAATAAGTGTATTCCATGATTTTAAATTCAATGTTGCATTATACATATGTACTCTTCAAACAAATTTATGCATTTTTTATTGAGTAAGTTTTTTCTTCAAGAATAGGTAACAAATCTGATCAAACTTATAAATTATAATAAGTAAGCTGTGTTAACTGATAACTTACACCACTTTGTAATAAGGTTTTTTTTTCAAGTAGGTACTTAGTGGTAGTAGTCAACCCCTTAAGTTTATTTCTTACTGTGTTCATTTACATTGTTGAGTTGCCAAATTACTCTAATATGATCCAGTGAAGTGTAAATAAAGCAGCAAAATCACCCCTACCTACCTCCCATATGTTATTGCAGCTGCCACTAAGCAGATGTTTAATTGAGAAATACCCAAAACTAATAATAATAACCATCTAGCTACTAACCTGTGATAGCTGTTTGCAGGACTCTGTAAGTTATTGGAGAACATTCCAGCAAGCTTTTACTAAACTTCAGTATAGTCTCCTGATCTTCAGAACACAATTTGCTGCACATAGCATTTTTGATATGCACATCTTTAGAATTCACACACACAAAAAACAACAGCAAAGAAGCCACCATGTAAATTTCATCTTCGGTTGTAGGTTCTGCTGTTCCATTTTCAAATTTAAAATCCGGATACTTTTCAAGAATGAACTCATTGACTGTGTGCGCTTCAAGCAATGACGATTTAGATTCATCTAAATTGTAATTTTGTCTCAAGTGTGATATTATGTCTAGGAGAGATTCTGTGTTAATCTTCTGCTCATCTTTTATCTTCTCAACGAAGTAACAATTGTTCTGAAATTTAATAAGAATACATATTTACATGATGGTATTCATGAATGGAACACACTCATAAAATTATAAATGTGTTTGTACATTTCTGAACTGGTGCAGTAATAAACATAACTTTAATTTCAATGCAATTTTGTTTTTGGTTCTGTAAGTTTGCCATAAAAATCAAGTTTAGCAGAAAAAATTTAAATACAAAATTTACTTACCCAATTTGTTAGTATAAGCTTCCAGCGTTCTAGCATGATTAAAACAAATTGTCACTGGTCCATTTAATAAATTATATCACTGTTTACCATAACTGTCTAGTAAAACGAACAATTTTTACCGTTTCTTTTCTTGAAGTTGAAAAAACAAGAAAAGTTGTTACATGCCGTTGTAATTTGAATTTATTTTGTTTGACATTTTTAATTTTTTTCTGACAACACAGACCACAGATTGTAACATCGGACCACAGACTACTTCATCGGACTGGCATCGTTGTTCATCCAAGAATGACTCTGTCACAGACAATATCAACGACAGATGGATGGATTAGTGCTATACGCTTTGGTTTTTTGGACTTTTGGAGTACATGCAATCCATTTCCATTTCGTTGTACATTACGGTTTTTAACTTGTTTTGTATAACCTATTTTTCTTTCGACGTGTGTGTCCTTGAGTCCTCTGCGGCAAAAATAATTCAATAAGGCTCAGTTTTATTAAATTAAAAATGGCACCAACGCGCGCAGCAGGACTAGTAATATTTCGAAAAGTTAATCAAATTGTGCAATATCTTATGCTACAAACATCGTACGGTGAACATCATTGGACTCCCCCTAAAGGTAAACATGTTCTATTTGCGTTCACTGGGAGAGCCGATTTGTTTATTTTTTTACTTCCTTCAGCCAGTACAAGATTTAATGTTATTTTTTGTCGTAAATATTCAATTAAATAAAAACCCCAAAAAATCTGCCAATGAGGACTGAGGAGACGATAATGTACTGGTTAATGTACGGCCAGTGGCCGGCATGTTTACTGCCATCATTAGGAAGGCGGCAAACAACAATGCTAATAATTTTATCAGTATTCTTACACAGATATTGTATTCCAACGTACTTAGCAAAATAATATTTTCGTAATAGCCCTATTATGCTGCCAGCTGCAAGAGTTTATTTATTAAGAGTTCTGATTTTTTTTTAATGTGTCTTAAATGAAGGTTGGTACCGACCTATGTTCTGGTTGTAAATAAAATTAGTTTGAATGTGGAATACCTACCACTGGTTTTGATTTGTCTTCAAAATACGGGTCTATCTTATAAGGCAGCGCATCAGCACCACCTCTGGTATTGCAGATGTCTATGTGTGACGGTGACTGCTCTCCATCAGGCGGCCCGTCTGCTCGACTACCAGCTATGGCATAAAAAAACCATTGTATTATTTGTTATTCAGGTCATGTTGATCCTGGCGAATCCGACTGGGTTACTGCATTGAGAGAGACGAAAGAAGAGGCTGGTCTAACAGACAGTGATTTGGAAGTAGGTATAGGCACAGTAGGTAAATATACTCGCATCTTGTCTAAGTGTGGCCATGGCCGAGAATATTGGTACCTATGGTAAAGATTTGCCTTCATAAAGAGTACATTATGAAGGCAAATCTTACTACGAGAGATGTTTTGGTATTGGATGTTTTTTTATGTGTTTGACTGACAGTTTACCAATAAAATAACGTTTAATAATTGTAGGTGGTAAGTAGGTACGTGTGTGAACTATAATAATTTGGATACTTACCTAATTAAGGTTCTTCCTTTTTCTTACAGGTTTACAAAGAAATCAATAAAACACTGGACTATAAAGTGAAAGGAAAACCAAAAACTGTGATATACTGGCTAGCAAAACTAAAGAATCCAGAACAAGAAGTAAAGCTTTCTGATGAGCATCAAGATTTAAAATGGCTTAGTTTGCAGCAAGCACAAGATATTTCTGGATTCGAAGACATGAAGCAACTATTAGCAGAGTTTCATGAGAAAGCAACAAAATTGTCTTGAGTGATTTGATTAAGTTTTTTTTATATTTTAGGGCATCCAACAGAGACATCCCACAACCCCTCGTCTGCGCAGCACGATTCGCGAAAAATGGCGGATATGCGCACTACCTTCGTTAGAGGTCGGCGCGCGCATGCCGCTTTGTATGATTTTGAAGAAAGCAAGGGCCTCACCAGCTGCCAGTCGAAGGGTTCTTAGCGATGGGCGATTGCTTCAAAAAAAACAATCGAATGAATCGAAAATTGCGCTACTGCGCATTCGATTGTCGATTTAGTAGTTCCTCCCCATGATTATTCGAATAACAATCGACAAACTACTAACTACTATACATGTAAGTATGCGTGCGGTGCGGTGAACTGCGCTGCGGAAGGCCACGCGGGGCGGTGCATGCGGGGGCGGGACGGTGTTGCGTCGATTGTTTCTAAGTAATAATACTTCGGTTGCATTAATAATACTTCGGTTGCATTTAATGTTAACACGTAGGTAGTATATTTTAATATTATGAATATACAATTTATAGAAATGTAAAATTGACCTTGTCACGTAAAAAGTGTAGTTACCAAATTTATGTTAGAAGGTAGATTTCTAGCTATAAGTTGATTTTCTGTAAGAAAATATATTTCAAATAAGTATCTTATAAGTACCTTTTTTACTTAATTTTTATTCTAGTCTGTGTTTTCCTTAGTTAGAAACTCTTTACCTACCCTTCTATTCGTAATTTGTTATACTTTAAAACAAATTAATTAATGTAATAACTTAAATCGCATAATAACTGCATTAAGTAGCGGCGCACGGACTCAATCTATAGATTTGTAGCGCAGCGCACGCCCGACGCACCATCTTTTGTAACTACTGATTCAGTAGTACGCACGAAAATAGTAGTTAGGTGCGTTGCGTGAATGCGTGACCGCGCGGCAAAAATAGTAGTTAGGTGCGTTGCGTGGTTGCGTGGCGTGACCGCGCGGCAAATAGTAGTTAAAGTTGGTGCCAGTCATTGTCGCCGCGCGCCGCACGCCGCACGCGCCGTCAGTCGATAACAATCGACTAGTTTCAATTGTTATCGACTTTTATCGACTGAACCGAACAATCGACTTATTCGATAAAATATAGTAGTAATCGCCCATCGCTAGGGTTCATCTTCCTGTCTTCATCCTACTTTATCTAACGTCGTCTAACTTTGTATGACCAATGCGAACTTAGTTGTACCTATAATATATATTTAAAATCAAACCTTATAGGTTTGATTTTAAATTATTTTAATCTAGGTACATACTTAAAAGTAAGAAAATAAATAAAAATGCAGTACGAAATGTGTTTTTAGGCCCAAAATAGGTGGATGTTATGGCTGGCAAGTTGTACCTACTCGCATTAATGAAATTAAAATTAATAATTTATTTATTCAGTTGTACCTATCATTGTATCACAAGAATCACTTTGAGTCGTTTATGTGCCAATGATTTCGCTTTACACTTCTTGTGTGTCCAAAAGAAGAAGTGAAGAAGATAAGGGTTTGTTCGTGTAAGGTAGTGTACCTACACTACGCAATAAAATATGAATAAATAGGTCATGTTTATTTTAAGCAATGAAAATCAGAGGTGAAGTTTCATCTTATGGGTAGGTATCATTCACTTGGAGGAACCTCGTCCAAAAAATCTCGAGGATCTTTTCTTGTAGTTTGGTAATGAGCTTCTTCAATACTTGTATAGGTGATGTATCCTATAACGAATGGTGGTAGCCAGTAGAAAATGTTAGGGAAAGTCCGAGTTAAAAAGTTTGGAATTCCGTGGGAAAAGGCTCCAGCGAATGGTTTCTGCTCATGAGGGGAGATCTTGTAATACACTATTCCTCGAATGTATGCCAATTCTCCAAAATGTTTACCCATTTTCTTAGTCTGTATTGAAAATAATATAGGAAATCAGCTCAATAACTTTTATAAATGACACAATGCCGTCAATTTATGTAAAACAAGAAAAAGCAAAGTGCAAAAAGTTTATATATCTCCTGCTCAATGTTAAACTTCTACTTCTATGCAAAATGTAGGTCTATGACTGGATTCTGGATCAAGGAGGTTGAAAACCGAGGAGACTTCCGGTGATTCATTATTGGATTAATTTTAGGATGGACGTACATTGGGTTGTTGGGTATTGTATAGACGAGGAAACCGCGTAGTCTGCACTAGTGTGGTCGCCTTTATACACAGACTAATAAAAGATACTATAAACGTATCCTGTAGACGAAAAGTATGAGACCGATTATGGGGAAGCGCAGCAAATCACACGAGTCGTTAAGACGACATAAGTGTCTAAGTGAAACTAGCTGTAAAAACATGACTTGTTTTTTTTTTTTACATTGGCATATTTATCAATCGATATGACAGACAAGTCGACATGTTGACAATGACAACTGACAACAGAAAGACCTTCAAAGAATCAAAGAAGAAGAAAATTAAAAGTGCGGGTGAAACTGAGAAAATGCAAAACGAATATTGGGCTCGAGATAGAACCGTGTTTTCTAGTTTTTTGTGAATTAAGTTATGGATAAAAAAGAAGTTAATGTAAAATCCTCAGTTACTGGTATTTTAAATCCTACCACTGAAGACTCCAGTTCCAAAAATAAACAGAAAAACCGTGCAAGGAAACGTAAGCGGTAAGTTAGAACGACAAAAATACACTAATGTAGTATGCCGGTTTTCTGACTAATAGAGTACATAAAGCTACCTGCTATAAATACTCCAGGGGCACTGCACCATGACAGATTGCATACCTACTTTAAAAACGTCCGATATGCACAATGCGAACATATTTACACTCATGCAGCAGCCTTGCTATTGTGCCTGGTCTATCTGTGCTTTATCTTAGTTTTCTACAGTCTTATCAGGGCCAGAAAAGTTTCAAATCAGTTTAAATCTTATTATATAATATTATTACTCCTTGACCAAAGACCGGGCTCAGTGGCGCGCCATGGGAGAGACCTATGTCCAGCAGTGGACTCTAATAGGTTGATGATGATGATGATGATGATGATGATGATTACTCCTTGTCCTTTGTTGGCAGCAGCCGTAGTTCAAGCAGTAGCAGCAGCGAAGATGAACTCATCCTACCCACCAACACCTTGGAGACGGAGAGAAATTTGCAAGCATCGGCACTCAAAAACAATCTAGATGATACCAGTGTTAGAAAAATATTAAAGGTTCATATTTAAACCAGTTGAAAAACATTACCAATTACATGTTGCATGAAAATATTCCTGTGAGGTAACAAGTTAAGTTTAGTATTGAGTCTTGTCCCTCCACATCCACACCACACACTGCTGCCACCAACCCAAAGTCCTTCTCTGTTATTTTAAGGAGTTTGACTGGCTGGGGTGAGGCTTGGCAGGGGGACAATGCACAATACACCCCATCGCGGGACGTTAGTGCAGATTGTATTCCCCTGCAGCATGCAGTGATGCGCTGTTGTTTTCATATAAATGGTGTATGTGTGGTGGGGGTGACTCCCGAGCTAACTTCGTACTCAACAAGTTACGCAGAATATATAACAGCACTGTGTACTCTAATATCCACAGGCACCATAGTCCCGAGTGCTCATGTTCTGAAAGTTGTCAAAGAATACCAAGAAAGTGTCAGGTTCCCATAAGGGTAGGCATTGGATTAATATTATTCTAGTCTATTCTATGGGGCGACGTGGACGACCAAGAATGAGATGGCGGGACTAACTTGACTCCCACCTTAGATCGTGGCCTGTCACTGCGTTAAGTTGCGAAGAGTGGAAAGAGGGAAGGGAGGCCTTTGCCCTGCAGTGGGACAAAAGCGGCGGAATAATAATAATAGTCTATTCTATTAATGTTTCAGAGGGTTCATAAGTTTTTTATTTGCAGAAAGTGGTAACCAATGATCATGTGCTGGCTCTAGTCAAACTACAAGAGGAGGCAGAAGGAGATTCGGGATCAGAATATAAAAATGTACAGCCAAAACTGACTAGAGCGAAAGCCAAGTTAGTATATTAATATACTTTCCAAAAATTTTAAATAATGCTTTTTTTAAATAATGCTTTTTTTTAAATGTTTTCGCAATTAGGCCACTGGTGGATCCTTTTTGCGTGATGCTTGACACGTTTTGTTCTACAACACGCTGGTTTCCTCACAATGTTTTCCTTCACTGTTTTGAGAGTGGCATAGTGCACATACATTTTTCGACAGAAAAACTCATTGGTACACGACTGGATTTGAACCCACGACTCATTGGTACACGACTGGATTTGAACCTACCTGACTTTATAACCTAATGTAAAATAAATAGATTTAAAATGAAAAAATAAAATAAAAATTGAATTCCTCAGAGAACTAAAAAAGTCCTCCCCGCGGCTGCCTGGAACTGCATGGAACCTTCAGAACCTGGAGCTGACTCCCATCAACCACATCCCCGTGAAGACGAGACCCGAGGTCACTGCCCTCATCGCTCAGGAGCTACCGGAGGATGAGGATGATGAAGAGTACGAGCCTACTAATGATGATGTGCCGGTATGATCTATACATAAGTATATAACTAGAGCCTCAAGCATCGCCAAGCAAGCCATTTTTTTTTATTTTTAATTTTAGTGATCAGCGAGTTAAAAAAGGTCTTAACTGCAGAGGTGTAATAAGGGTGCAGAAGATCTATTTAGTAAGATTTTTACAATGACTACAAAAAAAGTTGAATACATTAAAGGCCTGCGCACATCTAGGCGATGGCGATGGCAATCATCATCATCATCATCCGGTCTTCTACAACTCGCTCTTCATGGGAGTTGCATGTAAGGGCCTCGGGTGTGTGACCCATCGCCCTGGCTGCTACTCGCAGGGACAACGATCCCTGGGTCGCGGGGCTCAGCCATTTGTGCCTTCCTTTCCAGGTGGCTCCTTAGGCTTTTCGTTGGCCAAGACACTGGCGTGCTGATGGCAATCAGCTGAAACGCTGTCAAATATGACAGCGAAATTTGATGTGCGCATTTTAGCTGGTGTGACCAACACACAAATAAATAAAAATATAACCTTCAAATGGAGTATTGTAGTAGACAAGAAAAACAACACAAATAAATACACATAATAATAATTAACGATTACTTTCCAGAGTGATGATGACCATGACCACTCGTGCAGTGATCTGGACTCGCAACCCCGGACTCCGGCGACTCCAGCGAGCCAGTGCACCCCTAGCCCTAAGGTGCTCAAAGATGGACCTTTTAAAGTACCCCAGGTAAGATACTCAAAGCGAAATTCAGGATTGAAACCTGTCCCGGCTTCGCGCGGGTGGATATTTATTTTTTAAACACATAAATATAGCCTCTGTTTCTCAGGGTGAATGTAGCTTTCCAAAATGAAAGAATTTTTGAGATCGGCACAGTAGTTTTAGTGTTTATTCATTACAAACATACAAAAATACAAATCTTTCCTCTTTATAATATTAGTAGTATAGATAGGCTTGCGTTTATATGTATATGATATTCTTATATGATGATGTTATACTACATTTTTCTTTTCTGTTTCTATTTCTTTTTTCTAGGCCCAACACGTCTCGTATCAAATGAAGGTCGTAGGTTAGTCTCATCCCCTCAATAAAAAACTTTGAATGAATTATCAGTTAGTACTAGTCCACTGCTGGACATAGGTCTCCCATATCCATTTAGACAAAGACATAGGCATAGACACTCATTTAGGATAGAACATAGACACTCATTTTAGGATTCCAGGAAGAACAATTCTAAGCCCTCTCAATCCACCGACTTCCCGTTATGTCACAATGTCGTGGGTCCACCGAGCGTCCTACGTTTCGTTTTCCGATTCGTAGTTGCCTTTGAGAGTAATTCCCCAACGATTTTCGGTTCTTTAAGCTATATCGCCTGCCCATTACCACTCCCATACATTGATCAGCATACAATAAAATAAGAGATTTATTAGTTCTTCAGAGAAATACTTTTAGCCTTGTTTAGTTTCATTCTAGCTAGTTATCGCTGTCTCAAATGATACCTCTTTTTTTTAGGACGTCTCAACTGCCCGGCGGAAATTGATAATAGACGAAGAAGAAGCGACCATAGCTGAACGCACACGTTCCAAACTAAGCCTTTCCACAACCACCATCGAGCACATAGAGAGCTCTTTCATACCACCCGATGAGTTACAACCGCCGGTCGATAACCTGTGGAGTCAGTTCTTGAGTGATTGCTTGGATCCTGCGGCCACTCATGAGGAAGATGATGAGGCGGATCCAGAGTATAACGCGGCCGCCGACGCAGACGTTTGTGAGTAGTCTGTAATAGTACATTGTTACCTGAGTGTTGAAAGTCACGTTTTTTGAGTCCCGTGACGGGTCTGGCGCCAGAGCGTAGCGAGGGCGCCAATGGAGCTTGAGGGACTTAAAAGACTTTCACCCGGGGTAAACACTGTGCTTTTCATTACGAATACAAGGAAAGTAAAAATAAAACATGAAAGAAAAATTAGTGAAAATGAAGATTGAATTGCCGCCTTCCCGGTTTTTTTTTCTTTTTCTCTGGCGGGCCTTCGGCTTCGGCTCGCCAGCGTTATTCAGCCATTATTTTCATTTTCATAATTTAAAATATGGTAAATTGTTTGCTGAAATCTATGTTACTTTAAATAAATAGTTGAAGCTATATATTAATCAAGTAATTTAGAAGATATATTATTTATTGAATACTATCTTTAAGTTATTTAAATTTAAATTTTACATTGCGCTCTAATTAGTCTTTTGAAACTTCTTACCGTTGTAATGGGTTTTCAACCTACTTGCTGAATAAAAAGTTGGAATTTGGTTCAACAACCTCCTTGCAGTTAGAAAGACTTTAGAAAGTTGGAACATGGTTGAATAAAATAGAACTTGTTTTTTTTATAATTTGACAGCTGTCAGTAGAAAGCGATTCTCCCTAGGGCTGAAAGTATTACTTTCAATTAGGCCCCTCAGGCAACTTCAGACCTACTTTCAGAGTATAAGCAATGAAAAATACTTTGGTCATGTGTATTGGAACGAAGTTCCTTATCGCGCATTGTGAAAGGGGGCTAGACGGAAAAAAATCTTACGAAAAGTTGTCACGACACTTTTTGCTATAGTAAGCTATTGTATATAGGCGTGCGCATGTTTCTCTCTCTCTCTCTCTCTCTCTCTCTCTCTCTCTCTCTCTCTCTCATAGAAAGCAAGCCAGATATTTTCATTTCTATTTCGCATTGAGCAGTGTGGTGTCGCGACGATTATTTTTGTTGAGTGTATACAGGTTTTTTGTAAATAATAATAAAGGAACTTCGTTCCATCCGGGTGTCCCTTGACACCTCTCAAGTTTTTTTATCTCTGGTTGAGGTGTATAACCTGTGGAGTCAGTTCTTGAGTCATTGCTTGAATCTCGCGGCCACTCATCATCATGAGGAAGACGATGAGGCGGATCATTAAGTTTCATGATGAACAATTTTGTTCATAATAAAGACAAACAATAAAGTTATATTCTATTCTATTCTAATTTTGAGCCTTTTTCATCAGACTTCCAGCAATCTTAGCAATATCTTCGGTCTATCGGGAGGCCTACTTGGCATCGTCTTTTGAATCATGGTGGTCAGTTTTACGACCTTTCTGGTCCTGCCCTGCCACCCTGGGTGTTGGGGCCTGGTGGACATGCCCACTATCTCTTCAACTTATTTTAACACTAGCCGTGGAGTCTCGATCATTCTGGAATATTTAAAAACATTCTGTCCTAGAACACTTTGGCAAAAGGGATGGACATAGAAAAGTTCCTACTTGCTAGAAAAGGATTGACATAGATTTTTGCCTTATTTTGAATTGATGCTCTTCCTATTAGTCGTAGCGTGATATTATATAACAGCCTTCATCGATAAATGGACTATCCAACACAAAAAATATTTTTCAATTCGGATCAGCAGTTCCTCAGAATAGCGCGTTCAACCAAAACTCTTCAGCTTTATAATATTAGTATAGATAATGCTTTCTTTTCCAGTGGAAGAAGACGAAGATTTCCTTGGAAGCAGTCTTATCAAGATTTCCAAGAAAGAACTGAACGATCTAGTAACGGAACTATTCAACGTGATGCCGGCTACTGATGAAGACTTGACGTTGGAGACATTGGCTAACTCTATGGTCACTGAGACTACCCAGGTTGAGGTGAGGAACCCTGACGCCTTTAATTAACGACTTAAAAGCTTCTGTAAGCCTCAAGCTGATGGACGCAGGGCAGTGCATCGTAGGGCACGTTCCTGACGTGCGTGACCTACGAGGCAATGCTTTGTTATAGGCGATGGTTACCGCGTAACATCAGCGGGGCCATATGCTTGATCCATCAACTAGTAGTATAAAAAAAACAGGCACGGTAATAATACCGTCAACATCAACATTGTCTAGAGATATTCCATTTCGAATAGATTTTCTGATTTTTCGAGATTTTGTCCCTAGAGTCCCTACTACGCCTTATTCCCATGGGGGTAGACAGAGATCACAGATTTCCACTTGCTACGATCCTGACACACCTCTTTCGCTGCATTCACTCGCATAACATTCTTCATACATGCGCGTTGGTTTAGGGTACTCCTAACCTGGCCTTTCTCTAAAACGTCTGCGATCTGATCGAGATACATGCGCCTAGGTCTTCCCCTTCCAGCAGTTCCATTCACACTCGTCTGATGCAATTGTTTTGTTAATCTCCTTTCATCCATTCTCTCTACATGTCCAAACCATCTTAGCATACCTTTCTCTACTCTCATCACTACGTCTTCTTTCTCACCGCATTCCTCTCTTATCATTTATTTTTATTAATAAATAATATTAAACAGTTGTTTTTATTATAATTAATAAACAACACAAAATAAAGATTCTTGCTATAACTAGTTTTCTAAAATAATTTTCAGTTTTCGTAAAAATCAATAATATGTGGATATATGGATTTTTTTGCTCTTTTACTGTTTGTTACTATACCAAATACGGGACGGCAATAATTAAGGGGCCGGTGGAGGGTGAATTTTCATACAAACGTAATACCAATGAAATAAACACCAATCGCATTTTACACATTTTTTTCATTGCAAAATGTGATTGGCGTTAATTTCATTTGAGGTTAGTAATTTAAAATTAAAACTGTTCAGGAACCTAGATAAATACTATACAAATACAATTATTACAGTAATATAGTGAAAATCTGCTTAAATTAGTAATCATTTTGGCATTACGTTTGTATGAAAATTCGCATTAAAGCATGATTTTCAAAAGATTTATATCTTTCGACGGGTATTTATACTAGCCTTAAAAATTAAAAATATGAGCATTTTAGGTACCGCGCTGGGAAGGCAAATCTGAACCGGTATCCGACGAAGAAACCGCAATCAAACCATCACAACGATTGACATTCGAAAAAGAAAACTGCCTGAAATTCTCGCCAGGAAAGAGCGAGATAGATACAGCCAAACCACCATCCAGCCATATACCGTGCGAGCGAGTCGAACCTATGAATACCCGGGCGAGTTTGCGTGCGAGGGAGAACGCTATTGGAAAAGTGATGAATAAAAATGTAGCGTAAGTAACTTATTAGGAAGGATTCTACACTAATATTATAAAGAGGAAAGATTTGTACCTATTTTTGTATGTTTGTAATGAATAGGCCCAAAAAGTACTGGGCCGATTTAAAAAATTCTTGCACCAATAGAATGCTACATTCTTCCAATTTGACATAGGCATACATTTCATTTTGAAAAAAATTAGGGATCCTTGGTAAAATTTTAACAATGTAACCGAAGGTGTAGAAAAATGAGTCTTAAAATGTCTTTCGTCGAATGCGCTGCCGAAACTATTAGCGATAGAATAAAATAATGTACAACAATATTGTCTACCCCGTGCGAAGCCGGGACGGGCTGCTAGTAAATAATATTTTTGGGGTACCGTGCCATCAGTATTAGCACCCTTACCCCCGAATACTGAAACGCAACTCAGATTTAAGCACGTCTCAAGCGACGAATATTTGACAGTTTTCAATGAAAATCTGTCAAATATTCGTCGCTTGAGACGTGCTTAAATCTGAGTTGCGTTTCAGTATTCGGGGGTTATTCTAAGATTATTAGTATTGAAATCCGAAAAAAATATGATGAACCTAATAATTCCAGAAAGTCCCCGCCAAAGCGCGCTACATCCGTGCAAATGTCCATCGAAGAGCGGAATCCTTTTCCGGGGGATCCCCTCGGCGTGCCTCCTTCTCTGAGGAAGAAAATAGAACCGGAAGCGCAGACTGTGCATATAGAAGTACAGGCGGATGTCGTTGTAAGTTCAAAAATAAGAAAGAAAGAAAACCTTTCAAAGTGATCCTTGTGATATTATTGTTTATAGAAATATTTGAATTCGACCTTTTCGTTTTGGCAATCAAAATAGCCATTCCATTGCCACCAAGCCACCATCAGTCACTGTCTTTGTCCATCTACCAACTTCACGTCTCATCATCATCATCAGCTGGAAGAAGTCCACTGCTGGGCATAGGCCCTACATATTTCTAGGAAAAACGATACTGTGCCCACTCTGATAATTTTTTGACATCTCGCCGTAACACAGTTTATAATTAGCACGGGAGGTATGTTCACTAACTTCATAGTGCACTACACTTGTTTTGTTTTTCGTTCTGCTTTACTTAATTTTAAATATACTTATCTTTAGTTATAAGCACTACGTACTCGTACATTAAGTTTGAGTAATAGATATCTTTATCATTCCAGTTCACTTCAGATCAGCTGCAAATTCTTCAGCAGCAGTTGAGAATCCACATACAGCTGGCCACCTCTAACTTCCTACAGCTGTTCGTACATCCCATACATTGGCGCATGGGACCCACTTATAGGGAGTATTTGGTAAGGCACTATCCAGTATTAGAAATGCGAAAGTTTGTATGGGTGGATGGATGTTTGTTACTCAATAACGCCAGAACGGCTGAACGGAACTGAATGGATAGATTTTAGTATGGAATGGAAAAACACATAGGATACTTTTTATCCCGAAAAAGTAACAGGATCGGGGCGAGCGAAGCAACGGGCGGCCGCTAGTATTTCTATACAGGAGTCATCGGTTCGCATTATGAAGACAAAAACTAAACTGCTATAGTTATAGAAAAATGTAGATAAGGCTCGGTTTTGATAAAAATAATAATTGTATTTAAAACATATGAAAAACCATTTATTTTTCGAGGAGACTGATATTTCATAAAAAAATGTTTTCTGCATATTTTGGATCTGTATCTGATAACAAACGAGTTCTATAAAGTATATTGTATAGATCTAATATTGATAGAATACTTTTTTTAAGTTTTTGTGAAATTTACGTGTTATTATTCTCTCAGGAAACACTTGAGAAACTTGCAAAAGAGAACGAAAACTCCATAGTGAACGTTTGCAACCTCAAACCGGCTCTGAAGCTGATGCGAAAATGGGCGGCTAGTGTCTCCGAAGAGACGCCAGAAAATAATGAAATGATCCAGTGAGTACGGTTTTTTACTAAAGCGCTGGACACTCTAAAGAGACGTATAGCTATGTCTACTTTCCGCTTTTCCACGTGACTTATCGCTAGTGAAGTACTAAGTACTGATATAGTTAAAATGTTGCCAATGAGCAGTGGTATGGCATTTTATATGTGTGTGTGTATTACTTATAAGAACTCCCTGTTCCTTTGATACTTGTTCGCCAGTCTTGGCCGCCGACCCATATTCGAGTGACGTGTCGTTTGAATTAAATCTTTATACATTAATTAGTGCTTTCATTTAGCTTTCAGTACTAAGGAAATGGTAGATTCCAAGCGATGATGAAGCATCGGGCCACTTCTTCTCTAATATGGTTTGCATCGTTAGGAAACAAACCGGCGTGACGTAGAACCTAAAAAAGTTCGAGCAACACGTGCCTGCCAACGTGCCTGCCAAGCATTACCCAAAACAGCCTGCCAGCGGCCTACTTGCGGAAACCAGTCCGCACACAAAGTGCTTTATGATAAATTTGGCGATTTTTTTTGCCCCCACTCATTCATTATGTGGACACTTTTATGTCACTTGTCACAGTCTACAAATAGATATGTCAACAGACTTATCGGCCTGCTAAGCTAAATTTTTGCATTATGAATATTCGCGGTGTATTCCTTTTATTTTTTGGTAAAATTACATGAAAATTAGATAAGTTTTTTGTTTCAGATTCATCACTAACCAATCAGAGAGAAGGTATGTTAATTTTTCAATACTAAAATGTTATTTGACTATGATATCTTGTGAACTAATAAAGGGATTTTTTATTTGATTCACAGCATAGCTTCCAAAAAAAAAATGGCTAATCTAAACAGTTACAGGTAAACAACGGGATATTTACCATGTTTTAATGTTGTGAGAATTGACTCTCAATATTGATATACTCCGATATTGCATGCACCATAATAAATATAAATAAACTAGCGATCCGCCCCAGCTTTGCACGGATCGCTAGAAGAATAAAATATTTATACAGAAACTAGCTGTTCCCTGCCACGCTTCGCTGTGGCCCATTGTGATTGAAAAAAACAACCCTTGATGCGGATTATATAATCATGCTAAAATTTCAGCTCGGTGCAGAACTTTTTGAATTTTTTTGAAGCGTACACAAACCAACATAACATTTTTATATATAGAGATTAATGAAAACGTAACCTATATTATTAATAAAAAAATATTATTAGGTAATTAGATATCGCAAAACCAAATTTAAAAAAGCAGTTCGCTGACACAACCATTCCGTAGAGAGCCGACAGTTTTAAAACGATTATATAATGTATATTCTAAGATGTTTATTGAAATTGAACAATTTCAAGGGTAATTTTGTTTAAAGTATTAATATCATGTTAATAAAAAAACTTCAAAAGTATAAGATTGTTGATAAAAATAAATATGCAGTTATTGTTTATTATAAATCGAGGGCATGACTCCTTTCACGACTTTTCCCTAATTCCTTTGGACTAGTCCATCACAGCCCTTCTCAAAAAACCGTCTTATAATACGTCCAAGCTAAGTCTGCCAATCAATTGCACTGGTAACCCTAAAAAGTTTTGTACATGGTATTATTTTTATCAGTCACTGATGGTATTTCAGCTGTCAGACTTATTGCACCGCGGATGTTTTTCTAAAAATATTAATCTTTATGATGTCTAAACCAATATAAAGTGAAGTGCGGGACCTATTACATAACATGCTTAAAAAATAAATGGATTTACAGGAACAAAACGAGGTTGTCCTTATACAAAAACAACATTGTTTACAAGAAATCAAGGAGTTGACTGGAGTTCACCAGTAAGTAGATCAAATGATATTGATACTTGGTCATGCGATTTTGTTAATTTTTGTCCATTAGCTTATTTAGTAGTTTTTATGGGCGATCGTTACTTGCAGTTGCGTCGCATATTTCCAGTACTGACATCTGGATGCCAAACATAGGCCCTAGCCAAAGCACACCACCAGATATTATAAGCCTGTCAACATGGAATAGAAAGAAGCATAAACGTAAAACTAAAGGACAAAATATGACTTGCACATTCAAAATCAAAAGTGTGCTTATTCAGTGGGATTGCAAGAATCACTAAAACGTCTTAAAGCTAGGTGAGTCTTTAATACAAAAGTCGAGGATGTCACAACCTAAATCCGAAGGCTGAAGTGGTGCTGAAGATGTCACAAGAGTTGGTACCCACGAGAAGGAAAACGCAACAGAAAACGGTAGCTGAAGCGATGGGAAGTTGAGCTTCCTAAGAAGTGGCGCAAATCATGTCTGGACTGCACCAACCCTAGAGGAGGCCTTTGTCCAAAGACAGCCCGACCTATGTACCGCCACGCCGATGTCATAATAGAACAAACTTTTGCTTAGTAATATTTAGTAAGTAATATTAGTATAAGTTAATTTAATCAATGCTGTTTTTTAAGGTGCCATACGTGAAATAAAGGCTTATTTTATTTATTTTATTTTATTTATGGGCGATGGTTCCCACTTAACATCAGGTGGGCCACCTGGCACTCTGCACCATGAAAATGTATCCATACTTTATCAAAAAAGCATCCAATTTCAGGTACAATAACTTTTCAAAACAAAAGTATCAAACCCTCTTTTGAAGCTGGAAATACATGCGGTGTTTCCAAATGTAAATTTTTGAATTCCACTGTCGTTTGAAAAATGCAGACATAGGTAGATTGCTTTCACTATATATCCCGTTGTTCATAAAAATAATCTAAAGTTCTTTCGGAAATATTTTAATTTGACGAATAGCGTTAGAACACACTTTAAAATTATTTAAAAAAAAACTTTTAATCATCACATTTAACCGACTTCAAATAAAACAGCGGACGTGAAAACATCCTGTTCTCAATTCGGCAGCCTTTTTAATGTTTGTTATCGCATAATTTAGTTATTTATCGTTGGTATCGTGTTGCGGTTGTGCACGTGAATCAAATATTACCTCTTTAATTCATCTTCGTAGTCGTATTTATACCAGTTTATTTATACAAATTATCATTTTATAATATTAATTTTAATTATTTTAGAAATTACTACTCGACCGAGCTAAGTTTGCACTTCGCGTCTATAACGTCACACTGACGCTTAGATACGGTTTGCAAAAAAAGATTCGCTATGACTTTAAAAAAGTCATTGCGAGCTTTATTAAAGTTTACTTTGTATTTATTGTTTTTAGCATTATAATTTACACATAGGTACATTAAAATATCACTAAAAATTAATATAACTATAATTAAGCAGAATCACCACATTTCGCTTTCTTTCCTATAATTGTGGGAATCATCCCGTGTAATCAATTAATTGTACATCAGTGGTAACAACAAAACTTCAACAAAAACATTACTTAAAATTCAACGGATAGGGAGACGAAAACCCGTATGACGCGTGTCCGCGACAAACTTGCTAACCGTATTGACGTGACAGGGCGCTCGCGGGGGGGTGAGTGGGAAGCGGGCGGGGCACCGCATTCCAGCGAGGTGCAAACTTCGTTCGGTGGAGTTATACATCTTTGTTAGTTTGCATTATGTCTTGTTGTTGTACCTAGTGGCAGAGTCCGTGACATCGCCAAACCCTCTCTGTCGGAGACCAGCGTTGGTTGCTAGTCAACCAACATTATGCTGAGTCAGAGTCCGTTTTGCGACGCACAAAGCTCACCTCTGAAGGGCAAGTCTCACTTAATTTACAACATTAAGTCTACGAAATATTGTGTTCGTTTCGCCTATTTTTCTCTCTCTTTTGTATGGAGAAAAGATAAGACAACCAAAATACGTTGCGCAGATAGAGTTGTTGTCTCATCAATTTTGAATACAAAAGAGAGAGACACATACTCCGACTTCGGGTACAGTACCCTATTTCGGAATTTTGCTAACACATTTCGTCTACTAAATGTTGTTTTTGTGTGAGCACGTGTCTCTCTCTTTTGTATGGAAAATTGTTGAGACAACAACTCGTATCAATCGTTTCTACGTCACGTAGATTTGCTGTCTCATCTTGTCTCCATACAATAGAGAGAGAGAGAGACAAATAGGCGAAACAACATTTCGTAGACGAAATGAAGTGGGACTAGCCCTTCTGTAGTTTAGTGATAAGTTGTTAAGTTTAAATTGTTATTGTTATGTTTGCTTCGCAAATATTTTTTTTCTTTCTTGCATTTATGAACCGATTTGTTTTTTTTTACCTGAAAGGTATACTTCCAGAATGGTCTCAATCAAATTTTATCAAAATAGGTTTAGCAGTTTGGCTATGAAATCGGTTTATCAAGTTTTTGAATTTCACTTCTATGTTTTTCTTTACTAAATTAGTGTACTACATTTATGCGGTACCCTAATAATAATACAATCTAGCCAAGTACGCTAATGAGCAATTTTGCTTTAGCTTAGTTTTATAAAATAAGTAGAGTCTGTTCAGAAAGAGAGCCGTCGTGGGATTGGAGGGCGCTGCTCTGCTTAATCACCTTTTCTGTTTAGTGAGCAATACAATAGCGCGTCTGTTGCGTTTTGATCCTATCACAACTAGTGTACTATTCCTTTATTTAATTTTTATGATGCAAAATGCTGACAGAAAGAAAGGGATGAGCTGCCATATAAAAATCGAAACGTTAGTTTACAATTTGGCCATGACGGCTCTCTTTCCGAACAGACTCTATTAGCATAGACTAAGGAAAACTGTTTTCTTAAGTCTATGGTATTAGGTACTAAGAATGTGTCTATTGGCACTTTTCTTACTGTATGTTATGATTTCAGTCGCCGTCGTTACGCTCAAAACGCTCTCTACGTGGGGGATTTCCACGATAGATTCCTGGAGACAGTGGTGGCCAGTCCAGTATTCCTGTACCCTTACCTGTTGCCCGCGATGCCGTACAAATCAGACGTCGTCAGGCGAACCGTGTACCTACTCTCTGAAGATGAGTGAGTACTTATCATAAAGCTTACTACCAAAAGTACTAGGTACCTCAAAAACACTATGAAATCAAATCAAAAGTGTATTTATTCAGTTGAATTGCAAGAATCACTTTGAAACGTCTTAAAGCTAGGTGAGTCTATATAGGTGCCAGTTCCACGCGACCAAGCCTAGAAGAACAGGCAACAAACTACGGCTCGGTTCCTACCGTTTTTTTGTATGATCCTTTTACAAATCAAAAACAATCTAAAATAATAGCAGTGAAGTTCCAGTGTATCTAGCCCCAAATTAAGCAAAGCTTGTACTATGGGAACCAGATAGCTGATATAATACCTATATTGCACATTAACTTGTTTACATACTAAGAATGCAATAAAACATCCAGACAGAGAACAAACATCTATGTTAACCACACAAATATTTTTCTCGGTGTGGATCGAAGCTTCGACATAAATAGGGTTCAATCAAATACCATGTTGTTAATAAAAATAATGTTCAAGAGATCCCCATAAATTTTTGAAAATAAATCGAATGTAAAAAAAACATAGCAGAATGTGAACTGGCCTCTCGACTTAGTTGATAGTAACTCTGCCTTCTGCGCCGTTATTCGTTCGATTCCCATCGAGAAAAAACATTGTGGTGAACGCTGATGTTTGGTCTCTGTCTGGGTGTTACATTGTATGTATGTATTTACAAAAAAATACAAGTATTATATTAGCTATCTGGTTCCCATAGTTCAAGCTCTGCTTAATTTAGTCTAAATTAATTTGAAAAAATATCTTCCAGACTAATAGTCCTCGGGTTAGATCAATTCTGGCGATACATAGAAGACAACCCGACCATCTTTAAGAAGCCTAAGTCCAACATCTGTCATCGCTGGGGCCTCGCTTCAGCTCTACAGCTGGTTTCAAAACATATGTTCCCGTGGTCGACGCCCAAGCAACTCGCAGCGCACATCGCTACTATGCGGTCACACAGCGACAAATCTAACAATCCTATATACGTGAGTGTATATCAACTTCTTCCTTCCCTTCATCATTTTCTTGTCCTTACTTACTTCATGTGGGGTCGGCACAACAGGTTTTCGTTCTCCACTCTCCTTTATTAGCTGTCATTTCAGCAGTCACTCCCTTTTTGCCCATGTCATCGTCCACACAAACATCCATCTTTTCTTTGACCTACCTCTACTTTTTATTCCTTACCTTATCCCACTTTATGTGGAGTCGGCACAACATGTCTCTCCTCCATTCCTCTCTGTTAGCCGTCATCTCTGTATTAACTCTTCTCTTATCCATGTCTTTCACACAGTTCATTCATGTTTTCTACCTGTGCTTACATATCTTGAAACCTTGAAATGGGTATTATTATGCCAGAATTCTTAACGGTGAAGGAAAACATCGTGGGGAAACCGGTATATCGTAGAACATAAGTAGTTTTAGTTTTACGAAATACCGGCAAATAAAAGAGGTCTTTCCATCCACCGAATCCCGCGATCTTAACAATGTCGTCGGCCCATCGGGTGGGTGGGTGTCCTACGTTTCGTCTTCTGCTTCGTGGTTGCCATTCCAGAACCTTTATTTCCCAACGGTTGATGGTTCTACGAGCTATACTCGTATGACCTGCCCATTGTCACTTCAACTTACTAATTCTACGAGCTATGTCGGTGACTACGGTGCAGTGCATCGTAGATTCATAGGCCACGTTTAGGGCCACGTGTCCTACGAGACAATGCTTTGTTATAGGTGATGATGGTTACCACTTAACATCAGGTGGGCCATATGCTTGTTCCATCAACAAGTTGTACAAAAAGAACATGGAATAAATAATCACAATGAACTTGTTTATTTATCAACAGAATTACTTCACAAATAACGTGGTATCGACAGTGCAACACAGCATTCTTCCATACAACCCGCAACTAACGCTGTTCGAACAGCCGGAGCATGAAATGCCACGGATTTGGGTGCGCTATCTATCCAGAACTAGCAAACGATTCAGAGTAAGTTATAACTAGCGGCATATAACTTTAGTGCTGAGCGATACGCGGCGGGGATAGAATTTCCGCCAATTTTTATTTACTTTTACCAAACCAACAAAGCTGTAAGGGCTATAATAAAATTATTTTATTTTCAGAGCTTTTTAGCCCGTCGTCGTCAATGCGACACTGGTACCATGCCAACCGGAGTTCCAGTAAACGAACTAACGCCACAAGCAACCATCAAAGCACCTTTACCCGTCGACTTCACCAAGCCAATACCAAACACACGAAATCCAAAAGATCCCCTAACAGACGCTGAAGAAACAAATAACAATGGCAATGTACCAGAAAAACCTAAAGAAGTACCCCTAAACATGTACAGACTAGTCAACACTAACAAGGGATCATTTCTAGTGCCACTACAAATAGTCACGGTAGGCAGTAACAACACAGGCACGGTTACAAACACACCGGCTAGAGAATTACTACAAGTGAAAAGCAACCTTACTGTTAGTACAGGCACTGTTACCACACCGGCCGAAGTAACCAGCAAAGTTATTCTAGATACTGTACCGCAAGTGAAAGTAATAGACACAACGCATTGTACATGCTGTATTCTATTGAGAAAAATGACAAAGAGACAGACAGTTATAACAGATTTCTTCAGCAAAGAAAAGGGGAAGAGAAAATGTTACTGCAGTGAAGTGAAGTATCCTAAAATAACGAATAAGTTGAGATTACTGTCTAATAACTTTAAGAATCATTCCGGACTGGTGTACAAGGATTTGGAAAGGCGGTTAGAGGACATTAATAATGGGAAGGTTAGAGAGGCTAGTGAGCTTGGTGAATGGACTTTGGATGAATTGGGTAAGAAATAAGAAGAATAAACTAAGAAATAGTAAGAATAAACTAAGAAATAACAAGAATAAACTAAGAAATAATAAGAATAAACTAAGAAATAACAAGAATAAACTAATAAATTATAAGAATTTACTAAGAAATAGCAAGAATAAACCAAGAAATAACAAGAATAAACTAGCTGTTGCTTGCGTACTGAAAAGTAATTTCTAACAGAATATTTTAGGCATTTTAAGTCTTAGACTTGTTCGTCTACTACACTAACTTAAAAGTTTGTCAATTTTTTTTTGTGCTTTTAACTTTTAAGTAGTAAAACCTGTGAGAAGCCAAATATTTTTCTTTCTCATATGCAATTTTTGTTAAATAAGCTCAAATGATTTTTAACTCATCTCTGTTGTATTTTTTTATGTTTGTTATCGCATAACTTCGTCATTTATTGCCGATTTGAGATTTATTTTGATAAATTTTTAGGTTTATTTTTTTATTTTAATTTGTCTGGGATCAATTTGAAAATATAACCTTTTAGAAGCTTATACTTTCAGATTGATCATATCATATCAGTTTGGCCATAAAGTCGGTTTCTCAAATTTTTAAAATCAAAAAGTTAATTTGTTCGAGTAAAAAGTTGTTTCATAAATTCTTCTCTTCCAGTTGCCGTCATAACATTCCAACAAAAAGTGGTCTCTCGATCGTTGATGTCAAAATTCTCACACCTAAAAGTACGATGTAAAAACCTCCTTACAAGATTCAACCCGGACACAGGAGACCCGATACGCCTCGCCAACACTCTCTTCCAGACTTGTCAGACGGAAATGCTGGATTTGTATCTGGATTTCTTGGGGTTCCTGACGACAGAACAAGTGGATAAGCTGGATAAGTTTAAGGATTATTTTGTGAGGAATTGCGCGAAGGAACTTATGGATAAAGTTGAAGTAAGCATATTATAGACGGCAACGGCACGGCGCCGGCGCCGGTGCCGGTGCCGGGCCGGGTAATGGAAAAACGCCCATTATCTAATGTGATTTTTATTTTTAAGTGAATAAATTGAAATTGAAAACAATCCGGCCAATGGCAAAAATATAAGCTAACTTTTTGTTTTAGAAGCAAGTACAGAACAAGGAAGCACGGTCAAGGATCCTATCGCAGCTGAAACACGTATTCTCAGATAATACTTCCACGTCGTGTCAGATCTGCAGCTACCTGCTGGAGACCATGGCGGGGTATGAAGCACTCGCGCTCTATACCTTCTCGCTGTTCCCGCATAGGAAGGAAGCTAGGTAATACTTACTACTTCAAATACAAATACAAAGAAGTTTATTGCAATACATAAAAAGACACAACACATAAAAAGAAACACACACTATATAAATTTTACAGTTTGACAATAGGAGTAGGCTCAGCACTAATACATAGATGATGCACAGGGCTGGTTTTCAGCATACCCCAATGTTCGACGTTGTAGGTGGTAGTCGAACCAGAAAAAAAAACTACTTGTCAGCTATCTGGTTTCCATCGTAAAGCTTTGCTTAGTTTGGGGCTAGATAGTTTTGTGAATTGTCCATCTTTACTCTTTAAATAAATAAATAATAAAATAAAATAAATATTGTAGACAAATTCACGCAACACTATCCAGACCCTAAGGCTTCGTTCACACGGCATTGTCCTGCACGTTTTTTTCGTATTCGTTTTTTTAACGTACAATCATCCGGGTCTTCACACGGTAAATTATCATTCGTGTAAAAGACGAATAGCCGCAGTCTTCACATAGTTGTCACAGCGAGTAGACGTCACTGATGGATCCACGCGTTAAAGTTCATTCGATTTGCTTGACAAGTCCGTTGAGTATGCGTTTAAACGTATAAGCGGTACACGTTTTTTTGCAGTACAATCGACGTGTGAATGGATATATGTACGTTGTATGGTCACTATTTATACGTTAAGACGTATACTGCAAAAAAACGTGCAGGACAATGCCGTGTGAACGAAGCCTAAGTAGTATAGTATTGGGCATTTCACTCCACAATAAAACTTTCAAACCACGTCTCAGGCTATCGCCTTCGACTCCATTCGGTTTGAAATGTTTATTGTGGAGTGGAATGCCACAATACTACCTACTTTTCTATCCTAAATATCAGTTACGAACGCTCATCGCATTACAAATTTTACAGCAGGTAATTCATGGGGAGGTTGTGTTGTCAAATCACTAGGTCTAGATCTAGGTCTAGAGTCTCGAGAGTTTTGTTGAATACTGCTCTAAAAAATACATTGCCACTTTATGGCTACCTACTTTCAGGGCCGGACAAGCCCGAGGCCTCCACGCAACCATTTTTAAAATTTTTCCATTTAATTTCTCTCTAATTGTATGAACGTACTATCTGATCTAGTTTTACATTTAGTTTGCAAGAGCTGGGACCTAGCCTGCGCAGGCCTCCTATCCTACCTAGGTTGCCGCAAGCCCCGCAAGCCAGGCCCGTGGGGCCCGGGCGACAAAATGCCATTTCGACAGCCTACTTTAAAAGTTTGTCCATCTTTACTATTTCAATGAGACGACCTATGCACGAAGTAAAAGAGTAGAATTAAAAATTTTAATTTTATTAATTTTAAATAATGCTATTTTTATAACAAAGGTACCTTAATTATTATGATCCTTATAAAACTTGGCGTCTTCTTCGAATACATTGTCCGCGTGGCGGACGAAGCGTTGAAGCGATCTCCATTGTTCGCTGTCATCTCGTGTTTGAAGTTTTACACGCAGAAGTGCCTTCCTCCAAGCGTCAAGAGAGTCGGCCCCCGCGATGTCGCTGGTTCTGTAGACCTTAAGATCTATCGTGTATTCACCTTCCATTTCTGCCGTGCGCCTTTCGTTGCCGTTAGCTACACGGTTCACGAAAAAAGATGTCACCACCTTTGCTTCGCTCCCGCTGCCTCCTCGACTCAAACCAAATATGTCCTTCGATGATGCTGATGTTGATGGTGCGTCCAACTTCCTTTTTCTGTAACAAAATGAAAATCAATTAAATTAAACTGTTTATTTTCATGTAATGAAAGATGAGGCTTCACCTTTCATTACTATTTGAGTGTAACGCTGCCTACTATAGAATATGATATCAACGCCTTATAGCGTCGTTCTTAATAAATCCCTTGATCGATGAGCGAGTAAAACCGTGGTGTTATGGCTCGTCGATAAAATTCTCTGGTGTATCAATACAATACTGCGGTTTTCTGAGTGAACGAGGCTGGTTCGCGACATCAACGAGCCTTAAGACCGCGATTTTACTCACTCGTTGATCAGAGACTTATCATCGCAACGCAACCGGTTTTTCTACAACGCAATGCAACGCAACGCTATAAACGCGATGCGATCCATCAACAGAACCATGATCGAACTCTGAAAAAAACACTGATTAGCGATGAAACTTACTTTGATGCTGGTTTTCTGTCCACGGATGTGTTTCTCGATTTGTTCTTGCCTTTTTTGATTTGAAGCATATCAAAACCTGTTTCACTGTCAGACCTGAAACAAAAATTTGTGTTAAAAACCTTATACTTTGATAAGCAGGTATATCGAAGGTATACCTGGTGCTTTTGCAAAATGTCAGGTTGAACTTACTTACATGTTTTATATATTCTTGAAAATGCCCAGAAGTTGTTGCAAGGCTTGTTGTTGAAACAAAGGCGTTGGCTCGCTGGGAAGGTGAGCGTGAGCTCGAACCGGTTACGCTGAGCAGGTGAGCAGGTACGCTGAGCAGGCAGCGTAGACGTCCTCTCCACGTCTCCGCTTCGGATTTTCAATCGGGTTGAGCAGAGTGCTGGCTTGAGGCAGGACGGCTTCCGGACTGTTGCTTGTTCCTCTTGATCGGTTAGAGCTGTGTGCTGGTGCTGTCGGCAACGTGGCTTGATGCAGAGAACGAGTGGCTCTCGTTCTTTCCAATACGTCGTAGTAGCTTGTTCACTTGACTTGAACTTCTGTGATTTGTATCATAAAATTACCATGTTATATACGTGAAAATAAAACAAATCATCAATAATTCTTATTTTATAAATTGAACCTAATAAACATTCTAGTGTAAACCTATAACCATTATCAATATTACTTACGCTCTATTAGAACAAATAAAACTAACGAAGCAATCGAAAAAAATAAATATTCATCAAAAAAAATAAAGGCGATAGCATACTGATGTCTTGCTAAGATATATTATGCTTGAATGCCCATACAAATTGCAAGCTGGGATATTGGTGGAACTCGCACCTTATATTTATTTCGTAACATTTTCTTACCTTTGTATTCGAATCAGCAATAAAACATTTCGGCAAATACAGCAACGACCTAAATTAACCAAATCCTAAATAATGAATTTCGTAATAATTTACTTACACTTTTTGAGCATATCAATTTAGGTTCTAAATGAATAGCAGAAAGGCTCATTTACCTGTGCTTTTAGATTGAAACTTACTCACTCATCACCCTTGGTCAAAAATATTTCATCACAACGCATCGTACATTCGCAAGCATCGCTTTGAGTTACTCGTTTAACAACTTTATTTTAGTGTCGAAATCAAAACCGAAAAAAAATTAATTTTTCACCAAGACTTTGTTTTATCTAGTTTTTTTCAAACAGAAAAGTGATTGTGATTATTTTAACATCGGATAACTGGTAAGTGAAATCGTCGTATTTATAAATTTATTAAAAAAATCAATCAACATCCTTTGCATGATAATAAAGTATAGTGAAATTAAACATGTTTTATTTACAGTTGATTCGAGGTCCACGGACTCTGGAGTTAAGCCCGTCTGTTTCTGATTGAAAATTGGAATCTTTGAACAAATTAAGGAACGGAAGTTTCTTGGTATGTAAAAAATATACTATTGCTAAATAACCTACTTTTTATACGAATAATACAAGGAATAATGTTCTTATTTATCAACTTAATTCCTTTTTACAGCTGGGGTGATTTAATCCAGAGACTTCATACGGAAAAGGATTGTGAATATTTTATCGTCGGAAAAGTGGTAAGTCAATTTAAACTGTTAATTATGGTATATCAAAATCAGTGTATTTTCGTATTTAAATAATTTACGAAAAAAACCAATAACATTCTTTGCATGATAATAAGTAGGTACAATGCAATTAATCTTCGTTTTATTTCTACAGTTGATGCAAAGACCACAGCCACGACCCTCAGATTTCAAGCTTTATAGTACATAGAATATCATCATTTATCAAAGTAGTTATTTGGTAAGTTTGGTGGTGAGTTCAAATAATAAACACAATTAATTTTTTTGTTTTCTGTTTAGCAGTCAAAATTTTTTTTTGTTACCGCTGCGGTGTATTTCTTATCAAGGATTTAAGGTGTGTTCGTGTTATATCATAGTGAGTAATTAATTCAAAATATTTTAAAGTTTATATCTCTAAAGTATTTGTGTGACGTATATACACTCTAGTTACAAAATAGTGGTGTAAAGGTATTAGTGCAGTATTATTAGTATCATTATATTTTTTGAATTTATCATTATTTTTGTCAATAGGTACAAGTATCAGCATATAGTTTAAAATTAAAAAAAAATGCCTTTTTGTTCTATTTGCAATACTCAAGTAGAAAAGAGGAGGTGGGTGGGTCATATTAGAAGCATTTCACATAAGAATAAAAGCACTTCTTCGTTATATGATAATATAGAACTAATAAAATCAGCTTTTAAAAACCGAATAGCAAGCTATAGAATACTTGCTACAAACGAAGAGGCTCAAAGTTCACCATTATTTTTCTTAAAAAATGTTCGTGATTCAGTAAAATCTTTAATAGATAAATCTCTATTTAAATTTACTGCTGTTAAAGTAAACTTTGAATTATTTTCTTCATTTCTAATGTTTAAAAATGATGGAGAAGAAATGAAATCCTTTTCCACCAAAAATTTTATAGCACACTTTAACTTCGATTTTTCTACCGTTTACGAACAAGTTACTAGCATTTTAATGAATAAAATTGAAGAGTTTCAAGAAAGAGATAGTGGTTGGACCTTTTTAAGTAATTCATACCTAGAAATAAACATTAACAAATACCAACCTCTTAGTGGTTCTAGCTATATAGATTTACCTTCTCATTTAAAAAAAAAGAGGGCCTGTCTAAACATTCAGAACACTGATGAGTATTGCTTTGTTTGGTGTATAACAGCTGCTTTGTACCCTACTTCTCAACACCCCGAGCGAGTTTCATCATATCCTCATTTCCGTCATGTTTTGAACATATCTGAAGTTTCATTTCCAATGAATTTTTCAGATATTTCTACTTTTGAAAAAAATAATCCTAATTTAAGCATAAACGTATATGGAACAAACGGTAAAATACTAATCGGACCTTTTTATAAATCAGAGTGTCAGAATAGCCATGCGAAGCGTATTAATTTGTTACTTATAGAAAATGAAAAAAAAATGCATTACTGTTTAATAAAAGATTTAGCGCGCTTAGTAAGAAACCAAATTACTAAACACCACGGTAAATTACATTTTTGTGATACTTGTTTACTATTTTTCCCTAACTTAGATAAGTTGAATACCCATTCATGCGGGGGTGTGGTCACTGTTTTACCAGAAAAAGGATCTGTAATTCAGTTCGTTAATTTCAACAGGAAACAAGACATACCATTTGTAATTTACGCGGATTTCGAAACATTATTAGAACCTATTCAAAACAATCAAGCGGAATGTGCTAACGTAAGCTCGACCCAGTTAATAACCCGACACGTGCCGGCTGGCTATTGTTATAAAATTGTAACTTCGAAAGATATAAGTTATGAGCAATTAAGAATATATCGAGGAAAAGATTGTGTTTCCCATTTTATTGACATGCTCCTTAGGGATGTTAAAAAAATATATTATTTATTAAAAGAAAATAAACCTATGGTTTTTACAGAGGCTAATGCTAACGAGTTTATTAATGCTACTCGGTGCCATATCTGTACTAATTTACTATGGAATAATAAAGTAAGGGATCATTGCCACTTAACAGGACAATATAGGGGTGCTGCACATAGGTATTGCAATTTATTATACAAAGTACCAAACTTTATCCCAATATTTTTTCATAATTTATCAGGTTATGATTGCCATTTATTTATCAAAGAATTAGGAGAACGTGTAGGAAAAATTGATGTGATCCCGAAAACCAAAGAAAAATATACTTCATTTACAAAATTTGTGCTTGTAAATGATGAGGACTTTATCCAATTACGATTCCTTGATTCTTATAATTTTATGGCAGGAAGTTTAGATCAGCTCGCACGTACTTTGGATTCTAATGATTTTAAATTAATAAAAAAACATTTTCCTAATGAGGATCAATTTAATTTATTAACACGAAAAGGAGTTTACCCCTACGACTATATGTTGGATTGGAGTCGCTATCAAGAAACAAGACTTCCTTCTAAAGAATGCTTTTACAATAACTTGTCTGATGAGAGCATATCTGAATCTGATTATCAACATGCGAAATCTGTTTGGAAAGAATTCTGCATAAATAATTTGGGAGAGTACACTGATTTATACCTTAAAACTGATGTACTTTTATTAGCAGATATATTTGAAAAGTTTCGAGTAACTTGCAAAAGACATTATAAACTTGATCCTGCTTTCTATATAACCGCGCCTAGCTTATCATTTGATGCGATGCTATTGATAACCGATATTCAACTCGAGCTCGTATGTGATTTAGAGATAGTGAAAATGATACAGTCAGGTATTCGAGGAGGCCTATGCATGTGTTCGCATCGATATGCTAAAGCTAATCATAAGTACATGGATTCGTACGATGCCTCTCAACCTGAAAAGTACCTAGTTTATTTAGATTGTAATAATCTTTATGGGTTTAGTATGTGTCAGTATTTACCATTCTCAGAGTTCCGGTTTTTAAGTTCAGAGGAAATAAATGAATTAGATTTGCTGAGTAAACCAGACACTTCTACGTGGGGTTATATTTTAGAAGTTGATTTGTTATATCCTGAAAATTTACACTTCGAACATAATGATCTCCCATTTTGTCCTGAAAAATGTATACCCCCTGGTGGAAAAACAAGCAAGCTTATACCTAATTTATATAACAAGTACAACTATGTTATTCACTATGTCTATTTAAAGAAATGCTTAGAACACGGTTTGATTTTACGTAAAATTCATAGAGTCATAACATTTAGACAAAAGCCTTACTTAAAAAAATATATTGACTTAAATACCGAATTACGAAAAAAGGCAAATAATACCTTTGAACAAGACTTTTTCAAGCTTTTAAATAATAGTGTATTCGGTAAAACATTAGAAAATACAGAAAAAAGGGTGAATGTTCGTTTGGTCAATCAGTGGTATGATAATACAAATATAACAAAGAAATCACAATACGCAGAAAGTTTGATTGCAGATCCTTATTTCCACAGTGTTTCAGTTTTTAGTGAGAACTTGGTTGCTATTCAAATGAAGTCCAGTAGTTTAATATTAGATAAACCAATTTATATAGGTTTTACTGTTTTAGAACTTTCAAAAGCCCACATGTACAATTTTCATTATAATATTATTAAACCAATTTATAAAAATCGTGTGAAACTGTGCTACACGGATACTGATTCTTTTATTTACCTCTTATCCACTGATGATTTTTACTTGGATATGAAAAACGTTTTTATGACTTATTTCGATACTAGTAACTATGATAGTAATAATGAGTTTGAGATCAGGTTACAAAATAAAAAAATTCCAGGACTATTTAAAGATGAAATGGGGGGGAAAATTATTTCAGAATTCGTAGGTTTAAGATCAAAACTGTATTGCATAAAAACGGAAGAATTTACCATAAAAAAAGCAAAAGGGATACAAGCACGAGGCATTCGAAATTTAAATTTATCTGATTACCGAAATGTTCTTTTCAACAATAAAGTAATACGAAAAAAAAATATTTTGTTCAAGTCTATAAAACATGAAATATTTACACAAAGCGTAAACAAAGTAGCTCTAACAAATAATGATGATAAGCGTTCTGTATCTACTTGCAATATTGCAACAAGAGCATGGGGCAATGTGTCTATTTTTAAAGATTATTAAATATTTTAACTTTTGTTAAGATGCTTGTACCTAGAATAAATATCTTTTTTTTTTGTCAAGGTAGGATGCTTGTACCTAGAATAAGTAACTTAGAATAATTTTAGTTTTTTATAGAAAGGAAGTTTTACTGTTCATAAAAAATGTATAGCTAGATAAGATAATCTCTTAAGCACTCCACGAACATAGATTAAGAAATAATGATGGTGAACTTTGTATCTCTTCTCAAGTACTTATAAAAGCTGATTTTATTATTTTTATACCAAAATAAAGAGTTATAAAAGTTTATTACGAAGAATTCTTATTTCTGAATCCTAATCCATAAGAAGTTATTTAAATACTTGTAAAGTAAAAGTGCGTGTCAGACTTACGCACGTAGGGTTTCGTACCATTATCTAGGAAAAAAATGTTTTCCTATACATATTTCATATTTCAACAGAAACACATCAGTTGCTGTTGTTAAATTTGTATCAATCCAAACATGAAATTTGATTCCGAGAACTCAGAATAGGTACTTTTCGTTTTTAATATACTTAAGAGGAAATCACACAGGCGACTCTCCACACAATCGTAGTCCCCTATTTCCTCCTGGATAATGCCTCTAGAGTAACCGTTTTTTCTCATAAAATCCAGATCTGCTATATATGTGCTCGTATCTTTTCCTTTTTTTCAGAAACTTATTGATAAGAAAATATGACCCTCATTATGATTTATATGAAATATGAATTGGAGGTGATATTTTTTGTTTGTATGGAGAGTCGCCTGTGTGATTCCTTCTTAAGGAATGCTGAATTACTAAGTACTGAAATAGTAAGTAGTAGGTTATTCTGTGACTGAGGTTATTCACACTACCTAATTTTGTTGCTAGGAAACGTGATTGACACGGTGACTACTTATTTTTATCGCCTTCACTGCCATCGAGAAGTCTACGCGGTAATCACCTACTAATAATGTCTTGGACAGCGTTACTTAGTGGCGAAACCGAGTCTGTGAGTATAGTGTTTGTTTTATGAACCCACCTACTTCATTTTATTCTGTGGCAGCATTAGGTTAGGTAATATCCACTAACATCGGTGATGGGTTGGTTCGCATAATGTTAGGCATGTTTTCAGACATTTTTACCTGAGCCCTTCCATGCTCTAGAGAGCACTGAGTAGTCCTACTTTAATCTAGCAAACGTTATACAATGATTGGGAAGACTTCCGTCACCAGAGTTGCTCATGTGAACTTTATCTACTTATTTTCTTTTTATAAGGTAATGGAATCTCCTGATTTCTCACAATGTGCTCAAGATCCTCTGGCTGGCTTTGATGAAGACTATCCAGAGATTGCAAATAATCAACGGCGTATCATCGAGAGGCAAGTCAAGAAGAAACGTGAATGTCCAAAGAAAAAGATTTTAGTTAGATCACATATTATTAGCAAGCAATCTAAAAGGGGGTTAAAACTCATTCAAATAAAAATAATGGATTTAACCAACCACCACGATGATGGTGATGTAATTGTAAATAGCCAGTATGTTGTAACCGATGCCATGGATGAAATTTTAGATCATCATCAACCTATATTAGTCCACTGCTGGACGTAGGTCTCTCCCAAGACGCGCCACTGAGCCCGGTCTTCGGCTCTTCTCCTCCAGTGCTTGCCAGCTACATTTCGCAGATCGTCGCCCCACCTTGCCGGAGGGCGTCCTACACTACGCTTACCTAAACGCGGTCTCCACTCTAGTATTCGTTTGCTCCAACGATTGTCCGTTCTACGGCAAACATGACCGGCCCACTGCCACTTCAGCTTACTAATCCTTTGAGCTATGTCGACCACCTTGGTTCTCTGTCGGATAACCTCGTTCCGGATTTTATCCTTCAGAGAGACTCCGAGCATAGCCCTTTCCATAGCTCGCTGAGCGACTTTCAGTTTGTGGACCGACCCTACTGTTAGTGTCCACGTTTCGGCAGCATAGGTCATTACAGGTAGGACGCACTGGTTGAAGACTTTTGTCTTCAGACATTGTGGGATCGGCGACGAGAAAACCTGACGGAGTTTCCCAAACGCAGCCCAGCCCAGCTGTATTCTCCGGTTTAGCTCTCTCTCAAAGTTGTGTCTACCTAACCGCAAGGTTTGCCCGAGGTAGACATACTCCTGCACAACTTCGAGAGGCATTCCGGCGACGGTGATTGGCTCTGGGGTGATACGATCATTGAACATGATCTTAGTTTTATCCAAGTTCATGCCCAGGCCGACCCGTCGTGAGGAAACAGCTAGGCTGTTCAGCATCTGTTGTAGGTCCTGCAACGATTCTGCCAATATGACGATGTCATCAGCAAATCGTAAGTGTGAGATGTATTCGCCATTGATATTGATGCCCATTCCAGTCCAACTCAGCGTCTTAAACAAATCTTCCAGCGCGCTTGTGAACAATTTGGGGGATATAACGTCCCCTTGCCTCACTCCGCGGCGCAACTGGATAGGTTTTGACTGCTGGTTCTGGACCTGAACAGACATGGTGGCATCATTGTAAAGACATCTCAACACTTCGATATATCGCCAGTCAACCTGACATCGCTGCAGGGACTGTAGAACAGCCCAGGTCTCAACAGAGTCAAAGGCCTTCTCATAGTCCACAAACGCTAAGCACAAGGGCTGATTATACTCTTCAGATTTTTGTATAATCTGCCGCACTGTGTGAATGTGGTCTATGGTGCCATATCCTCCTCGAAACCCGGCCTGCTCCGGTGTTTGAAACTCGTCAAGTCTTCGCGCAAGACGGTTCGAAATAACCCTGGAAAACAGTTTGTAGACATGGCTCAAGAGTGAGATCGGTCTATAGTTCTTCAATAAAGCTTTATTGCCTTTCTTGAAGAACAATACCACGACACTCCTGCTCCATGCCCTTGGAGTTCTCCCATGGTTGAGAACGAAATTGAAGACACGTTGGAGTTCCTTCAGAACAGGAGAACTACCTGCTCTTAGGAGCTCTGAAGTGATTCCGTCTTCCCCTGGGGCTTTTCCATTTTTCAACTGCCTCAAGGCTATCTCAATCTCGTCAAGGCTGATCTCTGGGAGATCTTCTGTGTAGTGGCGGGTCAGTGTGGCTCTAGCATCCTCATTACTGGGTTCGGGACAAGATACTTGCGTGGCGTACAACCGGCTATAGAAGTCCTCAATCTCAGCTAAGACTTCCGGCTTAGAAACGACGGTATTCCCCCTCGGTGTTGTGAGCTGCGTCAGATGGCTTCGGCCGAGTTGCTGCACAAACACTTTGGACCCCCGGTTTTGCTCGATTGTTCGCTCAATGCGAAGAGTGTTGGAGCGTCGGAGGTCATAGCGTATGTGCTTCGCGATGGCTTTGTTAAGAGCCTGGTATTCTGGCAGCGTCGCGGGAGAAAGTGGTGTAAGTCGCCGTTTTTCCATAAGCCGAAGAGTCTCGTCCGAGTACTTGGACTGTTTGGTCGTACGTCTTACTTGGCAGAACCTTGTGCCTTCTTCCCTGAGGATGTCCACAATGTTGTCTAGGTCCTGATCCACGTCTTCAGTAGTTTCCAAGGTAGCGAATCGGTTCTCAAGCTGAAGTTGGAACTTTTCAGAGCCTAAAGCGGTTTGGAGTAGGTTTGGTCGGAGTGTAGACTTTACCAAGCGAACGCGTTCAAGCTTAAAGTCGATATTCAGAGTGCCTCTGAGCATTCGGTGATCGCTACCGGTATTAAACCTGTTGATCACTGAGACATCTCTGAATATATGCTTTTTATCCGCAATGATAAAGTCTATCTCGTTTTTCGTCACAGCATCGGGGCTTCGCCAGGTCCACTTCCGCTGGGGACTCTTCTTGAAAAAGGAATTCATCAAGAAAAGTCTCTCCTTCTCTAAAAAGTTGACCAGCATTTGCCCCCTGTGGTTCCTACAACCAAAGCCGTGTGGTCCTACCGATGATTCGCTACAAGTCTGTACTCCTACTTTGGCGTTAAAGTCCCCCATGACAATATTAAAGTGCGCCTTTGTGGTGGTGTGCAAGGCCTTAGAAATGTCATCCAGGACGAACTCCACTTCGTCATCCGAGTGTGACGAGGTCGGTGCATACACTTGAACAACTTTGAGGGAATACCTCTCGGTTAGTTTAAGTACTAGGTATGCAACCCTGTTCGACACACTGGATATTTCAGTGACGTTATCGGCGAGGGACTTATGGACCAGGAACCCTATACCGCCTTGGGAGGTGAGGTCACCTTCGCGGTAGTACATGAGATGGCCAGATTCCAGGGTTACGGTGTCCTCTCCCTCTCGACGGACTTCACATAATCCCAGAATGTGCCATTTCACCTTCTCAAGTTCTACCTCGAGCTGCGCCAGGTGTTCGTCAAGCCGTAGAGTGCGTCCATTATACGTAGCCAGGGTCAGTTGGGATGGGGTTGGGCGGCCTTTCATAACCCGGAGATTCTTCGCACCCCCTGCCCCGCCGTTACCATGACCGCCGCCTTGGCCAGGAATAGCAGGGCGACCGGGAACTGGGGGCCGTTTTTGTGTTGTGCCTATCATTTTGGGAGGGTTTGCCCTAATCGCCACGCTGGGCTTGCGGGTTGGCGATCGCAGGACACAGCTGATTGCACCGTTGACGCTGCTGCCCGTCAACGGCCAGAGGGATTTAGCTGAGTCAGAGTTAGGAGGTGCTATACCGCATTCGACCGGTCGCCAGAGCCTCGTCAGTTGCTGCAGGATGTACCACGTGCAGGTGAGGTTGACAGTTGGAGCTCAAGATCTTGTGTAGCTCCCTTACATCCCCAACATACAGAATCTATTGTAAGAAAAATTTCTAAAAAAATTTGCGATGAATGTAATTAAATATCTTTGTGAATAAATTACTTGTGACTCATTATTCATTTGTTTTATTTTAATAATAGCTGATTTTTCTAACTACGGAATAACGCTCAAAGCAGAAAATGCCAGTTCTTGTTTTTGACAAGCCTAAAACAGAGACGGATATTTTTTATCTAAAGGATAAAGTTATCTGTAGATTAAAAAATTAGCCCCTAATGAGGTAGGAAATAAAAGTCAGATAGTTTAGCTAAAGTATGTATAATAATATTAGGTTAATTCAATATAATTGACTAAAAATACCATTATCGATACACCATCTTTTGACACACATTATATTTGCTAATGCGCAATGTTTTTTATGATCAAAACAATTATAAGTATGATTTTTATCATATTTTGTTTTTAAAGTATAAAGATTAGGACAACCTTTGTTTTCAATATTTACTATGCTACATTCGTTACATAAATCCATAACCCATTTAGTTTTTTGCTGTCCTTTTACAATCACAAGTTTTTGGGCTAAAATAGGTTTAATGATACGTTTGAATTCCCTATAATCGATATGACCTTGATTCCAATAAAATCCTTGATTATGTTCAACCCATTTCACTAGTTTTTTTTCTTCGTTAGTTAATTTTGAAAACATGTAAGGTGCTTTTATTAAAAATACTTGAGTATATTCATACGTACAATAAGCAAATTCTTTAATAATAAACTCATTTTTAGTATTTTGGAATCCTTGTACATCTACCACTACAATGCTAGAATTCATGATATCTTCCTAACAATACTACTAAGTGGCTTGTATTCTATGATACAATCGTTGAGAATCAGACAATAAGCAGAAGTTTGATCTGGTATTTCAGTATTGGCTTCTATTTCTACTACCACATTAACCACAGCTCCTGATTTCAGATTATCGTTTTGTCTAGAGCAATCAATCACAAATAGCGGTGCAATTTCTTCAAAATATTTTGAACTTAACAATGGTTCTGTTCTACGGCCATAATAAGACTGTTGAAATCTGGCATATTGTTCGTATAATAAAGCGTATTTGTTATTAGGAAAATTTACATTGAGGCTCTCATAGGGAAAATATGTTGAGTTTAGATACACTCGAACATCACGAAGATTGCAATGATCAAAACGCGACATATCGCTATCTCCCTTGTTTTTTCTGTTTGTTTGTAATCCAATTACTACATATCTTGGTTTTTCAATTTGAGAAGATGTTTTAATCGACCAAGTATGCTTAGTAGTTTTAGGAAGCATAGGGTATTCATAAAGATCCCAGTTTCTAAATGCAAACTGTATAGAGCGGTCATTTTCTAAGACCTTTAATAAATTAATTTTTTCTCTGTCTGACACTTTAACGTGTGGAACACGCCATACTATTTTATGTATTTCGATATCTTCCAGTACTTCGTTTGTATTCAATATCAAAGCGTTATGATTTGTATTGCTACGCAAAAGTATCAACTCATGTTTACAATTTATTATAACTTTTTTGTAATCTTCTGCAAAACCAAGTATATTACAAAGTGGTATTGAAACAGAAAAATTACCTGCATGTGTATTTTTAGTACCGTTGATGTCCCAGCTCCAAGCTTTAGACATTTTTGATTCACTTTCATTCATCGAAAGAAATGATTTCATCGTTGTAGTGATTCCTACATTTTTTACTTTATCAATCTCAATACCATTTAGCTCATAGCGAATGTCTTGAAAAAGAAATAGCCAGGGGTTATTAGTAAGTTGAATGCTTGATACTTTTTCTGTTGAATCCCTTTTAGTTACCTTCACCACACCTTCTATGTAGAGAGTACTAGCAGATGGTAATACGTAAAGATCTTGTTGATTGATTGGTATTCTAATTTCATCATTTCTATTAAAACTGGTGACGTATGGCTTATATGAATGTACTTCTATACCATCGATACTACTATCGTAGGCTGGTGTATGTGAGATGTCTAGTATATTCATTTTAGTAGACCAATATACTTAAGAAATTTTTTATTTTCTTTCGTTATTTTTTTTATTTTCTTTAAAGGTGTGTCTTTGTGAACTGATATTTTAGCTGTGATTGTTTTGGTGTTTGTAGGCTCGTATTTATTGAAATCAATCATTTTTTTTTTATGTGTAGGTAGAGCTGAATTTCTTCTCCTCGGAAATTAATCAATTTATTATTATTGTCGAGTAAGCGAATATTTATTGATGTTATATTTTTCTGATTTATTGGAAAATATATAATGTTTTTAGGAATTTCAATTATCCTGTAGCCAGGTGGTATATTTGGAGCAAATTCATAAACAATATGACTAGATTTACCGTTGATATAAGATCCGCTTACTATGTCACATTCGATCCTCACGATAGTTGTAGATAGAATGTTGACTGGATGAGCAGACTCGTGTAATTTATGTGCTTCAAGAACTTTTTCTCCAAACCCTAGCAAATTTCCTAGACTTCCACTTTTTTTGAAGTTTACGTCTTTAGTACAGAATATAGAAGTTTTCAGAGTGTTGTTATTTGAAATGAGGTTAATGGTAGCATTCTGTATCTTACTTTTTATATAATCAGCTATATCTTGTAGTTCATAAGTACCTTCCGGTATTTCTATCATTTCATTAGCTCCGTAATAAAACTTATTGTTTGTGCTATCAATATTTGGAATTGAATTGAATGTAGATAAATATAATAAAGCACATTCATAATCACTTTCGAGCGGAAGTGGAGGAGAATAATTAGAGGTTAAAACCGAGGTGTCGCCTGATATAGATAGCGTGAAAGACATCGTGGTAATGATAAAAATAAAATTCTCACTTCATGTTTTATTCATTTTATTCCAAAACAAATGTAAATACTTCAAACACAAATGTCCACAGACTATAGAATCAAACTTTTGATACCTTGTATAATTATAAAATATTAAGCATTTCTTGAAATATTTTACTAACTGTTGACGAGGTCTCAAATTCCCAAAACTATCATAGTATTGACAATAATTATAAATTTTTACATAGGCTACCCAATGTGTTCCAGAATTATTAGAATCATCTAAATTAACAATTCCACACTCAACATGCTTTGGCTTCATTGGTAATTGATCTTTCATAAAAACACCTCGAAAATAAGGTATATCTTTTGCATGTTCTTCAAGATCTAAATTTGTAAGTGGACGATTAGGTAGCCTTAAACTCAGTTTTTTGAACATTTAATAAACAAACCTTCACCTTTTCTATATGGTTTAATGTACAACCCTTTGCCTATAGCAATGGATTCCATTGTCTTATTATGACGTTCAGATTCACGTAGGTTTTGTTTTGACGACTTGTAATCATTTATAGTTTTTGCAATACCTGCTGCTCCACCTGCTAAAGTACCTAATGCAGAAAGGCCCGCAAAAATAGGTATCAAAGGTAATATTCCTCCGGTTTTAGGTAATGGAACAATGCGTGGCACTCTTATGGTTGTATCCTTGGGGAGTAGCTTTTTTGCTGTCGCATAAGCCATTTTTATTGTATTTGATATAGTTTTAGGAGTTCTTTTTTTTATTTTTGATCTTATTTTAGAAATAATCTTTTTAAATGTCTTTATACCTGACCCACTATTAATTTTAGCTTTCATTGCTTTATTCACAATCCATGATGCAATTTTCTCACCTTTACCAGCATCTTTTGATTTAAGTCTTTGCTTAGCCATTTCCCTTAAAATTAAATCAGCTTTATGACGGTTGTCGATGTTACTATCAATATAAGCTATATCGTGAAACTTGCAAGCTTCGTCTAATTTGTTTATGCCTTTGTCTCCACGTAATAACCTTTTTTGTAGCTTAGTTCCTGGCCCACAGTAATTATACCCAGGTAAATGTAGTTCAAAAGGTAAATTGTTAATTATACTATTAACAAGTCCACCTCCTTGCATAGCTGAATAATTAATGTAAAAATTTAATCAACTACTGCTTTTTTATCAATCCAACTATTTTCTTTTTCACTAAGACCTAACCATTTTACAAATAGCCTAGTTCCTTTTCTTTTTATTACTTTTTCTATTAAAAAAGTATCTGGATATTTAGTTTTTTGAAGTTCATAACTATAAAATGAACCTAATATCGGGTGATTCTTTAAGTCTCTAATTTCATAAGTAAGCGGCTGTGTTTTTTTAACTTTATTAATTCTAAACAATTCTGTAGACCAATTAGGAGTGTATCCTTTTTCAAAAATACTTTTAAATTTACTAATCCTAACAAAGTCACCGACGATCAATTTGTTATTTTTAATTTTAGAATATTTATCACTATACGCTTCTTTTATATTATTTAATATTAGCTTCTCATTGGAAACATTGATGTCAACTGGTTTGAATTTTGTAATTCTATGTTTTGTTTCATTATATAAATCAGTTACAGACTTCAAAGGTTTTCCTACCCATTTATAATTACCATTCAGGCTAAAAAGTTTAAATAACTTGTTTTTTATCGTCCTGATTAACCTTTCAACATGTGATGCTTTCATAATAGAGTATGTAGAATAATGATTTATATTATATTTGTTAACAACATTTTGAAAGAGTTTATTGTAAAACTCATTACCATGATCAGTTTGTAGATTGTTAGGGTGCCTATGGGCTGTAGTCATAATTTTGTTAAAAGCGCTTGCTATTTCTGACATTTTTTTGGTTTTAACCGGCACTGTCCACGCGTATTTTGATAAACAATCCATTACTATCAACACAAAAGTATAACCTCGATTTATTTTTTTATATCGTTGAAGGTCTATTAAATCAGCTTGCCAAAGGTCATCAATTCCTTTTAATACCACAGTACGCCTTTTGAAATTTTTTCTAGCAGCTTTATGTATTTCACCAACGATTTCTTGTTTAGTCATTGTATTTTTGTATTGCTTAATATATTGTCATTTTTTTCAAATGGTTTTAGTTTATTTTCGAATTCATCTATAGTAAGAAACTGATCATCTAAATGCTTGAAAATCTGGATAATTTTTGCATTAACTTCAAGTTTTAAAGATTTGATAATTTCATCTAAATATTCTTTATTAACCGCTTCATCTGCAAACTGTGGGCGCTTAACACCTTTTAATCTAGATGATTGTAAATCATATTCACCACTGTCTTTTTTCATTAATGCTTTATCTCGAAAATCAAAAATTTCAGAAACTCGTAATCTTTTATGAATATGATGACCAAATTTATCAATATTCATTTTTCGTATAGTGAACTTCTTCAATCAAAGGAAGGATGATAAATGAAAAATATAAAATGTACTATCTATATTTATTTATTTAAAATTCCACATTCTCGTAGCTCTTCGATTATAGAAATTATTTCGTTATTTAACCCATTATTTCCTGCATCTCTTGAAGCAATCAATAGTTTTAATCTTTCGACTAATTCATTAGGATCATCCCAATAAACATAATCAACATTTGGCTTAAACTTTTTAAACAAAGGTAACCCTATACCTTTTCCTTGTACTTTACTTCGATCTTGTATTTGAAATAATGGTTTTATAACACGTAAGTATTTTAAACCTTTGTTGCTTTTGATTGGTTTTGATGGATCGTAATCTCGACGGTGTGCATTTGTATCTAAAAGCATTTGTTTGTAATTATGGCTATCATCGTGATCAACTCGAGCTAGATCGGGTATCTTTTTCATAATTAATTCTTCTAACCCTAAAGTCCTTTTATATTTTCGATTCGCAACTATTATAAACTTAGCATTTACTTCTACTTTACTAGAACCCATCATTAGCTTTCCATCTACATTACGAATACCGAAAGGTATATCATTCAATACTAAGGTAGAACTATCATTGAGTGGGCTAGATTCAGACCCAAGTGTTTTAAATGACTCATCGCTGTTGTATTTATTTTCTATGCCTTCATTATCTTCATCTTCAGTTTCATCCGTTTCAGCTTCTTCATTTTCCATGTTTTCATCTTCGCTCTCATCTTCATATTCTGAATCAGATTTGCTTTTTACTTTATCGAATTCAAGTTTGAAATTTTGAGGTTTGTTATTGGGAGTTAATGTTTTTTTTACATCATCATGATACTTGATATCTATTTTTTTATCGGAAGCTAGTTGGTTCAGAGGATCTGTTAAGGGTTTAAAAACATTTTTCAAAACTTGATCATTATTCGTTTCGATATCTCGCATTTTACGAACTTTACGTTTAACAGCTTCTGCTGCCTTTACTATTTGGCTTTTGAGGGTTGTTTCCATTTTAGCGATTGTTCTTTAAAGAAGTACTTGATGTTGCAGTTAATATAATTGGTATCATCAATAATGTTCATGTATGCTTTCAATTGACCAAATGATCAAATAATAGATGCAAGTTTTATTATATAGCTAAATGAATCAATCAAAAACAACAAATGTATCAAATTTTTTCCTATAACAACCATTATTCTTTTCACAGTCCTTGTTAATCACTAAATAACTAAAAGGCTCGCTCCAAACTTTGCTACACATGTCACGAAAATCATGCCAAGCCATATCAGTATTCACATGTTCTTGGTACACGTGTTTCAAGTTAATGTCATCTTGTTTGAAAAGTATTAAAAGATTTGCATTGTCTCTAATAAGTTGTTTTGGAACTTTACTATAAGTCTGATTTAAATAAAAACAATCTATAAATCGATGTCTACCCATCGCAAAGTAATCTCGTATATTGTTTTGGTTTTCACAAGCAACATCATCGAAAATTATCACAGAGTTTGGTTTTGCTTCTTGCGGGCTTAAAACATGATCATGTTGACAAAACGTCTTCATTAAAACACCTGGGACTTTGTTTAACACATTTTCTAAAAAAATATATTTAGGTTGCTGAAGTGTCTTTGAATAAACGTAAACGTTGTGAAACTTAAGTCCATTCTCATGCAAAAGTAGACCAATCACTAAATTCGTTTTTCCACAGTTTGATGGACCACAAACAATACACCTAATGGTATTAGGTAAAAGTTTACCATGACGGAAATAGGTATTTTTCGTTTCATCACAAATTTTATCAACCCGTAATGAATATGGTTGCTTAGCAAACTTCATTTCCTTCTAAATATATTGAGTGCTGAATGCTGAGTGAAAAGTTATGAGTTTATTTATTCTTTATATAGGTAGGTACTTTTGAATAAATTTAAATAAAAAATATTGTTGACCTGTGTCCCTGGTAATATTTAGCGAGCAAAATCTTTCCATGAATTATTGCTGTTATCAATATTTAAACTAATGAATGTGAAACTTTGTAATTGTACTCGTAAGTATACATTTACAAATAAAAAAGGTGATAAGATATTGAGAAAGACAAACTTTATCAAAAATTACCTGCTGTAAAATTTGAAATGCGATCACAGTTCGTAACAGATTTATGGGATAGGTTTAAGATAGTATTGTGGCATTCCACTTCAATTCTACAACAAAAATTTCAAACGAAAATAAGTCGAGGGCAGAGCCCGAGACGTCGTTTGAAATTTTAGTTGTAAAATTGGAGTGAAATGCCCAATACTATACTACTAGCCTAACTAAGCAGAGCTTGAATGATGGGAAACAGATCTTTTAAACGAACTCAAACTATGACTTTATACTAACCACGCGGACGAAGTCGCGGGTGTCAGCTAGTAGCTGATATAATGCTTGAATACAGTTTTTATGTAAATACATACATACTTAGAATACAATATAACACCCAGACAGAGAACAAACATCTGTTTTTACCGCACAAATATTTGTTCTCGGTGGGGATCGAACCCACGACATACGGCGCAGAAGGCAGAGCTACTACCAACTGAGCTGAAAGGCCAGTGAAATTAACTTTTGTCTGTCTGTCTCGCTTTCACGCCAAAACTGCTGAAGATTAGATTTAATTTGTTACACGGATCTATTATATAAATATTTGCAGACAGAAACTATACGAAGAAAAAGGGCAAAACTATTAGCTTGCCGCTAAATTCGAAATCGTATGATATGCCAAAAATCCTATCCAAATTGGACACACTTTCAACTATGTCTCTGTAGAAAATCTACAGAGACATAGTTGAAAGCGCAGGTTTTTTTTTCTTTAAACAAAGCATATGGCCCACCTGATGTTAAGTAACCATCGCCTATAACAAAGTATTAATAATAATAATAATAATAATATTTCTTTATTGCAGACACGTGGTCCATAGGTTGACACATTTATACAAACACAGTGTAAAACAATATAAAAATACAAATTTGGTACACAATACAAAAAAAAAATACAGTAAAATAAGTGCAGAATATAAAAATATATTACTGCTAGTCTAGGTGGCAATTTCCACCCATCGTCGGTACATTGCCGTCAGCCTCAGTCTGTCTGCCAAACTTTTGATGATAGAGTTGGGACAACTATTAACTCTGTCCATAAAGGACGCAATTCGCTTTCGCTGGATGGCATTAAACGTGTCAACTCTGGCTTCTGCAAACATGCCTGAGGCGCTGCAGTAACGCCTCAGCCCCATAAGGTGCCTAAAGATGTTATTGTAGGCCACCCTTATACCATCATGTGACTTCTTGGTATAATTTATCCAGAGTTGACACGTGTAAAACGTCTGGCAAAAGGAAGCAAACAGTGTCTTTTTTACGTCAGGCGAGGCCTTGTTGAACTTTCGTGCAATCATGTTGCCCACTATACAGAGTGCCCTACGTTGCCGCTCTATATCCGCGTCGTCCTTAAGGCTAGAAGTAACAATATGGCCAAGGTACTTAAACTGATCCACAATTTTTACAGGCTGTCCGTTAAGGCGTACTTCCGGTACGTTTTCTGGTCCCTTTCCTGATCTGAAAATCACCATTTCTGTTTTACCAACATTGTAAGACAAGCCATGTTCATTTGCAAACAACTCACAGATTTTTAACAGTTTCCTCAAGCCTTTGATCGTGGGGCTGAGCAGCACCATGTCGTCAGCATAGCTCAGGTTGTTGACATATCTGTCATCCAGCCTGAGCCCAACTGCGGTGCCGCTCAGCTCCGCGATCAACCCATTTACGTAGATATTAAAAAGATCAGGAGAGGTGAGTCCTCCTTGCCGCACACCACAAGAAAGCTGGTAGCTATCTGATAGCTGAGATCCCCACCTATTGCCTCGTTGGTCACGCACGTCAAGAACGTGCCCTACGATGCACTGCCCCTCCATGAACTTAGGCATAGAGATGTTCAGCCTCACGTGCCTGTAATTTCATTTTATTTTTATGATATAATTATTTATTACAGAGTAGCAATGCTGGATAATAAGGGGCCTTCTGGAAAGGCTCCCGTGGCTCACATTACCATCACCCAGACGCAAAATAATGACAAAGAGAAAGAGGGTGATCCAAGAGTAGAGAATGAAGCTGCTATGGATGGTGAAAGTGCTAATTCCTCAGGGTAAGAATGAGACATTCTTATATTTTTGAAGTGATAGCTTCTTTATAGGCTTAACTTTTTTTATTTAGTTATTATTTTTTTTAAATAAAAAAATAATAACTAAATGGGGGGAGGCCTTTGCCCAACAGTGGGACACTACAGGCTAGTAGTAATAGTAATAATTATTTTTTTATCTGAGAAATCTCTCAGATTCCAGATTGATCCCATTGAAATTTAATCCAACTTTTTTAAACGTACTTAGTAAAATTCAAATAACATATAGACTTAGTTCATAACTTTATTAGAAACAATATAACTTAAAAACTCATAATCATTTATTTACACAAAAAAACTTACAATTAAACAAATATTTACAAAATACACAAGAAACAGTTTATCTGCCCACACAAACACTTAAAAACTAGTTTTAGCGACACCTTTCAGATAATATGTCGTGCAAAGTCAAATATGTATTCAGTACCACAAGGATCACTTTGAAACGTCATAAAGCTAGGAGTGTTTTTTTTTATTCAATTAGCTGATAGAACAAGCATATGGGCCACCTGATGTTAAGTGGTAACCATCGCCTATAACAAAGCATTCCCTCGTAGGTAACGCACGTCAGAAACGTGCCCTACGATACACTGCCCTGCGTCCATCAACTTAAAGTACACAGTTGTTTAGCCTCACGTGTCAGTAATTTCACTGGAACCCACACCCTTCAAACCGAAACACAGCAATGCTGCTTCACGGAAGAAATAGGCATAGTCTAGGTGCCAGTTCCATGCAACTAAGCCCAGAATGCTGTTCGGGCTGCCACGGACTTGGCTTCTAAATGACGTGCATCGTTTGTGAAATATGGCATGAAAACCGTATTCCTAACCTATCTTGTTTGTAACAGTAATGAAGAAGACAATGCAGAAGTGAATGAAAATGCCGTCTCTCCCCCGCCTGTGGTTGAACCAAATATACAAAGTAAAAGTACGGAATCAACACCTACTAAAATAAAAATTGTAAGTACTAGTAGCCGCCCGCGGCTTCGCTCGCCCGTTCCCGTAACACCCCGTTCGTTGTCCTTCTCCCGGTTCTAAGCTACCTCCCCACTAATTTTATAAAGTACTAGTAGCCGCCCGCGGCTTCGCTCGCCCGTTCCCGTAACACCCCGTTCGTTGTCCTTCTCCCGGTTCTAAGCTACCTCCCCACTAATTTTCTGCCAAATCGGTTCCGCCGTTCTTGAGTTATAAATAGTGTAACTAACACGACTTTCTTTTATAAATATAGATGTTGTCATCGCCAATAAAGATTCTTATGATGAGGTCGTGGGTTCAAATCCCACTCGGATTTAATTTAATTTCATCTAATTATAATTATTTCTAATAATAATTCAGTATAATTTAAGTAAGTAGTAGGTACCTATAAAGTGAGGTGTAAAATGAGTATTTACAAATAAATTTTGTAACTTGTATCGGTGCATAACTTTTGGGATCATATTCAACATCTTTAGACATAGCTACGAGGTCTTGAAGTTAAGGCTTGGACGTTTATCCCGAAGCAGGGTAGATATTCTTTTGGATGTAATACCAACTATACATTATTACACAAAAAAAGTAGACCTTTTGCGGTGTACACTGTACACGTCTCCTCGGAATTTCCGATGGCATTTCTAAACTTATATTATTCTCCAGGAACCAGACTTGGCCATGGATATTGACGAAACCCAAATCTCCACCCAACAACCAGATACACACTCATTCATTATCACGTTGGAAGAGGAAGTAATCAAAGATGAACCTTTAGAAACAGAATGGAATAGAGAAGAAGATAAACTTATTCTACAAGTTTTAAAAGAACAACTAACGCCAGAAGAAAGAAAGAACATACCAGAAATGTTGGAAGAAAAAAATGTATTCGGGCTTATTGCTAATAGGATGACACATAAGACTATAGAAGAAGTTAAGAATCGAGTTTTGTATATACTATCATTGTTAGTGCGTAGTGAAAATTGATCTCATAAATTATTGAAGATATTTTCGTAGTTTTCTTTATCAGACTTCTCCTTGCTAGTTAGTTCATTATGCATCTCTGTGGCCAGAAAAAAGACCCTTTCTGGTATGCCAATATTTAGTGACGCAGATTGGTATTTGTGTCGATCGGGTTCTTGAATCAAACCATTGGTCAAAACATGTGGACCACCGTTCAGTAATCAGGACTGTTCATCAGGACACCTCTGTTTTCTTGCGCTGAGCCTTCATACCTGCAACACCCTGTATAAATAAGCATTAGCAACGCGCCTGTTATCCCTCTAGTTTTGCAAGCGTCCTTAGGCTACGGTTACCGGTTTGCTTGCATAGGGCTAAATACTTTATCTACAGATTTTATTTATCCGATAAAAATATATCCATTTAGAATAGAATAGAATAATAATTTATTTGCGTAACAAGCACTTACACTAATTTATAATAACCTAAAAAGAAATCTTAATACTACATTTTGTGTGAAGCTTGTGCGTCGCAAAACGGTCTCTGACTCAGCATAATGTTGGCTTACAACCAACGCTGGTCTTCCGTCACCGTCAGAGCCGGTCGGTGATGCCACGGACAATCTTTCCCCAAAATAAAAACAAAGTAGAACAGAAATAAAAAACACTTAAAAACAACATCGTGAACAAATGGTAGGTACATGGATTAACAAAAATAAATATATAGGTTTTTGTGCATATCAGACAAATGTGTAAATTTCTTTTTTAGGCTTGTCCAAAACAAAGACTTACATTTTTTTGCGTACTCCGTAGATGGAAAAATCTGCCCATAGTTGTATAAAAAAATAAAAAACATTTTTATTTTACAAATTTTATTATACAAATTATACCTAACAGTTTTTTACATTCATATAAATATGATTGCCAGCACTTTCTATCATACCTTTTCGTAGACGATAGAACCAGTCAGAAGGTACTGTGACTAAGGCCCGTATTCCGAAACAAACGCCAGCCTTAATCGAGACTCAAGCGTATAATTTTGTATACTTCTATGATTTTCTTTTTGGTTTGCCACTAGTAGTAATTTAAGTACGTCTCAGAGGTTCCATTCGTGCACTTGCCTTTCACTATTTGAGGATTCGTGTCAAAGTCAAATATGTATTTTTTCAATAGTATCACAAGGATCACTTTGAAACGTCTTAAAGCTGCGTGAGCCTAAGTGCCAGGTCCACGCGAGCTAGCCTAAAAGATAGTGCACTTACATTTTTGGTCAGAAAAACTCATTGGTGCACGACCGGATTTGAACCCACGGCCTTAGCCGCTACCCCTAGGCCCCCGGCACTTGAATGGTCTTTGCAATGAAGTGAGAACATTTAATTAGATTTGAATTAGAACAGTTAAATAACTAATCAAGATTTAAGCTTGAATCTTGATTAGTTATACTAGTTATAATATAGAATACTGGGCCCGTATATCATTCACTTTTCGACAAGCATCACCAATTCATTTCAAATCGCTATGACACTATTAATTAATTTGCCACACTATCTTAGTACCTAAAAACTGCACCCTTTTTGCAAAGCTAAAATTTTAATTTTACTTTACGTTAGAATATTTAAGTGTGACTTTTCTAAAAATAACAGGGGGAGCAGTCGGTAAATATTTGTGAAATATACCATTATAACAAACTAAAACATACCCAATTAAAGTAATAGTATGCGTAGTACTATTACTACGCGTATTATCTCTTACATATATTGGATATTGTAGATAGTGCAATTCACGAAGACGCGCCCCTCGGGTGCGGGGAGTTTGCTCCGAGCGGCAGTCGCGAACCGTAGTCTATTCATTGTAGTGTGCGTGTGCACTCATAGGTAATTAGTGTGTACCGATAACACTCAAACATTGACGGAAGCTTGCACACATATACTATAAACGGTTAGGAGGAATAGTGGGGCGCGCCTTCGTGGATTGCACTATCTATAACACTTGCCAAGAGGGCGTACTGCGACAGAGTACGCCCTCTTGGCAAGTTTGCAGATATTTCTGCAGTCAGTATCGTTTACACTGTTTTTTTTTTATTTAACGCTGCATTTCCAAATAAATATATCTGGTAAAATCATCGAGATATAAGTACTACGTACTAGAGAAGCTACGTCAAATAACTGAATTGTCCTATTCTTCGTAATTTGTTCTCGGCAAAAAAGTCTTAAGCGCCATGTAAATCACGGCACTTATGCATTTTCGAGAGAGAGCGACTGAGGCGACTCACACAGGCCAAAAATCACTAAAAGTCGGACAAAACCTAAACATTCATGATTATCAAAGGAATAGTGTAAATAAAGATTTGCTAAGTAATTAAAACAACATATTAATTATTTTATGACATTTTTATTACATTTCCATGGTAATATCTGGTTCTTCCAACAGATTTAAAACATTTTGGCACATAGGAACAGACTTTTTAGTAACTAATTTTCTTAGTCCTGTTATGTAAGGATCGGAAGACACTAAAAGTCGTTTGTAGGTGTCTTCCATAGCCAATTGCCTAGAAAATTTCCCAGAAAATCGCTCCCTGTAATTTCTAACGTCTTTATTCCTGCTTTCTTGCGCATCTTCGCTCAATAATCCTATCGCTATTTCGCATTTTTCTATTATACTTGACCCATGGATAAGTATTTTGTGCATGGTTGTTGGCATATAGTACCATGGGTAATTCCATACAAAAACAGCTGCAGTTTTTGTGCAAAATGTTTGAAATTTTTCTACATTGATTTTATGCCCGCAGGACATAACTTTCAAAATGGTGTGCAGTCGATTTATGAACTGATGACTGACACCTGTTATTTCAGCAACTTCTTCTGCGTGTTGAAAGATGGCGCGCGCAGTATTGCCATCAGTGGACGTACCTCCTCCCTGTCTTGGTTTGTCGACATGCAAACCTAGTTTTTGCCAAAATTCCGTCTGTATACGTAACTTTTCAGCTGCTACCAAATCTTTGCTGCGTGCATCTTTTACTTGCCATTTTGCAACCTTTAATTTATAGCCTAGATGTAAAATGAATTCTGCAAACCTTATCCAGGCATGTAATGACGAAACACCATAGATAAGGTTTTCTTCAAGGAGCGGCTTTGTCATGCAGAATTTTACCCTGATGAACTCCTTAGATGTGGCTTTACAAATAAAGCAACGCATGGCAGACTTCGTGTCAGTAAGGGCGTTAATCATCTTCCCATCAACCATGGTCATTATTAGCTTGTGCCTTACTACACATTCTTCTTCAGTTCCAACTATTGTTGGTGTTAAATTATCAATTTGAGCTTGAACGTTGTGAGCTACGGATCTTGAGAGTTCTGGAGTTTCATGACCCATCTCTAACTTCAAAGGACGGCAATATCTCGGAGATGAGGGACGAGGATTTTGCCAGATGAGCACAGTTTGTTCATGGTCAGATAACAGTTGAACTGGAACTATTGAAGTTATTACCATATTCGTGTCAGACTGCTCGGCATTTTCGAATGTCTGTTTGTATTGGGAATGGCAACCCGACCCGTCACACCCCCATTTTGAAATGAGGCGAAGATTTTTTAACTGGTCTGTTCTAAGCGACTGCAGGACTTCATTTAGGGACAAGCACAATCTTTGTGCAGTGTGGTCCATTAAACTCTGAAGAGGAACTTCGGCATTCGTTTCCGTGCAAATAATACCTTCTGGGTAGCACCTTTTCTTTGCTTCAGTTACACTTACATAATTTGGGTACAGATTGCATTTCAACTCCATTGCTGAGGTCCGCAAGGTATTGTACTGAAATTTAGTTAGTTGCCCTTCAACCACCAAAGACAAAGTTTTGTCAGACGAAAGGCTTTCATGTGTTTCAAGAACACTGAATTTGCTACTGGGACCAGCAAGAGCAACTTCTTTTATTATATTTGACGTATTGAAATCACCACGTGCGCGATATTCCACCTGGGCTGCAAAAGCCAGTTCTTTTGGTTCAAATTGTTTCCGAACATCCTCCGTCTTTCTGCGTTTTGTACGTTCGGTACATTCTTCAAAGCTTTTGCTGGGTCGGCCGCCAAGGCTACCACTTATCTTTCGGGTACGAGTCGCAATAGGGAATGAAACGTAAGTTTGAAACCAGTCGTTGTTTCCGCTAACACATCGAGAAAAAACACGATGCGCCTTGTTAAGTTTCGTCTTATAATCACTCACTAATCTTCGAAGAGAACGTTTTATTTCTTCGTTAAGTTCATTCACTTTCAGGGCGGTTTTTACTTTGTTTAGCAAATATAACATTTTATCTTGCTCCTTTCGGGAAGCTTCTTCCCTATAGAAGCCGATTAAAGTCATTCTGCTAAAGCTCACTTCCTCGTCGGTTGACCCTAAAACAATATTAATTAATATTTAGAACCAATGAATCAACCAATTCAAGAAAAAAACACTTTTTTTGATTAAACGTCTACGTTTGATTATACAAGTCATCGATTAAAAAGTCATTTTTTTTAAAGAGTTGCGTACGGTTGCATAAAGTAATGGTGGTATATAGTAAAGCAAACTCTATAGTTTCAAAAATTGCTCATATCAAAGCCGGATCTCTAAGGAAGTTATACTTTATCTCTTTGCGAAGATAAAAACAATGCAAAAAATTAAAGGTCTTAGAAATATTGTTTTTATTAAAAAACAATCAAGCATAGCTATCAAAAATAGTTATTAAAAACTAGGTTATTACCTCCTGGAAGGGAATCCATCACAAAAACCAAAACTTTCTCAAAGAAAATATTGAATTAGTAAGCACTTGTCTAACACTCTATGAACCGTAAACACATCCGCCGTTGAACAAGTCGAACTTTGGAATGAGACCTAGCCGCGTAGATGACTCATAGCTCGCGCTACCTGTGCGTCTAGGGTGCATTGTTTATCGGATTAACCGATAAGACTGCTTTTTACCTGCTTTGGATACTTTGAAGATTTTTGGTTTTGTCCGACTTTTAGTGATTTTTGGCCTGTGTGCGACTGAGTGAGGTGCGGCGCGATCGCCGCAGTTGAACGGGACAAAGTAGGAATTTACGGTGTCTTCTCTAGTACGTAGTACTTATACAAGGTGTATCTAAATATGTGTACTATGCGAAGGTGGGGGGTTTCAGACCACAATGGTGATCAGTTGTGGAGGGGAGATAATTAAAAATTCCTATTTTGAGTTTCCCATAAAAAAATATTTAATTTCATAATGCCTAAATAAATTGACAACCCTATCCTTGTAACCCCTTGACCAGAGGCGGCTCGTGACAAAATTGTATGGGTGTTCACTTGAAAAGTCAAAGTCAAAGTTCCTAATTTATTTGCAGTAAATGTGGTACAAAAGGTATTAAACACACGCGTATATGTTTTCGTTTTTGTCGTACATTTTTGCGTAAGGTTAAGTTCAGGCCGTGGCGGTCCCTTTGCCTTCAATTCAAGCCGAATTTGTAACGTTTTTTCACAGTTTTTAATGAACTCCACATTATAATTGTCCATTTTAACACTCACTAGTAATAACTGATAAGTCTATTGCAACACGTTTTAAGCGATTATTAGTTAAAAAAACTTCCGAATTACATTCGCGCGCACGCATCTAAGTTGACTAGTGTTAGGCGCGCACGAGCGATAAAATAACCGGCAACGTCGCGTGAGCGGCGCTCCAAAGTTGGCTATTTTTTCATAGAAAATCTTTTGTTTCACGCGCAGGACTAAGGCGAAATTTCTCTTTCACTCCTGTTGGATTTCGTATTAGGCAATGTACTGAATCTTGTTTCATTGGAGCGCAATCGTGAGCGCTCCGCTTCGCGCGTTACCTATGACATGATGGTGTATGGGATGACGGGTATTTACAGTAGTTCTTTACGATAGGTTTTAATTATTAATATTATTAATGAAATTATGGAGTATAATTTTATTATAATTATTTATGGGAGGGAGTTCACTGCACCAGCGCTCCTTAGGGCGAGCCGCCTCTGCCCTTGACCCCTTGACCTACTACCTCTGTAGGTCTACTACTACTACCTACTACCTCTGTAGCTGAGTTTAGGGTTGTCACTTTGTATAAAGTCAGCTGTTAATGTTGAAACTTCGTTGCAGTTTTTTTCAGAGATACCAATCGAAGTTCGAAAAGTCGTTGAACAAAAGTTGTTCCCCGGGGGGTGGAAATTCACCCCCCTTCAGGATAGTACACATATTTTGATACACGTTGTATCTCGATGGGTAAAATGTAAAAAAAAAACTAGACGACACTTCCTTGCGACCAAAACGTGGGACAGTAAGAAACTTTGCTAGCGTTTCACAGGTAACAGGCCATTTTATTATCATTACATAGGCTTGCCTATATTAAATCACACATTTGAAGATAATAAAAAAAATACGAAATAAAGTATCACCGAATAAACATCAATATTACATTTACTTATGGTTGTAGGCAATAAATATTGCACATCGGTTTTTCTGCTTTCGTAGAGCGCTATCTCTTTCTGACGCACACTACGCTCTCTAAAGCTGAAATTAGCCGATGTGCAATATTTGTTGTCTACTACTATAACAATAGCCTACATGATTTACTAAACGTAATGTTAACAGAATAATATTAATTGTTACATAAATAGGTACTCGCGAAAAAAACAATTTTGAGATCCAAGCTAAACTAACCCCTCAATATTTTCAGCTAAAGGAATTACATGTTATTTATCTTACCTAATTATATTTAATAGTTCGAATTCACATCAAATTGCAGTCCAAAAATAGTTCATTTTAGACCAAAGTAGCATTTAAAATTACTATTCATTCATAACTAGTTTTTCTTTATAAATACCAAACCTCTTACTTACAAGCGTTACCTAAGTTTGAGCAGGGTTGGGATGGGCAGTACTTGAATTATTTGTAATTAAAAAACTTAATTGAAATACAATACGTATTTGGTATTTGTATTTCAGCTACTTTCTTAAAATGTAATTTGTATTTCAAATACCTGACGCCGAGGTATTTTGTAATTTGTATTTCAAATACTTGAGGCTTCTAAATACCTTTTAACATTAATATTTTAAACTTCATTTAGTGATCGTGGCGAGAGGTAAAACAGCTATTAGAGTTGGCAGCACTGCACCTGTTATGTAACCAGGAGCCTAATTCTCGGGCTGGCCGAGATTTTCAATGTCCCTTAAATACACATTGGCATTGCACAACCCCGCACTTTTTCTACGTTTTCCGTATATCGTAGCTGTCGAGGCTTCTACGATGAGGTCGTCGATGAATTACTCAAGGAAATCATCCATTCTCTCTTCGAAAAGAAGCAATAAAATAAAATTGCAAAATGATCCGAGATCAGCCGAGAATCCTGTACGCTATGACTGTACGTCAAATTTGGCCAACAAAACCCAAAAAACAATTACGTTAAATTGTCAATGTATTTTGTATTACAATTAAAAATGGCAAAAATACTGTATCTTGTATTTTATATTTTAAATACCTTGCTTAGATATTTTGTAATTCGTATTTTCAATCGCAAAGCAAAGCATGTATTTTGTCCAGCCCTGAGTCCAGCAAAATCTCCCACATTGCTTAAAGTTAGCCCTGTAGGAAGGCAGTTGCTTACACACAGATTATCTTATAATAAACGCTTGTAAATAAGGGGGCTTAGCTATCGAGTTCAATCCCTACGCCATTCTTTTATACTAATTCTAGTTTAAAATCCAATTCAATTCTTATTTTTAGTTTTTTGAAGTAAACTGGCAGTGGAGTATTTCGCTTTAAATCGTAAAAGCTTTAAACTACCCTTAATAATTTATATGTAAGAAGTAATTTGAAGAATTAACATTACATTTAAACAGAACAATGTAAATAGGTCTTTGGAATAACCCCATGATTAAAGAAACCGTTTTTATGTAGATCCAATTAATATAGGAAAATCAAGCACCATGTCTCAATCAGACGATTTTTTTATTTTATGAAAAACAGTAGGAGCATGCTCAAACATTGGTAAACTCTCAGCCACAGTTTTTAGGCCGCCCAAAGACCTCCATGCCTTATCGAGCGCTAGAGTTGGTTCCAAAAGTGTGAAAGTGGTAACATGCCCTCCGAATAAGCACATAAGTGCTTAGATGTAAGAGTTAATGCCATGCAGAAAATTGCTTATTAGACAGTTACTTGCCACAAGCATTTCAATTTAAAACACTGAATACGAAACATGCAAACTGTCAATAAAATTTCATTATCATATTATTATTATGATACATGAATCAGAACATTTGCGCAGCCAAACGCTTAAAACTAGCCTTATCAAATCAGCCCTACGATTTGCATATTTTGTGACAACTTTGTCGCTGTCCTGTTTTGATGTTTTTGGCTCCGCGTAGGTCTTGAACGCCGACGGTCAAAGCCGGGACTGACAGTTTCAACATGGCTCTATTTTTTTTCTAAAAACTAGGTTTCTTCGGGATTCTGGTAGCTAGGAAGTTATTTTGAAAAGGTTGACACACTGCTATTTGTAAGGTATCTATGAATGACATTGAAGAGGAACCCATACTGAACTTTTAAAATCCTCATGTTTCTGTGACAAAAGAAACTCTTGGGACCTAATCACGAATTCATTTGACTCTGGTAACATTCACGTACTTGTGTTTAGTTAACAGAATAAGGTCGAAAATCTGTACGATACGTTACGTTAAACGCAACAAATGTAAAAATGTGTTCGAGATCAAGACACTGTTCAGCGAATTTACGGCAACCAAAACGAATCACTGAAAGAAGACTTCAAGGATTCAAATATGAAATCTGAGGTCTAAGGACTAAAGGCGAGTCTATTTTCAAACACCATCAGTGTTCTTAAAACTTCAAAAGAGATCCATATCATCGTTGCACATAACCTCTAGATAGTCTCCGTCGTCGTATTCTTGTAAGGCACGCGGGTCCGGCGGCGGATGCGGGGTGGGGGGGCGCTCTTCTGTGTGTGTGTCCACATGCCCGTCAGTGTCGCTCGAGCAGTCGCGAGCGTCGGTCGCCGGGGACGGTGGGGGATTCGATCCGTGCTCCGATTGGACGACAGCCTCGCCTCGGGATAAGGAGGAAATTTCTGAATCTGTGAATAAGGATTGACTTTGAATACTGTTTAAAGAGACTCAGGCCCGTCTAATTCTAATTCTAATTGATTTGGGGGAATACGATCTGCACTGACGTCCCGCGATGGGGTGTATTGTGCATTGTCCCCCTGCCAAACCTCACCCCAGCCAGCCCAACTCCTTAAAGTAACGGAGAAGGACTTTGGGTTGGTGGCAGCAGTGCTCCAGTAAACCTGATGGTGACACGGATGTGGATGTGGAGGGACGCGACTCAATGAGTTCCCTGAGCCCTGTCTTGGACCTCGCCTCTTCTGTTGCGGAGCAGTGCAGTACCACATGCTCCACAGTTTCGTTGTCCTGTAGGCAGCCCCGACACAGGTCGCTGTCTGTAGCTCCAGTTTTCAGGCCTCAGGCCCGTATTCAGATACAGTGCTTGAGTCTGAGTCGAGCCTCAAGCATAGATATGTCTGTAGCCTACGATCTTATAGTGTTCGTTGCTGAGTAAAACAGTTGTTTAAAGTTCAGTTTAGTATAATAGTTTAGTTAAAGTTAAGCGCGAGTCTACGCTGTGACGTGTTGCCGTGTTCGTTCTTGGCTGTTGATTGTCTGTAATTAGACAGCAGCATTGCTATGTTTCAGTTTGAAGGATGTGGGTGCCGGTGAAATTACTGGCACGTGGAGATGATGGTTAACACCAAGTGGGCCATAATGCTTGTTCCATTAGCTAGTTGTATAAAAAAATCCTGGCTCTCCTCAATCCAGTGGGTTTTCAATAAGCTTATAATTTACCTGTAAGACTCTGTTTAAGCTGCTCCATTACTTTCTGTCGAGTCTTTGCTTTGGATTTCTTTATCCTTCTCTTGTTTTCATTCTTGTCCTCATTCAGGATCTGATTGACTTTCTCTTGGGAGATTCCGTCGTCGCGTTTTAACAAGAAGAAGTAGATACCGCCAGGCGTTCGACGGCGTGTGCCATTCTGTAAAAGAAAGGATTAAGTTTTGCAAAACTGGCTGGTAGTAAATTCTGATGTCTTTACATGCAATGTTGTGGTGTACAAATAAATAAATAAATATTGTGGACAATTCATACAACACTATCTAGCCCCAAACTAAGCAGAGCTTGTATGATGGGAAGCAGATAGCTGATCTAATACTTATACACATATTTTTTTTACACAGCATACCGTATAACACCCAGACAGAAAACAAACATCTATGTTCACCACATAAACATTTCTTCCCGGTGGGGATCAAACCCACGCCCTCGGCGCAGAAGGCAGAGCTACTACCAAATGAGCTGTGAAGGCAATCTCCTAGACTAAATATGATGACGTGTACACGCGGGTCTGTGTGCGATTCCACACACTGATCAAAAGTCGTTGTGCACACACACTTTGACAAAGAAGAAATGTAGCTACTTACCATAACTAACATTCCACCGTCCGCCTCAACCCTTTGTGTTTCTTTGTATATATCCATAGCCTTATCAGCACCAAGCACTTGTACAATCCTTACTGAAAACAATTTACAACATTTTGCACAATATTTTAAGCATTACATCCAATTGCAAACCTGCTCCATCTCTTAACTTCAGTCCTTACTTTGAGCTTCTTATAACAACTTCTTATAAATAACTTCTTAAAACTTATCTTTAACAAGGAATGATTGCAACAAAACTGAATGTTGACAAAATAAACTTGAGGTAGCAAATAGGAACTTTGCTTTATAAAACTAACATGGCAACAGATAGATATTAGTCGAAAATGATTGGCAACAAGGTATGTGATCGCTGTTCCCTGTTAGTTATAACATTTTTGATTGAAACAGAATTACACAATCGGCCAACAGGTACTTACGAGAGCACTGGTGGTCTAGTGGTAGAGGCCCCGCCTTCCGATCCGAAGGTCGTGGGTTCAAATCCACTCGTGTACATTGGTTAATTCTTAACTCATTGGAGTTTTTCTATTGAAAAATTTATGTGCACTATGCCAGTACTCTCAAAACGGTGAAGGAAAACATCGTGAGGAAACCGGCGTGTTGTAGAAACTAAAAAAGTTCGAGCAACACATGTCAAGGGTCACGCAAAAAGGGCCCACCAGCGGCCTATTTGCGGAAAAACCTTCCTGCACATCAAGTGCGCATGATAAACTTGCCGACTTGCCGAACAGGTACTTACAAATTAATTCTGTCTTCTCCTCATTCAATTTCTCTGCTATATCTGTAGCTACACTTTCCTCAGGATCTGTGGCAGCCACCAGCAGATCCGGCAAGAACCTGGGTTGCTGTTTCTCCTGCGGGAACTGATGACTATTCACTCTTTTACCAAGCCTTAATTTAACATTAGATCTATCCGAGTTCTTCCGTTTGTTTGACGTTCTGTTGCTTACATCATTGTTTTTGAAAGCCTTTTTAGAATAATTATCATCTAACCTATACTTAATTGTGTAGTCATAAGATTCAACACCCAAACTTCTCTTTTTAGTTACATCACAGCTGACCATGTCTTCTGTTAAAAGGTCCTCCTGAAAAAAATATTATTAATGTTAGAATAATACACAGCTCTGCCTAATTGCCTAATACAAATTAGGCATGTACAGCCCTACTTATAAACGCAATTAAAATTTAATAATTGCTTAAAGTTAGCCCTGTCACTGTTTGTCATTACCCAGTGGTAAGAGATGGCAATAGTTTAAGCACTGTTTATCTTTTGACATATTTTTATAACACAACTTATGTTCTTAATTCTTTATTGCACACAATACAAAACATAGGAAAAGAACAGAAATATAGGACATGTACTAAGGTGAGCTTAACCCTGAGTAGAGTTTTCTTACAGCAAACCTTTGAGGCTAGAGAGAGATAAATGATGATGAGAAATGAATAGCTATGTTGAATTTATGTTGAGAAAAAATATAGAACACTGGTCTGATGTGCCAAGTGTATCAATAATAATATCTATCTTAAATGGAAATTAGGTACCCCAACCAAGAATATATATATTTTTTTATACAATCAGCTGATGGAACAAGCATAATGCCATAATACTATGTGGTAAGGTAAAGTGGTTATCATCATCAGCCTGAGTAAGTCCACTGCTAGACATAGTCTTTCCACCCACTGATTTCCCACAATCTTAACAATTCTGTCTTTCAGGTGGCTAAGCATCTTACATCTCGTCTTCACACAGTTTGTGGTCATCATTCAAGATATTCCCTAAGGGTTATCAGTTCTTAGATTTTGTTAAGACCTCACAGCACTAGAATGCTGTGAGTGCATCTGTTTAGATAAAAAAACATACCTGCAAAGCCTTGCACCACACATTGTATTTATCCTTTTTATCTGGCAGGGCTTGCGGCTGTGGCCGGCGAGGCCTGACCTTTGTGCGCTTAGGGCGTCTCCTCAGGTCCTCATCAGAATCACTGCACGATGACTCTTGAGCAGAACCTTCGTCACTAAGCTCATCCTGTATCTGCATATGCACTAACGAAGGGGGGTTGAAAGCTTCAGGCCGAGCCAGCGGGATATATGTTCCTTCTTCCACGTCAGAATCTTCCAACTAAAACGTAAAACACTTAGAAAATCGCACAGAACAAATAAAACGTCATTGCACTTTCAAGGCAATTTACGACCTAATTTACCAAGTCATTGTGATGGTCATTTAAAGAGGAGAAGGGTAAATATATGGAATTATGTTTTATTACTGCGCTTGAAGCATACAATAAGGTGGAACAACGAAAAACTAATAAAAGAGCAGTGACAAAATATGCATTCTAACCTCTCCTTCCTCGCGTTCTAGAGCCACCTCGATGTCTAGTTCTCCTTCTGTTGTAGACATCATTCTCATTTATTGCTGTAAGTATTGAAAAAAAACTGGAAATCATGAAACTATTCAACGAAACGAAATAAACCAAATTCCGCCTTTTCTATCTTTCTGCGAGGCTGTCATCACAGCAAAGAGCATCACAGAGTACTTTGGCTGTCATTTTAAAACCAAAGACTATAGACAAAAAGTCAATCAAAGAATCAAATCAAATGACAGCGTTGCCAACTCAACAACAGTAAATGTCGCTCTCACGCTGGTGAAAAGTCGCTAGATATCGCTAAATGAGAAAAATTTAAAAAGTCGCTAGAACTCGCTAGATTTTGAAGTGAAAACTTCTTTAGCGGCGTTAAGCACTTTTTCTGTAATGGGTATAAAATCTTAAACTCGCGTCAGCGCGTCAGGACACGTGACCTGATCGAAAAAGCGTAAGACGGATGGAGAGTAGACAGCTATCCCCTCTCTACGGCGCGGCGAAAATGTATGCCTGGGCCTACTGTTTCGTTTAGGCAGCGCAGGGCGCTTGCGCGAATGTTCGTGTATGTTACAGCGTGCCAAATAACAAACAAGCCCCCCCTAACCATTCCAAAATATCAAACATGCTCAACCTTAATAATCAAGTTTTCACTTCTGCCGGCACTCCCGGAGTGCAACCCGTATTTTTTTTTTTGAAGTGAAAACTTCTTTAGCGGCGTTGAGCACTTTCTGTAATGGGTATAAAATCTTAAACTCGCGTCAGGATCACGTGACTTAAACGCGTCAGGATCACGTGACTTAAACTCGCGTTAGGATCACGTGACCTGATCGAAAAAGCGTAAGACGGATGGAGAGGACGTTGCCGTTCCGCTCGACTGACCGCGCCGTACCCGGTGTGCGACGTTGCCGCTTCGCTCGCCGGCCGGCACTGTTGCTACGATGGGGGCGGGGCGGCGCGTGCGGTTCGTGCATCTATTAATGATAAAAGTGATGAAGAAATAGCGAAAGAAAATGAGTGAGTACTTTATAAATATACTAGATGAAAATTTAATAAGTTTTAATACGAGCGGCAAGTTTTCACTTCTGCCGGCACTCCCGGAGTGCAACCCGTCTTTTTTTTTTATCAATTAATTACTTTCTTGGGTTAAAAAGGCGAATCTACCAACATTCGGTATATTCACCTTTTTAACCTTCATTCACCACCATCAATTAATGAAGGGCAAAATAAAAATCCATACCAAGTACCTACCTAGATCTTTAATTTTAATCTCTCTTTATTCGTTAATATTAATTATTACTTAAACAATTCAACATACACAGCGATATAATATACATTAACTATAATTAGTATCTTATTCTAACACGATGATTGACGGTAGGTACTATACCTATACCTTTTAGTCATTCTTGAGTTGGCAACAAATTAAGCTAAATAAACAAAACCGGATCTTATTTCAATGGAATAGAGTACATATTAGTATGTACTCTAACTACTCTAACTCTGAAAACGATGGATATTCGTCATATTGGTATGCACTCTAACTACTCTAACTCTGAAAACGATGGATAATCGTTTATTAGGTCAGTAATTATTTGCTAAATACCACTATAAAAAAGTCGCTAAGAAAGTCGTTAAATTATTTTTGTCGCTAAAAGCCATCAAAATGTCGCTTTCCATGCGAAAATGTCGCTGAATCTAGTGACAAAGTCGCTAAATTGGCAACGCTGTCAAATGACAATAAAAAACGCTATAGTTTTTTTTTCAGTAACCGGATCTGACTGACTGATGATTATGAATGAAATTGTTAAAATGTCAAACTGTCATTGTCACTGCTTTTTGTTTTGACACGAATTTTTAAATAAAACTCCGTACAATTATGTGCATTGATCTATTAAGTGATGTTTATTTAAAATTATTAAAGCCTTTTTACTTTAATAGCTTAAACTAAACATTCACTACCTTCCATGGCGGCCTTCGAAAACGTTAGCAGACTCACTTTTCGGTCTCATGATCGTGAATCCCTCATCGATATTAGATCTACAAAATTACCATCCGTGCTTTCACTATCAAATGACTTTGATCCACATTTGCACCGTGATGCCCGGAACCCTATCAAGTATGATTTTACTCCTCCGAATAGGAGCAAGTATCAGAGTCCAAGAAAGCCCATGATAGTTTAGTTTATGAAGAACTCCTCCTTTAATAAACGCTCTCTTTCTTAGGGGTTGGATGGCCTACTTCAATCTGGTGAGGACAGGCCTAGGCGCTGGAGTCCTGGGCGTCCCTTTGGCGATCAGTCAAGTTGGCATGGTCCTGGGTCCTTTGCTGCTCATATTCACGAGTTTTCTCATTATTCACACACATTTGACTTTGGTAGGTACATACCTACATCAAGATGCACATGTTGTGCTCATCGTTGCAACTCCTATCCTACGTAACTAAAATACGGTTTTTTTACTTTTTTAACCAACGCTTTTTTCAAATTGGTCTCTAATTTGATTGACCTTGATCTTGCTTCCCCCACCTTGATCCTAAACATGCGATTTCCTAGTGATGTCCTAATTTCAAAAAGTATCGATAATTATTTGAAATCATCTATTTTATTAACTCCCAATCGAATTATGGGGTGATGAACGTTTCGTGAGCCGCGCGAGCGTTTGCATGATTGGAAAATATTCATCACAGTGCAGGGTTGTAAAATTGTTGCAAACTTGTTTTTTTTTTTTTTTAGCTACGGTGCCTAAATGAAATCAGTCGACATTTGAGGATTCCGTACATATCTTACAGATATGGGTTCCGTATAGCGTTACTGCACGGACCGCCCATTTTCAAGAGCTTCGGGGAGCGAGGACCGTATGTACCTTTATACTACCTCCCCATGTGATTTGGTTGACCTATTTATATATTAGGTAGAAAGGTATTTATGTAGCAATGCAATATTATATAGGTGGATTGGTAGTCACTTAATTGGAGAAAACTGCATCAAAACCCCGACAAGAGCTAAGCTCTGAATTTTAAGAAGAGTAGCCACTGACAAAAGCAGCCTTTGTCAGTGACTATATACTTCTATCTTCTATCTAATTTTGATGAGCATGAATTATTAGTGCGCTTTCATTTTTTAAAAATTCGTTGACTTTTACTAAGAACTTGTAGGATTCGTTACGAGAGTTGATAATTAGGTTCGATAGAAATTTCAAGTGATGATTGATGACGCTTAGGTACCTACTTATATTACAATATACACATCTATGAAAGAAACTCTTACCAAAATTGGATCAACTATTATGGACCCACTTGAATAACTTACTATTAAAAAGACTGTTCGTTACATTACATTCAACAATGTTTATGTTTTTTAGTGGCAGTTTAATTCTTTCAGCACAATAATTGCCACTTTCATGATACTGAGTCAGCTTGGAATTTGCACTGTATTTGTGATTTTCACCTCCGATAGTCTTCGTGATGTAAGTAAAATATAAAAGTTGTTAGTTGTACTTATTATGTATTGTCATGCCTTTTTGCCGTGAAGCAGCATTGCTGTGTTCGATTTGAAAGGTGTAGGTTGCCGGTGAAATTACTGGCACTTGAGGCTGAACATCTGTGTGACTCAAGTTGATGGACGCAGGGCAGTGCATTGAAAAACACGTTTCTGACATGCATGACCACTTAACATCAGGCGGGCCATATTCTTGTTCCATCAGCTAGTAGTATAAAAAAAATTTTGAAATAGGTATACACGTGCTAAAGGTTTTATTAAATTATAGATAATGGATTGGGAAGATTCTAAGCCTGCTCTCCTGTCTCTACTAGTCCCATATCTACTGTTGGAATTTTTCATGAAAAACCTTAAAATTGTCAGCTACGTTTCCATGACGGGTAGGTAAGGTAGTGTAGACTAACTTTAATCGTGAGTACGTATTTACCAATAACGTTGGTTTGAATGTGTTATGATAATTTAGATATTTAGTGAACTCGGAATTAGCAAGTTGAGGCTTTCTGAAAAGACTTCTAATTCTCTCTGTTTTGAACTTCCTCCACCCCACACATATCCTTTCAAAGGCGTCTAGATCGTCTCGCCAGCGCTTTCTCGGCCGACCACGAGCCCGCTGCCCGTCAGGAATCCAAGGTGTGCTATGATCATCCACCTATCGGGAGGCAGCCGGCTAACAAACGATGATGCTAGGTAGTTTAATCATCTTACAGGTTTTAATTTAATTTTCAGGTTTACTAATGAATATGATAGGATTGGTTCTGATATTTTATCACATCTTCAAAGAACCACACGGTGAAGTAACCAGTGCTACGTTGGAGGCACTGCCAGTGCTTTTCGCTTTTGGAACGTTTCTTTTCAATTTGAGTGCAGTTGGAGTGGTTAGATAATTTGGATTGAATTTTAGATATAACCCTTACATATTACTTGCATTGCATAGTTTTTTCCAAATTCATGAAAAGTGATTAAGCTGCTATAGAGCCACTTAAATCCCAATATCCAAACGTGTACATTTAAGCATTTACTATATCACACATTTAATCATTTAGCATCTTCACTTAACAGCAGGTGAAATTGCGGTCAAACGCAAGCCTATAATATGTAAAAAAAATCGGTTGTCTGTAAAGTCGGTTTACTGACGATAGTTGAACGTGATAACGTCATAAGAAAATACTCGCGGACTCGCGGACTCGCGGACTCGCAGACTCGGACTCGGACTCGAACTCTCAGACCCCCTCCGGACCCTCATTTACCCTTACCCTCATTTACCCTTACCCATTACCCGACCCAGGCTCGGGCTCAGGTAAATGGAACGACGAAACGACGTAACGACGCATGAGTCATGTTTTTTCGTGCGTGCAGCCGGCTCCATCGATTTATAAGACGTTATCACGTCAAAAAAATAGTAAAGAACTGTTTCAAGTTATTCTGGTAATTTCCATGCACTTGTTATTCCCTGCAGATCCTGGCGTTGGACAAAGCTCTCGTGAATCCAAAACTAATGATAAAGAAATTCGGAGTCGTCAAAGTAGGCATTATGGTGCCCACGGTAATTGTGACCATCTTTGGGACGCTAGGCTTCTGGTCCTTTGGTGTAATGGAGGAAAACGTGCTGAGATCGTTACCGTTTGATGATAAGTTCAGTACAATACACTTTTACAACAATATATTGAGACCTAGAAACTTAGAGAATTGAATTAATATTCGTATATTAAATCAATCCTTTTCCAGCTTTGGGTTTGATTTGAAACCATTGTGTAAACTTATTAAATGTTTTCGTTAATGTGTGCAGGTAATAATACGTTACGGTTAGTATGATGCACCATGTGCCGTTTTGTGTGGAGTTTTGTATCACCTTATTACCAAAATAAAAGATCGGGGATAGGGCACCTACTAGGTCTGACAAGAGGTCTACCGTTGGCGGTTGAATGCCTATTTTGTCCCATACTTTGTACAGAGGTTTTACCCGGGAGATAACACAGCTTTTGGGGCTTTATAAAATCTTTCATCTAATAAATCTGTATGTATGTTTACAATGTCTCTTTTCAGTACATCCATGGCATCCATTGGCCTGTACTTGCTAGCTATAGCCTTGGCGTATCCCATCCAGTGCTACCCTGTGATTCAAATAATACTGGAAATTATACGGAACCACAACACTGAAGAGCCTTCCGAGCAGACAATGAAGACGATAGAAATCATCGCTAGGCCCCTATTTGTCATAAGTTCGTGTAAGCACATTAGAGATTCAAGACTTAGATTTAGATTCATCATTCTCAGACTGTGTCCACTTACTGATGGGTATAAGCATCCTCCATTGCATGCCATGTCTCTTTGGAATATTCCATGGTCTCTCGCATCCCGAGTTCTGCGTCCTATCTTTTGGATGTCGTGAGCCCGTCCGTCGAGAAGGTTGTCTGCCAGCATGCGTTTGTCTTCCCTAGGCAACCATTTTGACAATGCCATATCCACCAGCTGTTTTGGACTGTATGATGATATTGTTTACATGATGCATCGTATCACAAAACAGTATTATCTATATAAAAGTTCGCCTCTGATTACCACCGTATCAGCGCACGAAAGAAGCCTCTTTGAGGCCGAATAAAAACCATACTGGATTGAAACAACTAGTGACACCTTATGACGAAGATATACTTACCACTTAAATGCTTGAGTAGAGTCCGCGCCACGGTTTAAGTCTTACGGCAAAAGCGGGAAATATGCTTTACATACAAAAAAGTAGCACTAGAATATGGTTCCGTGACAGCAGCGCTGTATATATTATGGGACTTCAGTGGTGGCGTGGACTCTTAAGTTCCAACTGTCTAAGTTAAGAAACGTTCTGTAAGACCTACCTAATTTTTCAGTTGCTGTTGCTTACATGGTTCCGTTCCAAGGCCCGTTTGTGGCATTCGTTGGAAATGTCTGCACGACTATGCTGGCTCTAGTCTTCCCTGCTATGATGGAGATCAGCCTGATGTATCCCGGCCCTTATGGAAGATATAACGTGTATTTGATTAAGAACGTCATCATTATACTCCTAGGATTAACGTCTTGGGTGTTTGGTGCCGTTTTGTGTGGATATTTGATTTATGTTCGGATCATGTGTTCATATTCGCCAAATAATACTGATTATTTTCGATAATATATTTGAAGATATGTGAGTTTCACCTTTTTATTTTTAAGATGATGTGCACTTATCGTTAGTAGGTACGTTCTCAGGTACCTCTAGTCTTTATCTACCTACTTAATAATATAAACCAAACTCAAACGTTGCTGGCCTGCTCACAGAAAAGTTCCGTGGGCCTGCTACTTTTAACCTACTTCGGTTTTATGCATTGATTTAGAAAGTCTTTGCTACGCAGGTTCTACGGTTCCACAAAGGTTCCACATAATAGAAAGGAGTATTATCAAGAAATCTGTCTGTCAGACAAAATGCCAAAGCTTCGTATCTTACTTCCAAGAACAAAATGGAGGGAAATATTTTGTAAATAAATATCAATATGTAATTACAATTTAACAACCTTAGCACAGGATAAATGTTAATGATTTCGAAAATTTTACTAATTTTGCTGTCCTAATTACGTAGTTGACTGCATGGAAATGTTATTTGTAAATATTATAATCGTTCTATTTTATTTAGTTTCCCCCTGTATATCAACATTAATTAAGTAAGTAATCTTGCGTTTACCTACCCACACCTGCCACTACGTTATAGGGCATAGCATCAGATATTTAAGTACCTACCTACCTATTTTACAATTCATAAATTTCGTTCCAAATTTTTGACAAAAACTAGATCGGAATCTAATTTACACTGCCTCTCAAATTGATCTCTTTGAGACATCGGAATCTAATTTATCTTTTCACCACACTAATTCGAAAAAAGATGCGACAAGAAGAAAGATAAATTAATTAATTAGACCCCCCTTTACACGCTGAATTCTCTTTTCTCTTCTTCCTGCCCTTATCCCACTTTTTGTGGGGTCGGCACAACATGTATTCCTCCTCCATTCCCAGTAATTCATTCTTTACACGCTGAATTGATACCTAATTATTGTTTTTATTTTAGGACCAAACTACCATTGTGGACTTGGGATTGTGTAAATGAAAAGTGTGTGCCATACAAAGCAACGGAATCTGGAAAATTACAGTCATTAGAAACGTGCAATATGCTCTGTTCATCAATTCAGCTCTGGCCACAGCCAACAGGGCAAGTGAGCCTGGCTACTGCAGCGGTTCCAGTACGAGCTGACATGTTTAAGCTGGAGCAGGTCGTTGCACAAACCAGAATCGTTCGACAATACATCAGAGACGGTTTTGAGCTGTTTCGTCAAGATCTCCTTAGCATGGAAAAAAACTCTCGTGAATTCGAAGAGTGGAACAGTGTGCTGGTTCACATTTTTGTCACCCAAAGTGGTGATCCACGCATGCGCCTGAGTACTGACGAAAGCTATGAAATATTGCTCCATCCTAAGAAAAAGACTGCGTTTACATTGTTAGTGAACATCACTGCACGTTCATTCTGCGGAGCGAGACATGCTCTAGAGACACTATCACAGCTCGTGTGGCTGGATCGCTATGAAAATTCTTTGCTGATACTGCAAGCGGCTACCGTTAAAGATGCGCCCAAGTTTCATTACCGCGGATTATTGATCGATACAGCGCGCAGCTATTTTCCAATCAGTGCATTGCTGCGCACCATTGATGCCATGGCAGCTTCGAAATTGAATACCTTTCATTGGCATGTGAGTGATTCGCAAGCATTTTCTCTTCAGTTGAGCAGCATACCTCAGCTGGCACAGTATGGTGCTTACAGTCAGAAAGATGTGTATACAACTGATCACGTACGAGCTTTGGCTCGCAGAGCAAGGTTGCGCGGGATACGAATTTTAATAGAAATTGACACTCCAGCACATGTTGGCCGGGCTTGGGACTGGGGCTATACAGAAGTTGGCGATCTCGTGAACTGCATCGAATCTGAGCCATGGTCTGCATATTGCTCAACGCCACCTTGTGGACAGCTCAACCCTTATAACCCACACATATTCCAAATACTAGAGCGCATCTACTCAGAAATTATACAGGTGACTGGAGTTGATGATTTGTTTCATCTTGGTGGGAGTGACATCTCCGAAAGGTGTTGGGCAGAAAAATATAACGGCACAGATCCCACAGACCTTTGGATAGAATTCACAAAATCTGCATTACAAAGCCTCAAATCTGTCAGTGGAAATTTACCGAATCTAACCCTTTTTTGGACATCTCGTCTTAGTGAACGCCTGAAAACTGATTTTAAAGGATACGTTCACGCCTTAGGTCTGCAAACGCGCAACGTTGAATGGGCTAAAAAGTATGTAAGCGGATTACGCACAGTTCTCTCGCATGAGGATTCTTGGGACTTAAATAGTGGCATGGGAGAGTGGTACACACAGAACGGTGGTGCACCGTATACCTCTTGGCAAAGAGTTTACGAACACCGGCCATGGGCTGGCCATAGCTTAGGGGTCGTTGAGGGTGGTGAAGCTACAGTGTGGTCTTGGAATTTAAGTGTGGGGGAGCTAGATAGTAGAATATGGCCTCGTGCAGCGGCACTAGGGGAGAGACTGTGGACTGATCGGCCAGAAGGTGCAACGCGAACAGTGCACGCGAGGCTTGATGTCCACCGCTCACGTTTAGTGGACCGGGGAGTTCAGGCTGCACCCCTATGGTCTAACTGGTGCACACATAATCCCTATACTTGTAATTAAAAGTCTTATCAATCCCCATTGATTTAATTGAGTGAGCAGGTTGTCGTTAAGCTTTTACTATAATCTTCTTCTTCTTCTTCTTATCGTGTCACTGATTCTTTCGAACCAAGTGTGGTGAAAGGATTTAAGTGCGCCTCGAAGAGGCTCCTTTCCTTTTTACTATAATAATAAGAATAGATGGTAAGTAGCCATTAAAGAAACCCTTACTTAGGTATAGGTAGAAATAGCAATTTTTTTGGTTGCCAGTTGCCGCTTTTTATGGCGCACGCACCTACCAACACCAAAAGTGCAGCAATACTTGCATGTTCCGTTACAAACATTTCAAAAATATTCAAAATAGCTAGGTAAAAATAAAATAAAAATGCCTACTTGTACCTACTTTTTTACTGAAATTATCATTTGGGTAAGAAGGTTGTACAACCACTGAATAACTACGCGGAGTTATATAACTAGAGCGCGTACTTTTTGAGCAGGTACTTATTTGACAACAATGCCAATGCTGTTTGTTGTCTAGCTACCGTAGGTAAGGGTAAACAGCCTTCCCAGTTATATTGAGGCGCACAAAATCCTTTCACCACACTTGGATCGAAAGAACCAGTGACACGATAAGAAGAAGTTGTATTTTGTATTTGCCATGTCTTGCTAACCCCCAAAAGTAGATAGGACCTATTACTAGGTAGGTAGTACCTAATATTGTATTGCCTACTATTGATTCGTCCGTATCCAACCAAATCAAGTGGTTTCATCGATATCGATAAAATTTCGAAGGTACAGCAACATCGACTAGGATACGGAAACCGCGATTAGGATACGGAAATAGCGGACGCGCCCTGTCTTCGTTTATTTTATGCTGGCTAGGACCTAAGCGAATCCTCCTGAATGCATTATTATTACAAGGTATAACAGAAATATTTTCTAGTTATTAATGTATTACATATTTCAGTTAATATACTGATATTATTTACTTACTTTCATAATAAACAACTCGCTTTATTTCAGAAAAGTACCGATTGTTTTTTTTTTTTTTTATAGAAACTAGGCAAAGTACTCCAAGCACATTCTACCTATAATGAGCGTCTAAGGTATAAGTCACACTAGCGGTAATGCCGCGGCGCGCTGCGTCTTTACCGCTAGTGTGACTCATCATCAAATCACCCGCAAAACCTATTTTAAGGTTGCAATTACACAGTTTGATTTGATTTTGATTCAAAAGTGGCTTACTAGAGAATAACCATAGTATAATAACGAAATAAAGCACCTTCATATTTCTAAATCAGCAGTTCTTTTCTAGCTATCTGTTTTTGACCTGGGAAGGTAAATCATAGTGTTTTCATGGTACTGATATATTATCAGAGTAGGTCTGTAGGTAGGCAATAATAACATTATTTATTTGGTAATATTTGTTGGATAAACACGAACTTTTGCGGCTCGGTCTGCTTGCCAGCGTCTCATATTTCTTAGATGGTTTGCCAGTTTGTTAGTGAACCCAAATAGTACAGTAGGGGAGAGAAGTAGAGAAGAGATAGGTAAAGCGAACCCTGCTCTGAGATATCTAAGCTAACAGTAGATACATACATTAATAGCTGTTAAGATAGCATCTGTAGTAATAATAACACATAAATAAATAAATAAATTACCCCTATCAGTCCTATCTATTATAATCTCTTGCAAGTGATCACTCATCTGGCTTCTATTTGACATAATTAATAAGCATCAAAAGATGTATCGTCGTTGTGGTGCGAGAAGTCACTAAGTGACATTTTTTGCCAAAATGAGTTATTGACGCCAAAGTGTTTTGAAACCCATTATGTACCTTCTCAGAATGTAAAAGAGTAGATTTTACTAAAATTATAGATAATACAAGAATGTCAGAAGTGCATAACTACCCGTAGAGGCAAAAATCTGTCTACAAAAATCATCTAAGGGATCTTAAGTAGTTTAATACAATCACTTTACTTACAATATTCTTCAAGTCTTGGGGTTGCACTGCTCACTAAAGTCACTTAGTGATTTCTTGCAGATAAAAAGCTATTGAATGAAATGAAATTCTGTTGTCGGTAAGAGTCATCAACAGATCATAATTAAGTAATATTTAGTCAAGGTATTACCTTAATGTGTATGCCAGAATTAATTAACTTACTTTTTGTTATGTATCTCAATAACCATATAATTATTTACATTAATTTGTTTAACGTCAGTGGGTAAGGTAAAATTATCTATATTTTATATGAAGAAACCTCTTTTGTAACTATAAGTGTTGATAAGTTACACTCATTTTAAGAACAAAAAAACTTTAAAACGCGATTATCTCGAGACTAGCTTTTTGCACTTAGTTACTTCTCGCACCACAACGACGGTATGGGTCTTCACCTTAACTCAGTGAACTTGTGGGCCGTCACTATGGACCGTCGGCCACTTAAGGGCCCCACTCACTAACAGTTTACCGGACGATATCAATCTGTCAGTTAATCGCAATAGCCCACACACTAACAGTTCAGTTAAAGATTTTGGACTGACGACTAGTACGAACTGAGAATGTGTGGCCACTTGACGATTCCGGTCAGCGCCAACAGATATCGCCCGGATGGTCTATGGCCTTGAGGGCGAATGAACACACATTAGCAGGTAGCCGGCCGGCGCCGGCGGCCTGTCGACCGACGTCTCGTGTCAGTTGGGCGCCTTCGGTTTCAAGTTTTTCGACTTGTTTAATTTTTTTGCCAAAATGGACAACAAACCTCAATTTGTGTCGACATTATTGAGATATACAGGGTTATTCATTATTAGCTGCAAATACTCAGGAATTAGGTTCAACAAATAAAATAAAAAATATTTATGAAATGATTTTTTTTTAATTTTGATTTATGTATCAATTTTTTTGAAGTGAAAACTTCTTTAGCGGCGTTGAGCACTTTTCTGTAATGGGTATAAAATCTTAAACTCGCGTCAGCGCGTCAGCGCGTCAGGACACGTGACCTGATCGAAAAAGCGTAAGACGGATGGAGAGTAGACAGCTATCCCCTCTCTACGGCGCGGCGAAAATGTATGCCTGGGCCTACTGTTTCGTTTAGGCAGCGCAGGGCGCTTGCGCGAATGTTCGTGTATGTTACAGCGTGCCAAATAACAAACAAGCCCCCCCTAACCATTCCAAAATATCAAACATGCTCAACGTTAATAATCAAGTTTTCACTTCTGCCGGCACTCCCGGAGTGCAACCCGTATTTTTTTTTTTTATTTCTTTACGGCTATTGCATAATGATTGCCATGGAGAACAGGACGATGACCCACCCAGGCGGTGACTGAACGCAGAGTGTCGCTCACGGTGCGCAGGCGCGGATCAAAAGTCAAAATAGGTCAGGCGCCAATGATTCCTTTATCGATTTTCTCGGGATTTTCATAACAAAACTTTAAAGAAATCATTTAATAAATAATTTTTATTTTATTTGTTGAACCTAATTCCTGAGTATTTGCAGCTAATAATGAATAACCCTGTATAGAAGTTTTCCAAAATGGCTCTATACTGCTACAAATCGTGAAGAATGGCTATCTTTAAGACCAAGTTTATGCGCAAGAGTATCTTCTGTATGGCTCCTATCCTTTACAATAAACTCCCACAGGCCATTAGGGAAATGCCATGTTCGCTTTTTCAAAGAAAGTTAAAAACATTACTTTTAATCAAAACCTATTATAAAATTGACGATTTTTTTAATGACAAGGCCTTCCTAATAAGTTAATTGTATTATGTACTTACCTAATTTTATATTGATGATGTACTCACCTCTGACTTTTTATTTTAATATTCTGTGACATTTTGTATTAAGTATTGCTGTTCTTTTTATGTTTCTTTTTTTTGTTTGTTATGTTTTTTTTATGTTTTGTCCTTGATTATTATTAATGGTTTAATTTTTAATTTTATTTAATAATTTATAAATTTTATGACAATTACTTGTAAATCTCAATATTGCATGCCTAGACATAAGCAGATTACATTGTACATTACCTATTATAATTTATCATCTTTTCGACATGTATTTCAAGCAATAAATATAATCTGAATCTGAATCTGAATCTGAATCTGAATCTTTGGAGGAGGCCTTCACCTGTGAAGGGGTTCTTGTAGACGAGGATTAAGAGGATAACTACTTACAAAATATTATATTACGGACGCTTACTTTTTTTTATTACATTAAGTCACTAACATTTTAAATTAAGAAATCTAAACTTTTTCACTAACCTCATCAAAATTTTTATAGCTGAATTATTAGTATTAAGTACATACCTACCTTATCTTTTTTAAGCTTTTGTAAAAGGCAAGAAATAAAAGGCTTTTTATTTTATTATATTTTTATTAAAGAAGTTTTCCATGTTTATAGAAGGTGAAAGACGATTGTTATCACAATAAACGATTGAAAGATGAAGCTTACAACATTAAATAATACAAAAAAAATAAAATAATAAAATTGATTTGTGAAAGTCTGCCGAATTTAGTGTGTGGACGCTCAAACCGATATCAGAGCATTGCCGGCGCGCGATCCTACGGTGAGAAACTGCCGACTCCGAACGGTTAGTCTGTAGTCGCTAAAGTGGCGGCAGGGCATTGTCGGCAGGCAAAAATCGCTTTAGTGTGTTGACGCTATCGGCCTAGATCGGCAGGCCGCCGATAGGACCAGAGACTGCAGGCGGACTGTTAATGAGTGGGACCCTTTATGCCCGTCTTTTGATGTTTGGCCGAAAATACGACTCCGTGGTCAATACGCGCCAGTCAACACACGTAATCATGGTCAATAAAAGTCATCCACACGCTAGTCCCATGTTTAACGCTCACGCTAGTGTAAATATGAATTATATGTAAATAAAAATGTGCGACGTAGACAGAGTGTGCGATGTCCCATCACTATAGCGGAAACGGATGTGACGTCCTTTTTTTGTCTATGAATCATTGTGGACGGAGCTTTATTTCACTCACAAAATAAAATAAATTACAAAAAAGTAATAGCTGACCTCCAAAAAATAAGATTATTTACTATTTTAAAGCTTAATCGTTATTGGCTTTTTAGAGCGCGTTTTATTTCCTATAACCAGAAGAAATTCAATAATTCGTAAAGGTGTGGATACATTGAGGTTGAAAAAAAGTTTATTTTATGGTCAATGTGGCGGTCGACCGAATGGCAGGCGCAGGTAAAGCGTCAAGCTAGCTATGGCGTCCGCAAAAGACTTTAAAAAATATTAATTGTTGTAAATTCTATACAAGTGTAGTTCTATGTGTGAAAATAAATATGAGTAGATATTACGATTACGGTAACTCGTTATCTTGGTGAGTATTTTTCGATATTAGCACCTGACAACCATATTGCTTGAATTTTGTGTACGTTTTCCTAGAAAACAACATTTATATTTGAACGCTGTTCATCCCTATTAACTGTTGATACAATAAAAACATGGGTATATTTCTGTAGATTTATTACATACGTGTAGTTAAATGGCTTTTGCCGGGCTTTTTGAATGTGTATCGTTTACATAAATTACAAGAGACCCTTACACACAGGGTGGTAACGTGGTGGTCGTAACTCAATCGAAACATCAAAAACCATTCAAAGTAAATTATTTTTAATACCTCTACCGATTCTATTCAATGAGACTAGTTTTGACACTATGTCACCTAGAAGTACATAATTCACTAAAGATTTTTGATGTGGTGGTAATCAACTTGGTCCCTAAAATTTGTCATGAAAGTTAGGCTTTGGCGGGCGGCAAAGAATAGTTTGCTTTTCTAGTTGTTTGAGAGTCGTCGGTCTAGAATATGCAGCCAGGGCTTAACTTACGTGTCAGACACTATACTTAGTTAGGAGTCCTACAAGTGGACTAGCTTCTTTACATCAAATCGAGTCACACTTTGATGCAGGTGAGACTAGCATAAAAGTGTTGACAAACAAAAAATATTTAACGGCTAATAAAAATCATAATGTTGTTAGATCCTGTATTTTTTACTATTCTATTGTCAAATAACAGATAGTTTAGTTTAGCTGTACTGATGGGTAGCAAGGGTTCGTCCATGGTCTTGAAAGCTCATCTTCCCTCCATTAATAGTAGCTATTCCCAAATTGTTGGGCCTGTTTTGCGTACATCAATCGCTATTTGACAGAAGTTTTTCTTAGTTTCCATGTACATAAATGTCCTGTTTACCTCAATATTGCATAGTAATAAGTAATAGTTTTCTGGAAAATTTCTCCGACAGGACTGCCCCTTATTTCTCTTGCCATTCAATTTCTGTATTGCGATTTTTCTCAGTTTACCAATAAAGAATAAAATCAATCTATTAATAAATGTTCTCTCCATAGCAATGACCATTCACAGCTGCAGTGGAATAATTTGACAAATCATTATCTAAAGGATCACCAAAACAACATAAAAGTTCCAATTCTGCGTTTATGGACCTATGATTTATATATCTAGACATTAAAATTCTAAAGCTGCAAGACTTGTTTTAACCATTGACGACTTAATGGATAATTATTCAATTGCAGATGTTTCTCTATTAAAAGCCCCTTTCCCCGTCGCGTCGTTGTCCAGTGGCGTTTGAGAAATAAGGAGTAAATGAGCCATTTCTTTCACGTCAACAAAGAAATTTTCCAGAAAACCTATATGGTTGTAACCCTTCATTTACATTAGTTTGTCCATTTTTGGACTGCTGAATTTCAGTTGACATGAGACGGTCGCACGTCAACAATGGTTAAAACACGCTCTTCAGCGAGAGTAGGCAGTGCGGCAACCAGTGCGCCCGCTGAGAATGGAACCTCCTCTGAACTTAGGAGTCGACTCCGAACCACAGAGAATGGCCACCGCTCACAAAAGGCCACTAATCACTCTAGGCAAGTGTCCTCCAGTCGCGTATACGTCACTAGCTGTTAGCATGTCCAAGCGCCATGATTACAATGTTGACAATGCTATGCTGTTCCCTGAAAGTGTTCAAGGTGAAGCATGATCACGCTTCTGGTGTCGGTATCTCCGTGCTTGATTGTTGTAGGATATTAGGTGTATTTTGTGGGGTGAAAGTTAATTTGGTTGTCAGGAATGGACCGGGTTCGATGTCGTCGGGGAACGTGGGGCAAGGTGGCTCGCAGGGCAAGGACCCCCTGGCGCCCGCCTTGCCCGGCTCTCGGAACGCGGGCATGTATCAGCATCCTGCCGTCACCGGGTACAACACGCAGGACTCTAGATCTCAGGCCATGCCCTCTGTAAGAACAAAAAGTATCCAAGTAAATCAGCTTACTGGTTTCCATTGTGTGTACGAGGTTTTCCTAGGCTAGGCTGCTGCTAGGCTGGGCTAGGATTTTATTTATTTAGAAATAGAAGGCATAACATTTTGGATTTCTGACGTTTTCGAAAAAGCTGCAAGGCTGAAGTGGGACTGTTGACGTCTGCCGCATGCCTGACGCGCTGTTCGACTTAGTGGAGCCCTGAGACAGCGATGTGGCGTCGTGGTAGACCACGCATGCTATAAAGGGAAGAGTTGCATTTGAAAGGGACTGGCACAATTTCGTGAAAAGAGACTGGATTGGGGGGAGGCCTTTGCCCACCAATGGGATGATTCGATCTAATAGTAATAAATAAAGCTATAACCAGATGTTGTACATTTTTGCACACACAAACATAAACAATAACTCGCAGCCAAGGATCTATTCTAACCTTCGCAGAAGTGAACGGAATAACTGTTACAGGCACGCCAGAGCCAGATGTACGCGACTAGCATGTACCACGGCTACGGCGCTGGCGGCGGGTCAGCAACCCTGGCTCCCATGCCAGCGCTATCGCCCACGCCCACCTTGCCGCCTTACCCCGTGCATCCTGACGTCAAGTTTAAGAAGTAAGTGGAATAGAATAGAAAATTTGAAGCCCCCAGGAAGCTTCTGCGCTTCTGGAAGGAGTTTTGGCTACAGCTATAGCCAGCTTGACGCAAAATGGACAGACTTTGAGTTTATTTGCGGACACAGGAGTCCTAAACAAGATAGAATAGAAAATTCTTTATCGCGCACTTTAAAACCAACAATAAATAAACAAGTAAAAATAATTTTAAAACATAGTAATGTACAATGGGCGGTCTTATCGCTGAAGAGCGATCTCTTCAAGACAGCCATTGAATGGAGAGAAGCGTATAATAAGGTGGTTGGCTAGGGTGCACTAAATTATTTAAACCTTTGGCCACGATCTCACCTGATGGTAACGACGATGTAGCCGACGATGTAGCAGACGATGTAGCAGTACAGTCTAGAAGACAACTATTCACTCTAGCCTTAAAGAGGCCCAGATTAGAAATTTGGCCAGTTTGTTCCTAAAACTATAGTCTATTCACAGATTGCCATTCTACGATGTGCTGGCCGAACTGATGAAGCCATCCACCATGATGCCGATGCAACAAGGCCGCATGCAAGAAGGCACCTATGTATTCCACCTGACTCCACAGCAAGCAACTGAGATAGCCTCCGGGAAAGACATCATTGGCAATACCAACAAATTGGACTATGTAGTACAGGTGAGTTTAGAAACTATGAGTCGATATCCTACTAAAGAAGTTTTTTTTATACCACCAGCTGATAGAACAAGCATATGTTAAGTGGCAACCATGGCCTATAACAAAGCATTGCCTCGTAGGTCACGCACATCAGGAACGTGCCATACGCTGCACTTCCCTGCGTTCATCAACTTGAGGCATACAGTTGTTCAGCCTCACGTGTCAGTAATTTCACCGGCACCCACACCCTTCAAACCGAAACATAGCGATGCTGCATCACGGCAGAAATAGGCATGGTGGTAGTACTTCCCCGGACAAGCCCTTCAAAAAGATCTCTACTACTACTAAACACACTTATCACACACCTCATATAGACCTCCCTAATACATTTCCAGGTAGAATGGTTCAGAGCCGTCACTATGCAAATGATTTCTTCTAAATGCTGTTTTCAAAGACAATCATCCTGTTCAACCTGGGATTCAATTGGCTTTTGGAACTCTTAAGCACTCTTCTTTCTGTCCTTATCCCACATTATGTGGAGTTGGCACAACATGTCTTCTTCCTCCATTCTGCTCTGTCATCTTTCACACTGTTCAAGACCCATTTCAAAGTGATCTTTGTGATACAAGACATATTGAATATGAATTTACTGCTGGGCTCCTCCATAAAACGGCAAGAACAACGATTAGACTGCAGCCACCGATTAGCGCGAGTGCCTCCTACACTTCGTCTTCTGATTCATGGTCGCCGTTCGAGAACCTTTATTCCTCAGCAGTTGTGTTGTGTACATGTTGGATGAATTGTTTTTTTTTGTTCCCAGGCACAACTCAGATTCTGCCTACTGGAATCATCATGCGAGCAAGAAGATCATTTCCCACCTAGTGTTAATGTTAAAGTAAACAACAAAATGTGCCCACTACCAGTAAGTACTGAAACTTTCTGAGATGGAAAACTAGCGACCCCCCGGGTCTTCACGTGCGTGGAAGTTATGCAGGCAGTATTCCAGGTTACAATTTATATGGTTCCAAATTTCATCCACATCGGTCCAGTGCTTAGGGTGATTGGGCGTTATCTAAAAAAAAACAGTGAAAAATTACCTTTACTGCAAGGGCTAAGAACTAGCAGTTGTAGTCTGATGCGTATCCTTGTGTACTTGTTTATTAATTATGCGAATTTGGTATTATAATATAGTATCTTCATTATTAACCGCATTTTTCGTACAAGTTTACATAGGCCTAGTGCCATGAAACATCTCTTTTTCGCATATATAATATGAATAGGATGTAATGTGTGGAGTGTGGAATTATGAAAGTGCGAGAGGGTATAATATTATTGATTATTTATTTATTGGAAAACTAACAGCTTATAAAAAATTAGTAACATTCATGGTCTAGAAACGAAGGAGCTATGGTTCTTTGACTTTTCTAAGTTTCATACAAATCAATCTGAGTTTTAATTAATTTATTAACTCGTTTCAGAACCCAATACCGACAAACAAGCCTACACCAGAACCAAAGCGGCCGCCGCGGCCCGTCAACATTTCATCCCTAGTGAAGCTTTCGCCAACAGTAGCTAATCAGATCCATGTGACGTGGGCGGCTGACTTCACCAGAGCGTATGTCCTAGGCGTGTTCATGGTCAGGAAACTGTCTTCGGCTGAACTGCTGGGTCGACTGAAGAATAAGGGCACGAAGAATCCGGATTACACGAGATCGCTGAGTAAGTTTTGAAGCTTTGAAGAAGTCTATTGCTGGAAAAAAGAGAGACCGGTGGTCTAGTGGTAGTGGCCCCGCCGGTCGTGGGTTCAAATCCAGTCGTGCACCAATGAGTTTTTCTGTCAGAAAATGTATGTTCACTATGCCAGTACATTCAAAAGGTGAAGGAAACTGGCGTCAAGCGTCACGCAAAATGGGCCCGCCAGAGGCCTACTTGTGAAAACCAGTTCGCACACAAAGTGCGGATGATGAATTTGCTGAATTTTTGCCAAGAACGAGAGATTGACTATTATAGATAGACAGAATTTTTTTAGTTGCACAAATTAAAAGTACTGTACACAGGCGAGCTTGGAAAATTACAAAATATAACTAAAACGAATAAATACCTACTTATAATTTAATATCTATTATGGCTAACTTAACGCTTTATTCCAGTCAAAGAGAAGCTATCGGAAGACTACGACAGCGAGATAGCGACGACATCTCTCCGCGTCTCGCTCATGTGTCCTCTCGGCAAGATGCGCATGTCTTGCCCATGCCGGCCCGCTGCCTGCCCGCATCTGCAGTGCTTCGACGCATCTCTCTTCCTGCAGATGAACGAACGGAAGCCGACGTGGCTGTGTCCTGTGTGCGATCGACCGGCGCCCTATGACACATTGGTGGTCGATGGGTGAGTAGCTTGTCTCTCCTTTTGACGTGACAACGTCTTATAATTCGATGGAGCCGGCTGCACGCACGAAAAAACATGACTCATGCGGCGTTACCTCGCTCTCAGGCGTTCCATTTAAGGCAAGGCATTTGCAGTGCAAGCGAAAGCGCGGAACGAGCGACAAAGAGGCACAATCGGCCTCCGCGCGCGTTCGGAAGTGTTCGACATCTGTCTCTCTACTACTTGAGTGAGCAATGCGTCCGCGTGGACAGCCGTATGACGTTGTCAAGTTCAACTATCGTCAGTAAATAGACGACCGATTTTTTTTTCTAACCTATATCGTCCCAAGGAAGGAACGCCTGGAAGGGATACTGGGCAATGAAACACTTAATGAAAGGTACACTCCCACTGTCACTGAAAAGGACGCTCATGGACGTATGGACCTCGCCTTCCCTCTGGTTGCCACGGTGTTATCTGGTTCGTCCATTTATCGGGATGCATTCTGCTGACATGACCCTATCCCCTCTTCTAGATACTTTTTTTTTTGTTTTTTTCACATGGTATAGATAGACTATCGTGTTCGTATTCGTATCGTATTTAAATAGACCCGAAGGTCCCGCCAGCGGCCTGCTTGCGGAAAACCAGTCCGCACATCAAGTGCGAATGATGAATTTGTCGAGTATTTTTGTAAAATGTGGTGTACCAATGAGTTTTTTCTAATGAAAAATGTATGTACACAATGCAAGTGGTCAGCTCCGCACTTATAAACTATGTCTTTCCGGTGGATTAGGCCGACTAAGCTTTCAGGATGGTATAGTTTCTGGGCAAACCTATTCCATCTAAAATCCTGTCCCAGGCTTTATAGCGTCCCGTAAGTAGGGGCATGAGTAATCACCAGTTGCCCCTGACGCTATATAAATCAGATGATTTATAGATACAATAGATGCAAATTAATGCTTGTTCACTATTCTTGAGGTGTACAATAAAGTGTTATCTATCTATCTTATACAGATACTTCCAAGAAGTGCTAGCGTCACAACGGCTCCCTTCGGAGTGCAACGAGATCCAACTGCTAAAGGACGGCAGCTGGGCCGCCAATATGCCGGCGCCGCGCGCGCCGCAGCAGGAGCAGACGCAGGCGGAAACCTCCGTCACACTCATCTCTGATGATCTAGGTAATATACTCATCGACAGCCCTCGCTGCTCAGTTGATAGTAAAATAAAAAAAAATAATGCTGGACAATTCACACAACATTATCTAGCCCCAAGCTAAGCAGAGCTTGTGTTATGGGTGCTAGATAACTGATACATACTACAATACATTACATGTATAGATATTTTTTATTTTCTAGAAACTTAATATAGAAAACGACCAGAACACCCAGAACAAATACCTGCAGATCGTACAAATATTTGATCCAAGACGGGAATCGAACCCGCAACCTCTTGCGTCGCAGGTGGACATTCGCCCACCGCACCACAGAGGTCGTCTATTGTCTATAGTAGCTGCGCTGGGAGCGTGGTTTCGATCCCCACCGAGAACTAATACTTGTGACTCATCTCTGATGCCTCCTGATCAGAAGGTCAAGTAGCTAAATGTCTAACAGAGCAAAACTCATGATCTAGGTAACATACTCCTCGACCCTCACAGCTCAGTTGGCGCTGGAGGGCGTGGGTTCCCCACCGAGAACAAATATTTGTGTGGTAAACCTAGATGTTTTTTGTACACTATGTTGTAAGAAACACGCTTAGGTGTGCAAACACAACAGGAAAAACATGGAGTAGAGTCGCCAGAGACAGGGAAAAATGGAAAGAGCTGGAGGAGGCTTTTACCGCTGAAAGTGGTTCGTGCATATTAATAAACTAAACTACATACATACCTTTATACCTACTCTAGATTTAAATAGTGTAAACCTACGTTATATTTAATTTCAATTTGTATGCTACGAAAATAAAAGCTTATATTCTATTTATTTATTATTATTATGTTTTAAGAAACATTCTTAGAATAAAAATCTAGAAATGTAAGTAGTGCTAATAAATTTGACAAAAATCTAACCAAACATTCCGTCAACAGAGGTAATACCATTAGACGGCGACAAAGGGTCTGACGCGAAGCGAGCAGCTATCGGTGAAGCCCGCACACCCAAACCAGCTGATGCTATGGTGGACCTTACATCAGACTCTGAAGATGAACTGCCTTTGAAGAGGAAGATCCCGCTCCCAAAGTCTACTCCACCCGAGCCGAGGGAAATTAAAAGCGATGAAAGCTACTTAACTTCTGGTAAGTTCTTTGATTTCGTTTAGTAAAAAAACATGATTTTTTTTGTCATACTATTGTATCTATGTGTATGCTTGTAATGAATAAACTCAAAAAGTGTTTCCCCATTCTTATTCTTCTTATCGTGTCACTGGTTCTTTCAAAACAAGTGTGGTGAAAGGATTTTAAGTGCGCCTCAAAGAGGCTCCTTTCGTGCTCTTAACACATATTTTCTAATGTAGCTTTCCCCATTGGAAAGCTACCTTGAGTAACATAGGCTATATGTAAGTGTTTAAAAAATATGTCCACAGGCCGCTAGTCTTGTATATTTTCTTTCTTTTACTCATATCTTTTGTATTTGTGTCCGTACAGCAGTAGAAGCGGTCACATCTAGCGGGTACCGGCATTGGAAAGCTACATTTACCTCAAGGTGAATGTAGCTTTCCAATGCAACATAGGCTATATTTAAGTGTTTAAAAAATAAGTCCACAGGCCGCTAGTCTTGTATATTTTCTTGCTTTTACTTAATTCTTTTGTATTTATGTCCGTACAGCAGTAGAAGCGGTCACATCTAGCGGGTACCGGTCTCCGAGCGCGGGCGGCGGCGTCATCTCACTGGACAGCCCCTCGCCCCCCGCGCCGGCGTCCCCGCACCCGCCCCCCGCCGAGACTAGCATCGCGAGTGACCGCCCGCATCTATCCATCACACCTATTGAACGATGTTAGTACCTATTTTAAATGTATGTGCACTATGCCAGTACTCTCAAAACGGCGAAGGAAAACATCGTGAGGAAACCGGCGTGTTGTAGAACCTAAAAAAGTTCGAGCAACACGTGTCAAGGGTCACGCAAAAAGGGCCCACCAGCGGCCTACTTGCGGAAAAACCTGCCCGCACATCAAGTGCGCATGATAAACTTGCCGTATCTATTTTACTTTTTATTGCACAAAAACTTAGTAACAAAACTAACCGTTACGTAGCTAGTGATATTAGTCTCGTCGCCGGGCTCAGTACGAATGTCCTATTCCCAAAACCGGCTAACAATACCTGCTTTCTTCCTCTACGTACGCCATACGTGTAATGTAACTTATGGTTTGTTAAAGGCACGAGTAATAACACAGAGCGGAGCGAAGAGAGCGATGCTGCGCCAACCCACTGGGCGCCCTATGCTGACAATGAAAGGTACTATTGATGACACCATGAAATAGTTTAATATAAATAATAAATAGCATCTAAATATCCTCGAAATGTCAGCAAGACTTTGTTTTATACAACCAGCTGATGGAACAAGCATATAACCATCGCCTATAACAAATCATTGCCTCGTAGGTCACGCACGTCAAGACTAGCCCTACGATGCATTTCCCTACGTCCAATTTGGGCATACAGATGTTCAGCCGCACGTGCCAGTAATTTCACCGGCACCCACACCCTTCAAACCGAAACACAGCAATGCTGCTTCACGGCAGTTATTTCAACCGCTAAAGTTAAAAAAACCGCTAAAATTAAGATTTTTTTTACTTTTAATTAGAAAGATAAATTGTCTAAGAATAACATTAGCTTGACAGATCTGGCACCTAGACTCACCTAGCTTAAAGACGTTTCAAAGTGATCCTTGTGATACTACTGAATAAATATATATTTGACTTTGATCTAATGCTCACGCTAAACTAATCTCATTTGCATACATTTATCTCTCCGCAAGCAGAAAGTGAATCTTGTCTAGTCCCCCTGGTCTCTAACCTTGGTCCCGTCAAACTAAACGCCCTACTTTTTCTTTAGATTCTTGTTTAAAACACCGTCTATAATAACAATTATGTCTTTTGAAACAGATACTGACTGAGGCCGAAGAATGACCGCCCTGGGTGCAGCGGCGGCCATTCTTCAGAAGGCGAACCGCAGTTGGAACCGGACTACCCAGAAGTACCGGTTCTACAGAGCATATAAGCTTCTGTACACCATCGCGAGTAACGGCTACTGCTGTATCACAACGCGAGTAAAGACCGACTTACAAAGTGTCAAAAGAGAGTAGAATGACTCTCATTGTGCACTTTGCTATGTAAATCGGACATAACAGTGCACAGCAGTGTAAAATAAAACCAGTGTAAAATTGACTTGTTTTTACATTAAACTTGTGCTGTGAAAGGGTCAATGAAAGTATACTCAAACGTTTTATGGTAATGAAAATCTATTTTTGAAATTTAATCATCTCAATTCCATTCTCCGACATGCTAACATGATTTGAACCCGCGATCTTCGCCTTGGTACGAGGCTGCGCAGACCGCTGCGCCATCGGATCCTAATCACACTCGACAAATAGCTCTTAGGCCCGTATTCCGAAACAGCGCTTGAGTCTGAGTCGAGCCTCAAGCATAGATTTTATGACAGTTCTTCATTGAAAAGTGTCAAAAATCTGTGCTTGAGGCTCGACTCAGACTTAAGCACTGTTTCGGAATACGGGCCTTAGAGACTGTTCGACACTAACGCGACCGTGGCTCCATCTACAGGTTTGACGTTACAGTCAACTACATACCGATCCAAAGGCGCAGCGGTCAGCGCAGACCCGTACCAAGGGGAAGGTTGCGGTTTCAAATCCCGCTCGGCTCTTAACTTTTGGGATATTATCTTATTAAAGGTTTATCAAACAAACTTTGAGTCTATGTTCATGCCCCCTTTCACAAGTTATAATGAAGAAGTTTACTCTCTTTTCTAAGGTATTTATAATCGTTAGTGTAGTGCGATTAAATATTTGCAAAACCGCAAAAGGTTTGTGACATAAAATGGCGAATATTTAAATTGTAGTTTGTAAGTTATTTAGCTAAGAACACAATAGGCCGTATGTCCCAAAGAAAGTTGTTTTCCGCAGCGGTCATGATGTATTGTGTTTTAATTTGTATCTTATTTTTTAAACCTTTGAAAGTTGTTTTGTTTACTCAGGGGATTCAGGCTTTATGATCTCAGATATTTCCATCTTTTTGAGAATAGCAGTTTTAAATTAACGCGATCGTTATGCATAATTATATGGAAAAAACGGGTGTTTATCGCGATTATCTTTATTATTTCCCGACGTTTCAACCGTGTTACAAAAGCCGTGGTCGCGGGGAGACTGGAGTTCAATGGAGTTACTGTCGAGAAGCGGAGGCAGTCGCAGTTGCAACTACCCTCACTTAGTCTTCAGAATTAGAAATGTCCACCTTCATATTACGACACACCACACTAACTGTATCTAAACACTGCGCTGATATTTCGCGACGGGCACGCTTAACGAAAACAGGATTCCAGGGCGAAGAAAGTTTATAGCCGTCTTCACGATTGAAATTGGGGTACTTTTTTATTTCAATCGCTTCCCGGACCATTATTCTATGGTCTTTTGAGGATAGACTCCTCAAATAAGAGATTTCATTACTGACTGAGCATTCGCGTTAAGTCAGCGGATGCAGAGGGCTCAGAATCGTTCTTCCCGGAAATGTAAAGGGAACGCATTATGAACAGCAGTGGCTGATGATGATGACCAGTCTCTGAGATAGTAAAGCCTGCCCTTCTGATGCAGGTACAGTCAGCATCAAAATAAAATGATGATCGGAAATAGTTGAAAAAGTATTTTTATGAATGAAAACTAGCATTTTATATTATCTAACCGGCTAAGTAAAAACTCACCTAAAAGTGTTACCTATTAAGACTTGTTCAGTCAAAAAAGAAGTGAAGTGACTTGTATTACATGGATTCACTTTGAAAATAGGGGAAAAAGAAAATGAATAACTGGTTCAGAGCAATGGATAAGCAATTAAGAAATTCTGAACAAGTCATCAAGTTCTGATGCTGACTGTACTTGAAATATTTGAGATTTAGAAACCGCAAATGTTAGTTTAGTTTTTTCTTTGACGAAATAATGATAAGGAATAAGATTTTATATTGTTTCGGTCAAAAAACGTAACAAAAAATATACCAATAACCAAGTGCCTGTCGAAAGTATTGATTTATTTATACTGTTCAAACCCATCAATCAAAATGTTAAAGGAGACTTGTCTTCAATTTTCTTTCATTAATGAGATCTTTAATAATGGGGTCTACAATATTTTAATGTGAGTAAAAAGTAATGAATTTCTATTAAACATTTTTATACCTTTTTTTTCTTACATATTAAAAGATATAATATTATAGCTATAACATAATGATCAAGCAGAGATTCTAAAATTTACCTTAATTGTGAGATGAACAGTACATAAAATATGAGCACTCTATCATGTAGGTACTGATGTGATTATGTAAAGTGAAAACGAAGCGTCTTTAGACGAAATGTATGCTGCCAAGATTGGTTCCAATAAAACTAGACGCATAGGTATCAATTAAAATAGAGCACTTTTACAATCGTTAGTATTCAAATTTAGAACATTAGCAGCCTTAGGCTACATACGCACTATGTGGTTACCCGCAATGCGGCTAGCCGTCCGGCTGACCGCAAGCACAATTATGTACGTATTATTCATTTCTACGCGCACTGTCATGCGGCTACCCACAGACCGACAGTGCGCTTAGAAATGAATATTACGTACATAATTATTGTGCTTGCGGTCAGCCGGACGGCTAGCCGCATTGCGGGTAACCGCATAGTGCGTATGTAGCCTTATTGTCTAACTTGCAATCCATTATCAGTGAACCTAAAGCCAATGGTCGACCCAATCAGATTTTTTTCGGTATTGTCTATCTAGGGTTACGCAATTCCAAAATACGAAGTTCCATTCATTCACTAGGTTTGCATTTCGGTGGTGGTGTTGCTTATGTCAGATAGACAATACGAAAGTGACAGATAAAAGTCTACCTACAATATGTATCAAATGGCAAAAATGACAGCCGGTGTCTATTACGAGTTGAATTAGATAATAGGGCCCCTGTTTATAAATTAACTAAAGATAGAACACTGGATTATATGTGTCACTTAGGCCTTAGGGTCTTCTTTTTTACATTAATAATACTGCTTGTTAGTATGTAATCAATCAGCTACCTACCTGTCAGACCTATAGAATTAACGAAATTGATAAAAATACTAGTTTAGGAAGGTAGGTGAGAATTTTCATACTTTTCTTACTTGATATAATAGGTTTTAATGTATTTATGGTAAGAATGTGTGAATGACAAAGATTTTTATAATGTCCCAAAAGTTAAGAGCCAAGCGGGATTTGAACCCGCGACCTTCCCCTCGGTACGGGGCTGCGCTGACCCTGCGCCATCGGATCCTAATCACACTCGGCGAATAACTCTTAGGGACTGTTCGGCACTAACGCACCGACTAACGTACCGAGGGGAAGGTCGCGGGTTCAAATCCCGCTCGGCTCTTAACTTTTGGGACATTATAAAAATCTTTGTGATTTCCTTAAGTGTAGTAAACACTATAATATCAATAAACAATTATAATGTGTGAATGGTTCGAGTGATTATTATTGAAGTACCTAAGATTTGAAGAACAGTAGCTTCTTTGGTGTTTAAATAAGATATTTACTTAAGCAATGGTTATGTAGAACTAATAAATGTAAATACTTGCATTCGTCTTTTAATTCGTAGCGAAAGCTGTCCTACCCATAGTTGTTTAATTTCTGATATATTTAGTTAATTACGTAGGTACATAATGTTGTGGAGAATATTTTCCACAGAGATTTTTGAGTCTTTCATGTGAGGTAACAAGGTAGAATGAATAAATAAATGAAATCATTTTCTTTCTTAGTTTTTGACAACCCTAAGTTTACATAATTAATTGAAGTAATTGTTGATATCTCTGATTCGCATATTAGGTAAGTACATACAAGCTTTTCTATGTTTGATTTGATAGTGTGCGCTATGTCCCCAATATTTATTTTCTTACTTAATTTTTATTTCTGTAGGTACGTCAAAAAGTAGAGCTCTATGTGAAGGGCTCGTCCGGGGAAGCACTACCAGTTACCACCATGCATAATTCTGCCGTAAGCAGCATTGCTGTGTTTCGGTTTGAAGGGTGTGGGTGCCGGTGAAATTACTGGCACGTGAGGCTGAACATCTGTATGCATCAAGTTGATGGATGCAGGGCCGTGCATCGTAGAGCACGTTCCTGACGTGCGTGACTTACGAGGCAATCCTTTGTTATAGGCGAGGGTTACCACTTAACATCAGGTGGGCCATATACTTGTTCCATCAGCTAGTTATAAAACTTATAAAATCTGGAAAGTTGAATAATTAATCGATGTTAGAATGAGTAGATAGGTAGGTATTAAGGTACCTACCTATTACCTACCTATACCTAATAATAAAGGAAGTAATAATTTTATCAGTAAACAAACAGATAGGTTTAATAAAGACTTAGAACCTAATACTACTCGTACATTTGAAGGTAGGTACCTTAGTGGTTCCTTTTAATAGGTACCTAAGTAGGTAAGTTACCTATTATAAAAAAATATCAAGCTGTCCAATACGATCCATCAACAATTACGAGCGTAGCAGTAAACTATGCAGCTGGTACCGGAAAGTGCCAATAAACAGAGAAAAGGCAATAAAACATACAGCGGCGAAGCGGACAGAAACATCTAACCGAGCCGATTCAACGACCTCAGTCCCGCGCGACGCGATACTTAATTGTCGGATAATTATTGTAATGAATGGGCGACTGTTCTGTTGCCGCCACGAACTTCATTTGTCTATTCTGCTGTCTTGTCTGTATTCCCCGCAGATCAATCTGTGCGGTTCGAAATAGTCTCTTCTGTGCTGTGCTTATTCTGTGCGCGCCCTTCTCGTATTTTTATGCCGCCCCATAAAACTTTTTCTCTCTCGCTCTTACCCGGCTCTCCCAACATATATGTATCTCGTTCTGTCGTACACCTCGCGGACAGGGGGACACGTAGCGTAGCGTGCCTCGCTTTGTCGGAGTTCCGCGGTCGTCCGCCGACTTGAAGCGGCGCTGACGCGTTTCGCTCCACGAAGTGATCTTTGCAACAAAACTAGTGTTATTCAATGATATTTGTTTACTGTGAAACCTCTCAAATGGATTCTACACAACGGACAGCTCCCCGAGGATATTTGACATGACTGTGTTCAGTTTAGTAAATGAGTGTACGAAGATTGTGAAACTGTTTGGCCGTGTTGTGTGTTGAATTGTGATTAGTAATTTACTTTGGTTTTACGGTGGTTATCGATCTTTGAGAGACAAAGCGGAGGATTGTGATCTGTTGCTGCAAGGTAAGTTAGTTTTGTATGGTGTAGCATGTCAGTTTGCTTGGTGTGTAGATAGCTGTAGTGATGTAGATGTAAACGAAACGGCCCTCGGCCGGTGCTGCGATGCGGGTGCGGGGATCTTTCCCCGCTGGCCACAGAAAAGTTTAAAGAAGGGACACTCACTGCATGCGTAGACCACCTACCTACCACCTGCTTTCATAGTGATGTTGATAAGCTCTAGTAGGTAGGTACTTTGTTAACCTGTAGATTATTATGGCACCTAGGTACGCTTTTTACACTCACACCTGTTTCTAATTACCAGGGTCCTTTACGTCTACATAACATAATGTAATTATTAAGAAGACATAAATTATTAGATTTAATTTTAGATTAAGATTGTAGATTATGTCAGCCTGACATTACTTGTACAGAAAATTTAAATCGTAGATTGGTTTGCCTCTAACAATTAACTACCTTGTCACCTTTATAATATCCGTTGCGAATTTAATTAGAACCGAACTTGACTTCCGGTGAGTTCGTTTTATCTTTAACGTTGGTAGGTAATTGTAGTAGGTACGTTAATTAACTTCTTTCGTCTTTTTAAGTATTTCTATTCAGTCATAAAATATCTATGCAGGCTTCCCTACAACTACAAAGGTAACTACATATAACACAGTCTACATACCTGGAGAAATGTGTACGCTGACCGTTTTTAGGGTTCCGTAGCCAAATGGCAAAAACGGAACCCTTATAGATTCGTCATGTCTGTCTGTCTGTCTGTCTGTCTGTCTGTCCGACCGTGTCATAGCCATTTTTCTCCGAAACTATAAGAGCTACACTGATGAAACTTGGCGAGTAGATGTATTCTGTAAACCGCATTAAGATTTTTACACAAAAATAGAAAAAAAACTATAAATTTTGGGGGTCCCCATACTTCAAACTGCAACTCAAAAAAAATTTTTTCGTCGAACCCATACGTGTGGGGTATCTATGAATAGGTCTTCAAAAATGATGTTGAGGTTTCTAATATCGTTTTTTTCTAAACTGAATAGTTTGCGCGAGAGACACTTCCAAAGTTGAAAAAAGTTGGTCCCCCCCCCTCTAACTTCTAAAATAAGGGAATGATAAAACTAAAAAAAATACATGTTGTACATTACTATGCAAAGTTTCAACGATATTTGGTTTGAACGAGATCTAGCCAGTAGTTTTTTTTTTATACGTCATAAATCGTAAACCGCAATTTACCTTTCGACGAACTACAAGAACCTGTTTCCTGTTTATTTTCTGTATATTATGTTACTTGATGCTACGGAACCCTTCATGGGCGAGTCCGACTCGCACTTGGCTGCTTTTTTCCAAATACAACCTATAGCTGGATGTTATACCTAGTAAGTTCTAGGACCTAGGTTAAGTTTATCATACCATACAAGCTATTCAATTACTACCTACCACCCAGCGCAAATTTCTCGTCGCAGTTTCGCATCACATCCAAAAGAACTACCTAATAGCTTCACATTCTGGGTAATAAATGCCCTTCCCTAATGGGATAATGACACGCCGGGCTCGAAATATTTATAAAGCGGTCGAATCGCGCCGTGTCAACAACTGGCTGTTTGCCTTCCCATTTAGCTGGCCGGCCGAGGAAGCCGATAAGGCGACCGATCGCCTGAATTACACATTTACACAGGAAAAGCTCTTACATTTAAATTCTGTTTTCTGTGGCTTCCGTACTGTATGAACAAGCGAATGGAAGTTTGCTTTGAGTCTCTATTTGGGTAACATTTAAGTTTAACAAGAAAAAGGTCGTAATCGATCAGCACCGGATTGAATTTTTGTAAAAGAAAAACTGACAACGCGTAAATCAGTTTGATCTTAAATCTAATCTCATCACAATCGCAGAATAAAGTAAATACGGACATAAATCTAATACGGCATGTCGTTACACTCATGAATAAGAAATAACTACTTTCATGCATGATATGAGAAGGATTTAGATCTAAACTGAGCCTGAGGCGGCTAGAATCCTATTTACGAGCTTCGCAAGTCCTTACGTAATATCGACGCTTCACAAAGGAAAATTGAAGAGCCTCGGAGCCTCAAGGGCCTTAAACTACGCTTTCCAGCTCAATAGCACTTACGAATAATAAGTAAACACTCGCCACCTATCTTGAAAGATATAACTAAACTGATGCAAACAAAGGTTTTATGTTATCACTCCACACGAGGTAAAACAGTTAAGAAGTTACAAGGATGCCAGTTGACAGCCGGACAAGAGAGCGCGAGTGTAGAATGCCGTTTTCTCATTTCCTTATATGAAGAGGCATTTCACTTGGCGTAAAACATCAACAATTTACCTAGCGCTGTGTAAATTAAACATCGCATCTTATATTTTATGATGATTGGGGAAAATTATACTCCATTTTAGGATGTGGGATGTGTTTAATTAACAAGCTTATTAAAATTATGTTTAAGGAAACTTGATTAATTTACTAAACATACAGTACGAATTATTAATATAACGTAGGTAAGTAGGCAGATATATTTAATGTGTTAGTTGCAGGCAAGGAATAACCGGTCAGTTTGACTTTGCCACTATCAGATATCGTTGTATAAATTAACTCTTATAATATAGCAGACAAAATCCAATTAGGACGTGGTAATCTCGTCGATCGATGATACACACCGAATGAGATAAGAAATAAAACTGACTTTGTGATTAAGTACATACAAGTCTCTAACTACTGAAAAAAATATAAAGACACAGGAGTGTCAAACAAGTTAAAATATACAAATCAAAAAACCAAAAAGGTTTATTGTCAAATAAAGACACGACACAAAAAGAAGACACATTATATAAATTTGTCAGTTAAGAATATAATGTTATAGTGCTGTAGCTGTAGGTATAGTGTTTTAAACATTGAATGTTCAAGGTAGAGTACCTACATAAGGTTATTTTTTTCCTAGGTAGACTAGATACGTAATCAATAGTAACTTTTATTAACGTAGCAATATAATTCAAATTTGTTAATTGAACTTGCTCGCATTGCAATGCGAAAGGCTATTTACTACTCACTAGTTGAGAAACATGAGTAAATGTTTAAAACATTAATGCTCGTTAGTGGTGTTTCAAGTACGCTCTTCGAGTCCAATTTGTTTTTTCGGCGATCGCAGCGCCATGGGAGCCCCGACGGGCGGTCCGAGAACCACTCGCTTTGTGCACGAACCTCGAGCATTCCCTTTCATGGCGACGGTTATTGTACACCAGCAGTATTGCTTTACTCTTTGTGGCTCAAATGTTTAGAATAGAATCGCGATCGCCCAAAGCGTTTTCAAACATACTTCGATAGATTTATAACGAGTTGTTTGTAAATGATTCTATCTTTGGACGTCGCAAGCTATTCACATTTTTAAGCTCCGTCGTCGGTACTTGGTAGTCTATGTTATCGTCGATCAGATGACTAACTTGTATTGTAACGGACTTGTCATGTCTTTATTCGATAGGTACTGATATTACGACGGTGTATAATAATCGAGGTTAATCATTCAATAAATTGGTTGGAGGAACCGTTATTAATCGCGTTGTCTTCGGGTTTGTAATGGCTGTATGCCACCGTATTGCCGCTTATTGCTCGATCAGGAGCACTATATTAAAATCACACTTGATTAGATCAAGCGCGGTATAATTGAACCTCCAGTGACGGTATGCGCGCCTGTGTACTCGGCACTCGCACACAACACCCGTCGTCAGAGCGAGAGCGCTTTCTTTTTGCTCTGTCCGATTCCTTTTTGAATCCTTTGTTCCTTTTGTTGGATTTTCATATCCTTCTGTTTTCCAGATGGATTAATTTTAATTTAAATTCAAAGACTTTCAGTGTCGACTGTGTCTTTTTCAACGCATTGAGAAGTCTATTATGTTGTTTTGTCGTAAGAAGGCAGAGAGCGAAGCAGTAAAAACTGTGTAGAGGAACGTGAGTACGGTCTTGCTTGAATGTAATATTTATCGGAGGGGTCGCGGGATCACAGTGCCCCGCCGCCCACAGCCAATTTGCTGTCCGTTGCAGTCTGTGAAGAAAACAGCTGGCCGACTCGATACAATACTATTCTTCATAAATTAATACATGTAACTTTACCACTAGAAACTAAGACATGATCTTATCTTCTTATAATCAATAAAGTAGAAAATATTCTTTACGAAGTAAGTTAAAAGTGTAGGTTCATTGTTTGGTATATCTAACGTCAACAAGGATCAGCTAGCGCTGCTTGCGAATTCCATTGTTCTATAAGGTAAAAAGCCATTAAATTATAAATCATTGACCGCATACTGAGACAATAAACAAACAGGCCTGACAATCCTAGCTGATATATCCTAGCCTGTGTCCTGCGGCGCGCGGCGTGCCACACTCAGTGCTCGCCTCTCAGCTAAGACATTCTCAAACTAAACGCTATGCTAATGTAATGGGCCCATTTGATCACGGCACGGCCCACGGCTAATTTCAAATTTTCAATGAGACGTCTGTGCCAGCAACTTTATTAGATGATTACTTATTAAAAGCGGTCTCAGAGCTCACAGCTGGGATGGTAATTCAATGCGAATTGAGACTCAACATTTTACGGTTATTGGACGAAGGGGAAATTTTCAGTCTCGTTGAGGACTATTTATAACAAGTAAAAACGTTTTTTTAACATCACTAAATGTTTTATGGTGCTTTGCGTCATAACTTCTAAGATTATTCGCCCATTAGCAGCTTGAGAGCTGATGATAATGATCATTATAATCAGTCCGACTACTGTTATTTATAATATTGATTGATAATCTGAATCTGTTCCAGGCCAATGTAAAACTAAGTCCGTATTATGATTAAATCTGTCCTCTTAGTAGTGAAGCCCATTATCGATCCCACAGCTGTTTCACTTAAAATCTACCTACACTTCCGCCGAACTTCTAATGACTCAATACCTATTGTGTGTCTATTTTTTCCTGATAACTGATTCTACCTGCATCACAATGCTTGTTCCCAGAATGTCGATCCTTTTTATCGCAGAACCTCTTATAGTTGCTGGTTCCATGTATATTTAAAAAAACTGAGTTCATTAAATTTAAGCCTTATGCGTTCAAATTCTTATTTTGTTCATAATTGTAAAGATTTTCAATGAAACACTCGTTCACTTTAGTTAGGACCGTAATTATTATCTCACACATCAGCGTTAATTAGATCTAAAGAGATCCTTCTTCTTCTTGAACCGCCTGACAGCGTGCCAAATATTTGGACATCCTATGTCATGTCATGACAGATGATATATCATTTGTCATGACACAGAATGCCTTAAGCACAGATAATAGCTTATGAAGATAGTAAAATATTTGTGTTTTACATGATGAAATACAAAGTATCTACACAATCGTTTTTATTGCTTATTAGGAATATTGCCTTTACCAAAGTTTGGTGTTGGAGGATGTATATTACGTGGTCTCTGTTGGTGAGATCGTGAGCGTGCCTAATCGTGAGCTGATTTGATTGAGTATACCTACCTAATACTACCTATAGGTATTTCGCGAGAGCCCATCATATCTTAATTTATGGGTGCCATTTATGCAACGTCTGAGCTGGCATGTTTAACACTCAATTCACGTCTGTTTCTCAACCAGGTTATGTCTTTTTGCTCGGTAAAACCGGTATAATGTAAGGTACGTGAGCGCGGTGCAAGTACCTCGTGTGTCGGTACACATGTGGAAAAGGCAACGCGGCTCGAAGGACCAACTTCAATAAGACAGTTGTCGATCTGAAGCAAATATAGTTTAAAAACTTGAGAAAACAACTTCGTGGCCAAACCGATTTTGATTAAATATGGGCCCAATCTAGAAGCTAGAAGCGCCGTTTCCGAGATTCTGAATATATATACAAGATTTTCTCGTTTAAGGGTATAAGATTACAACTTGCTTTATTTCATGATTAGCTTAGAATCGTATACAAACACTTACGTCGTCGGGTGTAGGACTGGAACCGTGTACACGCACCTTTTCATGAGTAGAGCTATAATAGTAGTCGGCTCATAAATCACTGCCGCGGTAATGCGTAGATAACAGCTCTCTCATTTGTTTTCCCATTTCCCAAGAGAAATTTCTTGGCGACATTACCACGTCGTGTGACGTAATGAGCAATTACCATAGCTTCGCGGCGAACCATAGACAATTCTCATTGTACACGCTTTGGAGATGAGAGATTCAGACATAAGTCACGTTTTTCAACAAATAGAATAACTAAAAGCAATTTGTGTGCAAATCCAAATACGACACGAACTTGAAAGACCTCATGCCACTTCCTCGAGTAATTCGAGAAGCGCCGATATAAATTTTTCTTCAACAATTGAATAAAATAATCCTCAATTACGATTGCAAATGGGTGAACATAGAACCAACATTGCTCCGACTTCGCTCCCTGCACGCCATCTCGCTTGATTAAGGCCAATTATAGTCTTCACGCGATTATACTGTCGCGATTTACGGATAACCCCACCATTTAGAGAGAGACGCCTCCTTCATTACATGCCATGAATTGCCGTGCCATTTCCATGTTCGAAGTGTAATGGCCGCACATTAAATTAATAGTGGAAACGCATCATTTTGGGCGACAAATTGCAATTTTGTTGATGGGTAAAATGGCTGACCTTTTGCCAAAAGCGTGAACAAGTCAACTTATTTTTAACTGGAGTTCTACAATAATATGGACTAAGTTCAAAGCTTCATATCGTAGCGTGTTACATAATTTAAGGCCAGCCAAGGGCTCGGCCCGGTTCAAACAGATCACAACGATAACACGACGTTTATCGGAAATACAAATTGATTGTCGTTTAAACGCGGTTCCACTTCCAATAATTTTATGTGAAGAAACTTGCGAGTTTATTTCTGTTCCAAAGATGCCTCACGCATTCAAGCACTTGTCTGACTGGGACGAGAGAACAGTAAAAATACAAATATTACACCGGTTTTATGTTGTTTCCAACTTCATTTACATTATTCTGAAATAAGAAAGTTTCAAGTAATGTAATTTATTATTGACGTAAGATAAAAGTGTTTGGAGCTTTACTGGGTTCAGCAAATTTTTTTGCATAGGCTAATTTATTTTTCTTGAAAGTGTTTTAAGATTATTTAATTTACGTTTTCTTGTTTGTATTTCATTAAAATTGGTGCTTTTAGTCACGAAACGTTAGATAATATGTATGTATCTCTGCAATTAGTTTAGATAAAGGGTTTCATCGATTTACCTATCACAGATTATCATGTCAAAGATAAGTATCGATAGATTTCCGATGAGTCCCTCCTACATATTACAATAAAATCAATCGAGCATAGTTATCCGAGCCACCAGGGGAGCATGACCGCAAAGAGTGAGACGGCGTCGGTGGCGGCGCGAAGGTCGCCATCGAAACCAGTTTCGCTGGACATAAGCCCGCAAGGTGCCGGCATCGGCAGCGGCCGGGTTAAGTGCACTGTATTAGCATCATCGCCTGCCCTTTCATGTCTGCTTATCTCCTGGTCTAGGCAATTTAAATGGGCCTATTGAATTGCCTCGGAAAGCCTTGAGTGCGCGTTCTCGGTCCCATCATTTTTATGGTCTGACATTTGTTTTTGTCGGGGTAAATTGCTGTATTTAGATGACATTCTTCCTTGTTGCTAGACGTCATTTGTTAATGTCTAGAAACTTCTCGTGTTTTTCATTGTGCTGGTGTTATTTAGTTAGTCGTTTTAGTTTTGGTCTGTGGTCAAATTAGTCATTACATTATACTAATTGAATTGCGTTGGCAGTATTAACTATGTGCGGAACATTGCCACAAGCGCATTTACGTCAGCATTAATTACTAGGTTGGTAGGGCAATTTATACAAAGCATTCAGTCCATCGGATTGTATAGCTTTCGATAGGAATAATAGAACTAATTGATTGTTGTATATTAATAACATGTTAGTAGTTTTGTCTAATCATAATTTTGAAAAGCTCCTCTTTTACATTTATTATTAAACCATACTATATGCATGTATTTATTCTTTCGCCATACATAATCTTTTAGTTTTATATTTATGTGGTGACGTTTTAAAAATCACGATTTGGCTTCAGTAAGTATTATAAAATAGTCGTACCTTACCTACCCAAACCTTGGTTTTCTTAAACCAATCAATTACAATCGTTAAGGTCATTCCACGGATTCCGTGTTCATTGAAATGCACGTTAAAAAATACAATATCAGCGAGCGATCTCCTTTGTTTAATTTACTGGGACAACCGACAAAATCTGGAGGTACAGCAGGCTACGGTTTCCATAACAACACGCCGGTTGTCCCCCCTTCCCCCTGCCACAGTGAGGGGCCCTCCCCCCGCGGCATATCGATCCCGCGCCGCTCGCGCCCTCTTCCCCTCTCCAAATCAAATTACAGGCGAGCTCGCGGGCAGCGCTTCTAACTTGGCGCTTTTCGCGCCAAATTCAACGTATTTTATACAAAAGTGGCTTCGCTTTTATATCCTGTTTGCATTTTTTATTATTTAATTTATCTTAAATTTTTCCCTTCAAATTAATTGATAGGCATGTTGCTATATAGTTAAAATTAAATTGTACGGACAAAACAAAACACATCCAATATTTTAATTTAGTTCGTATATTGGCGATAGACGGACAGAAACCAGAGTGAGACTATTAATTAAGTATTCCGTTTTTACCAAAACAGAATTGGAACACGGAAAACACTTTATCTGTTTTGTCTTCAACAATGTTTTCACCTAAATGTTTTGGCAGCCCTGCGGTCGCATCGGTCGCCCTCTTCAATCAACTTTGTATTGGCGTACTGTAATAGTATTTTAATTCTATTGCTTTTGACGGGCACCCTAAATAGCTTGTTTGCAAATTGGTACCAACACGTGATTACATTGGCATCGAGTTTGGCACATTAGAACGCGTTGAACAATAGACCCCTCTTGTTGTGTTAATTGATAAAGTTTGACGAATCACTGGGTTATTTTGTGAACTGATAAATTACTGTTTCGTGGCTTCTGTTCTAGACTGTTTAGGTAGAATTAGGTCGCGTATAATGTTCTGTAACTTGGAGTTGAAGTTATAGCTATTAACATTACTTACTTTAAAAGTTAGGCTCCACGGAGCTTCCAGCTTAGCTTAGGTATTCATAAAGTAGATCCCTCCAAGTAATATTAACAAGCTTTAGGAAATTGTACTAGGATGAATAATTTGTTAGCCTAATGATTTGAAAATCCCTATTAAAGAACCCAGTCATAGTTCCGTATTATTGAAAAAAAAAACGCTGGTAGGCTTACAAATAATGTCATTGTAACTCTTGAAAAAATACGTATCCGCTTCCGCCTCAAAGGACCATTTATGTCTACCGTAGCTTCGGTAGAGCAATTGTAAGAAAATTCCAGCAGTATCCGATTGAATTTAATGAAGATTGGCGTCCGTTTGAATCAGTTCCGATTCGCACGAAGGCAATTTCATTGCGAAGTTTTCTTTCACCTTCCGAATTAGCGACTCAAATTGATTGCAATTTGTAACTGTTAAAATAACTAGGAATACGTGAAACGTTTAATAATAATTTGTTGTATTTTACTGAGTTTATATTTTTGATGAATCTACAACGCCACTACAAGCAACTTGTAACCAAAACCTAAAACAAACAGAACACCTAGTGAAACGAACTTACCGGAAGTGAAGGTGGATATTTTTTAAATCAAATTGAATTACGAGAATATCAGTGGAACAAACAAACGATTTAATAGCCATCAGCAATAAAATCGATTATCGCATAAAATCGCCTGCGGTTGGGGGACCGCACTACCGTTCCCTCGGGGCCTAGGGTTGACAGGGAAAGCCGGTTAAATCGGTAATACCTACTTATTACTTCAAAATTACCTACACCGTTTGCGTGAGGTGCCTTACATAACTAGTTTTTAATTTTCTCAGTAAGAAGATTTTACTGTTGTTAGTACACAAGGTTACACATCAGGCTATAAACTGCTCGCTCTTATGCCCATGGAGTAAGCGTCATTTTTTTTCGTTTTTATGTATCTTTAGCCGTATCTTGTTGAGGTTGTGTACGAGTATTTTCAAATCGTTTCCTTCTTATTTATTTAGAAGGCTACGACTACCATGTCTTTCCTGTGGATAAGGGCGACCACAGAATAGAAAAAAAGCAGCCAAGTGCGAGTCGGTCTCGCCCATGAAGGGTTCCGTATTATCAAGTAACATAATATAAAGGTTCTTGTAGTTCGTCGAAAGGTAAATTGTGGTTTACGATTTATGACGTATAAAAAAAAAACTACTGACTAGATCTCGTTCAAACCAAATATCGTTGAAAGTTTACATAGTAATGTACAACATATATTTTTTTTAGTTTTATCTTTCTCTTATTTTAGAAGTTAGAGGGGGGGGGACCAACTTTTTTCCACTTTGGAAGTGTCTCTCGCGCAAACTATTAAGTTTAGAAAAAAACTATATTAGAAACCTCAACATCATTTTTGAAGACCTATTCATAGATACCCCACACGTATGGGTTTAATGAAAAAAAAATTTTTGAGTTTCAGTTTCAAGTATGGGGACCCCCCAAATTTATAGTTTTTTTTCTATTTTTGTATAAAAATCTTAATGCGGTTCACAGAATACACCTACTCGCCAAGTTTCATCAGTCTAGCTCTTACGGTTTCGGAGCAAAATGGCTGTGACATACGGACGGACAGACAGACAGACAGACAGACAGACAGACAGACATGACGAATCTATAAGGGTTCCGTTTTTGCCATTTGGCTACGGAACCCTAAAAATGCCTACGAGAGGCCGACTAAGCCTATTCCATCTAAAATCCTGTCTGCGGCACTATAGCGTCCCGCAAGTAGGCGCATGAGAAAACACAAGCTGCCCTGACAAATAAGCAAAAAGGCCTGATTACCAACTTTAATCTTTGAGCATTGTTAAAATTACGCAAACCAACTAAATCATTCTAGATATAAATTACAACTTTCTTTTTGTAGCTGTATCCTACCTATCTAACCTATACGTGGATTTCGAGGTAAACATACAACTACGGTAATATCCTAAAACTGTGTAAGCGACCAAAAAGTCACAGGGGAATAGGAAAGGGCCTCGTTCTAAAGTTTTTAAAACGAGGCCCTTCCCTATCCTCCGGAAGGGGGAAGGTAGAAGATTTTACTGGTTACCGACAGGACAACTATTATTGTGTTAAGTAGTTGAATGTTGTAAACATTATTACGAGGCTTATAATAAATTTTTCTTAACGATTCTCTATATAAAATGTCCCACCTGAATCTGACTGGCTCCGAAGATGTCTGTCGTGTCTAGTAAACTCGTATCAATGACAGTTGGCAACCCTACTCGAGGACACTTAAAATGAGGGAATGTCGGAACGCGACGGTGCATTTGTCTCCCCAAATGTCCCTCGAATAATGGAAAAGCTGAAAGGGATATTTATCAAAACCCTCGAATTTTGTAGCTCATTGAAAAATATGAATGCGTGAATTGACTTAACGGTTTAGAATGTGTTGGTTTTATTTCAGTAATAGCCACCAGTTCACCCACTATTTTAACACACGTTAATGCAAATTTATTATCTTTATCTTTGTCTATAAGTTAATTAAGTCATTGGTGCATCTTTTTAGAGATTGACAAAAAAGGAATTTAGAAAATTTAAAATAATTAGAAAAGTATAATTAATCAATAGAATTAATGTAAGTAGCAGGCAAGATACTTTTAAGTCTAACAAAGTAAATTTGTCGCTAAATGATGTGTCTGCATGTTGTGTGATAGCGATGAATAGTTTCTGGATGAATGCCAGTATTATAACTTCCACCAACAAGAAACGTTTTTACTGCTAGATCTGATTCACTTCTGCATCATTTACATTGTACGACCGCGTACTGCTGTCAAACAAACAACTACTCACAAACACTTGCTAAATAAACTTATACATCCACGCAAAACTTCTTATAGGCACCTAGAACTATTTGAAATGGCTCATGTTCAGTTATTCTAAATCTGAATTGTAGACGTTGGATTTCCGCCAATGCTTCTTTGTCCCCAAGTTCCACAATAATACTAGACGAAATACAGCTTGTGTCGATAACGATATCTCGGATCATTTTCACACGGGTGAAGTGGTTGACTTTGTGTACGTTACTTACCTAACGGAATAATCGAGTTAATTGGCTCAAACAACTTTGAAAGCGAACGGATTGGAAAGTTTCAGTTAAATAATTGGGCCGTAATCGGAATCTCAGCGTCAGAAGCACGTGTTGGATACCAACTGGGGATTCGTGATCAAAATGATAGTGAGTGACCTCTCGGCTAGGGGAGAGCGGGGCAGGCTAGCGTAGCGGCGAGCGGGCGCCTGACCGCGTGTAGCTAAGTACACGTACATATTAACACAACCAGAGGGCGCTAATAAACACCTACGAAGCTACGCACGTACGAGCCGCTTCGTGCGGACACAAATTGCTTTTGTTCAGTTCCGAACGTGCTATCATAGAACGATAGAACCTGCTGGGAATTGCGCTCGACAGCCGATGGACTCACAATGAGCCTCAACTCCGATAATTACTCAACTTTTACCTTTTCTAATGACTTGCTGTTGCAAGGTTGACGTCCTTTCAACGCTTTGAAAGCTGGTCAGTTTAATTGAGACACAAAAGAAAAACAGACGGTTAAAACATATGGATACAAAACTTATTATTTGTGTATGTATGTAGACACACACACATCCATACTTCTAATGTGCTTCAATACACGTGTACTTTTAATACAAACTAAGTGGGTAAATGTTCATTATCATTAAAATGATAGTGATATTGAAAGATAAATAAGTATCCAAGTACTGTTATTATCTCTTTTATGGACTGCATTATAACAAATCTCAGATAAGATTTATCCTTTGTCATGTTTGTATCCCTCTTATATCTTATCTTTATTGAAATAGAAAAAGAAACAAGGTTACGTAATAACCGAGTGAGCTGGTTCTAACATTATATCTAAAGATAAGCTAGTAAAGTATAGCTTATTTTATGTTACTAAATGGTTTGTCGTAGTTTTGGTAAGGTACATAAAAACAAAAAGTACATTGGTGTATTTTTTTTGTTAGTTATACCTATTTGTACATTAATACGTCAAATAATTTAATATGTATAACCCTTATTTAAAATTTCTAGCTTATAAAATCAAACAAATGTTTTACAACACCATGTCCAAGTAAACCAATAAAATATTCAAAGAAGGCCACTGTCACATGTTGCGCGCAAATATTGACTTCAGTTTCTCTAAAGCACCCATTGTACTGCTGTTCTAGCATGAAATAACAATATTTATTTCGCTACGGTCGGCGTTTCCACGTTTACATAAAAGTATTTCACACATGAAAACCAGGGACCCAATGTGTTTGGGATATCGTCATAAAAATTATAGCTATAAAGACCCATTCACATAAATAGAGATTAGGATGAATTTACATTATACAAGTTCAGCAGCCGCGTATAAAGGCAGCTAACCTGCGTATTTCATTTCACTCAAAATGAGTTCTGCTTGAAGCAAAAAATATTTATATTATATCAAAAGAAAGATCAAAAGTGGTACGAGTAGGAACGCGAACGGCTCCAAGCGAATATCCGAGTGAGCAGGGGAAAAGGGGTCCGTGTGGGATTTTGTCGTGACTCCCGCATCGATGTTATGAGTTGACTTATACGATATAGCCGCACCGCGTCGGAAATATTGTAATCTAACATGAATACCGAATTCAGATATAGGTAATATGTTTTACGATAGCACTGCCCGTAATACCGACGGAGTTTTTACGTCCACGTTTTATATTATGCATATAAATTGATTTCTTTCATCGCATAGGTAAGTGGTTAACTTGAGTGGATGAGGACGTTGTTTAAGGGTTTATTAGCGAGTTATGGGCACTTTTGCGTTGTAGACTCGGAATTGAATGGATAATAACTTTGGGTTGGGGCATAAAGTTTAATGAAGATTACTCATACATAAAGTTAAAAGATACCGGTTTTGAGATTCTACAAAAGGTCAATAAGGACGTGGTAATTTTACTGCTGTTGGGACGAGCATACAATTATTGATGTTATTAAACCTCGTCGATAAATTTATATAAACAATATTTCGTTTGCGTTCGGATCGATAACGGTTTTATTGTACTTAGGTAAATATATAAGTAAATAATATTTTATTTTACTTATAGGTATGATAAACCGGTATACTATTATACCAGCATTGTACTATGTAAAACTAGAATTGATTATTAATTCATTAAACTTTATACTACGCGCCGAGCGCGCTGCGTCCCCTTTCAGCTTCAGTATTTTTTTTATGCGAGAAAGGGCGATGTTCACATAAGTGTTGAGCAGGAAACATTGATATTTTCACGCAGTAAGTAATACAGAAGTAACGAGCGGGAACAACATGCAACTGCACGTACTTATTACAAGAGCGAGACCGAGGGGAGACCGACCCATTAGCATTGCACGTCGTATTTCATACTTTATAATTTATACGCCAGTTTTTCTGTCACCGGTAAATAAAAAATCAACACGAGTTCTATTTAGGTATTTCAAGTAAAAACAAATAGCTTTATTTGTTAAAGAAGTATCTCTTGAATAAGTAAATTACACTGAATTGTAATATTTATGAGCCCTATCTAGCGAGCTTAACAAAGCTTTCTAGAGAAAATAAATGTGTTGAGTGAAGAATATTTTGTGGGGAGCGTTGACGGAGGGTAGCACAAGCTGCTCGCTGTATTGTCCAAATTGTTCGGGGCGTTAATAATTCGTCACACGCCTCACTTCATCGCTCGCTAACTGTTATTTTCGTGAGTAACATTTTTTATTTTAAAAGGAAAGACTCATTTGATTCGTAAATATTAATGACTTTAGCAGAACCAGTCTTGAGCGATTTAAACGAATCGATCCGACCTTTGTTTGTAATGTAAAAGACTAGCATCGATTATAAATTAAAATGAGACATAAACACGATCCTAATCAGTGTTTTTGCTTTTGTTCACTGAATCGATTATCCCACGCGCTTGTTGAGATTATAACTTGTAAAGTATTTTATCGTCGTACCGATCTATCGACGCGACTCGCATGACTCGCACGTATCTTACATTTAAACCTATAAATAACATTAAATTACTTTGTTGATAGCACAAAAAAATAATTAACCGAAAATACGCCGCTAGATGTAAATGAACTCCATTAAAACGAAGCTCACTCCGAGAACAAAGAAATTACTCAAGCTAAAAGAACAGCGTCTTTGTGATTTCATCGAAGCAGCGGCGCGAGTGTTTGCCTAACTTATTAAATTAAAGTTTAAACGAGTTATTAACTCACTTTTATGTTCGTCGAACTCGTAAAATGCAACAACTTGGTCGGGATTCTCGGGGAGCCACAGAATCGGTGTTGTGATAACACGAGATTGACGCCGCGCAATCAATCACTTTAGTACGAGTGGGTCGATCCAGTATATGGGTAGGTGTCGTGTTGCAGTTGTGTTTGTCGGGTAAATTGCTGTCGACCTAGTGATTAAAAATGTGGCTCTGTTTCGCCGAAAACACTGACGAACCGTAATAAGCCACACAAATAGAAATCTAACACACTGATCCGATAAACAACGCGTGTGCACTGTGCCTGTGCATCAGTAATATAATTCTCCCGTTCGTGTAACACAATACCGCGTGTATTCAAAACATTGCGTCAAATGGTTTTGCGTTAACCCGATCGAGGGGAAAAGATTTGAATTCATATCGTCACGAAGCCTACGACTACGAAGACGGGTTTTTGAAGTACCTATGTGACAATCCTTGAAAAGTAATCCCATGTCAATTATAATATCCGGTTTTGCTCAGATCCATTGTGTGCACGTTGTGGTCGATTCGGGTTGGAAGTTGGGACGGCTTGGTTTCATCCGGTGGGCATAAAGTCGATTCTCGGAAAGCTAGCTGACGAAGTTCTCAAATATCTACGGATCTGTTTCATTACTTGGCTAAGCTAAGATTACAATGTAAATACACGGACAGACCATTCAAATGCCTGTGAGCATGGGAAAAAGCTTCCTCAAATAACGAGCAAACGAAAGTTGGTGTGTTTGTTCTCTCTTTGCCACATTAGTTTATTTCGATGCCTTGTTTTTATCGTGAACATTAGTTTCAGGAAGAAAGCACTTATCCTAACTCGCTACAGTTTTATGATGAGGTTTTATTTGCATTCTCCATAATACGTGTCCTCTACTCCGTTCTCACATTTCACGACAGCAGAGCAAAGTTTCGTAGTTAACGTTCTCGACATGTTCCGGCTGCGAATTCTGAATAATACTTCGGTTTTTCTTATTCAGTAAGTCCTCGTATAACTCAAGCAACAAAGAGCCAACCCCTGCGGTTTGCTCTTCCTAACAAAAGAATATGAGAAATATCTGCGATTCTGCACCCCTACAAACAGAATCGCATTGCTACTTCGATTGTATTGGAAGAAATTTCTTGCCTCGTTGCGGCTCACGACACGACGGCATTCGTTGACCAAATATTCCGTATCTAAGCTTGTTAAAAGTTTTGACAACCGTTTTATTAGTTGTTTCATAGAATATTAAATAAATTCAACACATAGGTCCCTCAAAGAATTTCCAGGTTATGTTCTGATTAAATTTCGCCGCGTTAGAGGGTTATTGTGCCTGTAGTTGGCTACTAAAAATTAGTTTCGTCACTCAGTAGTCCCTCGCTCAGTATACCTCATTCAACAACATAAAGAATATTTGTTAATTACATAATGTTTAATTAATTACAGATTGTTATTATTAAAACATGTATTGATTATTCCTATGATTGGTTCATTGTTGTTATTCAAAATACAAAGGTAGTTTAGTAGCCAGTAGGTAGGTAGTATAGTAGGTATAGGTACTGCAATTTGTTTGGCGTGCTTATTTAGGTAAATCACCACGAGTTTCCAGGAAAGCGGAGCGATACATAACCCATCTGATTCCTGATTATTCAGAGGCAATCCATTGCAATAAATTATTCTACCCGGACGGCGAGCGCCGCAGTAACGGCCCATAAACGCTTTGTAATTATCCGTTTGTTTAAAGAATGCATTACACAAATAAACTTTACGAGTCCAACGTTCAACATTTTATTATCTCGCATGTTTTCTACAACGCACACAGAAAGAAAATGTTTTATCACCACACCTACCGCGCTCCGTGAGTTTAGCTGAGCACGCGGTCTCATTACACGGCGTTCCATAATTTGTCCATTATGTCAACTGCGATAGCCGGTGATCAATCATCTCTCGATTCTACTGCGAAATAAATAAAATATCCTCCAATCTGAACGGCATAACAGCAATAACATTTTGTTATCCCTTCATGCATAAATGTTTTTGTAATATTTTGGAAGCCATATTATATTCCTGTTTCGTCCTCTTTCCCCTTGCCAGCCGCCTTCGTGCCACGTTGCATTGCCGTGCTCGCTCATTGTGCGGTTTCTCTTTCTAACTTTAGTTTTGTAGATTCAGTATGCGGTAGGGACGCACGAGCGACTAGAATTTTCAACTAGTAATTAAACTTTAATTTTATTTACTGTGTTTATTGTAAAATTTTATAGAACCTAACAGTTCAATTAACGTACTAAATAATAACTTTACCAAGCAGACTATTAAATGGTAATCATCGTGGTTTTGTTTTCGACTTTCGTGTCAGTTAGGTATGTTAATGTTGGCTCATTTAAGTTTTGTGAAATTTGAAGTGCCTAAGAGCACTTACGGTTCTCTGCCTTTAGGCTCCTTTGTGTTTTAGGCACTAAACATTTCACAAAAAGTACGATTACGCTATATAGCAGGCAACTAATTGTAATGAATGCAAATAGTATAAATAACTATTTGCGTGCGATTTTACACTTTGCTCTTGTATTTAGTGAAGCATGAAATGATTGTTGCCGCGCACAGAATATCACGTTTTGAATTGAGCACTCTCGACTCGGTCGCTCGCTCGCTCGCCCATCCAAGTCAGTATTCGAGTAGCGTGCGATTGCGACGCTCGGTTATTTGTACTCTACGACAGTCGCTATAACAACAAATGTGTATCGAGTTGTACAAAATTCATGTTTAGTGTGCAGTGTATGCTGATATTCCCTTTGTTTCTCCGTAGGTGTGTCGGAGCCAGTGCGGTGCAAGGATCGCTACCGGGATGCCAGTGTGTCTAGTGATGGTGCATTGAGGTCGTGCCAGTACCTAATCTAGCATAGTGTCAGTGTTAACTATAGTGCTACAAAGTGTTGAATGGATTGTGTCACTTTTGGATTGCCATCGCGAGTCGTCAATAGATCATCTTGGGAACGGTAAGAATTTATTATTTAGTTGAGAGAGATTTGCATCATTAGCCTATTTATAAGCGGTTAGGTATTTTATTATCTTGTTTGTTTTGCATTAATGAGTTATTTTCATTTGAATAATCTTGTTTGTATGAGCTTCATTTATTGCTCGGTAATGTAATGCTTTATTTTATACCTACCGCGTTATCTTATCATTTTAATTAATTATGGAATGCCTTCAGGCGTTGAAATAAGTTATTCAAGATTAACTGTCACTTCTCTGTATTACTACTTACTAGGTACTAAAAATCTAGGTACTGTTAAGAATGGGGTTTCTGCCATAAACTCTGGAAGATACGTCACCAGAGTTTTAAGAAGTAGGTAGGTAATAAATTTTGTGTTTTACGGGCGCTTAGAAGTTTGGATGAATATTAAACTGATTCGTTTCAATTATGCACACAAATAGATTCAGGTAGGTAGTTGGTACCTATCTGTTGACTGATGACTGATGAGTCTATCCATGTGTACTAATGAGGTAGGTAATGATGGTTAGATCGCAAAAAACATCTTTATCCGCATACATTTCAATCAACGTCAATGTAAAATCCAATACATTCCCATGAGTTATTTTCCAAGTTAGAAGTGAATACAGGCTAAAGTCGAACTACTTACCTAAGGGGGGGGGGGGGGGGGGCTTACACTTCCATAGCTTGAGAGATGTCATACAAAATGTTATATCATATATATATGTATATGTCATACAATAATAATAAGAGAATCAAAACGCTATCCGACTAATAAAAATGGCAGTGTTTGTTACTTACCTACCTTTATAATGAATTAATCAAATACAACTTTTTACTACCTAGCCAGGTTTTTTGTTAATAACAAACAGCGTAGAAATAATATAAGTTCAAAAAACTTGGGAACCGTCTTCATGGCCAAACTGCTAAACCGTTTTTGATGAAACTATGGAATTCATCTGGAAGTTCCGACCTTTCAGATAAAAATAAGTTTTCAAAACGGCTCATAAATTACGAAGTTATGCGTTAACAAACAAAAAAAAAACAATCGGATTGAGAAGATCCTATTTTTTTACTTGAAGTTCGTTTAACCAATTGCTTGAAATCAATGTAAGTAACTAAAGTCGGTATTAGAAAGTCCATTTACAGAAGTAATTAAAACGGAAGTATAATTTTGATTAATCGATAACGTCGTATCTCATTAAAAATTAATGTTCTAGAAATAAAGATAACATTCTCCGATAAATCAGTTTTCAGTCCTCAATAAGCGATTATTACATAAAACATTTTAATAATCTCATTGATTTAAACTGCAAACGGACGGAAGTTCCACGAGTAATTCAAAATTGCAAATAAATACTTCGAGTGTCCAACTTATCCCACTCTCCCCTTTTTCACGTAAAAATGCTAACTCAATAACGCCGCGTGCTTATTTAGCGTGTCTTTGAGCAAGTAAACCTCAATTTGAGTTTTTGTGGACGTGATCCCTTTGTTTATTTTAGACGGGTAGGGTCGGGCAAACCCTATTAAGGCAGTGCATGACACTGAAAGGGCTTCGGCTTATTGAAAAGGAAATTACGCGACGATGACCTGAGGATTTCTTTGGTGTTCCTAGTTTCTTGGTACATTGGACACAAATGAGGTAATTTTGTCGTATTTTTTGAAATTGATAAACTCAGAGCCGGATGCTTATTTTGTTTTGATACAAAATATTTAGTAGCAAACTCATCGAATCGGAATATGCAATAATAGCTGGCACATAATAAACAATATTCATAAGGACACAGTGACTTCATCGCATCATATAACTCATGAGCACTTTCGATCAGCGTCTACAGAAAATTGAAAATAGCACTAAAACTGCTATGGCTTAGAACTGCAACCGGCTACAGAAACACCAGAGTGAACTGCAAGTAGTCCTTGATATAGAAAATATAGACGTGTGTCTTATAGTGTATATATATACAATAGTGAACTGTAGTGTAAGTGTAAACTAGTGCTACGTTTTAAGAACACAAGAACCAAGTGTCTCCCCTTAAGTGAATAGAGACAATAAGAAACGTGCTTATGGACACATTCTTAGAATAACAATGTAGAAATTTAAGTCAGCATAAAATTGCTCATTAGCCTACATTATGGCTAGATCGTAATCTTATTAGGATACATTATTTATAATATAAGTGTGTAAACTAATTAAAAAAAATATAAAAAAAAATACCTAATGATACCTTTGTGAATGGGCAGTAATCAATAAATAATAATAAATAATGCGGACAATCCACACAACACTATCTAGCCTCAAACTAAGCTGAGCTTGTACTATGGGAACCAGATAGCTGATATAATACTTAAATACTTTTTTTTATGTCTCAAGATCGTTTGTAACGGTCTGCAGATATCTATTTCTTGTAAATTTTGTAAATATTTGTTTAATTGTAAGTTTCTTTGTATAAATCAATATTAAAAATATTCTTTGGATATGAGAATTGGTACCTTGCTTACCATGTCAGAAAAAAGCCATGAGCTTTCGAGGGTCTTCGAGCAACGTGCCCTACGGGACACGGAAGTATCGGGTCACCCATCCATGTGTGCACCGATCGCTTTTGGCGGGTATTAAAGTCTGGCCATAGAAATAATAATGTACTAACAACTCATGTAGGTAACAATGCCAAGCACTGCGGAAAACAAACACAGTTTGGTAGGTAAATTATATTCGGATAAATAGGTAATCATAATCACGTATCATTTCAAATGCAAAATTAATTCCTATAATTAAATTAAAACGAATAAATAAATATTAAACTACTTTCATAGCATCGAGTTTTGTCCTAATCGATGTTATCCCTGGAACAAGTGAAGTTTAAAAAACTAATAAACTGACTTTCTCAGATAGGACTTGATACTCGTCTCGTATCAAGTCCTATCTGAGTACTGAGTAGGTATTTGGAGACTTAAATTGGTAAAAACTTCAACGGTTATCTTCGGTTTTGTACGAAAGTGATGAAGTCGTCTCGAAATCCATATAAAATTAATTAAACATTCCATCAGGTGGGTATCTGCTTCCCATAGATTGGTTTGCTTAGTTAGCGACGAGAAAGCGTTGCGTGAAATGTGTTTACATACTGTTAACCGGTTTTGGGAATAGGACATCCCTAATCGGATCAAGCAAGGGATGACATCTCTAGTGGTGGAAAAAAAAGAGGAAGAGAAAGGGAGATGGCGTCGATATACGGAGTTGTATTGTTTGCGGTGTAAGGGCGCTTGTACACGCTAAGAAAATTTGCCGTTCCTGCGGCAGACAAGACAAATTCTTCGTGTAGACGACAAGAATTTTGTCTTTTCCACACACGAAAACGCAACAACGTTCGCCGCGTCGTGTCTTGCGCAGATAAGATTTTTTTCGTGCACCGCTGCGAGCAGTGTACACAGTTATTTTCTAGTTACGACACGAATTCTTGGGTAGACCCGGCGTTTTTTCTTAGCGTGTACAAGCGCCCTAATAAGTAACACAGAGTTGTAGCTATATTCAATGAAGAGTTTTGCCGTATCAATACAGATTCATTTTAGAACCGAGGTTCCCAATCTGTTTTTCTCATGGACCACTTTCAAAATGTTGCTGGTTCCGGTGGACCCCCTTCCCTGCTGCTGCATTTTCACTTCCCAGTCGACATAAAATATGGAGATTAGGTCTAACTATGGACATTTGTATTGCGGCTGAGTTTCTACCACTAATTATCCGTTTTCGAAAAAAGTTTTTACAAATAACCGTCGCTAAAATCTTCCTAAATATTATCTGCCTACATTGATAGGTGGAATCAGGCAAACATTTTAAAAATAAGTCATAAACTCAACTTTGGACGTAATTTTGACCAACAACTTTTTTTTTTAATTTCATCCAAATCGAGATTGGGATTCGAATCCATCCAACAACACAAACCTTCAAAAATTTATAGTTTTTTTATTTATTATATAATTATATAAAATAAATTATATAATTGGCTTATTGATCAACCAGTGTTTTTTAGGATTAATGAGTTTATTAAAAGACAATTAAAATAGTAAAATACCTTATCGTTTCAATAGTTGCACTTTTAAGTGTATTATTTATTTTTTCTTTACCTTTAACGAATTTGTTATCAATAAATGAACTATGAATTAAAGGGTTCGTCGTCACTTAATAGTGAAGTGAAGCCGCGATATTTCCGCACGGCAAGTCATTCTTCTTCGTGCACTGCCCGTAGCGTCCGTAGTGCACCCGGTTCGGGTTCGATGCTCGGGCAACGCGCCAAGTAGCGCGATGGCTCGGTAAATCATTTAGAGCGGGAGCTGGAGCCGAGGTTTGTATATTACTAGCTATCCCTCCCTGGCTTTAAAGGCAAAATGCAAAGGCAGTGACTTCACATTATTCATCTTTTTTTTTTTTAATTACACACGTGCGAAACCGGAGTGGGTCGTTAGTATTAAATATTGCCTAATGTTACTCAGAGATATTGTAGCTTTCTCATGGAGAAAGAATTTTTGAAATCAATTTGTTGTTTTTGAGTTTACAAATATACAAATCTTACCTCTTTACAATAATTATTTTTTATGATCAACAAAAAGTCTAAACAATTTCTTATTTGGTTTTACCGATGCGTAGAGAATATAGGACAGGTTATCAAACTTCGTTAATGTAAATCCGTTATTGGCTGTAAATCAGCTGTGTATTTAATTAATAAACAAAGTTTAATTGGCAAGGGCTAAGTCGTTAACTTGTACAGAGTAGGATACCAAAAAAACGTGTACATGAAACTTAATCTTTTGATCCGTCGAAGTATTTTTTAATTACTCCCGAGCCTTTCAGTCTTTGTTCTTTTCTTCTTTGTTTTTTCGTTTTCTAAGCTTTACTTTATTCTTTATGTACCATACAGATGACTAATAAACATTATAAAGTGGGCATGAATAGAGGCGAGCTTAGCCATAAATAGAGAGATTTTAATTCTCTCGTCAGTATAACTGTAGAAGTGTAGAGTATAGTTAAGAATTTTGTTACCTAGGTTTACCTAATTCTAATTAGCCGTAAGGCCATTGTAATACCCGAGCTGGGCTCATGTTCTGGACGTTATTACCTCTAAGACCTATTAAACACATGAAGCAATGAATAAATGAATATGAATATAACACTAACATACATAAATGGGCGCTGGCTCTAGCACTAGGTACAGATCGCATATGCGACGAGCTCCAATCAGCCGCTATTGACAAACATACGGCCGAATGTAATGGAATCTTTACCGATTTGTCTTGTTCACTGGCATTTTAGATGACAGCTACTGGGGGGATTTGGATAAGGACCTTTTTAGTCGAAACTTTTTCTTTACTTTATAGTTGAGATGGACACCGTTGGCTTTAGGTATTAGCAAAGTTGTTTTGCAATAATTAGGTACGCACAGTGTATTTTTTTTCTGAGACAGTATGGGGAATATCGAGACCTTAGAAAATACTAAGAAACTGACTTAGGAACTATTACTTAGGTATTTCATTATAACAAGTAATCTTTAAATTGAAGAAAGGCCATCAAATACCGAAGCATACGGTCAGTTAATTGGAGTGCAAAAAGCTGTAGAAATTGTCGTTCTTGTAAAACCACTAACTAAAATTGTATTAAACACTGGCTGTACCAGGCACTCATAAGCACGCAGGCTGTAAAAAGTTACGAGTTTGTCAAAAGGGCGCATGAAACTTGCGATAAACGCCGCTGGCCGCGGCCGGTCGTTTATTGCTGCTTCTCTTGGATGCTCCCCTATTTGGGACCATTCAATTCGATACTATCATCGAGATAATGCGCAGTGCTTATATATCGTTGATCTTTACAAATAACGATGATCGTTAAATCATCGAAAGTTAAAACTTTCCAAGCTTACCAACTACCATTTTTATAACGCTTTTATTAGCTCCACCTGTATGTATGTATGTATGTATGTATGTATGTATGTATGTATGTATGTAACCGACCCCTTTGAGCTCGATTTTGTCCTACTTTGAACGATCCGATTTGATTCAAACTTTGCACACCTGTCAAAGGTCGATGACAATGCAATAATATGAAAAAAAAATTAAAAAAAATGAAAAGAAATAAAAAAATTAAAAAAAAACCACACTTTGAACGATCGGATTTGATTCAAACTTTGCACACCTGTCAAAAGTCGTTGACAATGCAATAATATGAAATAAAAAAATAAAAAAAATGAAAAAAACTAAAAAAAAAAAAAATACGGGTTGCACTCCGGGAGTGCCGGCAGAAGTGAAAACTTGATTATTAACGTAGGAACCCTAAAAGTTGTTTATTTTATCAAGTTCCTCAATGTAGTAAAACCCCAATCAAAGTCATAAGGAACCCTAAAAATTTTAGCATTATCAAGCTCCTAAGTGTAGTTGAAATTCCAATCAAAGTGCTAAGGAACCCTAAAATTGTTTACATAATCAAGGTCCTAAGTGTAGTTGAAAGTCCAATTAAAGGCCTAAGGAACCCTAAAAGTTGTTTATTTTATCAAGTTCCTCAATGTAGTAAAACCCCAATCAAAGTCCTAAGGAACCCTAAAAATTTTAGCATTATCAAGCTCCTAAGTGTAGTTGAAATTCCAATCAAAGTCCTAAGGAACCCTAAAAATGTTAACATTATCAAGCTCCTAAGTGTAGTTGAAACTCCAATCAAAGTCCTAAGGAACCCTAAAAGTTGACCACTTAATCAAATTCCTCAATGTAGTAAAACCCCAATCAAAGTCCTGAGGAACCCTAAAAATTTTAACATTATCAAGCTTCTAAGTGTAGTTGAAACTCCAATCAAAGTCCTAAGGAACCCTAAAAGTCGACCATTTAATCAAATTCCTCAATATAGTATAACCCCAATCAAAACCCTATACGGAACCCTAAATTTTACGTAAAGCCAAATCCTCAACGGGTCGGAACCGCTAGAAGGGACCTTGTCGCGCGACCTACAAGTAGGTCCTAAATGAAGTAAAACGGCAGACATAGGAGGAGGGGGTTCTGGGGGGCTAAGGGGGGTCACAGCACGGCTCGCTTCGCTCGCCGCGCTGTTCCCCGTGGTCACGTGGCGGCTCGCTTCGCTCGCCGTGACGCTCCCCCCAGGTTCAGGAAGAGGGGGTTCTGGGGGGCTTAGGGGGGTAACAGCACGGCTCGCTTCACTCGCCACGCTGTTCCCCGTGATCGCGTGGCGGCTCGCTTCGCTCGCCGCGACGCTTCCCCCGGGTTTCGGAGGAGGGGGTTCTGGGGGGCTTAGGGGGGGTCACAGGACGGCTCGCTTCGCTCGCCGCGACGCTCCCCCCGGGTTCAGGAGGAGGGGGTTCTGGGGGGCTTGGGGGGAGTCACAGCACGGCTCGCTTCGCTCGCCGCGCTGTTCCCATGGTCGCATGGCGGCTCGCTTCGCTCGCCGCAATGCTCCACTCGAAAAATAAATACAGTAGATCTATAAAATCATGTACCAATGACCACTACTACCTGCCGCGGGCGGCCGCTAGTTCATAAAATCTATAATAGGTATGTACCTATACCTACTACAGTCACGAAAAACGCCTTGGTATGCTTGCTACTAACTATTATCTATTCTGTGACGTTACCGTGTCATAGTAACTACTAGCGTATCTGTAGCGTCTTACGCTTTTTTTCGATTTTTATTATGAACTCTACGTTGTAGTCTTAGGGTACATTTCTGCAAAAAATCCGTCCTACGCTTTTTCGATCAGGGTCACGTGATCCTGACGCGAGTTTAAGATTTTATCCCCATTCAGAAAGTGCTCAACGCCGCTAAAGAAGTTTTCACTTCAATAAAAAAAAACCTACTTTGAATGATCAGATTTGATTCAAACTTTGCACACCTGTCAAAGGTCGATGACAATGCAATAATATGAAAAAAAATAAATGAAAAAAAAAAAATTAAAATATTTTTAACTTTTTAGTTCAATTTGTTATAAAAGCGTTTTTTTTTTAGTTTTTAACTATAATTTATTTAACTACATATTCTTTTATGCCATGTTTACCGTAAAATTTTTGGTGTACAATAAAGTTATATTCTATTCTATTGTATTCTATATTCTATTCTACCAATGCACATTGAACTAGCCAGTGCTAGTGCCTATGTAGTCTAGTGTAGACTGAGCCCTATGAAATAAAAGTTTCAGTGGCTAAAGTACCTAAGTTAAGTTTATTTGATTTTAAGTTTCATTCGAAAAAAAAGTTCAAACTTATAATTTTTTTATATCAAGCATAGTGCAACATAGTGCAAAACGATTAAGTACATATATCAAAATAAAATAGTTGTTTAGTTACTAAGTAGGTACAGTCGTCACTCGTCAGTCATTCCCCCAACATAAAACAAACAACAAAAAACCTACCTCTTTAGAAAATTAGAGTAATAAATTTTCTATCTCACGAATCGAGTGAAACCACAGAGTAAAAATAAATTCTCCCTCGTTCACGCACCGGTTACGAGTACTCGAGAGTGGAGTCGAGACATTGGATATTTCGAATTGCTCCCTCAGGTCGAACTCAATACAACTTTTCTCAGTTAATCCGCTGGCGAGTGAAGGTTTTGTACTATTCTGTCTGTTTGAGACGTGTTTCGAAATGGAATTTCTTTCTTATCATAAAAAACGCAAGTTAGAATAGGGTCGGACGAAAAGGTTTTTTGTAAGTAAAGTTAGGTCGCCTTATCTATTTAGCAAGTTTAAAAGCTTTTGTAAGTTTGTAAATTGTAACAATTTGATGAATCTTGACATGCAGTGTACAATGTACATACAATCATGTAACTTTCCGGGCGATTTTTAAAATGATGTTTGGCAGAAACATTTGGCATTCAATTCTAAACAAGAATTTATAGTAGGTATAGTAGGCAAAAAATATTGCACATCGGCTAATTTCGGCTTTAGAGCGTAGTGTCAGAAAGAGATAGCGCTCTACGAAAGCAGAAAAGCCGATGTGCAATATTTATTGCCTACAAGCATAGTTTGTTTTTAATAAGTTTGTTCCAGGTGTTTTCTTCTTGATAATACATAAAATATAGGTAGATTTATTATTATGTACAAAACATTTAAATTTAATGTAAATTTTGTGGGTCATGAGGTCATGTTGACTTATATGGAAATAAGCTAACTTAATAATTTATGATTAATAAATAATAAATGCTAATTATTAAAATCTATTAATAATAATGATACAAGTATTTACATATTGTGCAAAATACACATAAAACAGCTGAGCAAAAGAACAAATTACAATTATATTAGAAACATTATTTACATGGATGGAATCAAAAACTGTATTTCATGAATGTAAGTTTGTAAAAAAATCTAAATTCTAAAAAAAACAACTTCTGGTGCTGACTGTATTACATTTTTATATATCAAAGAACTAGGTAACTTTAGTATCATAAACTTTTTTAAAATTTTTAATGACTTTGCCATGATAGCTTTCTGAAATTAGAGCAAAAAAACTTTAAAAAAATCTTATCGCGTCGTGAATATCACCTTGTTGTTATCATTATATTTTTATGACATATTATGCGACTAGTTTTAAACGTTCTGTTCGGTGTTGGTACGAAACGTATCGCTTGTCCTATTTCTCGACTAATAAACTAAACAAATCGACATGCTTCATTGGTTTCGCTCGTATTGCATGATACGTCCCCTGCCCCACCTAGATACGTAGCTATAGCTTACGTATGGGATAAATGTAACAGAAGAACTGATAGGTAGATAGATTTAAAATGAAACTAGCAGGAAAATAAAGTAAAAAAATAACCCATCTAGGGTCGGAGTATCATCTCGGGCAGAGGTTCCCAACCTTTTTTTTTATCATAGACCACTTTTGCTGGTTTGACAATGGGTTTTTCTGTCGAAAATATGCACTATGCCAGTTCAAACGGTGAAGGAAAACATCGTAAGGAAACCGGACGGGAACCTAAAAAAGTTCGAGCTACACGTGTCAAGCGTCACGCAAAAAGGGCCCGCCAGCATCCTACTTGCGGAAACCAGTCCGCACACCAAGTGCGGATGATGAATTGCCAATTTTTTTTTGCTAATTTACATCTGATCGATTCCGTACTTTAGAGTAGGTACACGTTATAATGTCGGTCGTCATTCATTTCTTTCAATTGCTGTGACAGAGCGAACCGGTTCCCACAAGGAAGGTACCCTTAAACATTTTTAGAATGAACATTGTTTATGTCTTTTAACGCTTCTTCTTCTTATCGTGTCACTGGTTCTTTCAAACCAGTGTGGTGAAAGGAATTTAAGTGCTGCTCAGAAAACCTCCTTTCGTGCACTTACACCCTAACATAACATAGGCTATATTTTATCTATATCTATACTAATATTATAAAGAGGAAAGATTTGTACCTATTTTTGTATGTTTGTAATGAATAGGCTCAAAAAGTACTGGGCCGATTTAAAAAATTCTTTCACCAAAAGAATGCTTTTTTCTTCCAATTTGACATAGGCTACATTTCATTTTGAAAAAAATTAGGGATCCTTGGTAAAATTTGAACAATGTAACCGAAGGTGTAGAAAAATGAGTCTTAAAATGTCTTTCGTCGAATGCGCTGCCGAAACTATTAGCGATAGAACAAAATAATGTACTTACAACAATATTGTCTACCCCGTGCGAAGTCGGGACGCGGACGGGCTGCTAGTATATTATAAAAATAAATTTCCACCCGTGTGAAGCCGGGACAAGCCGCTAGTAAAAAAATAAATGTCTATGCTATGTAAATGGCTATGTCTATGCTCTCATTGTTTCGCTTGGTATAGCTTCACTAAACTCACCTAGAACCGGAGACAAACCCATTGTAAAATAACAATCATTGGCAACATCTTCTATTTAGCAGGGGATTATAAATCGTCGTAATATAGCTTTAGCACAAAGTACTCCACGGGTTTATGTTACGCCGAGAGTAACCAAGCTTATCTACACTTTTACGATCATTTTACGATTATAGGCCTTCGAATCGGTTATAGCATCGTACGATATGAAATTTCTATAAGGAATAATTTTAAATGGACATGTTCATTTAAGTGGCTTTACAGCGGCGTATTAATTTTTATGGAGCATGGCTGCGAGGCCGCCATTCTGAACTGAATCTATCGTGCTTCAAACATGGTCATAAACCTCTGTGTTCACTGCAGTGATTCTATCATCAATAGCGGCGTATCGCTCCCCTTTATCACGAACATTATGATCTTTGATAGCTGCTATATCGTGCGATAATGCATTTCACTAATTAAGGTGTAGAATGCGCTTGTCATGTTACTGTGTACAGACAGACGCCATAGGGGTTTGCAAGTAAAAATAAACAAAAATGAGAATTGAGAATTAGAAGGAGAGTAACAGCCTTCGCCTATCGGGCACCTACGCGATATGTGAAACGCTGTCATATTTGAAAACGTTTCACTGATCCCCACAGCAGATCGCTTAGATGAGCGCAAGGCTTTAGTGAATAAAACTTGCTGCTAATAATTGGCCATCTCACTAACTACTTTACTTATTTCAAAGTTCTTCGAGCCGGATATAAGATGTAGCTTGTGTTGTTATTGTTGCAGGGCTACAATGGTGTGTGCGTGTGGGGTGAAGCGGGGGGCGGGCGGAGCTTGCCGGCGCGCATGGCGGCGCCAATGAGGGAGGGCGCGCCGGCCGGCGGAGCTCGCCCCGCGCCCCACGCGCACCCCGCCAACTTCGAGTACGATGACAACGAGTGGGACATCGGCATCGGCGACCTCATCATAGACCTCGATGCCGACATAGAGAAGACCGACGAGGCGGGCGGCATGGCGGCGCGCGCCGAACCGGACGCGCAGCGCACCGCGCTCAAGATGAAAATCAAGCGCACCAAGCCTGGCACCAAGAGCTCCGAGGCCAAGCACGAGATCGTCAAGTCGAACGAGATGAACGGCGAGGCCAAGCCGACGGGTGGCGCGAGCCAGCCCGCGGCACCCACGCCTGCGCCCGCGCCCGCGCCCCCTGGCGCCGCCAAGCGCGGCTCCGGCGGCCACCGCCGCGACAAGGCGCGCGACAAGCACCACCACCCCCACCCGCACCCGCACCCGCCGCACGACACCAACGGCACTGTGGCACGCGTGCCCCCGCCGCCTAACGCGCCGGGGCCCACCGCGTCCGCGCCACCCCCGCCGAGCCCCGGTGGAGTGCCCCCTGGCGCCCCTGCGCCGGCCCCTGGCCCCACGGCCGCCAAGCCCGAGCCCCGGCCGCCGCTCGCGCCGCGCCTGGACGCGAAGCCCTCCCCGCCGCCGGCGCCTCCTCCACCCCCCGCTGCGCCTGCGCCTCCTCCCCCTCCGCCACCAGCGCCCGCGCTCGCGCTCGCGGCTCCCTCCAAACCAGAACCCGACGACTCCAGGCAAGAGCCCCATCCGTCGCAACCTCCGCCTAAGAAACAAAAAACAGAACCTAAGGTAAGCCGCATGCTTGTCCTACCATCCGTATCGTTCGTTTCGCATCTCCTGACATTTCATTTCGAAAAGATAAGGTGAAACCGTTGCAAATTGAACAAAGATTGAATCGTTTAACTTTCATAAACACGATTCGTTTTGTCAATGCAAATAGCCATATTACCGGAATGTACCATTGAAAAGAAATTATCGACGAGGGGATCACCCCTTATTTGAAACGCGCTCGTAATAATAGTGTATTATGTGACAGTTGAGCATTTGGGGATACGATAGATACGGGTGCGGATAATGTGTTTGATGTTGATATAGAAAACACAACAGATACTGAACACCCGGCCTTTACCAGAGCCAGCCCTGTGGATCGTACAGTGTACAATAGAGCGATACGGTGAACGCTCGAGCGATATCATTATCAACGCAGATTGCCTTCTATCAATTCAGATATTGTTTGTCTGTACTGAATATCCATTAATACCTATCTATATGTAATAATAATAACGCTATTTCCGCATTCCACAATCAATATGCTGATAAGTTCTCTAACGAATAATTCACCTCTTCTTTATTTATACAATCACAATTCACAGCTAGCAATGCAAAAGATGTCGTGAAAGTCATAAAACGGCCGTTCGTTATAAAATCTCGCAATTCCACAAGTTTTATTTCAAATACATTTGAGTACACTACTATACATACAAGCGTGTATAACAACTTCGGAGAAAGCGAGGACACAAAACAAACTAAAAGTAAAGTACATTGTTGTACAAGTAAAGATTTGGAAATTGATATCTCGTCTTTAATTATCACGCTCAAACTTTTCCAGTTAGGGAGCGAACGTTAAATTGATTCCACAAGCACTTTAGAAATTTTTAGAGCCCTCGACAGTGATTAATGGAAGGAATTTTGGAGGCTGCGATCTGTGCGTACTTTCGAACAATAACAGGGGAGGGTGACGACGCCCCTATATATTCACCGTGTCCATTTAGGGCTGGCTGGATAATCTTATAGTTTTGAAATATTGCGGCTCACCATCTGCCGCCCATAAACTAAACTAGTATCTGCGGGCTAGCCATAATTGTATGCGGTTAAACGTGATGAGTTCATAAGTCGACTTTGCATAAACCTTTGGCAATCCTCGAGTCACGTCGGCGTGATTAATGACGCGTGTCATACATTCGTTTACGCATTGTGAAAGATGTTCATTGCTCGTCGCAGCGCAGGTGCGAGCTACAGCCAACTGTGAAAATTCCTCTCCATATTTTATCACTCGACCAACACACCATCTTATACAGCAGTTTTGGAGGTTTGTCAAATTTGCATGACTACATATTCTACATTTCACCGTAACCTCATTACGAAAACGCCTGCGGGTGATGTTTTGGACACGCCTTTGTCACACGAAACACTCGAATGCCATTTTAGGGAAAGCCAGCGAAACCTGTTGTTTCTACTTTGAAGCTGACAGATTTATTGGTGTTATCGTGATGCCTATTTTGGAGACAAATTTATTGTTGCTGGATTTCGAACGAATTGTAATACTTGCCTTTGGTGTTGCGGGAAATTTCGAGGCTTATTTGCCAGTGAGGCCACAATCGCATTAATTTGTGGAGTGCAGTGGGTATTGTACGGGGTGTGAGCCGCTCGGCCGGCGCTGCTGGGGTGATTTAATAAACCGATGCGGCGGGCGACAGGCGCGGATTACACCCCACGACCGTTTGCACTCAATCAAGCTCGCAAACAGCCCTAAGCCCGGACAATTAAATACACTGTTCCGAAACAATCGGAAACATGCGTGATAAGAGCAATCGGTCAATTAGCGAATGCTATCAGCAGGATATTCGGTAATTAATCTACGTTACGACTACGATGTAACTACACGAAAGCAAGAATCAAATGTGGACGACTTGCCCCAACGGACGTTATCCGATAAATAACTTATTGATATTAATACATTTATATCCAGTTATAAATAAAGTGATATTCGCCACTTATCACAACACATACACTATCATAAAAGTGTTCTTCGGCCTTGAGATGTATGGATAAGATAATAACTTTGAGGTCAATGGCGTTCATAGATAAAATTACATTCAACCCACTTCAAATTCGTGTTTTTTTTATAGAAATACATGTAATATTGCTGATTTATACTCATTCTTATGCTAGTAAAGGTGTCTCATAGTCTAACCTTTACACTTTAGGTACGTATGCAAACATTTCTAGATAAATTGTTTTATTTAAAAATTACATACCTTACAATAGCATTATGTTTGTTATATATTACTATGTAAATGTTCTTAAATATAATATTTAAGAAAGATAATAACGGGGAACAGATAAGTATCTATATCGAGTACCTATACGGAAATTACTACAAAGGTGCTAAATTCTGCTGATAACCGACTGGAAGTAACTGAAACTGAAGTCAAATATAAAAAAACGAACTGGTTGAAGCGCAGTTCTGATGTAGAAGCACCTTCTCCAGCACAAAAAGGAAAAGAGCCTTGTCAGCATATTTCGCCTAAAGACGTAGAGCACTGGCCTGTTTGAACTGACAGAAGGCATCCGTGCAAAAAAAAAATACGGGTTGCACTCCGGGAGTGCCGGCAGAAGTGAAAACTTGATTATTAACGTTGAGCATGTTTGATATTTTGGAATGGTTAGGGGGGGCTTGTTTGTTATTTGGCACGCTGTAACATACACGAACATTCGCGCAAGCGCCCTGCGCTGCCTAAACGAAACAGTAGGCCCAGGCATACATTTTCGCCGCGCCGTAGAGAGGGGATAGCTGTCTACTCTCCATCCGTCTTACGCTTTTTCGATCAGGTCACGTGTCCTGACGCGCTGACGCGAGTTTAAGATTTTATACCCATTACAGAAAAGTGCTCAACGCCGCTAAAGAAGTTTTCACTTCAAAAACTGGAACCAAGAGCTGGCGCCGCGCCGAGAGCCCAAACCGAATGCGAAACGTGTGTTCTTGAACAGTTTCTTTCACAATTCGTAAATTTTAAATATCTAAACACCATGATGCACATCTGCATCCCCGTGTTATTTTTTATTTTATTGCGCCGTAAAAAGGTTAGGAAACAAAACAAAAAATAAAGGCCTGGCCACATCAAGGCGATAACACGGCACAAGCATCGCTGTCATGTTATCGCAGATTGCTGAGCTATCGTCATTATTGTGAGTGATTAAATAACATTTTACTAATACCAAAATTACCCATCGTAATATATGTGTCGTCCCGAATAAGGTTAATACACCTCACCGGCTGATTATACCGATCGCTGAATAAATTTACATGTTGATCAACGTGATCAGTGTTCTCACTAAGCTAACTGCTAACCAGTTGCCAAGCTCAGCGCTTACATTAAGTAAATAACTTGGATCAGTTGAATCACTTTGCGGCCCGTTGCCGGTGTCGAGAATAAGAAAAACAATTTATGTTCACTTAGCCGCGGTTTATTTCCTTATACAGCGTCAAACTGATATTTTATGTGATTGCTCTCGTAAAGGACGTAGCGGGATTCAACTCAACCAACACCCATAAACTCGGTTCATTAAAACGGATCCCACTTCTGATGCTATTTGATATTGCGATCTGTTTGACTAATGTTTTTAGGGTTCCGTAGCCAAATGGCAAAAACGGAACCCTTATAGATTCGTCATGTCTGTCTGTCTGTCCGTCCGTGACACAGCCATTTTTCTCCGAAACCGTAAGAGCTAGGCTGATGAAACTTGGCGAGTAGATGTATTCTGTGAACCGCATTAAGGGCCCCTTATGTCGAAGATTTAGGTATTTAACTCACCCAGTCGACTTGCATCCGCGTTACGCGGGAGCCGACTTGATATGAACTCCGGTGACCCTTTGACGGCGGGCGAGAACGCCACAGTATAACATAATGCAGTAGGCAAAGTAAGTTTAATATTATTGACTATATTCTTTTAGTATATTGAAATGAAAGTTTATTAGATTTAAATAGGTATTAACTGTTAATATATACTCTAAAAGTCTAAACTATTTGAATTAGTGAGGTGATAATGATAATTATGATGATTATAGGAGAGTACCTAACCTAAAAATACAAACAACAAATGAAAACAAACATAATTGTTATGTACAATATTTATTCTCATTTATTATACTTACAGGTTGATTTAATATGATGTATAGAATGCTTATTTTGAATTAAAATTCATTATAATTTGTTGTTGTGACGTGCTTTTTCCTGTAATTGACTAAACAAGTAGTTGATGTCAATGATGCGTCTCCCTGAAGCTGGTTGAAACTCGTATTCTTGATTTTCAGACTCTACGAGAAAAGGGTCATCTTGACTAGATTTTCTGCAACAATAAGTAATTTTTGATATTTAGTAAAAATTTTTAAAATTCTTAATATGGAAAATAGCAATGGTTTTAAGCTATAAATTATATTTTATTTCCATAAACTAACAAAATTATAAAATGATGAAGAATAATAAATTATTAGAAAATATTTTTCCAAACTGGTATCATCGCAGTAAAATGTAGAAAAAAAATTATCTACTCCTGGTTTGTCCTGGTACTCCTGGTTTGTTATCCCTTAATTTGGTAATGTGTTCTCTCAGATACAATATTTTTAAAAAATCATATGGCTCTATAAATCAAATTTATACAAAATCGATCGATTCTATCTTTGAGGTGTGTTATTCATATCACTATAACAAAATAAATCGACTGCATTTTCGATTGTTTCCCATCCCTTTCGACGTCAAACAGCTGAGATGTCGCACCACGGGAGCATCAGATCCGTCAGTTTTATTTATTTTGCCTATATTTTATTCCTTTTTGTGCTGGATTTTTGTTGAATTCCAATGTTATTGAAACTTACTATTGATATGGATAAAAATTTTACTTATGAATGCAATTACGAACCCGTAATAAGTTTTCTAACCTAGTTGTATCCACAAAGATACGTTGCCAAAAGCCCATTGAAATACTGCATAACTCAGCCGTATCCAGAGAGATACAATGCCAAATGCTTAACAAAATGTTTCATGGTATCGATACTCAATAACTTGGCCAAGTGCGAGTCGAACCACGTATAATTTAGGATGCCTAACTAGGTATGATACCTAATTTTATAAAATTTATAATACCTAATTTTAATAAAATTTGGTATGATACCTAATTTTATTTATTGACTTGGTTATGGCTTTGTTTTTTTTTAATATTGAAATCATAAAAACAGCTCCTGTTTTTCTTCAGGCACATTTCATTGAAGCTTACATGTCACGCAAGAAATACCAGCCTACCCAGTTTTGCACAAACAACATCAACTTTTTTCTTCAAAAATTGTTAGGTGGGCTATTCCGTCATACCTTATAAAATTATATTGATAAGACTATTAACAGACCGAGGTACAACTGGTCTATGTATTTTCTGGTACATCATTTCTGTGCACTAATTCTTTAGAAGTCACTGACAAACAAATTTGGCATAGGAATTTTTTCAGAGCCTATGTTTTCTTCAAGCCTTTTTGCACACAATACCTTCAGTATCTAAGTATCCAAGCATTATTTATACTGATATCTAGAATCTGGGCAAAAATCTCCATGTCCCACTTTCAAGTCCTAAAGAAGTAGTGCACAGAAATGATGTGCCAGGTTAAGGCAGAAAATACATAGACCAGTTATGCCTAGGCCTACTGATGGTCTCATCAATATAATTTAATAAGGTACTACGGCATAGGCTACCTGCCAATTTTTGAAGAAAAAGGTTGATGTTGTTTGTGCAAAACTGGGCAGGCCAATATTTCTTGCGTCAAATGTAAGATTCGTTTGTGCTTAACGAAAAACAGGAACTGTTTTTATGAATACCATATTAAAAAATGAAGATTTAAAGACTAAACCCATATTTTAGCAATTGTTTTACTATTATTTTCAATTACCTAATTTGGCAATGTGTCCGTACGGATACAGTGTCAAAAGACCATACTTCTACTAGTATTTGGCTATGTGCATTGTAGGATACATAGGATTTTCGCAAAGTTACAGCATTTATATATTTTTTTATATTTTTTCAGGCTTCTATAAGTGTTATTAAATAGGTATATTGAGTTTTTTTTACTGAAATCGAAAAAAAGTAATCTTGCCAAATTAAGGGTTATACTGTCATAACAGTGACATACAGTACAGGGGGAGTGTGGAGGGGAGGTGCGAGGGGAGTGTGGAGGGGAGTAGGGGGGGGAGTGTGGAGGGGAGGTGCGAGGGATGCGGGGGGAGTGTGGAGGGAGTACAGGGGGGAGTGTGGAGGGGTGATGCGGGGGGGGGGGGGGGTGGGGGGGAGTACAGGGGGGAGTGTGAAGGGGAGGTGTGGGGGGGCGTGTGGAGGGGAGTGTGGAGAGGAGTGCGGGAGGAGTTTAGTGGGGAGTGCAAAGGGAGAGTACAGGGGGATTGTGGAGGGGAGTCTGGGGGGAGGGCGGGGGGAATGTGGGGGGGTGTTGAGGAGAGTGGGGGGAGTGTGGGGGGAGTTCGGAGAGGAATGTGGGGGGGATGAAAGTGTGGCGTAGTACGACGCCATATGTCTATATGTCTATGTTTAGTAAGAGGGCAGACCACTGTGTCACGTGCACGCGAATATGACGTTGTTATTTAATTACTGTTTTCTTCCGCTGCAAATTAAAAATGCTACCCATAGACACTATACCACGCGGACGAAGTCGCGGGCACAGCTAATAGTTAATATTTCATATTTCTTTCCGTACTTATACTGCTTTAACTATACTGTGGCAAGGAGTTGGTACCTACATACTAAGTATATTCTCAGCTATTTATGGAACAAAGTAGGTAAGTAACGTAAAGAGTAAAGTAGGTAATATTTAAATAGAACATTAGAGGTTCCCACATAATAAATAAACACGTACGTGCAAGTAATGTACTTACTTAACATTTCTTTGTAATGCATTCGTCCTGTTGCGTTTGTTAGCCATGGTGACGACTTAGCCAGATCAATTTTAGTTTATTTTCGTAAAATCATTGCACGTCACAAGTCGCGCGTCGGGCGGGAAGAGCACTGGCACAGGTCCGTCGTCGGTAAGCGCTACTGCGCGACTGACTTAGCCCACGGCGTCGCGCCGCTCGTGTGTTTGTAGGTAAATAATTCATTATAAATAGGAAAATAACATTACAACATCCAACTCAGCGATTTGTACTAGAAAAGTGATTTATCTAAAGATTGGTGTAAAAATAAAGTCAATATTTTTGAAGTGAAAACTTCTTTAGCGGCGTTGAGCACTTTCTGAATGGGTATAAAAACTTAAACTCGCGTCAGGATCACGTGACCCTGATCGAAAAAGCGTAGGACGGATTTTTTGCAGAAATGTACCCTAAGACTACAACGTAGAGTTCATAATAAAAATCGAAAAAAAGCGTAAGACGCTACAGATACGCTAGTAGTTACTATGACACGGTAACGTCACAGAATAGATAATAGTTAGTAGCAAGCATACCAAGGCGTTTTTCGTGACTGTAGTAGGTATAGGTACATACCTATTATAGATTTTATGAACTAGCGGCCGCCCGCGGCAGGTAGTAGTGGTCATTGGTACATGATTTTATAGATCTACTGTATTTATTTTTCGAGTGGAGCATTGCGGCGAGCGAAGCGAGCCGCCATGCGACCATGGGAACAGCGCGGCGAGCGAAGCGAGCTGTGCTGTGACTCCCCCCAAGCCCCCCAGAACCCCCTCCTCCTGAACCCGGGGGGAGCGTCGCGGCGAGCGAAGCGAGCCGCCACGTGACCACGGGGAACAGCGCGGCGAGCGAAGCGAGCCGTGCTGTGACCCCCCCTAAGCCCCCCAGAACCCCCTCCTCCGAAACCCGGGGGGAGCGTCGCGGCGAGCGAAGCGAGCCGCCACGCGATCACGGGGAACAGCGTGGCGAGTGAAGCGAGCCGTGCTGTTACCCCCCTAAGCCCCCCAGAACCCCCTCTTCCTGAACCCGGGGGGAGCGTCGCGGCGAGCGAATCGAGCCGCCACGCGACCACGGGGAACAGCGCGGCGAGCGAAGCGAGCCGTGCTGTGACCCCCCTTAGCCCCCCAGAACCCCCTCCTCCTATGTCTGCCGTTTTACTTCATTTAGGACCTACTTGTAGGTCGCGCGACAAGGTCCCTTCTAGCGGTTCCGACCCGTTGAGGATTTGGCTTTACGTAAAATTTAGGGTTCCGTATAGGGTTTTGATTGGGGTTATACTATATTGAGGAATTTGATTAAATGGTCGACTTTTAGGGTTCCTTAGGACTTTGATTGGAGTTTCAACTACACTTAGAAGCTTGATAATGTTAAAATTTTTAGGGTTCCTTAGGACTTTGATTGGGGTTTTACTACATTGAGGAATTTGATTAAGTGGTCAACTTTTAGGGTTCCTTAGGACTGATTGGAGTTTCAACTACACTTAGGAGCTTGATAATGTTAACATTTTTAGGGTTCCTTAGGACTTTGATTGGAATTTCAACTACACTTAGGAGCTTGATAATGCTAAAATTTTTAGGGTTCCTTAGGACTTTGATTGGGGTTTTACTACATTGAGGAACTTGATAAAATAAACAACTTTTAGGGTTCCTTAGGCCTTTAATTGGACTTTCAACTACACTTAGGACCTTGATTATGTAAACAATTTTAGGGTTCCTTAGCACTTTGATTGGAATTTCAACTACACTTAGGAGCTTGATAATGCTAAAATTTTTAGGGTTCCTTAGGACTTTGATTGGGGTTTTACTACATTGAGGAACTTGATAAAATAAACAACTTTTAGGGTTCCTACGTTAATAATCAAGTTTTCACTTCTGCCGGCACTCCCGGAGTGCAACCCGTATTTTTTATTTTTTAAGGTAGTCACAAAGGTGTGTCTCATAATTGGTAAGTAGCTTTGCCTCCTGCGCCGCTGGAGGGGGGCGAGTCCGATCCCCGCCGAAAACAAATATTTGTATGGTGAACACAGATGTTTATTCACTGCGTATAGGCGTTTATTCACTACAGCAGCCACTTAGTGGTGTTCGGTGGTAATAGCCAGCCCGCCTTTCGGTCGCTGGTTCCAATCAGGGGTCATGCGCTGATAATAAGCTAGTGATCTCAATCAAACGGTGAAGGGAAACATCGGGTTAAGGCAGACTAGGCTTCGAGAAAGGCCTTTACTTTTTGAAGTGAAAACTTCTTTAGCGGCGTTGAGCACTTTCTGAATGGGGATAAAATCTTAAACTCGCGTCAGGATCACGTGACCCTGATCGAAAAAGCGTAGGACGGATTTTTTGCAGAAATGTACCCTAAGACTACAACGTAGAGTTCATAATAAAAATCGAAAAAAAGCGTAAGACGCTACAGATACGCTAGTAGTTACTATGACACGGTAACGTCACAGAATAGATAATAGTTAGTAGCAAGCATACCAAGGCGTTTTTCGTGACTGTAGTAGGTATAGGTACATACCTATTATAGATTTTATGAACTAGCGGCCGCCCGCGGCAGGTAGTAGTGGTCATTGGTACATGATTTTATAGATCTACTGTATTTATTTTTCGAGTGGAGCATTGCGGCGAGCGAAGCGAGCCGCCATGCGACCATGGGAACAGCGCGGCGAGCGAAGCGAGCCGTGCTGTGACTCCCCCCAAGCCCCCCAGAACCCCCTCCTCCTGAACCCGGGGGGAGCGTCGCGGCGAGCGAAGCGAGCCGCCACGTGACCACGGGGAACAGCGCGGCGAGCGAAGCGAGCCGTGCTGTGACCCCCCCTAAGCCCCCCAGAACCCCCTCCTCCGAAACCCGGGGGGAGCGTCGCGGCGAGCGAAGCGAGCCGCCACGCGATCACGGGGAACAGCGTGGCGAGTGAAGCGAGCCGTGCTGTTACCCCCCTAAGCCCCCCAGAACCCCCTCTTCCTGAACCCGGGGGGAGCGTCGCGGCGAGCGAAGCGAGCCGCCACGCGACCACGGGGAACAGCGCGGCGAGCGAAGCGAGCCTTTCTGTGACCCCCCTTAGCCCCTCAGAACCCCCTCCTCCTATGTCTGCCGTTTTACTTCATTTAGGACCTACTTGTAGGTCGCGCGACAAGGTCCCTTCTAGCGGTTCCGACCCGTTGAAGATTTGGCTTTACGTAAAATTTAGGGTTCCGTATAGGGTTTTGATTGGGGTTATACTATATTGAGGAATTTGATTAAATGGTCGACTTTTAGGGTTCCTTAGGACTTTGATTGGAGTTTCAACTACACTTAGAAGCTTGATAATGTTAAAATTTTTAGGGTTCCTTAGGACTTTGATTGGGGTTTTACTACATTGAGGAATTTGATTAAGTGGTCAACTTTTAGGGTTCCTTAGGACTTTGATTGGAGTTTCAACTACACTTAGGAGCTTGATAATGTTAACATTTTTAGGGTTCCTTAGGACTTTGATTGGAATTTCAACTACACTTAGGAGCTTGATAATGCTAAAATTTTTAGGGTTCCTTAGGACTTTGATTGGGGTTTTACTACATTGAGGAACTTGATAAAATAAACAACTTTTAGGGTTCCTTAGGCCTTTAATTGGACTTTCAACTACACTTAGGACCTTGATTATGTAAACAATTTTAGGGTTCCTTAGCACTTTGATTGGAATTTCAACTACACTTAGGAGCTTGATAATGCTAAAATTTTTAGGGTTCCTTAGGACTTTGATTGGGGTTTTACTACATTGAGGAACTTGATAAAATAAACAACTTTTAGGGTTCCTACGTTAATAATCAAGTTTTCACTTCTGCCGGCACTCCCGGAGTGCAACCCGTATTTTTTTATTTTAGGCACAGTATTGAATTTGTTTTTTAAAAATAGGCAACTTTGGTATTTTTTTCTATCGAACGAAATTCATCTGATTGTGTAACTGTAAGCGAATTGTACTCTGTAAGATCCTCAACTAAAACATATATTTTTTTCAGAATTTTACGTTAATTTTTGACTGATTCATATTGATTCTATGGCATAAGGAGCTCTTAAAGAAGGGAGCCTTAAGGTTTTTACACAAAAATAGAAAAAAAACTATAAGTTTTGGGGGTCCCCATACTTGAAACTGAAACTCAAAAAATTTTTTTTCATCGAACCCATACGTGTGGGGTATCTATGAATAGGTCTTTAAAATTTGATGTTGAGGTTTCTAATATCGTTTTTTTCTAAACTTAATAGTTTGCGCGAGAGACACTTCCAAAGTGGAAAAAAGTTGGTCCCCCCCCCCCCCCTCTAACTTTTAAAATAAGAGAAAAATAAAACTAAAAAAAATATATGTTGTACATTACTATGCAAACTTTCAACGATATTTGGTTTGAACGAGATCTAGTCAGTAGTTTTTATTTATACGTCATAAATCGTAAACCGCAACTTACCTTTCGACGAACTACAAGAACCTTTATATTATGTTACTTGATGCTACGGAACCCTTCATGTCGACGAGCGAGTCCGACTCGCACTTGGCCGCTTTTTTATCTATTGGTGATGCAACGAGGAATCGTTACCGCACATAAAGCACTTCTGGGTTTTAAAATGGCCGTATTTTACTGCAAAAATGTAAACCGAACGCCCGATACATTATGCGCTTCAACAACTTTATTAATACAGGCCTGTATTATCTGCCGGAGGCGTATCATTATTCATCTCTCAAAGCTTTATTGCTGGCCAAATTCGAAATTCGAATCAGCTTGTCAGTCTCGCCATGAATAACATTTTTAATAACCTATACGAAGTAATTGATTGATGCGATAATATAAATCGCTTGGCCGCGCCGTGGTGTGACTCCTGAACGAATTGTGATAATTAAAACGACCCCTTTGATAATGAACTTTATCTCGGTATCGCGGAGAAAGAGATTAGTTATAAAGATAGTCTTATACTGGTACTATTGTAATCAAGATATTTATGTTGATTGCTATTCATAATAATTTATATTGCTTGCTTAAGCGATCTCGTAAAACATAATGAATGACTCGACCACGACATGTGTTCCTTGTCGTTTAACATCTTTTGAGGAATGACTCTTTATGATTTACGTTTTATAATTTTATCATGAACCTTGCCCGTATACAGCTTCTCCAAATTCGATCGAATAAAATAAATGTTGGGCCGCGTCAAGTTTCATTTATTCAAACCACGAATTTAGGTCGCATTCGTTCCGAATGGCTGGCTCCTTCGCTGTCCTACAGTCCTGGTAATATTGACAAATTTCGATCCGCTATGATGGTACACAACTGACCGATAAAAATGTCCTGTTAAAAATCCGTCTCAAATATTTACGCTTTCAATATGTTGTGGCTGTCGTCGAAGATAATTTAACATAACATAACTTATGTTAAACAAACATCGACTGTGTTAATAAACAGCAATGAAACCTCAACCAGACAGGTTATGTAAACGTCTAATAATGTTAGCGCAAGTTGAACAAGTTCATATTGTTATTAATCAAGGTAGAACCGGCAGCAAGCAGCTGCTACGTAATTATTATTGGCGTAATTAGGATGTGAGGGCAAGGCCCGAAGCGAGACGGCTCAACGAATGCCATTATTATTTCCGGTTCGCATTACGGCAGTTTGTACTTGTTGTTTAATCTGTGGCTGCATTGTGGAGATTGTTACCTCGTTGTCATAGACAATAACAGTTCTAGCAACACTATCTATAGACAAACTACTTTCGATTAGCTGTTTACAACACCACACAATTGTTCTGAAAAGATCAGCGACTGCTGTTTTGAGTAATATTACATTCAGAACTTTAGTAGTACATCTTGGAAATATTCTTGTATTTTAACTCGGTAATTTGGGATTTTATAGTGTTAAAATAAAAATAAATAGAAGATTAGTTTAGAATGTGTTCATAACACATGCCAAAAGTCATCCTCGTAAACTGGTATGATCCATTGTATGCCAACTTACCTGCGGAAAGGGTTCTTCATTGAAAAGCCAAATAAAATAACAAGTTTTGTATCGTATAACAGATAAGTAACATAAGTACTACCAATAGTTACTTACTGTGTAAGTTATAACCACTCTAACGCTTGACGTTCAAATAGTTTGTTTACAGTTACTTATTTAACTTAACGGTTCCGCGAGCCTATGTAATACTCCGCTTGAAATGTTTGCCTGGCAATTGACAGCGCCATAGTAGTACACTTGCCTTAATTATACTAGTATTATTGGATTCTGTCGCGCAAATAACACGTCGTGTTCTCTTGTTCAATAAAGTCTCCGCTTTAGTTTTCATAAACCCATTTAAGTTAGTTTACGGTATTCAGACTGCGAGAGTAGTTGAGAGAGGGAGCAACTTGCTTATCGCAGCGAGCCGAGTGAAGCTTGGTACGGTCGGTGTCTGTCGACGGGCTACGTAATCTGTATACCTGCTCGGTTCTTTGTTCATTTCGGAGAGCCAACAGATGGGGGGCAAATTAAAGCACCTATGCTTCAAAAAGCTAGTGGAAACATATACCGCTTTTTAAAACTCTACGGAATATGCTCGTCGATAAGAAGACGAATAAACTCAACTAGCTAGATAAACGAAATCCACTCGAAAATCCAATCGCTGTACTACTCTTATTACGTCGACTAAAAAAACGTTCACAGACAGAATATAGGGGAGCCGAGGGATCAAAAGGCGATTTTTTGTAACAATTTTTTAAAAGCCGCTTTTCTGCCCTCTTTTGTGCCCGTGTTGTTTACTAATGGGTTCTGTTGGGTTCGACTTAAGATAATAACTTTGGGTTTTTTCTCGCCGCCCATGTGTCGCTGGGAGTTTTTGCCGCCGGAAATGCGAGAGCGCTGTTGGGTCGGATTAAAATATATTTGTTGATCTTTCAGCTTAATCTGTAAACGGGCGAGTGCCGCGTGCCGCGCCTCGCATGCATGCACGTCGCTCGTATTGTTTTATTTTTGTTGCGATGGCCGATTACGAGTTTTTCGATTCACTTTCGTTTCGGATTCCGATGATTGTTTGTTTTACTAATCGTTTTATTCAACCGCGATTTGTACCCCGTGCCTTTTCCCCCAAACTTTTTATACCGCAACGCAATATCCGCAAGCGTTATCGCTGGTTAATCAATCATCACACCACTCTCGTTTAATTCCCCAATATCCTGCGGTATCCGACTAACAATTACATGTGAGGGTCCCGTATCGCAGCGTCCAGCTCTGTGCCAATAACATAAATTGTCGCGGGTGGTCGGAAGTGCCTCGCGCCCGCCGCTTCGCTAGCGGCCTCCTCTCCACTCCACTCAGATTGCTGTCGGTCGACTCGACAATCGATATTCAATCTCTTTTGACGTTTTATACGCTCCCTACTTTCTTACTTTGTGTCGACGTTTAGGGCAAATGATTGGGATTGCTGAGCATTTTTCGTTTCCTTAATCGATGTCTGCCGTTCCTTTGTTCCGTCTACTTGTCGAGTTATTTCATTGTTAGAGTTTTTGTGAAGTGACGCGGTTTGGATTTTGTGAGAATATTATTTACCTACGTATAAATTGTACGTGACATTCAATATCACAGCTGTCAAATCTAATTCATACTCGCTCGTATATCCTATTTGGTGTTTATATTTTATCGTTGCCTCACATTAGTATTACACACTTTTGGTTTTATTTGAACGCCTTGACGTAAATTTAGATCTCAACGTCATGTCTTTGTAACACCAATTGACGAAGTTAAAAGCTCTTAATAGTACGTTTGCGATTTCAATGTGCTCATAACTGCTACATGGTTGAACTAATTAGCGAATTCCGGCGTCGGCGAGCGGCATCGAGCGAGGTAATTACAAATCCAGCCCGCGTCGTTTATCCTTTCGTACCAAGTTATAATTGAAAGCTCGGTGGCCCAGAAGCCGACAGTTCGTGTATCGTGTTATTAGGTGCGCATACGTAATTTGTTTGTTAAAGACGGCACGCAGTTGTACCCGCTGTGAATAATTTAAATTCATCCCTTCGTCCCCCGCGGTGGCGAGGCGCAGGAAGGGGCGGGCGCGTATCGATTCAGGTCCGGCGGCCGGTGTGTGCGTGAGGCGCGCTGTGTGCCAGCTACTTTCGGCTGTGCCAGCCATGTTCCCCCAGTATTACTGAGCACGGATTCTCGGCTCGTTCATTCGGTAAGCCACAAAGCCCGACTATCAGTTGACACGGAGCTAGAGCTAGGGTTACCAAACTCCGTTATTCTCCAACCGGTTGCTTTGTTTCCCTCCAATGAAACATTAGTTCTTATCTTACTATCTCTTCGCCTTACCCATGATTAAATAGAATTATCTGTAGCCAAGCCGCTATTTAAATAACTGGTGAGAACTTTTTGAGACGCAAATTCTCTCCCAATTTTAATAATTTCAAATTTAAAACGTGTAACGAAATAGGTATTATGACAACCCTATGAATGGATGTAACGATAAGTCTTTAAGTACGTAGTGGAACATTTTTGTAAAACTATTAGTTTATCATAGCTTTATTTATTTCTTCCTACTCTTCTACTAGTATAACTCGAAGATTTAAAATAATCAGCACATAATCCGCCGTAGATTGAAAAGGAAAATATATGAAAAAACCACATGGGCTTACCCAAGCTTAAGATAATTCATCCGAGACTAATTCGTAATGTTTGCATCCATAATATTTGTGCGGCCGCCTCCCACGCAACTGTGCGTCTATTTTCGAACGAAGCTAAATGTTTTGGAATCAAACAGCTGAATTGGAAGACTAGTTTCTTTTAGAAATACTTTGAAACAAAGCCAAGAGATGATAGATTTTGTTTAGAATATACAATGTGTCGACATCAAACGCCTCGCTGAATTATTCTTAAGCTATGCTGAGTTACGTAGTGTTTACTTTTGTTCAATGTTTGTTACCTACATAATATTCCAGTTTTAGTTTGTTTGCCTTTTAACATAGATAAGACTGTAAAAAATAATACAAACGGTTCAAAGAGATTTTATTGTTTTATGAGAATGCCATTCGGACTGAAAACAGCACCAATAACTTCACTATTGATGGTCCAGCGAGCGAGCATTCCTTTTGTTAAGATGTTCTTTCAGCGTCTTGGTGTCATGTTTTTAAATTGTATATGTATTTGCATTAAAAAATATGTGTTTTATTTCTTGATCGGTTCCCTCCAATAGTACAAACCATTATTGTAATAATCATTACAATTACAATAGTTCGTTATAATCGTTCGTATAATCACGATTTGAATGGCAAAAGTGCCAGTTCTCTTTCACAATTTGGTTGGAGTATAAATTAACACAAGCTAGGTATGATTATGTTATTTAATTAAACCAGTCTGTAACAAGTTGGCAGCGAGCCCATAAAGGTACGGCAACATCAAACTAAAGCTGATTCATCAAATTTATTTGCATAAATTTACTTTAAAAGCGAAATTAAATTAAAATTAGTAAATTTTGTGAAATTTGAAATGGTTTGTTGCTAAAAAATAAACATGCTAACGAACGAAACAGTAATGCAAAAGCTGCAAAATACAGTTTACTTTTTAAAATGACAAATCTGTCGTTATCCGTTACGCGCAATGTAAAGTATTTTTTGTGGGAAATTGAATATGTTGCACGCTACACTCGTCGGCTAGTGGCTACGTAGCCGTCTGCGTACATTGGCGCGTGAAAATAAACTAAAAGTTTTATTTTTATCAGTCCCTGCACCACCGTTCCGTGACAGAATAAATCCGATAAAATGCCAAATAAAACCAGCTCACACCGCACCATGTAAACACTTCACAATGTTCACAATTAATATAACAGATTTATATGCAAATTCATATACAAAAGCCCAGAGTAAAAGTGAAATAATAAACTTTCTTCAAAAACTGTTCAGAATTGAATTGAACGAATGCTGTGAATCCTTACCGAATACTGCATGAACTCTAAATGTTCTATGACTAGCTCTAAACACTTTTGGTTTGTTGGACGAAAACCATTTTATTTGTATCTGTCTTGTCTAGCCGTCTGCTTGTAAATGGTTTTCTTGATGTCCAATTCAAAAATTCGAATTTAAGATCGCTTGCCAAACAAAAAAAAACGTGTGATGTTCAGGAGAATATACATCGAGTATTTAATTTATACTACGGCTGGAATTACATGATTTTTTTATGAAAACCGCATAATTGTACGCGGTGAATTCTTATACATTTAAAATATGTACAGACAGAGTTATGAAAATTATTTTTGAAAATAAATAGGGAAGCTGCCTAACTATACTACTACGAGTACTGCCTACTAAAGTGGCGGTAATAAAGTAAAAGCTTAATGCTAATCTCGCTCGAGCTTTGCATGTGCTGGAAAAAGGCCTTCACAAGATACTTAAACCAGAGAGGTGCGGCCAGACAACTGAATAAAGTTTTGTAAAGAGTAAATTGCCACCAGAGCCGAGCCGACTCGAACCAACCAGCAAAGGCACGTCTTTAATGAGACGGCTTCTTTAATGGAAATACCGAGAGCGTTCCAGGGTTGTCAGACCGCCGGCATTCAACCAGAGATTCCCTGATAAATGCCCGAGGCAATAAATATGGATTTTGAATTGTCGATTCTGTTAGAAACCGCGCAATCTTCGCCGAGCCGATAATATGTGGTTCTAAAGCTGTTCATTTCTTATCAGAGCGAGATTTGTAATCAATTGAGTTTAACAAGATACGCTTCGACGATCACTTGTTATATCAACAAATTGATTCGTAATGAGCGTCGTTGTTCGGAGGACAATATGAATCAACCCTGTGCCACTTCACTCGAGCATGTAGTTCCGCTCACAAGCGGGTACCATAAACGAGGAGTTGGTAGTTTTTATTGCGTCTGGTAATCAATAAACGGCGCACGGTGGAGTACTACTATGGACGAACCCGGTCAAAAGTCAGAATACTCAACTCTATTGTTTCGCATTGAAAGTTGTTTTTTCGTGTAGTAGGATAACCACAGCGTCATAAACAGGCCACTTGAATTATCCCAAACTCGCCCCCCGCTTGTTTTGTCAGTCACAATCTACCTGCTCTTACGTAATTGTTTTTGTTGCTCTCGATTTATAGTGTCATTCAATTTACATTTACTGTGTTTGTTGGTGCAATTAAGTAAAGATTTATAATGGATATTGGAGAAGAAGGTATGCGCTTTATTTTATTACTATTTAATTTTAATGTTTCTATTAATATAGTTAAATATTTGTGATTCATATTATAGTTGGAATTTTAAAAAATTAAATTCATCAAACTCGAAGCTTTTTGTTTATGTGTCAGGTTTTATCGGGCAAAATTTTTTGTAACAAGGCAAAGTTTATGTATTCTAGAACATGTTTACGAAAAAAAAACTTGCGCGTAGTTGCGCCTTTTTTTTTAAGACTAAGAGATAAAGTATGCTAAATAATATTGAATTTTGAGAATATTATAAAGGTTGTAAGTTTTAATTCCAGAATCACGTTACGTGGAAACAAAGGCAAGCACAAAGAAGATTAAAAGTGGATCAGAATAAATTCAAAACATAGAAGAAGAAAAAGAAATATTGTTTGAAACGGATCTGACAAAAAAAAAGTTTTTTTAATTGCTGTTAGTTTTAATATTTTGCCAAATAAAAGATACTTTTGCATCTAAATGGTCTTTTGAATCAATTTTGAGCATAAAAATGCCTTCATTATATTTTGGCCAGAAATTTGATATAAATACTCCACTGTGCGGCGGATAGATAATTGAAATCGCGTGAATAATCGTGGAGATGCCGGGGACTGCAATAAGACACGTCATATCGCGTGCGGAAGAAAAACACAAGAAAAAATAAGATATCGATATGATTCTTGATACGGTTACGATCTCGGGCTGCGAAGATTCCGATTATTGAATAAATACATAAAAAGGTTGGGTTGGTGTCTTTCGCATCACACTAATATGTGGTTCTATAAAGAGCTTTGTTTGTGATCTTGTAATGATTATTGTATCTAAATATGTATTTTGTATATTTAGATTACACGTCTTCGTTATTAGTTAATTACAATTATTGATTATCCTTATTATTAATTCAAAGCTATAATAAAGCTTATACCTACTATCTTTATGTTTTCATATTATTATTTTCATTTTAACAAAGGAGATTTTATGAGCTAACTCTTCATGATGATCGTAAAAATGCTATTTTTGAACGCGTAATAAACACTTCGGTTATGCACTCTGCAGTCCGTGGAAAAACACAGAATATTAAATTACTAGGCTAAATTATTAAGGGGATGCTATTTTTAAATGGTATCTTCGAAATGCTTTGAATAGTAATATGTTTCATGATTAAAATTCATTATTAATTTAATCTCATAATCAAATCTCGCGATCGCTAGTTCATTTTAGACTAATTTTATCAAGATTCAACATAATTATAATCTTATTATAGTCAAATAAATTATTACAGATTTTAAAGCAATAAAAGGTTGATTGACTTATAAGATTGTTAATGACCTACTCGCAAGTCCTTGAACTTATTAAGTGTCAGTGACCTTTATATATATAGATAGATAGATAGATTAATACTTTATTGTACACATAAGAAACATATTATAACAGAAACATTACAAATATAGGTACAATGGGCGGCCTTATCGCTAAAAGCGATCTCTTCCAGACAACCTTTGGATGGAGAGATTTTACGAAAACAGAAAAACGGTATACATACCGACGGTATATATACTAATATTTTTACTTTATTATTTTTAGGGAGGGAGTACTATTGTTAGTTCAAGCTCTAATAGATAATTTTAATTATCTCTTGAACCATTATTTACTATTGACTCGATTATATAATGTTATATCAGTATAGCTACAGTAATTAAATGTGTAACTTTCCATGGCAATACTATCTATCGGGTTTACGAGTGTTTCATTTTGTGGTTTAATTTATAACTGGTAGGTAATAGTTAAATAGTTTAGTAAGTACATGGATTGTTTGTTATGTTCTATTATTGTAAAGAGCAATGCAATTATTGTTCCTGTGTTATTAATCGATAAACGTCCAGGTAATAAATAACAACTAAGCACTTATGATCGTGGTGGGTGATATAAAAAAACAGAGGCATGTGTCTATGCTATGGCCACTGCCCAGTAGGTAATGTCAGTCTACAGATGATGAAAAGTCTAACCCTCTCATTCATAATCCCTGACACTTTATAACGGCTGTATAAAATATTCTTGTCACTTTCATGTAAAAAAGAAGAGACGGCAATAAACTTAGCCGTCATTTAAGCTGTTGGAGCGCTCAGCGTGCAATATGAATAGTGTTGAGTAATCTTATTGGATAGTTATTTTACTGAGCAATCAAAACCTCACAATAAAATCTAAACAACGATTAAAATAATTCCGAGCAATTCTTGCATTATCCCCAGAACCATTTCGAGTACTGCCAATAAAACAATGTAGGCGTCCATTATGCTGTAAATCAGAGTTGACGCGCCTTAATTGGCTCGACCGCTGTCCGTCCGAGCAATCGCCTTCCGTTGATGCTCCCCTGGTAGGCTGGTACCGTGATGTTGATGGCTTGATGGCCACTCTCATTTCCCCCTGCAAATCATGATTATTGAATGAACGCCTTGATTCGACATTATTTATTAGTACGAGTACAGTATTTATACCCATACTACTTTATTATTTTTATTCACTAGCGTATGTCCCGGCTTCGCATACATTACTTAAAAATGTTCACCTTCTCTTTTTCTAAATTACTTACATCCTGAATTCCTTGTATTTTTTTTATTCTTAAATTTACTTAACTCTTTTACAAAATTAATGAAGTTAAAAGTAGTGCTCATACCGACATTACGCAATTGACGATTGTAAGGAATAAACCCAAACAATAAATAGTTATTTGTTATACAAGAGTGCAAAGCTGCTTTTTAACCGCGTGCTCAATTTTGATGACTGAGCAAGCGCAGGATTCTAAAGTTTAACCACGAGCGTAGCGAGTGGTTTAAAAGTTAGAATCCTAAGCGTTGGCGAAGGAATCAAAAGAGCACAAGGTGAAAAATCTTTGCACTCGAGTGCAACACGTAACTTTTCATCCCACCTCAGCGAGGAAATGACTAAATGCAAAAAAGAACATGGCGCGACTAAAAGTAACACACCAAGAAGGTTCCGAGTAGGTATGAGTTATTAACAAATTTAAAAAGGTTGTATGATAAATTCGGCACCATGCAGGTAGAAGTAAATAGGTTTAATGGTGTTTTGAATTCACAAATACACCAAAAAGGTTACGAGTGCGAGTTTTTAACAAAATAAAAAAGGTTGTATGATAAGTTCGGCACCTTGGAGGTAGAAGTAAATAAGTTGTGTATTCACAAACTTATTGAACACGATATTCTAAAATCAAATTTACTTTATCCTCTAGCGGATAAAAACGGCTTTTCCAGTCAGAAATTAAACAGCAAAAACACACTTTCAGAGCTGGTGGGATGAAAAGGTTATTATATACACATCAATATTAAACTGTTATTGTGTTTAATTATTTATTTAATTACCTATCTACCAATACAATAAAAATACGAACAAGGCAATTAACAAGTCGTAATTGTAAACTATGAATATTAATTTGTGCTAATTTACAATGTTAATCATAGTCAGAATTATACAACATCATGGCATTTTAAAAGTTATTATTGTAAATTGCTTTTCAATATTCAAAAATTATATTAAAATGAAAGTAGGTACATACGAGTAGCGCTGAAAATGGGTAGGTAGGTATTAAATGTAATCGAATTTGGAACTTGATTTAGTTTTTTTTTTTTTTTTTTAACTTTATATAGACCAGCCTTTGGCTACAATCTCACCTGATGGTAAGCGACGATGTAGCCGACGATGAAGCAGGATGGTCTAGAAGACACCTATTCACTCTTGCCTTGAAGAGGCCCAGATTGTAGTTGTCAGGAAAAACTGCCGACGGCAAAGAGTTCCATTCCCTAGCTAGAGGTTCGCATAATGAAGGTGGAGCCAAAACGCTTAGTGCGAATGGGTGGTATGCTAACCAGGTATGGATGGTACTGAGCCGTGCATCTGCTAGTCCTATAGTGGAAGGTTGATGGTGGTATCAGATCATGCAGTTCCTGTTAGTTGAGTATGTATCTAACTAAATCATAAATATTGTGGACGATCCACAAAACACAATCTAGCCCCAAATTAGGCAGAGCTTGTACTACGAGAACCAAATACTTAGCTGATAAAATACTTACCTACATTATTTAATTTTTAATAAAAAAAATACTCCCCCCCCCTACATTACTAGCTCGTAAGTAGGTACTTTTAAAAAATTTACTTCCGCCGGGAGAATCGAACCAACATCTCTCGGTGTCACGGTTGACCACTGTGCCACTGAGACCTTCAACACATAAGTTCGAGCTAAGCTCTAAAATACGAGGCTGGAATTCCCCATTTTGTTTCAATAAGGCTAACAAAGATGTGTGCAGTTGCAACGAATGGGTCCACTCCTCTGTAAACTCTGAAAATTCTACTGAAAACATTAAATTCTGGAACCATTCTTTCGCAGAGCAGCTCACTTTATTGACTGTCCAGGGTTGTCAACTAATAGCTCTGAAATACCACGAACATTTTGCGTACAACATGTGCATTTTGCAAACCGAAGTCTGTGAATGAATCTCTTAGTCTATCGCACGTATCTCGTATGTAGATCAGAGCCTATTGCCGACCTACATAAATAATTTGTAATAATTACAAAGTGGAAGACATTCTCATTTATATTGAGAGATTTGGAGACCGTTTGGAGAAGTTGAGCTTTGAATCACTACATATAGAAAAGAGCTTGGTGAGTGGAGTGACTGACAACACACAGCCTAAGCCGTTAGTAGTAACGACTTGAGATTTGGAGGATGTGTTCTTTATGAAAAGTGGAAGGAAACTAAGAAAATGTATTTGGAAATTCAACCCTTAAAGGAGTGCAGCGGGGGTTGAAGTTTGTATGGAAAAAGCTTAACGCGAACGAAGTCGCGTGGTGGATTAGTCTCTGGTCTCATATGAGAATTCATTTAATTTCACAGCATTGGCAACCCTAAAACGAGCTATATCCCATTTTGTCCGAGCATTGCGTTCTCTTTATTTCTTCTTCGAGCAACGCCTCTGCATTATGCCTGCGATTCCACGATGCAAATGACAATTCAACTGCCGCACTCCTGGGTTTTTATGTTCGCCTGGTAGTTTGCTTTTGAAATGGCCTTTAGACTACCTACTACTACCTCTTCTAGTTTTGCCGGCTACCTCCAACACATTAACAGTAAGTTACCAGCCAAATGCAGGTGGAAAAATAGTGATGGTACATTTATTAGGTATTTTTGTGACGAAAGTAAATATTTTACACACTCAATATTTTTCCAAACCAAAAAGAAATCAAAATTCTACGGAAATCTTCATGGATTAAACAAAAAGTGATTCTTGTTTTTATCTATATTTATACTAATATTATAAAGAGGAAAGATTTGTACCTATTTTTGTATGTTTGTAATGAATAGGCTCAAAAAGTACTGGGCCGATTTAAAAAAATCTTTCACCAATAGAATGCTACATTCTTCCAATTTGACATAGGCTACATTTCATTTTGAAAAAAATTAGGGATCCTTGGTAAAATTTGAACAATGTAACCGAAGGTGTAGAAAAATGAGTCTTAAAATGTCTTTCGTCGAATGCGCTGCCGAAACTATTAGCGATAGAACAAAATAATGTACAACAATATTGTCTACCCCGTGCGAAGCCGGGACGGGCTGCTAGTAACTTATAAAAATATGACTTAAAATAAATCGTGCTTAAACTATTGCCATCTCTTACCACCGGATAACGACAAACAGTGACAGGGCTAACTATAAGCAATGACCACTGGATAATGACAAACAGTGACAGGGCTAACTATAAGCAATGATTCTATTTAAGTTGCGTTTATAAGGATGGCTGTTAATGGATAGTAGGTACTTATATTTACAAAAATCATTGACACTTCAAAACAGTCACTAGTTTTCCTAAAAATTTCCCTTGAACAATTCCTGTATCTGATTGTTATCTTTACCAACCTACGTATTTGCAGCTAACAATACTTATATTTATTACAGGTAAGGAGAAACTTAAAGTAGCCGAGCGGGTAAGAGCTATATTCTCTTGGACAATGTGTGAACTTTATATTGCCCAGTTTTATTGTCAGACAAACGACACCTCGGCCCACATTCCACCGCAACACCTCCCCAGTGGGCTCGTGGAATCACTAATGTGCCAAAACTCGGAATGTCTGTTGTATTGTAGTTTACCTTCTTACTTTAAATTCCAATACGTTTATAAATTATGTTGGTATTCGACTAAACTCCAAACTAAATCGCATACTTCGGCTTTTGACAGATCTCAAAATTGAAAGACAAACATAAAGAAAACATAATTATCTATTTACAGACGCTTAGCAATTTGAGGTACACGCTATCCACTCTAATAAGTACATGCATTTAAGAGACATAAAGAGCCAATAGCTGCAAAATTATAAAATTGCCTTACATCTAAATACATATTTAAGTGTTACGTTACATTTTATGAACATGCATGACTCGTTAGACACTACAGCGAAAGGCTAGCTCATAACGGCAATAGACTTAGTAAGTTTGTCTTGGTTTGGTCAAGTTAGGTCCTTTGTAATCAAAATGCTGTTGCCCAGACTACTCGAGCATTGATTTAGATAGGCACGGCTCTAAGTTAGATCGTTACCGTTTAATATGTTTCCGCTTTTATAACGTCATGCTTATTTGCACAAGTAAGGTACTTCATGCTATCACAAAGTTAGACACGGTTGCGAACGGTTATACCATTTACGAATGCCAAGTAAAAACTACTTTGTTTGATGAGCGACGATGCGTGTGAACTTCGACGTTTGCGCCATTATCGTTAACGTCGTGGTTCATTCTTCTTTTTCTTTTTGTTGCTGCGATTCAGTTGTTTATTAGGATAAGATTGCTACGTATTTGCCAGAGTACGTGGCTGGGTTTTTATATACCGAACCGCGATTTTATTGGATTTACCTAATAAAAATAAGTACAACTTGCGTCATTTTTTGGAAACATCGTGCAATGTAATAATAAACACTCGTCTTTTTCTTCTCTTAATCAAAAGCAAAGGTTTAAATTAAACAAAATAAAAAATATGGATTTGATCTTTGCTCAATTCATATTCAACTGAATGAGCTTCAAAGTTATGACATTGAGTCCACTCATAACAATAAACCCAGTGTAGCAAATTTTAGTATTTATGGCGGCTATTTTGATGTGACAGATTACTCAACAACGTGTGAGTGGTCATATTCTCTAGCCTGACCTCATTCGAATGTCCGTCTCTTATCTTTTGTATCTCTCTCATCACAACTATTTGAATTGATGGAACAAGGTGAGGTAAACATTTTTGATCACTGTTTGATACAAACGGAACTTCAACCGAATTCTTCAAAGCACTGTGCCCAATTTGGCACTAAACGAATTTGACACACCGACGAAAAACGTGTCTAAAGTGTCAAAGATCTAGAAGAATTTTATTTCGGCTTTTTGGCTAGCATTTACCTGTCCTTTCTTGCTTGACCTTAGACCGAGTTTTAGCAAAACGGGTATGAAGACTGCTGTCTGCAGACTTTATTTATATTTTGAAGTTTAATTAAATCACTTTTTGGGACTTAATTAAAAAACATGAATATAAGATACTCTTTTTATTGGAATAATATAGATCAAGTTCTAGAAAGTATTATTTGGTAGAGATACATAGAATCCTAGAAACATATGTCGTCATAGACAACTAACTGTCACTGTCAAAACCTAAATCATCCAAAAAAGAATTCGGCAAACTGTAAACAGGTGATAATAGTTTTTGATGTTCAGTCATAGAGAAATACTACGGGGGGTCAGTGGAAGCATCATCTCTTCCAGCGACAGAATGCAAGCTAAAATTTCAATCGGTTGAGTGGTTCAGTCGTGATAACGTAACAAACAGACTCACTAATTTAGAAGTTCCCAAGTAGAGATTTATTATGACTGATTTGGCAGTCTATAACTGGTTGAAAGGAGATTGATTCATTTTCTGTCTCATGGTGCGACAGGGTTTACGACTGAAGTTTTATTATCTCTCTGAAATATAATGAGATCGTTCCTCGACTAATGGGCGAATGGTATTTATTGCTCTATTTCTATACGGTAATAAGTAATTATATTGGCTATTTTAGTCCACCTGTGCTCACCTTTAAACACAAAACAAGCAAATAAAATGCCAAGGTACTACGCCTAGATATTTCTCGCCTTATACATTGCTAGTGGGATCTTACACGAGTACGTCGGTGAGCTTAATACAGAGTACTTGTGTAAAATTTCGATAGTTACCTACGACCTTTAGTTCGTGTAGATTCGGAGATCTTGTGAGACTTCTCTATTATTAAAGATTTAGTTTATGAAAAGTCTGTCGGCAATAAGTAATGCATAAATTATCATCTCTTACCAATTAGTGACTATTTCTTTTATTTGTTAGCCATTGATACTGGATGAAACTAAAATTCTCCTTTAACAACATGCAGTTGAGGACCTATGATTATTAGTGATTGTATGCAATATTTAAATCCATTTTCAAAATATAAGGCAAAAGGACTAGAAGAGTCAACAAGTAACTACTAAAAGCGTAGGTTAGCACTTAATCAGTCAATACCAATAAAATCGATTAAAGTTATTATAGGAGCTCGGATAAAAGAGCGCAAAATAAAATAACATCACTATCTTCTATATAAATCCGTCCAATCATCTACCTTGAAATAATCAAGAGCCATCCAATCTTGTTTTAGTATCTTCAATTTGTATTTATAGTCGAATATATTTTAAAAACTACAACAACTCACTTTTTGTTGCAGAGTATTACAATCTGACAGGTTCAATCGCGTCACGCTACATTCGCGTTCATGAGATTAGTCATCACCTTGCTGTCTGTATCCTATTTTATGTAGGGTCGGCATATTTTTTCTTATTCATTCTCCTCTGTCAGTCGTTGTCTCTGAATTCCATAGACTTTTGAACTCCTTGCTGCATGGGTTTCTTACCTCCTTGCTGTATCCACAGATTTTCTATCTAGGTGTGTATGTCATCTTTCACACAGTTCATCTTTTCTTTGGCCTACTTGTGATGAACTTAGTATACCCAAAAACTCTAAATAAGTACTGTTCACCTTAATAAATTACTACTAACTCTATAAAGAGTGACCCCAAGATCTTACCTACTAACTCTATGAAAAGTGACTCAAGAACTGATACTGATATGTTGAACACAACGAGTCGTATTGATATTGATGAGAGTTAAAAGTAAAATGAAATGAAAATGAACCGGGGCCTAATTGACCTATACTATTGTATGGCACCTGCCTACCTGCCTGCTGTTCTTATTTTATGTGATTTTTATTTTTAAGTAGTTAGGTATTCTTGTGTGTAAGCTAGGGTCAATTAAATACTTTATTTCTTTCAAGATAAGAATATTTTGTTATTTTCATTCCAAATTAGCGATAAGCAAGAATTAATGCTTTTCAAGAACCAGACGTTCTTGGAAGATACGATACCTTATTTTAATATTGGCTGGTAGGTCGTAAATATTTCGTTTAAAATAGTGCCTTTGATACTTGCAAATTACGTTATGAAACGAATGGCAGTAAATAAACGCGGAAGAGTAATGTGTGCAGTTGACTAGTTGACCTACATTTTGCATTGAAGCTTTGGCCTCTCTGGGTATGCTGGTTTCACGTTTGGTGCCAGACTTTCTGTTTGAAACAATTCTCATTGTTTTAGCTAAAACTTTTGTTGTTACCACTGTTATCCTAGAATTTGTTTGCATAGTAATTGCTGTTTGTAATCTTTTGGATTTATGTTTTGAGTGTCACTGCGGCAAATTACCTGTAGCCATTAATGTATTTACTCTAAGAATTTTACACACTTCTTGTACTTTCCATGACAATGTAAAGTAATTCTTTATTCATATAGCACATCTCACCAAGGTTTTACGCATAGCCTATAAACGTGTAAGTATTATGACGTGTATATTGATTCTACCTCAAAAAAAACTTACAATACCAACTGTTTTCTTATTCGATATAAATGTTCCATTAACAGGCTTAAATAAGTTGAAGTAAATCAGATCAACGGTTCTAGTTTATCTTTTAAATATCATAAATAATCTCTAATTCATATCTCTTCATCGGATTAGATATTCAAATAAGATTTCATATAATTATACGAGTTGGACTCAGCGTAAATTTCCCTGAGTTTCTATGAAGATAAATATCCTGTCTTTAACACCACTTAATTTTATATCTGTCTGGCCAATAGCGGGGATTTCTATAAGAAGATTAGTGGAAATATCATCTACCCGTAAATCATTGCTTGTCTCCACAGTAAGGATTAAACGACAAGTTCAACGAAATAAATATTGCCATTGAGCGCGGATGTAACTAGCGCCTTGGAGATGCTTTTAGCAAGGATTTGCATGATTTCATCTAACTACTTAAAATGATAAGTATCTTGATCTGTTATTTTATATTGTAGTGTCATTCAATAAAGATATCTTTCTTTATTTCTTTAAATAGATCGTTCGTAATAGAGAAATAATTCCGTAGATATAGAGCTTCTTTTGAATTGAAACACATAAAGCTCAACGGCTTCTTATGCTTTCATTACAGTCTTATTATTAGTAACAGTTGTTATTTATGTTTTCTTCTTTTAACTAAACAATAATAAACTTTTGGCACCTCGATATAAAACAGACCGGAGCAACATTTTTCGTAATATCACTACACAAAATTAGCATTCGCTACCGCTAAGCTACTTGTTAATTATATACGTATCTCGCTAATAGGTTCAGAATGATCCCATAGTCCGGTATTTCGTTACCTACTCAATTAAAACATTCTGATACTTCAAAAGACCAGCTTTTGTAATTAAACAGGTCTGAATTTTTTGTTAGGAGTCCTATAGTTTTAAATATCTAGCTAGATATGTACGCATATATTCATAATGGTCCTAAAGCACTCATTTTTCTGATGTCATCTCTAATTGTTGACATGAAAGTGACAGTGTTAGGAGACATTTAACGAGCTGCTAAAAAGTGTCCAGCATTATGAATGGGGTTAGACTTTACGGGCAAATTTGCAAGCTTATTGATGTCAGTTCTTTAAAGTTTGTCTACTAAGTATTCCTCGTCTGATTGTGATTGTTTAGCTCCTACCTCTCTGAAATCATCCTATACTCTCTAAAAATATAAAACCAATCTCCTAACCACTAAAGTGGCCCCTGTCATAAACTATAGTAGCCACCTATTCTACATTTTACATAATATTCGAGGTTCATCTCAAGTGCCAAACGTTTTATGATCCATTCCGTTCAGTAGTAAAAATACAATGTCCTTCTAGCTAGAACAACCATTAATAATGTTGGTATTTTCGCGCAACTATTATTCATGAGAATGTAACTGCTAGTACTTTTTAACTGCACGTACTTTATATTCTAGGTAAAGTTCCCGTTGTTCCTATGTAATTTAAAGCAGGTGTTCTTTGTTTCCTTTTACTATTAGAGTAAGTACATATTTATATTATGTTGTAGCGGCACGCCTCGGCTATCCCTCCCCGCGACAGTCTTCCGAAATGTGCCTCTAATAACAGTTCTACGTTTAGTTAATAAGCTACTATAATTATTCCATCTATATTTAGAGCCAACATGATATTATTATAAGTCCCTCCGTTATTACTTACGACACGTCTCTTCTTTCCCTCCACTCGTCATCCAAGCGAACAGTTTTATCTCTTCAAGAATAACGTTAGTAAAATTTTATATTCTGTTATTTTACTATACTTTGGCAACGTAACCGTTTCTTTGAATCGAAGTTTCTTTGACGATTCTCCGCTAAATTAATAAAGTTTTAATTGAATTCAGTTCAAAAGTAATTTTACGTAGATGTCAACTCGAATCTTTCCAGTCTTTAACTTTATAAGAGGATGAAAACAATCTTAAAGCATCTCACTTATCTGGAAAATAATATCTGTCCGCTGGCAGAGGGTCGGTCACGTGTTTGCAATGCCTTTGTCCGTGTGACAGAAATTCTCGGGGCTTTTGTGATCAGTCACGATAGATATCTCCAACATCCCGAGGAGAATTTCTCGCTAAATCAGCTTTGCAGCCGTCATTTTCTTTGAAATACCCTGTGTGTCTTCACCACACAGACAATTGTATTCATGAGAGGTCCGAAACAAGTAATACTTTATGTGGTAATATTATTCTTTGTACATTTCATAACATAACGTGTGAACTGTGAGCGAACATTACCGCGCTCAAGGCTCTCATGTTCACTCTCAGTCCCGTCACGAACATCGCAAATGTCTGTAAATCAGAGTTAACGCTTTCTTTGCTCCGTAGGATTTATGGGAGAAGGCTCGACGCCTCGCCGTGTATCTGCCCGCTTTTATACTCCCCTGATATTCACTCACATCTGAGATCTATGTCATAAAATTCGCAGATACCGTTCCGCAGTTAACAATGCGTTTTATTTCAATAAACTCTTATTCAACGGGGTAAAATATACACACAACTACTGCCCGAAGATCACGATACATGAGACGGTATTTATAAAACACCCATCATCTCTGCAAAGAGCACCCAGAGCGTAAGAAAATGGCTCGAATATGACAGGAATAAATGAGACGTCTTGTAGTTGAAATAGTGCGACGATAGTCAGGGTAATCGATCACGGGAACTCGCACGAATTGCAACATTTATATAGATCCGTCCCGGGCTTTCCCACTTTTATCCCGGCGGAAGATTTATATTCACGCGCGACACCTTCGCCCTTTGAAGTTGCGAGATGGGGGAATAAATTCCGACCGAGCTCGCGCGCGTTGCTTTTAATTAAAACGCTATGAGGTTTAACGGTTTATTACTTGCAGAAAGAGTGGTTTAAAGAACATAATTGCATGATGAATTGATGAATCAGAGAGAAGTATTTGTAGCCGAGTGGAGAGCTATTACGGAAGCCATTGTCGAGTGTGATCCTCTACTTAATCGGATGGAGTTGGACAACAACGCAACGCTAACAATGTGATAAAGCTTGCTCGGACACGTCGTGCTTGCAATAACTATTAACTATCAACCGCAAACGTCTGCCATCTTGTATCCGGAGTCCATGCAGCATACACATCTCGTTCACACCCGCGGTCTCCCTCGAGCACCCTTGAGCAGTCTCACTATCTATCACTGATATCTCATCCAATTGAGCTTGAACTTTCACATCATTAATCAACTAGGTGCTTGTTTATTCAAACTATGTACTCAATGTACACAGTGATTTAAGCCCGAGACCTAGTATTATCTAGCGCTTATCATTGTGTAGAAACGGTTTTCTATTTACTGTCTACTAGATTTCGAAACCATTATAATTAAATTTACAACTCACTGAAAGTGAGTTGAAATTATTCCAAATAAAATGTAATAATGCTTAAGAGCCTACGTGAGGTGAAACCGAAAATGTAAAGTAGCATTTTTTTTCGTTGTATGGATGAATCCATTTATTATTTTTGTAAAATATAACAATTAAATGGTGTAAAAAAATTATGATTAGGCTAGAAATTCTCTTAAACTCACTGGGTTCGATAAAATTGAACGCAAAGTTTGCCAAAAACTCTCAATTTTTTTTGGATTTGAAATGGTTTTTTTCCGTTGCTGTTAGAGCCATTGCAATGAAAGTTTTGTTCCCGTATACCTAAATAAATACGTAAAAACCTGATGTTATTGCACTTTTCTTAGTTGCCGTAGTTTAAATATAAAAATAAAATTTTCAAAAATATATATAGGTAGGATTTCCTAGCTACTTCTCTCAGTACAGCCCGCGCGGCCGACGAGGTGAGGTCTATGTCAAATTTCGCGACATGACATTTCATCTCTGACTACGTAAAATATACCCTAGATTAAATCATAGCTACTACTGGTACTATAAATTTGCCACAGTGTAACATAAAACAAATTGTCACAGTATAACGAAATGACATAATACCATCTTCATCATACATTATGATCGATAACCTGTATTCACATCATCATCAGCCTGTAGAAGTATATATTTTATGTAGCATATAACTTATCTAGTACATTCTAGGGCACGTTCCTATCGTGCGTGACCAGCGAAGCGCAATGCTTTTGTTAAATACCTCCATTTTTGTAGTTGCATAAGTAGCTATCTTCCTATCTACCCAGTGCTTTCCGTCATCATCATCAGTAAGTAGAAGTCCACTGCTAGATATAGACCTCCTTTATACATTTCCATGAAAAAACAATTTGCCGATTTTCCACGATCTTTAGAATGTCATCGGTCCATTAGGTGGAGGGGCGCTCTGGTTGCTTAGCACCGGTTATATTGTCGTAGCGACCCGCTTTTTGATTCTAAAGGCGTGTGTTCAAACCCCGTCATGCACAAATTAGTTTATCTGCCAAAAAACCTATGTGCACTATGTCAGTACACTCTAACGGTGAAGGAAAACAATAAATGAAACCAACGTGAAGTAGCAAAACTTTTGAGGCACATTCATAATCCACCACACCAGCTTTAATTTTCTATTGACATGACAAGAAGAAGACTCAAAAACTAGTAGCCGATTTAAGGCCTTTATAAAAATAGTGTCGATTTTGCAAAGAGTTTGGGAGCCCATTACAATGAAAAGGAAGTATATATATATATATTATGGACAATCTACACTACACTATCTAGCCCTAAACTAAGCAGAGTTAGTATTATGGGAACCAGATAGCTGATGTAATACTTAAATACATTTTGTTTGTAAATACATAGGTACTTGGAAAACAATATAACATCCAGATGGAGAACAAATATCTATGATCACCACACAAATATTTGTTCTCGGTGGGGATCGAACCCACGACCTATGGCGCAGAAGGCAGAGCTACTAATAAATGAGCTGAGAGCCCAGTCATAACAATAATATCATGGGTTTTGAGTATTTTTGATTGCCGTCTTTTAAATCCCGAATTCTGGAACTTTCTGTCAAAGGCTTCATGCACGGTGCGCTCAAATACCCAAATACCAAAATACATGTGCCTATTTCTATACACGCAGCAAGGAGTTTCCCAAGATTTTGCGTTTGACAGAACTTTGAAGAGTCAGTTGGGATTGTCGAAACTCTTTGGTATACCTAATATTTTTAAATGCCGATAAAATACAATAATATAAGTCGAATAGACAGTGTTATTTCACAATGCTTCACTGATCTCCACCGCAATGAGCACCGAAGGCCTAAATGAGTGCAAAGCTTAAAGCCACCCATAAATAATTTCCATTTCAATTCATTTATGAATTGAAATGAAAATTATCTATGCATGTAATGTATTGTATTATGTATATCAGTTATCTAGCACCCATAACACAAGCTTTGCTTAGCTTGGGGCTAGATCATGTTGTGTGAATTGTCCAGCATTAATATTATTATTATTATTATTTATTTCCATAGGCATGAATTCTATGCACTAAGTTATACTTACTAGATTTACATACAGATCTGGAAGTATAACCTTTTAGATAAAAGAAAAAATTACTAAATTGGATCATAAAATAAAATGACGAAGGTATGCAGTAACAAACAATAAAACAAAACGGCTAAGCCGATTTTGATGAAATATTACTTTTCAGAAAAAAAAAGATTAAAAGGGAGAAGACGAAAGAGAAGAAAAAAGATAAGAATGTTATTGTACAAAAAAAATTGCCCCCCTTGCCCCCCAGGACCCCCCCTTTTGTGAGTGCTACCGGATGCCGTCGAGATAGGGGGTTTTCGATTGGGGTTTCGTATAGAGGGTTTCTTCCTGAATTGAAAAAACAAAAAAAACACCCCCCTCTTGCCCCTTTTTTCACCCCCCCCTTTCGTATCTTCCAAGCGGAGTGACTTGCAAGACTTTTTTTTTTGGGTCATGTAGGGAAGGTGAGATTATTTTGAAAGCAAAATAAATTTTGCCCCCCTCCCCCCTCTAGACCCCTTTATTATTTTTGACCCTTTTTTTCGAGTGGAGCATTGCGGCGAGCGAAGCGAGCCGCCATGCAACCATGGGGAACAGTGCGGCGAGCAAAGCGAGCCTGCTGTGACCCCCCCCCCCCCCCCCCCTAAGCCCCCCAGAACCCCCTCCTCCTGAACCCGGGGGGAGGGTCGCGGCGAGCGAAGCGAGCCGTGCTGTGACCCCCCCCTCAAGCCCCCAGAACCCCCTCCTCCTGAACCCGGGGGGAACGTTGCGGCGAGCGAAGCGAGCCGCCACGTGACCACGCCCACCCTACTGAAATTTAGGGAAATTTAGAACCCCCTCCTACTGAAATTTAGGGTGTCTTAGGGGTGTAAAAAAATGTTCACTGACAGTTCAAAATTCAAAATGGCGGCTGTGCCACTTCCGGTTTTGCAAAAATCGTCCGATTAAGGTCGTTCAAACGGTTCATTCGACTGAGGACTATGATTGGAGATTGAATTTTAGGTTTTTTAAGGTGTTTGATTGGATCTTCACTTGGTTTAGGGTTCCGCCCCTGTGGGAACGCATTGAGGACGCGAGCTGCTTGCAGCTCGCGTCCTCCCTCGCCTCGCCTCGCCCTCCCTCGTCTCGCGTACCTACACTGGCATAAAACATAATGCTTAGATATTTGATTATTTGTTAGTTTAGGAAGGGTACTAAGTGAAGATGGGAAATACTAAGTACCTAGGTAGGTTGTAGGTTGGGTAAACGAAATCAAGGTGCAGCACTAGGTCAAAAAGTCTGCCGAAATTTCGAAAAAAGCCAACATTTCGACTAAAACAAATTATGAACCATTAATTTCTATACAGGGTGGAATTTTGTAATGCCACCTGGAGGGAAAGTACTCTTAATACTGCAGATAGAAAATTTTACTCAAAGGAAACATTCCTTTATTTTTGAATAGAAAGCAATTTCTAAAATTAAAAATAAAATAATTTTTAAATTAACTTTTTTTTTGAAAGAAATAAATTTATTCTTTTAAAGAAATGAATTCGTTAAAAGAATAAATTTGTGTATCCAAGAGAATGGAGCCCATTTCAAGCAACTAATTTCAAGTAACTAGTTAGTTAACCATTTTTTGTAAATAATTAAATTAATTTAAGATTTCCTGGTTTTTCTTTCATTTAATTTATCATGTTTGTTAGAGAGATTTCATCCTTATAATTGACTAACGATCGATGCAATAAAAGTACAAGGTATAATTTTTCTGATTTTAGCCGGTTCAATTCCCGGGTGTGAGAGAATTTTCGAAAAACTTTGAATGCAGTTTGCTTTCTATTCAAAAATAAAGGAATGTTTCCTGTGAGTAAAATTTTCTATCTGCAGTATTAAGAGTACTTTCCCTCCAGGTGGCATTACAAAATTCCACCCTGTATATGAAGTATTGATAAAAGGTCTAAGAAAAATTACAACAAATTATTTTTTTTCTTTATTTATTTGTAGTTCAAAAAACCGACTACCGCTCAACGTCAGGTGGAAAGATTGATGAAAGGACCAAGAAAAATTGCCACAAAATATTTTTAGTCTTTATTTATCTGGGGCTTAAAAAAACTGCTACCACTCAACGTCAGGTGGAAATATTGATAAAAAGACTTGGAAAAATTTCAGCAAAATATTTTTTTTCTTTATTTATCTGAATCTCAAACAACCGACTACCGCTCAACGTCAGGTTATAATATTGAAAAAAGGACTAAGAAAAATGGCTAAAAAATATTTTTATTCTTTATTTATCTGGGGCTTAAAAAAACTGATACCACTCAACGTCAGGTAGAAATATTGATAAAAAGACTTGTAAAAATTTGAACAACATATTTCTGTTTTATTTTTCTGGAGCTCAAGAAATAAACTACAGCTCAACGTCAGGTGGAAATATTGATAAAACGACTAAGAAATTAAAAAAAAAACTTTATTTATTTGGAGCTCAAAAAACTGCTACCACTCAACGTCCGGTGGAAATATTGATAAAAAGACTGAGAAATACTTTAACAAAATAGTTTTTCTTTATATAACTGGAGCTCAATAAACAGAGTACTGCTCAACGTCTGGTGGAAATATTGATAAAAAGACTTGGAAAATTTTCTGTAACGTTCACTAGAAGTTGCTTCATGCAATCAAAATTGAGTTCTATATAGTAATTGTGATAAGACATAAATATTTTTTTTTTCAGTTTGTTTATAATCATTATATAAGTATCCACCTATAGTAGGTTAGCTTGGTACACTTTTTTCGCGAGTTTTGTGCGAAAGCCGAGGTCCATGTAATTGTAAGTCGATGTTCGCAATCGTTGGTTTTGCGAATGTAAATAAGCAGAATAAAAGCAACCTAATTGCTCGACGAATAAAGTATATTTTTAAATGCAGTCACATTATTAGACTTTCTGTACTTTGGTAAGTGAGCCGCTTTGCGTGTTTTTTATTGCTGTGTGTGTGTGATCGATGAGGTCTGGCGAACCACACCCCACCTGATGTTGAGCGGACCTCCACCCATGATCTTCAACTGTAACGTCATGACTGGTTTTGAACCCACGCCCCCCAACCGCTAGGCCGATGAGGTCTGGCGAACCACACCCCACCTGACGTAGAGCGGACCCCACCCATCATCTTGTGGGAGCATACAGTACGCGCCGCCGCCGACGTCTGCCTCGGGCGCGCGCGCAGCTCCACTGACAAGCGGTTTTTTTTTTTTTTTTTTTTTTTTTTCGAATGGACAAAATGCTGGTGATCGTCTGGCGATTCTTACAGCGCTACCGGACAATGGTGAGCGCAGAGGGCGCTCAACCGGTAAAATTAGGTTGGGGCAACAAACTCAAGGGCACCGCTATGGTACGACCTCGGCTTGGGCTGTTGCCAGGGGGGGGGTTTAAATCTAGATTAGGCCCGTAGAGGGCGGGCACTGAGGGACGTCTTCGACCCCGCCGGCGGGGTCGGTGAATCTGTGCAGTGTTTCTGTCCGAACTGGATGACTCGATCGCCTCCGCATTAGCGGCGGTGATAACGTCATCGGGATCACCGAGGATATGCCTCGGTCTACGGAGGGATTGGTCGACGGGTGGTTCGCTTGGATAATCGGGGATGGTAGAGACAAGGGGGTTCGGATGGTGGGGGGCTGAATCGTAGTAGCGTCGAGAGGCGCGCTTTATGAATTCGGTAATCGACTCGAGGCCTATGTCGCGATGGAGATCGATGGTGCGCACATACCAAGGCGCACCTGTGGCTCTGCGCAAGAATTTGTTTTGAACAGTCTGAAAGGCCTTAAGGGTCTGAGGGCGGTGGGCGAATACTACTGAGGAGTAAGTCAGGACGGGGCGGATACAAGTTTTGTAAAGTGTCACCTTATTTCTAAGGGACATTTTACTCTTTGCGCAGATAAGGCTATGGAGTCTACCAAGCATGAACTTGGCGCGGTTACTGACTATTCTGGTATGTTGGCAGAAGCTCAGGCGACGATCAAGATGCACTCCGAGATAGCGAGCTGAACTAGCCCAGGGGATGGGTTTGTCGAAGAGGATTATGGGGCGGGGCTTGGGGAACCCATTCGAAAAAAGCACTGCTGTACTCTTTGAAGGGTTAACCTCAATGCGCCACTTCCGGAACCAAGTGCCTAGGGCGTTGAGCGCGGCTTGCAACCTTATACAGATCCGATTGGGATTCCGATCCGATGTGTACAAGGCTGTGTCGTCCGCAAATAGGGCAATTTCCACCTGATGGGTGTGAGGAATGTCGCTGGTATACAGCGTGAACAGGAGGGGGGAGAGAGTGGAGCCTTGAGGAACTCCAGCTCGGACGGGTCTGGGGGCAGAAAGAGTGCCCTCTATGCGGTAGCGGAAGCTCCGATTAAAGAGAAAGTCTCGTAAGATGAGCACGAGCCTGACTGGCAAACCAAATTGGTAAAGCTTGTATAACAAGCCGTTGTGCCAGACCTTATCGAAAGCCTTCGCTACGTCGAGGAAGACGGCACCAGTGTCTGCAGGCCAGGTATGGTGCCGTCGAGAGAGCACGTGTTCCGTGATGCGGAGCACTTGCTGGGGACAAGAGTGTCTCGCACGAAAACCAAACTGCTCGTCAGGGAGGAGTTGGAGCTCGTTGACATAGGACCAGAGACGATTCAGGAGAAGTCGTTCATAAATTTTCCCAATGGAACTGAGAAGACTGATAGGACGGTAGCTAGAAGGCTCGGATGCCTTTTTGCCTGGTTTAGGGATGCCGATGACGGTGGCTTCCTTCCAGGAATCGGGGAAGGTGCAAGTCGCCATAGCTGCATTGAAGATGCTTACTAGGAGATAAACGAGGGCAAGGGGGAAACGCTTTAGCACCTTGTTGCTGATACCGTCAGCTCCAGGAGCTTTGCGAGGATGGAGGTTCTTAATTATCGCCTGAACTTCAGAAGCCCTAATGAGAGGTAAGGGAGGGTCGGGGGGCGGCAGAGAGGAGAGGCGTTCGACTTCGTCGTTCACCATAGCGAGGTGGATAGGATCGACGGGTTCGAGACTCGGGGAGCATTGCGATTCAAGGCTTTCCGCTAGGCAGTCGGCCTTTTCATCGTCGTCAAACGCCAGTGATTTGTCAGGTCGGGAGAGGGGAGGCATGACTGAGATGGTATCTGCTTTCATTGATCGGGCCAATGTCCAGTATGCCTGGTGCGTTGGCTCGATCCCTGAGAGCAGATTGTCCCATTCATCGTTAGCATGTTCGCGGATGCGTCTCTGAACTTCGGAGCGCAGAGAGCGTAGTCGGTCACGGTTGTCTACAGAGGGCCAGGAGCTGTAATGTCGGGTCGCAGCGTTCTTCTCCGTGATCAACCGTCTCACATCATCTGGCAGGGCCGAGCGACGGTATGACGACGCTGGCACCTGTTTCGATGCGCCTTTGACGGCTGAGGTGACATGGTTGGTCAGGGAGTCGATCGCAATGGTAATGTCGTCGGGGGACTTAATGTCGTCAGGGATCCTGTCCAAGTCGGGTGAATGGATAGACTCGAGGGCTTTCCCGAGCTTAAACCATTGTACCACGGTCTTGGTGAGGGGAGTCGGGTCAGTCGGGGGGCCTAAGTGCATGAGCACGGGGCGGTGGTCAGAGTCGAGTTCGTCGAGCGTTTCTATTGAGCGCAACCGCAGGGTTACGTTCTTTAGCAACGCCATATCAAGTATGTCGGGTCTTTGTTGGACTACATAAGGATAATGGGTCGGGGTCAAGGGAGGGATGACGTCAAAGTTAAGATCGTCGGCAAGGGCCTCGAGATGTTTGCCGTTTTGGGTAGTTTTAACGCAATTCCAAAGTTGGTTAGAGCAATTGAAGTCACCCGCCAGAATGACGGAGCTTCCTAGGTTAAAGAGGGACTCTAGATCTTTTTTGAGTGGTAACTTAGTCGGAGGAAGATAGCAAGAAGCAATGGTGATAGATTGATGACCGGTCATCGCTAGTCTACAAACGGAGGCTTCTATGTTTTGCAACGGAGGACAGTCGATCGGAATGCAGTGCAAGGACCTCCTGTAATAGATGACAGTGCCACCTTTAGTTCGGTCGGTTCTGTCATCTCGTACCATCTGGTAGTTAGCAATCCTGGGATTGCGATGGTGCGGTTTCAGGAAGGTCTCTTGCACAAGCAATATATCGACTTGGTGTTTAATTAAAAAGTCCTGGACTAAAGCACGTTGCTTTTTGAGATCGTCAGCGTTGAAAAACGCTAACGTGACGGAGCGGGGTTTTAACCTTTCCTTTTGTGCAAACATCTTGGTTTGTTAAAAGGAGAGGTTATTGACGGCTTCCAAAAGCGCAGCCTGGTCTGCCAAATACAGACACTTGTGGATAGGGCTAGGGAGGGAGCGGAAGACGCTGGCAAATTCGCCGGCCCTCTTAAGGAGTTCAAGGTAGGGGAGGCCTTCCTCAAACAGGGGCTCTGTGCGGCGGTAGCCCTGATCTTGGGCGTCTTTGGACTTGGGAGATTTGGTCTTGGGAGAGGGAGGTTTGCCCGTGGGCGCACGCTCCTGGGGACGGGGGGGGGAGGGGGAAGGTTTCGCCTGCTGAGGGGAACTCGTCGAGGGGAGGGGGCGGGACCATGCGTTGTGGGATGGGATTTGCGGGGGAACCATGGCCAACTTGGAGGTGGTCTTGGTGTACTGATGATTGGTGGGAGGTTGCGCGCGCGCTGGCGTCTGCCTCTGGGCCACCCGCTTGTTCGCCTTGGGTGCCATGGGGCAACCGCGATAGTTCGCGGTATGACCGGTGGCACGGCAAAGCACACAACTAGGTGGCTCAGGGGCGTCGCGAGTGCGAGGGCAGTCAGCGGTGCCGTGGTCGTCCAGGCACTTGACGCAACGGGGGCGGGCAAAACAGTTGCGCGCAGAGTGGCCATAGAGTTGGCATCTGTGGCACTGCGAAGGGGTACCGTTACGGTGCGGGGTCTCAACGTGGAGCCCGGAGAGGCCATTGACGGTCTTCAGATTGAAAACCGCCTTGCCTTCGGGAGAGAGGGAGAGGATTACGAGCACGAGCTCGAACGGGGTCTTAGTTTTACCGCTGTACATGCGGTGGACTTCCCTGACGGGGAAGCCCTGAGCGGTCAAATCGGCTTTGATGGAAGCAGAGTCGATTTCTACGGGGAGGCCGCGAATAACGACTCTGAGGAGTCGCTCGTCTTCCAGCGCATAGGTGTGGAAACCTATACCCTGTTCGCGGAGAAAGGAGGTGAGGTGGCGGTGGGCGGAGGAGGATGGCACTTGGACTTTAATACCGTCCTTGGTGCTACGGGCGCTAGTGTAGGTTATGCCTTTCATACGACAGGCAGAGGATACTTTCTCCCACTTTTCCTTCTGACGAAGGAATATGGGAGGGGGAGGTTTCTCCTTCTTGGCGGTAGCCGGGGATGGTGGAGAGGCTGGGCGGGAAGGGGTAGGACTGAAGTGAGTAGCGGAGAGCTTGGCAGGGTTTGCCCGGGAGGACTGGCCCTGCTTCCGCTTACGTTTTCCTTGGACAAGGGTGAAGCCCGAGCCCTCGGAGTTGGATTCCGCTGAGGAGGACTCTGCAGATCCGAAGGATTCTGCGTCCATAGGACATTCATCCTCAGAGGTGGATGCTACGGAAGAGGCCACTGAGGACGGGGTGGGGGAGGACACGGGGAGAGGGGTAATGGGTCTGCGCTTTTTGGAAGTTTTGGAGGCCTTAGGGGCGGGGGCGGGTTTGACGGCCTGAGGGGCGGGGGTGGGTTTCGGGGCCATAAGGGCAGGGGTGGGTTTCGGGGCTGGAAGAGCCGGGGCGGGTTTACGAGCCTGAGGGGCTGGGAGGGGTGTCTGCAAGGCCAGAGCGGTCTGGCGATGCGCGACTTGGGAGGGGTGGGGCTGCTGAAGAGCCGCGGGGGACGTTTGGATGGCCATAAGGGCAGGGATGGCGTAAGAAGTGGAGGGGCGGGCGAGATTCTCGTGGAGAATCCCTTCCACTAGGTGAGGGGAGCGCTGGTAGGCTTTCTGGAGGAGAAAGCCTAACTCATCTCTGCTGAGGGCAGAGATGTCTATACCTAATCCGGGGGGAACGTTTTGGACGTTGGAGTCCATCTCCGCGGGGGGACAACCCGGGAGGTGAGTAAGTGAATGAACCCTCTCCGTCGGGATAGACAGAGAGGGGGTGAGTTTCCTAGTGTCCTACCTATATGTGTGTCCTCTTGTCGTTTCTTTCTGACAAAATGGGTGTGTGCCTAATAGGTACTGGCAGTCGACTAGGAGATCCCCCAAGGCCGGTGGTCCAGACCCTACCGGATTCGGCGTTCCTCTGAAGGAGGAAAGCCGGCGCTCCGGGTCCACGCCCAACCAGGTTCGTTAACACCGCAAGGTATCCGCTGGCGACCACTGAAGGTGGATTTGGACGTGAATTGACTCGAAACAACAGGTTTCGCCCTGAGAAGGACGGGTGTGATTTGCACTGAAAAGTGCGAATCGAAGCGAAGCGAAGCGACGCGCAGGTGGCTGGAACGCAGGTAGCTGGCCGCCGGGTGCGATCTTCTTGGCTGAGCCAATCCGATGACGCGACGCCAGGTAGCTGGAGCGCAGGCTGCAGAAGCTTCTCGCACTGAAAAGTACGGGTTAGATTAGCGTGGGCCAATCACAATCGAGAGACGTGCGTTTGACACGAAACCGGAACGATGCGATGCGGGGTGCGGCGGGCGGGGGGCCAGCGCAGGTAGTCCGAACTCGAGAGCCGGGACCGGAACGGAAACACGTGCGTGCAGCTCGGCGACTGCGATCGGAGTCCTAAAAGTCGTGGTTCGAACCCGAACCCCGTGGTTGTGGGCTGTCACTGACAAGCGGCACCCGCCGCGGAATATTTATAGTTGCGCCGTCCTGCTCTAACTAGAGCGAGACGTCTCAAACAGATTCTTATTGGATCAAATTAAATTCATGCTTCGTGAGTGTGTGTTATTCTGAGTGAAAATACTGTGAATATTATTAGGATCATTTTGTAAATAAATGATGTTCAGTTAGCAACTTGGCCTTTTACTTAGAATCCCAATAGGAACCCTCAGCTAGGAAAAGTGGTAGGAATCAGTAGTAGGTAGGCAGCGTAGGGCAGTCCATAGCGACCGCTGAATTGCATTACAACCGCACGCACCACCTCTAGGTTCATCTGTGCCCTTCGGCATATGTGGAGGTATCTGTACCTCTACAATCTATTACTGTAACGTTATCACTGATTTTGAACCCGCACCCTCCAACCACTAGGCCAATGAGGTCAAGCAAACCACACCACACCTGATGTTGAGCGGACTCCCACCCATCATCCTCTACTGGAACGTCATCAACCACAACTCCATCGCTCCGCGCCAGGTTCAATGGCTCTCTCAACTCAACTCGGAGTCAATGGTTCTCTTTACTCTTCTTCAATTTGGTCCAGAACCCGCACAAACCCTACCTGATGAATAAACTCACTCGTATCATGTTAGAGAATTTCCTGGTGTCTTTTCTAAGTGCGTAAATAGCTACTCTGAAGGTTCTTTATCGGTTCAGGAATGTTGTTTTTTTTTTCACTTTATTCTTGCATTCAGAGCATGACCAATCCTTGCTTATTGAATACTAGAAAAGCGAAACAAGCAAGCAATAAGCTTAGAGGGTTAGTCAGGTAATGCAGCCACAAAAAATAAAAACATAAAATTGTAGGGTGCAAAAAGTCAACTCTCTTTGACCAGATTTGAACTCCCGCCCACCTCGTCCTCTCAGTGTGAATCCGCACGCCCTAGCCACTAGCCTATCTGACGCTTAGTAACGTTGACGAAATTAGGCAATGCATAAAAATCGTTATCAGTGGCTGACGCACACGCACAAGCGCGGCACTATGGTTGGATTCACGTATAGAAGTAGCGCGTCACACGAGCGCCTGTGTGTGTATACTACTATTATATATTCCGTGGCGCCCGCATCAAATGAATAGAGATAGCTATATTCGGAGCAGTTTTTGCTCACGCCTCGAATTGAAGTTGCGAGCTGTGTACGTCGGCCCGTTAATATTTAGGCATCCGATTTAGGCGTCGCCTAGGTTTAATGAAAACGGGTGTTAGTAACGTTGACGAAATTAGGCAATGCATAAAAATCGTTATCAGTGGCTGACGCACACGCACAAGCGCGGCACTATGGTTGGATTCACGTATAGAAGTAGCGCGTCACACGAGCGCCTGTGTGTGTATACTACTATTATATATTCCGTGGCGCCCGCATCAAATGAATAGAGATAGCTATATTCGGAGCAATTTTTGCCCGCGCCTCGAATTGAAGTTGCGAGCTGCGTCCGTCACCCTCTTAATATCTAAACTTAAACATTACGGTATTCTAAATCGCTCCATTGACTTATTACAATCGTACTTGACTGATAGAATCCTTAAAGTTGATGTGGGCGGTGAGAGATCTTTTGGGTCAGTTATTGACATAGGGGTGCCACAAGGTTCGATATTAGGTCCTTTCTTGTTTCTAGTGTACGTAAATGACCTTCCTTTTTTGGTTAAAAAACTATGTGAAACAGTACTATTTGCTGACGATACCTCATTAATTTTTAAAGTCGATAGATAGAAGGCTAATTACGATGACGTTAACGCATCTCTGTCGTAAATACTTAACTGGTTTAATAATCTTTTACTTAATGTTAAGAAAACTCATAAGTTTTATGAAAAAATATTTTTTGAGTGTCAGTTCTAAGAATAAAAATCTTAATGCGGTTTACAGAATACATCTATTTACCAAGTTTCATCAGTACATATAGCTTTTACAGTTTTGTAAGTACCATACTTCAAGCAAATAAATTATTTCTTTTCATTTCATTTCATTTTTTTGAAAAAAAGTGACTGTGACATACGGATGGACAGACAGACAGACATGACGAATTTATAAGGGTTCCGTTTTTTACCTTTAAAAAATACAAGTGTTCATTCACCGACTACCGACATTTATGAACTTGCAACTCACTCTGGTTTTGCATAATATGAGGAAAATCTCTTCTTGGTGGAAGGTTTCTTTTATTAAATCTGGGGCTATTTGCTTGTTATACTATATAAATTAGACTACTACTACTACACTACTATATAAGTTAGATTTAAAATGTAGCGTTCGTGGTAGTTTAAAAAATACCGCACAGCTTGCCATTGTTATCACCAATCCTGGATGAAAAATATGCAATGAAAACTCTGCGACGGGAATCAGCTAACATAACAATTGGGTTATATTTATTTACTGAATATCTGTCTGTGTTTTTGTCTAACGAAGCGTATTCTAGTCAACACATTGTAATGTCGTGACAAATGTCAGACCCAAGCACAGAATAAGTAATAGTTGGTATCAAATACATGAATTCACAGCTCAGGTCAGGCAACGCCATCTTTATTTTAAATTTTTCCAACTTTCCGGTCGTGTTTTGTTTTTAGACCAGAGTATAGCGGAGGCTTAAGTTAATTGAAGATCTTAATCAAATAGTTTGTATTAATTCTACATAAAAAATCTTGATACACATTAATTTAAATGTAAAAAATAATATTATGCTAAATTATTCTAAGTTGATTTAAATTTGTATTATCAATGCATCAGTTTTGATAATGAGCGTCGTGCTCATCCGTCTGTGCAGCCGGAGTATGAATAGCTCCGAGATTTCTATTCTCCTGGTATTGGAGTTTAAATTACACAAATTAATCCAGGCGGGTAGTCCCGCATCTCTGGGGAGGCTTACAGGCTCTATAAAATTGCTCGGTATTTTTTTGCGAACCCTAATGCAACAGATTTTAAACTGAAATGTTGCTTTGTTGTGCTCTCCGCGTGTAGTCTTGCTTTGGAACTCGACTATCGCGAACTGAATCTCCTCTTAAATGCTGCCGCGTTTGCGTTTTATTTTCATGTTCTTGTTTCAAGTTTTAACCGTATCATGCTTTCAACGTATTTAATTCTAAACAATTCAAATAGCTGGCCCCTTTGTGCTCGCATGTCGAGAATCACACAAAGAAATGTTTAGTGATTCAATGGGTGAATTAGTATGGCGTTCAGAGAGCACTTTCTCAATGGCGCGATGTCGCATGAATTATTGATGTAGTAGAGACAGAGGCAGCCAGACGCGGCTTCGCGACATCTCCGCACACCATTTTATTGTTATAAATTGTATTATTTCTTTCTTTGCCATTTTATTAGTACATTACACAATTCCCTCGTTTTATTGACTCTCATCACGTTAACCGGCCATAGAACCTTATTTATCATCACTAATTTACACGAGTTCGCTGTGGCATTTCAGCCTGGCGATAAAACACTTAATTGAAATCGTGCCAAGGGAAGCTATAAAACGCATTAAACTTCACTTCAAAATTGATACGATTGAATTGTAAAAAGAGCAACATTGAACGAACGTGTTATTAAAGCCCATTATTGAAATAACAGTCGTTTCGAGAGAGCAACGTAATTTGAAACTCGTTTCGCATCGTTTACTATCTACCTACTGGAAGTGAAATGACATGCGTTTATTAAGATTTTAAACTGAGGAATGAGACTTGCAGCCGTCATCCCGAGGGGCTGCAGCTTACAGAACGCTCTGCCCATCAACGTCGACGGGTTCTCAAACTGTTAATCAATTACACACACCGTCAGTCGCATCGGTTTGCGCGCTTTTTCCGCCTCGTAATGGATATGGCGAGGATACACAGCACACGTACCGATAATAAGTACGTAGATATGCGGTGCGGCGAGTCGGTCGGGTTCACGCACGAATGCCTCCACAAGTGCGGAGGGTAGGCCGGTCGGTACTAGCTCTGCGTTTGTGTGCGGTTGCCTGTTTTTATTTATTCTTGCATGTGTGTTAGCTTTATGGTCTCAGGCGCGGAGGACCGCAGCACGCGGCGCTTCGCGTGTGAGCCGCTGCTATTTTTCGAGAGCCCGCTTGCGTGCTTGCCGTCGTTTTTGCGCTCTCTTTGTTTTATTGTTTTCGTTTGAAACTACAGAAATGAGCTGCGCTGTGCACCGTCGTTATTGTTCACTCTGCTCTTGTCTTCGGCTCGGTCCATTGCTATTTCTCCCATTCCGTTGCTTTATAATAGCATTATTAAATGCGGTAATAGTCCATGGTTTTTACCCTAACTCTTCATTGAAGCGTTTTTGTCCGCTTTTTCTGTTCCAGTTAATTGCTTTTTTAAACCGGATGGTGAAAAACTTGACATGACTAGTTGACGTTAAACGGTTTATTTTATGCTTTGTAAATTCGGCGATTAATCTGTTCGAACACTTTACTCAAAGACGCAGATCTTATATTTGCATATGCTAATATCTGAGATTTTCATGCAAATACTAGGCTGGTGTACGTATTTGTATTACAGACGGCTTAATGGTACTTACACTGCCTCTAAGATCCCTCGGGTGCTCCGGTTACAGACTTATTAGTGTCTATCTGTTTCAGTAGCAATTTGAACGCGAGTCATTATTAATTTGCATGACATCATGTTTGTTTGAAACGGCTTTATATTGATTCTGCCGAGGAATACAAAATGGGAATGATATTAAATTTTGTACAACATGGAGGTGCGATTCGTGCCAGATGTTGCCCCTTCAGCAAATCACGATGGGTGTATTCATGTATTGTATGTGTTCAATATAATGAGGCGCTCGAACCAAACAGGTTTCACTGAGCAACAAAAATGTCAATCATGCTATAGAATCGAGATGTTTTTGCCTCAAGCTTGTCAAGAGGAATGATAGTAACACTTGGAAGTACCTAATTGCGGTGTCATTACTGTATGCCTGTGTTGTTGTACATTAGCATAACCACATCTCATTTTGTATAATATACACGTTAAGTGATGGTATTGTTGGGCTAATTTATACTGTCATTATTATATTGCGCACATCTAAGCGTTCTACGGTGACGATCAGTGAAACACTGTCTTAGATCGACGTCGTATTTGACAGCGTTTCACTGATCGTCGCCGCAGAACGCTTAATGTGAGCAAGGTATAAAGCCTTAGGAGAATGTGATGTGAACATAGATAGATGTTTCTGCTTAGTTTGGGGCTAGATAGTGTTGTGTGGATTGACTACAATATTCATTTATTGTACAGGGTTATTCATTATTAACTGCAAATACTCAGGAATTAGGTTCAACAAATAGAATAAAAAATATTTATGAAATTATTTTTTTTTAATTTGAACAAAATTTTTTTCAAGTTTTTGTTTCAAAATTTTATTTTTATTAATTTCTTTACGGCTATTGCATAATGATTGCCACGGAGAACAGGACGATGACCCACCCAGGCGGTGACTGAACGCAGAGTGTCACTCACGGCGCGCGGGCGCGGATCAAAGGTCAAAATAGGTCAGGCGCCAATGATTCCTTTATCGATTTTCTCGGGATTTTCATAACAAAACTTTAAAAAAATCATTTCATAAATATTTTTTATTTTATTTGTTGAACCTAATTCCTGAGTATTTGCAGCTAATAATGAATAACCCTGTATAGTTGTGTGATGTATTGTTGTAAGGTTGATTTAAAATCACTACAAGCGAGTAGCCTTGATTGTGTTGTTGCAAACATTGTATATTTTAGTGTACTTTATCTATGTATCGCATGCCAATGCTGTTTTATTCCTTAGTAAATAAATAAATAAATATTGTGGACAATTCACACAACACTACCCAGCCCCAACATTGTGAACACTGCGTTGGCATGTTATTTTATAATGTATGCTTTTATAGCTGTGTTTATGTTAACCTTAGCGCGCATGAGGTGCTAAGTAATAGCTGTGGTAATAGCTTCGACATTTTCTTGGATTGGAGCCTTGTGTCTTCAATCATGAAATCTTGTTTTTCCCGAACACAAATAGGTACTATTTGAAGTAAAGTTAGAAGTACTTGCTAACGACGAATATTGGTGAGCTTTCTGTGGGAATATGTTTTTATTTTAAAGTAGCTGAGGTTTGTCAATAATAGGATTAATGATGTTTTAAAAATCTGTTATTTTATAAAGGTCGATTGATAACGATAGTGGTTTTAAAGCATTACATATATGCATTTATTAATAATTATTTCCTTCTATTCTATTAATAAACATAAGTACTTATCATCTTTTAATTCCATCGCATCAACATTTATCTTCTAGAAACTTAAAAATTTCGTGGTAGCCGCGAAAACAGATGGCTTTACTGATTCAAAGCTCAAAGGTACATAGTTAATATCGGTTTAGAAGGCCCGGCCAACAAGATGTGGCCGGACGATCTTCACGATCTTTAATAATTCTGATCAGAAAACAAAATACTTAACAAGACCATAAAACGAACCAAAGAATTTCTTATTACCGAGCTGCTGAGCTAAAGAGGTGATAATCTCGAGCCAAATGCTTAGTTGCTCAAAGTATTATCTCCTGTCGATGTAGACAATAAACTGGTCGTGTCGGTCTCGCAGCCTCCGGCCGATAACATCTCCACTCGCTGTACAAATAGCGCTATTAACCTTAACACCGCTAAACGCGACATGTTGAGATCCGCTGGACTGCCCGTCCCTTTCCGACGCACGTCCGAAATACTCCGTTTCAGTCACACCCGCTCCTTAGCCAGCATGTTTTAAAATAAGCGCTGGGCGATGAATTAAATTGATAAGCCGACTCGTACCTACCTCGTGACATAATACGTAGTAATTGATAAAGCCAACATTATTCGCGCGGGCGGCGCAGACCCACTTTAAGGAGATAAAATCTATTGCTAGACGCGAACTCATCGTTTCATTGAGCCTCCGTTAAACCTACGGATAAAACTAATCCAGCATCTTGACATTTTCTTTGTGTTTGAGTTTAATATGATGACAATGTTTAACAGTAGCTCTGTCTGGCTCCGTCTTTGGCTCTTGTTTTGAGTTTGTGTGAGTGCTCACCTGTGTGGGTGACGTTTCGTCGTAGGATTTATTTAGATAGCACTCACAAAGACTCAAGACCCGAGCCTGAGACAGAGCCAGACAGAGCTTATGCTGCTTTATCTACACTAATATCTACATAATACACTTCTATACTAGTATCTGCCCTAATCTAGACAAGACAATTTTATAAAGCGGAATGGTTGTATGTAACGAAAAAACTCAATAATTACTGGACTGAATTCAAAAAATAATTCATTATTAGAAAGCTACATTGTCCCTGCGTAACATAGGCATATTTACTAGCAACCCGCTCTGGCTTTGCACGGGTATTATTTTTCTGTGCGAACCGGGGGCGGATCGCTAGTGTAACATATTTTTATTCGGTTTTGCAGTAGAATTTATATTACGATCTTTTGTTACGTGATGCCGGTAAATACAGCCATATTTCTGATAACACTATCGGTGTTAGTTCACGAGTATCCAAACCGCCATTTGTAAGCTTCTAATTTAATACCACTAATAATAATTGGATCACCTACATACAAATGTACATTAAATGTATTTTCGACTACAATAAACACTTGCAGACTAACGTCTTTACCCCATTTTGAATTTAATGTATCTGACTTCTAATACCGCTCAAAATGACTTATAGGTGGATGGTATTTTATAAAGTGTCGTATTTTAGAACTTTACGCGTTTTTTATCGCAATTTTTCTTGACAAGTAATTCTCCTTATGCATAATTATGATGATAAATAATAAAGGTAATCGCAATAAATACCCGTTTCTTCTATATAATTATGTCGTATTAACAAATCTTAATTAAAATAACTAAAGGATTTTCGGCATCCATAACGTCGAACCTATTGTTTGACCAAATGATAACAACAAGGTTAGTAACTAAGAAAACTTGTAACACGAACGAACGGATACTAAATTATGTAGATTAGGATGAATTACTGTCATTATAACACTGGAATTACCAACGGATTCAAACTGTTTGATTATCAAAGGATGCGCATAATATCTAGCTTGATTAGTATTTGATTGGTATTGATTTTAACAGTTTGTAGGTAAATCAGCTAATCCAAAACAGAAGCAGATTATAATTACTGCTTAGACATTAGGTAAAGCAATTTCGGTATAACCAGCAATACAATTTTACAATCATGCCTATTATTCTAACAAATAAAACCTACGACGCCAACCATTCATTAGTAATTACACGCTCTGGTTGTCGGCCGTTAGCTCGTTATAAAACGTTGTTTTCCAATCTCGAACACATTTTATTTGGAAACTCGTCCGCTCGTAAAAGCCGGCAAGGAAGAATTAGAGATGTCATGTCCGCTTTCTTTGCGCTCGCTACGGTCATAATTTCATTTTCTCCACCAGGGTAACATGAGGCAACGGAGCTCATTTCATAACCCATAATGTGCTAGCTACGTCCCTTTCGCTCGTGCGCGAGTAAGCGGAGCGAGACGCTCGTAAAACTGTAACCGGCGAACTTTTAGCTCTAAGCTCTTCTGTGTAGACGCAGTTTCGGGTAAGACGGATCTTCGTCGTGTCTTCCGCCCTCGACAAACAGGCGCACTACACAAGTAGAAGTTTTCTGCTTCATTTATTAGCAGGCGAATGTCGTCGGAGCCAATAAACCGGGAATAGGACCACCCTCTCCAGACGATTTATGAGTGAAACTCGCACTAATTCCACTAACAGCACTCCCCCAATTTGAATGTTAATTTTTAACAATTTAAGACTGTTTAGTGACTTTGTTATGAGTTGAGGCGCGTCTGTTGAATTCGTAATTCCTTAGCTCGTTCGTTTCAGATTTACGCCGAAATAGCAGCCTTTAAGATTGACTGTGTAATGCGATTTTACGATTATCGCGTACTGTAGATTCGTGCAGGTACTAACTTGGAAATTTAAACAACCTTTACAAACTTGAATGGGATTTTCATTTGTTCAGATTACATTTTTGCCGAGCTTAATTTTGGTAGGTAATTGGATTTTTAATTAAAACCCAAATTGTTTATTTACAAGCATGAATTTACTTTAGATTTTATTTGTTTGATGGTAGTTTGTGTTTGTTTCAGGTAAGTTGCCGTTTTACTTCGCCGACTTTACAATATAAGTATCATCTGAGGTAAGCCAAAGGGTGCAACCACAAGAGCAAAAGTTACATTATCACTTTTTATTTATTCTCATTGCTTTTCATAAAACACTTCTGCCAGTCATCTGATGAGTATGAATGTAGATGGATATGTAAGAAGAGGTAAGCCAAAGAAAAGATGGATGAGTGTGAAAGATGACATGGATAAGAAAGAAGTGAATACAGAGATGACGGCTGATAGAGGAGAATGGAAGAGAAGAACATGTTGTGCCGATCCCACATAAACACAGAGTAATCTAGCACGGAGGGTAAGATCTGTAACTATTAATTACATAACACATTGAGCTACACTGAAACAGCCCTTAGATATACGCAGAGCATTACTGTTGTGCCTAAACAATCTTTAACATGTAAGGTCTAGTTTTAAGTAGCTTACTGATTAACATATAAGTTTAGCCCTAAGAGTTACAAGAAAGCTGTACTATTTATTAAGGAAATAAATTATGTTTATGTTTATGTTTATAAAGTGGGATAAGAGCAGGAAGAAGAAGAAGAGATTCATAAAACACTTAGTGAGATGGTTTCCATTTTGCATAATGTAATGTTTTCAGTGACCTTAAAACGACTATATCCGTTGACTATTATGATAAAATATACGACGCCCTTGTCACGAATATAGCATTAGGTTTATAGCTTCTGATGCTATTAAGATAGATAGATACGGCTTCACAAATACATTTTCTAAGTCGCATCGTTGATTCGATACTCAACAGTAACCTCAAATTACTTACTGTTAATAACTAACACAGCAATTACTAACTAAACTACTAGTAATAAATAAGTCTACTTGTACCGGTCTAGCCGTTTTAACAAAGTAATTGACGCAGTTATTACCTAGTAGTTACAATCCAATCCATTTCAATACTTCTCCTACCGATACCAATTTGACGGAATAGTTAATTGGGATTGAGGTGAGCCGTCAATAACGTTTTCTAATGGGTATATTGTAACAGTGAAATGCCGAAATCCTGCTCTCCTATATTATTTACGAGGGGAATGTCTTTGATCTCCCTACATTCAGGGCCCTATCCAGGGTTTTGCATGTTGATGCTGAGATTAAATTGAAAACACCCCCATATTATTGGAAGAAGCAAAAGGTTCCTAGAAAGAAAGAAAGAAAATTTATTTATTGACCACAAAGACCACAAATAGTGACTATAGGTATATATACTGCAAGCGGGTGGTGGTTATTTTAATAAATGAAAAATACAAAGAGATTTGTGTATAAAACTTAACGCTTTATGTAAAAAGAATGCTTAAAACATAACGATTAAAATAACCTAATGTTTCCAATAAAATATTATTTTAAAATTACTTAAACTTGAAGATAAATCAGGATAACATACTTGTAGAATTAGATACAGGACTTGATGGAGTAGAGGTTCTAAAGTTCAGATCATAATAGACTTTGTGAAATATACTGAAATGAAATCCGGATCTGTGAATTCAAAAGCAAAACATGAACTGGCTTGAAATTTAAACATCTTTTTAATAAAAATAGAGCATAAAATCTTCAGTACACTAATCCTAGCTCCAAGCCTGTCCTCTCGGCATTTTCTTATACCCTCCGCTTTAATTATTTCGCCTTTGAGCCTGCCTGAGATCGTGGAATGAATTCTAAGAGGCTGTCACAAAATGGACTCTTAATTACGAGACGGAGTTTTATTTGTAATAATTAATAAGTTTCCTACGACTTTATGGTATGCTTGGACTGTTATTGCGTTTTTATTTGAAGTGTATTGGAAATGTTTAAATACTTATTTCAAATATTTTTACGATGAAATTATATTAAAGGAAGTTGGAGGTCACCATTATAGATTTAGTAAGTCTTGTTCCAAAATTAAGACTAAACCAGAAATTCTCCTAAATATGTAAGCTTGTCGTTTATTATTTAGAAGAAAAAAAGATTCAATATAAAAGAACAATCTGGTTTTATTCACAAAGAAGGTACATTAGCATTTTGATATAAAAATATGTTAAATACTACTCGTCGAAAACACAAAGCTAAATAAAGTCGTTCATTTAATGATCTTTATTCAACAGAGTACAAGCAAAGTCATAAGAAATGAGGCTGTGAACTCGACGGGACAATTTGTAATGTAAAAGGAGCAAAAACTTTTACCATCCGAAGAACAACATTATATTTTTATTCCCATTCCTTTGTTTTCCGTACTTCACCCTTATTTACTTTGATCGTGTCATACCAATTTACCAAGTTCCAAAAGGTTTTCGTATCTGTAGCTATCAAATATTTTGAACAAAATGATAAGTTATGGCGTGATCTGTTTCAGACAGAGCTCGTTCATTATTTTATTAACTTTTGTATCCTTGAGCAGTAAAGCGATGGCAGACAATAATTTTATTGAGGAAGTTGCCCCAGGTCGGTCGTTAAGGCCGACTGCGGCGATCGACTTAATCCATTACGATTTTATAATGTCGTAAACGTTTCACGACTCCCGTCAGTTTAAAAGTTTATTTTAATTATAAAATTAAAATCCTCGATTGAGTTGAAAATTGGAAAGTTTTGAGATGAATACGACGCACGACGCCTTTTGGGTAAGTTCATAATTCATTCGACGCTGTTTGCTAAGTGAGATGATAAAATCAACGTAAATAAAACTACCCGCTTTCACCCTTTCATCGTGTTTCTTGAAAATAAAGTGACAGATAAAGTGCATGCGAATAAATAAAATGGTATTCGAGAAGTCTTTGATATATTTCCAGGAAAAGAACCACTTTGCTTTTCATTTGAAATCTTGTTTGGGTAAATACTGTACTTACAATCTAAAGAACTGGCTTGTTTGAAGAACAACAACACAATGTAGGTAGACAGTTTACGAATGAGTGGTGCATGAGTATGACACAAATAGTGGTGTTCAAAACTAAAATATAGCAATATTACCCAGCAAACGCCTAAGAAAATTTCAACAACGTATAGGACGTAAGTACACGTACACGCATGGAAGTGCTAAAAGTGAAATCAGTTACCCAACTTACCAAGACAACTTACTATTTACTAAAATCCTGGCAGAAGGATGGAGTGTTGTGTGAAGTTAGCTCGCACGCTCGTGAATTGGTCGACGGGCGGAGAGAGAGTAATCTTGTTATCGGCTACACGCAATAACATATCTTCCGTTTAGATTTCTTGGAAGTGGAAATATTGAATTACTGTTTTATATTTTATGCTTGCTTTGTCATCGTCTTCATCAGTCTGAATAAGTCCACTATTGCTTTCCTCATATTTTGTACGTTTTCATTTTCTTATTTTAATTTCTTGAACTTGGAGAAGTAAATCTACTCACATCATAATTTCGCTAACATTATAATCTAATTCATTTGAAACTTGAATAAAGTCTCAATTATTTTCGATTATTAATAAACATAAAAGTAAAAGTTCCAAGAAAATTAAGACGTTATTAATATTCTTCAAATGAAATAGATAATATTAATTTGGTTGTAAATCAATCAATCAATGAAATATTTCTTTATTCAATGGTATCACAAGTATCACTTTAAAACGTCATAAAGCTAGGTGAGTCTAGGTGCCAGTTCCACGCGACCAAGCCTAGAAGAACAGGCAACAAACTACGGCTTGGTTCCTACTGTTTTTTGGTATGTCAGTACCCAAAGTCCAAGTGCATTTACAACATTTCGTTACCAAATGTTGTTTTCGTTTCTCCTACGTGTCTCTCTTTTGCATGAAAAAATGATGAGACAACAACTCTAGCTACGTAACATATTTTTGCTGTCTCATCTTTTCTCCCTGCAAAAGACAGAGACACATGGGCGAAACGAAAACAACATTTGGTAACGAAATGTGGTAGCAAAATATAAACGGATCAAAATTATATTCTATTTAAAAAACACTCTGCATTTCATCGTAGTGATTTTCTATCAGGGTGGTACTTACTATTTTTTATTCCTTGCCTCAGTTCGGTTGTAAAGGTAGAGTAACTTTAGCGGATTCACTCTGATCCTGTAGTTGTTGTACCTACTTAATAGTAACTATTAAGTAGGTACAACAACAACTGTTGTTCTTTGCAACACTACCGGACTACTAATTCAAAAGTAACTTAGGTAGTATTGTTCCACAAGTTCTTTACACCTCTATTTTACCTTCTCTAATAGTTTTTGCTTACGTTACTTTCATATATTTTTAAATGCCTATTTAGGGGAATGTTTTATTATTTCACAGAAAGCCACTTAAAGAAAATAAATACGAGCTCAACGAACGAAACCCTAAAAGTACTTACACAAGTTCGATGAACTAAAGGGAAAACAAGGAGGCAATTAAAAAGTTATGAATGAAATCAAAAGATCACATCGTAAGTGGCAGAGAAATTTTGGAATGGAAATCAAAAACTCGGCGTGTTGCTTGTTGTTTTAATTCCGGAAGACAGACAAAAGAAAGAATGTTTGTTGGATCTATAAATGTAAGAGGTTATATTTAAAAAAATGGGACCGGTTTCTTTTTTGAATTCCACATGCTAGCATTGATCTATGCTATTTTAAAAATCGAATTTCAATTTGCTTTTCTAAATGTTGACATTCTAAGACATACGAGTACACGCGTTCTAAAAAGGTTACACATCTAAATCAAATTTTCACTGAACTTTGTGGAAGCAATTTGTTTTCCCCCAGTAAGTAGCAGAACAAAGGAAAGCTCTGGAAACCTTGTTAACTTTTTAAAGCATTCGCTGCTTTTGCATTATTCAGTGGGGCCGGGTACAGTTGTGCACAATCTACCTACTGGTACATCTTTGTAATACGCTATTTCATCTTTATAAGATCCTCTTTTGAATAACGTACACAATTTAACAACTTGCAAACCAGCTGCGGTTGAGACGTGAGTTGCGAAGTTGAGTTTCACTACAGGACATTCATTCGCATAATTTGTTATATTTGTTTCGTGTCTATTGTTGTCTGTTAGTTATTTCATACATCTTGGAGGCTCATATTTCTCTCGTCTAGAACTCTAGATTCCCGTCTTAGTGTGTGACTGAGTGAAGCAGATCAATTTAAGACCTAGAAACCACAAAAAAAATACTGAGATCTCTTGGTAATTCGTAATTATCCAGAACCCTACTGAAAACGCTATTATGATATCGAAGGTCGGCCAGGGGCGCTCCCAAAAGCCCCTATTTTCCAGTAGTTGGGTGTAACGTATTAACATTCAGATCAAATAAATAATATATTGGCGCAGTTATTCTCATTTCCATATAGAGACGTTTAAATCGTTATAAAATACATTAAAGTCGAACTGAATTTAGTAGATTAGCTTGCCATACAGTATATCATATGTATACGTATAGAAACGTTCAAACACGCACATTAAAGTCGGCTTTAATGATAGTATGTTGCTTAATGCAGTATATCATCTTCAAACGTTGGCCACAGAATATAGTAACGTTGGCATCACACGCAATCGCACGCACGAATAAACAAGAAAGGAGGTTTCCTTTCTTGTTTCCGGTAGAAAAGGATTCAGAACTTACTCATTCTAAAGTTATCCGGTCGCTTAGTAAAGTTCCCCTAGGATGCGTCTATAAAATAAAGCTCCCCAGACCTATCACAATAGTTTTAATAATTGAAAATGATTTTATTATTTTTCGCCTCGTCATTCTCATCATTTTCTTCTTCTTAATTAGATGGCATCTGTCCATTTGGACAATTTTGCCAGTGTCAAGTGAGGATTTATTTCCTAAATAAAATTGTTTTATTCAAGTCAGTCAAAATAGACAAGTCGGCCGAACTTAAAAAAAATAACTTTACGTTGCCCTGTCAATGCTTGTCATAAACCATTGGGAACAGAGGCAAAAGCTTTTTTAATCTGTGGAAATAGTCGACTGACGGGATTTTATTATAAGCCATTATTCAATACAAAGTCCCTACTCGCAGTTCAGTCTAAATCGCAGGGACGATTTATGTAAATCCACTGATCACCATATAGATACGCTGGTAGATAGTGTAGATACTGTGGTGTGTACGTGTTTGTTTGCACTTGTACGTACATTGTGTCCACATTGAGTGTTCTATTCGGAAATAGCCACAGTCAACATTAGCAGTAGGTAGGGGTTGACGACACTTGCGATTGGCATTTTCACATCAAAACATACAGGTTTCAATAAGGCTTGGCTTAGCTTGGTAAAAGACATTTTTTTACACGAAGAAACTTACAATTAAACATATTTCTTTCAAACGACTGGCCTCTAGCTCAGTTGGTAGTAGCTCTGCCTTCTGCGCCGTAGGTCGTGGGTTCGATCCCCACCGAGAACAAATATTTGTGTGGTGAACATAAATGTTTATTCTCTGTCTGGGTGTTGTATTCTAAGTAAATATTTACAAAAAAAATAAATATGTATTATATCAGCTATCCGGTTCCCATATTACAAGCTCTGCTTAGTTTGGGGCTGGGTAGTGTTGTGTGAATTGTCCACAATATTTATTTATTTATTATTATTTATTTTTACTTATTACACAAGGAGCAGTTGAGCTATCTGCAGACCGTTAAAAACGATCTAGAGATAGTAAAATGCTAAACCAATACCTAACCCAGCCTCTATTGCACCCGTTTAGCTACTCTAACTAAACATTGTCTAACAACCCAAATAATGTGTTAAAATTTTCAAGATTTTGCTCGCAAGAATGCAAGCGAAAATATCTCAAATACCCAGCAGGGACTTAAATCATTTTGTGGTATTTTAGCTTTACGAGAGAAATTAAGACAATATGGTTGATTTTGGCTTTTACTTAGTAATAAATAAATAATAACGGAGGCAGAAACGAGGGTTGCGGTTGGAATAAATTAAGGTTCTGACACGTAAAGCTCTCGCTCAATGTTTTGAGTATAGAGACAAGGTTTTCTAAGTCATGTTATATCAGTCCTTTAGCATCAAATTCACGTGAAAAAGTGTAAGTATTTTTAAATTTAAACACATAGGACATTTTATAAAGGCTCGGCAAGGCTCTTCTGCCATTTATAATTTTTTCCATGATACGCTAGTAACCGCCATCTTGCTTTGTGTAAAAAGTTTTGTCTTGTTTTTTGTTAAAATCATCCAAAACTCTTTTATTTATAAATTTGTAGGTTAGGTACTTCTTAAACAGATACAATACAATGGATTAAATTGTAAAGCCCTGTACCTGTGTCCGAGACGGTGGTAACATGTGAGTAAAACCGCAAAAGAATGACGTCATAAAATGGTTACCACAAAAGCCACAAGTGTACAACATTGTACCTAATACTGGCCGCAAGAGTCGTTTAAACGAATTCAAATTTCGAATGCTATTTTTATGCGAAATGAGGATACATCTTTTAAAAACGGTTTTTCTTTTTGTTCATTGTTCTTTTATCAAAATTTTTATTCACGGCTAATTTCTGAGGTTCGTTGTATAATTTTATTAAGTATAATTGTTTAATATCAATTTAGAATCTTGTTTCATTCTAGAACTTGTCTGTCGTAATATTTATGATTTATACGCGTGGCATCATGAATATTTAAAGCTGCCCCGGCCCCGGCCCCGGCGAGCAAAACGCAAGTTTCTTTATTTGCTTAAATTATGATTCTGTGTTGCGCTGTTTATCTCGTTTATCCCTTTTGGAATAACTGAACATTTGCTATTCTCTTGTTTGAATCAACTAAAATTTAAAAGACTTATAAAATTAATCATAAAAGAAGGTCGAATGCGTATGGTATTTATTTATAGTCCTGGCGGGCGATTATTTAAATATTTTACCGTGCTCTGTGACAAAGGATAAAGGCCGTTAAAAGTAATCTTTAGATAGAAATGGACGCAGCTATATTTGACATAATTATATAGATTTCACTCTTCCATAGTCGGTCACTCATTGTTGAGGATCGTGACTCCTTCCCATTTTGTGGACAATATCTCTCCATTTGGTCGGTGGGCTTGATGGAGCGCCTGATGCATCGGCATTTCAAGCCGCTCAGATATCTGATATATATTTAACGGCCCGCTCATAATTTGTTTGTTCTCTGTCTGGGTGTTAAGTCGTATTCTAAGTATGAATTTGCAATAAAAACGTATCCATATAAGTATGATATCAGCTATCTGGTTCCCATAGTACAAGCTCTGCTTAGGGCTAGATGGTGTTTTGTGAACTGTCTGATTTTTTTCAAAGTAACAGTACAGTAATAAAGGTCTATTCTCTACTTAACGCTTATAAACGCTCTACTACAACCGTAGCTCTTCACTATAATAATATAATATTATTACTTATACCAAGTAAGAAACATTCACCAGCTGTTGTATTGTTATTTAATTTGATAGTTTTATTTGCGGTGAAGGCACAATGGAGCCGTGGCCCGAGGCAGTGTCGATATTGTGCTCGTAAAGGGTGCTCCAGAGGGAATAAATAACTCTGCGAAATGCTCGCCCGAACACATAGATACGACTTATAGGGAGAAAATCCAATTTAAGTGTACGACATCAAATATGAAGGGAGATTTCGGCACGATACTTTTTGTATATACGATAAACAAAGTGCCGACATTTTTTAAAGTGATATACCATGTCTGTTCATTGTCATGGAACGCATTATATTTTTATCTTTTTTGTATTAGTAAGTATGTAACTTATTTCATAAATAATATATCGGATTATGATTACGATTAAGCCATAATGTAGGCTAATGAGCAATTTTATGCTGACTTAAATTTCTACATTGTTATTCTAAGAATGTGCCCCTATGCACGTTTCTTATTGTCTCTATTTACTTAGGGCACTTTGTTGTTGTGTTCTTTACACGTAGCACTAAAGTTTACACTTACACTACAGTTCACTATTGGAACGCAATAAATGCTGATTTTATTTTTAACTATTCAACGTTTTTTATTGCCTCGTGTTTAGCATGGTTTTCCTTATTATGTCATCGTAATCAGAAATGTGAAACGTAGTTATGTATTTCTTAGGATTCGTGAAAATGATTCCCTAATCAATTGTCAGACTATAAATTCTATACAACTCTTCTGTACAACATCGAAAAAAAAACACGAAATATCCTTATTTTTTTGAACCTCGGTATTTTATTCAGAAACTGGACAAGTTTCGACGAAAAGCGGCTATTATTTAAACAGATTCTAAGTTAAAACTTTTAAATTGCCCAGATTAATATTCAGCAAAAGAATGTTCAAGCAAAATCGACCCGTTTCCCTCAAAATTCTGCAATATGTCTGCATTGCGAGTATTTGCGAGCCGAATTGGTAAAGCCTGAGCGCGACTTTACCAACATTAAGCTGGTTTTTCGAAACTAGTTTCAGTTCCCACGTTTTTCTCTTTTCCGTTTGTAACCGACATTTTTATCGTACCGTAGAAAATTCTATAAAAACACTGTACTGGATTTTTTGGCGGCGGAAACTAACTAACCGAATAACTGACTTTTGAAACACCCATGTTATATTACCTACATTTAGTAGGTACAAGTATAATAAAAAATCAATAAACAATTAAAACCGGTTTATTGATAACAGAAAAATAAAAGTTTTTAAAACTTATTACATGAATTTCATGTTTTTGAAATCTACTAGTTTTTTTAGGTACCTACATGTATCTGGAAAAAATATAGCTGTGCTTGTGTAAAAAATAAAAGCACTTAACAGAATTCGCATGTTTTTCCAGCGAATTATGGTGGGTGGTGTGAAAGAGGACATAAATAAGAAATACGGCCTTAGCATAAATCGGATTACTCCAGCCACCGACTTCGCTTAAATGGCTTATAACAAAAATAATGATGTTTTTGAAACGCTTAGCATTTCTGTTTTCATATTTTATTCCTTTTATACCTCCGTAAGTAGCTTCGTCTGTTGAGAGTTTTTGTGCCTATTTTTATTAATTCCGTTTATATTAATTAGGTAGATACACGCGTTCTTAATGCATCATCGTACAGATAATAAATTGCTAGATTCGCTTTAGCATTTGTATAAAATCAATTAACTTTATCTAATCAATCAAAAATAAAAACCAGTTCGAATAAAGCTAATTTCGTTACGATTTATATTACCTTTTGCAAATTGGTTTGCTATTAAAATAATTGCTCTGATATAAGTATAGCGTTAAAGGTAGGCGCCCATTAGTGGTTATTACAAAACATTAACCTTAAAACCGACCATCTAAATCACCTCGCATTTATTTATTGCTTTATTTCTCGCTATTTATTTGTTGACTTCTTTAAACCGGTTGCGGCCAAATTGAATCAAATGTTTTGATGAACGCTATGTTTGTATTAAGGCCTGCGCACACCTAGGCCGCTGGCGTCGGCGATCAGTGAAACGCTGTCAAATTTGACAGCGATATTTGACAGCGTTTCACTGATCGCTACCGCCAGCGAATTAGGTGTGCGCAGGCCTTTAGGTAGGTATATTGTTAATATATTATAATACATGTATTATATATATTAGGCGTTTAGGCATCGCTTAGTATTTTGATCATATTGAATTAAGTTTTTTTTTTAAATCATTATCAACTTTTTTACACATTATCCGTTTTTATTTAAATAACTTAATATACCGTTTGGACTAAAATAATGTTTTCTAACCAAATAACTACTTCACTTATATTTTTACAAAAAACCTTTTGTTGGTTGACATTTATGCCTAAAAATTTTATCTGATTGAGATGATGTGTGAAACACATGTGCTTACCTAATTTAATTGTTATTTAAATTATTTAGTTTCGTACAACTTTATTTGTATTGAGAATTATTCTATTGTTATCTAATCTACATAATTATTATTTTACTATTTAATGTAACGTATTATTTATTAGACAACTGTATCTCCGAATAAAATAGCTGGAATAGTAATAATCGAATTCCATTTCAAAAAGTACGTTTTATCTCAGAATATAAAAGTCAATTTAAAATAGGTATGTTTTTATTCAATGGCATCACAAGAATCACTTTGAAACGTCTTAAAGCCAGGTGAGTCTAGTTGCCAGTTCCACGCGACCAAGCCTAGAAAAACAGGCAAGAAAATACCGCTAGGTTCCTACCTTTTTTTTTGTAAAAAAAGTAGTACGATTAAACTATTATGATACAGATAAAATATAGATTCAAATAGGCCACAGAATAACATGATTCAAGGATTTATGCACATGCACAGTCGCACCATAGAAACGGAGCTCGTAACATTCTAGAGGAAGTTTTCAGTTCGATGCAATTTCATTTTATCGTGTGTGAGGGATTTGATATTCCGTGTCGCATCACTAAAGCTTTCGTTCTATTCCGTTGCGAAGCCGCATCCAGACTGAAAAGCAAAAAGAATGTAAGTTCACACAGTTGAATTCGTTTCAATAACAAAGAACTGCTGGGGTATTTGATTTGTTCTCGCTTCAAAGATGAAAATAGAACGTGAATATTCATAATATGAGGCATAGGTACTATTTATCTAATGACAAATAGCTTATATAATACTTTTTTCTTTGTTATTACATAATTAGAATACAATATAACACCCAGACAGAAAACAAATATCCGTGTTCACCACACAAATATTTGATCTCGGTAGGGATCGAACCAAAACCTACGGCGCAGAAGGCTGAGCTACTACCAACTGAACTGAGAGGCCAGTCCAAATACAATTTTTTATTCTTTATAATTTTAGCATGGGTTTTTACCTTGGTTTTTACATCTAAGATATTTTATTCATATAAAAGAACAACATTTGATTTTACTTATTATGACGAACGACATAAAGACACAAAGGTATAATGACATTTTGTCCGCAATCGAATGAAAAAGGCATATCTATTTCTTCTTCGACAATAATTTCGAATAAAATTGAATCCAATATCATTGACGGCAAAGCTCGTGTCACAACCACAGCACCCTTCCGGCATCCCGGGTGCACAAGGGGTGACAAAGGGTGACAAAAGCCTCTCTTCAGTTGCATTCTTTTACTTTTCGAACGCGAATCGTTCCCCGACTCACCTTCGGTTTTAGATCTTTTGTGATAAAACTCTTTGTTTAAAGAGTTTGCCCTCTGTTGACTTTTGTAAATGAAAGTAAGGTTTTCATAATAAAAATCTTCACTTTGGGTTGACGCATTATTGAATGCATTCCAACAATATTGTTATTTTTAATGTGTCTAGACTAAGAATAAATACATATTTGAAGGACTGCTAATCTTTTTGCAAACGAATATTAGGATATCCATTTTAAATGTCACGGAAAATCAAAGACCCCAAAGCACCAGGGTCAGTTTTAATCAGCAAACAAAACAACAAATTTAAAATGGGTTCAAAATAAAGGCAAAGTCTGTGTTCGTCGGCTAATTCAGTCGCTAATTAGCACAGCGACTCCCAAACCGGCTAACAAAGCTTTAAAACTAAAAGAGAGATTAAAACACATTTATCCCATCTCCTTCCCGTAATTGAAACTTTCGTTTACCTGTTAATTACCTGGCACAGAGAGGGTATTATTTTTAATTAATCTTTTTGACTTTTCAAACTGTTTCGCGATAGCTTCGTTATTATTCCAATAAAAAACGTTTTCATTGTTGCTGTGTTTGTAATAAAAAAGAAACCATCTGCCGTCGTCGATTCCATTTTTTTTTAAACAATATTGCTTTTTCGAACTGTGGGTATTACCTCGTTTTGCAATATTACGCTTGATGTAGTTACGATTGTTTATTAACCCAACGAGAACGTTCTTTATTGTATTTTTATTCAATTGGATGTGAAAATATTTCTCATAAATAAATGTAGCGGTTAGCCAGCACTCGCGGCAAAATGGTCATCTTTTTATCAACACTTCCTTTATAACACGTATTTAATGATGATCATTTAAACCCACCTAACGTTATTTATATTAAGAAAAAACAAATAAAACATTTAGACACGCGACCGGTTTTCACATTTAGTTTATTTCTTGCTCTGATGATAGAACTTGTTGATCATCTAAACGATTTTAGATTTCGATTTTATAAAGTCTTTTTGAAAGATCTTTTTTTTATGTCTAACTAGCTGTACCCTACCACGCTTCGCTGTGGCCCATTGTGACTGAAAAAAATAATCCTTGATGCGGATTATTATGCTAAAATTTCAACTCGATCGGTGCAGAACTTTTTGAGTTTTTGAAGCGTACACAAACCAACATAACATTTTTATATTTTATCATCAAATGTTCAAACACGATTATTTACAATGTTTTCAATATCTTTATGCATAATATTATGGTTTAATTTGGTTACGCGTTTTGACTTTGAAAAAAACTCACTTATTAAACTAACCTTCTCACCTTTCCAGTTCCACATCAACGCTTTTAATTACACAATAAAATATTCATATTTCTAAATGGGGTTAGCTGCTTGATGAGCTTCAAAGAATAACAATAAATTTAATAAAAAAACCTTGCAGCGAGGGGCCTGCCCTATTGAAACAGTTGTGTCAAATCGAATTGTACGAAGTTAATTAACCCTGCGTCAGCCTGGTAGGGTCTTCACTGCCCTAGGGATCAGTAATCTAATACAGAACCAGTAGCCCACCTTTATGAGAGAGAATGCACATTAAAACAGTTGGGTTGGTTCCTTTTTGCACAAACAGAATTTTTTAATTGATTTGTGAAAATACTGGATGATATATGTTGTGCCTAGAATAAGAACGTAGTGTTACCCGGTTTTGGGAATAGGACATCCCTGGTTGGAGCAAGCAGCCTGGGACATCTCTAGTGCAGAAAAAGGAAGAAAAAGAAGGGTGATGGCGTCGATATACGTAGTGGTATTGTTTGCCGTGTAATAAAGTAAAACAGAACTGTAGCTATAATCATAATTTAGTACCTAAGTTAAAATATGTACAGTTATGTAAGTAATTTGATATTTAGCGCCACCGAAGTGGGAAAAATTAATTGCGGTGCCTTAACAGGGTTTATGTTTGAAACTAGCCTACTTTTGAATTTAAATATATATTTTATTATTCTGTATAAGTAAGGACGTAATTTATTATTAAAACGAAGAATCAAAATCATAAAACAATTTTACACGAAAAAATATTATCAATAAAACATTAACTACTTACTTATTTTGCTATTACCTACGCCTCTTACCAAAGTCAAAAAACAACGATTTCTTTATTCAATCACGAGGTTAACGTTTTTTAACAACTTGAATCAATCAAACCTTTGTGATGAAATGTGTCAACTGCAGGAAAGGAACCCTTTCAGGCGCACGTGATCCTTTTACCACACTAGGTTCGAAAGAACCACACGAAGAAGAAGCTCTTAAATTGTCTTCACTTACCCTCGTAAAACGCACAATGCGGTCAGTGAGAGCCTGAGAGGTGGCAGAAGCTGTTGAGGGCACAGGCAATATACAAGAATGAGAATTTCAGTCAGCTATTTTTATGTCACTCTTCCAATATCATTGAACTTATCTGCGCTTATTTAATAGTCTCATCAAATTAATCCTTTAGTAAATCCCCAAACTACTTAATCTGGGGATTAACGATGTAGGTATTTATTGTGTGTGATGTGAACATTTAGAGATTTTATATCTTCATAAATATAATGGAATTTGGAGCGAGATAATGACCACACATTTGCCAGCGTCATACGAGTAGATTTCTAGGTTACCTTGTTTTAATAACAGTCATATATTTCAACACGTGATCTTGAGTGACGTGATAAACTCTTGAAGAAAAAGAAACACTAAAGTATATCAGTTCAGCTAATCGGAATTAAATAAAAAAAATACTGTGGACAATCCACACAAAACTATCTATAGCCCCAAATTAAGCAGAGCATTTACTATGGGGAACCAAATAGCTGATATAATACTTAGACATTTTTTTTGCTTACGCACTTGGAAGACAATATAACACCCAGACCGAGAACAAGCATCTGTGTGAACCACAAAAATATTTGTTCTCGGTGGGGAATGAACCCACGACCTACAGCGCAGGAGAAAGAGTTGCCAACTGAGCTGAGAGGCCAGACAAATTAACTTAGACACAAGCTTCACACAGATGTAGTATTAGGATTGTTTTAGGTTATTATAAGTTAGGTAAGTGCTTATTTCGCAAATAAATAATTATTATATTCTACCTACATTACCCACTCGTTCCGATCACTGAGTCCCCTTCCGTAATCACGTTCTAATTCAATATACACCGCAAATGATCAATCAATGTCGACTCTGTTTAAATGATGGTAATGGAGTTGACAAATGGTATGGAAATTCTAATTTTGTTCTCCATTTCAGTACGGTTTTGTCGGTAGTCTATTGCTGAATTGGGTATTAAATGAGTCAATAACAATTACCGGATAGTAATTATTCATTCGAAAAGCGTTACGACATTGGTAATAACCTTGCCTTCTGCGCCGTAGGCCGTGGGTTCAATCCCCACCGAGTGCATATATTTGTGTGGTGAATATAGATGGATGTTTCTCTGTCTGGGTGTTATATTGTATTCTTAGTATGTATTTACAACAAAAAAGCTATCTGGTTCCCATCGTACAAGTTCTGCTTAGTTTGGGGCTAGATAGTGTTTTGTGGAATGTCCACAATATTATTATTATTCTAACATACAAAGGAAAGTGTAGTTTTTTTTGCCATAGCTGAATATTCCAACCGTTAGAATATTCAATTATGACAAAAAAAATATACTCATATACGATAGAATCTGTCGTATTAAAGTATCAAACTCATTAATACTTTTTATTATATAATATAATACTGTTATAATAAGCATCTATATTGTTTTTGTGTCCAAGTGTGGTAATACTGATGGTGTTCTGGCCCATTAAGTGGCCTGGCACGAACACTCTTTGTCGCCACTTATTCCGCATAGCAAAATTAATGTTCCGTTGTAGGTGGTGTATAAACAAGACGGTGGGTGGAGCCGTTGCCAGGATTATAGGGGATTTACAGTCTATTTTGTGAAGAAAATACATTTTGTAAAATACCCCTCACAGGATAAAAGAACGTTTATTTAACGATCCTGTCAAAACCATTTCATTGTTTGTCGGGAGCTCGGGGTCAACAATCAGAACAGATGCTTCTACAATGAAATTTCAGCTCAGTTATTCAACTATGTGATAGAACGATATCTTATCTATCTCTTTTTGATATAAATCTATTCTTTATTGTACGGATTTGTACGCATATTATATTTAGAAAACATAAAATTAAGACGTGTACAAAGGCGAGCTTAACCCTAAAAAGAGTTCTCTTACAGCAAACTAGCTATTTAAGCTAGATTGCTGTAAGACAACAAATACAATCTAGCTAATCTAGACCTCGTCACTAGTCATTTTGTAAACATCTTACGACAAGTCTAGAGATTAATAAACAGCTAAGATCCGGTTTGAATTCTGAATAACACATTTATCTTCATATATCAATGGTTGTACATTAGTAAGACAGCATAAAACTATGCGCCTCAATTTGAACGGTGGTATTTTATAAACCAGTTTAAAATTGTTTGAGATTTCTTCCTTTAGCATTTCTTTTCCCCCTATCTCCCTTCTGGCAGGCCCGCCCCGGTATTTATTGCTTCTGGCACGGCGCGGGCATTCACTGCCATAAACGCGAGCACTAAAACGTGCCGTTTCCCTAAATTATTTTAATGACGTATGTTCCCCCCGGTTTAGTGGATTGTAATACGGTTACAGTTTCACATTGGAAGCTATCCGACATAGTCTTGCCAAATTCAACACTTATGAAAGTAAGGACCTCTAGATCAAGTTTCTCGTGTTATGTTGGGAAGATACTGATATTATTTATGTTTGTAAGTCGTTTACATATAGCAGTAGCATCAATATGTTTTTTGAACAGATCATTCAAACCAAAAAATTGAAAATCTGCAGAATTTTTATAAATAAGTAAATGTGGAATCATGAGCTCAACCGAAAGATTCCAACAACTTTGGGAAACGACCTAAGGATGTTACGATGATTATGAGTCAGAAACAAAACGAAATGTCTCGGGCCATTAGACAAGTCGGTCGGTTTCCCCTTTACGCCGAATGCGATACGATACGACTGCAAATTAGTTCTTGCGGAAGATCTTCAAAGTCGAGCTCTCTTAATAGAGTCGAAGCAGTCGTGAAGATCATTACACCTCCGCAGCGGCGCTTTGTTTGCCTCGTGGAATTGATTTACTCGCTATTGTTCCGGAGACACCTTAGCGTTGGTTACTTGATATTTTGCTTTAGATACGGCCTCGAGCGGTTATTCAATCGTTCTTTTTTTTGGGTTCGTTTGTCGAGATAAAACTGCAGCTGTCTGTCGACCCTCGTGTTGGTATGGCAGTCGGCTCGTAACTTCGACCCCTGCCTGTTCCGAGCGCTGCCTCCCCCTGTCTCGAGTCGACTTGTAACGTTCTCGCTGCCACCCATAAAGGTTTTAATAGCGATATAGCGTGTCGAAACATTAATATGCTTGTGGTGATAGTAAATCAAACGGGGATTGTGGATTGTCTCCGTTGATAATGTATGACGGGTGGTAGTGGGCGGCAGAAGATAGCGCATTTGTCATTCCACTAACAATAAACCGTTTAATTTTATTTATAGTCCGTGTGGGCTTGTATTCGATTATTTGCTGTTATCGCACTTTGATATTCAAACATAATATAACTTTAAACCTGATTTCATTGATCATTTTCAACGAACACAGTTGTAAAATTTGCGATGCTACTTAAACACAAAGACTCATATAAGCGAAATGAAATCTTGCTTAAAACGATACAGCTCCACGGTTTCAGACAGTAAAATAAATTCAATATTGTTATTGTTCTTTCCCTATTGATACAGCGATATGAAAAGATTATCGTGCGGATATAATACCTGTCGGTTCGCATAAAAATTTTGTTATTTTTCCAATATTACGGTTTGGAAGTCGACAATCTCTCGGATTCGGAGTTAGAGTGCTTTAGTTCTCAATTTGTGATGCCATTAGCTTCGTGCGTGAGGGAGATGCCGTTATACCGCCGTTCCTTTTTAGGAGCGAGCTCTGAATGTAAATTGCTTCATTTGATTATGGTCTACGCCGTAAACGCTCTTTGCATTTATGCAATCCTGGTAACTTGAAACCGCAAGCGAGCAAGATATGAAGTGGAGGAAAAAGAATTTAAACAGTTTTTGTTAAAAATTTTAAAGCATCATTATAAATCCTTACATAATATACCATGAATAAACCTAACTATTTGTCACAAGTGAAAAATACAACCGAATTGAGAACCTTCTTCATTATTATTTGACGTCGTCGGTCGGTTAAAAACTAAGCCTGTTTTTAACCGATCAGGCAATCCTGGCATATTATTGATCGAATAGAACTACTTGCCTACTGTTGAATAAGTAGAAAATGTACGAGGCAGTTATTATAGAGTGCACGAAATCCGGAAGTAGCAAATCCACAAACAGATGAAATATATAATTTTCCACGCGAAACCATTTTGAATTGCTCCGAAATTCTGCGGCGGAACCCTATCGAAATATTTGATTTGCTGGGGAAACCAAATATAGAAGAGCCTTAGTTGAACAAATTTTGCTCTGTAGTGTAGGTATTATGTAATTTTACTTCAAAAGTGGAAAAAACATTAACATAAAAGATTTTCATCGCAAATTTAATCTCCATTTTGACTAACATAAAGCCCTTCTGGTCTACGTGTGGATAAAATCAAATTGCAAAAGAATTACATGATTATGATATACGAGTATATTAGTATGTTTTGTTTTAGTTGTATTAGGTTTGCGATCATCTGGCCTGATCTACCCCAAATAGTACACACATAAATACACAAAGTTGTAGCATTATATTTACCTCGGTGGTCGGTGCGCTAGGTAATATGCGATGCAAATTATTGTGAAATTGCATTTCATAACCAATCAGTGTTCAGTGAATAATGTTCGGAACTATAGGTATTAAATTACATTTTAATTTATTCAATCATCTCATTTCATTCGGCTTTGCGGTTGCTCTAATTATTTTCATCTATTTATTCCTTTCCACTACTTTCGAATAGAAGATTTGAACTCTAATCACTACCAATGACAAGCCGTGTCTGTAAAGAAACGTTTCTATGCGGCAGCAAAACGTTTGCCGCGTATTGTGACATGTATCATGTGCCATGTCGCCGTGAATAAGTAAACTACGGAACTTAAACAAAGGTAGCTGGTTCTTATGAAACCGTAGTTTAATCTAGTGTGTTCTAATAGAACTCTCTACGTTTGACAGCTCAAGCAGCGAGACATTCACGTCTCAGTAATCCAGGCTTTCCTATTGGAATCCGAGCTAGAAAGTCTATTGCTTTCGTGATCATTAGACTGAATAGCTAGACTAGAGCAACTAGGTTTATAAGACTAATCCTTGTCTCATATCTAAGATAGACTCATCGCGAGGAGGCTTAAATACATAAAGCCTTCCTTTAAAAGACGCAAATCATATGTGACAGACAGACAAAAAAGAGCTCAACTTACATAACTAGGTGATAATGATGACTGTTAACATACTCAAAGTAAGTCATTCTAGTTTGAGCCACTGATATCTGATATCATATCGATATCAGATTATATCAGCAACATTGATTAGTAATCCGTTTCCGTTTATCCGCGGATATCGATCGGCAGTGTAGCATGGTATGACAAACCTCTCTGCCATTCATGCTATCCCAGTCCTAGTATTCAAAGAAGTTCCACTCAAAGTCGAGATTTCTTTGTAACACAAACCTTTTTTATTCGCAGGAAACGGTAGAAGTATGCGTCGGCACTTCCGTCGGGACGATAACCGAACCGGACTGCCTCGGGCCCTGCGAGCCTGGTACCTCGGTCACGCTGGAGGGCATCGTGTGGCATGAGACGGAAGGTGGTGAGTTTTTACTAAGCGCACGCACTGTAGCGCCCCATCTCATCACTGCACGCTTATGCACGCCTGGTACTTGTGTCCGCTTTTGCGATGAATGTCACTGTAATTTATTTGAAACTTTAGAACTTTCCCATTATGCTCCTTCTGTAGCGATTCAATTTCAAGTTTCGAATAAGTTCAAGAGGCATTAATTTCACTTCGTTCATTGCATTTGTCATACAACTTTTTGTTGAAATTAAAGAGACATCGTAGTCCATGAAAGAAATAAGACGACATTGTAAGATTTCGTTAGAAGTATCATTAGATAATGAATTCTCTGGAAAATCAATATAATTCCTTTGTTATTAAAAGCTTTTATTTAAAATGTATTTCTTCTTCATGTCCTGTTCTTTTAAACCAGCAGTGTGGTGAAAGGATTTGTAGTTCGTTAAACCGCAGGTTAAACGGCAAGAAAGAGGACCTATGGCTGTCTAGCCTTTTAGAATACCTCGTAACTATAATTATGTTTAAATGAGTATGGATGCTTAACAGAAATACCAAGCTATTAGTAATAATAGCAGCCCTCGTTAGAATGATTAAATCGTCATAAACCCACAATTACGCGACGGGCGGCCATTTTACAGAAGCTATAATAATAATTTATTTATTACACCTGGCTCGGCTATAGCCATTATGGAATGTTTCAACCTTTTTTGTTGTCGCTCGCGTTTCTCGACGAGGCGTTTACAATTTAACATTTACGAAGAATTCTTTGCGATTAACAAAAATATTTATGGACTACATGATACCAATGAAGCTCCATAATGACACGTGCTGATTAGGCGATAGCATCGCAAAATATTTTAATAACTCCCACAAAAGCGATACCTTTGCACCTTTTATGTCATGCTGGCAATAAAATGTCCCACAACGTCACTCGTTAGGGACAGCGAATAAATACCAAAATGGTTATTTCATTTTGTTTACGACGAAATCAATTCTTTACTGCCAATGTTCAATTTATTGTTTATTTTTATAGCTTGATATTTTAACGACCATATATAATTGTAGAACATCACTGAGAACCTATACGGCATACGAACGAAGACATACTAGAATGCAATAAAATATTGAAACATCAGCGTTTTGATAACGAAATAAGATTTCGCTGTTAGTAGGTTCGCAAAGTTTGATTTATTCCACATCACGATCAATCAGAGCCAGTTACATTTAATACTGGTTTAGGATTTTATGAACATAAAATCTTTATTATGCTTCTTCTAATAATAACTTTACCAAATAAAAAAAAAACAACTTACGAAAGTACCTACCCATCTCTAATTCACATCTATCTATAATATGCTCAAGGTTTGCTGTAAGAGAAAGATGTCTTTTAAGGGTTAGTCTCACCTTTGTACGCTTCTTAATTTTAAAATGTATTTTCCTAAATTGAGCTAGAATAAAATCTAAACGGACAGGCAGAACAAATTAATCTGGGTTCTGTGAGATCGGCACAAGGCCCTATCTCATATAATTATTATAAAACGCGATAATAAATCACCATCTGCCGCTTCTGTTGGCACTTTCCGAAGTTGGCCCTGCTCCCCTGGTACCCTTGGGGTGGTTCTCGCCCTTCCTTATTTATTTTCGGCTAATGGCGCAGAGATGTCGGAAATTAAACACTGTTGTGTTGGCTGACTTACGATTACAAGATTATTTTTTATATTTGTTTTGTAAAAAGGATCCAACCAACATTCGTTTGAATTTTATTTGCTAGGACAAAGAACTTGTTGGTTGGATGGACCTTTTTAGGGTTCCGTAGCCAAATGGCAAAAACGGAACCCTTATAGATTCGTCATGTCTGTCTGTCTGTCGGTCTGTCTGTCTGTCCGTCCGTATGTCACAGCCATTTTTCTCCGAAACCGAAAAAGCTAGACTGATGAAACTTGGCGAGTAGATGTATTCTGTGAACCGCTTTAGGATTTTTACACAAAAATAGAAAAAAAACTATAAATTTTGGGGGTCCCCATACTTGTAACTGAAACACAAAATTTTTTTTTTCATCAAACCCATACGTGTGAGGTATCTATGAATAGGTCTTCAAAAATGATGTTGAGGTTTCTAATATCGTTTTTTTCTAAACTGAATAGTTTGCGCAAGAGACACTTCCAAAGTGGAAAAAAGTTGGTCCCCCCCCCTCTAACTTCTAAAATAAGAGAATGATAAAACTAAAAAAAAAAAATGTTGTACATTACTATGCGAACTTTCAACGATATTTGGTTTGAACGAGATCTTGTCAGTAGTTTTTTTTAAAACGTCATAAATCGTAAACCACAATTTACCTTTCGACGAACTACAAGAACCTTTATATTATGTTACTTGATGCTACGGAACCCTTCATGGGCGAGTCCGACTCGCACTTAGCTGCTTTTTTTGTGTAACAAAACAATGTACTATCGAGACTTTTTTATTTGTACACAAACGACCCATAATATTTGTCTACTGTATTTGTTAAATACCTACTTATTAAAAAACTTCATACTTTACCATCTCCTAAAATCAGGAACTGTATTCCTGACTACATTCCTCAAAATGACAGATAGAATTTTCGATAGACAATCTGTTTTTTTTTCTAACCTACTCTACTGGCTTTGTATAACCCGTGAATTCTCACTGATGGTCATAGCCGCACTCGCTCAGTTTCCAAGCCTCTATGTTATTCGTAAATCGATTTACCCAACGGTGCTTACATACGTCAAAATTGCCTTACAGGCTTGCTACGACTACTGTTTTAGTACTACCTCTTTTATACAAATAAATACGAAATTAACCATTAAAAATATTGCTAAAGTACCTACGCAGATAAGTATTGAAGATATCGCAGTTTTTATGATGATTTTTATGTTAGTTAATTAAATAACTAGTATTACAGGTGAAGTAAATTTATGCCATGCGACAGAATGTAAGTGTGTGTGTTTGGTCTAATTCATATGGGTATTATCTTATCTGTGCTTATGGTAAGGGTTATATTATTATGCAAAAGGTTTGCTATAATATCCGTGTTCTAGACGAACACGGATAGTGTTGGAGAATTGGGTCATTCGATTTGAGATTGCGTTTGTAAGTAAAAATGTTTGTACTGTCTATTTGTTTTTCAAAGTTGGCTCCAACTTTGTGAAACAAAAAGTTAAATAGAAGTTGCCGTTAACTTCATACTTTGACAGCAAATTAACTTATAAGTTTTATTTTTCATTTTGTATTTTTATAAACTTGATTTTCAATTCAAATTCATGAAATTATACTTTGTTTTATGCAAAAAGTGATGGATCGAGCTGCAGGTATGTAATATTATTTAAATATTAATATATATACATATAGAGCAGTAAGTACTGGCTGTATGTAGCGGTTAAAGAAATACCCCGCCTCACTCACTAATTCACTTTGCTTGTCATCGAGCTTATGTCGAGACCTACTTACCAATTTAAAATCATAAGCACTATTTACTAACCAAAAACCAAACTTCAGCAGAAAGAGGCAATAAATTCAAATTCAATAGTACATTGTTACCTGAGTGTTGAAAGTCACATTTTTTGAGTCCCGAGACGGGTTTGGCGCCAGAGCGTTAGCGAGGGCGCCAATGGAGCTTGAGGGACTTAAAAGACTTTCAAACGAGGTAAACACTGTGCTTTTCATTACGAATACAAGGAAAGTAAAAAATAAAAACATGAAAGAAAAATTAGTGAAAATAGAGATTGAATTGCCGCCTTCCCGGTTTTTTTTTTCTTTTTTCTGGCGGGCCTTCGGCTACGGCTCACCAGCATTATTCAGCCATTATTTTCATTTTCATAATTTAAAAAATGGTAAATTGTTTGCTCAAATCTATGTTATTTTAAATAAATAGTTGAAGCTATATATTAATCAAGTAATTTAGAAGATATATTATTTATTTAATACTATCTTTATGTTATTATATTTTACATTGTGCTCTAATTAGACTTTTTAAACTTCTTACCGTTGTAATGGGTTTCCAACCTACTTGCTGAATAAAAAGTTGGAATTTGGTTCAAAAACCTCTTTGCAGTTAGAAAGACTTTAGAAAGTTGGAACATGGTTGAATAAAATAGACCTTGTTTTTTTTTATAATTTGACAGCTGTCAGTAGAAAGCGATTCTCCCTAGGGCTGAAAGTATTACTTTCAATTACGCCCCTCAGGCAACTTCAAACCTACTTTCAGAGTATGAGCAATGAAAATATGTATTTATTCCATGGTATAACAAGGATCACTTTAAAACGTCTTAAAGCTAGGTGAGTCTAGGGGCCAGTTCCACGCGACCAAGCCTAGAAGAACAGGCAACAAACTACGGCTTGGTTCCTACCGATTTTTTGTATGATCCTTTTACAAAACAAAAATAATAATAATAGGAGAAGAATGGGAATAAAAACGCGTAAATTCTTTATCAATTTCTTTTTTATTAGCCTAACCGAGTAATAATCTATCTTTGTGTAAAAGTTCCAGTGGCACGACGAAGTAATCAAATATGACGAAGAATCTGAAATCCTAAGCAGACTATTAACATAAATCTGTTCAAATCCTTATTTGGAATTAGCTCAATGGATAAAATAACTTATTCAGCCATCCATTGTATTCTATTGAAGTAGACTATTCTTCAACAAGAATGTATTAAATAGACAATGGGGCTGTTCTTGATAAAATCTATAAACATCTCTTACAATGACTATAAATAAAAACTATAAATTATCTCTACTTTACCAACTTTTTAGAATACTAGCTGCCTGTCCCGGCTTCGCACGGGTGGATATTTATTTTTTAAACACATAAATGTAGCCTTACTTACTTAGGGTGAATGTATAGCTTTCCAATGGTGAAATAATTTTTGAAATCGGCACAGTAGTTTTTGAGTTTATTCATTACAAACATACAAATCTTTCCTCTTTATAATATTAGTATAGGTACCTATAGATTTCTTAATGATACTCTAAGCACTATGGTAGGTTTTGTATAGCTGATCTGACGATCTAGCTAAAGAGATATTCAAAACACGAGTCTAATTTACTACATAAAATGGGTAAATATCGTAAAATCAGATGCAGCGTTTTATCGAAAACCGCATAAACATAAATATAGCAACGAAGAATCTTCGCTCCCTGTTGGAAAAATTCTAAAAGCAAAGCAACCAACTGAAATATAATCTCTTTATTCGTGTTTAATCTAGTCGACTTTCCTTTGAAAGACATGAATGAGTCAGTCAATATTGATGGAGGTACTAGGCTTTCAGAGGCTTGTAGTGGTAACGTACTGACTAATAAATGTGCTGTGGTGGATCTTCCCCCTCCGGTGGGAGGTTGATTACCCGCCCGGGCGCAATTAGCACCTAAATGAACTACTTCCGTCTTATGTTCGCCTGGTATGCTTCGGTCTTTGGTTCTACTATATTAGATTCTTTACTACCCAATAAACGTTTTATACGCAAAAAGACAAACCTTGCGTCGAGCTTTATCGATTTATTAAAATCAGCTTGTTTTTCGTATTTTATGTTATTGGCTCTGTAGGTTAGGTATTTTATTGTCTCAGTGCTATACTAATACAAGTCCAGCTCAACAGGAAACTAATTTAGCTTATATTATTTATTTCTAATACAAAGCCGATGATGATATTAAAAGCTAAATAGTCAATGTCAAAGGTAATGTTGTATCCGGCCACCACTAACCGATGCCGCACAAATGACCACCAATTATTGACACGACAAATCGAACGACCACTCATAAATAACAGGACAACCTCTAATTCAAGAATTCCGTGACTGGCAGCGGGTTCCACCACTCTGAATAATGAGATGGGTTTTGATTTCACATACAAAATATATTGAGCAGAATGATTGAAAACCTAGAGGCGGAATCGTGGAATCGGAGAATGAGAAGTTTTGTAATCGCGTGGTGTTATTCAGCACCATACCTATTGTTTATTAAAATTTCTGAAATTTCTTTCTCAAGAAAAATAACAATTACATTCGGATATCGATCTTAATTTCTTTCTAATACTTTTTTACCAGTAAAATCATAATTATGGCTTTAGATTTTTTGTATCTTAGAAAATATGAATCGACACGAGTATGTGGAACTTTTGAGGTATCATCAACTGTTACTTGTACTGCACCGGCATTCCGTATTAACAATTTATAAGGGTGTTCCACCCCTAAATAATAAAGGAACGTAAAAGTGCCGCGGCCGGCAATTTCCTTTCGAGCAAGCGTGGAAGTGGGGTGCCATCCGTGCCATCTGCCCGCGTTTCCGTACACCACCTTGATAGTGCTGACATCCTGGTACTTGTTTATTCGTTTGGAGGAAAATGTCTTATTTCCTTTCTACGTAAAAACAAACATTTCTAAGATGTTTTTTGGGTAGTCTCTTTATATCTACGTTGTTTTTGTCTCTATTTAACTTGGACATGGGTATCTTAGTTAGTCGGATTAAGTAGGTACCGAGGTACCTACTTCTATCATTTTGTCATAATCATGTCTCGGCTCTTATCACATGCTAAATGGCTTCTAGAAATGCTTTATGTGTCCATTGTTCTCTTGAACAATAAATAATAGTAGTTACTGAGAATCTTATTACTATAGATCTAGTTGTAGATTATTTAAATCTTGTTTCTGTCGTATTATGCTTAAGATTACTTTTGCTTGTACACGTAATCTTGGATTTATTGTTCTATAATACCTGGATAATATTAATCAATGAAAGGTTAGATGACTGCCATAACAATTTTATTTAGATAGAGGTTACTTCGTAATACCTACTTGCATGTTTTTTATAACGGTAATTCGGTAGCCTTTGCGATTTTCTTAGATCGCAGAGCATTCATATGGAATACAAATTATCTAAGCTGTACGAATCGTTCGTTCTATTTTCCTCAACTCATGATAAATTATTATGTAACTAGCTGCCTGTCCCGGCTTCGCACGGGTGGACATTTATTTTTTAAACACACAAATATAGCCTTTGTTACTCAAGGTGAACCTACGTCCAGCAGTGGACTGATATCAATTGATGATGATGATGAAAGAACATTCTATAACGTTTAGGGGCACTATTTTCTAGAACATTTTGTCCAAATCTAGAATTCAAAACCGTTTGCATGGGTATATTTGAGTATTCTAGATAATTCTGGATTACTAACGTTTGGATGCATTCCGGATGCTAGCCGAATAATTTCAGTCTTCGAATTAAATTTGATCATTCCAGAACCTCAAAGACATTCTAGAGCGTTCTTTCCTCGTCAAAGTCGAGAATTTCCAGAAAAATCCCTAAGCGATAGAAAGGGATAGACATATATAAGTCCCTACGTGATAGAAAGGGATAGACATAGATTTAGAAACTTTTGCCCCTTATAAATTAATAACACCTAAATATTGAATATAAACTATCCTATATTTTAAGTCCGACCATATTATAAGCAGACGCAACGGGCAAAGCTCGCTCGGATTAAAAAGGGATTGTCCTATCCGAACCCTCACTTTTATCCCAATTTGTTGCTCCTGTTTACGAAAAACGACAACAAAAAAAAGAAGATTAACTCGTCCCGGATCGTATCACGATGGACTCTATTCTGTTTTTAACATAAATAAATCTTCGTTCCATAAAAATGCCAAGCTTCATATTTCACGGAATATCATTTTTACGTTTATTTTTGTTATATTTAGGACAGTACACGGTTTGTAAATATAAAAAACACACCAATTCTGACAGGGTTTTTTTGTAACGTACTTATAAAAGTATGGCGATATAAATATTTGTTTAAAACCGGTTTTTGCCGTCGGTACTTATTTTTATGAAGGGATTGTAAAGAGCGATATAATGACATGTGATGTGATTTCATTGGGGACGCTGGGGTTGTTTGTTGGATGGATGATTAAACAAAATAAAACGTTTGAATACATCAGCTATACATATAAAGTAGGAAAACACAGTAAGATAACGAATTCAAAAGTTTATATTTCATGTAAACATTTTGGTCTCTACGAGAACACCAGGCAAACGGAATATTATTAGAAAAACACGTCAATTTACCAGGAAACTGTACGTTGAGCGAAAAATACCAGGAACGGGGGTGAAATAGATTAATTAAATTTGCATAAGTTAGCACGCGAGGCGATAAGCGTAGGTATATAGCTCGTGTACCGAATATGCTGCAAAACTTTCGAAGCAAAGTCACGTGCGGCGGGCGTCTCGAACCATCGCACCATCCCGAGTCTCCGACATGCAAATGAGGGCTCCCTCTTGACAAATTGGATCGCAACGACTTCACACGGATAGTTTATGGGCAACGGCGATACAGGTTTTAACTTTTAAGGCGAAAGCCCTAACTTGCTAGAGTGGTTTACTCGGTCTAGCCAAATTGTGGTCTGTAAAATAAAATTGAGTAAACTGTAGGCCTACCACAAGCTCTGTCTGGCTCTGTCTTTGGGCCTGTGTGAGTGTTGACTAAATAAATTCTACGTCAAAACGTCACACACACAATAAAATACTGGTGATCACTCACACAGACTCAAAACCAGATCCTGAGACAGAGCCAGGCAGAGCTTGTGGTAGGCCTACTGTACGAATATTACGTAGACGACACACCCAGCATAAAGATTAAAAAAATAAATAGAAGTTTAATTTGAAGCTATAGGTACGTTGCATAGGCCGGTCAGTCTAGAATAGATTGACCGGATTAGTAGGGTTGTAAGATAAATGTTAGAAAATTGTCCACACTAAAAGATCACTACATTCCCGATCCCTTTGCCTGTTCCTTGTTAATTTTTTAAGATATCCAACAAAGGAATCTAGAGAAAATCAGACATCTAAACTCTCTTCAATTTGGGAATTCCACAGCGCTGACTCAAATAGGCAGCGGTTACTACAGCGATCCACAATATAACAAGACTAACAATTAAAAATAAAGCAAGTGATTTTTAGGGAACATTAACTTTATTTTGATTAGATAAGACTGGCGGATTGCCCCGGCTTCGCACGGATGAAAATTTTAAAGGGATCAAATTTTTCACCTTATTATTTTTAATTGAACGCGTGCGAAGCAGAGACTGGTCGCTATTACTAACAAATAGAGCATTTTTTCTCTGGGATAGTGAAGCTTTTGTAATGATGAAATAATTTTTGAAATGGGTCCATCACTTTTTGAGTTTATTCGTTATACAAAAACACAAATCTTGCATCTTTTTAATTATAACTGTGGATAAATAATTGACAAATAAATTGTCTACCATGCCGCACCAGCTTACGCTGGCCCTCTGTATTGGTGACCCCCATTTACTAATCCTATTGCAATCCAGCGAGCCAAGGAAGCCATTTGAACGTGTGTGTGTTGTTACAGGTGTATTAGTAGTGAACGTGACGTGGCGAGGGAAGACCTATGTGGGTACGCTACTTGACTGCACACGGCACGATTGGGCACCGCCCAGGTAAGTTACTACTTTTCTCACACACTAGCTTTCAACGTAACCACCATCAATATCCCTTCGTCTTCTTAATTAGATGGCATCTGTCCATTTCAAGTTGAAGTTATATTCCAGAGATGTGTTGCTTCAACTTGGGAAACATCTATGTCTTTCATTGTGTTCGAAAACAACACAAAATTTGAAAAAAAAACGTTCACTGTGGGTAGGCACTTACCTACCTACCAGTACCTAACTAAAATCGCCTATCCACCTATCTTAAAGGCCTTTTATGTAGGTTAACAAGTAAACTTGCAGTATTTTTATTTATCTTTAAATGTGCAATAAAGACGTGTCTTAAAATTAACGGGTACAATGCGACAGTCATTGACCTCCAATTTGTTGACTCTTGAGCTAGCTGCGCTTTGGATCATCACGTGTATCAAGTTCCTTATATAGAGTTGATAGGCACTTAACATCACTTATATACCTAATTAAAACAGTATAAAAACTTTATAGGTGTGGGCTTCACCCACATCAATGTATTTTATGGATAGAGCCGAAACCTATTCTTTATTCTGTGGCCGAATCGTTCAAGTTGATAAATTTATCTTAATTTTAAAGTAGAAGTTTCTGTCGTCAAACTTTTTTAGCTAATCTATATGTAATTTTCCAGGTTTTGTGATTCCCCGACTGAAGAGTTAGACGCGCGGACTCCCAAAGGGCGAGGGGCGAAGCGCGGCCGAGGCGCCGCAGCCCCCAACGACATGACAAACTTCACGGAGACGCGATCCTCCGTGCATAGCAAACTAAGGAACGGAGGCGCGAAGGGACGACGGGCCCTACCCTCACCCACCCCTTTCACTCCCCCACGACCTGACTCAAAACGAAAACGGACGAGTGAAGCGGAGGAACGGCCGCCAACGCCGAAAGCGAAGCGACCTCCACCCACCCCGTCATCACCCCCTCCAGACCCAGTTCTCCTAGAATGCCCAGAGCCCAACTGCTCCAAGAAGTACAAACACGCGAACGGATTGAAGTACCATCGATCGCATGCGCATGGAACTGATGTCGACGATGATAAGGACGGCTCTAGTTCGGAGCAAGAAGAAGTTCCCACCGAGCCTGCGTCACCGTCGCGGCCGTCGTCCGCACCATCGACGCCGGCCACGCCTGTCAAGTCCCCGACACCTGTGAAATCCCCCACACCACCGAAGGAGAAGACTCCAGAGAAGTCTCCGGAGAAAGTAGTAGTTCCTGTTGAATCACCAGCGCCGGTTCGGTTCGATGAGACTCCAACGCCGGAACCCACGCCCGCGCCGACGCCTGAACCCACACCGGTACAGGAAAGGCCCGTGACGCCACCGAGCTTGCCACAACAGTTCAAGGTAAGAAGCTAGAACCATATACGCTAGGCTAGGGCAACGTTAGTCCCACCTTCTCGTTTATCCAACAGTAGTATGATATTACTGTAGCAGACTGGGTATACGATGTTAAGCGAAATGGAGGCAGGGAGTACCTCAACACGATTAAGAAACTGATATCCTAAACAGCTAAAGTCTTTCAAGATTCTGGGCCTGCCTACTAATGCCCACAAAACAAATAACATAATATATTCGTCGGTCTCATCGGTATCTGTAAGTATACTAATTTCACTAATCCCTCGCAATGAATTCCAGGTGAAGCCCCGATCAGCTCTCATGCCCTCAGAAGAACGGAAGTCAACAGAATCCCCCGCTGAAGAGTCTCCCGGCAAGAGACGGCGACGGTCACCCACGCCCGGAGTCAGGTCGCCGGCTTATTCTGACATATCTGATGACGCAACGCCTGACGCACCACCCGAGGCTGACCATAGACCCTTCCCAGTCTATCACCAGGTAAATATGACTTTTCTGTGAAGAGAATAAGGTTTACAGTTTCTCAGCAGGTTAAAGCCAAGATCACTGGCGTATTCAGATCTGATAAAGCAGCGCTGGAACTGCCCAAAGCTGACAATAGACGCAAGTCTACCACCAGGTAATGTTATGAAGTCTATCTTCTGAATAGGTGCACAGTTGCCCTACAAGGCAAGCAGTTACGTCACAGGCATCTTCAGATATATCTGAGTACTTTTCATCTGCTGCACTGCCGAAGCTGATTAAATACCACAGTCTACCACCAGGTAACTAACTTAAAACTGACCATAAAAGTTAAAAGCCAAGCAAAAGCAGCAGTTTAGTCATATATTGGACAGACATATCCGAGGAAGCTGACCTGATGCATTTTAGTTGACCATAGAGCCATCTCGGTCTACCACCAGGTAACAATAAATTCTATGCCTAAGGAATAAGGTCTACAGTTGCCCAGCAATACCAGGAGTTAGGTCGCCGACATATCCAAGTTCAAACATATCTGTAGATTGATTTTATGGGTCAAACCAAGTTTTCTTTCCTTCTTAACTATCCTACAACGAGGTGTATGCCAAGTTGTTAGGAAGTCAGCAGTCAAATCGGAGTATTCGGACATAACTAATGAGACGCTCGATCCACCGCTCAAGGCTATTATAGACCCTTCCCGGTCTACCGCCAGGTAACTATGGGTTCTCTGTGCAGGGAATAAGGTCTACTGTTTCCCAGCGAGGTCTAGGCCAAGATGGAAGTCCTGCGGCGTATTCGGACATATCTGACGATACGACGCCTGATGCACCGCCCGATGCTGACCACAGACCCTTCCCGGTTTACCATCAGGTAATTATGAGCGCTTTCCGCAGGGTTTAAGGTTGAAAATTGCCCGGCAAAACAAGGAGTTAGATGTGTATACCAGAAGTTAGATCCAAAATCCAAGCAAAATTAAAGTCCATTTGGTTCCATAAGTCCGCTTTGCTGCTATAAAATACATCGCTTCGATTTCTCTCCATCCCAAGGTTTTTAGGGATAAGACCGCCCCATTGTACATTTAGTTTATAAGAAGTTTGTAAAATTCTGTATTTATTAATTTGTATGTTGAACAATAAAGAGATTTCTATCTATCGTTTTCTCACGATTTTCTTCACCTTTTTGAGAGCAAATTAAGCATTTTCGAGAGCAGAAGGGCAAAACCCACTTTTTCGTTTCGCCTATTTGTCTCTCTCTATTGTATGGAGAAAAGATGAGGCAGCATAAATACGTTACGTAGAGTTGTTGTCTCATCAATTTTCCATACAAAAGGAGAGACACGTGCTCACACGAAAACAACATTTGGTAGAAGAAATGTGGTAGCAAAACTCCGATTTCGGCTACTGTACCCGAAGTCCGAGTTTAGCTACCACATTTCGTTACCAAATGTTGTTTTCGTTTCGCCTACGTGTTTCTGTCTTTTGTATAGAGAAAAGACGAGACAGTAAAAATACGTTACGTAGTCAGAGTTGTTGTCTCATAATTTTTCCATGCAAAAGAGAGAGACACGTAGGCGAAACGAAAACAACATTTGGTAACGAAATGTTGTAAATGCACTGGGACTTTGGGTACTGATATCTACATCATGTGTAAAGATACCATTATTAGGTTAATAAGTATCGATTTATAATTGACAAATGATATTATTTGGTTCCAGTACTACGGTCAGCCTCCGTACCTACCGCCGTCGCACCCCGCCGCGGCGCCTCCGCCCTCGGATAAAGGCAAGGAGGACCTATCCAAAGGAGATCCTAAGGCTGATTTAAAAGTAAGCGTTCTTTTCTTCATCCCCCTAATATTATACATGCTAAAGTTTGGATAGATGGATGTTTGTTACTCAATAACGCCAGAACAGTTGAACGGATCTGGATGAAAGGAACAAAAATTGATTATAGTCTGGAATAGCATATACGATACTTTTTATCCCGAAAATAAAAACGAGGTGTAACGGGAACAGGGCGAGCGTAGCCGCGGGCGACCGCTAATTTTCTATGATGCAAGAAGTTTTATGGCTCTGTGAGGATGGATTTCTCTAGGTTAGTCTTCGTTTTCCAAGAAGCAGTTTTGTTTTGAGGTTCTGTGGAGAGGGATCTCTTCAAAGCTTCTTGAGCTCAACAAAACAACATGCGAGCGGTTGTCGCTTTTTTTGGCTCATGTGACCATAGAAATAAGGCATGAGTGTGGTGGGTGTGGCACGTCCCATGAATATTAAACACTACAAAATTCAAATTCAGAAATTTATTTATTCAGTAGTATCACAAGGATCACTTGAAACGTCTTAAAGCTAGGTACAAATATTTAACAATTCATGGTTTACTAGCATCAGCCCGTGGCTCCGCTCGCGTAGTGTACTTACCGGATAGAAAAAACCTTTCGGCCTTTAGTGCGTTTTATAATTATAATCATATTCATTTATTCGCAGGAATGTATGTACAATAGTTATTAAATTCAAAATATAAATATTTGAGGTCCATTACCTACATTCTGCCTCAGAAAGGCGTGCAAAATACACTGAATAAAAGGAAAAGATAATCAATCGTTGCTAAAATGAATGGTATCAAGCATACATACTCAGTCAGATTTTAAACTAACCCAACTATTCTTCCAGGACGGCAAACCCGACGTGCAACCCCCCAAAGTGCTTCCCCAACACTTCTACCCGTACAACTACGTCCCAAATTTTCCGTACAACGTGGAACCGGGGCCTGGGGGGCCCCCTTTAGAAGAGAAGAGCAAAGACGACCGGTCAAAGACGACCCCCAGTCCGTTGGACAAGAGCAAACGAACTGCAGACAAAGAACGACCGAACGATAACCATCAGATATTGAAAGAGAGTATAGAGATGAAGGCGCAAATGGGACCCTATGGCTTCCAGAGACCGCCGCATACGAGAGAAGAGGAATTGAGAAGGTAATTTTAATTTGTTATAGGAAATAGAAATATTATATTGGAAAAAGATTTGTATTTATTGAGGCCTTTGCCCAACGATAGGAATATCCTTGACAGCCCATATAGCTCAGTTGGTAGTAGCTCCGTCGTTTGGCATCTCAACTTGTTCTCTCGCCAAAAAGTAATAGCTGAAAATCAGTGTTGCTCTTGAGCAATATGTGCGCTGAGCTATTACCTTTTTATCTGGCTGCAACACACACCATATTTTTTCGTTGGCAGTTTTTATTTTGTTGTTATTTAAGATTTTGTTTTTGTTTTTAAATTTTCACTGTATCTTTTTATTTTTTATTTTTGTGATGCTTAGACAAATAAAGTTTTTATCTATCTAACTGCGCTGAACAATACAATATAACACCCAGACAGAAAACAAATATCTGCTTTCACCACACAAATATTTTTTCTCGGTGGGGATCGAACCCACAACCTACGGCTCAGAAGGCAGAGCTACTACCAACTGAGCTATATGGGCTGAGCTATAACAAGAGGCCGAGAGGCTAGCCAGAGCCAGAGTTTATAAGTATATCAGCTATCTGGTTCCCATAGTACAAGCTCTGCTTAATTTGAGGCTAGATAGTGTTGGCTGGATTGTCTACAATATTTATTTGAAGGCTAATCTATTTCCTTTGTCCCAGGTACTACATGAGCTTGGAGCAGCGTCGGAAAGAGGGCGGTGACGTGAAGCCTCCGCTTGGTCCTGGGGGGCCCCCTCGACCCTCACCCGCGCATAAACAGCCTAAGGACAAGGACGACAAGCCTAAAGAGGAGGTCAAAGTATGTATCCTACCCTCGTTTAGATTTAAATTACTTTCACGGGATTTAATAGACTTAAAGTACGCAAGTGGCTTACTAAGTACGGTTGTATGCAATATTGCAAATTAGCCGATGTGCAATATTGGTTGCCTACTACTATTTGACTCTGGCGCTGACGGTCTTCAGAGCTCAGTTGGTAGTAGCTCTGTGCTGGAGGGCGTGGGTTCGATCCCCACCGAGAACAAATACTTGTGTGGTGTGTGAACACAGATGTTTAGTCTGTGTCTGGGTGTTATATTAATAAAATAAACAATACGTGGTTTTAAGTGGTAACCATCACCTTCACGGCAGAAATAGGCATGGTAGTACTTCCCTAGACGAGCTACACACAAAGGGCTCTACTACTCTTAAATAATTTAATTAAGACTAATAAATATTTAACGATTATAATTTTGAGACTCATGAAAAATTTACATCTTTCCAGGTGAAACAAGAAGGCCAGAAACCGACCACCGAGACCCAAGGCCCCCCTCCACCCCCCACCTCGCAATACTACCTCCCCCCGTACATGCAGACCCCCCACTACGGCACGTTACCGTTCGAGGGGGTGTACCGCGCCCCCCTCAGCCCGATGCTAGTGGGTGGGTTTGGGGGCGGTTGGCCGGTGCCGCGGTATCACGCGCCGGAGGATCTGTCGCGGCCGCAGCCTCCGCCGGCGAAGTTAGAGCTACTTCCGGCTCACGCTCACCCGGCGCATCCGGCTCATCCCCATCACGCTCAGTACTACCCGCATAAGATACATGAGCTGCAGGTAACTACATAAATCCATATTTTTAACTAGCCCCACTACTTACAAGCGTTTTTCAAAAGATAATCAGTTCACCTCTTAATTACTATCATAAATAAAATTGGGACCAATTATTGTAAAAGTTTAGTGAAAAAAAAGGGCGTTCACAATATTTATTTTACATACAACGCAGCAGAAGTCTAATGATGATTTATTGACAAGGTTTTTTTATGAGTAAAACCAGTGAAACTCATTCTAACCTAGTTCCAATTTAAATTTACAGGATATTTACACATCGCACTTCCTTTCTCCTCAGGACCACGCTAAGTCCCCCTCGGGCAAGCCCCCCCCGGCGCGGCCGGAGGGGCCCCCACACAAGGAGGGGGCCCGTTCCCCCCCTCCGCAGCGGCACGTACATACTCACCACCACACGCACGTCGGCCTGGGATATCCTATCTACCCGCCGCCTTATCCCGGTAAGTATAGAATGAGACCCTTCGGAAATGATCCGAACACTATGCATTCATCAGTTCATCACACAAAAATTCGCAATCGAACCCACAACTCTGCGAGTAACTTATTCTTTAGCTAGCTAGATAAACTAAAGAAGAAGATTATGAGCAGAGTGGGATTGAAAACGTCCTCTTGTCTCCATGATACGTAGATGAGTTTGAACATTCTAGAACCCGATTTTAGAATCTTAAGCCCGGTTTCCACCGCGAGCGGAGCGGGCCCATATGGACTCCGTTTAACTCATACTTACTTGTATTTCCATCAACAAATAGTCGAGCGAGAGAGGAAAGGACTGAGCTAGCAGAAGTGTTGAAATGAACTCGCTCATACTCTTTGCATATTATCAAACTCTTTGGAGGATATATAAACCTATTTCGTTTAAAAGGAGTCAGTTCCGCTTACCATTTCTCGCTCATTACCCTTTTGCGGTGGAAACCGGGCTTTACGGTTATCAGTGGTCCTTAGCAAGCAATATGTGTGGTTGGTTGCAGGGCCAGGGCCGCGGTAGCATTCGGTGGCGCGGGGTAAGGCCCCGGATGGCCCGCCCGCGCCCTAGTGACGTCACTAACGGGGCTTGTCTGTTGCAGCCGCGGCGGTGCTAGCCAGCACGCAAGCCGTCGTCAACGCTTTCCCCACGCCGCCCAAATGAGTCGCCGGCTAGAGCGACCAGCGGCACTCTCCTGCAAGACGCGACGGAACAAGTCGCGCGACCCGCACATTACAGACTCACCTGTGCGACTAGCCATAAAGAAACACTGTGATCTCGCGTAACCCACGCCGTGTATGTGTTGTGCGCTTTGAATGTTAGATGTGAACGGATAGTTACCCCGTAGCAAGTGTTGTGTTGAACTCCCTGTGAACGTTATGTGGAGCGCGTGGACCTGCGCCCTGCCTACCCCCTTTAGTAGCACAAACTAGCTGTAAATATTAGTGTATGTGTAAATTACCCTTTTTTGTTAGCTTCGTGTAAGAATTAATGTAAAATACATCGAAATATCCGATTCTATCTGGGCGTTGAGCCCGCGAGTCTAAATTATTCGAATCCACCATCGATCAAGTAAATAGATCGATGGAATCAGTCCTGTAAAATCTTTATTTATAACTGCATTCCACGAACGAGCGTATTTAGTTTTTAAACGTATGTATAACTAGGTGTAATATAGATTAAGTTCAAATGCGTCGATGTGATCATAAAAATGGTTCGTAGAGTGCACAAATCGTACTTTTGTCTCGGTATATTGTGAAGATATGACTTTATTGTATGTATTAAATTAATGTAGGGCATCCCATAGTTCGTCGAGTGTGGGCACCGCTGTGTATGTATGAACGTCTGGCTTCCTATATCGATACCTATTAGTAAGTCATAGTCGGGAACTGTCTGTTCTTAGAGCACTCTCTAAGCTTCACTGTTCACTCTTTTCTTTTCACTAATGGATAAGAACAGCAACATTTTCAATGCTGTTTTAGTTTGGCTTCAGAGATTGCTGTACAGAATATAGACATCACTCCAAATACTACAAGTGATTTAATTATAGACTTTCCTACACTTTCTCTACTGCACAATAGAATATACCTAAGGACTGCATCATTTTAACATATTTCATTTTACAAGTATGCATTTATAAAATCCTATTAGCGTGCTAAAGTAGTCTATTATTTTTTAAGGGTCGTCTTCCAACGGGTTGATTTTAAATGTCCTATTTCCTGTAAGTGTAGGTTGTCCTTTACAGCCAAAACTATGTTAGTATAATTATTTTAATTCAATTCGTGTTGTTTGTTTGAGAATTGAAAACGTCATTCAATGTTGAAATTAATATTAATTGTAAAATATCTGTTTTGTTTTGCAAGAAGGCAATATTGGTACCTATGTGCACCTTTTTCTTCAGAATATGGTATAAACATTGTATTTATGGGGGTTGTTACTCTGTATACCGTCTACCAGTGATTTTAAGATATGTTGTCCTCCAAATATCTACTTAGAAAAATTATTGTGTATCCAACAGATATTGTGTACTGCTTGAGATTACGAAACAAAATAGTAGTTTTTTTATTGTTAAATGATTTGAATTATCAGAAGTTCATGAAAGAACTAGTGAGAGGTATGTATGAGTCGGTAGTGGGAATGATCTCACCGCACTCAATTGCAGATTTTCCACTAAAAACTTAAATAATGCTTGGTACTCGTTTGAAGGCTATTTGAGCGAATCTTTCTTCCAAGGGTAGCTGTGGTATCTAAGATGCCACTAGCAAAGCCCAACACTAATAACTTATTTTTAAATAATGCTCAAGAATAGATCACTTTTCAAATAAAAACTGTTAAAATCTATGCACTTGAGTATTGAGGGCCCATTCTACTACAATATTGCGATAACGCAACTGAAAGATCGTTTTTTATTTGATTTCGTATTCGCTATTAGTTATACTTGTTGAAGGAAAAAGGGGAAGGGAGGCAAAGAATAAGTTACATGAGCCAGATAAATAAAAAGGTCGCTGTCATGTCGTATAAGGAAGTCAAGGAGGCCGCATTCGAAATACTTAATTGGAGAAAACTACATCAAAACCGCGACAAGAGCTAAGCTCTTAAATTTAAGAAGAGATTTTTTACACTGTTTTGGTCTTATAAAAATATGACAAAAGATAAACAGTACTTAAACTATTGCCATCTCTTACTACTGAGTAATGACAAACAGTGATAGGAATAAATTAAAGCAATGAATAAATTTAAATTGCGTTTATACGTATTGCTGTTTATCTCAATAGAAGATTAAGAAAGCGCCTGGGTTTGTTTGGGATTATCGTTCAAAAATAGCGCCTGAAAACAGATAAAAAGCTTCATTTCAGTTGTTTTTATTGCAATAGATTTGTTAGTAGAATTGCCCCTCTGAGTGTTAAACTATGTTGTTAATTGCGACCTTTAAAAAGCTTTACGTATTGTCTTCTATTTTACCAGAACCAATTGTCTGTCAGTAGCAATAAAGCAGGTAATTTTACTTAATTAGAAACAATTTATCTTAGTGGAAAAGGTTCTCTGTTGTACGCATAGACTGATCGTTCGATTGACTCTTCATTCGATTATATACGCTTATAAGCTGGTTTCACCGAGCTGATGTTAGCTTTTGGCCGTTGCAAACAGCTATAGAAATTAATAACGAAATGAGACTACAAAATGCAAACGATGTTCTATAAGTCTTGCACTAATGTTTCTTGAATGATAGCGTAAAATCGAGCAGAAAGCCAAACTTTAATCAATTCAAACGTGTATTCATCGTTGCTTAGGTTTAAAATACCAAAATATTATCAATATTTCAACAGAAAAAAAGGCGTTTGTCCAGTTTGTAATGATGTTAAAAATCAGAATAAACCTACCTTACAAACGTTCTGTGAACGTCCTATGAATCGCAATAAAATGTGGTTGGCTTTGGCGCAAGGCATACCAACTCGTTCACCCGTTGAAGATAAAATGAGTAGGTAGTAGCTTGTCGACAAATCTTATCGTTATCGTTGTATGTCCTGCAATTCAATATTTTATATACTGATTGCTAAAATCTTCACAAGCTTTGTTCAATCAGGAAATTAGAATGATTTTACGTTCGACTTCCTACAAACACTGATCTTCACCTACAAAGTACCTCGCCACAGCGGGCTTGGTTTAAACGCATTGGTTTGGCTTTCGCTAAAAAGGAATATCCATTAGTATGCAGATATTTTAGGGATACCTATGTTTATCCTTGTGATGCCAACTGGTCAATTAGCCGCAAAGTGAAACCAGCATTAGTTCATTTGGCGTACCAGTGCAGACTTGGTACGTTCGTATTAAATATACGAATTTGTGTATTTTTTTTATGTAACAAAGCCAAGTTTGATTTGTCTTAGAAAATAATTCGAGACGTTGAAAAAAGGAATAAAGATGATTATTTCTTAAAATGTGTTTTATTTTATCTTATAGTACAGTAAATACATGCTTAAAGTTGGGGAACACAAGGAGTCATATTTCTATGATGAGATCTGCCCGTGTCAATCTTTAAGACCGGTTACACACTGCAACTTATTCTTTTTTTAAATTATGAGCAATCATTTTATTTCACTTGCTACGATCCTGACATTCCTCTTTCGTTTCATTCACTCGCATAACATTCTTCATACATGCTTGTCAGTTTAGGGTACTACTGGGATGTAGCAAGTAGAAATCCGTGATATCTGCCTACCCCTATGGGAATGAGGCGTGATTTTATGAATGTATGTATTTTACTTATGAAAAAACAGATCTTTGTGGTTTACCCTTTTGATCGGTAACAAAAATTCTGAATAGTTTTTTTCTCTTCTAGCAACTTTTAAAAACTTTCGAGTGACATCTTCCTACATAAATATGTAAAGTAGGTAATTATCATCTTTGATCGTCATTAGACACAAAAGCGTATTCGCAAAGTTGCAGTGCATAACCTCTCTCACACAATCCATTTCTTTCAAATAAAACATTCAAAAACTCTCCAGCGTTGATCAAATATAAACGAACTTATTTAAGGCTTAGTTTCTAAAATAATGGTAATCAATAGTTACAAAATTTGTACGTGCTTTTAAAATACAGTGCATGGTAACCGGCATCATTTGTACAACAATAAAATTAGATTTAGATTCGTCATCATAGTATATACTATGGAAGAGCGAGACTCTCTAACACAGGTAACCCATACTTAAAAGAGAGTCTCAAACCCATGAAATGTATAGGTAGCGGAACATAACTTTAGCGCTGACCGTCATTGCGCAGAAGTCAAAAATAAGGTACCTGAGGGGGGCTAGCGGAATGAAGGGCGGGCGTGCGTAGCGCTGATTGGCTCTCCAGTCGCACGCCACTCTCGCACACATCCAAACATCCAGTGTGCGCGACATGCGCACACTACGACGCATGCGCAGCTATCCCCTCCGCGTATCGCTCAGCGCTGAAGTTATGTGCCGCTAGTTATACCATAGATTAAGTTTACTGAAATAAATTATTTGTATTTGATTCAAAAACATACAAGGCGACCCACAGATATGCCACATGGAGGGAAAGTACCTTGAATATAGAACATTTTACTGAAAGCAATTATTATTCAAATGCTGAAAATAATAAAAAAATCTATGTTTAAATTTAAATAATGTCTTCTTTCAGTAAAATGAAATCTACAATATTCTTCAAAGGTACTTTCCCTCCAACTGGCATATCCGTGGGACGCCTGTACTATATCAACTTTTTGAGTTCTTGCGTTTCAATCGGTAAGTCAGTTCAAAAATAATATTGGTTGTACAGAAGATGCCAATAAAGTAAAAAAAACTAAAATTAAATTACCTACAAAATTAAAATAAATAGAAAAAACAATACTGATGTAAAATGAGTAAAAAGGTACATAATTGATACGACAGTTCAATCGCCCCCAGCAGGTATAAGATTCTTTGGTACACTTTACAAAATAATACAAAGTTAGAAAAACCGGTTAAACATTCCCGATAAAACTGACAAAGATTTCTTACAAACCCCAAAAGTTAAATTAAGCTAGCTTGGATTCGAAATCAGTGTCCCTTCAATATCTGGATTCGTCTCGTGATTTGAATCCCATCTAAGACATACCTTCTATCTTTTAGGATGTAAAATTATGTTACAAAAATCTCGGTGAATTTTCACTAAGTATACATATTATACCAAAAAAATTATAATCTATCAATAGTGTTTAGAATCCTAATAATAAAAGTTGAATCTCTTTAAGTACAAATTTACATAAAATATTGTCAATAATTTACAAATTCATTTAGTAATGTTTTCACAACCAATATGTTATATGCTTATGCTGTAATTAGAATTTAGATTCACGTTTATTTAAAAATAACTAAAGGAAGAGACGGAAGTTTAACCAAATCATTACTTATAAAAAAAGAATAACCAGTAGGCCTAAAATAAGCTCTGCCTGGATTTGTCTCTGGCTCTGGTTTTGAGTCTGTGTGAGTGTATTATACTGTGTGTGTGACGTTTCTAATTAGGATTTATTTTGACAGAACTCAAAACCAGGGCCAGAGACAGAGCCAGACAGAGCTTGAGGTAGGCCTACTGATCTTTAAATTTACAGACAAGGAAACATGTAGACAAGGAAAAAGGCAAGTATTAGGTTATTAAATTTGAGATGAGATCAATAGAAATCTAGAGAAGTATAACTTATCTTTATAAATAAAAACTAAACATTATTTTGTTGTATTGCATTTATCATTGGTTGGCCTGGCAAGATTGAAGATTAGGAGATATTTAGATTAAATGCAAGGATGTGGTTATTGTCCTTCTTCTTATCGTGTCACTGATTCTTTCGAACCAAGTGTGGTGAAAGGATTTTAAGTGCGCCGCTAAGAGGCTCCTTCCGTGCACTTGACACATATTTTCGAACTATTTATTGTACTACAGTAATAAATTAATATCTTTGAACCGCATTTTTAAGCTATCAGTTCGTATTATTTATGATGTATGTTTAAAATACATGAACTACAAATAAAAGTGCTGTTAATTTTGGCCCAGAGATCAAAACCGAGGAAATCGTATATAAAAAAATCTTAGCACTTCGAAAATGCCGATAGATCTATGTCAAAACTTGAACAGATAATGACGAAGTTTGACCGAGTTTTGACGAAGTCTGCCGATCTTTACCGATGAAGTTTTCGGTTGTCAGTTGTCATTCATTGGTTTATTCCCACTTTAAAAAGTCTCAAGCACGCCAAGTTTCCACTTCAATAACTTAGTTTTTGTAGAAGATTATTTTTAAGTCAGCTGGCAACTTTTGCCATGATTCTATTATAAATATTATTATATAAGTTACCCTTCGGGTAGTACAGTCAGCAGTCAGCGAAAACAATAATTTACACATTCTTACATAAACACACTCATGTTCTTGTCAAATTAAAAATATTATGCGAACATTGAAATAAATATTCTCTTGCGAAGAATTGTTAGTACACACCCTATTCCTTGCGCACATCTAGATCGCCTGCGATGGCGATCACGGGTGCAATTCCAGCAAAACAAATCACTCAAGCGATCGCGTAAACGATGTAAGTTGTCAATTTTTGTTTGAATTTGTAAATGGAACGTTGATTTATCATCAATCGAGCCGTGTTGCTGGAATCGACGCCCAGTATATCGCTGTCAAATATCGCACTGTTAAAGTTCGCGGCAGTGTGTACGGATGTATACAAAACCCTATGCTGAAACTGATCGCCGCCATCGCTATCGCAGTTCACCCAGATGTGCTCCTTTCGTGCACTTGACATTATATTTTCGAACTTTTTACTGTCCTAACAGTAATAAATATCTAATGCCTAACAGCCTAACAACATTTAGAGGAGATGATTGCGTCGTCAGTTGCAACGTTTGTACTATCTAAGTCTGGTTGAGCTAGTAGAAAGGTAACCGCTCAACATTAGTTGGAACAACGGCTCGTTACTTGACATAAGAAAATGTGGTTTCAAATATCGTCCGGGCGCAGTTAGGGGCACATTTCACATGAAAAAAAATTAAAACTTAAATATCGTCCGGCCGCAACTGCCGTTCCCCTTCATTAATAAATATCTGCATAGCTTTATACAAAAGGTACAAACCTAGCATCCTACGGTCTTTGAGCGGCCAGGACGCAGCTACACCGTAATATGTGCCGCTTTTCAAGTTCTTTAAAGTTGATAATCCTATGACATCGATCATAGCCGCTTCATATGTGTATGCTTCCGCTGGGATAATGTTTTGGTATATGTGGAGACAGACCACTCCTACTTTGCTCTGCCATATGTCTAAGATGTGTTGTATTTTCTTATCGTTGGACGTGGTGAAACCGCGTTTCCATAGTGTTAGAGCTTGGTATAGATGCGCGTAGGGTCTCGATCGTTTGCCTGAAAAAAAAATATTTAAACACTTCAATAACAAATATTCATTTTTTAATACAACGAGCTGATGAAACGAGCATATGGCCTAACTAATGATAAGTGGTTACCAGCATTTCTTAGTAAGTCACGGAAGTCAGGAAAGTGCCCTACGATGCACTGCCCTGCGTCCATCAACTTGAGGGATACAGATGTTCAGTCTACGTGCCAGTAATTTCACCGGCACCCACATCCTTCAAACCGAAACACGTCAATGCTACTGCACGGCAGAAATAGGCATGGTTGTAGTACCTATGAAACTTAGAATATAGTTTGGAACCTGGATGGCATGTAAGCTAAATTCTTTGCCACAAAATCAATATGAACAGGGTAGAAAAAGCCTTAAAGAGCCCAGAAAGGAAGACGCTTTAATGAACAGAGACGGCCGATATACTTATCTAACTAATATTAACAAAAAGAAAGATTGGTATTTTTATATACAACTAATTAACTCAAAAACTACTGGAACGATTTCAAAAAACTTCATCATTCATTACAATTGTTACGAGCGGGGGGTCTATTGAACAATGAAAGTCGATTTTTACTAAACGAACACTTTTATTATCACTTAAAGCCAACACTTTATTAAAACACACTAAAACACAGCACACAATAAAACACAATACAAGACAAGACACTAATTCACTCTTCGCACTCGAAACGTTCACTTCTATAGCTTAATAAAAACTGTCCCACGATTTTTTTTTTTTTTTTTTTTTCGAATGGACAAAATGCTGGTGATCGTCTGGCGATTCTTACAGCGCTACCGGACAATGGTGAGCGCAGAGGGCGCTCAACCGGTAAAATTAGGTTGGGGCAACAAACTCAAGGGCACCGCTATGGTACGACCTCGGCTTGGGCTGTTGCCAGGGGGGGGGTTTAAATCTAGATTAGGCCCGTAGAGGGCGGGCACTGAGGGACGTCTTCGACCCCGCCGGCGGGGTCGGTGAATCTGTGCAGTGTTTCTGTCCGAACTGGATGACTCGATCGCCTCCGCATTAGCGGCGGTGATAACGTCATCGGGATCACCGAGGATATGCCTCGGTCTACGGAGGGATTGGTCGACGGGTGGTTCGCTTGGATAATCGGGGATGGTAGAGACAAGGGGGTTCGGATGGTGGGGGGCTGAATCGTAGTAGCGTCGAGAGGCGCGCTTTATGAATTCGGTAATCGACTCGAGGCCTATGTCGCGATGGAGATCGATGGTGCGCACATACCAAGGCGCACCTGTGGCTCTGCGCAAGAATTTGTTTTGAACAGTCTGAAAGGCCTTAAGGGTCTGAGGGCGGTGGGCGAATACTACTGAGGAGTAAGTCAGGACGGGGCGGATACAAGTTTTGTAAAGTGTCACCTTATTTCTAAGGGACATTTTACTCTTTGCGCAGATAAGGCTATGGAGTCTACCAAGCATGAACTTGGCGCGGTTACTGACTATTCTGGTATGTTGGCAGAAGCTCAGGCGACGATCAAGATGCACTCCGAGATAGCGAGCTGAACTAGCCCAGGGGATGGGTTTGTCGAAGAGGATTATGGGGCGGGGCTTGGGGAACCCATTCGAAAAAAGCACTGCTGTACTCTTTGAAGGGTTAACCTCAATGCGCCACTTCCGGAACCAAGTGCCTAGGGCGTTGAGCGCGGCTTGCAACCTTATACAGATCCGATTGGGATTCCGATCCGATGTGTACAAGGCTGTGTCGTCCGCAAATAGGGCAATTTCCACCTGATGGGTGTGAGGAATGTCGCTGGTATACAGCGTGAACAGGAGGGGGGAGAGAGTGGAGCCTTGAGGAACTCCAGCTCGGACGGGTCTGGGGGCAGAAAGAGTGCCCTCTATGCGGTAGCGGAAGCTCCGATTAAAGAGAAAGTCTCGTAAGATGAGCACGAGCCTGACTGGCAAACCAAATTGGTAAAGCTTGTATAACAAGCCGTTGTGCCAGACCTTATCGAAAGCCTTCGCTACGTCGAGGAAGACGGCACCAGTGTCTGCAGGCCAGGTATGGTGCCGTCGAGAGAGCACGTGTTCCGTGATGCGGAGCACTTGCTGGGGACAAGAGTGTCTCGCACGAAAACCAAACTGCTCGTCAGGGAGGAGTTGGAGCTCGTTGACATAGGACCAGAGACGATTCAGGAGAAGTCGTTCATAAATTTTCCCAATGGAACTGAGAAGACTGATAGGACGGTAGCTAGAAGGCTCGGATGCCTTTTTGCCTGGTTTAGGGATGCCGATGACGGTGGCTTCCTTCCAGGAATCGGGGAAGGTGCAAGTCGCCATAGCTGCATTGAAGATGCTTACTAGGAGATAAACGAGGGCAAGGGGGAAACGCTTTAGCACCTTGTTGCTGATACCGTCAGCTCCAGGAGCTTTGCGAGGATGGAGGTTCTTAATTATCGCCTGAACTTCAGAAGCCCTAATGAGAGGTAAGGGAGGGTCGGGGGGCGGCAGAGAGGAGAGGCGTTCGACTTCGTCGTTCACCATAGCGAGGTGGATAGGATCGACGGGTTCGAGACTCGGGGAGCATTGCGATTCAAGGCTTTCCGCTAGGCAGTCGGCCTTTTCATCGTCGTCAAACGCCAGTGATTTGTCAGGTCGGGAGAGGGGAGGCATGACTGAGATGGTATCTGCTTTCATTGATCGGGCCAATGTCCAGTATGCCTGGTGCGTTGGCTCGATCCCTGAGAGCAGATTGTCCCATTCATCGTTAGCATGTTCGCGGATGCGTCTCTGAACTTCGGAGCGCAGAGAGCGTAGTCGGTCACGGTTGTCTACAGAGGGCCAGGAGCTGTAATGTCGGGTCGCAGCGTTCTTCTCCGTGATCAACCGTCTCACATCATCTGGCAGGGCCGAGCGACGGTATGACGACGCTGGCACCTGTTTCGATGCGCCTTTGACGGCTGAGGTGACATGGTTGGTCAGGGAGTCGATCGCAATGGTAATGTCGTCGGGGGACTTAATGTCGTCAGGGATCCTGTCCAAGTCGGGTGAATGGATAGACTCGAGGGCTTTCCCGAGCTTAAACCATTGTACCACGGTCTTGGTGAGGGGAGTCGGGTCAGTCGGGGGGCCTAAGTGCATGAGCACGGGGCGGTGGTCAGAGTCGAGTTCGTCGAGCGTTTCTATTGAGCGCAACCGCAGGGTTACGTTCTTTAGCAACGCCATATCAAGTATGTCGGGTCTTTGTTGGACTACATAAGGATAATGGGTCGGGGTCAAGGGAGGGATGACGTCAAAGTTAAGATCGTCGGCAAGGGCCTCGAGATGTTTGCCGTTTTGGGTAGTTTTAACGCAATTCCAAAGTTGGTTAGAGCAATTGAAGTCACCCGCCAGAATGACGGAGCTTCCTAGGTTAAAGAGGGACTCTAGATCTTTTTTGAGTGGTAACTTAGTCGGAGGAAGATAGCAAGAAGCAATGGTGATAGATTGATGACCGGTCATCGCTAGTCTACAAACGGAGGCTTCTATGTTTTGCAACGGAGGACAGTCGATCGGAATGCAGTGCAAGGACCTCCTGTAATAGATGACAGTGCCACCTTTAGTTTGGTCGGTTCTGTCATCTCGTACCATCTGGTAGTTAGCAATCCTGGGATTGCGATGGTGCGGTTTCAGGAAGGTCTCTTGCACAAGCAATATATCGACTTGGTGTTTAATTAAAAAGTCCTGGACTAAAGCACGTTGCTTTTTGAGATCGTCAGCGTTGAAAAACGCTAACGTGACGGAGCGGGGTTTTAACCTTTCCTTTTGTGCAAACATCTTGGTTTGTTAAAAGGAGAGGTTATTGACTGTCCCACGATCCGAGCGATTCTCTATTTATAGCTCGTCTCATTATTCGAGCATGTTCGTCGAACCCTCTAGAAACACCCGGAACTTGATTCTCAATTGTTTACGTAATGTAGTTCCGCCATTTGTCAATAGATGGCGCTCTCTGCCACCCAACTCGTGAGTAGTTCCTCCTCTCGGTAACAGATGGCGCTAGGCGTTAGGCTACTGCGCAACACAATGCTAAAATAACTCTGAGTAACATAAAGCTATACTAGGGACCCATCCCGGCTTCTCACGGGTGTATTTTAGAACAAGGAAGCGAAAAACGTGAAGTTAGACTTGGAATTTTTCCACCCGTGCGAAGCTAGGGGCGGGTCGCTAGTATTAAATATTTTGTTAAACTTACCCTTGCCAACATAGAAAATAGAATTCACAAATGTCACCCAAGACTCCATTTTGGTCAGACCTCCTTGCTTCGCCGGTAGATTGTCCGTCATTCTAGGGTCCAGTAGTAAATATGTAAAAGAAGTCTTTGACTTCCCTTCCCGCCATTTTTTGTTTGGATCGGTGAAGTTGGCGCGAACTTTCTTGTCTAGCTCTATGTAATTGGCTAGATCGTCCATCCAAGCATCTGAGCGTAGAGACTTTTTCAGTTCTAAACTGTATGCTGTAATTAAAAAATAAACTCGTAATTAAAAAAATCAGGAAGATTTTTATAATAAGTATTTTTATTTATTATTTTTTATAGTGTTTAAAAATCTTTGTGATTTTTATAATGATTCAAAAGACGCGTCGCGGGTTCAAATCCCTGACTGAACTGACTTCATGGTCGACCATTCAGATAAAAAAAGAATTCACTAAATCGGTTCATAAATGACGGAGGTATGCAGTAACAAACATTAAAACAAAACGGCTAGACCGATTTTGATGAAATTTCTATAGGACGACTCTAAAACCATCGAAAAAAAAAACAAATCGGCTCATAAATGACGAAGTTATGCTTTAACAAACATTTAAAAAAATCAACCGAATTGAGAACCTCTTTTTATTTAAAGCCAGGCGTCTAATCAATCTTTGGAAATAAATTTGCAAACAGTTCAACAGTTAAAAGTTAGCGGTAGAAGTTTCTTACCCCTATCTATAAGTTGGAAGACAGGCTTACTGGGGATTTTTAATAATTTGACTACCATTGCAAGTGAAATTTTGCTAAAAATGTCTATAACTACAAAATAAAAACTTAAATAAATTTGTAAATAAAAATGCGTCAGATTAACCCATCGAAAAATACGTCGAAATTGACCATAGCTAGCAAAAAATGACAAAAACATCTATAAAAAGGTTTACTTTAAAAACAAAAGAGTTCGCGCAGCAAAGAGTTTCATCCTTTGCCTGTAACTCCTTCAACTCACTTGCATGCAACATGGTCTAAGCTTGCAACGTATCATTTTATTACTCAGTTAACGGAAAAAAGACAATTAATTACTTGGGGGGGTACTGGGGCCTAATTCTCGGGCCGATCTCGATCATTTTGTAATTTTATCTTATTGCTTGTTTTCGAAGAGAGAATGGCAGATTTCCTTGAGTAATTCATCAACGACCTCATCGTAGAAGCCTCGACAGCTACGATATACGGAAAACGTAGAAATAGTGCGGGGTTGTGCAATGCCAATGTGTATTTAAGGGACATTGAAAATCCCGGTCAGCCCGAGAATTAGGCCCCTGATTAAACTCAAGCACAATACTCGAGATTGAAAAAAAAATTGCTGGAACTTCTAAAGACCTCTAAATAACTAGTAAGTGTGAGACAAGTATCATACCTTTCTCATGTTTTTCCACCACCGGTGCATTTTTCTTCAGAGCCTGCAGTTTCTTCAGGTACAATGTTCTTGTGCTATCCTGAATAGGCCCCGGACTGAAGCCGAGTTTCACTAGTTCAGCTCGAAGGGTGTTGTCATCGTATTTCACAGAGGTGGGGAGGGAGGAAGCGATGGATAGAACTGTTTGGTCTGGGCTACCATCGCTCGCGTCGTCTACTGGCAATCTGGAATGGTGTTGGTATCTCTTATGTGAAAAGGATGTATTTGTGTGCATTATACTTCTCTCTTATCGTATCACAATTAATTCTAACCAATGTGATGAAAGGATTTTAGGTGCGCTATAGGAAGATGGATAGAGTGCCCTTTTTAGAGGCTCCTTTCGTGAATTTAACATTGACACAAGTTTTCAAACTTTTTAGTTTCTACATACACATACAGCGAGTTCTTGAGTATTTCGGGCATATAGCCATGAAACAGGGTGACAACCTGGAAAAACTTGACATCACTGGCAAAATTTAAGGACGAGCCCACGAGGCCGAAGCCCGATACGTTGGTCCGTTCCACTCCACTCTCAATGTCAAGGTCCATGAAACCATTCAGCTTGCCGGTAACAGATCCAGGTGGCGAAATATTGTCAAGGATAAATTGATCTATGATGGGAGTCACGACCCTCAGCAGTGAGGAACACGACGCGAGGAGGAGTTTCTACATAATTCCGGCCTGTTTCCTCACGATGTTTTCCTTCATTGGTGCACGACCGGATTTGAACCAACGACTTTTGGATCCAGGCTGCTACCACTAGACCACCCAATTTTTATAACGCTAACCCCACGCTTTTTGTACAATAATATAAATTTTCAATTGATTATTACAGTTTTATTTTTAACTTTTTAGTTCAATTAGTTATAAAAGCGTGTTTTTTTAGTTTTTTAAACTATAATTTTTATTATATTAACTTACATAACAGGCGAGACGAGTAACCTCTTCTCAATAAGCACGACCTCTTCCTCCTCATCGTGGTATTTGTACTCTTCGTGCACGTTAGCGATGACGATGCTACCGCCGGAGTAGTTGGAACTGACGCCGCTGCTGGCAGACGAGCGACGGGTGTTGAGGCCTTTGTCGGATAGCCATTCGTTTGTTCTGGGAAAATAAATATAAAATCAAATACACAATGAAATCAGATTGGTAATAAATAAATAATCTATACTCATATTATAAAGCTGAAGAGTTTGGTTGAACGCGCTAATGTCGGGAACTACTGGTCCGAATATAAAAAAATATTTTTGTGTTGGATAGTCCATTTATCGAGGAAGTCGGGGCTATATAACATCACGCTACGACTAATAGGAACAGCATCAATGCAAAATAATACAAAATCTATGTCTATCCTTTTCTAACACGTGGAAACTTTTCTATGTCCATCTTTTTCTAACACAAGGATATTTCTACAAATTCTACATTTTGCCAAAGTGTTCTAAATATCTGTGCAAATAAATATAAGTAGATATTCAATAAGTAATAATTTAAGTTTAAAAAACTTGAGAAACCGACTTCATTGTCAAACGGCTAAACCGATTTTAATCAAATTTGTTTGGGACAATCTGGACGTAAGAATAACCTTCCAAATAAAAAAATAATTTTCTAAATCGGTTCATAAATGACGGAGGCATGCAGTTACAAACATTAAAAAAATTATTAAAAAAAAAATGGCAACACCGATTTTACTAAAATTAAAATGGGACAAATGTGGAAGCAGTACCTTTCAGATAAAAAAATAATTTTTCAAATCGGCTCACAAATGACGAAGTTATGCGGTAACAAACATTAAAAAAAAACATACAACCGAATTGAGAACCTCCTCTTTTTTGATTGGAAGGCGGTTAAAAAGAAATGTAAAAACAACAGGCCTTTGCATCTATTGTGGATAATTTATATACTCGTAGCGTAAGGGGCAACTGGTGTTTAATTATGTCTCTACTTACGGGACGCTATAGTGCCTGGGACAAGATTTTAGATGGAATAGGCTTGCCCAGCACCTATACCATCCTTACAGCTTAGTCGGCATAATCCAAAGGAAAGACATGGTCAATATGTGCAGAGCTAAGCCGTGGGTTTCCTCCAGATGTTTTCCTTTACCGTTTGAGAGCACTAGCATTGTATAAATTTTCCGAATGGAAAAATTCATAGGTGATATGACTGGAATCGAACCCACGACCTTACGATCGGAAGGCGGAATTACTACCCCTAGGCCACCAGTGCACTAAAAAAACCACTAAATAAAGGTACTTACCTAATTATATGGATGAAACGGGTATTTATCGCGATTACCTTTATTACTTCGTTTTGACGTTTCGACCGTGTTACAACAGCTGCGGTAAATACCCGTTTTTTCCATATGTTTTTTCGTTCTTTTTATGCATAACGATCGCGTTAATTTAAAAAGTTCCATAAAGGTACCTGTTCTGCACCACAGCCATAGCCTTATCCAAAGACCCATCGCTTGTAATCAGACTCTCAGTCGTCCTATTCCTGAACTCATCCTCTTGGTTCCTCTTCTTAAACTCCTCAATTAACTGTCCGTTAACTTTGTCATAGTTTATCTTAAGCTTGTTAAACTCATCTGTTAGTTCTGACCGATCGCTGGAGATCAAGCTTTCATTCTCAAAATATTTGCTGCGTAGAGTACATTTTGTGTTGTAGTTTCTATGCGTAATGAGTTTTGGGGAGCCTGGGAGGGAGAAATTTTCGTACACGCTCTTTCTTTTTGAGTTATCGCAAGTACAATTCGTGGCTTCTAAACGCTGGATTCCGCTTATTTCGCTTCGCTTAGACAGGCAGGTTTTAAAGCTGTCTGTGGTCAGATCTAAAGTGATACTTTTGTCCCAAGGTACAGATTCGTGGTCTAGGAGGTAGGTTTCAGCTAGAATTGTCGGGTACAGTTTGTTGACGATTAAACTGTTGTTTTCGCACCAGCTGCGAATGATCTCGGACTTTCGGTACGTTGTGTTAGTTTTCGCTTCTTCGTCTACGAGCTCATATTCCGCGACCACGTCGTCTGTCGTCACTAGGATTTTGTCTGGAATAGTTGAGAAAAGGATATGAGTAGAGAGGTTAAGAGGTCTATTGGTAGCGGGGCCCCGCCTTCCGATCCAAGGTCGTGGGTTCAAATTCAGTCGTGTACCAACGAGTTTTTCTATCGAAAAATGTATGTGCACTATGCCAGTACTCTCAAAAAGTTAAAGGAAAACGTAGATAGAATATTCTTTATTGCACAAATTAAAAGTACTGTACACAGGCGAACTTAATGCTAGATAGCATTATCTACCAGCTAACCTTTGGGTAATAAGATATGTTGGGTAATGCAAATTATAAGACGAGGGCTTATGTAGATATCTATTAAAAAAAAAAAACACACAGTTAAGTGCAGGAAAACGGGTTTAAAACAGATATCGGGAGTCAAAACTCACAAATCATGGTAAATATCGAATCCGCACCTCTTGCTTGTAGTAAGACCCCAGGCTACAGGCCATTCATTTCGGTCACTTTTATCATAATCCTTTCACCACACTTGGTTCTAAAGAATCAGTGACTCGATAAGAAGACTTCTATTATGGCTTTTGACTATGACACAGTGGGTGGCTGACTCAGTCATAAAATATGCTCAAGAATCTCAAGTACCCACCCAAATCTAATGTATAAGCGCATTCCACATCTGTATCATTTGACTCCGTGCGGTCCAAATAGTCACAGATCGACCATTGCTGTTCGCGAGTCGCGTAGTCACGCGCTGATAGTCCGTCGAAGTCACATAGAGTGACGTCACCGCCGCAGGCTAGAAGTAACTTGATGTTGTCCACACGACCCCATATGGCTGCTATGTGGACCGGAGTCACTCCATCGTCGTTACTAGAAAGAGATTTTTATGATTATTTTACTTCATACTTATCTTGTTGCAAAATATTGCTCATGCATGACCTTAATAAAATTTTTGAAATAATAATAATGAAATAATTTATACCAATACTTTTTTTTAAGTGTACTATACTCACATAATATACTTATACCTACATAGGATCTATAGTAGGATATTAATTATGCGAAAGCATATTATGCTTAGATAATATATTTTTTTTTATTTGCGATTCAATCGGGCCGCGCCTTACTTGATCATTAAACCGGGAAAATTGGGATAAATCTTAAAATAAATATATGTAGTTCGTAACTCGGGTTGCCATTAAGGTTACTTTTTAACCGACTTCAAATAAAAAAGGAGAAGGTTTTCAATTCGGTTGTATTTTTTTTGTTGTTTAATATTTGTTACTTATGCATAATTTCGTCATTTAGGAGCCGATTTGAAAAAAACTTTTTTTTCTGAAAGGTACTTTCAGATTGGTCCTATAGAAATTCAATCTAAATCGGTTAAGCCGTTTGGCCATGAAGTCGGTTTCTAAGTTTTTTAAGCTTTTATTATTATAACCGGGTTGTAAAAATCAATTCTCTAAGTATTGATGCTAAACACGCGAGCGAGGCTGCAAACGTCCGTATGGCAAGGATCATTGTATCTAAGAATATGGAGCAGGGAAAGGCAGGAACAGGTAGAGCGCACGTCCAGGAAGGTTAATGACCTGTATTGTGTAACTGTCTGTTGTGAGATGGGAATCTGATTCAGCTGCGCCACAGGGTTCTCTTTGTTCGAGTGTAATAGATTACGGAACGGACCGTAGCGCCATGCCATTGCCACCTGCGTGCGTAAACAATTTGGAATGCTACTCGAGTTTATTTAATCTAACCCATAGATATTAGATCACAGACCCGAAAGCTAATACAGCTTTCGGATCTGTGAGATCCAATCTATAAAGTACTACCACCATGTCTATTTCTGCATTGCTTTTTTTCGGTTTGAAGGGTTTGCCATTTAACGTACTGGCACGTGAGGCTGAATATCTGTTTGCCTCCTGTTGATGCTGAGTGGCGACCAATTTTTATGTTATCGTTACTTGTTAAAGATCCTTGTATATTACTTGTGTGGCATAAAATAAATATTTTTTGATTCGATTTTGATTTGAAGGACGCAGGGCATCGTAAGGCACGTTCCTGACGTGAGTGACCTACGACGCATTGTTTTGTTATAGGCGATGGTTACCACTTAACATCAGGTGGGCTATATGCTTAATCCATCAGCTAGTTACGTAAAAAAAAAATGCATTAGTGTCTGTCCGCGTATTACATTCAAATCTAATCATTTATTTTGCTCCAATGGTGTATACGAACAATGAAATGAAAAATGAAATGAAAAAAGTTTATTGAAGTTTACGAGTAGGTACTTAGGATGTTATTCACACATTCCCAATTACATAGATGTGATCAAATGTTGAGTATTTATTAGGTAGGTACAGTCGCGGTATGAAAATGTTCGTCACCTTAGAGTCGGTTTTCGCTTGCACCAGTGCCCTGATCATGAACACATTTTAACATAATTTGTGACGTTAACTTATCGGTGTATTCTGGCTATTCAGTTTCAAAAGGTAATGTGCTCGCGATACGTTGAACGAATCAAGTTGAAACTGACGAACATTTTCATACCGCCACTGTACATAAATTAAGTCAAAATAGTTTTTCCACAAACTATTAAAACTAACGTTTTTACCATCAAAATACAGCAGTTGTATTTTTATTCTGAGTGTTGAAAAAAAAAACCCCGTCATTCGGAGCGTGTCCATTTGTTGAATATGTATTACAACAGGAATTCTTTAGCATCGCGTGTTCATCTTGATTTCGTGGTCATGCAATAATAAACCGTAAAATAAGTCAGTAAAAGTCATTTCATCTGACGGCAATCGCAATGCTAAAGACTTCATAATGCTTGTTTTGTTTATTGAATGCAGAATGATGCGAACAGCTGATGCAGGCCGGTTAGGTCAGAATGGCAGGTGATTTGTATACAACTGGAATTTGCGTAATAAGGACAACCAAAACGAGTTGACCAGCTGCTCTTTCTTTCTCGTAGAATCGTTTTGCTAGAAATGTATAGGAGAGCCTAGCTCGACCAAGCTAACCTCACGTCTCGATTACAAAAAATCGACGGTCTGCAAAAATGGATACGCTATGGCTTTAAAAAAAATTAACAAATGTTTGTTAGATTTTACTTCACACATTAAAACATACACAAAAAAGCGATGTGCAAACTTAGCTTGGAGAAGTAATATGTGTAACAGTGGTCTTCTTCAGGTTGATGATGATGAGAATTCAATATACATAAATATTCGATTCGTGGACGATAATAACAAGACAGCAGTTTTAGTTTTTTATATTTTTTCTTCCTCCGTTTATTTATTTGTAGCTTGATTTAGTCAAGGCAAAGTTTCGATTTCGAGGTTACGGGTTCAGGAATTATTCAAAACTAGCTGTGCCCGCGACTTCGTCCGCGTTGAATAGTGACTTTGGCATTTTTAATTTGCAGCGGATGTTTATTCGCACCGTACTTATCGCGCCCAACAATAGTAATAACCCCAGTAAAAGTAGCATATTTATGTCCTTTCTCAGGCACTATCTGCGTACCAAATTTCATTTAATTCGGTTTAGTAGTTTAAGCGTGAAAGTGCGATAGACAGACCGACAAAGTTACTTTCGCATTTATAATATTTTATTAGTAAGGATTTTGAAATATTTAATTTATGAGCTTCCGTTAGACTACGTAACTATAGTGCCCAAAGGCATGATAATATAGCTATAGGAGCTACGGTTAGTCACGATCGATCGAAATCCTTAGCTCCAAATAAGGCACTGTCCGACATTACGGCAACCTTGCCTATTATTGTTAGATATTGAGTCTGTACTCGTATATAGTCTATGCATTGCATGTTATCTGTGGACCCATTATGTTCGTTCTCTTCTTGATTCGCCCGTTCACGAATCTCCCATGTATTGTGTTGTGCTGTCTTATTAAATTAATTAATCGCTCATAATCAATCTAATTCATTGACATTGTATAATATACTGTATCAAGAAATATTTCGCTATTTAAATATAAAGCAGTTAAGAAGTGATTTGGCGTTTTGAATTGGTTCTCGGCATCCGACACGCTATGCGAGGCAGGTCACTTAAGGTCCTATCCTTCTAACAGATTATGGTCCCAGTTTGCGGGTTCATTGGAATATAAACCCAGAAAGGGTGTTTTACTTTGAGCTCCAGGATGTCGCTGGCTAACGAAAATCGTCGGAGCGATTTATTGGATGGCAGCACAAGTTCCAACAACATAACCTACAACAATATTGAGAAATTGCAAGGGATATCAAACTATCTGAACTGGAAGTTTTCTATACGTATGTTACTTACGCTGGATGGTGTATGGAAGTGTGTTGATGGCACTGACAGTGATGCTGCGCGCGATGGTCGTGCGTTGGCGCGTATCTGTTTATCCATACAGCCTAACCTCTATCAGTTTGTCCGTGACGCCAAAACTTCAAAAGAAGCCTGGAAGAAATTGTCTGATACATTCGAGGACAAAGGGCTTTATAGAAAAGTATTGCTCCTCAGACAGCTTCATAAGACCGAGTACAATAAATACCCTAACATGTCAGATTACATTGAGGGCGTCATGAGCCTTGTCGCACAACTATCTGACATAGGAAAAGTCATAGAAGACGGTGAGATAGCGGAGATTTTACTTTCAGGCCTACCAGAACAATTTGATGTGCTCGTGTCAAGTTTGGAAACTGCGAGTTTGACAAATAATCTTACCAGTGAAGTGGTACGCACTCGACTGCTACAAGAGGATCATCGTCGTAACAATAACAACATAGACGGTTCGGCTCACCTAGCCAACAAGAAGAAACCGGATAAGATTACCTGCTCGTACTGTAAGAAGAGTGGTCACATTGCCAAGCGGTGCTTCAAGAAGAAACGGGACGAGAAAGGAGAAAAAGAAGAAGAACACTCATTGTTCGCTTCAGCCTACTCAGCCTGTAGTTCTGATGAGTTCATCGTGGACAGCGGTGCTACGGCTCATATGTGTGTGGACTCTAGGCTTGTTCAGAACGCTAAACAGAAGAAGTGCACTATTTCTGTTGCTAATGGAGAGCATTTAATGAGTGAAAGTCTTGGTAAGGTTCTTCTTAAGTCTAATGTTAGTTTGGAAAATGTTTTGTTTGTTCCCTCACTCTCTAATAATTTAATGTCAGTAAGTGCAATGACTGCTAAAGGTTATGTTGTTACCTTTCATGATAATGTTTGTAAGATTTACAGTGATTGTAAAATCACAGGCAACCAGGTTGTAACCGCTAGGAAAAGTAATGGGCTATTTAAATTTAAAGTGCAAGGTCGGCCCGCCTCCGGAGTAGGTAATTCTCCTTCCCTTCGATCTATGCAGGGAACAGAGAGTGCCAATGCTGCGTCGTGCGTACCTATGAGTGTATGGCACAAGCGTCTCGGTCATCTTAGTCAGAAAGGTATGTCTGTACTTGGTGGTGGGAATCAGTGTGTTGGTGTCGTTTTTCAGCATGAAGACGGCGTGCCAAGCAGCTGTGTCTCGTGTCTGACGGGGAAGATGCATGAGTCGTCGTTTCCCCGGGCAGCTACGAGGCGTGCTGCTAATCCACTGGAACTGATCCACTCTGATGTCTGTGGCCCGATGCAAGTGAGCAGCTGGGGCGGAGCGCGCTACTTGTTGACTTTCACCGATGATAAAACGAGGAAGACGTTTGGCTTCCTCATGAAGAATAAGTCGGAGGTTAGTTCCCATTTTGTTACCTTTAAAAATACGGTAGAAAAACAGACTGGTTTGCAAATTAAAATCTTACGTACTGATAATGGTACTGAATATTGTAATAACAATTTAACCCACTTCTTGAAAAAGGAAGGCATTATTCACGAGGTATCTGTACCTTATTGCCCTCAGCAAAATGGCGTATCAGAGCGCGTCAATCGTACGGTTTTTGAAAAAGCCAGAGCCATGCTGCAGGAATCGTGTCTGGGTAATCGCTTTTGGGGTGAAGCTGTGATGACGGCTATTTACTTAAAAAATAGGTCCCCCACGTCTGCGTTATCTGATAGAATACCTGAATGTGAGTGGACAGGGTCAAATATTGACCTCAGTCATCTGCGCGTTTTTGGATGTGTTGCTTATTCTTTTATACCTTCTCAACGAAGACGTAAGCTTGATGCCAAGGCACAAAAGCTTATTTTTGTAGGCTATAGTGAAACATGCAAGGGGTACCGATTTATCGATCCACTTGATCCTCGGAAGGCTGTCTATTCTAGGACTGTTACCTTCCTTGAGGATAAGTTTATTGGAAAGGAGACCGTGAATGAACGGGGCAAAGAGCATTTTATTTTTCATGACCAGATAAATTTTATTAATAATGATAATAATCAGAATGGTTCTATTGAAAATTTAATTAATAATAATAATGAAAATTTGATGATTGCTAATGATGACAATGTAGACTGTGATATTAATTTTAATAATAGTAATACTGTGAAGTCCATAGATATTTCAAATGGGAATCTCTCAGTTTCAGATGTGGGTAATACACCACCAACGGGTTCACCACTGTCTGATCTGTACCGCACTACTGAAGATGTTTCTGAGGATGTTGACGGTGATGAAGATGATGACCCTTGTGGCGCTGTGTCTTCTCTGCCGGCCTCTTCATCTCGAGGAGGAGAGCCGATCACGTTGGATAGGTCTGACGCGTCTAACTCTCGTCCTGTGCGTAGTACTCGAGGTATTGTACCCATGAAATTAAGGGACTATGATTTGTCATCGTTATTAGCAGCTGCAAGTTCATTAGATGAACCACAAACGCTTTGTGATGCTATAAATTCACCTGAAAAGGATGAATGGTATGAAGCTATGAAGGGTGAGTACAACTCCATGATCAAAAATAATGTATGGGAGTTGGTAGAGCGACCTGAGGGTTTAAATGTAGTCAAAAATAAATGGGTCTTTAAGAAAAAGTTTGATGCCATGGGTCAATTTATTAAATATAAAGCTAGACTAGTTGCCTGTGGTTATAGTCAGAAACAAGGCATTGATTATGCCGATACTTTTTCGCCTGTTGTTAGACATTCGACTCTTAGAATATTATTCAGCATTTCAAATCAGTTGGATCTGAATATGGATCACATAGATGTCACCACAGCTTTTTTAAATGGTGAGTTAGATGAAGTAATCCATATGGAGCAGCCGGCTGGTTTTAAATCTGACGATGCTAATAATAATAAAGTTTGTTTACTGAAAAAGAGCATTTACGGGCTAAAACAAGCAAGTCGCATGTGGAATATTAAAATTCATGATGTTTTATCCAAAAATGGGTTCATGCAGAGTAAATGTGAACCTTGTGTATATTGTAAAAAGACCAAGAATGAATATATAATATTAGCCTTGTATGTTGACGATATTTATGTTTTTCATAATGGGTGTATAGATAATATTCTGTTACTATTAAAAGAACATTTTGAAATTCGTCACTTAGGAATATTGAAAAATTGTTTAGGCATGAATGTTTCAATTAGCAAAGGTGTAACTATTCTTGATCAATCTGATTACATAAGGCGATTATTGTGTAAGTACAATATGACTGAATGTAAACCTGTATCCACCCCGCTACCAGTAAACTGCAAGCTGGATAAGTCAGACAAAGATTGTTTAGATGATAATGTTTATCAGTATAGGCAATTGTTAGGATCACTTATGTACCTATGTGTCTGTACACGTCCAGATATCTCATATGCATGTAGTCAATTAAGTCAATACAGTACATGTTTTGATATGAGTCATTGGCACGCTGCTAAGCGAGTATTACGCTATCTTGCAGGAACCATAACTTATGGTCTTCATTTTGTCAAAAGCAATGATTATAATATTGTTGCGTATGCTGATGCAGATTGGGCCAATGATTTGTCAGACCGCAAATCATATACTGGATTTGTTGTGAAAATTGGTGAAAATGTCATCAATTGGGAGGCTAGAAAGCAACGTTGTACGGCTTTATCTAGCACAGAGGCAGAGTATCTTGCTATTAGTGATGTATGCAAGGACATCTCTTTTGTTAGAAATTTCTTGTCAGAAATTGTTGACAAAAACTTTGATGTAACTGTGTTTAACGACAACCAAAGTGCTCAAAAGCTTTTGCTTGTTAAAGAATACTCCCATAAACGAACTAAGCACATAGATTTGCGGTACCATTATGTAAAAGACTTAATACAGGAAAAACAAATTAATGTTAAATACCTGCCTACAGATCAAATGGTTGCTGATGTGTTAACCAAACCACTATGTGGTCAAAAGCATGGTAATTTTGTCAGTAATCTAGAGCTAAGGTCTATTGTTTCAATTTAGTAACCTTATAAGCTTAGTAATTGTAGAGTAGGATTTATTCTTAGGTAGAGTCCCTTTTCTAAATGTTATAGAGTCCTACTAAATAAGAATGTAGAGTTGTTTTTCAATGTATAGTCAGAGCATGTAGAGCCAATATAGTAATTAGTTACTCGTTAACTCATGTAATGCATAAGGAGGAGTGTTAGATATTGAGTCTGTACTCGTATATAGTCTATGCATTGCATGTTATCTGTGGACCCATTATGTTCGTTCTCTTCTTGATTCGCCCGTTCACGAATCTCCCATGTATTGTGTTGTGCTGTCTTATTAAATTAATTAATCGCTCATAATCAATCTAATTCATTGACATTGTATAATATACTGTATCAAGAAATATTTCGCTATTTAAATATAAAGCAGTTAAGAAGTGATTTGGCGTTTTGAATTGGTTCTCGGCATCCGACACGCTATGCGAGGCAGGTCACTTAAGGTCCTATCCTTCTAACAATTATGTCAAGTGAAATAAATAAATACTTTCTAGTCGAAACGTCTATCTTAGAGCTAGGTGAGTTTAGGTGCCAGTTACACGCGACCAAGACTAGAAACAAAAACCGAAAGGGTGTTATTAATAATCCTGGCGCAACGCTGGAGTAGTTAAATCGTGTTTTGTCACATTTGTTCGAGTTGACAATTGCATGTCACAACACGGATCAACCAGTCCAACGGGAAACAAACTTCCAACATTACAAACATTAAAAACAAAAATAAAACTGAATAAAAATGAAACTGAAAGAGTTTCTCAACCTCTTTCTTTTCTATTTCAAGTCGGTCCAATAAGCAATCTAAAAATAGGAAAAAGGAATTAAACTAACTATACTTCATGCAATTAAAGATGTTTAATTTCATTTCATTTCTTACCACAAGTTAGGGTTCCCCCCATGCTTCAGGAGTAGCTCCGTGCATTCCCTGGATTTATCCTCAGGGTCTATGCCCACCGCTAAATGCAGTACGCCGATACCCTTACATGGTATTATAGCGTTGATGTCTGTAGGCGTTGTGGAGAGAAAATTCTCAACAGATCTGGAAGGAACAAAACAATTTTAAGGATGCAAAAGTTTTCTTATTCATTGGGATTTGAACCTGCGTCCACGAATAATTCAAGCCTGCAAAATGCAATGATGACTCAGTTCGTAGTAACTTTGCCTTCGGCGCCGTAGGTCGTGGATTCGATCCCCACCGACAACAATTATTTGTGTGGTGAACACAGATGTTTGTTCTCTGTCTGGGTGTCTTATTGTATTCTTATTCTATGTATAGGTATAAAAAATGGCTTAATTTACACCGCCGCGGAATGGAAGCGTCAATTTCACCTCATGACGCAGGAATTCACCGCACTAGGCACCGGAAAATTCTCGAGATTACGCGAGATTCCGCGGAAAGTTCATTATGCTATATACAATTTCGTTGCAAAAAAGTCGCTTCCGATTCATTCCGTGGCGGTGTAAATTGAGCCGGTATTACATCAGCTATCTGGTTCCCATCGTACAAGCTCTGCTTAAGGGCGCTTGTACACGCTAAGAAAAAACGCCGGGTCTACCAAAGAATTCGTGTCGTAACTAGAAAATAACTGTGTACACTGCTCGCAGCGGTGCACGAAAAAAATCTTATCTGCGCAAGACACGACGCGGCGAACGTTGAAAAGTTTTCGTGTGTGGAAAAGACAAAATTCTTGTCGTCTACACGAAGAATTTGTCTTGTCTGCCGCAGGAACGGCAAATTTTCTTAGCGTGTACAAGCGCCCTAATTTGGAGGCAATATTTATTTATTTATTATTATTAGACAAAAGTCGTGGATGTGGGTACGCGTATCGCAAAGCTGAAGTGGAGATGGGCAGGGTACTTGGCAAGAAGGGACGACGGGATATGGACAAAGGCGGCTACAGAATGGTAGCCAAGGGATGCTGAAAGACCTAGAGGCAGACCACCAGCTCATTGGTCGAACGACATCGTTGTCAGTGCTGGGTATGAGTGGATGAGACTCGCGAGGGACCGGAAAGAATGGTGCAACAAAGAGGAGGCCTATACTCAGCAGTGGGTGCAAACAGGCTAATGATAATTATGATGATTATTATTTTAGTACAGCTGACCGTACCTATCTGGTAGGTCTTAAGTTACAAAAGACATAGGTCATAGATCATAGAATTTAGAAAGCGAGGTCACTGGCCAACTTAATCCACAAGAGGGTGTGGGTGTATGGTCAAGTATTAAATTACACCCACATAGGGAATGGATTGCCTCATACATAAACTTAAGTACTTTAAAGTAGAATCCACAGCCGTAATAAAAATATGGAATTTTGTGTTAATTCATCTTATTTCACAGATAAAACTTTGAACATGCTTAACGAGATTTAATGTGGCGATAGCTTGGTATAATGGGCATAAGGTAAGAGATTAAGTATTAAGGAATGATATATTATTTTTTAGTCTTTTGCGCTTTTGGGAGGAGTTAGGCTGGCTACAGTTATAGCCAGCACGTTCTGATGCAAAATGTACCGCTATTGAGTCTAATTGCGGACACAGGAGTTCTTTACATGTACAAGATAGTCTTACAAAAAATTAAGTTAGCCCAGTAGAAGTTGAGTTTTAACGTAGGGTATAAGGTAAAGTGAAACTGTTATAGAAATAATAAGGACCTCTTAGAAGTATTGTAAGTATTGTTTTAGTAGAGCTCTTTGTAAAGGGCTCGTCCGGGGAAGTACTACCACCATGCCTATTTCTGCCGTGAAGCAGCATCGCTGAGTTTTGGTTTGAAGGGTGTGGGTGCCGGTAAGATTACTTGCATGTAAGGCTAAACATCTGTTTGCCTCAAGTTGAGGGAGGCAAGGCAGTCCATCATAGGGCACGTTCCTGATATGCGTGACCTACGAGACAATGTTTTGTTATAGGCGATGGTTAACACTTAATATCAGGTGGGCCATATGCATTTATTCCATCAACAAGTTGCATAAAAAAATTGAAGAATAGTAATAATTTATGAAGCTTGCGTCATATCAAAATTTTGTTCGTCTGTACTCTAGCAGACTGTTTGCGTTAGAACAGCTTTTGCTGAAGCATGAAGCATGATTATTTGGTATAGTAGTGCATAAAATATTTTTTTATGCACTACTTATTGTTTTTTATGTATGTACTTCAGTGTAAGCCTCAGGCAGATAATCTTTACCAAAAAAAACACTGGTTTTTAAAATTTCGTTAATTTGATTTTGCTATAATTTGAACTAAGTATCTAAAGTTCAGTTTACATTTTTAGGTAAAAAAGTAGACCGTACCTTGCGTCTCCGTTTTGAATCAAATCGTACAATTTGAAGAGTTCTCTGTACGCCGTTCCCATGGTTTACTTTATAATTCGAAAGCGCTAAATATTCGCAACTCCTATTCATTTCCTGTGCGGTTTCCTGTCTCGGATTTTCCCTTCTATAGTTCGCATTCAACTTGGGTTGCACATATCACACGAATTTATCACCATTATTATCTAACAATTACGATAACTACAATTATCTCAAGACATACAGTCATACACTACACTTCTATCAGTTCTAATAATCTTTTGTTTTTCAACTCGAATCTAATTCAAAATAACGTCAGAAGGCAAGCGGTGGCTCCCTTGATTGATTTGATGCTGCTTTGTTTACATTTTTGATAACGTTCCATTCCATTTTAGGCTGTTGTGATTATTTCAAGATCTTTAGGTTTTTGATAATAACTTTTAATTCAAGTTCTCTAATTGAATCTTAAAATATGGTTACAATTTTAAAAACTTTGTTTAATAATTTTAGTTTATTACTTAGTTTTTCGTTTTCTGAAATATTATTGCTGGGCTAGTCTTAAAAAATATCTGAGTGTAACGAAACGTAGATAACGTTTGAATGAATTAGTTTCACTCAATGAAGTATAGATGGCGTTGATTTAAATTATCTTAACAATTAATTAGTCATCCCAAAAAACAAACGGTATCAGCCCAGCCCAGTCAGCTGCCGGCAGTTAATAAAAAAGTCAAGAGAGAGGTCAATATTTTTATCACACTCAGAGCAGTCTTCCACCTGCTGGCTTTTCGTGCACCTGCGGATGCCGGCTGCCACTAGCTAGGTACAATACCTACCTACAGTACCTACCTGCTGAACCAACTATATACCTAATTATGATCATAGGAAATTAGGAACCTACCTACCTACCAATTTCACAAGGATTTCGATCCTTCGCTACGGAACGACTAGATTAGCACCTCAAAGTGTGCAATTTCAAAAGTGCACACCTACATTCTAACACGTACCGCCCGAGGTCCTTTGTAAAAATTGCTTGCAGTTTTTTTGATGAAAGTTTGACAGTTCAAAAGCTAGACCTATTTGACTGTTTGGACATTACCTAGAACCTTATTGAATCTAGGTGGGTAGGTTAGGTACCTCTGGGTAGCCTGTGGTATGGTACACCAACAGCCTACGCTATTGTTTCGTGAAGGTACCTAGGTTGCGCGAGCAATTACGTGGGCGTGGACTGGGCATTCTATCTATCCCACATTCCACTGTAACAACCTCGCCTGTCGGAGAGAAAAGTCTGTTGAACTCCGATCATTATCTACCTGACCCTGTAAATAAGATAAACATGCCAAGAGTTAAGTGCCCTTATCTACCAACACATCGCGAAAATGTAGCTATAGCTAGGATACTTAGGTATACTTCTTAGGTACCTATAGTGTATGTTCATAGGTATAGAATGTATAGTTATGTACCTATTACATGCTATTACTATTAGTCCGTTGTGTCCCACTGTTGGCCTCCCCCCCCCCCATTTTCGCCAGGCACTACGATTTTCCCGCTCATAGGCATCCAGCTCGTCCTTCCATCTCATGCGAGGCCTGTCGCGACGCCCGCCGGCCGCCTAACTGTGTCAGGGCACCAGTGGTTTGTCAGGTCGTCCGGCATGAGACAGACGTGGCCGGCCCAGTCCCATTTAAGACAGAGGCTTTATCGCCCACGTAAATATTTTTTAAAACCGTACCTACCGTATCATCAACATCAAAAGTCCAACAGATTATTTGTATTTGTACTAAATATACAGGGTGTAAAATGAATGATTGCTCCTGAAAATTTCAGGGGGTCTTCTTCTTCGTCGTGTAGAAGGCACAACCTATTACGTCTATAATTAACGTGTTCCCAAAAAGGAAGCTACTTAAGGCACTTTCGGTGGCAGCATACAAATCGCTCTAGGTGCAGCTTTAAGGGCACAGGATAGGTTAGACATGGATTGAGGATCCATGCCACAATCACACCTCAGAGTAACCATTTGCTTAGGTTAAGCCTGCAGTGGCCCACTTGGGTCTAGGACTTCTAGGGGGTTAAACATTATGAATAACTTTTTCTAAGTAACACTGAAAGAAAACGGTAACATAATCATAACTAGTAATAATAACTAATCCCCTAAGTTTTTTTTATACATATACTTACAGCAAGCTGATGAGACAAGCATAATAACCATAAATAAAGTGTTTTTTTACACCCTCTAGGTATATTATGTAGGCATCATACAAAAATAATAGTAGGTACCTACGTGCGCACCTAGAAGGTTAGGTAAACAAAATTAAATACTTATTCAAAAACATTTTGGCAGAGGAAAATAAATGGTTTGACAACTTTATGCTAATGATAATGAAATAACGGATAACTGTTGTCATAATCAAGAAGCATTCCGAAACTGTTTGTTTGAATATAAAACTCGATTTAGGTGGGTGGTGGTTATAAAATCATGTAGCGGTTTTCTACCGATAGCTTTGTTCAGAGACCTATTAAAAATTTTCTTCCCATAAAAATGAATGTAAATAAGGGTTTCTCTGAGCTTAAATTATGTAGATAGATGATAGCTTAGCGATGAGGCTAGGTTTGACTGTTAAAAGTTACTTAGAAATAGCAAATTAAATTGGTAACTTTAATTACCAATAACCATCGAGATAAAAGTACTACGTAGTACTTATATCTCGATGCCAATAACAAATTTAATTGATCAAAATAATAAGGGTTTCGTTGAGCGTTTCCCTAAACGGGCACACAATAATCTTAACTAAAGCATAGTTATTAAATTGTGCAATGTTAGGTTTTTTATTTAATTGTTGTACTTCAAACTGATGTACATTATATGACTCTTGGTGTACATCCGCAAGTACAAAATGGGTCAAGCCCCGCCCCGTCTCGTTAGCAAGTTCATGGTCGTTTCCGTCCATCGCTAAGACGTTATAAAAAAAAAAAAAAACTTTTTATTTCAGACCTTGATCCATAGGGGTTAAGTAACACGACAAAATAACTTAGAAACTATTTTAGCAATAAACAAATAAGGTATACACCGTATTTGGTATGGTAGGTTATGGAAAGATAAAACTATTTTTCATTGCTCATACTCTGAAAGTAGGTCTGTAGTTGCCTGAGGGGCCCAATTGAAAGTAATACTTTCAGCCCTAGGGAGAATCGCTTTCTACTGACAGCTGTCAAATTATAAAAAAAAACAAGTTCTATTTTATTCAACCATGTTCCAACTTTCTAAAGTCTTTCTAACTGCAAAGAGGTTGTTGAACCAAATTCCAACTTTTATTCAGCAAGTAGGTTGGAAACCCATTACAACGGTAAGAAGTTTAAAAAGTCTAATTAGAGCGCAATGTAAAATTTAAATTTTAATAACATAAAGATAGTATTAAATAAATAATATATCTTCTAAATTACTTGATTAATATATAGCTTCAACTATTTATTTAAAATAACATAGATTTGAGCAAACAAATTACCATTTTTTAAATTATGAAAATGAAAATAATGGCTGAATAATGCTGGCGAGCCGTAGCCGAAGGCCCGCCAGAGAAAAAGAAAAAAAAAACCGGGAAGGTGGCAATTCAATCTTCATTTTCACTACAATTTTTCTTTCATGTTTTTATTTTTACTTTCCTTGTATTCGTAATGAAAAGCACAGTGTTTACCTCGGATGAAAGCTTAGAGATGAAAGTCTTTTAAGTCCCTCAAGCTCAATTGGCGCCCTCGCTACGCTCTGGCGCCAAACCCGTCTCGGGACTCAAAAAACGTGACTTTCAACACTCGAGTACTATTAAAAGTAAATCCTAGGTAGCTCTCATAAACTAAAGAATGTTTTACGATTAGGGGCATTCTGCCATAGAGACATTCCTGCGATATGGGCATTTTACAAAATGCAATAAGCAGTAGGTTCATTTAGAAGTTGTCAAACCATTTTGCTAAGTGGACCTACGCAAGATATGGAAAGAAAAGAAAGAAAGAAAGAAAGAAAAAAAACTTATTTATTTATGACGGCACACGGTAGATATTAGAAACACGAACATTTTAGATACAAGAACATTTTAGATACAAGAACACATATAGATAATACAAGAAGTGGAGTGATAGAAAAAGAACACAGATACATTGAAATGGTGTCTCTCAGTCCCACGTGAAGACGTCACAAAATGGTATCCAACTCAGCTTGATGTTGTGTTTGGTGTAGGCAAGACAACGCTGATCTTCCGTTGGAATATGGAATAGGAACATTACTGTACTATGGTTATGGAAGGGTTGCGGATTTTGTTAAATATAATTTTTATATTTTCTTTTTAATTATTTCATGTTGTATAATAATAGTTTTTGTAAATAATGTATATTCTGTTGTAAATAAAAATTATTGATAAATAAAATAGTACCTACGAGCCAAATTCTAATAATTCAATTCTTCAATGTACCATGTTACGCTCTTCTCTTCTTCTTATCGTGTCACTGATTCTTTCGAACCAAGTGTGGTGAAAGGATTATAAGTGCGCCTCGAAGAGGCTCCTTTCGTGCACTTGACACATATTTTCGAACTTTTTAGGTTCTACGATATGCCGGTTTCCTCACGATGTTTTCCTTCACCGTTTGAGAGCACTGGCATAGTGTACATAAATTTTTGGGCAGAAAAACTCATTGGTACACGACTGGATTCGAACCCACGACCTTAGGATCGGAAGGCGGGGCCGCTACCACTAGGCCACCAGCGCTCTCAAATGTTACGCTCTGATTCAACATTTTTGGCGTTAGCAAATGTAGTACCGTACTATACATAATTTAATATCAGACAGAATGTTGACCATGTCGCGTGTTGTCCTTTGCGGGTCACTGATCGAATTTAAATAAGAAGTCGCTTTGTGATAGTGCGGGATAGTGAGAAAGTAGATAGTATTCTGTGGGATATTTTAGCCTGAAGAAGTGTAGTGTGCTAGTGTTTCTCTCAACGCAAACACGTACCTACCTTGTCAGATTTAAGAGAGTTTGAGTTTGGAAATCGATTAACACCAGAAGTGTAAGTTTTTTTTTTCTATGTAACGGACATACATTATATGTATAGAAATTGTATTACCTACCTAACAATTTAAAAATGCTTAAACAGTTTTTTTACTTTTCGTCCCACTGCTGGGCAAAGGTGATCTAAAACCTCTATATTATTATATGTATTTTTAAATCATCTTAGATGAAGATCATTGTTTAATTAGCAGTATATTTATGAATTGGAGGTCACTGCCCCACTTATGCATTTAATTTTGTAGACATTAGGGTTAATAATATGCTTCTGTTCTCATTTAATCAATAATGTATTTGGTAAAACTGTATAGTTACTTGCTACCTATAAACTCTACCTTGACGCTTCTAACTTATTTGATAATTAAGTAATGAATCAAACAATAATAATAAAATAAATAAATTGAACATACAAAACAACCGCAAGGTAGATTCCCAATATTATTTTTATGAAAATAATATCGCGAATGGCGCGGGTCTCCAAACCAGTCATTAATACTTACAAGGTGACCAAATGTCAACTAAAACTCTCTTCAAAACAGCAAGGTTGACCCAGGAGTCTCTCTGACAACGGAGTATAAGAAAGGAACATGTTCTGATAGCCTGGAACGTCAATACAATTTAGGTTTAAGACGTTTACAAAACGACGGGATGAGAGTCATTATCGAAACAACATTAGCAGTAAAAAATAAATAAAAAATTGTGTATAATTCACCCAAGACTATCTATAGCCCCTAGCCCCAAACTAAGCAGAGTTTGTATGATGGGAACCAGATAATACTTGAATACATTTTGTTTTGTAAATACATTATGTACTAAGAAAACAATATAAACCTAGACAGAGAACATACATACATCTATGTTCAGAGTTCCTAACAGTAGGTCTACCACGAGCTCTGTCTGACTCTGTCTCTGGTTTTGAATCTGTGTGAGTGTTGACTAAATAAATCCTATACGTCGAAACGTCAAACACACAATATAGCGGTTAGCACTCATACAGACTCAAAACCAGAGCCAGAGACAGAGCCAGACAGAGCTTGTGGTAGACTTAGTGAGCTAACTGTAGGTAGACTTAAAAATACCGCCATGTCCTAAAATCATAAAACAATTTAAAGACACGTCGCATTAGCACATACATTAGTGCCGTGACACTCCAATAAAAAACTTTCTACTAAGTTGTTAGTTGAAACCAAGCGACAATGTAATAAAAAGGTGGAAGTACCTATACTTGCAAGCATTTTAATAGCTTGTGCTTGCCGCGTTCACAAGCAAAGTCACTTCTCAAGCTCAACTGGGGTGCAATTCTAGCAACACAAATCATTCAAGCGAGCGCTGTAATCGATGTGAGTTGTCAATTTTTGTTTCAAAAATTTGTAAATGGAACTTGTTATAACTATTATTTATATTATTATATTGTTATTATTATATAAGGCGTCAATTCCAGCAATACGGCTCGATTGAGTGATCGCTGAATCCGCGTTCCGGATGCCATTATAATAATAACAATATAATTATATAAATAACAATAATAACGCGTTCCATTTTCAAATTTTTCAAACAATAATTGATAACTCACATCGATTTACGCGATCGCTTGAGCGATTTGTGTTGCTGGAATCGACGCCCTGCTCAAAAAAAGCAACTGTATTTTAGGATGCAGTGGTTGGTGCTTCTGGTACTCGTGGTGTCCACCCAAGCTCTTGAGAACGGCTTGGCCCGGACGCCGCCTATGGGTTGGCTGACATGGGAGAGATTCCGGTGCATCACAGATTGCGACAAATACCCCGATGAATGCATAAGGTACCTACGTATGTTATACCCGATTTGGTTCCGATAGCTTTGAATTTTGTTAAATCATAATTTTCCTGCTATGAGAGGTCACAATCAGTTTTATTCTTCCTGTTAGGTTTCCTCGTAGATTATAATTATGACTTTATTTTGACTAATTATAATTACCTTAAAAAAATAACAAATTCAACGTTTAAAAGTAATATTTTTATAATATTGACCATAAGGATAACGTCTATCGGGCTGTTCTAAAAGTCCATTGTTATGTATCTAATTCTAATTTGAATTGGGGGAATAAGGTCTGCACTAACGTCCCACGATGGGGTGTATTGTGCATTGTTCCCCTTCTAACCTCACCCCAGCGAGCCCACCTTCTATAAATAGCGGATCAAGACCTTAGGTTGATGGCAACAATGTTCCAGTGGACAGAATGGTGACAGATGTGGATGTGGAGAGACAAGACTCAATCAGTTCCCTGAGCCCTGTCTTGGTCCTCGCTTCTCCTGTTGCGGAGCATTGCAGTACTACATGCTCCACAGTTTCTTTTTCCTGCAGGTATAAAGGTCGCTGTCTGTCGCTCCAGTCTTCAGTAGGTGGTAGTTTAGATCGCAATGGCCCGATGATGATGATTTCTACCTTCAGTTTTAAGTCTTCCTTAGTAGTTGTGATGTGCTTATCCATTGCTGGAAGCAACGTTTTTGTATATTAGCAGCCTGATCTGAGTTCCCATTGCTTTGTATTGTTGCGTGTATAAATATCATCATCATCAGCCTGAGGAAGTCCACTGCTGGACATAGGCCTCCCCTACACATTTCCAGGAAGAACGATTCTGAGCCCTTTTCATCCATCAACTTCCCGCAATCTTAACAATGTTGTCGGTCTATCTGGTGGGTGGGCGCCCTACGCTTCGTCTTCCAGTTCGTTGTCGCCATTCGTATGAATATGTATTTATAGAAAAGAATAGAATAGAATAGAATATAACTTTATTGTACACCAAAAAAATTACAGAAACATGGCATAAAAGAATACTTAAAAACTAGAGGTACAATGGGCGGTCTTATCGCTAATAGCGATTTCTTCCAGACAACCTTTGGATGCAAAGAAACATAATGGTACGAGTAGGGACGGGGCATACATAATAATATAAAATAAATAGTCATAAACTAATAAATATGATATTAATACTAATACATATATACTCAAATAAATAAGTAATTGTGATATATAATGAACTAATGAAGATAATCCGACCACCATCCCAGCTAAAGATGCGTAGTGACGGCCCCTATATAATGTCTATCAAAATATATAACAAACTTCCTCTAGACATAAAGAACATACAAAAAAGCTCCCTATTCACCAGATCCCTCAAGTCGTTTTTAATTGACAAATGCTATTATGATATCAAAGACTATTTAGAATAATTTTAACAAATGAAACAAATTTTAATGACAATCTGACATTTTATGTAAGTACGTAATTAAATAAAAAGTTGACATTTCCTCTAATTATTATATTATAATCGAACTTTGACATGATACCTGCATAAAATTTTGACATCAACACAACAACAACTAGACAATAACCGGCACGATAACTACCTACCAAGATAAGGAACATCACAATCATAAATATTCAAGCTAACTATTTATAATTTAATCGAATGTACCTACTTACCTTAAAACCTCGGCCTGCCTCCATGTTTGCTATACCCTATGCAGGGTCCATGTGATACTAACTTACACTTAAAAACGATGTATGTACAAATTAAACCATGTGTAAAGCAATAAATGTATTGAGTATTGAGTATTGAGTATTGAACTAGTAACAAATCTAAAGGAAATCAAAAAACAAACGTGATATTAGGGAGACTACGACGATGATGAGGGGAGTGATAACAAGTAGTGTTGGTGAACCATGCTTTTAAAGATAGGAAGGGATTTGGCATGACGGATAGAAACGGGGGGGAGTTTATTTATGTATTTGTTTTGTATGTATTTGACCTACTTGTCTTTTAACTGAAAATATACATTTATTTACACAAAGAAACTTACAATTAAACAAATATTTACAAAATGTACAAAATACACAAGAAACAGTTGAGCTATCTGCAGATCGTTACAAACGATCTAGAGATAGCTCAACTGATCCAAATCAGTGCCAGACGGAAGCGTCCCCAAGACCTACTTGTCTACTTTCCTCATGCCTTATTTAATTCCCATAGCGAAAAACTGGTGCATAGAACAGCGGACTACATGGTGAGTGAAGGCTACCTGGCCGCTGGCTACGAGTACCTTGGCATCGACGACTGCTGGCTGGAGAAGAAGCGTGGTGATGATGGACGCATGGTTCCAGATCGACGTCGCTTCCCGAACGGCATGAAGGCCATTGCTGATTACGTAAGTATAATTACCTTTTTTTTATACCGCTAGCTAATTTAATAAGCTTCTGGGGCTCAATTCTAGACCAGTTACTTTTTTGTCACGGTAGATATCAGGGTCCTATAACTTTGTTTGAAGCTGTGAAGACTACAAAATATGGAATCGAAGTGAGTGAGGGAGAAGATATTGAATATGCAAGAGGAAACGAGACAGAACAAGAAAAAGTTACCATTATACAAAAGCCTTGTGATGAATATCAACAATCGATGAAAACGATTATTAATATCGATACTAACTTTATTTTCTATAGTTAAATTTACATGTAAATGATATGTTTACACTTATTTTAATTAATAAATTACTAAATGAAAAGTTTATTTATTCGTTTATGAAAAACCTACACATTAATAAGCTCAATATTTAAAATAATCGATTATTTTCAACAAAGTGAGATGTCAAGAATCGAGATCAATATTTTGATAGATTTGTTGGATGGCAACCCTAATTTTAACAAAATGTCAACTTCATCTGAAATCAAACAAAGTTTTTCAGTTTTTCTAGAGTTTGTGATGAAAGCTTCTACAAATATATTATGTTTACTATCTTCTCCCCGTCGTATCTGTTTGCTTGAAGCAACAACACTGTGGTTGAGACTAGTTAGTAAAAAAGTGAGAAATAATATAGTGACCTTGTGTGAGAACAGTTCTGAAGAGAAAACAAATAAAAAATCTGTTCTTGTCCAAATATAGTTATTATGGTTGATTTGAGATCTTGCCTACAATGTTCAATCCTGATAGTTATTACTATTTCATAAATAAAAACAAAAAGTGAATTTACGATTATATTGTTGCGGTTATTGACAAATACTTCACGTTGAATTTGGCTGTGTTAATAATATTATAGTAATTGTACTTCTGTTTGTTATACAACAATTTATGTATTTAGATTTTAGACCAATAAACTAAGCATCATCATGATTTCGTTTTATTTTATACCTACCTATAGTATTGCAATAACAGTAGGGCGTAGGTAGGTACTAATGTCAAACTACCCGCCAACTCGCCAGCACTCGCAGTTACTGTGGGATCCCTAATAGATGGCGTTAGCGTCTATGCGATATTTCGTCTACACTTTTTATGTATGGAGTTGTGGTTCTTCTCTCGTAGAGAGTATTATATTCCTTGGTAGATATACCTATATCACAAGAACTGTCAGTTTCCTTAGTGAATTTGACAGTTCTTGTGATATATACCTATATACCGTGACAAAAAAGTCACTGGTCTAGAATTGAGCCCCTGACATTTCGTTACTGGCATCCGAAAAAAAGATAAAAACCGACTTCATAACCTAAATGCTGCTGAATCGATTTTGATGTTTACATAGAACTAATCTTAACATCATCCCTTATCCCACGCTAAGTGGGGTCGGCACAACAGGTTTTATTCCTCCATTCACCTCTATCATTCGTCATCTCAGTGCTCACTTCTTTCCTGCTCATGTCATCCTTAACGCAGTCCATCTATCTTTTATTTGTTCTACCCTCAGAATAAAGACTAACCATTATTCTACAACCACCATCCACATCCACAACTAACTAGAACTAATCTGAAAGATAAAATATTTTTTTTTCAAATCAGTTCATAAATTATAGAGTTCCAAATTGAGAACTTCCTCCTTTCTCCACTTTGGAAATAATGCCATGTAGTACTTTACAGCATTTTTTTCCAGATTCACGGCAAAGGACTCAAATTCGGGTTGTACCAAGACTACGGTAATTTGACGTGTGCTGGCTATCCCGGCGTGCTGGGAAATGAAAAGAAAGATATAGACACTATGGTGGAGTGGGAGATTGACTACCTCAAGCTGGATGGCTGCTACATTGACCCTAGCGCTATGGATGAGGGTAATAACCTTACTTTTTAGGTTCTCATAGGCCCATATTCCAGAAACAGTGCTTGAGTAATCATTTTTTTTTATTTGCCTGAATGGTGTATGTACATAAGATCTTAAATATAATATAAAGTAAGTAGCACACATTCCCCACTACATAGCTGGGATGCAAAAATTATACCTAGGTTCAAAAAATTTAGTCACAAAACATTACTTAGTCAATTACACCTTACCTTACAAGTAATGTCATCAAATAATATCATAAAAGCATTATAACTAAGAAAAGAAATATACAATAGACAAATTATTATTATAGAGTGTGAATGATTGCCTGGTAGATAATATAGCAGGCAACAAGCGCTGTCAGACAACCAAGCTCGTGGCACAGAAACGTTCTTTCACTAAACAACCGATTTTCAGGATACCCAGCTTTTGGCAAAATGCTAAACAAAACTGGTCGGCCCATTGTCTACTCGTGTAGCTGGCCAGCGTATCAAGAACCTAAAAAAATCCAGGTAGGTAAATACATTATTTTCACATAATATTATGTATATCATGATTTTCAAAATCATTCGGCTTAATCTACTGGGTGAGCGTCTCTTAGTACAGATAGGTATTGTAAACCTCATTCGATGAATTATTTATTTTATTTTATGTGCTACGACGTATATACGACGAATTTTTCAGATTGTGATAATAATATGTAAGATTCTAAATAAAATGTTTTTATCGGTTATTGACGAGTTGTCGCTGATATGTCTATAATATCACCGAGTGTTATACATCACATACTTTTTTTGACAGCTTCTAAAATTCCGCTAAATTCAATAGATAAATGCTTAATTTACAGGCCGACTACGCATCAATAGCCGAGCACTGTAACCTATGGCGTAATTGGGATGATATCGAGGACTCGTGGGCTTCCCTCACGTCAGTCATGAACTGGTTTGGAGACAATCAGGAAAGATTTGCCGATCACGCTGGCCCTGGGCACTGGAATGACCCAGATATGGTAAGTTTAAAACCTTTTATATTACCAATTCTTATACCTTTATCATTTGCCAATTATTCGTAGAGCCTTATTGGTCTCCAAATATCGACATACATACATTAATAAAACATAGCTGAATACATTCGACATTGCCTATTATAATTGAACATTTTTCGACGTGTACTTCAAACAACAAAGATACTTAGACTTTGACTTAAAAAATAAATAATACAGGGTTATTCATTATTAGCTGCAAATACTCAGGAATTAGGTTCAACAAATAAAATAAAAATTATTTATGAAATGATTTTTTTTAAGTTTTGTTATGAAAATCCCGAGAAAATCGATAAAGGAATCATTGGCGCCTGACCTATTTTGACCTTTGATCCGCGCCCGCGCGCCGTGAGTGACACTCTGCGTTCAGTCACCGCCTGGGTGGGTCATCGTCCTGTTCTCCGTGGCAATCATTATGCAATAGCCGTAAAGAAATTAATAAAAATAAAATTTTGATACCAAAACTTGAAAAATTTTTTGATCAAATAAAAAAAAAAACATAAATATTTTTTATTCTATTTGTTGAACCTAATTCCTGAGTATTTGCAGTTAATAATGAATAACCCTGTATAATGATACCTACCTAGTATAATTGCTGATATCTCGTAATATTTTTACAAAATACGATGTTCCTAAAGAATAAAAATAATTGTAGCTGTAAAGGGGTTTGTCAAAAATATGTAGGTATAGGTAGGCAGGTTACAAATAATTGATCATAATATTTATTGCTACACTTTAATAACTTTCCAAGACATTGGCATACAAATTATACCGTCACGTGAGGTTAAACAGTGTGCCTCAAGTTGTCGCAAGGCAGTCCATCGTAGGGCACGTTCCTGACGTGCGTGACCATTGAATTGTAGATATAATGCAAATAGGAATAGATCGTGCCTTTAACAAAGCGCACGATGACTACACTTTGAGCATTGCTCGACTACATGATGTGCACGGTGATTATGGAAATCTATTTTAATCCTAAACTTAGGTTCAATGACTTCAATGTCATTTGCCTTATACAACGTGTATCAAAATATGTGTACTATCCTGAAGGGGGGTGAATTTCCACCCCCCGGGGAACAACTTTTGTTCAACGACTTTTCGAACTTCGATTGGTATCTCTGAAAAAAACTGCAACGAAGTTTCAACATTAACAGCTGACTTTATACAAAGTGACAACCCTAAACTCAGCTACAGAGGTAGTAGGTAGTAGTAGTAGACCTACAGAGGTAGTAGGTCAAGGGGTCAAGGGGTTACAAGGATAGGGTTGTCAATTTATTTAGGCATTATGAAATTAAATATTTTTGTATGGGAAACTGAAAATAGGAATTTTTAATTATCTCCCCTCCACAACTGATCACCATTGTGGTCTGAAACCCCCCACCTTCGCATAGTACACATATTTAGATACACCTTGTATAAAGGAATGCGATGATAAAGGCAAGCTTTTACCTTGTGGTAAATCCACCATTATATGTGACAAAGTGTCAAATTTATGAGATAGAACTGCTGGGCAATTATGTAATTCACTTGCAATCAAGTTTGATACTAAATAAATCCTACTAGCTAGGAGCAGCGATCATTTTTCGACCACTATCTGTTGCCCCTCCATAACTAGGTATACTCTTTGCTGTTGCCTTAAAAGCGAAGTTCCTATTCGCTATCTCATGTTTATTACGTCAACATTCAGTATTGTTGCAGTCTTGTTGCAATCGTTCCTTTTCAGAAATTAGTTTTGTTTCAATTTGTTTTTTACTGCAATTGAAGCTCAAAATAATGTCAAAACTGACAGATGCGACTCAATTCAATTCAATTCAACAAACGTTTATTCAATAAGATACAAGAATCACTTTGAAAATTCTTGAAGCTAGGTGAGTCTAGGTGCCAGTTCCACGCGACCAAGCCTAGAAGAACAGGCAACAAACTACGGCTCGGTTCCTACCGTTTTTTTATATGATCCTTAAATAGTCTAAAATAATAGCAGTCAAGTTCGAGTGTGGTGCACTTCACTTAGTCAGACGTATACAATGCAATAATACAAAAGCAAAAGTTTCAAAGACAGCACACGCTACGCTTCAAAGTTATAATAAAGTAGGTATCTACACAGATATAAAAATAAGATACGAAATAGTAGGTAACTAGGTTTTGATTGCATCAAAAGAAATTGGGGACGCTATTACATTTTTCAGTGTCTCGAATTCGGCTTTCTGCGCCAGCACACAACAGCAAAGTAACCACGAACACATTCAAGCCCATTTACGCTCCATTTTCTGCATTATTCAAATAATCTTGATACTTGATGGTTAGGTAGGCAATTCATTGAAATTACTTTTTTTATATGAGTCGAATGTGTCTTTAAGCTATTGTTGTGCTATACTCACAAATCAAATCAAAACAAAATCATTTTTTTTTCAAGAATTAAAATACAAAATACAAAATTTTGTTTAGGCGACCGATCGAAGCAACGCGTGACCCAGACGCCAGCGTCTTGGGGACGCTTCCGTCTGGCACTGATTTGGATCAGTTGAGCTATCTCTATATCGTTTGTAACGGTCTGCAGATAGCTCAACTGTTTCTTGTGTATTTTGTACATTTTGTAAATACCTGTATGTATATATATATATAATGTATTAATTGAAAGTTTTTTGTGTAAATAAATACTTTATTAAATACTAAATAAAATGAAAATAACACACCAAAACCAAGCAAAAGGTTGATGGATTACATTAATGGGGAACTGAGTACGCTCCTACAATAAACTCTTATCACTCTTTTACGTAAAAACGACTGGACCGATTTGGATGAAATTTGAAATGAATACAGTTAATAACCTGGATTGGAATATAGGTTACTTTTTATCCCAAAAAAATAACAGGAACGGGTTAATCATAACTACCACGCGGGCGAAGCCACTGGCAGCCACTAGTCCTAAATATAATTATTACACCTTGCTATTTGCATTTTTTTTCTGTTAATATTGTTTAGCTTGTGTGTGAGCTATGATCTCTAAGATCCATTGACCTCGCATAACGAGGGTTACAAGTTCAAGAAGCAAACAGTTATTGTAGAATTTTACTAAATTCCCCTCCATGTTTTCCTTCCAGAACCGGTCGTCTCTTTTTACGAATTCATATTGAATTTTGCCGTCTCCAGTCCAAACGGCAAATACACACATATTTTGGTCAGTAACTCATAATTAGCCCTGAATCTGGTAGAACCACTTGCTTTTTTTATTCACTGTGTAAACATCAGATTTATACAACCAAAAGTCAATTTTCTTCTGTTTGATTGCTTCTTTGGGCTCTAAATTGTAAGCTGATGATGGGCATTTCACTTTTATAATGCCATGTATGCATTTGCCGTCCAGAGTAGCTCCCAGAAATGGAAATTCTTTGTCAATGTGCAATCCACATTCTTGAATATTAACGTTTAACGTCTTTTCTAAATCCCGAAGCGCTATAAGTTTTCGAAATATGACCATTTTTAGTTTGACAGCTGACATTAAAAATGCAGGTCTTGGTCATACCTATCATTTGGGATGAGAATGAAAATTCCGGGACGAGTAGTTTCAGAGATGTGGCCATTTTAAGTTTGACAGCTGTCATTAAAAATGCAGGTCTTGGTGATACCTATCATTTGGGATTGGAACGAAGAGTCCGGGACGAGTAGTTTTCGAGATATGGCCATTTCAAATTTGACAGCTGTCATTAAAAATGCAGGTCTTGGTCATACCTATCATTTGGGATTGGAACGAAGAGTCCGGGACGAGTAGTTTTCGAGATATGACCATTTCAAATTTGACAGCTGTCATTAAAAATGCAGGTCTTGGTCATACCTATCATTTGGGATTAGAACGGAAAGTCTGGGACGAGCAGTTTCCGAGATATGACCATTTTAAGTTTGACAGCTGTCATTAAAAATGAAGGTCTTGGTCATGCCTATCATTTGGGATTGGAACGAGGAGTCCAGGACGAGTAGTTTCCGAGATATGACCGTTTCAAGTTTGACAGCTGTCATCAAAAATGCAGGTCTTGGTCATACCTATCATTTAGGATTAGAACGAAAAGTCCGGGACGAGTAGTTTCCGAGATATGACCATTTTAAGTTTGACAGCTGTCATAAATGAAGGTCTTGGTTATACCTATCATTTGGGATTAGAACGAGAATACCGGGACGAGTAGTTTCCGAGATATGACCGTTTCAAGTTTGACAGCTGTCATAAATGAAGGTCTTGGTCACACCTATCATTTGGGATTGGAACGAGGAGTCCGGGACGAATAGCTTTCGAAATATGAACATTTTAAGTTTGACAACCGTCATTTTAAAATGCAGGTCTTGAAATCTTTAATTGGCATTTTAAATTTGACCGCTGTCATAAACAGGTATATAGGTAATAATCAGCCTCACCAGCCAGAAGTTCACTGCTGGATATAGGCCTCCCCTATACATTTCCAGGAAAAAAATGTAAATTTCTATACATAATCAATGTATAAACATTTTCTTTTTCCTTTCCCAGCCAATGCCATGACGTATTTGAAGGTTCGTTCCATGACTTCTTCTGGCTGATAATGATGACTTTTTTATGGTCCAAGAAAGTATCAACTTTATCCAGGCACAGTACATACACGCACGGTGCATCTTGTGTACTGATGAGAACGACAAGGTTCTTCAAGCAGGCGCCGCAGTGCTTTCTTTAGAACCTTGTCGTATTCATCCTAATTATTTGCAAAAATTTGTGACACCCGTCCTTCCAGGACCGCGTCTGAGCGCGGAATGGCGAACGAAATCAATGAAGTCTACCTACTATCTACCTACCCTTGGAAAAATGTATGGAGAAATTTTAGTGCGTTTTAAAATTGTCTATTCTTTCAAAGTAATTTATTTGGGTACAAAATAATAACGAAGACGAATAGAAGACTCTGTATGCCACAATTTCGTTCTAATTTCACGTTATAATATTCAGCGGATTTAGCTATTTATGTACCTATCCAGACCCCATTTTTAGCGATTTTTGCTACGGTAAAAACGTATTCATGTGAAAATGTTGTATAGGACTGCCCATTTTTTATTCGCTATCACTATAGATGAACACATCATCTTTAATTTTTTACCATGTTATATCTACAGTTATGATTCATTCATTCCATAAATGGTACCCAAAAACCGTTGGTATTCGTAAGTGCCCCCTTAACTCCCTGATTCATGTTTTCAGCTGTTGATAGGAAACTTCGGGTTGACAATCGACCAAGCTCGCGTCCAAATGGCAGTTTGGGCGGTGATGGCAGCACCGCTTCTCATCAGCACAGATCTGACGACCATCAGACCGGAGTTTAAGGAGATAATACTCAACAAGGATATCATCGCTGTCAATCAAGACAAAATGGGCAAGCAAGGGACTCGGGTGTGGAAAAAAGCTGGGTTTGGAACCGTAAGAAAAACGATGGAATCTTATAAATCTTTTCACAGAACAGATCAGCGTCAGGCTGACCCTAAAGTTGAAATGGAATTTGCCGCCAGGGCCCCAACCTGTGCGGGCCCCCCACGAGCCTGGCTTGCGGCAAACGTAGGATAGGAGGCCCGCGCAGGCTAGGTCTTAGGTCTTGCGACCTAAACGTAAAACTAGATCAGATAGTTCGTTCATACAATTAGAGAGAAACGAAATAGAAAAATTCGAAAAATGGTTAGATCGGGCTCCCAAGCTAGTGGTCAGCCACCCAGGCCCTCCTGGCCTAGTATTCAGTATTCAGTATTCAGTATATTTATTGCCTTATTATGTATGTAAATATAACAGTGTCAGATCTTAGAACTAGTTTTTGAATCAATACATAGTCCAACCCTGGAACAGATATTGACGTTCACTTTGGTAGTTTTTGAAAAGAAAAGCGGGTATATTCGAATTGTTCTATTGCGGTCATTTAACTTATTAAAAAGTATCCGGCAGAATGAAGGGGGTTCTACCCACGGGGAAGTTAACACAGCCTTCATAATACGCTTGGGCTTCTTTGATTTCTGCTTCATACTAAGTACCTAGATAATAATGTTTTCAGCTTTGAGTCGTAATAAAATAAGATATACCTTGCTAGGCAGGCAATTAGAATAGGTACCTACCTAAAGTCCTATAAAGTACATAAATGTAGAAAAAAAGAAAGTGCAATTTTTGCACAACGTGCAAGGAACATTTTCAGTGCGCTGAAAACTCTCTCATTTTTATTATTGAAAAACTTTTTTACAGAGGTCAGGCTTAGAGATTTGGAATCGTGAGTTATCTGACGGGTCCTATGCCATGGCTTTTGTGAGCCAACGCGTCGATGGCGCTCCATATGCTGCTAACTTCACGTTCTACGATATGAAGCTGCCTCAGAAATCTTACGTTGTCACGGTTAGTTAGTTATATACTGGAAATAGACACAAAAAATAAACACGCACAATGAGAATAGGCATCTAAAAAATAAACATATATTTGTAATAATTTTTGGGGCAAGATACCCTTTGTACCTTGGTTTCCTATTGTGCTAAGGAGCCCACTTAAGTATTTTTTTTAAATAAATAAATAAATATCGTAGACAATCCACACAACAGTATCTAGCCCCAAATTAAGCAGAGCCTGTGCTATGGGAACCAGATAGCTGATATAATACACATTATATATTTTTTTGTAAATATACCTACATACATAAAATACAATACTAACACCCAGACAGAGAACAAACATCTACATTCACCACACAAATACTTGTTCTCGGTGGGGATCGAACCCACGATCTACAGCGCAGAAGGCAGAGCTACTACCAGAGGCCAGTCACCTTGGGCGTAATTCTTGGGCCGATCTCGATAATTTAGCAATTTTATTTTATTGCTTCTTTTCGAAGAGAGAATGGCAGATTTCCTTGAGTAATTCATCAACGACCTCATCGTAAAAGCCTCGACAGCTACGATATACGGAAAACGGTGAAAAAGTGCGGGGTTGTGAAAAGAAGCAATAAAATAAAATTGCAAAATGAACGAGATCGGGCCGAGAATTAGGCCCCTTAGAAACGTACCAACTTAACTAAAATAATGGCTATTCTTACTTAGTAATTTTTCACGTTCCAGGATTTTTATAAAGATGAACCTGTAAAGACATGGGGGCCAGATGGTGATTTCGAAACTAGAATCAACCCAACAGGTACGATTATGACTTAGCTTCGGTAAGAGCAACATTAAAAAAAACTTCGTGATGACAAAAGGCGATGATATTGATTTGAAAAGAACAATCATTATTAATTACTACCGTAGGTACCAATTTTTGTTTAACTATTTTAAAAAACGCCGGAACCGGATCATAATCAAAAAAGTGATTCAGTAGAATCGCAAGGATCATTTTGAAACGTCATAAAGCTAGGTGAGTCTAGGTACCAGTTCCACGCGATCAAGCCTAGAAGAACTACGGCTTGGTTTCTACCGTTTTTTGAATTTTTCCGGATTCCGGATACGGTTCAGTTTTTTAAATAATATTTTGATTGGTAACTTTATCAGGCTGGTCATCTAGTTAATATAGGTAAATCGAATGTCCTCTTCAACTAACAAGTCAGGCAAAGATAGAAGAGGCTCCCGGTCGTTTGGTGTTGTTGTTTTAGGAACTCATATTGAAATAGTAGTGGTACTTACTAAGTTTTCTGTTTCAGGTGTAAAGTTTTATAAGTTCATGCCGAAGAGTGAGGAAAACAAGGCTCAAGAGGATGTAATCGTGAAGATGATCGTCGATAATAGCGTTAAAATTCAAGTTTAAGTTTATAAGCAACATTATTATTTAAAAAAATGGTCAAACCGGGAAACCGGAGAGAATCAAAAGAAAGGAAACATCCTTACTCGTACAATGCCATCTAGAAATAAATTGGGAAACACTATATTTTCAAACAACGTTCTTGTTGTAGCCTTGTTTTTTTCACTTAGTATACCACTTCAATGCAATACCCTAATAACAGAGACAGAGAACAAACATCTACATTCACCACACAAATACTTGTTCTCGGTGGGGATCGAACCCACGATCTACAGCGCAGAAGGCAGAGCTACTACCAACTGAGCTGAGAGGCCAGTCACCTTGGGCGTAATTCTTGGGCCGCTTCTGCGATTTTCTTATTAATTTATCGACGAATTCAATATGGAGGCCCCTGTGCAGATCTTCGTCTCTTACGTACCAGGGTGCATTGACAATACCCCATATCACTTTATTCTGAAATCGTTGTATTATTGCAATATTACTTTTCATAATGACTTTGGCAACTTTCCATAAATCTGGTACAACCTTTAGTTGGAGTGCTGCGTCTAAAAGGATCGAAATAAGGTCGAATCCAGGAGATTTTCTTGGTTTTATACTTGCAGTTCGTTGTGATGACTAAGTAGTCCATTACAGCTCCTAGCCATCTAGTTACTATGTACTGCGTAATAGAGAAGCTATTCGGAACAAAAGTCTTTTCCGCTTAGCCTAATTGTATTGTCTAACCCAGCGGTACTCAAAGTGTGTTCCACGGAACCCTAGGGTTCCGCGCTACCCCTGTAGGGGTTCCACAAGAATTTAGAAAAAATAACAAAACACCTCTCTCTGGTCACTGGTCGAACGTTTTGACTCCGCCCGCCGCGCGTATACTTGTGAGTGCGCAGTCCCTTTTACAAAAGCTGCCTCTGAATTAGACGCTATAGTTGTGAACAAGCGACTTTCAGCTCTATCTTCAAAAAATAAAGTCGAGATTGTTTACAACGCATTTTTTTGTATTTCTATTTTGTGCAAGCAATAAGCAGTAACATAAGCAATAAATGATTTGAATTTGTACTAAATATGCAGGGTGTAAAATGAATAATCACTCTTGAAAACTTCAGAGGGTAACTTAATAGTTTTTGCGAGAGACACTTCCAAAGTGGTAAAATGTTGGTCTCCCCTCCTCTAACTTCTAAAATAAGAGAATGATAAAACTATAAAATATAATATGATAACATTACTATGTAAACTTCCAACGATATTTGGTTTGAACGAAATCTAGTAAGTTGTTTTTTTGAATACGTCATTAATCGTAAACCGCTATGTACCTTTCGACAAACTACTAGAACTTATACTTACTACGAGTCCGACCCGCACTTGGCCACTTCTTTAATAAACGCATTCCCAATAAGTAGCTACTTAGGGCGCTTTCGGTGGCAGCATACAAATCGCTCAAGGTGCAGTATGAGGGCACAGTGAGCAGGATAATAGGTGAGACATAAATTGAGGATCTATGCCACAATCACATCGTGACACCTCAAGTAACCATTTGTTTAGGTTAAACCTGCAGCGGCCCACTTGGGTCCAGGACTTCCAGGGGGTTAAACATTATGATTAAGGGGGTACGATTTCCATACAAACTTAATTAAATATAAAATAAATAAATAAATATTGTGGACAATTCACACAACACTACCCAGCCCCAAACTAAGCAGAGCTTGTAACATGGGAACCAGAGAGCTGATATAATACATGTTTTTTTTTTTGTAAATAAATACTTAGATTACAATACACACAACTATGGGCGAATAAAGTATTAATGTACACTGAAATAGCTGTAATAGGCTTTTACAGTGGTCCTTATTACCGGCCAGTTATATAAAGTTGGAGTGTCAGCCGTTGGTCGTGGCAGTCGGGGCTTCAGAAAAAGAATGACGAAAAAATTACTTTTTTGGTTTTTTATGAATATTTCTGTTATCCTACAGTTTTCTCCAACTTTATATAACTGGCTGGCAATAAAGACCACTGTAAAATTCTATTACAGCTATTTCAGCAGCGTACATTTATACTTTGTTTGCCCATAGTTGTGTAAATTCTGTTTGTATCGGAATCGAGCAACCTTAACTTTTTCTAAGTAGCACTGAAAGAAAACAGTAAAATAACTAGCCCCGTTAATTTTTTTTATATACAACTAGCTGATGGGACAATCATTATAATAACCATAAAGAAAAGTCTTCTTCTTACACCCTGTAGGTATGTATATTATGTAGGTTGTAGGCTGTGTCGTACAAAAATAATAGTAGGTAGGTAAGTGCTTATCTACGTGCGCACCTGGTAGGTAAGCATAATTAAGATATTCAAAAACATTGGCAGAGGAAACTAGGTACCTAAATTACTTTATGCTAATGATAATGAATAAAGGATAACTGTTGTCATATAATCTGTTTGTTTGAATATAAAACTCGATTTAGGTGGGTAGGTTCTTATAAAAAATTATACAGTGATTTTTCTACCGATGGTTTTGTGGTGATGAGGCTAGGTTTGACCCTACTTAATTTTTTTCTTGTCAATAAAAACAAATAGGTAAATAAAGGTTTCCCTGAGATTTAATTATGTAGATAGCTGATAGTTCAGCGAGGAGGCTAGGTTTTAACCTTAAATTTACTTCATCATCATCATCATCAACCTATATTAGTCCACTGCTGTACGTAGGTCTCTCCCAAGACGCGCCACTGAGCCCGGTCTTCGGCTCTTCTCCTCCCGTGCTTGCCAGCTACATTTCGCAGATCGTCGCCCCACCTTGCCGGAGGGCGTCCTACACTACGCTTACCTAAACGCGGTCTCCACTCTAGTATTCGTTTGCTCCAACGATTGTCTGTTCTACGGCAAACATGACCGGCCCACTGCCACTTCAGCTTACTAATCCTTTGAGCTATGTCGACCACCTTGGTGCTCTGTCGGATAACCTCGTTCCGGATTTTATCCTTCAGAGAGACTCCGAGCATAGCCCTCTCCATAGCTCGCTGAGCGACTTTTAATTTGTGGACCGACCCTTCTGTTAGTGTCCACGTTTCGGCAACATAGGTCATTACAGGTAGGACGCACTGGTTGAAGACTTTCGTCTTCGGCATTGTGGGATCGGCAACGAGAAAACCTGACGGAGTTTCCCAAACGCAGCCCAGCCCAGCTGTATTCTCCGATTTACTTACCAATAACAAATTACACCAATTACAAATTAAATAGGTAAATATGGGTTTCCTTGAGGGTTTTGTATATTTGTTTACTTCTCTCAATTAGACTAAGGACAAGGATAAAATTAGGTCTAGAACATTACATCTTATAACTTAGCCTAAACCGATACCCAAGGAGGTTTCAAATTAAAACCTGTAGATCGGGTCACCAGGCCCGTCTCCCGCGTCTCGATACAACTCAATATTAGGGTAGGTAACTAATGCCATCTTATTTTTATAGGACTCCACCTATAGTTTTCCTGAGTTTAGGTAAACGTGCAATAATAATTTATAAATAGCATAGTTATTAAACTGTGCAACGTCAGATTTTTTTTTATTGTTGTTCTGCAAACTGATGTACAACATGATCTACGGTGTACATCCCCAAGTACAAAATGCGTCAAGACCCATCTCGTTAGCAATAATATGGACGTGTACGTCCATATAATGATATGTCCCGCTAACATACAAGAAATATAAAGAGCCAAGAGCTGCAAAACGGTCCCTAACTCAGCGTGAAGTTAGTTGGCTAGCAACTAACGCTGGTCTTCCGTCAGGGCCACGCAGTAATGCCACGGACAATCTTAACCACACTATACATAGCTAAAATTATTAATTTATCTAATAATTTGGATTGCAAAAGTGAGTAAAAATACAGAAGTTTTCCAAGATGCAATGAAACGGGAACATTTTACAAAAACGAAAAAAAGGAAAATATTTTAGGTATTTACTCATCCATCTAATCATGGAAATATATTTTGCTGTGCCAGGTGAGTAAGTTTAACTATATTGGCTGTTTGTAAAATATAACAAATTTTGACATTTTGAAAATAGAAATAGAGATATTACTTGGTATTTAGATGTTAGTTCTTTAGCAAATGTTTACTTATTTATAACACTTAAAAATATATATTATGCCTAAAATATATTACACTATACTATATTATGCTTATCTCGTGTCTAAGACCCTCTTGCTTCTTTTGATTAATGAACAGATGCTTTTTTAATTTAATACGAAATCCTTGTAAATTTTGCATTGCAGGTTCCGTATCGGCATTGTACTTATGCATGTATAGCGTAGATAGTGTGTACTTTAAATTGCTAAGTATCTGCAAATAAATATGTTTTCTTTCTTTCGTTTTCTTACCTATAGTGTACAGTACCTAAGTAGTATTCTGTGGTATTTTGAAGCATAAATAAGTGTAGTTCACTAGTATTTCCCTCAACGCAAAGACGTACCCTTGTCAGAAAATTTGTAAGAGAGTTTGAATTTGGAAATCGATTAACGCCAGAAATGTAAGTTTTGTTTTTTTTTCTATAGTTATTTACCGGACATGCGTAGAATATTATATTATTACCATGGACTAATGTTATTATATTACCTAACAATTAAAATTGCCTATACAGTTTTTTTAATTTACTCTTTTCGGCCAATGCTGGGCAAAGGTGACCAAAGGAATTTCCATAAAAAAATAAAATCGTTGTTTTTTAGCAAAATATTTATGTACCTACTGGAGGTCACTGCCCCACTTAGGTATGCGTATAATGCTAATGTTCTCGTTTAATCTCATTAAGTTTATGTAAATGTATGCAATCAATAAATGAAATAAAAATTTGCAATGTATTTGTTAAAACTGTTTTGTATAATATGACTACGTAGTGAAAAGAAACTACGTAGTGCATAGATCTAGTTCAAACCAATTTTTGTTGGAAGTTTGCAGGGTACATTATATTTTTTTTTGTTTTATCATTCTCTTATTTTAGAAGTTACAGAAGACACACACATTTTCTCAGTTAAGAGGGGGTCGTGCGAAAATTTGAGATTTGTTTTAAAAAAAATCATAACTAAATAACTAAGTGACATTTTAAAAATCGCAAAAGGACTTGTGAACCGCATTAAGATTTTTACACAAAAATAGAAAAAAAACTATAAATTTTGGGGGTCCCCATTCCCCAAACTTGTAACTGAAACATTTTTTTTTCATCGAACACATACGTGTGGGGGATGTGTATTTCTCCAGCTTCCTCATATGGAAATTGCGAATTCTGAAAACGCCAACATTTAAAGCATAATTAGAGCAATCATTGATTTGAAGGAAAATTTAGCAGCAAAAAAAACAACGAGTCTATGAGACTTTATAGGTATGTTAGCTGTAGTAACGGCTCCACAGCTTCCTCATTCAGTGTGGGCAAACGGCTAACGATAGAGCTATATAGTAAACGCCAAATTTTAGAACATAATTAGAGCACCCGGCATAAAAAAAATCAAGTCTCTAGCTCAAAAACTCTTTGAGTTAGAAGACTATAACAACGTGTTTGCTGGGAAGCCATTTCTCCAGCTAACACATGTGGATCTCAGGAATGGCTATAGCTAGAAAGTTGCTTGATATCTCCAAATTTAGAGCAAAAAATATCATGGATGCTCCAAATATCTTATATGGGTATCTATGGGTATCTATGAATAGGTCTTCAAAAATGATGTTGAGGTTTCTAATATCGTTTTATTCTAAACTGAATAGTTTACGCGAGAGACACTTCCAAAGTGGAAAAAAGTTGGTCCCCCCCCTTCTAACTTCTAAAATAAGAGAATGATAAAACTAAAAAAAAATATATGTTGTACATTAGTATGCAAACTTTCAACGATATTTGGTTTGAACGAGATCTATTTTTTTATACGTCATAAATCGTAAACCGCAATTTACCTTTCGACGAACTACAAGAACCTTTATAATTATGTTACTTGATGCTACGGAACCCTTCATGGGCGAGTCTGACTCGCACTTGGCTTTTGAAGACCTATCTGAAATATGGGTTTGATGAAAAAAAAAATTTGAGTGTCAGTTCAAGTATGGGGAACCCCAAACTTTATTGCTTTTCTTCTACTTTTGAGTGAAAATATTAATGCGGTTATAGTTACGGAAAAAAGTGGCAGTGGCACGTTAGGAGAGACAGACAGACTGACAGACATGTCGAATCTATAAGGGTTCCGTGTTTTGCCATTTGGTTACGGAACCCCTAAAAACTGTGTTGACAATTTACGCTACAGCTACACTATCAAGCCCCAAATTAAGCAGAGCTTGTAATCTAATACATACTTAAACACATATTGCTTTGTAAATACATACATATACTTAGAATACAATACACCCAGACAGAGAACAAACATGTTCAGAGTTACTACCAGCTGAGCTAACAATAGGTCCTAACAATCTAAAGACGCGTCACATACAATAAAAAACATTCGCCAAAGTTGTAAAATGAAACCAAGCGACAATTATTAAAAAGGTGTTAGTACTTGCAAGCATTTAAATGGCTTGTGTGGTGCTTGCCGCACTCACAAGTCAAGTCACTTCTGAAATCTTCAATAAAAATAACTGTATTTAAGGATGCAGTTGTTGGTGCTTCTGGTACTCGTGGTGTCCGCCCAAGCTCTTGATAACGGCTTGGCCCGGACGCCGCCCATGGGCTGGCTGACATGGGAGAGATTCCGGTGCATCACAGATTGCGACAAATATCCCAATGAGTGCATAAGGTACATATATTATGCCTATTTTGGTTCCAATAGCTTTGAATTTTGATACATCATAATTTCCTTGTGAAGTGGGGTCGGCACAACAAGTTTTATTCTTCTTAGGTTTGCTCATAGGTTAAAATTAAGTATAATTAAGACTTAATTTTGACGATTAATAATAATGAAATATTAAATAAATAACAAATTAAAATAATTTATCTATTATTTTTTTTAATAATATTGTTACGGAAGTGGGTACAGGGATTGGAAGGAAACGAACGTTTACCGAAAGTAGCGATTTATTCGCACTACGAACACGTAACACTGCACTGAACGCGTAGCACTGTCCGACACTGTCCCCGCGCACTATGCGTTACACGGTCCAACGCTGTGCTCCGAACACTGACAGTCCACTGGGAGCACTTTACCACTTTGCACTTCACTTCACTATTCACTGTTCACTTCACTATTCACTTTCACTGTTCACTTTTTCCACTTTTTCACTTTTCCTTCTTGTTCCTTTCTTCAGATCACTTTCCACTGAACTGCCCGTAGACGCGCTTGCAGCTCCTTATATGTATACCCGGAATTTCGATCGTCATTTATTGAATTTCGTTAGTCTTTTCGTTTTCTTCTGTTGGATTCCGATCTTCTTTTCCTTCTTACATCATTTCTTGTTTTAGTCCAGAACTTTCGGTTCTTTATTTGAATTCCTTAAAGAAGGCACTCGCCGCTACTAGAATTTTCTGGTAACATTAAAATGTCGAACAAAAACCTTCATAGCTGGACCGGGCTCGAACTCGCGTACGTCTGCTTTGCAGTCGTAGCTCTGACAGCCCGGCCGTTGTGACAATGACGATGTTTGCCAAAAACTTCACTGCCTTGCACGCTTACGTAGTTACGTCAGCACGGCGTCACAATATATAGGTAATATTGACCATAAGGATAACGTGTATCGGAGTTATTAAAACAGGGATATTCTGAAACTCCATTGTTACGTTTTTGGCCTACTTGTCTAGTTTCCAATGCCTCATTTATTCCCTAAGTGAAAGACTAGTGCAAAGAACAGCGGATTACATGGTGAGTGAAGGCTACCTGGCCGCTGGCTACGAGTACCTTGGCATCGACGACTGCTGGCTGGAGAAGAAGCGCGGTGATGATGGACGACTGGTTCCAGATCGACGCCGCTTCCCGAACGGCATGAAGGCCATTGCTGATTACGTAAGTATCGTAACTCCCATTTAGTTTGTTTATTTATTTTATACTTACAGCTGGTTGATGGAACAAGCTTAATTTTTAACTGGCTTCAAATCCAAACTGCTGGATCGATTTAGACGAAAATAACAATATTTTTTTTCAAATCGGTTCATAAATTATAGAGTACCTACCGTATTTTTATTTGTTACTATGGTGTTAAATATATGGTGTTACTGTAAGATAGGTTACCTATAATTCTTGTAATAATAATTTTATTGTTTAAAATAATTAAGAATAGCAATATTTTACGCCCGAAATGAGTAGACTGTTGGAATAGAATTGCCTAATGCACCTAAAATATTTTTTCATTACTCATACTCTGAAAGTAGGTCTGAAGTTGCCTGAGGGGCCTAATTGAAAGTAAAACTTTCAGCCCTAGGGAGAATCGCTTTCTACTGACAGCTGTCAAATTATAAAAAAAAACAAGTTCTATTTTATTCAACCATGTTCCAACTTTCTAAAGTCTTTCTAACTGCAAGGAGGCTGTTCAACCAAATTCCAACTTTTTATTCAGCAAGTAGGTTGGAAACCCATTAAAACGGTAAGAAGTTTAAAAAGTCTAATTAGAGCGCAATGTAATATTTAAATTTAAATAACATAAAGATAGTATTAAATAAATAATATATCTTCTAAATTACTTGATTAGTGTATAGCTTCAACTATTTATTTAAAATAACATAGATTTAAATTATGAAAATGAAAATAATGGCTGAATAATGCTGGCGAACCGAAGCCGAAGGCCCGCCTGAGCAAAAGAAAAAAAAAAACCGGGAAGGCGGCAATTCAATCTTCATTTTCACTCATTTTTCTTTCATGTTTTTATTTTTACTTTCCTTGTATTCGTAATGAAAAGCACAGTGTTTACCTCGGGTGAAAGTCTTTTGAGTCCCTCAAGCTCCATTGGCGCCCTCGCTAACGCTCTGGCGCCAAACCCGTCTCGGGACTCAAAAAACGTGACTTTCAACACTCGGGTAACAATGTACTATTACACGGTTTTACAATAAATTATTCTTATTTTTATCTTTTCTCCGTTTTAGAAGTCGGGGATTAAATGCACAATGCCAGGGAGTAACGTTACAGCTTATTTTCCCAGATTCACGGCAAAGGACTCAAATTCGGATTGTATCAAGACTACGGTATTTGTACTTGTGCTGGCTATCCCGGCGTGCTGGGACATGAAAAGGAAGATATAGAGACTTTGGTGGAGTGGGAGATTGACTACCTAAAGCTGGATGGCTGCTACATGAACCCTTGCGCCATGGATGAGGGTAATAACCTTACTTTTTAGGTTCTTTTAGACAATTGGCCTTTCAGCTCAGTTTTGCTTCCCTTCTCAACATGAAGCTCTGTCTTCTGCGACGTAGGTCGTGGTTTCAATCCCAACCGAGAAAAAATATTTGTGTGAACGCAGGTTTTTGTTCTCTGGGGCCTAATTCTCGGGCCAATCTCGATCATTTTGCAATTTTTTGAAGTGAAAACTTCTTTAGCGGCGTTGAGCACTTTCTGTAATGGGTATAAAATCTTAAACTCGCGTCAGGGCGTCAGGGCGTCAGGATCACGTGACCTTATCGAAAAAGCGTAGGACGGATTTTTTGCAGAAATGTACCCTAAGACTACAACGTAGAGTTCATAATAAAAATCGAAAAAAAGCGTAAGACGCTACAGATACGCTAGTAGTCAGCGGCGTCTTTACCTATTGTGCGGGGTGTGCGGTGCACACGGGCGCAGCGTCCTAGGGGGCGCCGAGCGCTGCGGACCACTACGGAGCCCCACGGCGCTCGGCGCCCTCTATGACCACTACGGAGCTCTACTTGGCGGGCGCCTTGGCCGGGCGCCGCACTTTCAATGACCATCGTAAAAAGAGCTCCGCTCTGCATAGATTTTGTATAACATCTTGAGTTCTTCTAATATTTGATGAATAACATCATAGGGGGCGCCGAAGGCCACGGCGCTCAGCGCCCCCCCTTTTTTCTCCTTTTAGAGAAAGAATTTTCCAATTTTCTTTCTAAATGCACCTCTACGCTATAAAAGGAACACAACCTCCAAGTTTCATGCTTCTAAGACTAACGGTTTAGGCTGTGCGTTGATTGTCAGTCAGTCAGTAATATGAGTTTTAGATATTTAAAAAGAAAGAAGAAGAAGAAGATAGTCATGTCAACATCATAATCGGATACGTTTTGGCTTATTATAGTAAACACCAGAACACCTTCGATAATTCTAAATACATTCAACAGCACATCGTGGTAACCAAACTGAAAAATTTCTTCTTAAAAATCTCCGAACAAATTTATTACCCATTGGGGAAATACAGTTTATGGTAACTTGATGTGCTGTTACTTTACTTGTACTTTGTATCCATTCCATTTTGATCGCGCGCTTACTAGGGGGCGCTTGGGTAATGTTTGCACACGGGCGCTATATGGGCTAGAGACGCCTCTGCTAGTAGTTACTATGACACGGTAACGTCACAGAATAGTCTTAGAACTCAGTCGCTCTTAGCCCCCCAGAACCCCCTCCTCCTATGTCTGCCGTTTTACTTCATTTAGGACCTACTTGTAGGTCGCGCGACAAGGTCCCTTCTAGCGGTTCCGACCCGTTGAGGATTTGGCTTTACGTAAAATTTAGGGTTCCGTATAGGGTTTTGATTAGGGTTATACTATATTGAGGAATTTGATTAAATGGTCGACTTTTAGGGTTCCTTAGGACTTTGATTGGAGTTTCAACTACACTTAGAAGCTTGATAATGTTAAAATTTTTAGGGTTCCTTAGGACTTTGATTGGGGTTTTACTACATTGAGGAATTTGATTAAGTGGTCAACTTTTAGGGTTCCTTAGGACTTTGATTGGAGTTTCAACTACACTTAGGAGCTTGATAATGTTAACATTTTTAGGGTTCCTTAGGACTTTGATTGGAATTTCAACTACACTTAGGAGCTTGATAATGCTAAAATTTTTAGGGTTCCTTAGGACTTTGATTGGGGTTTTACTACATTGAGGAACTTGATAAAATAAACAACTTTTAGGGTTCCTACGTTAATAATCAAGTTTTCACTTCTGCCGGCACTCCCGGAGTGCAACCCGTATTTTTTTTTTATTGCTCTTTTCACAACCCCGCACTTTTTCTACGTTTTCCGTATATCGTAGCTGTCGAGGCTTCTACGATGAGGTCGTTGAAGATAAAGATAAAATGATCGAGATCGGCCCAATAATTAGGCCCAATAATTAGGTCTGGGTGTTATATTGATTTAAGTTCGTTTTTACAAAAAAAGCACATAAGTAACTGCATCAGCTTTCTGGTTCCTATAGTAGAAGCTTTGCTTGATTTGAGGCTAGATGCCTCAAGCATTGGCTGTGTGGATTGTCTTATTTTTTTGATGTGTTTATATTTAACTAATGTTGCCTGTGGTACTACTAGACTGCGGTACAAGAATAGAGATAAGAAATAATCATTGCCTGTGGCAGGTAAAATAGCAGGTAGTACCACAGGCAAACAAACGTAAAACAACCGAGCTCGTGGCACAGAAACGTAGGTACTTTCACTAATTTTCAGGATACCCGGCTTTTGGCAAAATGTTAAACAAAACTGGTCGGCCCATTGTCTACTCGTGTAGCTGGCCAGCGTATCTAGAACCTAAAAACATAAAGGTAAAATACTCTTTATTTGAATATTTTTTGTAACTGACAGCTTCTAAAATTTCGCTAAAAGATAATGCGCTAGATCTATGTTAAATTGTAAGAAAAATGCGGTTAAATAATGAAGATTACCACAAATTACTAAATTAACAAATTTTACAAGTGCTATGAAGGATCACGCTAAATGAAGGTTAAATGTATTTTAATGTTAAAATTTATTTTGAAGCCTCAGCGAGAAAATACCTCAGCGTCAGGTGTTTGTTATATGAATTACACATTTTAGTTGAAATACAAATACATTTTTGTATTTCAATTACGTATTTAAATTACAAGTTATTCAAATACTGCCCAACCCTGTGTCCATGTCATGTCGTCCGCCATGTTTTTGGTAGGTACGTTGTGTTGCTCTCGTTGGTCAAGAAAATCTCTATGTGCAAGTAAACGAAGTAAAATTAAAGAAAAATAACAATTTAAACCGAATACCATATTATTGCTAAGTTGTATTTATGATTGGTGTACCTACCAGACCTAGCGCAGGCTCTATAGCTTCATGAAACATCTCATGAATGAATACCAAAAATGCTTAATTTACAGCCTGACTATGCATTAATAGCCGAGAACTGTAACCTATGGCGTAACTGGAACGACATCGATGACTCGTGGGCTTCCCTCACGGCAATCATGGACTGGTTTGGAGACAATGAGAAAAGATTTGCCGACTACGCCGGCCCTGGACATTGGAATGACCCAGATATGGTAAGTTAAAAACCTTTAATGGTACCAAATACTTTTATCTTTTGCCGATTATTCGTGGAGCTTATGTGACCTCCAAATATCTATTACTAGCGGCCGCCCGCGGCTTCACTCGTCCCATTCCGGTCCCGTTATACGTTCTTTATCAAAGATAAGTTTGGCTTTTTATATGAATTACCTGATTCATGTTTTCAGCTGTTGATAGGAAACTTCGGGTTGACAATCGATCAAGCTCGCGTCCAAATGGCAGTTTGGGCGGTGATGGCAGCACCGCTTCTCATCAGCACAGATCTGACGACCATCAGACCGGAGTTTAAGGAGATCATACTTAACAAGGATATCATCGCTGTCAATCAAGACAAAATGGGCAAGCAAGGGACTCGGGTGTGGAAAAAAACTGGTGGCGGACCTGTAAGAAAAACTATGGAATCCTATAAATCTTTGCACTTCGCACGTTCACTTTGATAGTTTTTGAAAAGATTTGCGGGTCCTTCGTCATTTAGCTTAGCAGACCCCAGACCGCAAGTCCGTCTGTTGCCATCTCTATCTGTTGGCATTAAAGTGACAGTGACAAGAGACTTTTAGGGAGCCGTTAAAAAGCTTGGGCTTCTTTGAGATCTGCATAACCTAACCTACGACCATCGAGATATAAGCACTACGTACTAGAGAAGACACCGTAAATTCCTACTTTATCTCGTTCAACTGCGGCGATCGCGCCGCATCACCACACTCAGTCGCTCTATAGCTCGCGCGTAAGTGCCGTGATTTACATGGCGCATAAGACCTTTTTGCCGAGAATAAATACACTTCCGCAGCAAATCTAGCGCTAGAATAGGACAATTCAGTTATTTGACGCAGCTTCTCTAGTACGTAGTACTTATATCTCGATGCCTACGACCTAATATATTTTTTCAGCGTTGATTCGGAAAAATAAGATTATCTAGCTAGACAGTAAGGATAGATAGGTACCTACCTACATAGTCCTACGTACCTACGTAGTTATACTTTTTTGGTCGTAATGCGCGGAATGTTTTCATGCAGTGCATACCTATTATCATGACGCCGAAAATTGATTCATTTTTAAATTCCAATCTTTTTTTACAGAGGTCAGGCCTAGAGATTTGGAACCGTGAGTTATCTGACGGGTCCTATGCCATGGCTTTTGTGAGCCAACGCGTCGATGGCGCTCCATATGCTGCTAACTTCACGTTATGCGATATGAAGCTGCCTCAGAAATCTTACGTTGTTTCGGTTAGTTATTTACTGGAAATAGACAAAGCAAAATAAACATACACTATGTAAATAGGTACGTAGAAAATAGAAAAACACAGGGGCCTTATTCGCTATTACATTGGAGATTCCGTGCCCAAAACGTGTGACTTCACAACGTGATCTAAACGCAAACGCGCCTTGGTGTGGAATAGCGATGGGCGAATCCGAGAGATACTAATACTAATGTTTCGAAAACTCATATCTCTCGAACTATTCGAAAAACGCTGGTACTAATATACTAATTTAGCTAGCCCGTAAGGGTAAAAAGTGTTCTGTGAGCAAGCCTGACTGTAACGAACGAAATAATGAATATGTATACTAACGAACGACTAACGAAACGAATCAAGAAAGACACAAATATAATCATTCATTATCAGGTAATAATATCAATCAAGCGTTCCAGTGGTTAATGAAATGTTTATACTGACGACAACATCGAACGAATGAATGCCTGCCGCTTAGTCGAACGAAACAAACGATAGAATTATGATAGGGACGGGAAGCATCTTAATAAAACCTCAGTAATCTTGGATCAAAACGAGTATTATTGAACCTATCAAGTTACCCACCAAAGGATTAACAATGATATGCATAAGCAAAAATAATATTTTTTTGCCTAAGAATTAGTAAGTTGAAGTGGCAATGGGCAGGTCATATAGCTCGAAAAACCAATAACCGTTGGGGAATAAAAGTTCTCGAAAAGCCGCCACGAACCGGATGATGAAACATAGGACGCCCACTCACTCGATAGACCGATGACATTATTAAGATTGCGGGAAGTCAGTGGATGGAAAAAGCTCAGAATCGTTCTTCATCGAAATATAGAGGGCAGGTTTATGTTCAGCAGTAGACTTCTTCAGGATTATGATGATGATGATGACCTACTTATAATTCCTTCTATGGCACATAAACAATTAGTTCCAAAAAACTGATAGATAGAAGGATAGAGCCATCATAGACAGACGACCGCCACAGCCAGCGTTTTCAACATGGACATTTTTTCAAACTAAATTTTAGTCGTTGCCTATATATTTATTATTATTACTATGTAATTATAAACGAAAAAAGGGATTATTCTCAAAATAACTTTTTGCCACGAAAGTCACATGTCACATCCCTAGCCCTTGAACGGTACTATAAGCGAACGAACATTGCGTGAGCGAAAATGAATCAATCAAACTAAGCCCCGCCCCATTCGTCTTTTGAAAGATCTTTCGAATCATTCGAAAGCGGAAGTCATTCATGTACTAATTTCATATTCGAACAGAAAAATTAGTAACGATAGATCTTTCGAACGCAGTTTTCATTCGAAAATGCGCATCGCTAGTGTGGAATCGAAAAATAGCCACAAGACGAGTTGTCTATGCTCCACGTTTGATTTTTTGTTTATTTCACATAATTCGTTCAAAATCCGACGATTGCTAAGCCGATGTCATAACGTGTTCACGTAACGCGCGTGGTTTGGCAATAGCGAATAACGGCCCTGATTTGTAATCGTTTTTGAGGTACTTTACTTACCTACCTACATAGTGAGGAAGATTCAATTCATTTATTCATTAACAATTTAATTAATCGTATTTTAAATAATCTTAAACTAACAATAAAATAATAATAAATACAAATTTTGCAAATACGTATGCAATAAATTCATCTGTCGTATAGAATCAACCTTTCAGCAAAAGTCCTAGATCCAAGATTCCTTCCTTCCAAGATTTATTTTGTACCTTGGTTTCCTTTTGGAAGCACACTTAGATAAATTATTCAGTATTTGTCTGATGCACTATGTACCAAGCCTACTTATGGCTAGGACCTTACCTACTTTACTAAAATTATGCCTATTCTTAGTATTTTTTTTACGTTCCAGGATTTTTATAAAGATGAACCAGCAAGGACATGGGGGCCAGATGGTGATTTCGAAACTAGAATCAACCCAACAGGTACGATTATGATTTACCTAGATTTAGATTTAAAGAAGTAGGCAACAAATATTGCACATCGGCTAATTTCGACTTCATAGAGCGTAGTGTGCGTCAGAAAGAGATGTTTGTTGCCTACACAGCCTAAAACCAAAAACTTTGTGATGACAAATGGCGACGATTTTGATTTGTGAAAGAACATTGGTGTATTATCATCGATAACCAATTCGTTTTTGTTTAGATATAAAAAAAAAAACGCCGGATACGGTTCTGTTTTTTTTTATTACTTACCTATATTTTGATTGCTAAGTTTAAAATGCTAGTCATCTAGGCGATGGCGATCAGCTGAAATGCTGTCCAATATCGTTGTCAGATTTGACAGCGTTTCAGCTAATCGCCATCGCCATCACCTAGATAAGCACCGGCCTTTTGTCTATTGAGTCGATCTAGGTAAATCGAATATCCTCTTCCACTTTACCAAGTCAAGCAAGAATGGAAAATGCTCCCGCTCGTTTGGTGTTGAGCTCAATCGAGATAGTAGTGTGTTAATAATACTAAGTTTTCTGTTTCAGGTGTAAAGTTTTATAGGTTCATGCCGAAGAGGGTAGGCAAGGCTTAGAGGATGTGATCGTTCAGATGATCGTCGATAACAGCGTTAGAATTCAAAGCTAGGTCTTTATGTTACCTACATTCAACAAAACGTTATTATTTAAAAAAACGGGAAACCGTGCAGAATCAAAAGAAAGGAAACTTCCCTACCCGTACAGCGCCATCTAGGAATAAATTAGGAAACATTGTAAAACGATGAAGCGTGAAGTAAAATAAAGTGTTTTTATAAGCTTGAACGTTTTATTTCCTTCCTTAAAGTATACTAAATTATTTCACCTGGCCAAAATAGTTTAAAGTACGTAGTTAAGTAGGTAGGTAATGAGGACTTTTTTTTTCTTTTCATAACTACAAAGGCGGTGCGCCACACCATGGCCACACCTAAGAAAAATAATACTGCCTCCCCTGCACATGGGACGCACACTGACGCACACAATAAAGTGACAGAGCAGAGCACTAGTAGTTTATGGGTAGCAACCCCGCCTTCCGATCCCAATGCTGTGGGTTCTAATCCAGTCATGTATACCTTAGACAAAGTCTAAGATGTATACCAATGAGTTTTTCTGTCAAAAAATGTATGTGCACTATGCAGTAATTTCGAACGGTGAAAGTAAACATCGTGAGGAAACCGGCGGCATGTCGTAGAATCGAAAAAGTTTGGAAACATGGTGTAGAGTGCACAAAAGAGAGGCTTCTCTCTGAGGTGCATTTGAAATCCTATCACCACAGTGGTTCGAAAGAATCAGTGTAGGAAGAAGAATAAATAAAAGTGGCACTACCTATACTCGGATTTTTAATTAGACGAAGCTAGCCAGTGTTGTAAAAGTCTATAAGTAAAAAACGTTGAACTTGCCAGCTAAAAATCGGGAGAAAACGGGAGATTTTTTTAGAAGCATAGTTTTTTCCTTAAGACTTCCTTTTAGCCAATTAGTAGGTACATTCTGATTTATTTCCCACTCCTTTTTATAATTTTGAGAGTATTTTTTACGTTTTACACTACTACTACTTGGTATTTATTTATTAGAGACATCACCATCAGATTCGGAATCTGACATCGTAAAACACAACAGTTATCAAACAACTCACATCAGAACAATACAAGTGTATTCAATGAAATGAACGAACAATCAATATAATAATAAACCACTTACCGACTTGGCAAGTAAACTACCTACACTACATCATTCGTGCGGGATATAATATAACCCGAACAAAGTTGGGTTCTGCAATTTTCCCACAGACAATAATAAACTCTATTCTAATGTGTTTCAGTGCAATTTGCTGGGCATAATTATACGTGGTTCGAAGCATTTAGGGAAGTTCCCGTGCTTAGAGAAGATGTGTTATAGCATTGTATTAGTGTTGCCGTATTTAGAATATTTTTTTTATTTTACTTTTGAATTACCATTTTTATTTTGACATTAGTTGAAAATGCAAAAAGTCGGGAGATAGGATTGCTAAATCGGGATATCGGGAGACCATGGCCAAAATCAGTAGATCTCCCGATAAATCGGGAACTTTTGCAACACTGAAGCTAGCTGACGTTTACTGTGTTGTCAGTTTTTGATGAAATAAAAATAGTGTTGTGACAAAGTGAATGATTGAAAAAACTCCTGAATGAATGAAATTGCCTCGTTTTTATAGTGAATAGTTATTGTGCCGAACTTGGCTTGACGTGCTTGGTTGAGGATCCATATCGTTCGCGCGAAACAATATAGCAACAAAATACACAACAATTACCACAAACACAACGTAACGAAAAACTTTACAAAAACAATAACTAAACAGCGTGAGCGCAGAAAAACATTCGTGCTATCAGACCAGAGGTTAGAAGCCGAATTACAAACAAAATGGTGGCGTTCATCGGTGTTGGCACTAGTCGCCACGCCGCGCTTTGTAATAAACCGTCAAAAAACTTGTAGTTACATACTACAAGTAACTTATAGCACTTTTATACATTTTTTTATACAAATTTCAATATTATTTTATAGTTTGAAAAGATTAACTATTTACTCATTGTTCATTCATCTGATTGAACGAGAACTGAACGCAGCACTATTACTTTAAATGTAGCAACATTATTTTACAAAGTGACATTAGCTACTGTCAGTCGGTATCGTCTAATTAAAAATCCGACTATAGTGACAAACGCAGTAAGGTGACAGTGACAGTGACAGTGACAGACAATTATGTCAGACAAACAAACCAATCAATCATCCATCGTATTCCGGCCCAGCCACCAAAAATCGAAAGTGTATTTCATTTTAGAAATAAGAAAATAAAGTTTTACTGCATTAGTTTCGATAACAAGTGACACGCTATATAAAAGTGTATCAATACAGCAAACATCCACACTACTCCATACTAGTGTAAAGATAACTACCAAAAGAATCATTCAACCATTAATCTCACGAACACGACACGATCATCAAGCTTGAAAGAAAGCTGGTTTATTGGTTTGGTATGTACCTACTAGGTCAATGCTAATGGTGCGATCGAGCCGGTAAACATACCGTAGCGTGAGTGAGTGACGTCGCTAGGAAGGAAGACATCAGTCCGCGGTTCTATCACCGACCGGTTACACGTCTTACTTTTCGAAACACGCACCGTGAAAGTGATTCTCAGAAAAATGGGTGGCAGAGCAGAAAACGTAGGAATATTATCCATGGAACTGTATTTCCCGTCGCAGTATGTCGACCAAACCGAATTAGAAAAATTTGATGGAGCGTCAGCCGGAAAATACACGATAGGTCTCGGCCAACAGAAAATGGGCTTCTGTTCTGACAGAGAAGATATCCACTCGCTGTGCATGACTGCTCTGCACAGACTCATCGAGAGGAACAACCTTGACCTGCACGATATAGGGCGCCTGGAGGTCGGCACAGAGACCATCATTGATAAAAGTAAAAGTGTAAAATCTTTTCTAATGACCTTGTTCGCCAAAGAAGGTGCCACTGATATTGAGGGCATTGATACAACAAATGCTTGTTATGGTGGTACTGCAGCTCTCTTCAACGCTATCAACTGGGTGGAGTCATCTTCTTGGGATGGAAGGAAAGCAATTGTAGTAGCTGGAGATATAGCTGTATACGGTAAAGGTCCTGCCAGGCCCACGGGTGGGGCTGGGGCAGTGGCAATGCTCATAGGACCTGATGCCCCATTGGTTTTTGACAGTGGTGTTCGTGCCTCATATATGACACATGCATATGACTTTTACAAACCAGACCTGGCCTCTGAATTTCCATTTGTTGACGGCAAACTTTCTATACGTTGCTACCTCAGTGCATTAGATAATTGTTATAATTTATTCTGTAAGAAGATGAGAAAGGTCAACCCTGAGTTCAAGGGGCTCCTGAGCTTGGATGGCATGCTGTTCCATTCCCCGTACAGTAAACTGGTGCAAAAGTCTCTAGCTAGAGTCTGTTTCAATGACTTCCTCAATGCATCGGAAGAGGACAGAGAAAAACAGTTTCCAGGACTCTCAGACTTCAAAAATCACAAATTAGAAGACACATATTTTGACAAGGATGTGGAAAAAGCATTTATGACATACAGCTTACCGCTGTTTCAAGAAAAGACTGAACCTTCCCTGTTCATAGCAAGGAATGTTGGAAATATGTATACTCCTTCGTTGTATGGAGGACTTGTATCATATTTGACGAGCAAAGAGCCTGAATCCCTTGTTGGAAAGAAAATCGGGCTATTTTCATATGGCTCTGGACTTGCATCAACTTTGTATTCTATCAATATTTGTAAAGATATGAGTGCGGGGTCAAAGTTAGAAAAGTTGATAACTTCCTTGCAAGATACTGTGTCCTTATTACAGTACCGAGAGTGTGTTGAGCCCACTAGATTCTCTGATTTAATGGATGTGAGAACTAGAAACTACCACACAGCCCCATACTCACCATCAGGCTCCATAGAAGTTCTGTTCCCTGGAACTTACTACCTCATTGAGATTGATGACCAAAGACGACGCACTTATGACAGGAATGTTGTTGAAAATTTACCCTCTAAGTACCCTCTTAACGAGTATGTATCCAAATCGCATTACAATCATGTATAAAATATTCAAAATGTCAAACATACCTAAGTAGTTAAATACCATTCCTTGTGCTAAGAATAAGGATGAGTTGCTCTAAATATTTTGTTTTCAAAAACACAGCAGTTAAAAAAAAATTATAATAAATTTATTGGTAAGTTATGTGATTGGTGATTGGTAGGGTCTGTAGGATTTATTAAATTATTGTTATTATTTATTTTATTGGTGAAAGATGTAATTTCCTTATGTTGTTGGTTGTTTGTTATCTTGTGGTAGAAAATAGCTGATAAGCTGAATCTAGTTTTAATTGGCAAACATACTGATGCGACCCTATTATCTAATGTGACATTAATTAATTGAGTTAGAATGAATGTATTTACGCTCAATCTCAATTATTATTATTCTGAACTTTTCAAAAGCTAAATTAGTTTTGTCTGAATATATTTTATGACTCACCCTTAAATCGAGTTGACAAAATTAAGGATTTAGGTATAACGTTCGACTCTAAATTGCTATTTGATGAGCATGTTGACAATATAGTTAAGAAAGCGTCTCGTGCGCTTGGTTTCGTATTTAGAATGTCATCGGAATTCACAAGTATCAAAACATTTAAGATCCTATACTGTGCATACGTACGAAGTCATCTGGAGTACGCCTCACAGGTATGGAATCCTTGTTACACCGTTTATGTATCGCGGCTTGAATCCATTCAAAAAAGATTTCTACGTTACCTTCAATACCGAGCTAAAATCTTCTTACCTGATTATATTACTAGGTGTCGTAAATTTCACTTTATGCCGCTTTCCATGCGTAGGGAAGTATGTGATTTGGTGTATCTACTGAATATTGCAAATGGTAACGTCGACTGCCCAGAACTTCTTGAACACATAGGATTGCGTACTAACACGGCTGCATTGAGAAAACCAAACGTTCTGTATGTTCCTGTGGTCAGGACAAATTATAGGCAAAATGCATTTCTTATCAGAGCAAGCTGCTCGTTTAACTCGCTGGCTAAAGCAAACATTGATGTAGATTTATTCAATACAAGTACAAGTAAGCTTAAACGCTTACTTAGCAACAACTTCTTTCAACCAGGATAATACCAGCACCATTTTATTGAACAATTTTCTTTTGTATTGTATTCTGTCGTCTACTGTTACTTTTTCATACCTACTCATTTTTGTTTATCTGTGGAAACTTTTAATTGGCCCTCTGCATACATGTAGCATTGCTACATGTTTAATTTTGTAACCTATTTATGTATACCTAGCTGTTAGTTTTCCCAAAATTTTGAAAATAAAAAATAAAATAAAATAAAAATAAAAATATTTTATTCTATAAATTGTTTTTTTTTTCAAAATAAGCAATAATTTTTGGATAAACACAAATAAGTATAAGTTCCAAGGTATCAACCTACTGTAGAATCAAGAAATTAGTTTTAGTTAGACATGGTTCCACATTTCCATCACTACGTTCGATTTATAAAAACAAAAACATTTCGTAAAACCGCTCTAATTGGAGAAGGAGGTACCTTTGAACAAACGTGTTTACGATGCAGGTTTAAATTCAAATGTAGCAAAAGTTACACGGTTTTTAATCACAATTTATTTTAGATTTTACAGATACGACAGTAAAAAATGTAGAAAAGTGCTTCCTTATTCCCTACCTACCTGTGTGATAATGTTTATCATTTTTTAGGCAGGGCTATTTCTCAAAAAGTGCAACCAAGGCCTAGCTAAGCTGTAGAGGAATACCTAAATGCTTTATTTTCCCTTAGTCCTGACGTTATTTAAAATTTTGAATGAAATATAACTTTTTTAAACTATACTGACCATTGCCTTTTTTTTCTATCATTGTTATTCGTTTTCAATGGAAAATAAGGTCCGCAGAGCGATATTTCACCGCTAGGTTTTAATTCGAATTCGGGAATTACTCCGCAATCCAAGTTCGTAACACCGATTGCGGAGTAGTACCGACGCACAAAAATTCACCTATAACGCATCGCATCAAATCTCTGGTTCAATAATTTGCATCAAATCTCTGATTTTATTCGCACACGACTCCAATAAAATCTCTCTGTGAAATTAGCTGTACGGACGGCCCCCTATGGTTCTCGAATGACGACCACAAACCGGAAAACGAAACGTAGGTAGTAGGTGTTATGTGGAGCACCCGATGTACCGAAGGCAATGTAAAGATCGCGGGGAAATCGATGGTCGGAGACGGCTCAAAATCGGTCTTCCTAGAAATGTGTGGCTGATGATGATAAATTAGTATCAAAGGAAGACCATTGTTAGGTGTCCTTGAACACCAGCGGTCATCCATCCCATAGTGGTGTGAATTTATGATAAACGTTGCTTAGTTGATCGGTGACCCGTACCTACTATCACCATCACATAATTATACTGCTAGGCTAAAAGTCACGTAAAAAGAACTGGAAAATGGTGGCGGGGGCTTGCGTTTGTAAAACCCGTTTAATGTATTCCTTACATCCTATTTCTTGGTGTAAGGTGCGTGTTTTGCATGCGCAAACTCATCCCTCCACCATCTAACGCGAGTTTCAAAATAGCTCAGGGTAATATAAAAACAGTACCTACCTACCTACCGACCTTGCATATTAAGAAACGGTGAAGGAAAACATCGTGAGGAAACACGCAGTTTAGTCAGCTAATATAGTAGCTGGGCAAGTAAAATCCAGTCCCAGGCACTATAGCGTTCGTAAGTAGGGGCATGAGACCAGTTGCCCCTGACGCTATATAAATCATCTACAATAGATGAAAAGGCCTGTTTGACTTGACTTCTTAGTTTATGGCTTTTGTGGCTTCTTTTGTTGTCACAATTCTGCCAGTGTCCGTTTCATGCTAGTATCACAAACGAGCAGAGGAGTGCGGATCAGAAGAATATGGTCAGTTCTCAGGGGGAGATTCTACCAAATTTCGAACGTATTTGATTCATCTAAAAAAGGACAGCACAATGTTAGTACCCACTAGAATAATAAAAAAGGTAAAAGGCCTGTTTACTTACCTTACATATTCAAGTAGCAAAATGATTACCGCGTGTGCACGTCAGTGGCCACCGATGACCGGGCCCGATTACCCATTGTAAAGTATCACCTATGTTTACGACAGAATATAGATAAAAGGGTTTTGTTTCCTTTTATCTTTATGATATTTATAGCTTAGCATTTCCTACTGTAAAAAGATTAATGTAGGTACCTAACTACCTACCTATTTGAGAAATTTCAACGACTGATACCCGTTGGCATTCTACGGGGGTTTCTATAGCTAAAGGCCTATGTTGATTAGCAATTTCGAAATATCAGCTGGTGAGACCTTTCAATATCCTACTCACTGTAGTAGAACGGCCATGTGGCCGGAAAAGTGTCGCTAAAATGTGCTCCTTTCTCCATACAAATTCGGTAATTTTTCGGGAGTCGTAAATTAAAAGAGATGCCTTGCTGCGCAACAATTACTTTCTGAACAAGAAGTCAAGTAACAAGATAAAACAAATATATAGGTAGGTACTTTCTTTAGATCCTTCCTTACTTTTTCTAAGAATTCTCATAGTGATATCCCACTAAATGTGAAAGTTTGTATGGATGAATGGATGTTTGTTACTCAATAACGCCAGAACGACTGAACGGATCTCAATGAAATTTGGCACAGAGATAGATTATAGTCTAGAACAGCACTTAGGCTACTTTTTATCATGGTAAAATATACGATTTCCGTGGGATGGATTTACTTTTATTTTTCATAGGGCTAAGGACCGTCATTATTTTTGCAGTAGTACCTACCTAGCGGTCGTTGAGGGGTTAGAAAATGACAGGCTAATTTTTATCCCGAAAAAATACACGGTTTCTATGGAAAAGCATGCAGGAACCGTGTTTATAAAGCTTTTTTCCAATCGCGGGTAACACCGCGGGGTGCAGTTAGTTTTAAATAAAATAGTGAAAAAGTTAAACTTTTGGCAGCGATCGCCTTTTCCACTGTATTCTGTGATCCTCCGTGACCTAAGTACCAAACTACCAATACAGTGTCGCAAAACACGAATACTGCGTCGCAAAGCTTAATATATTTATGGCACAAATCAATAAAAAATACCTACTTTACAATCTTTCTTTATTTTGTATCATAAAGTAATATTTGATATCAATTTGTGTTCGCTACTATATAAGAACTACCGCGGTTAGCGGACCTACCAGAGATAATCCTGAAATGTAAGTCAATTACTAAGTTTAAATAAATAAATAAGTATTCATATTAAAAAATCGGTGTGAAAGTGCAGCCCTTACTAATCCAACTTAAATTATTAGCTTCATCATCATCATCATTTCAGCCCGGTATCACCCACTGCTGGGTATAGGCCTCCTTCATATTTTGCCAGCCTCCCCTGTCCTGCGCGTTTCTTGTCCAGGTGTTTCCTGCGACCTTATTAGAAGCTCAGATGTGTTGAATATGATGTGATGCAATGTGTTGAATATCTAACTCACAGAGTACCTACTTAACATCTCTATATCCTAAGTCCATTCGTTACACATTTGATAGACATAATATCATTCTGTTTTATTCTCATTTCAGTGCAAAATGAAATTCATTGTCGCTTTCATCGCAATTGTCGCCGTTGCTGTGGCCGTGCCGCTCAAGCCGGCCAGCAACGAGCTTGCTGAGATGGAAGCCATCATCGCCGCCATCCACAGCCCCAGCACGGACCCCGCCACCGCCGCCCTGCTCGAGGAGCAGCTGGCCACCATCATCAACGCGCTCGCTCCCATCTCTGTCGGACCCGCAATCATCGAGACCAGCCCTATCGCTGTCGGACCCGCAATCATCGAGTCCAGCCCCATCTCTGTTGGACCCGCAATGATTGACTTCCCTCTCCCCGACGGTGGTGTTGTCACCGCTGATGAGTCCGCCCTTGTCCCCGCTCCCATTGTCGCGCCCACCCCCGTCGTCATGCCCTCCCCCGTGGTTGTCGGTGAGATCCCCAGCGGATCCTCTCCCCTCGTCCAGATCATCGTGAACGTGAACCAGGCTGAGTCCGGTGTGGTCGCCCCTGCCCCCGTGGTGGTCCCCGAGGCAGTTGTCGTCCCCGCACCCGCCGCCGTCGAAGAGGTTTACGTGCCCGGTGCCGTCAACGTTGTCGAGGACGTCGACGTCGTCCTCGCCCCCGTGATGCCCATCCAGGTCGTCGAAGAGGTCTACCAGCCCGGTCCCGTCAACGTCGTCGAGAGTGTGGACGTTCCCGCCGTCGAGCCTATCGCTATCGGGACCCCCGTGCTTCCTGTCGTCGTTGAGCCCGTCATCATCGGCACCCCCATCATCCCCGTCCCCGCAGTCGTCCTCCCCGAGACCCTCAACTAAATCTAAGCATGTGTGAAAGGAACGAGTGTAAATGATATAGCAAAACACAACTTTAAATAAATCGTTTGGACTAAACTGAATTTTTTAATGAATAGTTCGAAAATATGTGCCAAGTGCACGCACCTTTGAGGAATATTTTCAGCACACAGTTCGAAAGAACTAGTGACACGACAGGAGGTAGACCAACTTCAAAGTCATAGAACCAGTTTTTATATAGGTACGTTTATGCCAAATTAATACCACACAGATAAAATACACTAATACGCATCTAAAAGTAGAACATCGGGACCTGGGCCCCATCTTCTTTGTATTTATAGGTATATTCATAACAGATTCATTATACAGCAACCTTCTCGAGTGCCCGTTACGCTACTGCATGGTCTTTTTTGACGATAGTGCCTGGGAGAAGTAGCAAAACGGGATGGTGTTCCCCTTTGGGAGTGTTATTGAGAGGCTGTTTTGTGGTGGGACTACCTAACTACCATTCCGAAACCCTGGGGCTGACACGGAAGAGCGTTGGAGTGGTTCCATTTTGGTATTTTTAACCAGCGAGATCAGTGGGACTAGTCGTACGGAATGGAGACGGCAAGAGGTTGCGCGATGTCCTGGAATCTTGCGCTGCCTGCCCCGCGAGGGGACCTCTGCCAAACTGGGGCCTTTTTGGGATCCGTGGCTGGTCGGGGCGAGGGCTCTGGCTGGTCGCTGGTACGGTTCTTGGAAGGTTGAGAGTCTCCGCTCAAGCGAAGTATTGCCGAAAGCATGGATGTGGCTGTAGGTGTCATACCTGGGATGTGCTCAGGCAATGCGAGAGGAGCACTGGCATGTTTTATTAAGATCATAGGTATACAAAAAGTAAACTTTATTTAAAGACGAAAATACTCGATTATTTCTGATGCGCAATAAAATACGTAGGTACCTAAGTAAGCAAATACCTACCGATAGTTTTTATGGAGCAATTAGAGAAGTATTCTAACCACCACAAATTACAGTGTACTTATTTGGTAAACAGACCTTTGCATCTAACTTTTGGGTGGGGGTAATTATTCATGTTTTTACTTCTGTCTGCATTCCCGCAGTGCCACATTTTTTTTACAAGTTATAGGTTTATGCTTGACCGCAATCTTCCCTGATTTGAGGTAATGATGCGATCGACGGTGAAGCGCGGTCAAATAAAATATACCCATTCCATTTCATTCTTGAAAACATCCAAATTATAGGTACTCTTAATTAATTCGATTTTAGTAACTAATAATATTGTAAAAACTGACATGTAACTGACTGAGTAATAACAGTCAATTGTGATAATGTGGTAAATATAAGTGAACTGAAAAAACGAAAAAACAGACGTCGGCAACGAGCCAACCTCAAGCTCCCTTTGGACGCACCCAAGTTGTTAGACGCAGAGCTGTGTATCGTAGGAATCCTACGATACACAGCTCTGCGGCCAAAAGTCCAGATTGTTGTTGTGCAACTACAATCTGGGCCTCTTCAAGGCAAGGCTGAATAGGTGTGGCTCGGAGTCTCTCTGAAGGATAAATCCGGAACGAGGTTATCCGACAGAGAACCAAGGTAGTCGACATAGCTCAAAGGATTAGTAAGCTGAAGTGGCAGTGGGCCGGTCATGTTTGTCGTAGAACAGAGAATCGTTGGAGCAAACGAATACTAGAGTGGAAACCGCGTTTAGGTAAGCGTAGTGTAGGACGCCCTCCGGCAAGGTGGGGCGATGATCTGCGAAATGTAGCTGGCAAGCACTGGAGGAGAAGAACCGAAGACGGCACGTCCTAGGAGAGACCTACGTCCAGCAGTGTACTGATATAGGTTGATGATGATGAGGGAGGGGGGGGACACATACATTTTTCCACTTTGGAAGTGTCTCTTGCGCAAACTATTCAGTTTAGACAAAAACGATACAAGAATCATCATCATTTTTGAAGCCCCCAGAAATACCTCCTACGTAAGGGATTGATGACGAATCTTTAAGGGTTCCGTTTTTGCCATTTGACTACGGAACTCTAAAAAAGGTAGTCGTCGGAAACCAGTGCCGAATTAAGCCAGCGCGGGGCCTGTAGCAAATTCTGTCAAGGGGCCCTTGGTTTCCTTTAGATTCTCAAGTTTAGGCCATTTGGGTATTTAATAAAACACTGAAGTGCACACGTGAGTTGCACACAGCGCTACGTGACGCACGAAACAATATTTGAAGGAATGTCAAAACAAATTTTCTCAAAAATGGCTCGCATCTAATGGCCTGCGCACACCTAGTTCGTTGGCGGTAGCGATCAGTGAAACGCTGTCAAATATCACTGTCAGATTTGAGATTTGACAGCGAATATTTGACAGCGTTTCACTGATCGCTACCGCCATTTTAAAGTTTTTTACGTTGTGCCATAGGTAAATGTATAGATAGCATCAAGTTTTAGATTTTCAAGTGGAAGTGAAGCATAGCCTAAGCGCTTCGCGTTTAAGGCATGCAAGATATTTTGCACTCCTAAATTAATATATTTTTTCATTACTCATAAAGTAGGTCTCTGAAAGTAGGTCTAAAGTTGCCTGAGGGGCCTAATTGAAAGTAAAACTTTCAGCCCTAGGGAGAATCGCTTTCTACTGACAGCTGTCAAATTATAAAAAAAAACAAGTTCTGTTTTATTCAACCATGTTCCAACTTTCTAAAGTCTTTCTAACTGCAAGGAGGTTGTTCAAGCAAATTCCAACTTTTTATTCAGCAAGTAGGTTGGAAACCCATTACAACGGTAAGAAGTTTAAAAAGTCTAATTAGAGAGCAATGTAAAATTTAAATTTAAATAACATAAAGATAGTATTAAATAAATAATAAATCTTAATTACTTGATTAATATATAGCTTCAACTATTTATTTAAAATAACATAGATTTGAGCAAACAATTTACCATTTTTTAAATTATGAGAATGAAAATAATGGCTGAATAATGCTGGCGAGCCGAAGCCGAAGGCCCGCCAGAGAAAAAAAAAAAAAAAACCGGGAAGGCGGCAATTCAATCTTCATTTCATTTTCACTAATTTTTCTTTCATGTTTTTATTTTTACTTTCCTTGTATTCGTAATGAAAAGCACAGTGTTTACCTCGGGTGAAAGTCTTTTAAGCCCCTCAAGCTCCATTGGCGCCCTCGCTTACGCTCTGGCGCCAAACCCGTCTCGGGACTCAAAAAACGTGACTTTCAACACTCAGGTAACAATGTACTATTAATACGGTCAGACAGGCGTTAGAGCGCGGGGCCTCCAAACTCGCGGGGCCCGTAGCATTTGCTACTCTTGCTACGTGGCTAATCCGGCACTGTCGGAAACACAATCTTAGTGCAGGTAACTGTACCTAACTATTCAGGAAGAAGGATACCTTAACTATAGTAATTTATAACCACATTATTTTATCTACTGATAGAATTTTGAATTTTTATTAATAGATTATTTACTTTTTATTATATGCTTTAAACTTATTGGAGTAGGTACCTATTATTTATTTTATTTGTATCAAACAGAGGTCGATAGGCATGTATATTTTCTATTTCTAGAAAGAAAGAAAGAAAATGCATTTATTTTGGACACACAACACACATTAACACAGCACGAACAGAGTTACAATAGGCCTATTACTAATAATTATTATTATGTAAGCACGAAAACACTCAGATAGACCTACCCAAGCAATCTAATCCAAGACTAAGTTTTGCCGGTCTCATAATTAGATGACACCTTGGTGTGATAAACTCACGGAGTTGTGGATCTCTTTAAAAACGAATCTAAGAGAATTTAAGTACATAAGTAAAATAAATTGGAGCATCCTCACTTAAACATTCTGACGTTCTTTCCTACATATCAGAAGCACGTGGAAATTGGCATGAAACAGATGCAATTTGCAATTTGTTTTACATGGTATTAAATTAAAAAAAAATTGAGTTACTTTATTATGTACAGCAGGTTTTCGATTGTTTTCTTAGGGCGCTTGTACACGCTAAGAAAATTTGCCGTTCCTGCGGCAGACAAGACAAATTCTTCGTGTAGACGACAAGAATTTTGTCTTTTCCACACACGAAAATGCAACAACGTTCGCCGCGTCGTGTCTTGCGCAGATAAGATTTTTTTCGTGGACCGCTGCGAGCAGTGTACACAGTTATTTTCTAGTTACGACACGAATTCTTGGGTAGACCCGGCGTTTTTTCTTAGCGTGTACAAGCGCCCTTACAATGTCTATTTACTCAAAAGCTTGAAAATTGAAGCCGTTGGGCGTCAATGAATTACCAAAATATTTAGCCTACCACAAGCTCTGTCTGGTTCCGTCTCTGGCTCTGGTTTTGTGTCTGTGTGAGTGCTCACCAGTGTATGCTATGAGTTTCGACGTAAGATCTACATAGTCAAAACTCACACAGACTCAAAACCAAAGCCAGACAGAGCTTATGGTAGGACTACAGAAGTTCCTCAGGTTTCACCGTTTGCTTCTATTTTATTTTATTGACCGATTATTTGCCAATCTCTAAATGATAACATAATAGTATAAAAGTGAATATGAATTCAATATTAGTATAGTCACTTGTACGACACGGACAAAAAAGTAAGTACCAAATCCGCCTTCAAAAAATATTACATCGATTGTAGGCAATCAATGTTGGACATCGGCTTTTCTGCTTTCGTAGAGCGCTCGATCTCTTTCTGACGCACACTACGCTTTATGAAGACAAAATTAGCCGATGTACAATTTTTGTTGCCTACTAGGTACTATAATAATAATAAAAGCCGTTTATTCAAAACATATTTACAATAAGGCAGGGTTCCCACTACGCCGGACCGGCAGATCTGCCGCGCCGGTAAATCTGCCGGAAAGGCTAGTGGCTGTACAATTTATATGAAGCTATTCACATTATCCCGGGTCCGGCATTTTTGCCGAGCCCGGCATTTTTACCTAGCGTTTTGTCACTACAAAATGCCGGCAAAATCACCGGACCGGAGTAATGTGAACCAGTTCCGGTCCGTGTTCCCCGCCCCGCCCGTGCTCCCCGCACTTCATTCGGCTCGCATTTTCTGAGTAAAGTAAACGTGTAGCATCCAGCACGACTTTGATCCGTCACTTCTAAGTTCACCGATCAATGTTTCAAATGTCCCAAGTGAAAATCTTTCCCGTAAAATAGGATGTACCCAATACTTTCTTGTTTTATTTTGCCTTCTGTAATACCACCACCACAACACAACAATTTCGTCGTCCATTGTGGGCACAGGTCCAAATTCAACTGAGGTGCTTGTCCGATTTTCTTGTGGGATCCGGTGTAATGTGAACACTCCGTCCGGTGTCCGGTTTCCGGCAGATCTGCCGGTCCGGCATAGTGGGAACCCGGCCTAATACATTTAGACTGGTTTAGATAAAGTTGTTTTAATTGTGTTCTGTGTGCCCTTTGGCATAGGCCTCCTCCAATGCCTTCCATTTTACTCTGTCATTTGCAGATCTTGACCATAACTTTCCTCCTGTTACTTCGATATCATCTCTCCAACGCTTGTACTGTCTTCCTTTATTTATTGATTTATTGATTATTTAAGCAGGTTGACCCAGGTTAATAATATTTTGTTAACCTTGTTACAGAACCTATAGCAACATGAAATTCTTCATCGCAATTGCCCTGATCGCCGCCGTGGCTTCGGCCGCCGTGATCAAGCCCACACAGCTGGCTGGCGAACTCGCCGAGATCCAACAGATCGTGGCCGCCATCCAGAGTCCCAGCACCAACCCTGCCACCGCCGCCGCGCTCGAGACCATGCTCCTTGACCTTCTGGGCCTGAGCCCTGAGCCCATCGCCGTCGGACCCGCAATCATTGAGACCAGCCCCATCTCTGTTGGACCCGCAATCATCGAGTCCAGCCCCATCTCTGTCGGACCCGCAATCATTGAAACCAGCCCCATCTCTGTTGGACCCGCAATGATTGACTTCCCTCTCCCCGACGGTGGTGTTGTCACCGCTGATGAGTCTGCCCTCATCCCCGCTCCCATTGTTGCGCCCACCCCCGTCGTCATGCCCTCCCCCGTGGTTGTTGGTGAGATCCCCAGCGGATCCTCTCCCCTCGTCCAGATCATCGTGAACGTGAACCAGGCTGAGTCCGGTGTGGTCGCCCCCGCCCCCGTAGTGGTCCCCGAGGCGGTTGTCGTCCCCGCACCCGCCGCCGTCGAAGAGGTCTACGTGCCCGGTGCCGTCAACGTTGTCGAGGACGTCGACGTTGTCCTCGCCCCCGTGATGCCCATCCAGGTCGTCGAAGAGGTCTACCAGCCCGGTCCTGTCAACGTAGTCGAGAGTGTGGACGTTCCCGCCGTCGAGCCTATCGCTATCGGCACCCCCGTGCTCCCTGTCGTCGTTGAGCCCGTCATCATCGGCACCCCCATCATCCCCGTCCCCGCAGTCGTCCTCCCCGAGACCCTCAACTAAATCTAAGCGTATGTGAAAGGAACAATCAGGAATGTAAGATAAAAAAAAAACACAACTTTAAATTAAATCGTTTTACTAAAATTAAGTTTTTTTAATAACACCACATTGAAAAAAGCACTAGGTGCTTTATCAAGATTTATTTTAATTACGAAAATTACTCGATCGGTTATTGCTAATTGCTAAGTAGGTTAGAACATCAAAAAATAGAGCAAAAATACTTAAAAAAACAGAGAGAGAGATAAGATAGGAAAGATAGATGAAGACTCGACGTACGTTGTAGCTGCGTGGTCGTAAACTTATTCTGACTTCGCACTAATTAATTACACTAATATTATAAATGTGAAAGTTTGTAAGGATGGTTGTTTGTTACTCAATAACTCTAAAACGACTAAACGGATTTGGATGAAATTTGTCACAGATGTACATTATGGTCTGGAATAGCACATAGGTTACTTTTAATCCCGAAAAATTAACGGGAACAGGGCGAGCGAAGCCGCGGGCAGCCACTAGTAAATATATAAATGCAAAAGTTTGGATGGATGGATGTTGGTTACTCAATAACAGATATTATTATCAGACTTACAATAGGCACACAAGAAATTACAATCTGTATACAAGAAACAGCACAGAACTATTTAAATTTTGCACCTGTTATTTACAGTCTTTAGCTTTAAGTTAGCTTTAAGTCAAGGTCGTCTGGAAGAAATCGCCCCGAGCGATAAGACCGCCCATTGTAGGACAATATATTTCTTTTCCTTAATGTACTAGTAATTAAGTTATTCTAAGTTATCCGCCATTATTATTTTTATTAATAACGCCAGAACTGCTGAACGGATCTGGATGACATTGAGCACAAAGATAGTTTATAGTCTGGAAGCTATTCCAGACTATATTCAACCGGTATTTTACCGGTATAAAAGTAGCCAATGTTAGCACATTTTTTATACCGGTAAAATGTATGGTTCCCGTGGGAAGGGTTTATTTTAATTATTCACAGATTAAAATCGACATCATATTTTTCATAACAGTACTAGGTAGTAGCAGTAGTAGTAGTAGTAATAGTAGTAGGATAAGGGTCAGAAAAGGACCGGCTATTTTTGATCCCGAAAAATGCACGGCTCCTATAGGATAGCATGCAGAGGAAAAGTACATACTTTTTAATCACGGGGCGCAGCTATCACACTAATAATAATTATTATTATTTTTAGCCAAATCTGTAGGTAAGTTTTTTTATCTAATCAGGACATGACAGATTTTATCGAGTAAAATCGGTAACTTTCTGACTCCACACAACTTTTCACCCCCTCTTTCAACCCCTAACCAAATGTGAAAGCGCGACAGACAGACAGACAATAGTACATTGTTACCTGAGTGTTGAAAGTCACGTTTTTTGAGTCCCGAGACGAGTTTGGCGCCAGAGCGTTAGCGAGGGCGCCAATGGAGCTTGAGGGACTCAAAAGACTTTCACCCGAGGTAAACACTGTGCTTTTCATTACGAATACAAGGAAAGTAAAAATAAAAACATGAAAGAAAAATTAGTGAAAATGAAGATTGAATTGCCGCCTTCCCGGTTTTTTTTTTCTTTTTCTCTGGCGGGCCTTCGGCTTCGGCTCGCCAGCATTATTCAGCCATTATTTTCATTTTCATAATTTAAATCTATGTTATTTTAAATAAATAGTTGAAGCTATACACTAATCAAGTAATTTAGAAGATATATTATTTATTTAATACTATATTTATGTTATTTAAATTTAAATATTACATTGCGCTCTAATTACACTTTTTAAACTTCTTACCGTTGTAATGGGTTTCCAACCTACTTGCTGAATAAAAAGTTGGAATTTGGTTGAACAACCTCCTTGCAGTTAGAAACACTTTAGAAAGTTGGAACATGGTTGAATAAAATAGAACTTGTTTTTTTTTATAATTTGACAGCTGTCAGTAGAAAGCGATTCTCCCTAGGGCTGAAAGTTTTACTTTCAATTAGGCCCCTCAGGCAACTTCAGACCTACTTTCAGAGGATGAGTAATGAAAAGTTACTTTCGCATTTATAATATTAGTAAGGATAAGCTTTTCATCCAAATTAACTTCATAATTACCACGGAAGATACCATTTTTTTCAAGATATAATTTTTATTTGCATTCAAACCTACATGGTACATCAGGGTGCTTCCTTCTCCAATACTTACCTATAGCCGATACAAGAGTAGCAGAGCTCTTTGTGAAGGGCTCGTCCGGGGAAGTACTACCACCATGCCTATTTCTGCCGTGAAGCAGCATTGCTGTGTTTCGGTTTGAAGGGTGTGGGTGCCGGTGAAATTACTGGCACGTGAGGCTGAACATCTGTATGCCTCAAGTTGTGACGTAGGGAAGTGCATCGTAGGGCACGTTCCTGATGTGCGTGACCTACGAGGCAATGCTTTGTTATAGACGATGGTACCACTTAACTCAGGTGGGCCATTATGCTTGTTCTATCAGCCAGTTGAATGAAAATAAATAAAAATGAAAGCTTCTATAGGCTACGGTAACCTTGTACCATCAAACATATTACACCAGATCATCAGACAACAGCTGAAAGCTTATTTGTAGATGCAGGTAGAGACGCTTCACTCGCTTCTTCGCTTTGAAGGATCAACCTTGGAAAGGAGAGTCAATAACTGCGTGAGTCAGTCAGTTGATTTGTATACTGGCCCTAAGGGTCTTCGAGCTTAAACAATTATCATTTATTGGGTAATTTAGATAAATTGCTTTGAGTTACGGGTTACGGGTAGCAGTATAGGTACAATAGAGAAGTTGGAGAACGCTTTTGGAAATGACAGTTGAGTTTGAATACCATACTACTGATTATTTGACTGCCGTCACAACTCAGTTGGTAGTAGCTCTGTCTTCTGCGCTGGAAGGCGTGGGTTCGATTCCCACCGAGAACAAATACTTGTGTGGTAAACACAGATGTTTGTTCTCTATCTGGGGTGTTATATTGTATTGCAACACCCTTACAGGGTAAATTATGTATTGATTCAAAAACTAGTTTTAAGATCTGACACTGTTAAATTTACATACATAATAAAGAAATAAATATAGGTACTGAATACTGAATATTCTAAGCATGGATTTACAAAAAAGTATTCTAAGTATTATATCAGCAATCTGGTTCCCATAATACAAGCTCATAGTGTTGTGTAGATTGTCCACAATAGGTATTTATTTATTTATACCTGGTAACCTACCTGGGGCATCATTCTCGCGCCGACCGGGATTATTTTTCGGTGGAGATGTCGTCATAGGTCGGTCAAAAAGTCGTGACAACCATCTTGGCGTATTCTCACGATTTCTTCCTTCAATTTTCTCGGTCGAAGTTCATGCGAGACGCAACGTCTAGTCCGGACTAGCCGAGACAGAACGCAGTATTCGAGATCTCTTGAATTTGATAGTGGTTTGACAAAACACAATATTATTTTCAGCAAAATTTTATTTTATTGCTTCTTTTCGAAGAGAGAATGGATTAAATCCTTGAGCAATTTATAGACGACCTCATTGTAGAAGCCTCGACAGCTATACGATATTTGGAAAACGCAGAAAAAGTGCGGGGTTGTGCAATGCCTTTGAGCTCTCCGTTTATGCTTATAAAAATCACTATAAGCTAAGTAAAGCATTGGCCTGGGAACTCATCGAAGATATTGTGCGGTCCCTACTTGCAGCAGAGAAAGATTTCCACTAAATCAAAGGTATAATGTGGTAACCTAACCTCTTACCAACCAAATATAATTCAATGGTGAGGAACCTTTGGTGGATATGATATGCCTCATAACAGCATAATAAGACAAGTCCCTACCTATAAGGCCTTACCGAAAATAATAAGTTAAATTAGTACACTGTTCTGCCATTGTGGATTGCAAACTAAGTATTATTTTATGTCAATTACATTATTTTTCTAGGTCTTCATCACATTATACTTCTTGGCACAGGGAGCTAGTCGGTACCGGCTATGGCTGAGCATCCTAATGGATCTGTCATATCTTCAGTATCAAGAGAATTCAAAAAATGGGTACACTTCCCAACGACCCCCGTTGTATCTAAAGATTGGGGAAGGTTTTTCAAGAGTTACCGGCACAACAGTCAACTCATAATATGATGAATAAAAGTGCAGTAATATATTAAATCAATGCTCTGATAAAAGCTTGTCTTTTTAATCATTATCATTTAAATACAAGAGATTTCATTACAATTCTTACCATACTGTTACCATAATTGGACTAGAGAACTTACATACAATCAAAATCAAAAATTACCTACATTATTAGAAAAACATCATAAGACTGATGGTTTCCAAACAGTCTCTACCTAAAAGAGAAATAAATAATATTTGTATACCTACTAAACTTTATATACCTACTATAGGAAAAAAATTAATAGACTGAATAAAAACCACATCTTTATTTACAAACATATAATTACAAAATTCACATGAAACCGTTGGGCTATTCGCAGACTGATTGCAAATAATGCTTCAAGCTCGATGGTTTGTACAGATAGACGAAGCAAAGTAAGTAAATAAGTCCTGCGTGCAGTGGTAGACGGTCAATATTGTTGCCTGATAGTACTTATATAATTTCCAGCACTATTTTTAGTCAACCATAACAGTGCTTTGCAGTAAATTCTCTTTTGGCTTCGCCAACCTTTCCATAATCAGATGTTCCTGCAACAAAATAAATAAATACAAATATGAATAAAAGCATTTATATATAGGCCTTTGCATCTATTGTAGATGATATAAATAGGCGTCAGGGGCAACTGATGATTACTCAAGCCCTACTCGAGGAACACTATAGTGCCTGGAACAGGATTTCAAAGTGATTCTTGCAATTTAACTGAATAAAGACAATTTTGATTTGATTTTAGATGGAATAGGCTTGCCCAGCACCTATACCAAGTAAATAGGTCTGTAATGCATCAAAACATCAAAACTAAAGATTTGGACAATTAAATAATAGTATTCAATGAGACAATGAATAATTATTATGATTGACAGGGATTTACACGAGTCTTTTAGTAAAATTTAACAGTGTACGTCTACTGCTGTTTGTTTATACTAGTCTCATCTGCTGTTTGAGTAGAAAAACCTCTATTCAGTTTTATTCGGTAATTTTCCAGCTTGGTAGGTAGGTACAGTTCCAAACATCTCATTAACACTTTGTAAATAACCCATTGAGCCCTACTGCTTATAGTTTTGTCCTTAATGCTAATATTTAGGGGATAAAATCATTTATTTACTTTACAAAAAACACAAACAAATTTTTCTTCTTCTTCTGAGATTCTGGTTTGAGTGTTGCCCGCTAGTGAAATGTATTTCAGTTAGTTCAATCAAAAAAATAGAAAATTATTAACCGCGTTTGTTTTTTCTGTTCTGTAAAAGCTGTTGTAAGTTTATCAGTAGACAAATAGATATAAAATAGTTGCTACACATATTATTTTTCATTGGGTGGATGAAAATTTATCATCATGATTTTCTTGTCCTTGTCCCATTATTATGGCCAAGGTTTTAAAAAAAAACAAAAAGACTAGCTTTTTGACCCTTAAGTCTTTGCAGCTCATTTTTGTGTTTGGCATTGAATATTATATCGATCTTTCTTCTCTTATTTCCTTCAAATAACATATTATTGAATAAAGCTTTTTTTTACACAAAGAAACTTACAAATAAACAAATATTTACAAAATGTACAAAATACACAAGAAACAGTTGAGCTATCTGCAGATCGTTACAAACGATCTAGAGAACATATTATTGTATTTGTGATATGATGATTTATTACGCTTTATGTACATAGACCGAAGAGTATAGTATGTGCACGTCTGTATAATAATGCCGTGTCCGTTTCCCTTCCGATGCAAAGTGTGTTGAATTTTGCGCCTGAGTATACAGACATTTTGAGAACCTGACGTTTTGCTACCTAGACGTTCTGCTATACAGACCATCTGATAGTTGGACGTTTTGCTACTTGGTCATTTTGCTAATTAGTCTTACTGCTCATTAGACCTTTTGCTCTGTTGGACATTTTGCTACTTGGACCTTTTGATCAGGAGGCAAAAAATACACCACTACTTACCACTTTGGAAGTGTCTCTCGCACAAACTATTCTGTTTAGAAAAAATGATATTACAAACCTCAACATAATTTTTGAAGACCTATTCACCCTTAAATGCCACACGTATGGGGACGATAACGAACACTATTTTCTATTCTACACTTCGACTGAAAAAAATTGTCGGTGAGAGTAAGTAATCCAACCGCTAGATCTAACGCCAAGACATAAGAATCAAATGCAAACACTACTACGTTGAAATGCCCGCTTACGTTCCGTTATTGGTCAGTTTGATACAATAAACTTGAATTTTGACATAAAAACTCAATTTTTCCCAACATTTTAGCTTTACTTATACGTAATTCACTTGAAGTAACAAATTGAAATATCATTTGATAGATAATTGAACAAAACACTAGAATAGTAGTAAATAATCGATCGATTAATCGTTCGATTATTGGATAAGCGTGTAACGTAACGCATCTCGGTTGAAAAATATGCCATCAACCGGGATAAAATGTCCTATTTCAGTGAGAATTGGCTTTTTGAGTATAGACAGACATTTTTCACTCGGGATAGCTTATGTTTGTCAGAGATCAATAGGCCGAGATCTTTTAGGGACATTGAAAATCCCGGTCGGCCCGAGAATCATGCCCCTGCTGTGAAGTATTAGCAAAATAACTCATTCATTTCTTGTGTCATTGTTTCGCATTTTCTATCCATCCTGTGAACCTCCAAGCTCGTAACAACACTTGCGACTACGAGTGGAGGACCTATGCTACTACTACTATGTGGCTACTTGCTACATAGTAGTAGTAGCTACTTACTAGTAAAAACTTATCAATTGAACCAAAAGATTTAAAAACAAAAGTAATTATGTTATAAGCATCAAATTAATTGTACTCGTACCTCATGTGAAACACATTTTATAGTTATACAAATACAAATAAATTAAAAGTCATAGTCGTTGAATATTTTTAGTTCAACGCCTCGGGGAGAACCAGAGCTGGGACGGGGATGATGGGGGTGCCGATGATGACGGGCTCGACGACGACGGGGAGCGCAGGAGTGCCAATAGCGATGGGCGTGATGACGACGGCCTCAACGGAAGGAACGTCCACACTCTCGACGACGTTGACGGGACCGGGCTGGTAGACCTCTTCGACGACCTGGATGGGCATCACGGGGGCGAGGACGACATCTACGTCCTCGACAACGTTGACGGCACCGGGCACGTAGACCTCTTCGACGGCGGCGGGTGCGGGGACGACAACCGCCTCGGGGACCACCACGGGGGCGGGGGCGACCACACCGGACTCAGCCTGGTTCACGTTCACGATGATCTGGACGAGGGGAGAGGATCCACTGGGGATCTCACCGACAACCACGGGGGAGGGCATGACGACGGGGGTGGGCGCGACAATGGGAGCGGGGACGAGGGCAGACTCATCAGCGGAGACAACACCACCGTCGGGGAGAGGGAAGTCAATCATTGCGGGTCCAACGGAGATGGGGCTGGTTTCAATGATTGCGGGTCCGACAGAGATGGGGCTGGACTCGATGATTGCGGGCCCGACAGAGATGGGGCTGGTCTCAATGATTGCGGGTCCGACGGCAATGGGCTCAGGGCTCAGGCCCAGAAGGTCGAGGAGCATGGTCTCGAGCGCGGCGGCGGTGGCAGGGTTGGTGCTGGGGCTCTGGATAGCGGCCACGATCTGTTGGATCTCGGCGAGTTCGCCAGCCAACTGGGTGGGCTTGATCACGGCGGCCGAAGCCACGGCGGCGATCAGGGCAATTGCGATGAAGTATTTCATGTTGCTAAAGGTGCTAGAACAAAGTTTACAAAATCCTATTATGCATAGGTACCTATAAAAGTAGATCCTAGTGAGTTATTATGGCAGTTATTTTAGGTACTTACTTTTTTGCCCGTGTCGTACAAGCGACTATGGTTGATGCAGAATTTAGTTGTATTTTTATATCATTATGTTATCATATTTTGTGATTAATATTTGATTAGAAGTTATTACTGGTAATAAATAGCAAGCTTCTCAAAGGTAGGTATACCTACGTACCATTCTATGATAGCAGTCTTTTAGTGATAACAGGACTTCTCTAAAAACTGGCTTTAGATCAAGAACACTCACATTATAATTACATTATATTATGGTAGGTAGTATACCTACCATATCTAGAATTATAAACATACATGCATAAAATCACGCCTGATTCCCATTGGGGTAGGCATAGATCAAGGATTTCCACTTGCTATGATCCTATCATAGCCTTTATAAAATAATTACTTAATTTTATTAATTATTATTTTTTAAATACTTTCGTAACCTATGTTACATACTTGGGCTGAAGGAGGCAAACGAAAGCAAACTTTCTTATAGCTTACGAGGTACCGAGGTAGTCAGAGGCACGCCCTAATAACTAAATTGCATTTATTTCTATATGTAGGTAGGTAGGTAAGTATCAATCCTCCGTTAGGAGCCCATCGCCGTAAAGCTTGGACCTAGGACGAATGGACGTGCCTCACTGCCCCTTCTAAGAAAACGAGACATTTTGCAAATCAGTAGTAGGTATTTAACTATGCGTTGGTACCTGCTTAGCTACATTATTTTTATAACGTACCTACCTATCCTGATTTAAAATTAAAATGTTTTTATTAAGTTTTGAAGAAAACTTTCAAAGATGACATTTTCTTTAACCCTTAATTTGGTAATGTGTTCTCTCAGATATATTTTTAAAAAATCATATGGCTCTAAAAATCAAATTTATTCAAAATCGATCGATTCTATCCTTGAGGTGTGTTATTCATATCACTATAACAAAATAAATCGACTGCATTTTCGATTGTTTCCCATCCCTTTCGACGTCAAACAGCTGAGATGTCGCACCACGGGAGCATCAGATCCGTCAGTTTTATTTATTTTGCCTATATTTTATTCCTTTTTGTGCTGGATTTTTGTTGAATTCCAATGTTATTGAAACTTACTATCGATATGGATAAAAATTTTACTTGTGAATGCAATTACGAACCCGTAATAAGTTTTCTAACCTAGTTGTATCCACAAAGATACGTTGCCAAAAGCCCATTGAAATATTGCATAACTCAGCCGTATCCAGAGAGATACAATGCCAAATGCTTAGCAAAATGTTTCATGGTATCGATACTCAATAACTTGGCCAAGTGCGAGTCGAACCACGTATAATTTAGGATGCCTAACTAGGTATGATACCTAATTTTATAAAATTTATAATACCTAATTTTAATAAAATTAGGTATGATACCTAATTTTATTTATTGACTTGGTTATGGCTTTGTTTTTTTTTTAATATTGAAATCATAAAAACAGCTCCTGTTTTTCTTCAGGCACATTTCATTCAAGCTTACATGTCACGCAAGAAATACCAGCCTACCCAGTTTTGCACAAACAACATCAACTTTTTTCTTCAAAAATTGTTAGGTGGGCTATTCCGTCATACCTTATTAAATTATATTGATAAGACTATCAACAGACCGAGGTACAACTGGTCTATGTATTTTCTGGTACATCATTTCTGTGCACTAATTCTTTAGAAGTCAGTGACAAACAAATTTGGCATGGATTTTTTTCAGAGCCTATGTTTTCTTCAAGCCTTTTTGCACACCAAGCATTATTTATACTGATATCTAGAATCTGGGCAAAAATCTCCATGTCCCATTTTCAAGTCCTAAAGAAGTAGTGCACAGAAATGATGTGCCAGGTTAAGGCAGAAAATACATAGACCAGTTATGCCTAGGCCTACTGATGGTCTCATCAATATAATTTAATAAGGTACTACGGCATAGGCTACCTGCCAATTTTTGAAGAAAAAGGTTGATGTTGTTTGTGCAAAACTGGGCAGGCCAATATTTCTTGCGTCAAATGTAAGATTCGTTTGTGCTTAACGAAAAACAGGAAATGTTTTTATGAATACCATATTAAAAAATGAAGATTTAAAGACTAAACCCATATTTTACCAATTGTTTTACTATTATTTTCAATTACCTAATTTGGCAATGTGTCCGTACGGATACAGTGTCAAAAGACCATACTTCTACTAGTATTTGGCTATGTACATTGTAGGATACATAGGATTTTCGCAAAGTTACAGCATTTATATATTTTTTTATATTTTTTCAGGCTTCTATAAGTTTTATTAATTAGGTATATTGAGTTTTTTTTACTGAAATCAAAAAAAAGTAATCTTGCCAAATTAAGGGTTAAAAAAATAGAGCTGACTTGACATTGACCACACCGTCTCGTGTTGAAATGACAGACAGGACGCTAAACATAGACAGCACGACTTACTTGACATTGAATTGGTCCGTCATTATGACGGCTAGGTGCCGCCGCACTCTGCCGCAGGAAGAAGTAACGAAAACAGCTGGCTGTTCATGCATGTTCAATTTCTTTTCTTTGAAGATAAACTAAGCGCATTTTAGCCATTATGAGATTAAATCCGATTCTTTTCGGAGGCGCCACACGCAAGGATGCTAGGAGACCACAAAAAGAACCCGTTCCCTTTCAAATGCTGTTACCATTGGAACTGAAGAAGACTGTTTCTGGCAAAGGGGATAAATCAAACGATGCTGCCTGTATGCAAGAGCTGGCGGTAATGTTCGCATGTTTCAAGAAGGTTGACTTCGACCAGCAAGAATGTTTGAAGGAAATATCAGCGTTCCAAGGTTGCTACAAAGAGTATGCTAAAAAAATGGCCACCCAAAGAGAGCAAGGCAGAAAAGGTATTCTAGTTCCTGGGGAGAAGAAACTTACACACAAACAGATGAACCAATTGTTGAAAAGTTTTCCACCCAGAAAGTAGTGACTAGTCTTTTAACTAATGTGTAGTCTACATAAAGTAAAATATTTATGCATAACTTCTAATTTATGCAGTATTATTTCAATCTAAGACCATCTTCGTTTAATATAACCACACCTGCTAGTTAGTCTTTTAGTAACATGATTTATAACTTCTTACTTTCGAATAGTAGGTATTGGATTTGACACAGACATTTATGTCGAACGAAAGTAGGTCCATTCTTTTCCCATCTGATGGGCAGCAGATGACATTGTAAGCTTGCAATGTCTAGTCTGTGTTAAGAGACAGTCTAATTTATTCCTGCTTGTATCATAATAATATGGAAAAGCCGGTGATGTTTCCAGAATAATCATGTTAGAATGTCAAAAATTCAATAAAAACATGTGAAAGTTTCACTTTATTTATTAGTCTTAAGAGTGAAAAATAGAATAATTCATAATAAATGATATAAAATAGTATATATTATTTAGGGGCAGTGTGGACCCACTGCGGTGATGACACTTGAAGCTCGATTCGGCGCACGGTTATGTATTCTTCATCTGATTCATGTGCATTGTAGAATTTTTCAAGCTGTTCTATAGCTTTGTCTTCCAACTGCAAAAAGCAAAATATCTTATTGGGTAAGCCAATCTCACCTAAGTACCTAAATAAACCACACACACATGTTGCTCGAATTTTTTTAGGTTCTACGACACGCCGGTTTCCTCACGATGTTTGCCTTCACTGTTTTGAGAGTACTGGCATAGTGCAAATATATTTTTCGACAGGAAAACTCATTGGTACATGACCAGATTTGAGCCCACGACCTTAGGATTGGAAGGCGGGGCCACTTCCACTAGACCACCAGTGCTCTATGATAAACTTTTGCATCATTGAATATATGATTTTAGCTTAGCAGATTAAACTTTAACTAGGTATCATAAATATCTTAGATAAGTAATGTAAGCATGAGTATGCAGTTCCCTATGGTTACAATAGATTATGAAGGTCTGGTTCAATCATCATCAGAGAAGAAATCCACTGCTGGACATAGGCTTCATCCCATAATCATATTTTACTCAGTGTGTTCATTTTGGGGCACTAACTGCACACGTATTGGTGGTAGCAAAGAGGTGGGTATACCCAGAAAGGAGTTTTGAAGTCTTTGGGTCATTGCAGTACTCAGAAGATGCTGGTATAGTAGTAGCAACAAATATTGCAAGTCGGCTAATTTCGGCTTCTTAAGCAGTATACGTGCTTTGAAGTAATGTAACAGTTACAGGTGCACGTAACCTTTTAACATGAGGCAGGCATGCTTGTTACGTAACTTTCTTATTCTAAAAAACCTACGAACTTATTCTTTGAACAAATATTTGCAGACCATGTAAAAAATGGCACCCCGAAGGACCGACGATATTGTTACGATCACAGGAAGTCTGAGGAGACTTCTCCTCATTGTGCGTGTTCTACCGCTTGTATAATGGGGTATGCTCTGAAGAACTGTTTGAAATCATGCCAACAGCTACATTCTACCATCGCACTGCTCGCCATAGGCAGAGAGTTCATCCTCACACCTTAGAGCCTGGGTGGTCGCGCACCGTTCGGTTTCAGAGGAACTTCCGCCCGCGAACACTCAGGCTGTGGAATGATCTCCCTGCTGAGGTTTTCCCTAGGGACTATAGCATGGGGTTCTTCAAAAAGGGCGTTTTTAAAGTTTTAAAGGGTCAGCAACGCGCTTGTGATGCCTCTGGTATTGCAGGCGTCCATAGGCTACGGTAACCACTTCCCATCAGGTGGGCCGTATGCTTGTTTGTCAACTTAGTTGTATATAAAAAAAAAAAAAAAAAAAAAAAAAAGTCCGCGGCTCAGCGCTTCCTCTAAATGGGAATAGACCTATGTCCAGCAGACTTCTTAAGGCTGATGATGACGACCAGCTCAGCTAGTATCTCTTACCTGCAATACCGTCTTTACCATAAGGGCACACGGGGCCCGTGCCCAGGGCCCCAATTCTCAGGGGGCCCTGAAGGACCGACAATTTCTCTAACACATTTATTCTCAAAAAAAAAATTGTCGGGCACACTAAATTTTTTTCACAATACAAGGCATATACTACGCCATTATATCCTACTGTATTTGATTACCTATAAATGTTTATACTTGGTAAATAAATGTTATATTCGCTTTTATTACTTTCCAAAAGGGCCCAAAATTCTTGCGTGCCCAAGGGCCCCAGCCTAGTTAAAAACGGCCTTGCTTACCTGTGTCAAAGCTAAAGGCTTGGTCATAATTCTCGAAAAGTCTTCCTTCTGTTTCCTCTGATCTGTCAGTATCTGGTTGAACTGAACTGGCTTGCATCTAGGACTGCTACTGGCGATCGGCGCTTCGACCACCTTCCATGGATTCTTTTTCTCAGGAGGAGGGCTGACACTCATTCTACTGAAGAAATCGTTCATGCTCTGAGGAGATTGCTCATTGCCTTCCAAAGCTAGCTTTTTACGCTGCTTTTGAGACAGTTTTGGTCCCACGTGACTGATAAAAACAGGGCTTTTTGCTAAGTCTGCTACTGGCGAATCTTGAGAAGTAGTCATGTTTGCTTCTGGTATGCTAATGGAGGAAGACTTAGTGAGTTTAGTAAAGGATTCTGCTGGCGTTTCGTTCAAGATATCTTTAGCAGTGCTGATAGCTTTCAATCTCGCTTGGACAACTTTTTGTTGCTTTTGCTGAGAGGATGGTACTTCGGTCCACTTCTTAGTTTTATCAACTTTCTCATCCTTTATTTTGCTTAGCGACAGAGTGATATCCCCTGAGACTTCGTTGGATAGATCTAGTGACGTCACAGAGCTGACAGATTCATACCTCATCCTTGCCTTTTCGTTCTCCGTGTACTCAACTTTTTTAGACTTAGTTTTCTTTTTAGATATTTCTACAACGCTATCATCTCTTTTGACATCTTCGTCGATTAAGTCTAGATCGACAGGATGGTTGGCAGTGAATTCCTCTATAGTTTCATCGTTTGGCGCGTTGTAAAAGGGAGTGATAACTCGAGAAGACATGATCGGATTGAATTTACAGTAGTAGCTGGTTATGTCATCGAGTAAGGCTTGCTCTAAGTTTTCAAGCGATCTGTTTTCAAGAATTGACGATAGATTTAGAGATATGAACTCCATGCAGCATTGTTTAAGCTGTGTTGCGTTGTAAGTGTGCGCAAATTGGCACAGTTCGGTGCAGTTTTTCAGAGTTACCATATTAGCTAACGCCCCTTCACACATTTCTCTAAGCCTTGATATAAACAGCTGGTCGGCGACTATAAGCATATTGCATATAAAATCGATGCTTTCATTGCAATCTTCGATTTCAGGGCATGAGTCTGTGTACAAAAAGTTTATAACAGGCAGAAGAATGCCGTAGTTTATTGGTAGAGTGACGGTAGATAACAGCTTACTCTGCAATAAAAAATAAGGAGTTATAAAATTATCTATACCCACTACTTTATCTACAAGATATTTGTAAAGATAAAGATTGAAACATAAAATTTATGGTCTTAATTATCAAAATACTACCCGATATGAGGTACATACAATTTAAAATTAATAGTAGCTAAATACTATTTATTACTGTACAAAGTTCTCGCTATCTTTTCAGTAGTTTTGTTGTAGTAGTTTTTTGACCTTTTAATAATATTCAGGAAGACGTCAAAAACAATAAATAATATAGATTATGATTACCTATCCGATAATGTAATTCGTTTGAAGTCTGCCCATTATTAGAGGGATTATGATTAAATTAGGAACCAATAATCATTAAAGCCATTTGTTTTATGACTGTTTTATCTATTGATTTGATAATTTATCATGTTTCTTATGACAAGTAGATCTGTTACTTTTATTATGGTTGATTTATCAGTCAAGTGTCAGGAAAAAGTCAATTTGTTCTAGCTAGGGAATCGAACTTTACAACAAACAGCGGAATATGCAAAGCTAATACTAACGAGCTTATAGCTTTTTAGTGATAAGCGGTCCTTTCACCACACTTGGTTCGAAAGAATCAGTGACACGATAAGAAGAAGAAGTGATAAGCGGCCCATTTATAGTTTGGAAGAACTTTGTCAAATTCTTTTTTGATTAATTTTTATGGTGGTAAAATAGTTTTCTATCTATTATACTGAGATATGTGGCCACTGTATATCTGTCAGTACTATCGCTATCAATTGGAGAAGGGAAACATTGGGAGGATACCAGTTGTATTCTAGCAGCAGCAATGGGTTTGCCATTTATCACGTATGGTATATCACTTACTGAAAGATGTGGGTGATATCTATTGTGCATCAGACAGAGTCGCGTTGTTTTTGATTAAGTTCGGAAACATATTGCTATGAGTGCCCGAAATAAGCTTTTTTGGGCACACTCAAAACCCTTTCACCATGTCATAAGAAGATCTGTGTCTTTATGTGTGTTGTGTGTACAAAATAAATGTACACACAACACATAAACACACGTGTTTTCTTTCTAGATGGTAATTAGCAGATGTAATTAGGTACTAAGAGAAGTGTTAAACTCTAGATGGCACTTAACACACCACATTGGTTCGAAAAACTATAGCACGAAGAAGAATAGTTGCGTAAGCCTGATTACTATAGTCACCGCGTTACCAACTGAGTCGTCAATCGGTCCTTTACAGGGCCACAACTATCTACTATGTTTCTATCTGATTTTATTCTTATCGATATCTGTCGCACATCACTATGCACAAGTTCGACCTACAAGTTCGAGCGAGATAGACATAGTGAATGATTTATGGCCGCACGACTCAGTTGGTAACGCGGTGACTATAGTACGTTACCTCAGTCCAAGAATGCATAAACATTCCATTAAAGTACTCCAGTCTAGCAGCCAGCACGCACTTGTGCGCCGGTATTAGTGCACCGTCTTTAGTGCACACGTTGGTGTCCACTAGGTCATGGAACGATTCGCGGGCCCAGTGCATTGGTGTGCGTTTGTAGTCTGCACTGTCTTTTAGGCAGACCTTGCCATCTTTGTAACTGAAAAGATGGACGAATCTTAAGCCCGTACTCAAAGTGCTTGTAAAATAATAATAATAAATATCCACACAACACTATCTAGCTCCAAATTAAGCAAAGCTTGTACTATGCGAACCAGAGAGCTGATAATTATATTACCTAAAACATTTTTTTTGTAAATACATACTTAGATTACAATATAACACCCAAACAGAGAATAAATAACTATGTTCACCACGCAAATATTTGTTCTCGGTGTGGATCGAACCCACGACCTACAGCGCAGAAGGCTATTCTACTACCAACTGAGCTACGAAGTGTTCCACTTCTGGTTCATGACGTGCAGTCACATAACTGACGCCACCACAGAACAAAGTAGAACGGCCATGTGGCTGGAAAAGTGTCGCCAAAATACAAGAGCATATCCTCCTTTCTCCATATAAAGTGAAAAATTCCATGCAGTAGCGCAATAATTACTTTCCGAACAAGTTTAGCGGCAATATAAAACATAGAAATATTTTCCTAACGTCTTCCTTCCTTCCTTTTTCTTAGAATCCTCATATTTAGTGTTTTATTTTTTAATATATTAGACAATCCACACAACACTATCTGGCCCAAAACTAAGCAGAGCTTGTACTATGGGAACCGGATTTTTTGTATATATACATACTTAGAATTCAATGCAACACCCAGACAGAGAACAAACATTTGTGCACCACACAATTATTTGTTATCGGTGGGGATCGAACCCACCTACGGCACAGAGGCAGAGCTGCTACCAACTGAGCTGAGAGGCCAGTCAATGAAACAGGCCAATGATGACTTTTGTACCACTTACTAGAATTTATCGCAGAGTTTGTGCAAGGCCATGACTTGTAGCCTCTTGGCGGCCGCTTGCACCAGTTTCACGGGGTCGCAGTACACATGGATTGGACGAGGGGTCTCTGTGGTGGAGCGTTTGTTCTTAGAACCTTTCTTCCTCTCTTTGTAGACTTCGAACGCGGAGATTTCAGCTGGGGTTTCTAAAAGAAGACTTGATTATAATATCATCGTCATCAGCCTGAAGAAGTCCACTGCTGGACATAGGCCTCCCCTATACATTTCCAGGAAGAACGATTCTGAGCCCTTTCCATCCATCAACTTCCCGCGATCTTAACAATGTCGTCGGTTCATCTGGTGGGTGGGCGCCCTACGCTTCGTCTTCCGGTTCGTGGTCGCCATTCGAGAACCTATATTCCCCAACGGTTGTCGGTTCTTCGAGCTATATGGCCTGCCCATTGCCACTTCAATCTAATAATAACTCTTAGGGACTATTAATACCAAGGGGAAGGTCGCGCGTTCTAATCCCGCTCGGCTCTTAGCATTTGGGACATTATAAAAAATATCAATGCTCAATACATTTATTGCTTTACACATGGTTTAGTTATCACATGGCCCCTGCATAGGGTATAGCAAACATGGAACATGGTATTTTTGGTCCTTTAACAGTCAAAATTAAAAAGTTTCAGGTATTATTAATGATAATAACAAACAAATATCTTACCGATCTCTTCATCGATATCTCCGTCTTTATCTTTCTTGCCCACTAGATCTTCCCTCCTTATCTTGAGGCTGCACGGCCCTAATTCCGCTACATCACAACTTCCAGTGTACATGAATTTCAGGATTCTCTCAAAAACATCTGAAATAATATTTTTTTACATCATAACCAATTTAGAAAAGTGTTATTTTTTTAAATATTTAAAACATTATTTCAGTTAGAGGCATACACACGGAAAGAAAGACAGTGAGCTAAATTAGAACAGAGTACTACACAGTACTCAAACAACTTGGGTCTACCTGTTGAGTCTACAAAGTCTGAGATTTTGTTTATTTTCAAACCAAAAATAAATATGATAAAACGATGTATAAAAATACCAATATAAAGCAGATCTTGTACTATGGAAACCAGATACGCATATATAATATATGCATACATTTTGTTGTAAATACAGACTAAGAATACAATATAATATCACCCAGACAGAGTACAAGCTGCGTTCACTACACAAATATTATTCTCGTGAGGATCGAACCCACGACCTATGGCGCAGAAGACAGAGCTACTACCAACTGAGCTGAGAGGCCAGTCAAAAGTTAAGCAGAGTAGAATTTAATAAATAATGTTATAATATTAGGCAACAAATATTGCACATCGGCTAACTTCGGCTACATAGAGCGTAGTGTGCGTCAGAAAGAGATAGCGCTCTACGAGAGCAGAAAAGCCGATGTGCTATATTAATTGCCTACAACCATCGATATATAAGTACTACGTACTAGAGAAGACACCGTAAATTCCTACTTTATCCGTTCAACTGCGGCGATCGCACCGCACCTCACTCAGTCGCCTCAGTCGCTCTCTCTCGAAAACGCGTAAGTGCCGTGATTTACATGGCGCTTAAGACCTTTTTGCCGAGAACAAATTACGAAGAATAGGACAATTCAGTTATTTGACGTAGCTTCTTTAGTACGTAGTACTTATATATAGTGCATTTCACGAAGACGCGCCCCTCGCGGGGTGCGGGGAGTTTGCTCCGAGCGGCAGTCGCGAACCGTAGTCTATACATTGTAGTATGCGTGTGCACCCATAGGTAATTAGTGTGTACCGATAACACTCAAACATTGACCGAAGCTTGCACACATATACTATAAACGGTTAGTAGGAATAGTGGGGCGCGCCTTCGTGGATTGCACTATCTATATATCTCGATGCCTACAACCTTACCTGGATGTACGTTCGAGAGATTGACAGTGGGTTTATCTCCCTGGGTAGCTATGGTATCCTGGTACAGTTTGTAAAGGTGATCACTGCTCGAGGCGACTATGAAGATGTGTGCCGGGAATCGCTTTGTGCCGATCTGTGTAGGAAATATGTAAAAGATTCACTGTAGATAGACATTTAAATTTATTTATTACCTAAATAATGATATACTTTTAGGTAGTATAAAGTTTTGTAATATTTAATTTAAATCTTAGCTTACGTGTTGTTTAGTTCATACATTTAGAAAACAGCTTCCTTTCATACATATTTTTTGTGCACTTCCCGTGAGAAATGTCAAAATGACATTTCTAGCATTTATACTGTTCGCTGTTTATTTAATTTTATTATTTTGTATTGCGTTAGCTTAAGTATGGATGTGTGACATTTGAATAAGTTCGCCTATTATATACCATGCAAGTTTTGTTTTAGTGCAAAAAATAATTTTCTATCTACATTTTTTGCTAATTACAATGTTTTAATTTCTCGGTAAAGTTTCATTTAGCTATTAACGATAATGTCAGTTTATTTTTTTAAGTGAACCGACGAAAAATTAACTAACCTGAAATATGACGTCGTGTAAAATGTCATCTTCGGTCGCAGTCTCCCGCAGTGCTTCCATGTGCTTCGAGAAGCATGAGGGGGACAACTCGGGGAGACATCTCAGACCGCAAGTGGGTTTCGTCTGAAAACCACATCTAAATATATAAAACTCTTTCGTTACTGACTGACTGACTGACTGACTGACTGACTGACTGACTGACTGACAATCAACGCACAGCCTAAACCGTTAGTCCTAGAAGCATGAAACTTGGAGGGTATGTTCCTCTTATAACGTAGAGATGTACTAAGAAAGGAAATCGGAAAATTATTTCCCGAAGAGGAGAAAAAGGGGAAAAATGGTTTAAAGAAAAATCAACGCACAGCCTAAACCATTAGTCCTAGAAGCATGAAACTTGGAAGATGTGTTGCTCTTATAGAGCAAAGGTGCATTAAGAAAGAAAATTGGAAAATTATTTACCTAAAAGAAGAAAAAAAAGGAAAAAAGTTTCATGAAAATTCACAAAAAATTGCTTTACAAAATACGCAAAAAAACAGTTAAAAAAAAAATCTGCTACCGCAGCATTTGTCACCAAATTTGAATACACACAAAAGTTTACATTAACCCCACCGTAACCACTAAGACAAAATCGCGGAAAACACCTATCGTACCGAAACTAAACACCGCACCGCTTCAAAAAACGGCTAAAGTACATGCTCAAAACTATGGTAACCAGCTGGTCATGTCAAATTAAAAAAATCTGATTCGATTTTACACCAACACGCAGACGAAACCCTAAATTAGCCACTAATCTAAATATATAAAACTCTTTCGTTACTGACTGACTGACTGACTGACTGACTGACTGACTGACTGACTGACAATCAACGCACAGCCTAAACCGTTAGTCCTAGAAGCATGAAACTTGGAGGGTATGTTCCTCTTATAACGTAGAGGTGTACTAAGAAAGGAAATTGGAAAACTATTTCCCAAAGAGGAGAAAAAGGGGAAAAATGGTTTAAAGAAAAATCAACGCACAGCCTAAACCATTAGTCCTAGAAGCATAAAACTTGGAAGATGTGTTGCTCTTATAGAGCAAAAGTGCATTAAGAAAGAAAATCGGAAAATTATTTTCCTAACAGAAGAAAAAAAAGGAAAAAAGTTTCATGAAAATTCACAAAAAATTGCTTTACAAAATACGCAAAAAAACAGTCAAAAAAAATCTGCTACCGCAGCATCTGTCACCATATTTGAATACACATAAAAGTTTACATTAACCCCACCGTAACCACTAAGACAAAATCGCGGAAAACACCTATCGTACCGAAACTAAACACCGCACCGCTTCAAAAAACGGCTAAAGTACATGCTCAAAACTATGGTAACCAGCTGGTCATGTCAAATTAAAAAAATCTGATTCGATTATACACCAACACGCAGACGAAACCCTAAATTAGCCACTAATCTAAATATATAAAACTCTTTCGTTACTGACTGACTGACTGACTGACTGACTGACTGACTGACTGACTGACAATCAACGCACAGCCTAAACCGTTAGTCCTAGAAGCATGAAACTTGGAGGGTATGTTCCTCTTATAACGTAGAGATGTACTAAGAAAGGAAATCGGAAAATTATTTCCCGAAGAGGAGAAAAAGGGGAAAAATGGTTTAAAGAAAAATCAACGCACAGCCTAAACCATTAGTCCTAGAAGCATGAAACTTGGAAGATGTGTTGCTCTTATAGAGCAAAGGTGCATTAAGAAAGAAAATTGGAAAATTATTTACCTAAAAGAAGAAAAAAAAGGAAAAAAGTTTCATGAAAATTCACAAAAAATTGCTTTACAAAATACGCAAAAAAACAGTTAAAAAAAAAATCTGCTACCGCAGCATTTGTCACCAAATTTGAATACACACAAAAGTTTACATTAACCCCACCGTAACCACTAAGACAAAATCGCGGAAAACACCTATCGTACCGAAACTAAACACCGCACCGCTTCAAAAAACGGCTAAAGTACATGCTCAAAACTATGGTAACCAGCTGGTCATGTCAAATTAAAAAAATCTGATTCGATTTTACACCAACACGCAGACGAAACCCTAAATTAGCCACTAATCTAAATATATAAAACTCTTTCGTTACTGACTGACTGACTGACTGACTGACTGACTGACTGACTGACTGACAATCAACGCACAGCCTAAACCGTTAGTCCTAGAAGCATGAAACTTGGAGGGTATGTTCCTCTTATAACGTAGAGGTGTACTAAGAAAGGAAATTGGAAAACTATTTCCCAAAGAGGAGAAAAAGGGGAAAAATGGTTTAAAGAAAAATCAACGCACAGCCTAAACCATTAGTCCTAGAAGCATAAAACTTGGAAGATGTGTTGCTCTTATAGAGCAAAAGTGCATTAAGAAAGAAAATCGGAAAATTATTTTCCTAACAGAAGAAAAAAAAGGAAAAAAGTTTCATGAAAATTCACAAAAAATTGCTTTACAAAATACGCAAAAAAACAGTCAAAAAAAATCTGCTACCGCAGCATCTGTCACCATATTTGAATACACATAAAAGTTTACATTAACCCCACCGTAACCACTAAGACAAAATCGCGGAAAACACCTATCGTACCGAAACTAAACACCGCACCGCTTCAAAAAACGGCTAAAGTACATGCTCAAAACTATGGTAACCAGCTGGTCATGTCAAATTAAAAAAATCTGATTCGATTATACACCAACACGCAGACGAAACCCTAAATTAGCCACTAATATAACATAAAATCACAAGAAATTGCTTTACAAAATACGCAAAAAAAACCATTAAAAAAATTTCAGCTACCGCAGCATCTGTCACCAGGTTTGAATACACACAAAGGTTTACAAAAAAACCAATGATAACCACCAAGACAAAATTGCGGGAATCATCTATCATACTTAAACTAAACACCGCTGAAAAAAAACAGCTACAACAGAACTCGCCTTCAAATTCAAATACACTTTAAAGTACATGCTCAAAACTATGGTAACCAGCAGTTGGTCATGTCAAATTAAAAATTCAGATTCGATTATACACCAACATGCATACGAAACCCCAAATAAGCCACTAATATAACAAAAAATCACAAAAAATAGCTTTACAAAATACGCAAAAAAAACATTAAAAAATTTTCAGCTACCGCAGCATCTGTCACCAGGTTTGAATACACACAAATGTTTACAAAAAAACCGATGATAACCACCAAGACAAAATTGCGGGAATCATCTATCATACTTAAACTAAACACCGATGAAAAAAAACAGCTACAACAGAACTCGCCTTCAAATTCAAATACACTCTAAAGTACATGCTCAAAACTATGGTAACCAGCAGTTGGTCATGTCAAATTAAAAATTCAGATTCGATTATACACCAACATGCATACGAAACCCCAAATAAGCCACTAATATAACATAAAATCACAAAAAATAGCTTTATAAAATACGCAAAAAAAAACATTAAAAAAATTTCAGCTACCGCATTATTTGTCACCAGGTTTTAATACACACAAATGTTTACAAAAAAACCGATGATAACCACCAAGACAAAATCGCGGGAATCATCTATCATACTTAAACTAAACACCGCTGAAAAAAAACGGCTACAACAGCACTCACCTTCAAATTCAAATACACTCTAAAGTACAAGCTTAAAACGATGGTAACTTGCATTTGATCATATCAAACTAAAAAAACAAGATTCAATTGTACACCAACGAATACGAAAGCCCAAATTAGCCACTAAAACAAAATCACGAAAAAGAGCTTTACAAAATACGCAAAAAAACATTTAAAAAAATTCAGCTACCGCAGCATTTGCCACCAGGTTTTAATACACACAAATGTTTACAAAAAAACCGATGATAACCACCAAGACAAAATCGCGGGAAGCACCTATCATACCAAAACTAAACACAGCTGAAAAAAATCGGCTACAACAGCAGTTACCATCTTTCGAACACACTTTGTATAGTTTTGAATGCAAACTCAAAACTAAGGTAACCAGAACTTGGTCATGTAAAACCAACGCATACATAACCCAACTTAGCCACTAAGGCAAATTCACGAAAAATAACTCTCAAAATGTAAGCAAAAAACAGTGAAAACATATCAATAGTTGTCCGCTTTCCACCATAAAATAGTTTCTTTTAAACGAACTCAAACTATGACTTTAAACTAACCACGCGGACGAAGTCGCGGGTGTCAGCTAGTCTAAATATATAAAACTCTTTCGTTACTGACTGACTGACTGACTGACTGACTGACTGACTGACTGACTGACAATCAACGCACAGCCTAAACCGTTAGTCCTAGAAGCATGAAACTTGGAGGGTATGTTCCTCTTATAACGTAGAGATGTACTAAGAAAGGAAATCGGAAAATTATTTCCCGAAGAGGAGAAAAAGGGGAAAAATGGTTTAAAGAAAAATCAACGCACAGCCTAAACCATTAGTCCTAGAAGCATGAAACTTGGAAGATGTGTTGCTCTTATAGAGCAAAGGTGCATTAAGAAAGAAAATTGGAAAATTATTTACCTAAAAGAAGAAAAAAAAGGAAAAAAGTTTCATGAAAATTCACAAAAAATTGCTTTACAAAATACGCAAAAAAACAGTTAAAAAAAAAATCTGCTACCGCAGCATTTGTCACCAAATTTGAATACACACAAAAGTTTACATTAACCCCACCGTAACCACTAAGACAAAATCGCGGAAAACACCTATCGTACCGAAACTAAACACCGCACCGCTTCAAAAAACGGCTAAAGTACATGCTCAAAACTATAGTAACCAGCTGGTCATGTCAAATTAAAAAAATCTGATTCGATTTTACACCAACACGCAGACGAAACCCTAAATTAGCCACTAATATAACATAAAATCACAAGAAATTGCTTTACAAAATACGCAAAAAAAACCATTAAAAAATTTTCAGCTACCGCAGCATCTGTCACCAGGTTTGAATACACACAAAGGTTTACAAAAAAACCAATGATAACCACTTAGACAAAATTGCGGGAATCATCTATCATACTTAAACTAAACACCGCCGAAAAAAATCGGGTACAACAGCACCTGTCTTCAAATTCAAATACACTCTAAAGTACATGCTCAAAACTATGGTAACCAGCAGTTGGTCATGTCAAATTAAAAATGTGATTCGATTATACACATACGAAACCCCAAATTAGCCACTAATATAACATAAAATCACAAAAAATAGCTTTACAAAATACGCAAAAAAAAACATTAAAAAATTTTCAGCTACCGCAGCATTTGTCACCAGGTTTTAATACACACAAATGCTTACAAAAAAACCGATGATAACCACCAAGACAAAATTGCAGGAATCATCTATCATACTTAAACTAAACACCGCTGAAAAAAAACAGCTACAACAGAACTCGCCTTCAAATTCAAATACACTCTAAAGTACATGCTCAAAACTATGGTAACCAGCAGTTGGTCATGTCAAATTAAAAATTCAGATTCGATTATACACCAACATGTATACGAAACCCCAAATAAGCCACTAATATAACACAAAATCACAAAAAATAGCTTTACAAAATACGCAAAAAAAAAACATTAAAAAAATTTCAGCTACCGCAGCATTTGTCACCAGGTTTTAATACACACAAATGTTTACAAAAAAACCGATGATAACCACCAAGACAAAATTGCGGGAATCATCTATCATACTCAAACTAAACACCGCTGAAAAAAAACAGCTACAACAGAACTCGCCTTCAAATTCAAATACACTCTAAAGTACATGCTCAAAACTATGGTAACCAGCAGTTGGTCATGTCAAATTAAAAATTCAGATTCGATTATACACCAACATGCATACGAAACCCCAAATAAGCCACTAATATAACATAAAATCACAAAAAATAGCTTTACAAAATACGCAAAAAAAAACATTAAAAAATTTTCAGCTATCGCAGCATTTGTCACCAGGTTTTAATACACACAAATGTTTACTAAAAAACCGATGATAACCACCAAGACAAAATCGCGGGAATCATCTATAATACTTAAACTAAACACCGCTGAAAAAAAACGGCTGCAACAGCACTCACCTTCAAATTCAAATACACTCTAAAGTACAAGCTCAAAACGATGGTAACTTGCATTTGATCATATCAAACTAAAAAAACAAGATTCAATTATACACCAACGAATACGATAGCCCAAATTAGCCACTTAAACAAAATCACGAAAAAGAGCTTTACAAAATACGCAAAAAAACATTTAAAAAAATTCAGCTACCGCAGCATTTGTCACCAGGTTTTAATACACACAAATGTTTACAAAAAAACCGATGATAACCACCAAGACAAAATCGCGGGAAGCACCTATCATACCAAAACTAAACACAGCTGAAAAAAATCGGCTACAACAGCAGTTACCATCTTTCAAACACGCTTTATATAGTTTTGAATGCAAACTCAAAACTAAGGTAACCAGAACTTGGTCATGTAAAACCAACGCATACATAACCCAACTTAGCCACTAAGGCAAATTCACGAAAAATAACTCTCAAAATATAAGCAAAAAACAGTGAAAACATATCAATAGTTGTCCACTTTCCACCATAAAATAGTTTCTTTTAAACGAACTCAAACTATGACTTTAAACTAACCACGCGGACGAAGTCGCGGGTGTCAGCTAGTAATAATATAAAAAAAATATTTTTACCAAAATATGTAGTATAGTATGTATGTAGTGTAGGCCAGGTTAGGAGTACCCTAAACCGACGAGCATGTATGAAGAATGTTATGAGAGTGAATGAAGCGAAAGAGGTGTGTCAGGATCGTAGCAAGTGGAAATCCGTGATCTCTGCCTACCCCCATGGGAATAAGGCGTGATTTTATGTATGTACGTATGTATGTAGTATAGTTAAGACACAAGAGGAAACCACCTGGGAATATAAATAAAATAAGCATTTATTTCACCGACCTTAAAAAACAGTACTGCTTAACTTATACAAATACTTACTAAGCAAAAGTTTGTCCTAATATGACACGGACCTATGTACCGACCGGCAAAAAAGGCCTTTTGCCTGGGAATGAAAAATCTCAAATAATGCCCACGAACCGGAAGAAAAAGCATCAGATATAATTATACCCTCCCTTTCCAATAGGCTGATGACATTGTACATTGTACAAACACGTTGGATGTTAAAGGCTCAGAAGGGTTCTTCTTCTTCTTCCTGCCCTTATCCCACTTTATGCACCGTCGGCACATGTTCTTCTCGTCCATTCTCCTCTATCAGCCTTCATCTCTGTATTCACTTCTTTCTTTTCCATGCCATCCTTCACACTGTCCATCCATCTCTCTGCCTCTCAGCTCAGTTGGTAGTAGCTCTGCCTTCTGCGCCGCAGGTCGTGGGTTCGATCCCCACCGAGAACAAATATTTGTGTGGTGAACTCAGATGTTTGTTCTCTGTCTGGGTGTTGTATTGTATTCTAAGTAAGTATTTACAAAAAAAAATGTATGTATGTATTATATCAGCTATCTAGTTCCCATAGTACAAGCTCTGCTTAATTTGGGGCTAAATAGTGTTGTGTGAATTGTCCACAATTTTTTTTTTAAATCTTTTCTTAGGCCTACCTCTACCCTAACATCCAACCACATTCACACTCATCACTCGCCTAGTCACCTGACTTTCATCCCTCCTCATTACATGCCTATACCACGCCAGCCTGTTGCTCCTCAATTTTTCTGTCACTGGTGCTACTTTCAGACTTCCCTTGATATACTCATTCCGTATCTTGTCCATTCTTGTCACTCCACACATCTTTTTGGAAAATATATAGGATTGTTTAGCAGTGGACCTTTTCATGATGAAAAAATTTGGATAGCAAATTATACAAACCTGCAAAACAGCAAAATTAAGTCCCTCCGCATCCACTGCTATAGAAACAGCGCGATGCACATTTGGAATCTTCACGATCTTGACAGAAGTACAGTCATCCTTGTCTAAGAACTTGACTAGCGCTGATCTCCCGTCCTTTTCTCTCTCCTTCTTGGTCGGCTGGGGAGTAGAGGATGCCTTTCGAGATATTGTGCCGATGTACGCCTCTCCATGCTTAGTGGTGAGGTATAGGGCGTCATGTGTTAATGCCATGTGTGTTACTAGAGTTTGATGGACTAAACCGAATACGCATCTGTGGAGAAAAAGATCGCGTTATTAATCTGTGACTATAAGAAAAGCATCATAAAACTTTGTTCTTAAATTACTTTAGGGCTTGGATTGTTCTGGTATGTACCATGGTTATTCGTTTTTTCAAAAAAAAAATTGCATAGAAACTTTAAAATGGCATATAAACCTGGTAAATCAAGACGTCTGTGTCACGCAACTTAAATTAAAGGACCGCGAGAACGTCAAGCTTAATTTAATGTAAAAAGTAAGTTTAATTTAATGTAAAAGGTAAATTTAATTTAATGTAAAAGGTTAATTGAATGTAAAAAGTAAGTTTAATTCAATGTAAAAAGTAAGCTTCAATCAGCGTAAGCAAATTTAAGAAGTAGGCTGTAATACCTGCTTCCAATTTTTTTTTATTATCCTTTTAGCTCTAAGACGTTTCAAAGTGATTCAACTGAATGAACGACTTTTGACCTAGACTAATTAGTTATAGAAACTATTTAATAGTGTACCTTGTAAGCTGGTTGGATGTGTCTTGCCAAATATGTAGTTGTCCCACTTTGGTGAGCAATAGAACAGTTACTCGCGAGTAGGCGCGTTGATCGCTCACCTTGCCTTCCACGCACACTTGACGTAAATTGATCTGCCTGGTGAATTATAAATAACTAGTGAACTAATATAATAAGTGTGTAAGGCGAGGCATAGAAAGAAACTTCACGGGTAGTGGCTAGTTTTTAATTGCAATCTGACAGATGCGGTTTTTTTTTTATAAAAAAAACACTTTAGGCCTATTTCTGAAAAGCAAGTCGCAGTTTTACTCGAACAGTTTGAGCATTTCGTTTCGCCTACGTGTCTTTCTCTTTTGTATGGAGAAAAGATGAGACAGCAAAAATACGATACGTAGAAACAATTAAAAGGAGTTGTTTATCATCAATTTTCCATACAAAAGAGAGAGACACGTGCCCACACGAAAACAACATTTGGTAGACAAAATATTATGGTAGCAAAACTGAGACTACAGTTACAGGTACAGTTTGAACAATTCATTTCGCCTACATGTCTCTCTCTTTTGTATGGAGAAAAGATGAGACAACAACAATACGTTACGTAGAAACGTCGCAGAATTATTAGTACTAGCAGTAAGTAACCGGTATTTTTGATAACATACTTATGAATGATGAAATCATATATTTCGATCTTACTAACATACTACATAATAATAAAAAATAAGAACTGGTTATTTAAAAAAAAAATCACGAGTGCATTGAGATAGAAACTTTCGGTACTTGTGTTTACGTAGTCATTTAGTTCCAAAACTCGACAATAGATGGCGTTCTCTGTGAAACATAACCCTTGAGTTCTCAGGTTCTCACAGAGCTTAGTTTTTGCTTCTGAGCAACAGATGGCGCTAGGAGTAATGATATTATGAAAAAGTTGTTTGTTCCTAACTCCGAACGCCGATATTTTCTAAAAATAAATCCTAGCTAGATCGATTTATCGTCCCCGAAAACCCCTGTATACTAAATTTCATGAAAATCGTTGGTGCCATTTCCGAGATCCTAAATATATTTATACCTTTAAACGAGAAAATCTTGTATATATATATATATTTAGGATCTCGGAAATTGCGCCAACGATTTTCACAAAATTTTGTATACAGGGGTTTTCGGGGGCGATAAATCGATCTAGCTATGTTTTATTTTAAGAAAATGATTATTTCACTCCGAGTTCAATAATTAAACATAAACTGAATATGTTACTGCTCCTGCCATCTATTGACGATTGTGAGCAACTAAGTGCAAGCATATCCAGCAGGTGGCGTTGTTCAGTAAGAATAAACCAATAAAGATAATAATATGACTCTTATGATTTCTAAAAAAAATAATTAACGAAAAAAATTCCGAGCGAAGCTCGGTTACCAACTGCTAGTATATATATATATATACACAAGATTTTCTCGTTTAAAGGTATAAGATAAGATTGGTTGTATAGAAGTGCTTACTTGATAGCGATTTTCTTGCAAATATACTTATGCAGCAGATACACATCTCCGCGCGATGTCGTTATAACAGTGGCCGCATCACCGGCCTCCACTAACTCTATGCCGACGTCTTCTTTCGTGTTCATCGATATTGCTACCTGGAATCAGATAATATTATTAAGAACCCGTATGGTTTATTGCACGTTCTTCCCTTATTTCCCTAAACGCGCAGACCAACCAAGTGTATTTAGCTTCTCTTTGAAATAAAATATATGTGGTTGTTTCCACTGCAACCCACGGAGAGGCTACGCCTGAATTGACGTCATTGACGCTCACGTGACTTGTTCGAATAGGCGGTTACATAGCTCAACGCTGTCGACGTGGATCTACGTTTCTACTGGAATACACGATGACCCCGACTACATTCAGCTCGCTTATCGCGGGGTTCGCCCGTGTGTCAAGTGCATAAAACGAGTATTTTTTAAGCGCAGTTAAAATTCTTCTACTACAAGAGCAGCTACCCTTTTCAGCTGTATTCACAATCTTTTCACCCTGCGAGTGCCTTAATGGCCCCACATTAATGCCCCACGTGTAATACCCGGGAATACACGAGGCTAGTTTTTCAAGTCAGGATAGTAAGCTAGCAGTTATACCTTCGAGTAATCAGAACTACCTTCATTTTTCAAATAGCAGTTCCTTTTATACGAATCCAAAACGAGTTAAGGCAAAATAAATTATTTCTATTCTATTTTAATCCTGTGAATCCCGGGCACAATCTGCGTTTTGACATTACTATTCATACATCTAACTTAATAACCTACCCTTTTAGGCATATTCACAATCTTGTCCTCTGGCGAGTGCCCCAACTGCCCCACGTTAGTGCCCCAAGTGTAAACCGCGTTTTTGTTCCACATTACAGCATGGGACTTCCCCGCACGCACGCCGAGAGGGTTTGACAGTTTCATCAAAGGCTTGACTGACGGCAACTTGATGGACGACGGCGTTTTTGTACTTGATTGACTGATGTTGTCAGTGCTGTTCAGAGAGTATTGGATCACCTGAGAAATTACATAAATTACATAATTATAAGTTTAAAAAACTAGAGAAACCGACTTCATTGCCAAACGGCTAAACCGATTTTAATGAATTTTTTTGGGACAATCTGGACGTAAGAATAACCTTCCAAATAAAAAAATAATTTTCTAAATCGGTTCATAAATGACGGAGGCATGCAGTTACAAACATTAAAAAAAATATTTAAAAAAAATGACAACACCGTTTTTAATAAAATTAAAATGGGAACAATCTGGAACCACCTTTCAATAAAAAATATTTTTTTCAAATCGGCTCACAAATAACGAAGTTATGCGGTAACAAACATAAAAAAAAAAATACAATCGAATTGAGAACCTCCTCCTTTTTGATTGGAAGTCGGTTTAAAAGTTAAAAGCTAAGATATAGTTACCGTTCCGCTGTCCATCAGCAGCACAGTAGAGTTGAGTGTGGTCGCCACACACAGGCACGGCTCAGCCAGCCGCAACAGAGCAGGCCGCAGCGCCGTGCTGTGAGGCGCCCCCGCGCGAGCCAGCTGGCCGCAGCACCAGACAGAGCCGTCGCATAACCAGACACTGTGGAACTTGCCTAGGCACACCTGCGACGATTACGAAATAAAATAAATAACCTTGACAAACCAATCTGGAAGTAAGTATTATTACCATTCAGATAAAAATAGTACATTGTTACCCGAGTGTTGAAAGTCACGTTTTTTGAGTCCCGAGACGGGTTTGGCGCCAGAGCGTCAGCGAGGGCGCCAATGGAGCTTGAGGGACTTAAAAGACTTTCACCCGAGGTAAACACTGTGCTTTTCATTACGAATACAAGGAAAGTAAAAATAAAAACATGAATGAAAAATTTGTGAAAATGAAGATTGAATTGCCGCCTTCCCGGTTTTTTTTTTCTTTTTCTCTGGCGGGCCTTCGGCTACGGCTCGCCAGCATTATTCAGCCATTATTTTCATTTTCATAATTTAAAAAATGGTAAATTGTTTGCTCAAATCTATGTTATTTTAAATAAATAGTTGAAGTTATATATTAATCAAGTAATTTAGAAGATATATTATTTATTTCATACTATCTTTATGATATTTAAATTTTACATTGCGCTCTAATTAAAGTTTTTAAACTTCTTACCGTTGTAATGGGTTCCAACCTACTTGCTGAATAAAAAGTTGGGATTTGGTTCAACCTCCTTGCAGTTTAGAAAGTTGGAACATGGTTGAATAAAATAGAACTTGTTTTTTTTTATAATTTGACAGCTGTCAGTAGAAAGCGATTCTCCCTAGGGCTGAAAGTTTTACTTTCAATTAGGCCCCTCAGGCAACTTCAGACCTACTTTCAGAGTATGAGTAATGAAAAATAATTTACTAAATCGGTTTATAAATAAAGGAGGTATGCAGTAACAACTATTAAAACTAAAAAACTGAACCGGTTTCGATGGGACCAATCTGGAAACATTACTTTGCAGATAATTTGTTGCAAATAAATGGTTTGATTTGATTTGAAAAGTGGAAAAAAGGAGGGCCTAAGGCCTTGCAGTGTTGTGTTTGACGAGCCTAGCCCTTTGCAAAGACCCACTGAACGTTAAGATGTTTATCGATTTATCTACTCAACCCACATTCATCCACTGCAGGATATAGGCCTCCTCTGTAACCCGTGCCTACGCCAGTTGAATCTTGATAGAACCGACGAAATCCAGTGAAACCAAATATGGGTTTTTGAGTCCTCTTAGTTTTTCGCAGCGCACCATAAAATCCTTTCACCACACTCGTTTGAGAGAACTAGACACGACAAGAAGACTAAATTATACTTGACCTAACACCCCATTCTCTAGCAAAATAAAATACTGCCTAAGACAAGTACACTTTTATTTTTCAATCACATTTAAACATGCCTAGGAGGCATGGTCTGCGAATACACTTTACCAGTCTGGTACACGTTCGGCGCATACTTGTAAGTTTGAAACGGATTCACAGCTGATACCACTCTCACAACTTTCTTCGGAGGTTCTTCAACAAACATCATATTTTCAAGAGACGTACTAGATGGCACTTCTGGTTTTAAGTTCTGTTGTGGCTTTGATGGCAGGAACTCTGATATACCACCTGCCATGGCGTTAAGTAGTGGCTCACCTCGAATAATACAGTACGCGAACAGTATTATTATGGAGTAGAACAAGCCTAGCAGCACAATGTAGAATATTAAGGATTTCTTGTTTCTTATTATTGAGTCTCTAAGCGCGAGCATACATCCGAAATCTTTGTTCGACACTATGTTTTCGTCTAGGCTTAGTGTGCATTCTGGAGACACTGGTAACAGTGCAGTTTTATTCGCCAGAACACAGCATTGGACGGGATAAAATTTGTTAGTATTGGTCTTTCTCCAATTCGAATTTGCGAAGTCAGTGTAGCTTACAACCCCGCAGCATCCATACTTCATCATGACATGGTTCCATATGAACGTGAAAAAATCGTTCTCCTTCCCATAGTAATTCTTCAGAGAAGATTGAAGATACATCTGTGTTTTAGCATTGTTTGTGTATATGTTGTGAACGCCTGAGATAAAAAAGACCCAGAAAGCGACGCCAGATATTATAGTCACAAGGAAAATGTATGTTTTTATAGCGCATTTGATTTTACATCCAGCTCCGAGAATCCCACAGCACGATGTGAATACAGCTAGTAAGGCTATAGGTATGAGTATGGTACTCATAGGTGTAACGACAAACTTAAGATTCATAAAGTTGGCTATAGTAGTCACGTAGGAGCTTTTCGTAACTGTGTAGTTAACATCTCTGAAGAATTCCGTGTTGAAAGCGCACCAAATACAAATAGTCGAGCAGACGAGGCCGAAGACGAAGAATACAAAGTTGGTGCAGCCAAGGCAGGTTCGAGGAAGTCCCACTGTATGCATTTTGCTAGGAAACTGCTTGAAATTGGTATTTTATGAGTTTTGAAAATATAATACGAATTGTTGTTGGTAAACTAATTGGCGTTTGCTGTCATGTTTGTTGACACTTTGAGGTTTCGTTTTTAGACAGAACTGCGTAAACTTTTTTGATACTAACCTTTTTTGATTTAGAATCTTTTTCGACATTTAAAAGTCTGAAACTCTTTGCAAGTTGATGCAAAAATGAAGAAGGAAGAAACGATGTTAGCAAAAAGCTCAGTTTAGCGAGCTTTTATAGGTAGGCCGATTTATACAATCATCCGGCTCGAAGGACCAAAAAATTCGCCTACGTCATTTACCTGTTTCACGCTTGTATCAGCCTTATTAAACGTAGCCAAGGCCTCCGGCACTGCTCGGGGCTGATTGGACCCGGTGCCCAGTGTGTAGTTACAATTGGTCCCCCACACGTATGAGTCGCAAGGTTGTAGGGGGTCATGTTTGTACATGTATGCGCGATCTAGCAAAGCGTGTTCTAGAGCTTTGTAGTCGTCTTTGTCGACTATGTCCGTTTTTACTCCTGGAATTAAAAAAGGAATGATTAGCAAAGGACAGTTACAAATTGTGTCTGTTAAACCAGAATTCAGAACAATTTTGGTAGCTCTATCACGCCGTAATTGATAACCCGATTTTTACGAAACATGTAATTGACTAGACTTATCCCACTGGAGGTTTAGGAAAAACATTATTCTTTTAACGTAGCGTGCAGCGGCCATCTTGGATATTTTGAGTCAACCGAATTTCGGTGGTTCTACAGACATCGGCGGTGTCTTCAAAAGCATTACCCCATTTAAATGATGTGACTGCTTCAATGCTTCGGAGCATCAGTCTGAAGAAGTACACTGCTTGACATAATATAGGCCTCCTCTATACATTTCCCAGAAGAACAATTCTTTGCTCTCTACCGACTTCTCGCGATTTTTGCCGTCGTAGATTTTTTTATGCAAAGCAACTAAAGGTGACAAAATCTCACCCATTTTCATGAGAGCAACAGCGGTATTGATCTGCCCATAGAAGATGCTTCTATGCAGTGGCGTGTATCCTGACTCACGATCACGCGCGTTCGCGAAAGCCTCCGAAGAATGACGAACGAGCCAGTTCATCAGATCAGTTCTCCCTCGGGACGCTGCCATATGCAAGGCAGTGCGACCCTGAAAGAGAATAGATAAAAATAGAGAAGACTCTTCTTATTCCAAAGTGGGAAAAATTAGTCACGGTGCCCTAACAGGGTTTATGTTTGAAATTATAGTCTACTGTATCATCTGTATCTAACAACATAAGCGCAATAAATTATTTGAATTTGAATTTATCGAACGGATTTTAAGTGCGCCTCAAATATGTTTTTTTCGTGCATCCCATGTTTCCCATTCATACTTTTATGGTTCTACGACATGCTTGTTTCCTCACGTTGTTTTCCTTCACCGTTCGAGATTACTGGTATAGTGCACATTAATTTTTGGATAGAACTGGATTTTAACTCACGACCTTAGCAGTTGATATAATCGGATCTACAACTAGAGCGCCATTATATTATAAAGATATAAAAGTGCAGTGTCTGCTAAACTAGCGCGTCGTAAACCCGAGTCGTCGTTCGAGCGTTTGATCGAGGGGTGAGGGGGTAACGATAAACACAATTAAGCTCCCTTCACACATTACCGCTATAATATGTTCTTTCCTGTAGGATGCAGGCGTGCTACTGAATTAAAAGAAAGCACCGCGCGAGAAAAAATAGACCTTTGATTAGTGTCTTTATCTTCAATTTCTACACACAAGCACGACTCTAGTTTCACATGTGATAAAACGATAAAAAGGAACCCTTGACTGCTCTTTTCTAGGCTTGGTCACATGGACGTAGCACCTAACTATAAGACCTTCAAATTCTAATTTGAGTTAGGGGAATACACACTGACATCTCACGGTGGGGTGTTTTTTTTTTATTTTTTTTTTATGTAACTAGCTGATGGTACAAGCATATGACCCACCTGATGTTAAGTGGTAACCATCGCCTATAACAAAGCAATGCCTCGTAGGTCACGCACGTCAGGAACGTGCCCTACGATGCACTGCCCTGCGTCCATCAACTGGAGGCATACAGATGTTCAGCCTCACGTGCCAGTAATTTCACCGGCACCCACACCCTTCAAACTGAAACACAGCAATGCTGCTTCACGGCAGAAATAGGCATGGTGGTAGTACTTCCCCGGACGAGCCTAGGTGTATTGTGCATTGTCCCCTTGCGTACCTCACGCCAGCGATTTTAGTGATACAATTAAATAAATTAATTTTGACTTTAACTATGATGCGGGTTCTGCTTGTAGCGTAATAAATACATATGCTCTTAGCGATAAGGCCGCCCATTGTATTCATTATTTTAAATAATTTCTGTATTTATTTTCTTGTGTACAATAAAGAGTTAATCTATCTATCTACTGTTTGTAGAAAAACTTACCTCAAAGTCAAATGCCTTGTTGAAGTTAGCACAGGTCCCTTTGATATAACTGGCCAAATCTTTATCTGTGATAGACCTCTTCGTGATAGCACTTGTAAGTAGCTGGCCATGGCTCCGAGACCGGCACCGATTGGTGCAGTCTACTTCAACTTTATGCTTACTCATTTTATGTTGCACCAAATAGAAGTATAATAAATCTTCTCTTAGGATGCAGTGGGTCCAAATCTTAGTCAAAAGTTGTTAGAACTTTTTCTGGCAACAGTTGCCATAGGTTCTAGTTTGTTTATAAATCTACACTAAGGCTAAAATTATGATGGATACACCAATTCATAATAAAAATAAAATACAATGTATTATGGCGATATGTACACAATAGAGAGGTACGCAGTAGAACCCTAATTCTAGAGTAGCCCCCGGTGGGACTACACAATTTGTCTTCAGCAGGACATGATGGTTGTTGTGGCAATCTGAAAAAGAAAAACAAAGTATTCTCTCAAAAATGTACTATAATTTCATCGTCCGCAGCCTGACTCCACCCACTGCTGGGTATTAGCCTCTCTCTGTATGTGCTTCCGCTGCAAATCCTGTGCTAATCTCATCTATCAATCAGTTTGGGGCTGAGTAGTGTTGTGTGAATTGTCCACAATATTTATTAATTTATTTATTATTATTATCTATAATCTCAATCAGGGATATGGCTTATTCAAGGTTATATTTATAATATTGTTATTCACTAGCCAATATGATAGGAAATTTATTAAAATGTTAACACAAACAGGTGCGTTTCTTAACTATAATTTTATAGGTCATAAAAACTTGTTTGCTAGAAGTTTAATCGATTTCACAACATTAAGCCATCAACTTATGATACCTTTCTAGCTTTGGGTGTTTATTATAGTAGAAATGCAGTTAGTGTTGAAAAGTAACTATGTATGTAATGACGCAAGTTTATGCTAGTGATTTAATAACTAAACCGGCTAGCCGGTAAAAAAGACAGCGAAATAATCTCTATAAATACCTTTACATATAAACAGCTGGAAAAAGTAGTCTTTTGAAGGACACACTCAGAAATTCCATGTTTTACGCTAAATATACAGAGTAAATTAACATACGCCCTAGCAGTGGCCTTGTTAACTTAGCATTTACTCGTATTTTAATTATTATAGCGCTATACGACGTAAATTTCGCAAAAAGCAGAAATAAATTTTATGTAATTTGAGATTAGACGATTGTCGTGTCGATGCGACAAGCAAAGCAACAGCAACAAAACCACAGAACAAAACAACAAAACACTAAAGTCAAGAAGGCAGGTAGGCAGACAGAATAGATGACATGACAGTAACAGTACAGACTAGACAGATGACAGACAAAACCACAATAACATTGATTGATGTTAATGTTGACATGACATACATTTGTCAATTTGACTCATTTAGAAAAATCCGAAAAACAGATTTTAGTTTATTTTAATTTCATTGTATTGTTACGTAAAAGTAACAATGTTACAAGTTATTCGAAGTGCGGCTGGTTTAACTAGAGCTCAGTTGTCGAGGTGGGTCTGGTACCTTTTCTAGAATTGATGATCAGATCATACAAATCTAACCCGTCTTCTATCTGTTTATTTACAGATCGCTGCCAGCGTTCTCGACATCTTCAAGCCTTGCAGACATTAATGTGGACCCTACCTGCCGTAAGGAAGCCCCTAAAATCGAAAATGAATCCGTGTTATCTGGGCCTGATGATATCCGTCAGAAAAGAGCCATGGAGGGTACCATCACTGTCCCGACCAAGGTACCTATACAAGCACAGAACTTAATATATAATTGCACGCAGGCATATCGTACAAGAACAATGATCCGAGCTGGTTCACACTTTTACTTTTATAGACGTGCATGAATTGAGTAGGTAAATAAGTACCAAGCTTATTCTTAAAAATAAGGTTTTCTTACCTATAATCAACTCTCTAGTTCCCATACACTGGCCATGGACTGGCCTCTAGCTCAGTTGGTAGTAGCTCTGCCTTCTGCGCCGTAGGTCGTGGGTTCGATCCCCACCGAGAACAAATATTTGTGTGGTGAACATAAATGTTTGTTCTCTGTCTGGGTGTTATATTGTATTCTAAGTATGTATTTACAAAAAAAAAATGTATTCAAGTATTATATCAGCTATCTGGTTCCCATAGTACAAGCTCTGCTTAGTTTGGGGCTGGGTAGTGTTGTGTGAATTGTCCAAAATATTTATTATTATTATTATACAAGCTTTGCATTATTTGGGGATAGATAGTGCTGTGTAGAATATCCACAACTATATTTAACTGCAAATCTAAATGTAATTTTCACTCCATCCAATACCAAACTTGTCCAATTTTGCACTATCTACAAGTCTTGTACTTTCCAAAATTAAGTGCATTCATTTCAATATTACAGGTAGACCTCAGCCCCATCAGCGGAGTGCCTGAAGAGCATATCAGGAACCGTAGAGTGCGTATCTACCAACCCCCCAAGAACGCCATGCAGAGTGGAACCAACAACATCCATCACTGGGAGATGGAGTTCGACACCCGTCAGCGTTGGGAGAACCCCCTAATGGGTTGGACTTCCACGGGAGATCCCCTCTCCAACATGAAGATTCAGTTCTCTAACCCCGATGAGGCTATTGAGCACTGTGAGAAGAATGGTTGGACCTGGTACTTAGATGTGCCAAAGACAGAGAAACAATACAAACCGAAGAACTATGGAGTCAACTTCTCATGGAACAGACGCACCAGGGTCTCCACTAAGTAGAATGTTAGTACAAGTTTGTTGATTTTTATTTAAATTTAGATCTAATAGTTGATTTGAAATGTTTGTGTATTAAAGCATCTTGGGCAAGTTCGTAATATTTTTATTATTAATCACCCAAACTCAAGATAGGATAGGGAGATAAAATCACTATCATATGACTATACTGCTGGTCATAGGCAAAGCCAAAATGCAAGTCTTATTAGTGTATTGGAATGTTCAGTCTCCAATATTTCAGCCTCAGATTTCTGTGCTGTGGTGGGTAGTGCCACTGGACTGGATGGAATTGGATGATTATTTTCCTCATTACCCAATTCAGCCTAAGAGTCTTAATTTAGCCAGACACTTGTACAAGCTAACGCAACAAGCATTCACTGTACACTCAATAAACTGTTGAGCTTAGCTTGCATTGCCCTAGTTTTGACAATTATGTGTGCAATAAAAGCAGTGTTCAACCATCACTCAACAGGTTCGGTCGTTTTAATCTCTTCAGAGTCACCACCCCTCAGCTAGCTAGCATCCCTTAGCAGTTTACCCCCAGTTTAGCTTACTGCTTGTGTTCAAACCCAAATACCGGGTGGTGTTTGGATACATTCAATTGACTCTTACACACCTAAATAGGATACCAGTGGTCCCTTTAGATTTGATTATAGCCAACCTTACTCCACAGAACCTTCCTGGGAGCTTTGCAGGCTTGGGAAGTGACCAGTTAGTGCCTACCCTAAGTCTGGGTTTCATTGTCTTGCGAGAGTTACGCGCAAGTTAGGGCCTGCGTACATCTAGGCGATGGCAATGGCGATCAGTGAAACGCTGTCTAATATTGCTGTCATATTTCATATTTGACAGCGTTTCACTGATTGCCATCGCCGATATGTGCTTAGATGTGCGCAAGGCTTTAGTCGCGGTTATCGCGTCTTCGTAAAAAGCTACGGAATATCAAAATCCATAATAAAACTCAGACTTGGGATTTCTAGGGTTTGTAGTAGGAAGAAAATGGAAAAAAAAAAGAAAATTCTTCTATTATTTTCATTTAATCATAGTTTTCAACATGGTTAATTTATATTTGTACCTCGGAAGAAAATTATATTTCGCAGAACTCACTTAAACTTTTTATTTACATATAATACAGTTAAATTTTAAATTTACACAATTGGAACCACACCCCGCATGCTTTCAATATTGCAAATTCACTAGCTACAGTTTTACATGTACATTGTACATAATAATTACAAATACAAAACAAAATTAACTAACAACCTCGAGATTAACTAGAGACAAATTATGTCAAAATTATTGCATCCATTTATTTACAATTTAATATGTAACTAACATTTTCGAGAACTGATAGTCAATAAGATACTGTTCTTTATAAAGGTATTAGTGATAGTGAGATATTATTATGAAAGATTCAAAGCAAGAGTGAAAAGATGCTGTAAAGCGTGGTGATACAAAGATTGAAAGGTCTTTTCTAATCACTACTGGAATTCGATACAGGTCTCAAAAAACTACATACAAATTAATTCAAAAGGTTTTGGTCAAGATAAATAGAAAATCGAGATAAAATTTTAAAATAATCGACGTTTTGGTCCTTACTAAATTGAAAGTTGGGGTTTAAAATCTACCAAAAAGGTAATTCTAGTATAGATTTAAAACTTTTGTTTAGAATGAGTTATTACAGCAAGCTAATTAAACTACTACTAATTAAGCTCAAACTGTTATAGTTATTAAAGGTATTGTGACTAGTTACGAACCATATTTTAATCTATTTTTTTATGATTGATCTGACAAGCACCTAGTGCGGCCTACTTTCCTGAAACTATTTTCTGATAAGGTACAATAATAATAGCAGCTAAAGAAAGAAATTATCGAACAAAATAGTGGACGGGCTATAATAACTACAATATCATTTCACAGCAACACTATATTATATAGAGCAGGGATTCCCAAAGTGGTCGATATCGACCCCTTGGGGTCGATATTGGTTTCCTAGGGGTCGACATAAATGAAAACTGATTTTGGGGGTCGACGAGGTCTAACAATCGACCCCTATTAAATTAACACAAGTTCTTATTTACTGTATTGCAACACCCTTGCAGGGTAAATTATGTATTGATTCTAAACTAGTTCTAAGATCTGACTGTTAAACTTACATGCATAATAAGGCAATAAATATACTGAATACTGAATACAAACTACTGGTACTGTATTGTTTATGTTATGTTACGTGTGCTAAGAATAATTAATATTTTTGTAGGAAATAGCATTGTTGTAGTAATGTAAAGTCTCAAGTTTATTTTGTTAAATTTTGATGAGAAAAAGGAGTCAACTTTAATCACCTAACCAAGTGCAAAGTTTTCCAATCGGTACCTTAGTATCTAGGTATTTTGTATTAATAGGAAAAAACTAAAGATACGCCCCCTTATTCATATTAGTCTACTGACTTAAAACATTGCTAATTCTCATTCTGTCTTTTTCTATTGATCTTAATCGAGAGAGACCTATGAAAAATAACACTCTGTAGCAGCTGTTTTAAGTTAGCGGACCATTGCGAATAAGGGGGTTGATCTTAAAGTAGGTAATTTGGCCATGGGGGTCGGAGGAAACTGTTCATTTTGGAAAAGGGGTCACTTGTGCAAAATAGTTTGGGAATCCCTGATATAGAGGCTATGCAAATTAATTGTTAATGAGCTGTGTAAAATAAGAAAGTATTGTCATCATTTAATTCGTCTACAAAAAAAACATTAACATTTTAAATTACAACATTTTAATACTATTTGAGATTTGTGCGAATTAATTTATTTTGCGCAGCGCATATCTATACATTTTTTTTTATAATTAACGCCAAAGTATAGGTAATTGGTATCCTAATTGTGAATAGTTCATAAATATTTTGCTAAAAGCATAAATGCTACATTGAAAAAATCATCACAATTTACTGGCAATATTTTACTAAATCTAATAAAACAATTTTATAGGTATCTCGGAATTACTCTAAAATTAAATTTTAGTTAAAGCTTTGCAAAAACTATGTTTCTAAGAAAAATCTTTAACTTGAAAAACGTTTAAATTACCTGCTAATATTGAGGTACTTAATATTTATAACGGAACGTAAACATGGGTAGCAGTTCAAACTTCGAAGACAAACGGTTGTGCATATTTCTTAACCTCACAGCCTTTTATGATGTACTTCAAAACTTACGTGGAACAACATATTTATTTTTAAATTCTACACGACCTTTTCTTAGTTTATCTGTTTTAAAAATGTTTTAATAGTGCGTATTGCCAAGACCATTGACGATTTGTTTCGTTATTTTTGTCAGTATTTTATTTTCATCTTCAACGTAATTGGGACGTTATCAGTCGTTCTTTTTTTTACAAATAAATAACTATTTACAACAACAAAATGTACAACCGTCTCGCTTAGAATACATAATGTATTCTCTTATAATGTTACTACAAAATTAACAATTTTAAATAATGTTTTATTCAACCTTAGATCATGATATGAGATCACTATTTTATGGGATTTAACTATAGATTGATCTAACAGCTACTTAATGGGTGAAACAAACCCTTGTAGTATTTAAATCCTAAAATCGATGGGTTTTTGGAAGTCAAGTAAGTGCACTTAACGTTTTTAAACTATCTTTTTCCCCAGATTTTTTTTCTCTATTCGCACTACGATTCTAGCTTTTATTAAAACTATTATTATAAAGAAGAGTACACTTGGGACAACGCTACTACAAAATCTTGGAACTATATCGTTCATTTCATGATCTAAATTTGAAATCTGCCTAATTCTAGCATAAAGCGTTTCGCTAAAACATAGCTAAATAATTTTTATAATTAAGTAACAGCGTGTTCTCGCAGTGACCAATTGTTTTAGAGTCCATTAAAGAAGCTTAATTATTGTGAAATCTTGTAAAAAAAGTATTTCATTGGAAGTCTCAGGTTACTGCTCTATTACGTAGTATGTCTATATTAAGGTAAATAGATGCGAGGTAAATAGACACAAATTATTGCATTATTTCATACCCTTCTCAAATATTCTCTGGGAATAAGCAGGCACCCGTAGAAAATACTTTAAAATATTTAAACTATCAAGTAGCTATAATTGAAATAACTAGTTAAAATTCTCTTCTTGAATACTGAATGGAAACAACGTTAGAGTTAGTGATATAGCTAATATCGATATTGTCTATCTACCTCGTACTGTCTTAACTTTCGTTATTCAACATGGCTACTTTAAAATCACAATTACGATCGATTCGACCATCGATTGAACACAATTAATCGATCGTTTTGACACGCACACTAAGGCTAGAGTTCACCAACACATTAACGCGCTGTTATCCGCTGAGCGCTGTTAATGTGTCGGCGGACTGGTTAACACTCGGCATCGTTCGCCATTGTTCGTTTTTCATCACTGTGTTGAGCCGGGGGGGGCTCCGTAGTGGATCAGCTGGGCTGTTCGTCACTCTCCCTGTGCACGAGGACTCTGACGACGGTGGGGGGTGCGGAGGGGGGAGGGGCCGCGTCTGGTGACGCCTCCGTCACCAGGATGCTCACTTCGCTGTTTTGCGCGTGAGGGGAAGGGGTTCGCGCGCGGGCGGGCGACGTTGGCCTACGTGCTGAACTTCTTCTTGATGTTAGACGAAGGGAACCTGCAAATATGGCCCATCAGAAACTTATCACAGCTGACGTCTGACGGCCCGAGCAAAGCAGATTTACAGCTGAACTACTCAGCTTGGACATCTCGATAAGTGCTAGAGATGGTTGTTTTATCTGATAACGATTTTCTGTTTGGCGTTTTGGTGAAATAGTGTTGTGTTGGGGTTTTAGCTTTTGGGTGTTCTATACTTCCGCTATTATAAGATGCTTCTGCTCGTGCCGAAGATAAAGTGCTTAGCGTGTTCTTAGACTAGACTTTAGTATGACAATACAATATGTAATTGGATGCTTTCTAGTAATGGGCTACTGTAGCGTCCTTGTTCTGCTAGCACATTCCGTTCTGCATGAAACATCATGCAGTCAATATAAGGTCTTACTTACGAAGTCCTGAGATGCGTTAAAAGTGGGAAAAGAAAAAGGGTAGAATATTTCCTACAAGGGGTATTCAAACCATGCTAGCTCAGACGGACCTTAAGCCACAAAAGCAGACATTAACTTTCTGGCTTTCTGACTGTGGACCATGTGAAATAAAACCACGAAATACCCAATAATGCTGATAAAACCATATACGGTGCTTGCTTTTTGAGCGTGTATACCGTGCTAGTTTATTGCCCTAAGTAAACGTTTAAAATACAACGTAACACACAACCCTGCCCGCAGTCAGTCAAGCCTTCAAATCGCAACAAGCTACATGGCCCCAATTTTTATAACGCTCCAAAGGTTAGAACCTTGGGCTATGCCAATTGGTTAAACACGCCATCTAAAAACTGAAAACATTTAGATGTTAAAATCATTCAAAGCATTCCATTTGAGTTTATATCATTATGCAGGACGTAAAGGTAATTGGAGGTTCATTCTAAGGTATTACTACGAAAAAGATAAACACTGAGCGGTAGAGTTCGAAAAATAATTGTGATCAAGGCTTGCCTGAGAAAACAAATGGGCCCTAAAATATCTTTCGATAAGCTATAATGAGATTTCACGTAGACAAATGAAGACGTAGACGAAAATTGGTAGAGTCTAATTCAGCCTAGGTATTTTGATCGTCATTGCAAGAGTGGGATGCGAGTGACAACCAATTTAAAAAAGGGTGACCCATAATAACCGTTAGAAGAGCCGAGAAAGCTCTTATGGTGCTCCCTTTACCATCGAAATATAGGATGATTGAATTTGCCTGTGAGTGTGGATTTATATTCAAGATCACAGTGACAACCATCACTTCGCAAGAGATTATTGGACGTTAAGATCCCTAACCACTCAGTGCTACCCTGACAAAATCAGCCATCTACCAATAAATAGGGGGACACGGAAAGCAAAACATTACATATGAACCTGCGCGTTTTGGGCCTCCACCTTCCTCGTCTACAGCATCCTGGTGACGGAGGAATATTGGCAAACCGTACGCCGACCTGCGTCTAGGAGGGGCTGATTCCGATCCGCTCGCCCCCTGCTCATAAATCGGTGTTTCCAAAATGTTTAAGCATATTAAAACAAAAAAATAACTCTAGTTAAATAAATCCTCCAAATTGAATTGACTTGAAAGCATTGGCTATGAGCTTGATCAATATACAATGATAATGCCTGATTCTAAAACGCCTATGCTTTTAAGTTAACTTCTGAATGTGCGGTGTCTCCTCACAGTAAGATGAAGTCTACGATAAAGATAGAAAAATAGATTATTACTCAGGACTTCTAGATCTATAGAGTAATCTATTTGCAGATTGATGTTACGGCAAACGTTACCTTTCAAAATAACTAAAACGATAAAACAGCTTGATTCGAATAAAACGAAACTACTGGCATCCTAGTGATTCTTACGTTACAAAATGTATTAAAATTTACATAAAAATTGGACTGAATCATTGTTTTGTTATGGAAGTGAATTATGAAGTCACCTGTTGTTCGTTCGTTGCTCCCGGTAGTAGCAGCAATGGCAGGTTGAGCCATGCTCCTCCTAAGTCGCTTACATCAGATGCGTCTGATGCCCGAGAAGACTTTCTGCTTGATGCGTGAGATCCTCTTCGGACGTGTAATAACGCACTGAGCTTGCCTCCCCAACCAGTACCTGGGGACCACTTCGTACTCTCCTCTTCATTTGAGGGACTTCTGTTTTTACGCCTGGAAAGTTTACAACAAACATTGCAATGCCCAGTTGTGGTTGAAATTCATCGAGAATAAAAGTTGCCGAAAGACGAAAGAAAAAACTATCAAGTTATGTGCAATAGACCCCAGAAAGTTGAACCCATTGAGACGAGCGAAAGGAGAAAAAATTTGGGGTTACAAAATATTGTGTTGAAGAAAGACAGACTGTGAAAGATTGCCCCTAGTTTCCACTTACAATGAATGCCTCCTTTTGCTCTGCAATAAATGAGACACTTACATATCCTTGTGAATAGCTAAGAAAAGTAACATTTTACTTCAAAGTAACTAAAACAGTAGGCAACGCTACTTACTTGACGTATTCTCTAAAAGCACGCTGCACTGTCCTAGCTGCTTTATCTTCTCTCTTCCATATCCTTGTAGAAGACACAATCTCCAACTCTTTCCTAGTTGGGAATTGCTTCTTGAACTTGATATCCATTTGCTCTTGGAGCTGCCTGAACGTGTCTGTCTCCTCGACATGTCCTAAGACATGCTTGACTAGCGAATGAAGGATATCCAGACAGTGGATTTTGTTTCCTCTTGCTATGGGGAGGTTGAAGCTCACTAGAGCTACGGTATTAGGCTTGGAGATGCCCAAAGGAGGGTCCAATGAAGCTATGAAGTCTGAGAGCTGAGCGAAGCTTATGAACTGAGTTGCATGTGGATCGTACCTGGAATATTATACACATTTATGAAAATTTGTGCAGTGTGACATCGTTCACGTGGTGTCATCAGCTAAAATCTTTACTTCTCGCTGAGAATGGTAGCTAAAATAGTAGGTCAGTTACCTACCAAAGGATAATGTTTGGCAGACTACTCAACGTAATTATCATTCCTTTGTAATAAAAAATGTTTATTGAACAATTAGGTAAGTCGTTATACCCAATACTATAAACTGTTTTTTCTTGAAGTGTGTGACGTAAAGAGAACAGCGAATAATACAATAAAACTTACTTAGACCATCTAATATAAAACATCTCCAAATCATCTTCCACGATTCCAATTTCTTCCTCCTGATGAGCTTGGTTGAAGTTCTCCAGTATGATGGCTATGTACATGTTGATGACGATCATATAGCTGATGATGATGAAGGAAGTGAAATAGGTGATAGCGAGGAGTGGGCTTCCACAGTTGCCGTTGCCTCCGTTTTCGCCTAATTCACAATCCGGTGGCTGGATCATAAGAGATTCTAGTACGTCGTTCCAGCCGGCTGACGTCATGAGGCTGGAAAATAAAAGTTTTATGTTTACAATTGAACATAACTTTTAATAGAGCTGCTGGTATTGGAATTGTGAATATCAAATGTAACGTTCGGTGTAAAAGGTTATATCAATTGAAAGATCCGGGAAGAATACTTAGGTTGGAGTGGGTGAAATACATTGTGACGCTTGAAAACAGAGTAAAATGTTATCAGAAAAATACTTTCAAATTAATTACCAGTATGGTTTGCTACTGTTTAAATGTTATCAGAACAATACTTTCAGAAAATTACCCGTATGGTTTTCCAAAGGGAAGTGCTTACGTTGAATCAAAAATTAAACAACAAAAATATCTTAGTTTACCTACCCATTTTTTTTATCTTACCGGAAAAGCAGCTGCATACTCCTTCCAAAGGTTTGAAAGTTGACGATATCGTCCAATGCACCCTGCTCTTTGACATGCCCAAACACAGACATGCCTATGATGGCATAAATGAATGTTATTAATGCTAGTAGGGCTCCGATATTGAACAAGGCTGGCAGGGAGACTACTAATGCGAATAGCAGTTTTCTAATGCCTTTCGCGGCCTGAAATTAGATAAATCCTTAGAAAAAGTGGACGAGAAATTTGTTATACCGACACAACAACGAAATGATCTAAAATCTTGTTGAAAAGCAATTTATTTTCTAATTAAATTACGCCGAAGTACTCACTTTAATCAGTCTTAAAATCCTCCCTATCCGAAACACCCTAACCACTCGAAGCAACGTAGGCGAAATGGGCAAATCTATCATAATGTCCTCCATTAATATGCCCAATATTGACGCTAAAACTAAAAGAAAGTCGAAAACGTTCCATGGAACCGTAAAGTAATGGTATCTTAGACCTACTATTTTAACTATCGCCTCTGAAAAAGAAACAAAGATTAGTACTTACATAAAGATTAAACAATAATTGAATTTGTGAAACCATTAGAAATAGAAGCATCTCACCTAATCCAAATACTGTGGTAAAAAATGCATTGCTAACTTCTAATATGAAGAAAATTGTATGTGGTTGATCGTAATGTTCTATTCCCATCGTAAGCATGTTTAGAAATATCAACACAAAAATGGCAATTTCAAAGCGACGCGAATTCGACAAATCGTAAAACATTGCAAGGAGTTGATTGCGCGGCCTCTTTATAACTTTTTGGGGCTTTTTCCTTCCCAACTTTTTCATTGCTGTGTAGTAATGCTTTTGGCTTTCTGTAAGGAACATTTCTAATACTCCTCCTTCATACTGAAAATTAATGAATAGTGTGTAAATTATAGTGTCGAGTATATAAAATAATTTCAATTATAAAACATTCATTACCTTTTTCTTGAGCATGTTAAAATTATCTATAATTACTCCTATAAATAGATTCAGTGTGAAGAACGATCCACACACAATAAATATAACGAAATAAATGTACGCGTAAAGATTTGCTTCCCTCGCTGGCTGCAAGTCCACTCCTCTGGCATCCACTGCGTCGGCCATCACTTCCATCCAACCTTCGAACGTTGCTACTTGGAACAACGCTAGATATGCTATACCCACGTGGTCGAAAGATATTTTCGAGTTAATCCACGAAAAATTATTAAAATAGCATTCCCATTTATCGTTTACTATCTGGAAGCAGATAAGCAAGTTCAAAGTATGATGAATTAATATCTACGAAAGACATGATACGATGAAAGCTTACCTCCAATGGTAGCAGTTCTCCTTCTCCATCGACGCATTTAAAAAACTTCCCACCAAAAAACTGAACTCCCATTATAGAAAAAATCAGCCAAAAAACTAAACAAACTAATAAAACGTTAAAAATGCTGGGTATGGCATACATGAGAGCGTTTACAACTATTCGCATTCCTTGCCACCGCGATATGGCGCGCAAAGGACGTAAAGCTCGGAGAGTTCTGAGTGATCTTAAAACTTTTAAGTTTTCATTCTCTTCTATCAACAAACTAAATACTGAAACCTGAAAGGAAAGATAAGGGCTTATAGAGGATACAGTATTCTACAATCTACTTCATTTTGATCTAAGTCATTTTAATTGTGCAATTTTAATTATGTATAGTACGTGAAAAGAGTCTAAAAGTCATACTTACGAAGACTATAGTAAAATCTAGCAAAGTCCAAAAACTTGTGAAGTATCTGAAAAAGCCCAACGCTATCCATTTCAGAAACATCTCAATGATGAATATCATGCAGAACCCCAGATTCGTCCAATATAATATCCTTTTCAACGGTATATTCTTTTCTAAATGGATATCTTCAAAACATAGCGTTATACTGGATGCGAATATGAGGACTAAAATGAACCACTCGAAGGCTGGGGTGTCTACGTAACGCAATACATAGGTTCTAAGAAACATCCAGCGTTGGCCCAATTTAGTTTCAATGCATGTATCCCAACAAGAACTTCTGCAAAAATAAGCAAGCATTAAAGTAAGAAATGATTACCGTACCTTTTCCGTAATGATCGTACTTACAAATCGTAGCATTGCTTTGGAAAACAGTTTTCGGGTACTTTTGCCTCTTTTTGTTTCCCAAATCCCGGAAAATTTCCCATTGCATCCATGTACTGGCCTTGTGAGTTTTTCCTTCCACCTACGGTTAATTCATCCACATATGAGACTAAAGTTTGCCAGGGATGCTGAACGTCTTCATCACCTGGTTTGTTTCCATCCTTACATAGAATGTTCGGTGGCTCCATCATGACTTGTCGTCTGGATTTTTCTGGGGTTGTTTTGCTGGATAGTTGCGCCATTTCGTAGTGCTCATATTCATCTGCGACCAAAAACCATTTTCAAACTATTCCATGCTACGTAAAAGAGGTGTTAATTATAATATTTACCTCTGGAGTCCGATGGTTGCGTATGATAACCAGATGACATTTGATTGAGTAGTCTCTGGGTCACAACCTGCTCCATAGGTGATGATACATCTTCAAGATTCTCCTTGGAGTCCTCTCTTATGCTAGTGATTTTATGTTCTGCTGCTAGGTCTCGCACATCTTTCAGAGTTTCCTGACTGCCGTGGTTCATGTTGTTACCACTTTGGAATAGATGCGGGAAACCGAAGTCGGATCCTACCGATATTGGCCTGAAATCGTTATTAGTTTGAGCACTTGTATAAACTTTTACCTTTTATTCAAATTACGCATTAATTAAATAATAGCTAAATATCTCACCTATTTAATGCTTCTTGATAACTATGGTTATATACATTGTCGTGAGGAAACAATATAGTTTCTTGAATAGATGAAGAATACCTTTGCTCGCTCGGTATTGATACTTTCTTTTCATTCATACGTTCGTGTTCCATAAATTCATTAACTAGCTCTTCTAACTTAGATTTTTTTTCAGTCTCTTTGGTTCTCGATATAAGGAAACCTTTTTTTCTTACTATAGATCGTATTCTATCGAAACTTTTAGCTAATTTTGAATCTTCACCAACTTCCTGAAATACAAATTAATTTTTGTGCCATTTCATATATCAGTTATTTTTTTTTGTTAAGTCATTAAATGGTCAGGCCTCAATTTATTAACCACACCCTTATACATTTTTTAGAACGTTATTTTTTCAAAATATACTTTACCTCTTTTTTATTCTTAAGTTCCTCACTGTTAAAGCTGTTGAGCAGCAAGGCAAGAAAGAGATTAAGCACCATGAAGTTTCCCATTACCAGAGCCGGTAGAAAGATAAAGAAACAGCTCTCCGCTCCTGTATCTTCTTCCGCCCTCATGCAGTCCCACAGAGGCTCGATCCACTCGCCACAGAGAATTCGGAATATCATCATGAACGAGTGGAAGAAGTCATTGAAATTCCACCTACGATTGCAAAACTTGTAGTATTCAAAAGTAAAACGATTAAAAATATCGATACAAAAATTGTAAAACCAATATACCTTGGTATGGGGTCCGGCGCGAACTTTTCTGGTGTGTACGATTTAGAGAATAATTGCATACCGATAACGGCAAATATGTATATAACTATCACTAACACGAACGTCAAATTACCGAGAGCACCTATTGTCGATATTATAATACTCAACAACACTTTCATTGTAGTCCATGATTGAGCTAATTTTAACACTCGTAACTGAAAAACAATACATAATATTAAAATGCATGCAAAGAATATCTACTCCATTTGTTTCTATAGTAAACTTACCAAACGAAGACCTCGTAATACAGATAGGCCGTCGACGAGTTCAAATATAAGATCTAGAAGACTGGCTGAAACTATGATCAAATCGAATATGTTCCATCCACAGGCGAAGAAGTCTTTGCTCATTGCCATTACTTTCAATATGCATTCCAATGTAAATATTGAAGTGAACACCTTAAACCAAAATATTTTGTGTGTAAACTTGTTGAAGTTGTTAATTAAATATAATAGTTTGTACGAATGTAGTTACCTTGTTGCCTATATCTAACGCCTGCCTGACGTTCTCACTCATCCCATGATGCTCTAATGCCAAGAACAGCGTATTGAGAACAATGCAAGTAGTAATAAACAACTCGAACAGTGGATCTTTAACAATTCCATATAAACAGTTCTGAAACTGAAGCCAGCCTTCATAGTCTATGCAGCAACTCACACAGCATTCACAGTTTCGATCCATGAGTTCATCTACGGTAAAATAAAATGATTATTTAGAATCTATCAAACGATTAAAAAAAACATTTATTACAACATTGATCATGTATCTAAAATGGAAGAAGATTGAAAATCAGCGAAGCATAGTGAGGCGTATCAAATGGTCTCGATGCAAAGCTTTTGTTTGCAAAGTTGTAACTGTAACTCGTAATGTAAGGTAAAAAAAAGGCATGCAATGTGAAGCGGAAACGGGAATAAAAAATATGCAGGAAAATTGCATTGAATTTCAGTATTAAAACCAATTAGAAAGTTTTGAATCAGTGCGGTTTACCGGCCAATATATTTGAAATTCCACCAAACTGTAATTCTCATGGTTCCAAGGATGAATCGCATAAAAGTTTCAGAATGTACATTAGAAAAGTTAAGCAATTGTCAGTATGTGGGGTGGTGATGTCAAGGACTTGAATGCGATTCTGGTGATAGGACAGACAACAGCGAATGAACCATCGCAAAAGACCCTGCAGTCTTCCTGTGGGGAACAGGGGTGGACTGGGGGGGAGAAGCGTTGGCGTCAGTGTTTACTAACCTGTGAAGTAAGTGCAATTATGCTCGTAATTGCCCATATGAGTTTTGTGCGTGGCTGCCAATAAACTGAGCTCATTAATTTTCGTCGTCTCCGCTTGGGGGAGGTCGGGCGCGCGCTTGTATGGCCAGTCCGCCCCTGACGATATTAATGAGGGTAGAAGCGAGATTGCAACAGTGTTGTATTAAAATGCTCAATGAAGTGTAGCCTCATTGAGTAGTGAAGCTACTTGTGATGTTATCGGCCATAAGAAACAACCATTTTCACTTATATAAGTACAATGATAATTTCCGAAAAATTAAAAATGGCTGTTTCTAATGTGATATCAGTACCTATAGGTAACTGTTTCTTGCAAAAATGTAATTGCATTATCTACAGTTTTGGTAGCTCTTTGAATTATTTAATTTCAAATATATCTGGGGTTTCTGTAATTTCTCAGAACTACCAAATTCTTGCGTGGTGCCGTTTGAGTAAGGACTTGTTATACAAAACATAATAAGATATTTGCGTGTCAAAATCTGCCCGAAATCAAACGGTTCACGGACTTATCGTAGGATTATACAAAAACAAAGAAGAATCTTACATAATTCAGACATCCAAAGAAATTATTTGTCGGCAAATGAGAGTTGAAACAGAGTGTAGATTAGACTGAGAGAAGAAAAAGTACTGCTATTAATCAAAACATGATCATCTGAAAGAACTGTACATGGTAATCGATTTTAGAAAATAGAAAAACTACCAAAAATTACAAGCACTGAATTTATAAACCTAAAGTTTTCATTTTTGCAAAGTTTGATCTGATAGAAGATAATTTTACCATGCAAAAGTAGCCAATAACTTGTTCGTACAGAAATCTAAAACTACAGAATTTGGAAATTTAGTTGACTGTCTGTAATGCTCAAGTTGCATTTCTATCAATGATCTGAAATGCTTTCGTGTTTGCAAAGCGTTCATTCTGAAGTGTCAGCATCATTAAGTTGAGTGTTTTTTGTACCGTGCTTTTCAGTGTCTAAGCCGTGCTTACAAAAGGGATCATCTTATTTAATGCCATCAACAGCTTAGGTATATTTGTTGATAGCATTACTAAAGGGTCTAAGTATAATGTGCAATCATCTATTTACTTACCCAGAACGACGATCTGGTTGAGATAGTCTGGGTTTAGAGGATATCTTTCATGCACGGGAGGTTTCTCTGGTGTCATGGGTTTCTCTGCTTTCTTTCCTTTTAAATTTTTTAGTTTTGGTTTCTGTTTTGGTTTTGGATCTGGTTCTGTCTGGGTTTCCTGGACCTACAAAAGCCGTTACTGTTTCACTTGAAGCTTTTTTGATTTCGTGTTTGTCTTAAATTATTGAGGTATCAGTTTATCTTCATCGAGCGAAACTATTGCTTCTTCAAGGTCATTGCTGGTTGGGGCCATCTCAATACTTATGTTAACAATATGATGGTTATCAAGTCCTAGTCCGTTTTCGGCTTCGGTGTCTGTTAATGGATGGACATTTATAGTGTAAGGGCTTGTTGTTCTGCCCTCTAAATACTTACCTGTTGTATCGGTTGATACTGCTGGATCTGTGGAATCTGAGGGATCCACCCCGGCGGATGCGGTGCCGGCGGTGGTGGAGGAGGGGGCAGCAGTAAATGTGCCCTCCTTGGGTGAGTTTGATGCGAGTGGGGTAAAGAGTGCGGTGCTTGGTCGTCTGACGTGTGCTCTCCATCGTCGTGGTCGTCCACCACTCCTGAGTCGTCGAGTGATGACTCGCGGTTGTTGCTGTGATCGCTTAGCTGCCTGCCCGCTGCACTAAGCGCCCCACGACCTGGCAAAATGGTGGTGTCATTGAAACAAGTGTATGGCTGCTTGTTTTGGAGCCAAGTTTATCGACATCAATCTAACACTAAGAGACATGTAATTTACCTTTACTATGTTTGAAATATGTAGTAAACATAAACACACACACGAAACATGCATGGACCACTGCGCGTAATTACGAGGTCTAGCCAGCAGAATGAAGCTCGGCCATAAAGACGAGAGAATTCGTTCAAACCTCACAAAGGGTAAAGAACGAGCACAACGCTATACACCCACGTAACTTTACCGTATAATTACACACAAAGATGCAAGTGGTGTTTTACCTAATGCATTGTCTGGATGTAGAGTATGAGGCGGCGGCGGGGGCGGCGCGGGGGGAGGCAGCGGAGGCGGGGAGTTGCTCGGGGTCACTGATCGCGACCGGGACCGCGAATGTGACCTGCAAATAATTATGCATTCGATCTCTTGCTGATTTATGAACTCCTGGTAATCGCTTAACATAAAAGATTATTTTTAATTTTCAAAATGGTTCCATTATGATTGTAAGTACATACTTTTGTGTTCACGTTCATTACATCTACCAGACATGATAAAAAGAAATGGCAGATCTACCACAAGTGAATACAAATCAAAATGTAATTGCAATTTGGAGGCGACGACATTAGTGGGCTATTAATGGATCTCTTGACAAGGATATGTAAAGCAATTAGAGCAGAGCAATTGTTGCATAAATTGCTCTACTCTAGGTGTAAGATAGATAAATAAAGTAAATTCGTATGCTCATCACACGTTTTCCCAAGGCGGGAACCGAACGTTCCTATACGCAATAAACAATTTATTTTATTTTATTTTTATCCTGCTGCACAGAAGCAGTTGCAGAGTTACTACTAACTGTGCAATCTGCGGGGTGATTGTGTAATTTTGTTGCAATCAAAAGTTTAATCCTAACAAATAAATGATAATAACAAGAAACAGCAATCAAATATCTTATTGCCACCATTTTTCGATCAGGATCTCTCTGCTATACTATAGTTACACAAAGCGAAGTTCCTTTTCGCTATGTCATGTTTATTACGTCAACATTCAGTCTTGTTGTCAAAGATGAGATGTGCAATTTTGGTTTCAATTTGTTTTTTATTGCAATCGAGGCTCCAAATACAGTCAAAACTGACAGATGCGACTAGGTTTTGATTGCAAAAGGTACGCAATCACCCCACAGGCCAGTCAAATGTATCTTTTGTCCTCTATAAAAAGACAAACTTCAAACGTCCATATTTATCTTAGTGAAACCAGTCTATAATGTCAACCAACCATTACTTCACAAGCTATGGAACCCACGCTTTCATATTTCCCGCAAAGTGAAGTGCTCGTTACGGCCGTCTGTCGTTGCACAAGATGTATGCATTTGCGTATACACAGCGGAAATGTCAGTTCCGTTTGTAACATCACGATACAGGTACGTAGGAAATGAAGAGCTACATGATTGAATTACAGTGTTCTGTATTTTACTCGTTGAATCAGTCGACTGAGTTTCAATTTTTACAATCTTTTTTGAATTTCATTTTTTAATACAATGTTAAAAGTAGAATACTTGTGAAGCAGCATTGCTGTGTTTTGGTTTGAAGGGTGTGGAAATTACTGGCACGTGAGGCTAAACATCTGTATCCCTCAAGTTGATGGACGCAGGGCAGTGCATCGTAGGGCATTTAAAAAAAACTTCCATGTTCGGTTTTGGCAAGTCTGATGTAGATGGTCGAATGTAAAGAGGTCATTCTAAGAAGTTTTGAACTAGTAATGCGACCTTGCAGGCCTACCGCAGCAAACATTCTAACGAGAGCAAACCTCGCTTCGTATGCTAAATCGCCTCAGCAAACACTATTACCATGTAAATTCAACGTGTTGACTGTGGTCGGAATTGGGTCAAACAGGTGAGCGGCTGGACGGAAATATGCCAGCCATTATACTCATACTCGCGGCGAGGAAGTGTATTTGTCGCGGAAATCCAGTTGAGGCTTTACCTATCTTGTTTTGCATTTTAAAACATTTAGCTTTAATGTATAACAAAAAGATATCTTAAACTAACAATACGTTAACATAATCATCCGCCTAGAAAAGTTATCTGCTAGACATAGGCTCCCACTAACATTTCCAGGGAGAAATATTAATTACCATGCTCAGTCTATCGTGATTCAACGGGCTGTCTTTCGGTTCGTAGTTGCAATTCGAGAATTTTATTTCTCTCTCCAGCTGTTGCCCCTTCAATACAAATGCTATCAAAAAGACAAATTGATAAAAAAGCTCCAACTTGAGTACTTGAACCTTGAGTTTTGATAGTCCTGCCAGCGATGTTATCGGACAACTGTGTCGAGTGAATTGAACAAAGAAACCATCTTCAAAATGAGCTTTTTCATTATCGCCAGAGCTTTGGACTTGCAAAGGTATCCTGAGACATTTGGATTTGAATTACGCCAGGGCGTTTTAATTAAGAGAATCTCCAAATCCTTGAAATCTTTACCTACAAAGGAAACGTTTGACAAGCAACTGTTTTTCCTAGGCCTTAAGCACCGGTTTGTTCGTTTTGAATCTCCCGTATAACTCCGTCTTTTCTCATGTCATTAGTTCTTTCGACCCAGAGTGTAAACTTAAAACTATTTCTTAAGAGGGAATCACACAGGCAACTCTCCATACAAACGTAGTCCCCTATTTCCTCCCTGGATAATGCCTCTAGAGTAACCATTTTGTCTCATAAAATCTAGATCTGCTATATAACGTGCTCGTATGTTTTCCTTTTTTTCAGAAACTTATTGATAAAGAAAATGTCACCTCCAATTCATATTTCATATAAATCATATGAGGGTCATATTTTCTTTATCAATAAGTTTCTGAAAAAAAAAGAAAACATACGAGCACGTACCATATATAGCAGATCTGGATTTTATGAGACAAAATGGTTACTCTAGAGGCATTATCCATGGAGGAAATAGGGGACTACGTTTGTATGGAGAGTCGCCTGTGTGATTCCCTCTTAAGTGCGCATCTAAGAGGCTCCTTTCGTGCACTAGATCCCCCATAGCGCTAACTCTATTTCATTTTATCTATGTCACCGCTCAAGAGATACAATGGTTGCTGTATCGTCCAGAATAATAAAAACCTTAGCTACAAGTACCAAGCCTTTAAGATAAGTCTCTAGATGTATAAATATCTCCGGCGGAATGACCAGAGGTCTCCGTAGCTGGAATAATTTTCCACTTTGCTTCACTCGGTCTAATCTGAGGTTTAGCCTGCGATTACCCAGACACCCCTCAGATCTTGTTAGCTTTGTGACTACATAATGTCTTTGTTTTGCTTCACATTAAACATTAAGGCGAAATAAACTTGGGATGTTTTTACCGTTTCCATTACAAGACTATTGTGAAATTGAGCGAAATAAACCATTTTTTATTAGCATGTTTGTGCTACTTAGATAGGTACTATCGAAACATTTATTTTATACATGAAATTTAGAAGCTCCTTGTACATTTTCGTGAATTCGCAAAAATCAAACGTTGTCTGCAAACTTGCAACCTTTTAACATACTTACCATAGAATACTCGCTGTTTTTTAATCTAAATGTTGTGTAGTTTTCAGTCACTTGCTAATGAACTGTCCCGTCCTCACAATTCCTTTCCGTATAATTAGTGCACTGCATTTAATAAAGTTTTCTGGCGAAACGCCAATTCCACTGTAATATCTTCAACACTAAGGAAAATATGAAGCAATTAGGTAATTTTCATAAAGAAAAGGAAAGGTAACACAGTTTAGTTTTTATATCAGGCGCTTTTTAACTGACTTTATCGCAGCAAATCCGACAGACGTCGTCTAACTCGTTTAGATGAACGCAATAAAAGCGACAGAGTTGATTTACTCGCTGTCGTTCGTTCCAACCAGCTCTAGCGATCCAATATCCATGAGCAGACGTGCACAGAGAGCCACCAGAGACGTAATTGCATAATGGTGAAACGGGAACTTTTGCACATGAAATGTGGGATGACGTTCAACTCGTTAGAAGTTATACAGAGTACTGTTGAATATTTGGTTGCTGATGCCACAGTTATTTAGTGGAAAACACTAGTTTGGATTAGAAATTTAGTTTATGGTCTATATTAATGAACGAGATTTGGGAATCTGATGCATAATGAAAAATCAAAGATCTACCGACATAATAAAATAAATAATGCGGACAATCCACAGAAACACATCTAGCCCCAAACTAAGCAGGGCTTGTACTATGGCTCATATAATACTTGCATATATTTATTTTGTAAATATACAAGCATGGAATACAATATAACACCCTGACATTATAACAAACGTCTACGTTCACCACACAAATATTTGTTCTCGGTGGGGGATCGAACCCACGCTCCAGCTCCGAAGGCAGAGCTACTACCAACTGAGCTGTGAATGCAGTCACATGACAGTGCGATGATCAGGATGCTTTAAATTTTTTCATTTCGTTCAAAGCACTTGAAACGACGGGGCATCAATTATGTTGAAAGTCAAAATTGCAGCTTGAATTCATCCAATTTTATTTTAAACCAAAACATCTCGTAACATAAATCTTATATAGTCAAGATGATCAAAAGCTTACGAAAGCACTCGATCTAAGTACCCATCATGATACCCTCTTATATCAAGACGGTTTCTATCAACAGGTATACTAAGGTACGTGTGAGATCACTGGGTCTGGTATCTATTCAACGCACAAAGGCAAGGGCAAGGATCAATTAGTCCTTTGTGTAACGAGCCTTTTGATAAAGGACTGATGATGGCTTTTTAATCCTACTGCGCCTACTATAGATTAGCTATTTCTGCAGACTGACAAACCAGTTCAATAGAGTTTTCGGTCGAAAGTGATAGGTTATCTCTTTCTTGTTTATTAGCAAAAAATAAGAGTAAGAGAGAAAAATGCTGTTTCCCAATTTTTAAAGTTTAAAGCTTCAAAATTAGCTCGCAGTTTAGGATGTGAGGGCATTGATGCAGGTATTATTTCAAACCAGTTTAATTAAGCAAACCAAGCTCTTATAAGCTTAAGATAAGCCCGTATTTTTTAATGTGACGGTAAACTCTCTGGATAGTCAGCTACAGGATATAGATTGTATTTAGGTACCTACATATTTAAATGGTCTTTTTTATTTTGCGAAAACATGGTACGAGTACCTACGTAACTTCAGTCTTCAGACAGTTAGAGGGATCTGTAAAATGTCTACCAAAAGCGGGCTTGAGTATAAAACTCTGCCGATACTAAACCGGCCAGGTGACAAAAATTATTATAGCTACTCAATTCTCACTGGACCGGAAGATTTTTTATCTTTCTCGATTCGCTAGACATCGTCAATGGACTGGATTCGCCAATTCATACTCGACGGATAATGTTCTTTCCGCCGCCCGTGAAAATAAACGGTTTTTTGTAAAGGCGTTATTTACAGAAGGTATTTGTTAGAACCTTTGCTTTTTAGATTTACAAATTCAAATACTCCTTATTCAGTTGTAAGTAAGATTACTTTGAAACGTCTTGAAGCTAGTCTTGAGTCTTTAGAGATGCCAGTTCCATTACGTTACGTATTAGTTTTATGTAAAGTATTTATTTCAGTCTACTAAAGGTGACATAATAAATGATCCTTAAGCCTCCGCTATACTCTGGTCTAAAAACAAAACACGACCGGAAAGTTGGAAAAATTTAAAATAAAGATGGCGTTGCCTGACCTGAGCTGTGAATTCATGTATTTGATACCAACTATTACTTATTCTGTGCTTGGATCTGACATTTGTCACGACATTACAATGTGTTGACTAGAATACGCTTCGTTAGACAAAAACACAGACAGATATTCAGTAAATAAATATAACCCAATTGTTATGTTAGCTGATTCCCGTCGCAGAGTTTCCATTGCATATTTTTCATCCAGGATTGGTGATAACAATGGCAAGCTGTGCGGTATTTTTTGAACTACCACGAACGCTACATTTTAAATCTAACTTATATAGTAGTGTAGTAGTAGTAGTCTAATTTATATAGTATAACAAGCAAATAGCCCCAGATTTAATAAAAGAAACCTTCCACCAAGAAGAGATTTTCCTCATATTATGCAAAACCAGAGTGAGTTGCAAGTTCATAAATGTCGGTAGTCGGTGAATGAACACTTGTATTTTTTAAAGGTAAAAAACGGAACCCTTATAAATTCGTCATGTCTGTCTGTCTGTCCATCCGTATGTCACAGTCACTTTTTTTCAAAAAAATGAAATGAAATGAAAAGAAATAATTTATTTGCTTGAAGTATGGTACTTACAAAACTGTAAAAGCTATATGTACTGATGAAACTTGGTAAATAGATGTATTCTGTAAACCGCATTAAGATTTTTATACTTAGAACTGACACTCAAAAAATATTTTTTCATAAAACTTATGAGTTTTCTTAACATTAAGTAAAAGATTATTAAACCAGTTAAGTATTTACGACAGAGATGCGTTAACGTCATCGTAATTAGCCTTCTATCTATCGACTTTAAAAATTAATGAGGTATCGTCAGCAAATAGTACTGTTTCACATAGTTTTTTAACCAAAAAAGGAAGGTCATTTACGTACACTAGAAACAAGAAAGGACCTAATATCGAACCTTGTGGCACCCCTATGTCAATAACTGACCCAAAAGATCTCTCACCGCCCACATCAACTTTAAGGATTCTATCAGTCAAGTACGATTGTAATAAGTCAATGGAGCGATTTAGAATACCGTAATGTTTAAGTTTAGATATTAAGAGGGTGACGGACGCAGCTCGCAACTTCAATTCGAGGCGCGGGCAAAAATTGCTCCGAATATAGCTATCTCTATTCATTTGATGCGGGCGCCACGGAATATATAATAGTAGTATACACACACAGGCGCTCGTGTGACGCGCTACTTCTATACGTGAATCCAACCATAGTGCCGCGCTTGTGCGTGTGCGTCAGCCACTGATAACGATTTTTATGCATTGCCTAATTTCGTCAACGTTACTAACACCCGTTTTCATTAAACCTAGGCGACGCCTAAATCGGATGCCTAAATATTAACGGGCCGACGTACACAGCTCGCAACTTCAATTCGAGGCGTGAGCAAAAACTGCTCCGAATATAGCTATCTCTATTCATTTGATGCGGGCGCCACGGAATATATAATAGTAGTATACACACACAGGCGCTCGTGTGACACGCTACTTCTATACGTGAATCCAACCATAGTGCCGCGCTTGTGCGTGTGCGTCAGCCACTGATAACGATTTTTATGCATTGCCTAATTTCGTCAACGTTACTAAGCGTCAGATAGGCTAGTGGCTAGGGCGTGCGGATTCACACTGAGAGGACGAGGTGGGCGGGAGTTCAAATCTGGTCAAAGAGAGTTGACTTTTTGCACCCTACAATTTTATGTTTTTATTTTTTGTGGCTGCATTACCTGACTAACCCTCTAAGCTTATTGCTTGCTTGTTTCGCTTTTCTAGTATTCAATAAGCAAGGATTGGTCATGCTCTGAATGCAAGAATAAAGTGAAAAAAAAAACAACATTCCTGAACCGATAAAGAACCTTCAGAGTAGCTATTTACGCACTTAGAAAAGACACCAGGAAATTCTCTAACATGATACGAGTGAGTTTATTCATCAGGTAGGGTTTGTGCGGGTTCTGGACCAAATTGAAGAAGAGTAAAGAGAACCATTGACTCCGAGTTGAGTTGAGAGAGCCATTGACCCTGGCGCGGAGCGATGGAGTTGTGGTTGATGACGTTCCAGTAGAGGATGATGGGTGGAAGTCCGCTCAACATCAGGTGTGGTGTGGTTTGCTTGACCTCATTGGCCTAGTGGTTGGAGGGTGCGGGTTCAAAATCAGTGATAACGTTACAGTAATAGATGATGGGTGGGGTCCGCTCTACGTCAGGTGGGGTGTGGTTCGCCAGACCTCATCGGCCTAGCGGTTGGGGGGCGTGGGTTCAAAACCAGTCATGACGTTACAGTTGAAGATTATGGGTGGAGGTCCGCTCAACATCAGGTGGGGTGTGGTTCGCCAGACCTCATCGATCACACACACACAGCAATAAAAAACACGCAAAGCGGCTCACTTACCAAAGTACAGAAAGTCTAATAATGTGACTGCATTTAAAAATATACTTTATTCGTTGAGCAATTAGGTTGCTTTTATTCTGCTTATTTACATTCGCAAAACCAACGATTGCGAACATCGACCTACAATTACATGGACCTCGGCTTTCGCACAAAACTCGCGAAAAAAATGTACCAAGCTAACCTACTATAGGTGGATACTTATATAATGATTATAAACAAACTGAAAAAAAAATTATTTATGTCTTATCACAATTACTATATAGAACTCAATTTTGATTGCATGAAGCAACTTCTAGTGAACGTTACAGAAATTTTTCCAAGTCTTTTTATCAATATTTCCACCAGACGTTGAGCAGTACTCTGTTTATTGAGCTCCAGTTATATAAAGAAAAACTATTTTGTTAAAGTATTTCTCAGTCTTTTTATCAATATTTCCACCGGACGTTGAGTGGTAGCAGTTTTTTGAGCTCCAAATAAATAAAGTTTTTTTTTTAATTTCTTAGTCGTTTTATCAATATTTCCACCTGACGTTGAGCTGTAGTTTATTTCTTGAGCTCCAGAAAAATAAAACAGAAATATGTTGTTCAAATTTTTACAAGTCTTTTTATCAATATTTCTACCTGACGTTGAGTGGTATCAGTTTTTTTAAGCCCCAGATAAATAAAGAATAAAAATATTTTTTAGCCATTTTTCTTAGTCCTTTTTTCAATATTATAACCTGACGTTGAGCGGTAGTCGGTTGTTTGAGATTCAGATAAATAAAGAAAAAAAATATTTTGCTGAAATTTTTCCAAGTCTTTTTATCAATATTTCCACCTGACGTTGAGTGGTAGCAGTTTTTTTAAGCCCCAGATAAATAAAGACTAAAAATATTTGTGGCAATTTTTCTTAGTCCTTTCATCAATCTTTCCACCTGACGTTGAGCGGTAGTCGGTTTTTTGAGATCCAGATAAATAAAGAAAAAAAATATTTTGCTGAAATTTTTCCAAGTCTTTTTATTTAATAGTTTTTTTTTATTAAAAAAAATATTTTGTTCAAGTATTTCTCAGTCCTTTTATCAATATTTCCACCGGACGTTGAGTGGTAGCAGTTTTTTGAACTACAAATAAATAAAGAAAAAAAATAATTTGTTGTAATTTTTCTTAGACCTTTTATCAATACTTCATATACAGGGTGGAATTTTGTAATGCCACCTGGAGGGAAAGTACTCTTAATACTGCAGATAGAAAATTTTACTCACAGGAAACATTCCTTTATTTTTGAATAGAAAGCAAACTGCATTCAAAGTTTTTCGAAAATTCTCTCACACCCGGGAATTGAACCAGCTAAAATCAGAAAAATTATACCTTGTACTTTTATTGCATCGATCGTTAGTCAATTATAAGGATGAAATCTCTCTAACAAACATGATAAATTAAATGAAAGAAAAACCAGGAAATCTTAAATTAATTTAATTATTTACAAAAAATGGTTAACTAGTTACTTGAAATTAGTTGCTTGAAATGGGCTCCATTCTCTTGGATACACAAATTTATTCTTTTAACGAATTCATTTCTTTAAAAGAATAAATTTATTCCTTTCAAAAAAAAAAAAAAAATTAAAAATTATTTTATTTTTAATTTTAGTAATTGCTTTCTATTCAAAAATAAAGGAATGTTTCCTTTGAGTAAAATTTTCTATCTGCAGTATTAAGAGTACTTTCCCTCCAGGTGGCATTACAAAATTCCACCCTGTATAGAAATTAATGGTTCATAATTTGTTTTAGTCGAAATGTTGGCTTTTTTCGAAATTTCGGCAGACTTTTTGACCTAGTGCTGCACCTTGATTTCGTTTACCCAACCTACAACCTACCTAGGTACTTAGTATTTCCCATCTTCACTTAGTACCCTTCCTAAACTAACAATTATCAAATATCTAAGCATTATGTTTTATGCCAGTGTAGGTATTTAACTAGTCCGAAGTCCGAGCGATTCACACACACAACCGAAGTGTCCCGTGTGCTTCAAGCGTTTCCTCCCCCTGCACCCCGCCACCCACACCGTGCGTGCGCGATAGCAATAGTAGCCGTTCGAAAATGCCATGAATTTGATCGTGTTCCGTAATACCAAAAATGATGACTGAAAACTTTTTGTATTCTTAACATAGTATTGTTATTCTGTAACTAGACAATATAAACTAGGTTCCTTAACAAAAAACACGTAAGATATTGTTGTTTTTAGTACGAAACCAATAGGTAGAAAACTTGATAAGTTTAGCATAAAAATGTGCAAAATGCGATTGGTGTTTATTTCATTTTAGGTAAGTAATTTGAAATAAAAACTGTTGAGGAACCTAGATAAATACTATGCAAATACAATTATTACAATAATATAGTGTAAATCTGTCTAAATTAGAAATCATTTTGGTATTCCGTTTGTATGAAAATTTTCCATACGTCAGCCCCTTAACTAGTTTTTTCGTGTGCGCGAGCTGCAAGCAGCTCGCGTGTCGGTGTGCTACTCCCAGTTTTACATTACACTTGCACTTGTAAAACCCCAAAAAGTAGTAAAGAAAGTCCTAAGTAACCCTAAAAGTCGATCAGTGAATCAAGTTCCTCAGTGTAGTAAAACCCCAATCAAAGTCCTAAAGAACCCTAAAATTGTTTACATAATCAAGGTCCTAAGTGAAGTAAAATTCCAATTAAAGGCCTAAGGAACCCTAAAAGTTGTTTATTTTATCAAGTTCCTCAATGTAGTAAAACCCCAATCAAAGTCCTAAGGAACCCTAAAAATGTTAACATTATCAAGCTCCTAAGTGTAGTTGAAACTCCAATCAAAGTCCTAAGGAACCCTAAAAGTCGAACACTTAATCAAATTGCTCAATGTAGTAAAACCCCAATCAAAACCTTATACGGAACCCTAAATTGTACGTCAAGCCAAAACCCTTAACGGGTCGAAACCGCTGAAAGGAACCCAAACGTTGACTACCGGGTCGCGTGCATCGCGAGCTGCAAGCAGCTCGCGTCCTCAATGCGTTCCCACAGGGGCGGAACCCTAAACCAAGTGAAGATCCAATCAAACACCTTAAAAAACCTAAAATTCAATCTCCAATCATAGTCTTCAGTCGAATGAACCGTTTGAACGACCTTAATCGGACGATTTTTGCAAAACCGGAAGTGGCACAGCCGCCATTTTGAATTTTGAACTGTCAGTCTAGTGAACATTTTTTCACACCCCTAAGACACCCTAAATTTCAGTAGGAGGGGGTTCTAAATTTCCCTAAATTTCAGTAGGGTGGGCGTGGTCGCGTGGCGGCTCGCTTCGCTCGCCGCAACGTTCCCCCCGGGTTCAGGAGGAGGGGGTTCTGGGGGCTTGAGGGGGGGGTCACAGCACGGCTCGCTTCGCTCGCCGCGACCCTCCCCCCGGGTTCATGGAGCATGGCGGCTCGCTTCGCTCGCCGCAATGCTCCACTCGAAAAAAAGGGTCAAAAATAATAAAGGGGTCTAGAGGGGGGAGGGGGGCAAAATTTATTTTGCTTTCAAAATAATCTCACCTTCCCTACATGACCCAAAAAAAAAAGTCTTGCAAGTCACTCCGCTTGGAAGATACGAAAGGGGGGGGTGAAAAAAGGGGCAAGAGGGGGGTGTTTTTTTGTTTTTTCAATTCAGGAAGAAACCCTCTATACGAAACCCCAATCGAAAACCCCCTATCTCGACGGCATCCGGTAGCACTCACAAAAGGGGGGGTCCTGGGGGGCAAGGGGGGCAATTTTTTTTGTACAATAACATTCTTATCTTTTTTCTTCTCTTTCGTCTTCTCCCTTTTAATCTTTTTTTTTCTGAAAAGTAATATTTCATCAAAATCGGCTTAGCCGTTTTGTTTTATTGTTTGTTACTGCATACCTTCGTCATTTAATTTTATGATCCAATTTAGTAATTTTTTCTTTTATCTAAAAGGTTATACTTCCAGATCTGTATGTAAATCTAGTAAGTATAACTTAGTGCATAGAATTCATGCCTATGGAAATAAATAATAATAATAATAATGCTGGACAATTCACACAACATGATCTAGCCCCAAGCTAAGCAAAGCTTGTGTTATGGGTGCTAGATAACTGATATACATAATACAATACATTACATGCATAGATAATTTTCATTTCAATTCATAAATGAATTGAAATGGAAATTATTTATGGGTGGCTTTAAGCTTTGCACTCATTTAGGCCTTCGGTGCTCATTGCGGTGGAGATCAGTGAAGCATTGTGAAATAACACTGTCTATTCGACTTATATTATTGTATTTTATCGGCATTTAAAAATATTAGGTATACCAAAGAGTTTCGACAATCCCAACTGACTCTTCAAAGTTCTGTCAAACGCAAAATCTTGGGAAACTCCTTGCTGCGTGTATAGAAATAGGCACATGTATTTTGGTATTTGGGTATTTGAGCGCACCGTGCATGAAGCCTTTGACAGAAAGTTCCAGAATTCGGGATTTAAAAGACGGCAATCAAAAATACTCAAAACCCATGATATTATTGTTATGACTGGGCTCTCAGCTCATTTATTAGTAGCTCTGCCTTCTGCGCCATAGGTCGTGGGTTCGATCCCCACCGAGAACAAATATTTGTGTGGTGATCATAGATATTTGTTCTCCATCTGGATGTTATATTGTTTTCCAAGTACCTATGTATTTACAAACAAAATGTATTTAAGTATTACATCAGCTATCTGGTTCCCATAATACTAACTCTGCTTAGTTTAGGGCTAGATAGTGTAGTGTAGATTGTCCATAATATATATATATATACTTCCTTTTCATTGTAATGGGCTCCCAAACTCTTTGCAAAATCGACACTATTTTTATAAAGGCCTAAAATCGGCTACTAGTTTTTGAGTCTTCTTCTTGTCATGTCAATAGAAAATTAAAGCTGGTGTGGTGGATTATGAATGTGCCTCAAAAGTTTTGCTACTTCACGTTGGTTTCATTTATTGTTTTCCTTCACCGTTAGAGTGTACTGACATAGTGCACATAGGTTTTTTGGCAGATAAACTAATTTGTGCATGACGGGGTTTGAACACACGCCTTTAGAATCAAAAAGCGGGTCGCTACGACAATATAACCGGTGCTAAGCAACCAGAGCGCCCCTCCACCTAATGGACCGATGACATTCTAAAGATCGTGGGAAATCGGCAAATTGTTTTTTCATGGAAATGTATAAAGGAGGTCTACATATATCTAGCAGTGGACTTCTACTTACTGATGATGATGACGGAAAGCACTGGGTAGATAGGAAGATAGCTACTTATGCAACTACAAAAATGGAGGTATTTAACAAAAGCATTGCGCTTCGCTGGTCACGCACGATAGGAACGTGCCCTAGAATGTACTAGATAAGTTATATGCTACATAAAATATATACTTCTACAGGCTGATGATGATGTGAATACAGGTTATCGATCATAATGTATGATGAAGATGGTATTATGTCATTTCGTTACACTGTGACAATTTGTTTTGCGTTACACTGTGGCAAATTTATAATATCATAGTAACTATGATTTAATCTAGGGTATATTTTACGTAGTCAGAGATGAAATGTCATGTCGCGAAATTTGACATAGACCTCACGTCGCCGGCCGCGCGGGCTGTACTGAGAAGTAAGTAGGAAAGCCTAGCTATTTATATTTTTGAAAATTTTATTTTTTTATAAAAACTACGGCAACTAAGAAAAGTGCAATAACATCAGGTTTTTACGTATTTATTAAGGTAAACGGGAAAAAAATTTCATTGCAATGGCTCTAACACCAACTGAAAAAAACCATCCCAAATCCAAAAAAAATTGAGAGTTTTTGGCAAACTTTGCGTTCAATTTTATCGAACCCAGTGAGTTTAAGAGAATTTCTAGCCTAATCATATTTTTTTTACACCATTTAATTGTTATATTTTACAAAAATAATAAATGGATTCATCCATACAACGAAAAAAAATGCTACTTTACATTTTCGGTTTCACCTGATGTAGGCCCTTAAACATCAAACAACATTACGACGGCTGATTTCATTCTACAGAAATAAAAAGTTTTTCAATAGACCGTGAATTCGCGCGATTAACATTCGTAATAGGGTTCAATTCAGCCTCTTTTTTTTGTCACCTCATTGAAACCCTTATCAAAAGTTTTATTATCCTCACTTTTTCGCTATAAAGAGGCGGTGAATCGGACCGACCGAGCGAGGCGTTGACCGCAATAAATATATCAATCTGTCGACGGCGCTTGCTCTGGTTTGATCGAATGTTAGTTTAGCATGGGGAACTTTTTTGCATTGGTCAAACATTTGCAGTTTCGCGGTAGTTGGTTTCACTGTGAAGTTAGTGTCGATCAGAGTTTCAGAAAACAGGGAGAATGGCATCGATAATATATTCATGCAGTTATAACAAAAATAACTTGACGAAGTTGTTTGCAATTACAGTAGAATAGACCCTTATTTATACGATTTATTTATGGAATAGATCCATAAATAAATCGTCGGTCAAGCGAGCTTGCAAGTAGCCGCCAGATCGGTTTCTCTAGCCATACGGCGCGTCGCGTGGTGTGTTGTTGGTTATTTTATTTTGCCAAAAAGTAGGTCAAAAAATTTGACTTTGGCTATTAACAACCTTATTACCTCAGAAATAATGTCTTTTGACGACACAGCTTATGTAACACATTCGTTATTATAATGTTAGTGCCAATTAGTAGTATTGCTTCAAATGAGAGTGCCAGTAAAGACCTATTCCATATACATAACCAAGTGATATTTTCATTCAACGTAAACTTCAATGGGGAGTGCTCAAGAATTTTTACAAATAGGTACCCTGCAAATAAATTTTGCGAAGTATTCAATTGAGGTACATTACCTCTCAGCAACTGCAGCAATCGCAGCGGTATGATGAATAGCACTCTTCCCCCGTTTCCTTCTCCTGGTCCTTTTCCGTGAGTACGAGGATAGCAACACTCCTTTGCGGGCGTCTATCCTCTTCTTAGAGTCTTTGGCCAGCGTCCGCACCGCTAGCGAGGTGGGGTCGAAGCTGAACGTGGAGTCGTCTCGGTGCTCGTTCAAGTCTTTCTTACGCTCCTGTGAAGTTATGTGCTCCTGGTAATTAGAGTGCAATGTATTGTTTGGTAAAAGTTGCTTTCTGCTACCTGTGTTGCAACCAACATTTTGTGGCTGCTAAACATTATTACTTATTACTCAAAATATGAGTTTCAAAAATTTATAAAGTAGTTTCACCAAATTGTGAGGTATCATCTATTAGATGACGTGCACAACCTCCTGATGGATTGTGAGAAACATGAAGAGTAAGAGATCAATGCTGCAAGAATCACAGCAGTACAATATGTATGATGTAGATTCTTTTCACTTTAATTTTATCAGATCCTTCTTCTGGAACCGCTAAACTAATAGCTAATACTTTTCAGGGATTCCCTACCTTTTTTAACTAAGTTTAATAAGTCTGTGCTGTAAATGTAAGTTTATGGTACAATGTTACTGGCATGACAGTAACATTGTACCATAAACTTACATTTACAGCACAGACTTATACAGACACATGTAGGTAAAAGTCAAACAAAAAAGTATTTTATTCCATACTGAAAACGTTAACAAATAACATAGGTATGTACTTTTAGCTAACGTGAGCACAACATAGTTCTGAAAATTATGAAGTGCATTTTACTTTACTTTATCTTTCACCCTAGTGCTCTGTGTTAGTAAAATAAAATAGTGCAGACTGTGCACACAGTGACAAAATTAGGTACCTATTCATTTGAAACCAAATTTTCTTCGCAAACAAATTCACTCAATTTCCTCAAGTCATTGATTCTACGAAACCAGATTGAATTTGTTTAAAGTTTGCATTCCGTTTAGAGAACGAGGGATGCGAGGCTTTTACTTGGCTGCCACCCTCTTATTAACCGCGCGTTTAAAAAAGTTATGTGTTTTTTTCCTTTTTAAGATAAGTAATGTTGGAGTAAAAAATGCTGAGCTTATGGTTTTGTTGTAATTAAATAAGTGTGTGTTAAGGACCTCGAGGATCGAGGTAGATGGCACAAACTAAGAGAGGCCTATACCCAGCAGTGGGTAAAGTCGGGCTGTGGATGATGATGATGATGATGATGTTAAGGACCTCAAGAGGTGGTCCAGTCAGTCTGTGCTCGTGGCCCGAATTTGAAAGACATGTCGTGCCCAATTAAATCATTTTTAAAACAATTGTGCTTTTATTGAGGTTTCAGTATGTTATGCGATATCTCCGCCAACACTTTTGTACATCGTTTTTAATGTTTATTTAAAGTTCGAAAATATGTGTCAAGTGCACGAAAGGAGCCTCTTCGAGGCGCACTTAAAATCCTTTCACCACACTTGGTTCGAAAGAATCAGTGACACGATAAGAAGAAGAAATGTTTATTTTTTTATTAGACAGAGATCATCTCATGATTGGATACGACAGACGAGCCCAGCATAATGTACCTTGTCGATATTTTGTGGTATAGGTACTAGTACCATACTAACCTAAATCATTAATGTCAGGAGAATAAAGTAAATACTTTTCGTTTTTAAGTATTTATATCCAAAACTCAAGGGCTGCGCACATCTAGGCAATGGCGATGGCGATCAGCTGAAACAAAATAATATATCGCTGTCAAATGTCTTATTTGACAGCGATTCAGCTGATCGTCTTCGCCATCGCCTAGATGAGTGCAGGCTTTAATAGGTATTTTAAAGTTTATTATATTATATATATTTTATTTTAGTAACTGTACGTAATTTAGACATTGTTAACCTATTTTCATCTAGTTCCTGTGCAGGTATTTCTGGTTCATTCACAATCAATAGTTTGTAAACTAGGTTCCACATTGTCATGTTGTTAACTAGACATCTAGCCGATGGCATCTTGTAAGCAAGTTAGTACTAACTGGGTGAAAACTGGGGGATTCTATTTAGTTCAGTACTTCTACACTTCACTACAAGAAATTACTTAATAAGTAGATCGATTCAGCGAAATCAGATAAATACATTGTGTTTTAAAAACATGGATTCGATGTAGTGGTGGTTTTACTATGTCAGAGTACCATTAAGTGAAAAAAAAATAACTCTACTGACTGAAAAAAAAAACTATCTAATTTCTGATAAAACTCGTTCTTAACAAAGACAGACAAAAAAGGCAGTAGAAAATAATTAGGAATGTTTTCGGAATTGAAAATTAAAAAACACAAAAAATAATAAAAGCATTTAAATAAACAGTAGGTACGTGCGGCGGTTCACGTAACGACCAAAAAAAGCGTTTTAAACTCTTTGTAATTTTTACAGCCATATGCCTTTCAGCGAATATCAAGAAGTATTTTAACTACATACAAATTCCATGTAAAGTTCATACTAACTTCTTGCGTAATCTGCGACTCCTCTTCGTAGCTGAGGGCCACCACGGCCAGCATCAGGTTGATGAGGTAGAACGAGCCGAAGAACACCACCACAGTAAAGAATGACACTGACATCGGCCCGCACGATGACAGCACCTGTTGGAACACAGAACACAATATACTCACCCACCACTATAATCAACTCTCTCTATCCTCCAAGGTTTGCTGGTAGAAAACTCTATTTAGAGTTAAGCTCGCCTCTGTACATGCCCGCTTTATAATGTTTATCTATAATCTGTATGTGTGTACAATAAAAGAATAAAGAATAAAGAAGAATACAATATAACACCCAGACAGAGAACAAACATCTGTGTTCACCAAATATTTGTTCTCGGAGGGATCAAACCCACGACTAACACCGCAGAAGGCAGAGCTACTACCAACTGAGCTGAGAGGCCAGTCAAAAGATCTTATGAGCCATGTACTTGCTAACCCCAGTGGAGCGAACCCACCTGTTTTTTATTGTTATTGATCAAATATTGTCCTGCAAAGGCTGCAAAAGCATTTTCGTAGCATATTGTAATATTCGTAGCGAATCCGCTACGGTGCTACGGAGCCACGTAAAAATCTTGAAATTGAAAATAAACTCACGATTATTTTTCGGGCACGATAGCCGTCTCCTCTGATCCCTAAGGTCGATTTTACGGCTGACTAATCAACCAATCAAATATTTGACAGTCGTTTCATTCAAATTTTGCAAGGATTAATTTGTCATAAGAAACGGACCCTAGTTCTCTAAATGTGAGTTCTAGGGAGGATATCTAGCAGAGGCACGTCTAATTTGTTTGTTTCATATATTCCATCAGTTATCTTGTTTTCAAAGTACAAGCTAAAATGTAACTGGATAGCGTTGTGCGAAATGTCCACATATATTTATTTTTTTGGCTCTTGGCCACATTTCGTAGTTAGTAATCCATACGTAACAGGTCCAATGCCGTTGCAAGAACACTAAAACATCCATAAAATCTAAATAGTAAAGTCTAGCCATCTCCAAAGTCGAAGCGTGTAATATGAATCGAAGTTTAGATTAAATTGCTGATTAAAGTACCAAGGTAAAAATGAATAATATTGAGAAAATTTCACTCGAAAAGAATCCCAATGAAGATAACTTTTACAATCAAAAATTCAATCTCATAAAAGTGAAATGAAAATGAATCCATGACGCGTAGAATGGGGTAAAATTTACGTAGAGTTTTAGGAGACGCAAATATGTTGACAAGATATTACTGAGATTAGAGCTCAAATGTTTGTTCAGGCACCTACATAGTTTAAGGTTCATAAGCGAAGAGTCAACAATTTTGAACATGCTTTGTTGAAAAATAAAGGTGTCTTGAGAGAGTAGGTATACACATTGTTAAGTTACCCTCCTCCTTCATAGTCGAACTCCTTCCTATTTTGTGAATCCCATTTGGAGCGGTTGGTAACTTGATGAAGCGCCTGATGCCTTTTTTCTATTTTTTTTATGCAACTAAGTTAGCAAACAACCATACGGCCCATCTGATGGAAAGCGGTTACCCTGACCTGGTTGCTTGCAACACCAGAAGCATCACTTGCGCGTTGCTGACCCTTTAAATATTTTAAAACGCCATTTTTGAAGAACCCCATGCTGTAGTCTCTAGGGAAAACCTCAGCAGGAAGAGTATTCCACAACCTCCACTTCCACAAACAAGAGTGCGCGGGAGCATATTTCTCTAAAACCAGACGGTGGTGCCCGATCATGCCGGTTCCAAGGTACTCGTATGTGGATGAGCCCTCTGCAAATCGGTTTTTCCGATATGCATCAGGTAGGCTTGTCTAACAGTGTTAGTGAAATGTGTACAATAAATCGTGCCCCCAATATTTAGATGTTCATATTTGTTATTAAAATATGAGGCATACCAAAGCTTTACAAAACGACCACAACCGTTTAGGAATCTACATCAAACGCTGCCCAAACTATTTTATATCAAAACTACCTCAAAGGTCCTCCTGTGAGAATTAATTAAGGGACAGACAAACGGCTCTAACATTATGTAGGTACGAGTACAGTTGACAAAATACAATATAAATATATATATTTATACAACTAGCTGATGGAACAAACATATAGCCTCTCTGATGATAAGTGGTAACCATCGCCTATAACAAAGCGTTGCCTCGTAGGTCACAAACGTCAGGAACGTGCCCTACGATGCACTTCCCTGCGTCCATCAACTTGAGGCGTACAGAAACACAGCATTGCTGCTTCACGGCAGAAATAGTCATGATGGTGGTACTACCCCGGACGAGCCACACACAAAGAGCTCTACTACTACTAAATAAAACTTTTCTATGATGATATGAATATGAGATGTATTATCAGAGGTGTGAGCAGTGAGGTACGGAATGGTAGAAAAGAGTGGAAAAGGAAAACCGTAGATTAGGGAAAGTAATGAAAAAAGCTGCTTTTTATACCTTTATTATCCGGAAATGAGATTATTTGCCTCATCGGATTGAATATCGTTTGCTTTAGAAATTTTATTGGATATTCGGGATTCTCGTTCAAGAAATGGATGGTATTGTTGAAAGGAACAAAGCTCCCAAAGTTCAATTTCATTTTATTACTCTGCTAAAAATATTTGATGCAATCAAAATATTTTTCATAGTTTCCCATATTTGTACCAAACAAATTTGTTCAACAAATAAATAAATATCATAGACAATCCACATAACACTATCTAGCTCCAAAAGGAGTCTCTTTTAGGCGCCCTTTAAATTAAATCCTTTCACCACACTGACTGGTTCAAAAAAAATACATGACAAGAAGATGAAGAAGTGGTTATCGAATACTGGTAAATTAAGTTTTTGTCGTTTTTTGTCTCCAGAAAAGTAGAAAATTATCCATTTGTAGCATATTTTGCTAACCATACATGGTTGAACTCAAATTTCATACCAGCTCAGAGACCCTTCGTAATAAAATTCTGGGAGACCTCAGAATCATTAGCAGTTGAAATATCCCTTCATATTCTTGACCGTAATGAAGATTCGAGCGATATAAAGAAATAATAAATTGGGATAAGTGGGGATAACTTGACGTTTTTGTTGCGAATAAGCTTTCGTATTAATTCGGTTGTTATTTCCTGGCTATGTCGAATAATTTGGAGTTGGTAAAGCTTTTTGCTAGAAAAAAATGTTATAAGTACCTACTTAGGTTAGTTTGTTTGGTGACTTTCAGGCAATGTGAACAGATAAGTTGATAAGTGAAACGGTCGCTAGTTAGATACTTATCTATAATAGTCACACCTACTATTTATTTCTTTCAGACAACAATAGTTATTATTACAATAAAACATGGCCCATATATTATAAATACCTCTAAACTAAAACCAACTAACTTGTAGATATAATTTGTTTTTATTGTTATTGGGCACAAACTTCCCCTAATACCCTTGTATTGTACGTCCGGAACGGGCAAGCTGTGAAAACTGTACCTACCTAGCCATAGTCAATAAGATCTTTTCTGTAAAAGTTATATACGCAATAAATATTTCTGATTTCTGAAAATATATTCATAAATTTATTTAAACACTAAATAAAACGAATTCTCGAAGGCCTTACATAGACCTTAGGCAGCGAGACCGACCGACGCGACCTTAATAGCCTGGGTATACCAGTCAGTGAAATTTTACAAACGCAAAGAATAGCACTAAGTCACGGCTTAGAATATATGTGTTTTGTGGTCACGGCAGTCAGGGGAAGACTTCATGATCAGAGCGAAAGAAGGAGACGATTGGAATCAAATGGAAGAGGCCTTTACTCTTTGAGAGGTCTTTATTAGTATAAAATAACACTAACCATATTATAAACATTCTCCCAGTAGTCCAGAGTGATGAGCTGGAAGGTCGTCAGCATGGACCACATGAAGTTGTCGAAATTGGTGTACCCGTGGTTGGGGTTAGGCCCCACACACAGGCACGTGAAGTCCCGGGGGCAATGCCTGGCCCCCGTCAGGTTGCCGCAGATTATAGGCACCTCTTCGTCGTCAACCATCCAATGGGATGAATCGTTGATCCACCTGCCAAAGTATACAAAACAGGTTTTTTTTACTGTGTGACAGTGATTTATTTTCTGATACAGTTGCTGAAATACTGGAATAAACATTTTTCACTTTTAACAAATTCTTTCCCAGAAACAAATGAAATAATTTTAGTTTTAGACAGACGTTCGAATTCTGAAACTCAATTAATTCGCTTTTTTATCATTTTTAAAATATTTTTTTATTGTATGTGTTTCAGCCAGCAAGTCCAAAGCTATGGTACGAATTCTGCATTCTGCCAACAACAATGAAACGACAAAAAAGGTTACACAAATGTTCGAATTTCGAAAACCGATTTAATTTGCTTTTTTTCATCACAGCTGCTTTATACCAGAAATTCCTTATGCATTCTACCAGCATTAATAAAAAACAAAATGGCCGAGAAAAAGGATGTTTGCATAGACTTGGAAACTTCTAACTCGAGAACTTTTATTTCCCAACGGCTATTAGGCTGTCGGTTCTACGCGCTATATGATATTTGGTACTTACGAAAACCAGATATCCTCCGTGAAGTTTTCCCCCGACGGCAAAACGAGGTTCATCACGCACTTGTTCCTCAGCTCCCCCATATAGACCTGCAGCGCGAACAGGGCGAACACCATCAGGCAGAATATGGTGAGCGTCATTACTTCGGCGAGTTGTTTGAATGAATGTAGCAACGCGTTTATGATGGTTTTCAAACCTGCGAACAAAAATTATATAAAAATTACGTAAGTACACGACTTATTTGACTACATCAGCATGAAATCCCCACAAATGTATGCACCTACTCAACATGGTACCAAGATATCTGAAGTAAGGGGAAGTGTTTTAAAATTCAGTCAATAATTTTAAAACACTTTCCCTTACTCCTCTCTATGCCCACCAGAGAACTTCAGACCCTCGGGCTAATCATGAATTTGCCATTTAGTTTAGCTATTTCACCTTCCACCTTTCATACAGTCGTACATCTTAAAAGGCTCTATGACGCGTAGGTATAAGCTCTACGCCGTAGCAGGTACTCTACGCTGTAGAGCTTACGCCCTCGTAAACATCTAATCCGGGTGAAGTAGGTAGCTCAAGCTCTATGAACCGGAATCTGTGACCGCTCTGATATAATGGTTCCAATAAAACAACGGTAAATTACTCATTTCCAACGCAATCTCAGTTTAACACCCCATTAGTGACAGACACATAAAAGACGAAAAGTACCGGAAAGATCTTTATTTGAGGGCGATAAAAGAATTTTGCGAAGTTGGTGCTCGTTACAGAAATCAGAAAGTTAATCTTTGTGTACTAGGCTTTTGAATAAAACTCATAAATATATCTAAGTAGGTACTTCTACTTAAGAGTGCCTCTCCACCAGTGTATATATATATATATTTAGGATCTCGGAAACGATTTTCATGAAATTTAGTATACAGGGGTTTTCGGGGGCGATAAATTGATCTAGCTAGGATTCATTTTAAGAAAATGATTATTTCTTTCCGAGTCTAATAATTAAACATAAACTGAATATGTGACTGCTCCTGCCATCTATTGACGATTGTGAGCAACTAACTGCAAGCAAGTCCAGCAGATGGCGCTGTTCAGTAAGAATAAACCAGTAAAGATAATATGACTTTTATGATTTCTTAAAAATACAAATTAACGAAAAAAATTCCGAGCGAAGCTCGGTTACCAACTGCTAGTATACGTAAAATACAATTTAACACCCAGACAGAGAACAAACCACACACAACAAATTTGTGTGTTCTGTTCTCGGTGGGGATCGAACCCACGACCTACGGCGCAGAAGGCAGAGCTACTACCAACTGACCTGAGAGGCTGGTCTTCAGGCATAGTTTTTCATTTTATTACCGTTGCACTGTTGATATAGATAGATATTTTACCTGGCATAATGGAAACAGTCTTCAACGCCCGCAGCACCCTGAAAGTCCTCAGCCCCGCCAGATTGCCAACTTCCATGCCAATGGTCGCGTACCCCGACGTGATCACCACAAAATCCAGCCAATTCCACGGGTTTCGTAGATACGTGTACTTATTTAAAATGAAACCTTTGGCTATGCACTTTATTATCATCTCTGCAGTGTAGATCGCGAGGAATATGTATCTGAGGACAAACATAAGATCATTAATTTTGGGCTGTTATTAATGGTTTACCCTGAAATGCATCTCGTGATTGGCAATCTTTCTTATACCTGTCTGTCTACCCAATTTTATGAGCTCGCGGTATCGATTTTTCAAAGTTGATTATTTTCGTTGTGCCATAAAGATAATAAAAACTGGAAAAATCTTAGAATAAAGAGTAAGTTTTTTGACTTTGAGACTATGCTTTCGCTCTGGGTTTTTATTTTCGTGTGGTCCATTTGTGTTAGTAAACTTACAGGTTATCTTAGGCTATGTTAGTATGTGCGTACAAGCAACACAACAAACACAGCTTTTAAGTTTTTAGACTTTAAGACTAAGGGTGTTTTTAATAATAATCCTGGCGCAACGCTGTGTCGTCGTGTTTTGTCCCAAGAGACAAAACACGGATCAACTAGTCCAACGCTACGCCAGGATTATTAATAAGACCCTATGTTTTTACTCTGAGTTTTATAATACCACGAAAAAGTGCCTCGTCTTTTGCCTTCCTCGTGGCGTCAATAGCGATAAAGAGGCCCAACCGCCCTATTCATTCAGTTTAAAACTTTTTATGGAGTGAACCAGATGCCTCTAGCGGTTGCTATAGCTGCAAAAACAGACGTGCGAAGCCGTCATTACCACTCGTTCGATCGGCATAATGAGTTTTGCTTGCACCGCGTCCGCTGAAAATACTCCTTAATTTACTTTGTGTTTTCAATGAAACAGTGAACCGATTAAAAAAGGTCGTTCGGGTGAATTTCATTCTGTTCTCAATTACTTGAGCGAGATTCCACAAAATGCAAATTTTATTTATTTTTGAGAGCTTTATTCCAGCCAAAACAAAAAAATATTTGTAAGAATACGCCATACTATTCCTGCCGCAAAAAAGATGTAATTTTTTTAAATTGACATAAAGTACACAAAAGTATCCAACACTGCGTCGTGGTTTATTTACTTTTTGAAAAGCCGTTGTTTACAACGACCTAACCTAACCGCTCCGGATAAACACGTGTATCTTTTCTTCTTTTCTCCTCTGTTGTTTTGTTTCCTGTCCTGCTCAGTACGGGCAATTCCTATCACGAAAATTGCCCCTTTCCATTCCATTGAATAAGCTAGGTTTACTCTGCCCTGATCGCACGTTACCGCAGACTATCACCGGCACCGGCAATGAAGCGGTCGTATTATCCACAATAACTATGGTACATTTTAATAGAGATGTGCGGATGTTGTCCACTGCGGTTGACCGACAAAACTGCGGTTTCGACACACGAGCAAAATGCGTGCTACAACGTGCTGCATTGCGGTTTGAAAACGAGATGGCACATTGTTCTGTTTTCAAACCAAAGTTTACATTATTCAAGATCTTTATTTGGCCAATTTTGGTCATCGTCCACTACAATTACGGTTTGATTATCCTAGAATATAAGTACAACTTTATTTGTATATTAGGCATGTACTCAAAAATAAAAACCTGCTAAATAATAAACAAAGATTGAACTACATTATTGCCATATCTAGTTAATAGTTGGCAACACAAAGTTCAACTTAACTGAGTAATTCGTAAGAAACAGAAGAAGAATAAAATCAAGTTAATTAAAACTTTCAAAAGAAGATAATTGGAACAAAAGAAGGCACTCTCGTGTCGATAAAAAAAATAACAAATGCTATGAAGTAAAAAGGTTCTCTTTCCACAGTTTGAGCTTTAAATAATTAAGGTTGGATTACAGAATACCAACGAGCTACTTTGGATCAAAGATTTTCATAAAAGGCGAGGTCAAGAGTACGCGACCCAGCAAGTAAGTATGTACTGTAACTAATGAGGCTTTCGATTGGTAGCTTTAAGAAAAGTTCACAACAGCAGTTCGAAAATATTTTTAAAAGACACATTAAAAATCACACAGCTATTCATGATATTGTTTGACTTTGAAAAATCACTCCCACCTTGGTACATTATTTTGACCTAATTTAACCCAATTTTATTTCTTTTAACTTTTCAAGCTTGTTTACTCGAGCTCTGACTGATGCTACATTCAAGAAACAAAATATTATATTCCTATTAAAATACTTTAAAATTAAATAAGCTAAGGTTGCTGACCGTACGCAAAGTGTTAAAGAGCTGGCCGCCGTCGACGAACTTTATCACTCGCACATTTTGACTATAAGAAAGATAAAAAATTCACTGAATTAATCAATGAAGCAGCAATGTGTGCAATCCGATTGCACAATGTAAAAAAAAATGATTTTAAAAAGTTTACTACGCATGTACGAAAACCTGTTTTAGGCAGTTTTTTTTGCTATCAATCTTGCGTTTACTATATAGCTCTATCGTTAGCCGTTTGCCCACACTGAATGAGGAAGCTGTGGAGCCGTTACTACAGCTAACACACCTATAAAGTCTCATAGAGTCGTTGTTTTTTTTGCTGCTAAATCCTTCAAATCAATGATTGCTGTAATTATGCTTTAAATGTTGGCGTTTTCAGAATTCACAATTTCCATATGAGGAAGCTGGAGACATGCACATTAAACTTCGTGCTATCGGATTGCACACAAAACAGGTTCTCGCAATTTTTAACCGACTTTCAAACAAAAAAGAGGAGTTTCTTAATTCGGTTGTATTTTTTTTAACTTTGTCATTTATGAATCGATTTTTTTTTAAATCTGAAAGCAATACAAAGATTGGTCCCAAAGAAATTTTATCAAAATCAGTTCAACAGTTTGGCCATGAAGTCAGTTTCTCAAGTTTTTATTTTTCGTTTTTAAAAAGGTAAAAGTGTGTGACTGAAAAGTTGTTCACGGTGTTCGTTCATAGTCTTAACATCTTAATAGGGTTGCCAGGCCGTGGCGCGACGGGACGCTATTGATTATGTTGGCCAGTACTCAGGGTACTTTCCTACAAGTGAATTAGTGCTCATTGGAGAGCCTGCAACAAGATCTAATTACGGAGACTGTCGGAGTTAAATGGTCTAGTAAACATTTTATTCTTTTTCTACAATGTTGAAACAAGATATTTATTTTAAATAAATGTAAGGAAGTGTAAAAATTCACACTTCTGCACCTATTTATGTGTTCAGTTCTGCAAGCGTCCATAGGCTACGGTGACCGCTTTCCATCAGGTGGGCTGGCAGGACTATAGCATGGGATTCTTTGAAAAGAGCGTTTTAAAAGTTTTCTAATGTCGGCCACGCGTCTGTGATGCCTCCGGTATTGTAGGCGTCAATAGGCTACAGTAACAGCTTTCAATCAGGTATGCTTGTTTGTCTACTTTGTTGTATAAAAAAATAGGCCATATGCTTATTTACATAGTAGTATGAAAAAGTCCCTGTCCATCTTAAACCGAGCCCGTCTTAGTGGTATAGATCGCTTTTAGCAATAAGACTATCCATTGTATTAAGTGCTATGTGGTTAAATGTTAGGCGTTAATCTGTATTCTATCTTTATTTATCGTTGTAATCATAAAAGAGTTATCTATCTTAAAGCATTTTTTGTAATTTGTATTTTATCGATTTGTGTGAAGGTGTGTGGGTGTGTGTGTGTGTGTGAAAGAGAGAAAGAGTAATGTGGTCAAGAACCTACCCTCGTTTTATTCCTGTTCAAGTTTCCTATTTCAATATTGTACTTATTAATATCATCTACCCTCACGAGTTCGTGGTTGCGGCCGATAAACGAGGATTTTAGTTCAACTCAAACATCTACTACGATACCACTAATCTCAACTCTACGCCCTTTAGATTTAAAGCTGAAAATCGAGGCAATGGATTAATAGATTAATAAACCTCTTATCTGAAGTCAGTGACTGTGTAAATAAGAGTTTGATTGGTTTGGACTTTTGCGATTTGTAATAGATAAACTTTGATTCTAAACCAATTTAGATTAGGAATATTTTAGATGTGTATTTAAGGGTTTATGAAATTTGAAGAAAACGCCAGAGAATAAGTGTTCTCAAATGACGACCACGAACTGGGAGACGCAGGGAAGGATGCTCTAGGACTGTGATGCACTATAATACAAAACACAACTAATGGTATTTTTTTGTGATTGGTAATATTTGTTTTTTAGAATTTGAGTACGAGTGTGTTTATGGAACATTTTCAGACATAGTTATGCCAAATTAATAAATGACTAATTTTAGGATGGCATAACTAACAGTTGCGAGTTCCGCTTGATTGGTGAATAGACAGGGCATAGAATCCTTCTTCGTGGAAATGTGTCTCTTCTCATCGTGTTTCTGGTTCTTTCTAACCAAGTGTGGTGAAAGGATTTTAAGTGCGCCTTAATGAAGCTCCTTTCGTGCACTTGACATATATATTCGAACTTTTTAGGTTCTACGACGTGTCGGTTTCCTTTATAGAGTGCGTTAGGTGGGAATGTGTAGGGGAGGCCTATAGTCCAGTCAGTCGATGATGTACAAGACATCCGTCCATAAGAAACTGTTCTATGTTTATTTCAGTAGTAGGCGCTTGTGTCTGTGGGCACAGATAAGATAATACTATACTAGTACTGTGGGTAAGCAGCACTGGTGTTGCATCGAGAAACACCTGTGTTCAAAACTTGCTCCCTCAACTTTTCTCGTTGACAAAGTAGCTGTGAATTTTCGTCCGGGACTCTCGTAACTTCTTTCACAGAGAGTTGTAGCTGAATAAATGAAGCTGAAACTAGGTGGGCAGGTACATTTTACACAAATCATATAATAATTATATACTACTACTCAATAGATAGCAATCAGATTATTTGGCCTTCGATAATGATTGAAGCGGTAAAGGCGAAATGTTAATTTGTTTGTAGAAAAATAAACATTACTTATTTAAATTTTCTAAACACAAATAATGATCATCGTTATCATCAGCCTGAATTCCCGGAATCTTAACATTTCATCGGTCCATTGGGTGGGCGTCCTACATCTATAGTATTCCGGTTTGTGGTCGCCATTCTTTATTCTCTAACGGCTGTCTTAAAATAAATAATCATGTCATATTATTTTAAATTGTATGGATAGGAATATAGATTGATGCTATGCCCAATACAGTTGGGATACTGCCCACAGCCTTATTTTTATCATTTCCCAATAATTCTGACTGTAACAAATGTCCAAGCTCACTGTACCATCCCCGGATTTCCTTTTTATTCTACTTCGACACAGTTGAATCATAGACAATAACGCGTTTCAGGGAATTTTCTGTTTCTATCTTATTTGATTTTTACGAGCATAACAAAAAAAAAGAAACGGAAATGAAACATTTAGAACATGGTGTTTTGAAATTAATAAGAACAGTTTCAGGATACAGCAATGGCCAAACGCTAAATCATTAAAAATGTTGCCTAATTTAGGCCTACCTTTGGTATTTTTCTTAGTGCGCAATGGTTAAACGCTAAATAAAATATTAACGTTGCCTAACTTTAGATATTTTTTTTAGAGCATAACAGTTAGCCTTCCTGTATTGCTTCAGGCTGTCCGATATCTAGGAGGAAGCTAAGAGGAAGTCTTCTATTTACCTACGAAATCTTGGAGAAAGTCATGTCTTTATTTTTTCCACAGGATATCCTTATAGATTTTGCCAGGCTGCGTATCTTAGGGCTTCTGGGCTAATGATGACGAGACGCTGAGTGATGTCACAGTCTATATTGTTATATTTTTAGTAAACATTCTAGGGCAGTTGCACAGTTTTGTATTCGCGTCAGTGTGGCAAAAAATTCGAAGAAGAATCTACTACGGAACTTGACCGTCCCCGGCGATGAGCGAGTAGCAAAAAGCGAGTGTTTATTTCTATTAGCTTTGTCGCTGAGGTTTAAAAATAGTGGAGACAGATTTCTCGCCGGCAGTGTGAACGGTCAGCGATCAATTATAAATATGTATGTCTCTTACATTGACGAGAAATCTATATCTTTCGTTCGTTTCATGAGCGAGAAATATATAGCTTATCGCTTACTCGTCCGCGGTCGGACAAATGCCTAAATAAACGTATCAAAATATATTATTCGCTCGTAAAGCTAAAAGCCATAGTAAGCACGGTCTAACTTTTAAGTGGATCTAGCCAAGTTGGGCATATACCTAGTTAGAGCCTGGCTATAAAGTTAGCCACTTAGGACTATCTAATTTACACAGTTTGTTTACGTAACGATAAGAAGACGACGACTTTTGCAGAATTTCGAAATTGCTTTCTCCTCCATTGTTAGAATTATTAAAGTTTTACGATTTTTATGCTGGAGTTTCACTTCTCAATCATAGCTAAGGAAATAAAAACACTATTTGTTATCAATCATTCTTATTTACTTTTTATACTGACTGTACAGCCACAAAAACGTACACATTCAATTCAATAGCATTGCGCTACTTTGCCGCTTAGCTCTTTCCAACCGAAAGGTACACAAAACAATTTCATACGATTGGAGAAGTCGACTGAACAAAAAGGAAACCGCCAAGCGTGAGCCTGACGTTTCGTGTCCGCCAAATTGGATTTCGTGAGCTAACACATACGACTACGGTAACTTAATGCTTTGAGCAAAGGGAGCCAGGGGTGACGAAAATTTAATGACACAATATAACTAGACAAGTTTTGCTGGTGTAAATATCGACCAATATGTCTTTATGATTTTTTTTACAGGTCTTAATATTATTCTTATCTAAATATATAAAATTCTTACGTTACTGACTGACTGACTGACAATCAACGCACAGCCTGAACTAATGGTCCTTCCTAGGAGTATGAAATTTGGAGAGTAGATTTCTGGTGTAGTGTGGGGGTACACTAAGAAAGGGTTTCCCGAAACTCAATCCCGAAAAGTGTGCAGAGGGGCTTGAAGTTTGTAACACGAGCGAAGTCGCATGGGATGTCACTAAATATACATATTTTTTTTACATCGTAGTCCCTAAGAACTTGTGAGATGGAAGCTTTAAGCCAAGTCAGGGCCTAAAGATTATGTAAATATTGGGTATCACCGCGGGGCCCCAACTCACGCGTCTAGGAATTATTAAAAATTATGAACAGTATCCTACGATAATATTTTCATAGGTCGTATATCAGTTGATGAGGATCTTCCTTGAAATAAAAGTCAGTAGGTTACAGGTTTACTTCTCCATGAAATGCCAGTAGTTAAAATAGTAAGTAAAAATTTGAAAAGCAGCGAACATGTCTTGCAGATGTTTCTGTGTAGGTAAGTGAAGGACAGAAATAATAAATACACGATAAAATATTGTGACGCCGTGCTGACGTAACTACGTAAGCGTGCAAGGCAGTGAAGTTTTTGGCAAACATCGTCATTGTCACAACGGCCGGGCTGTCAGAGCTACGACTGCAAAGCAGACGTACGCGAGTTCGAGCCCGGTCCAGCTATGAAGATTTTTGTTCGACATTTTAATGTTACCAGAAAATTCTAGTAGCGGCGAGTGCCTTCTTTAAGGAATTCAAATAAAGAACCGAAAATTCTGGACTAAAACAAGAAATGATGTAAGAAGGAAAAGACGATCGGAATCCAACAGAAGAAAACGAAAAGACTAACGAAATTCAATAAATGACGATCGAAATCCAATAAATGACAATCGAAATTCCGGGTATATAAGGAGCTGCAAGCGCGTCTACGGGCAGTTCAGTGGAAAGTGATCTGAAGAAAGGAACAAGAAGGAAAAGTGGAAAAGTGGAAAAAGTGAACAGTGAAAGTGAATAGTGAAGTGAACAGTGAATAGTGAAGTGCAAAGTGGTAAAGTGCTCCCAGTGGACTGTCAGTGTTCGGAGCACAGCGTTGGACCGTGTAACGCATAGTGCGCGGGGACAGTGTCGGACAGTGCTACGCGTTTCGTGCAGTGCTACGCGTTCAGTGCAGTGTTACGTGTTCGTAGTGCGAATAAATCGCTACTTTCGGTAAAACGTTCGTTTCCTTCCAATCCCTGTACCCACTTCCGTAACAATATGTATGAATAGATAAATTATTTATGATAGATTGTAAAATTGGAATAAATAGGCTTTTTTAATTTTTATTTCAGTGAAGGAGAGGGCTGCGGGCGCAGGGGGGTGGCTCCGTTGTGTCCCAAACATCCATTTTTTTTCTTTTCAGTTACCCATAATTTGAAAATGTTCACTAGTGTTCATTTATTTATTTAAGGCTATAATTTAATCCAAAGAACCCTGAAAGGAAATGAGCCAGTGGTAAACTTAAAAATGAGGCACAAATTAATCTAATATTCAGAAGTTTTTTCCGCTTACTTTGATACAAAATGCTTTTTCAACAATAGAATTTTAAAGTGAGGACGAGGTTTAAATTATGAGTATTTTTTACGATTTCACGTATAGCTATAACGCGCTTGTGATGCCTCAGGCATTGCAGGTGTCCATAGGCTGTGGTAACCGCTTCCCATCAGGTAGGCCGTATGCTTGTTTGTCAACTAAGTTGTAAATAAAAAGCTACATTTACCACCTAAGTTGTGGCGATAGGTAACAATAATAAAATGTAAAATTGCCACCACGAGTTATAAAACATGATTTAACTGTAAAAACGGCAGTTTACAAAAGTTTTCAGCAGTCCAATTTACAGCAATTTTAAAATTCACGCTCCAAAACTATTATTCATTTTTACTAGGTATTACAGTAGGTAAATTTACACAATTTGAATAAAATGTTGGATAAAGGATAATTTTCACGTACGCGGTAAGTATTTGACTGTAGCTAGTGTAACTTCCTCTCTATAACCAACTTCAAAAAAGAAGAAAGTTATATGCTGGACTGTATGTTTTTTATGTAAAGTAAAGAATAAGTAAAGAACTATTATTTGGCCTTTGCAGCTATTTTAGATGATTTATAAAGAGTCAAGGGTAACTGCGAGGCTACCACGAGCTCCATATGGTTATGGCTATGGTTGTCAAATTGTGTATAGATAGGCTGACCCACACATTCATTTTCATCTTGGGTTTGAATGTGTTGACACTGTTGACACAATTTTGACAGCCATAACCATAACCATATGAAGCTCATGGTAGGCTAGCTGGTGATTGCTCAAGCCTTTTCTAAGACGATTTTTCATGCTTTTACACCAAAATAAAAATCAATTAGGAATATGCTAAATACCTCAAATAGAAAGATTGGTTCACAAATTCTATAAAAAAGTTGTTATTCATAGATTTTAAGTACCTATTAAAACGCTAGCTATAGTATTTCTGTTGTTACTTTTATAATTTTGTTTATAATTTGTTATTGGGAAAGGTTTTACTTCCTGTAACAGAGCGCAAGCTACAACTGGAAATATATATTTTTACATTTTACTTATTCAAAGATATTAGTTGTCGCTGGTGAGACCATTTATAAAGGCCTGCGCACATCTAGGCGATGGCGATGGCGAAACGCTGTCAAATATACGCTGTCAAATATGACAGCGTTTCAGCTCATCACCATCGCCTAGATGTGCGTAGGCCTTAAATTATAAATAATCTAAGGGGGCGTACATAAGTTACGTAAGGTGTTTTTTAAAATTTTCTGTCCCTCCCTCCCCCCTGGTGTGATGTCGTTAGTTTTTATTCAACCTCCTCCCCCCAAAAAAAATTGCTCCGTGCTTTTATTTACGACTAGTTAAGACTCTCGTTCATCGAGTCGCGCCTCCAGTGGCGCGAAAACAAAGGACGGGCTTAAAACGGGACCAAAATAGTAAGAATTTTTTTTTGTTTCAATCAGAAAAAAAATGCGTGATATCGTCTGGGACCCCCCCTCTCTCCAATGTAAGATTAGGTGAAATTTGACTCGACCCCCTCCCCCTCTTAAATATCTCACGTAATTTATGGACGCCCCCTAAGCAGGTGAGGGACAATAACCCGAACGTATATAGGTATGTCCCCGGGGAAGAAGAAACAGCGAAAACTCAGTAAATAAAATAACAAATGAATCACTATCTAAAGCCCGATTACACTGTGAATTATTGATGCTATCCGATATCCGATAAAGTCTGTTTCAGACGTTTAATCTGTCTCACTTCACACGTTCTCTTGGATGACATATGACATAACCTATCTATCATGGATGTTGACAGGCGGCGGTGGATGTATGTCGGATAGAAATGTCACTGGACGAAGCATGATCTCAATCCAGTGGACTTCTTTCGTGACTGTTCAATAGGTTCATTCTAAAATATTGAAACAGATATAAAACACCTACATTATTGTATTATACTTTTTTTGACGTGACAACGTCTTTTAATTCGATGGAGCCGGCTACAAGCACGAAAAAACATGACGTCATGTGGCGTTACTTCGCTCTGAGGCGTTCCATTAATTAAGGCTTGAAGTGCAAGCGAGAGCGCGGAACAAGGAATTAATTGTCTCGACGAGAGGCGCGGAACGAGCGACAAAGAGGCACAATCGGCCTCCGCGTTCGGCAGCGTTCGACATCTGTCTCTCTCCTACTTGAGTGAGCGATGCGTCCGCGTGGATAGCTGTATGACGTTGTCACGTTCAACTATCGACAGTAAATCGAGTTTACAGACAACAGATTTTTTTAATGATCATTTTGACCTGATTTAAATGTTTTGCATGTACTTATTTGAAATTTACATAATCGATTGATTGATAAATAAATGGCGATGAAAAAAACCACCCACGCGCCATGACATGGTACGGTTGTAGGCAATAAATATTAGGTACACATCGGCTTTTTATCTTCGTAGAGCGCGATCTCTTTCTGACGCACACTACGCTTTAGAAAGCCGAAATTAACTGATGTGCATTATTTGTTGCCTACTACGTAGTACTTAGCTTTCATTGCTTGACATAAAGTGACATCCAATTCACAAGGCTTTGCTAGGCTTTACGTGACTTAACGTCATGATAACGTCATCCAACGGCATTAAAGTTAACATTGACGTGACGTGACGTGTGACGTCGGTTGGCGCCAACGATCCGGCTAAAAGGATTTGACCCTTAAATAATGTATTGTAAGCTTTATCCTTTTGTGCACGAAATACTTTATTTGCATGCATCGATGTAGGTTTACATAACATTATTGTACTCGTATATTTAAGCGTTTGCAACCATATTCAAATCCCTAATATTATTATTTTTTTTACTAAATTAGTGTACTACATCTATGCGGTGCCCTAATAAGTATTAGGTACTAAGAATGTGCCCATTGGCACATTTCTTACTGTCTCTAATTAGGCTGATGATGATGAAGTATCACAAGGATCACTTTGAAACGTCTTATAGATGGGTGAGTCTAGGTGCTTTATCTTTCGTTCCGACGAAAGCTTTTGAGAACGGCAAGAGACTAGTAAGGCACTTTATGGTTTGGCTCATTTTTTGTCTGAGCGTTTATAGATCCTTCTACAAAAACGATTAGGAGAGTAGTTTTTAGCTTTGAGACTGAGTCTTATTAATAGAAGTGAAATCAAATTATTTTAAACCTAGTTTAATTCTTTAAACAGTCACTTTATATAAGTATTCATTTTATTGGTGTCTACCTACATAGTACAACGCTTACCGCAATGCACCATAGGCGTAAAGCCGCTTTCACACGCGGGATTAAGTATATTTCACTTTGACATTTCTGAAGACTGATTGACAGTAAGGGCCGTATTATATCATTTTACATAAATATTGTAGACAAATTAGTTTAAAGCTCATAGTTTGAGAACCAGATAGCTGATACTATACATAGGTACCTAATATGCATATATTGTTTTGTAAATACATATTTAGAATAAAATATAACACTCAGACAGAGAAAAATATGCGTCAACCACACAAATATTTATTCTCGGTGGGGATCGAACCCACGATCTACGGCGCAGAAGGCAGAGCTACTACCAGCTGAGCTGAGAGTTCAGTCAATTATGAACGTGTTGCAGCGCTGCAACTCTAAAATATATGAACTGAGGCTACTAAATCAGACTGTATCTTTAACACACTATCTACCACTGTATGGGGTGAAAGGACCTACGCCTCTGTTAGGAGGCTCCTGTCGTGCAAGAGAAAGGCGATTTGGAACAGCTCAGTATTTCCGGAACGTTACAATTTAGGAATTTTTAAGACAAAAGTGAACTGGTGAATTATGGCTAAGCATGCTCCAATTTAGGCTGCATCCTCACTTTCCATCAGGTGTGATGGCAGCCAAATGCTTAGCTATCTATATAAAAAAATAAAAAAAGCTCGCCTTTCACAGCTACTTCCTTGTGTAGATATGGACTCCCACGACCACGGATTGTCAGTGGACAGGCTCCTTAAATTTTACTCTAGGTTCATTAATGCAGCGGCAGGGGCATACCCATGTTTAAATTTACATGAATCATGATGCCTGAGACTAAAAGCACTACTAAGTAAACTAGCTCTGCGAAGCGCAGCCTCTTTTCCACAAAAAAAAATCCCTTTATTAGGAATCTAATCCGCGATCTAAACGAAATCTAGGCCGTATAAAAATCTCACTGTGTGTTTTTTATTCGGCTAAGTAAGCAAACAAGCATACGGCGCACTGATGGAAAGCGGATACCGTAGCTTATGGACGCTTGCACCAGAGGAATCACAATGTGGAGGTCCATTGAACTATGATAAACGATATCTCCAAATATGTTACGATATTGTCAGTTCTCACAGCTCAGTTGGTAGTTGTAAAAAAGTTTCCATCTATTATTGTCAGCTATCTGGTGCTCTCAAACGGTGAAGGAAAACATCGTGAGGGCATAGCGTAGAACCTAAATAGTTCGAAAATATGTGTTTAGTGCACGAAAGGAGCGTTTTTGAGGCGCACTTAAATCCTTTCACCACACTTGGTTCGAAAGAATCAGTGACACGATAAGAAGAAGAAGCTATCTGGTTCCCATCGTTCCAGCTCTGCTTAGTTTGGAGCTGAATATTGTTCCATGGATTGTCCTCAATATATATTTTTTAAAATATATTTTTCATCGTGTGTAACGCCCTTTATGGTAGAGTGAAATATAAACCGTTGAGTATACGATTACGATAATGCTCACTTCTGACATTTTAACGCTTTTTATTATATCAAAGGTTTCCTCTGAACTTTGAGTTTACCTCTTCGAAAATATTGTGAATAAAAGGGAAAAGGCATTTGTGACAAGAACAAAGTAGGTACTCCATCCAAAACTTCGCTTATTTATATTAGCAAGGGTTTGGGAATTCTTTACTTAGTATATTTATCATAAAAAGGAGACTAACTTGATTTCAAATCACACACACTTATGATGAATATAATATGAAACCCGCGGCTTTTGAAATTCTGTATGCCATCAAAAAAAGGCTCACATCTCAGTCTTCTACAGTAAAAAGTTATAATACCATGCTGGTTTACCTATTTATTCAGTCCGAAGAACATATAACTTTTGAAACTATCATGGTTTTTAACACTATTTTTATGAGTTCAACCGTGATCATGGTGCATGCAACTGTGCCGAAATATCGGAAGTCAAAACTCACAATTCACGACTAGACGAACTAGACCTTAGATCGTGGCCTGTCACTGCGTTAAGTCGCGGAGAGTGGAAAGAGGGATGGGAGGCCTTTGCCCTGCAGTGGGCATATTATTTTTATTAAGTCAGTTAAGTTGGTTTTACCTGTTTTTATGATAGCTAGACCATTGCATCTATATCTTCTGTACAACTATAGGAACGTATGTATTTACCCAAAGAACAAGGAAAGGTAGTACATTCACCTTTTTACCACAAAATAAATAAAAATTGTACCTGCATTCAAATGAGTATGCCGCCGTGTTCGTTTTATTTGTGCTCACTTGGGGGTGATTTACGAGGCATAAATAAAATATAACATTCGATATTTTGGCACCATACTGGAGCCAAATTAATAATTATTTTATGGCTACAATCATTTTTATAGCAACAATCATACAAAACACATTAGGAAATGCCGTAAGCTTGTTGCCGGTACCCCTAACGGGAACCAATCGTACACCAGCTGACGTGGACACGTCACCGTCTCGCAATCGCTATTCATGCTTCTTGAAGAATATTTTGGTTTCTCCATACAAAATGGTGGTAGAGGTGGGCGATACGATCGGTGATAGGCGTCAGGCACCGCACACCGATTTCATACGATTGGTTCCCGGTAGGGGTACTGTTCTCCTAGGCTTGGTATTGGCTGGAACTTTCGTCTAAGTTAAGCTTCATTAGCATCATCGGCCTGAAGAAGTCCACAGCTGGACATAGTCCTCCTCTACACATTTCCAGGAAGAACGATTCTGAGGCCTTTCCATCTTCCCGCGATCTTAACAATGTCGTCGGTCTATTCAATATAGTGGGTTGATATCCTAATACGTTTCAGTTCGTGGTTGCCATTTGAGAACCTTTATTCCCCAACGGTTGTCGGTTCTTCGAGCTATATGACCTGCCCATTGCCACTTTAATTAATTAATTCTACGAGCTATGTCGGTGCTCTTGGTTTTTGGTTTAAATAAGGCTTACCTACTAGCTTTAAAATGTTTCAAAGAATCACAAGGATCATCTTGTGATTCAATAAAACACAATTAAAGTATAAAAAGTGCCTATATTGATTTAAAAAAAATTAATCGGTTCATAAATGACGAAGTTTTGCGATAACAAGCATTTAAAAAAAACATGAGTGAATTGAGAACTTCTTCCCTTTTTTTTACTTGAAGCCGGTTAAAAATATACCTTTCGACTTTCATAGTAGTTTGTGTTCCTTATACATCTGTTCGTGTGTCTATCTTGGCTTAGTTTGAGGCTAGATTGTGTGGAAAATCCACCAATATTTTATTTTTATTTCAGATAGCATTTGCTTTGTAGGCATAACGGTATTTCAAACGCACCTTGGTTAGACCCCCGCCGTGTATCAACAGGTATTGATTCTCGTCGAAAGCAACGGTTTTAGATATTCCTAAACAAACTGGTCTTATACGGAAAACGCTGCCCACTGACCTGTGGATCCGAGCACTGGCGGTTCATAAAAATAATAAAGTTTAAACGTATTGTTAATAAGATCGTTAGGTATATTTCAAGTTGGAACAAGTTTTTAAATTTTAAAGTTTTTAAATTTGGAACAAGTTTTGTGTAAGGTTTTTTAAAAACTGTTATCCGTCAATTTCTTGTTCTGAACCTGCTATAAACTTATTTTTGTAAAAATAGTTTTTATTCTAGCACGTTTTCCTACTTAAAAGTTTGCCTAACTGGTTTAATTCATGAAGTAAACTTTAAGTAGAAAAACATACTTATTAAGATTAAAATTAATCTTAATTTTTTGGGAATTGGATGCAATCGAATTGCACACAAAATGGTCGCTCACGATTTCTGATAATTAAGGTCAGTGATTTTATATCTTTCAAAGGGTCAAACAAGTGTTCAACCTCATTTGCCTGTAATTTCGCCGACACCCACACCCTTCAAACCGAAACACCTGACACCTTACCGTACTTCCTCAGACGAGTCCTTCATAAAGAGCCTAATACTGTTGTACTTCATTGTTCGATTTTTCTCTTCAACAATTTTAACGCCATTGTCCTTTTATTTCTACACAATACAACAAAGCATGAAAACCAATGGGTTTCCCACGGTTTCAATAAAAAATTGCTTTTCCAATGGGAAACAAGAACTATTATCACTTTCAACTTCTTACGTCGATAATATTTAAATTAAATAGACTTTGCAATGACTGCTACTACTAAGCTGGCATGGTACGGGCATGTCATGAGGAGGGATGAAAGTCATGTGACTAGGAGAGTGATGAGTATTAATGTAGTAGTATTAATATTATTATGCTTGAGATTCTGTGAGCGTGATGTATAGCTGTGTGTGAATTTCCAATTTATAGTGATTATTGTCCAGACATTTTGTTTTATATTTTTTAAAATTTTTACTATTGACATTGTATTTACCTAAATTTGACCAAAACTGTATATGCTTTAATTATTATAATTATTCGGCCTGTATATTATGTCTTTAATTATTGTAATTGGTGTCAACCGTTTTAATTAAAGTGAAAACAATAAATACAAATACAAATGAATGAAGATGCATTGTATGGGTAGAGGTAGGCTAATGAAAAGATGGATGAACAGTGTGAAAGATGACATGGGTAAGAAAGAAATGAATACAGAGATGACGGCTTATAGAGGAAAATGGAAGAGAAGAACATGTTGTGCCGACTCCACATAAAGTAGAAAAAGGGCAGGAGGAAGAAGAAGACTTTGCAAAGACAAGGAAAATGAAAGTGGAGTGGTTTGAAAGTGGAAGGTCAAAAAAATGCGAGCTCGAAGTAAATTGTGTACAGAAAATGTACAAATCTGAAAGTATATGAGTAGACCTTAGTTTTTTGGTTTATCACCTACTCGCCGTTTTCTTGTATACATGAACTATTTATAAGTGTACTAAGAACTATTTATAGGTACCTACAGGTAAATGTTATCGTTCACAAGATTAGATATTAACTGGTCACATTTAATATTATATGAGCCAATTAAATTCTGGCGCAGCGCATTAGTATTGCTATTCAGCGTGGCAATACCGCCAGCGTCTTTTTGACGCTTCCGTCTGTTACTGATTTGGATCAGTTCTCTAGATCGTTTGCAACGGTCTGCAGATAGCTCAACTGTTTCTTGTGTATTTTGTACATTTTGTAAATATTTGTTTAATTGTAAGCTTCTTTGTGTAAATATTTCTTCATAATAGCGTGAACTAAAGAAACCTAGAATGAGATGCGACAATTCTCAAAGAATTAAACTAACTCGCGGGGTGCTGTACACTCCATGAATGATAAATCAGATGCACTTTAATACGAGACGTCTACAAGGTGTTGATTTTAGTCCACTGAAATCTTACTGAATTTCCTACGATGTTTCAGCAACGCATATTGAGTTTTGCAGCTTTAGAATACAGTTCAAACTTCTGCGAGTTGCTAGTAAAGTATGATTTGAATAATCCATAGCTCCAGCTTTGTCGTGGGTTGGCAAGTACTTATGCTGAACTTACTGGAGCGAGATGATGCCAGAATAACTTTAGATATAGATGATTAATTTAGTTAAGCATGCCATAATAGTATTTACTTCGTAGAAATAGGTTGGTGATGGATGAAAATCTCTTTTTTGCCCTGACTGTTGAGATCGACGCTACGTACGCCCGCCCATCATCCCGATGGACGCCCTCAGGTAACTTAATGTGGACTTCTGCGCAATAACGGTCAGCGCTAAAGTTACGTGCCGCTACTAATACTATTAACACATTTCATACAAATCCATTCAGATGTTTTGGACATAATGCACACTCCCAACATTCCCCATAGTAACTACTACAAAGGCTACTAGGGACAGGACAGGACAGCGTCACTAAGACGTCCTACACTTATGATGTGGACATGGGTATGGACGCTAGGCTTTAAAGTGTGTAAATAAGTGATGTCTCTCTTCTACGCCAAACGGCATCAGAGGTGAGTAAATACACGCACACGATTGTTTTTTTACATAACTGTGGAGGTGCGTCCTACACTTATGATGCGGACATAGGTATGAACGCTAGGCTCTAAAGTGTGTAAATAAGTGATGTCTCTCTTCTACATCAAACGGCATCTGAGGTGAATCGATACACGCAAATGATTGTTTTTTGACCTGATTGTTGAGGTGCGTCCTACACTTATGATGCGGACATAGGTATGGACGCTAGGCTTTAAAGTGTGTAAATAAGTGATGTCTCTCTTCTACATCAAACGGCATCTGAGGTGAATCGATACACGCACACGATTGTTTTTGACCTGACTGTGAAGGTTCGTCCTATACTTATGATGCGGACATACGTATGGACGCTAGAAATAAGTGATAATCTTTAAATATAAATCTTTCGTGTCACAATTTGGAACGCGATAAACTCCGAAACTACTGAACGGATTTCGATAAAATTTTGCAACTGGCCTTTAATATGGTCGGACTTAAAAGATAGGATAGTTTATATTCAATATTTAGGTGTTATTAATTTATAAGGGGCAAAAGTTTCGAAATCTATGTCTATCCCTTTCTAACACGTAGGGACTTCTATATGTCTATCCTTTTCTATCACTTATGGATTTTTCTGAAAACTCTTGGTTTTGACGAGAACAGAATGCTCATAGACGCTCTACAATGTTCTGGAATGGTCTGGAATAATCTTTAAAGTCGGTTAGCATCCGGAATGCTCCCACCCAAACGTTAGTAATCCAGAATTATCTAGAATACTCAAATACAATGCAAACGGTTCTGAATTCTAGATTTGGACAAAATGTTCTAGAAAATAGTGCTCCTAAACGTTATAGAATGTTCTTTCATCATCATCATCAATTGATATCAATCCACTGCTGGACGTAGGTTCACCTTGAGTAACATAGGTTATATTTATGTGTTTAAAAAATAAATGTCCACCCGTGCGAAGCCGGGACAGGCAGCTAGTAATAAATAAATAAATAATGCGGACAATTGGAAATCGATTCTTTTTTGACCTGACTGTTTAGGTGCGTCCTATACTTATGTTGCGGCCTTCGGATACATACCTATGTATGTACGCTAGTCTGATGTCTCTTTGCGGACGTAGGTATGTACGCTAGTCTGTAATCTTTTGCTCCGAATGGCATGTTGGTGAATTGGTATGTGTACACGACTTTTTATCCGACTGCCCTGAACTTTTTTTGAAAAAGCTATAATACTCACTCAGCCTCTTCGACAGTCTCCGACATGGCGAGGAAGACACAGTTGAGCAGAATAGTTGCCATGACGAAGTAGTCGAAGTACTGGTTTGTGGAGAGGTAGACACAGGCGCGCCGCACGCCAGACCACGGCGAGTACCAGAACAGAGAGCGAGTGGCTGTAAAGCGATGGATGTAGTTCTTGCGAAACCGTTTTGACACCACGCAGAACGTCTGGAAAGGAAGAAAAGTCTGGGTTAACACCAATACGTTCATAGGTAAACAGGCCTTTGCATTTGCATTCTAGACGATTTATATAGCGTCAGGGGCAACTTAACCATAGGTACTTGTTTTTAAACAACTTTAAATAAAAATAGAGGAGACTTATCGCAAAGCTGACATTGTCCAAAGGAAAAAAAAAACTATGAATGCAGTTTCAATTGATTTTTAAATTTAAATAATGTCTCCGTTCAGTAAAATGTTCCATCTATAATATTTAAGGTACTTTCCCTCCATGGGCATACCTGTGGGACGTCTTGTATATCGCCCACGTGATGTTAAGTAGTAAACATGGCCTAAAACCATGTAGGTCACGTATGTTTGAACGTACCTTACGATTCATACAGCATGCATACAGGTATCGCTGTCTAATATCACTTCGATATTTGACAGTGATACAGGTCAAGCCTTGCGCCCGTATCGCAGCTTATCGCCTAGATGTGGCCATACCTTGACACATATTCTAAATTTGCAACCGCCCATGTATTTCTGGTTCTGATAGAGAGGTACGTATGTCTGAATCAACTCTAATAGAAAATCGATTGTGTCTGGAATTGCCGTAGTCTAGAGGTTAAGGTAATTTTGATGAAAGTAATAGCAGGTACTGCTGCTTAGTCTTCTTTAGGGTTTGTTATAGAAGTAGGTATACTCTAGAACAGTCCGTCTTGCCGCTTAAGCCGTAGGTCGTGGGTTTGGTTCCCACCAAAAACAAGTATTTGTGTGCCGAACACAGGTGTTTGTTCTCTGTCTGGGTGTTACATTGTATTCTAAGTATGTATTTAAGTGCCGTCATAAATAAATATATTTTTTTTCATTCTTTCTTTCATCGTAGGCCTTTTGCATCTAAAAAAGATGATTCAAGCGGCGTCTGTTATCAAGGCAGCACTTACGGAAATGGCTAGTAAGGCCCCTGCTTATTACTTTGGGACCCGTTAAAATGGGGTTATTTTTGGTGACACGGATTCGATGCTCGAAGAGTAGATAAGTTCAGCATAAACCTTTTAATATTACCTACCTTCACATAAATTAATGGGTAGAAACGGTAATGATACCTCTTTATAAATTACCATTTTATGATCTTACCCGTGTTTTATCTGGTTATTTCAAGGGTCGTGTCTATCCGAGTGCCATTTTACCCGAAAGTTGAAGTTTAAACTGTGGAGCGTTTGAATAGTCTGCACGAGTGGGACTATCTCTTGTTTTATGTTTTAGTAGTCTTGCTCGTATTTGTTTATTTGAGGATATTCACATCATATCTAACTGAAACCGGAGTTTTTGGAGGCTAGTATTTTTAAGAGAGAGTTTGGCTTTTTGGTAATCGCTGAATTGTTTTTCTCTAATTCTATTTTAAATCTAAAGCTTGCGCACATTGACTGGCCTCTCAACTCAGTTGGTAGTAGCTCTGCTTTTTGCGCCTTAGGCCGTGGGTTCGATCCCCACCGTGAACAAATATTTATTCTCGGTGTTCTCGGTTTGTCTCTTGTTTTTTTATGTTAAAGATAAACAGACGAGCTTACGGCCCACCTGATGGTAAGCGGTCAGCGTTGCCCAAAGACATCAACAGCACCAAGGGTGCTTTTATTGCGTTGCCTGCCTGAAAGGCTTCAAAAACTTCAAAAAGGAATACATAATGAAAATGCGGATTTGTACGATGTCTGAAAATATAGTAACCCATTTTTCATCCATTCCATTCGTATCAACGCCATTTTGTACACTGAATAAGATTTATATTCGGAAAAGTAAACAGCATCAATCAAATAGTGGGAAGCACTCAGTGATACTATTAAGAAATTGTATATTGACGTGTTTACAAACAGTAGACCTACCACAGGCTCTGTCTGGCTCTGTCTCTGGCTCTGGTTTTGAGTCATGTGTGTGCTCACCAGTGTTGGACCACCAGCAGCACCAGTGCTGCAAATTCATCATCCGCACTTGATGTGCGGGCTAGACCTACAGAGGTAGTAGGTCAAGGGGTCAAGGGGTCAAGGGGTCAAGGGGTTACAAGGATAGGGTTGTCAATTTATTTAGGCATTATGAAATTAAATATTTTTGTATGGGAAACTGAAAATAGGAATTTTTAATCATCTCCCCCCCACAACTGATCACCATTGTGGTCTGAAACCCCCCACCTTCGCATAGTACACATATTTAGATACACCTTGTATAAGAGAGAGAGAAAGACAGACAGAGAAATATGCGCACGCCGCACAGCTTACAATAGCTTATTATAGCAAAAAGTGTCGTGACAACTTTTCGTAAGAATTTTTTCCGTCTAGCCCCCTTTCACAACGCGCGATAAGGAACTTCGTTCCAATAATACAACCTCTTTAGTGCAGGCGACTCGACCTACTTAGAGGATTCTAAAACTTTCCATAAAATTTTCCATTTTTCAGAGACGTTTACTTTAAACAACCGAAAAGTCTAAGGAAACCAATCTTCTGATTAATTCTGTTTGCACCATACTAATTGAAGCTAAACCATTGTTTTAATCTCTCTAATGTGTGGGTTTGGAAGTGACAAGTTTAATTTAATACGACGCCCGCCGCCGTTCCCTGATGGGCCCATTAAATCCACAACGGTTCCAACTTTGCACATAAAATCTAATAATAGTGGAAGCTCTTTCTCTTCCTTGATACCTAATATATACCAATTTAATTGGGGTTCAATGAAAAAAGGGCTCTAATAGCTCGCACACGTTAGTCTCTCGGTCGTTCAATATATCTTGTAACTATCGCTTGCACCACAGTAGCCCTACCAAAAGCTCTGTCTGGCTCTGTCTCTGGCTCTGGTTTTGAGTCTGTGTGAACACTCACACACACTCAAAACCAGAGCCAGAGACAGAGCCAGTTATAAATATGTGTGACGTTTCAACGTAGGAATTATTTCGTCAGTGTTGATTAGATAATTCCAACAACACACACACAGTATAATGCACTGGTGAGCACTCACACAGACTCAAAACCAGAGCCAGAGACAGAGCCAGACAGGGCTTGTGGTAGGCCTATAGATTGCCTATAGTTGACTGGCTATCATCTCAGTTGGCAGTAGCTCTGCTTTCTGCGCCGTATTTCGTGAGTTCGATCCCCACCGAGATTAAATATTAGCATGTCTCCTTCTTATCGTGGCACTGGTTTTTTCGAAACAAGTGTGTTGAAAAGGTTTTAAGTGCGCCTCAAAGAGGCTTCTTTCTTGCACATTTGTATGTGGTGAACACAGACGTTTGTTCTCTGTCTGGGTGTTATATATTGTATTCTGAAAGTATTTTGCAACAAAAAAATGGGTGTAAGTATTAGGTATATCTGGTTCCCTTAGTTTAAGCTCTGCTTAATTTGGGGCTAGATAAAGTTGTGTGGATTTGTCTACAATATTTTTTATATACAGTTAAGAATTTTTCCTCTTACCAGCTAATATTATTTTCTTTTTATACTTGAAGCGGTTCTTCCATAAACGATTCGCTGTGTTCAACTTATCAGTAGCGGGCAATTAGACCGGCTACCCACCACCACAGGTTTCCGCATTATAATTTGAGACTATAGCTGCTGGTTGCCTTAGTATAAGCTTTGCTTAATTTGGGGCTAGATGATGTTGTGTGGTTTGTATAAACAATATTTATTTATTCCTCATCTGATACCACGATAAAACACAATTAATGGATTTGCGAAAAATATTACGCAAACAAATTTTAGTCCTTTAGCCTCTTTTAGCCTTGCGAAAAATACTACGCAAACAAATTTTAGTCCTTTAGCCTCTTTTAGCCTAACTAATGATATAATTTGAGACTATAGTAAAGATTCTTATTCTTATTCTTATACCATTCTTATTAAAAAAATAAGCGTATTATACCACCCCATAAAGTACTGTGCAAATTTTATTTGAGCCCTAGAACTTTACAGACAGCTACACTCCACCTGCGCCACCAAAATTTAGACGCGCATACTTTAGTGGAATATTAAACTTGGTTCTATTCTCAGCGACGCTCACAATTTGAATTGGAGTCTAGTCTACAAGTGAAGTTTAATAAATTATAGTTTCAAAAAACTAAAAAAAAAACGCTTTTATAACTAATTGAACTAAAAAGTTAAAAATAAAACAGTAATAATCAATTGAAAATTTATGTTATTGTACAAAACAGCGTGGGGTGCTTTTTATAATAACTTCAGATATAATAAACTATTGATAAAATATTTACAACAATCAAAATCAAGCCCCCCACGCTTTTTGTACAATAACATAAATTTTCAATTGATTATTACTGTTTTATTTTTAACTTTTTAGTTCAATTAGTTATAAAAGCGTTTTTTTTTTAGTTTTTTGAAACTATAATTTATTTTATACTCTTTAGTTTTTTTTTTCATATTATTGCATTGTCATCGACCTTTGGCAGGTGTGCAAAGTTTGAATCAAATCTGATCGTTCAAAGTAGGATTTTTTTTTATTTTTTTTATTTCTTTTCATTTTTTGTTATTTTTTTTTTCATATTATTGCATTGTCATCAACCTTTGACAGGTGTGCAAAGTTTGAATCAAATCTGATCGTTCAAAGTAGGTTTTTTTTTTATTTTTTTTATTTCTTTTCATTTTTTTTTATTTTTTTTTTCATATTATTGCATTGTCATCGACCTTTGACAGGTGTGCAAAGTTTGAATCAAATCTGATCGTTCAAAGTAGGACAAAATCGAGCTCAAAGGGGACGGTTACATACATACATACATACATACATACAGGTGAAGCTAATAAAAGCGTTATAAAAAACTTGAGAAATAGACTTCATGGCTAAACTGCTAAACCTTTTCGATTAAATTTCTATGGGCCCATCCTGGAAGGACAAAAAAAAACAAATCGGTTCACAAATGACAAAGATATGCGGTAAAAAATCCAATTGAGAACCCTCTCCTTTTTTTTGCGCACCTCATCAGTGTCACTGTGTACTGGCAGTACCGATAGGTACTGTGTGTCGACACACTGCGCCTTCCCATCTCCCAAGGACATCCGTGGCTGGCGCGGCGACCGATCTGGCCGAGGATCTCAAGAGACGCAAATATGCTGGTCTCAACAGAGTCTATACTTATTTGCTCCTCTTGGGGTTGTGTCATTTACTCTGGGTCCGCTACCTTCAGGCACTGATTTGGATCAGTTGAGCTACCTATCTTTAGATCGTTTGTAATGGATGTGCAGATAACTCAACTGTTTCTTGTGTACTTTGAACATTTTGTAAATATCTGTTTAATTGTAAGTTTCTTTGCATAAATGTTTTATCTTTATGAATAAATGTTAAATTATAAGTATATTTGTGTAAGTGCCTAAATGTTTTATTCATATTCATATTCATTTATTCATTGTTTCATGTGTATTATAGGTCTTAGGGGGTAATAACGTCCAGAACATGAGCCCCGCTGGGGCATTACAATGGCCTTACGGCAAAATTAAATTAAATTATGTAAATCTAGGTAACAAACTTATAAGAATCTAGCTTAACAATAAACTCTTAAATCTTATTATATCTGATTCATAGTTTTTTTACTCAAATTATTGCATGCATAGAGATAGTACGTTCACATAAATAACCTTGTAATCAGTGCAAGTTCATTAGAGAGCTACTGAATACAGATAACTTTTTAGGTTAATCGTTGGTTAGGTTGTCTGGAGCGTTATCTTGGCAGTTTGTTAAAACTTATCATTGGCCTTAAAATCTACGAAAGATGATCTCAGGAAGCGTCTTAAGTAGGGGTTTAGTTAGGATGCATTTCAATGACAGTTTGGCACGAAGATATACTCTTTATAATTCACCACAGAAAACCATAACACTTTGTAAAAAACATGGGCTTTATCGCTGAGAGCGATCTCTTTCAGGTGATTTTCACATGGGGAAAATAACAGAAATGTTGGCATTGTAATAAAATTTTATTATTAGCCTTTGACATGTAAGTAAGATTTTCTACTAACAAATATGGATAACCACTATCTGAAATTAAATAAATTGAAGTTACATGCCGTGTAACCCTGAGGCTAAACATCTGTGTGCCTCAAGTTGATGGATGCAGGGCAGTGCATCTTAGGGCACGTTCCTGACGTGCGTCACCTACGAGGCAATGTTATGCGATGGTTACCACTTGACATGAGGTGGGCCATATGCTTGTTCAATCAGCTAGTTGTATAAAAAAACTCTCCTCATTATTCTCGCTACTGTCACTGCACTTATACAAGTGTAAACAGCTCCTTAGATACTTACAGACCTTTTCTCGTGAGTGGGGGAACGTTTGTTGTGACTGTAGTAACAAACGAATGACTTAGTGTGATTCAGAGCTCGAACGTATTGGATTGTGATTTTATAACTTTTTAATACTCAGAATAAAAAATATATCTGCTTCTTTTGCTGGTTGTACTTCAAGTGTCGTATTGTGTACCAAAACTCTGTACTTTTGTGCGTGTTGCTCTGGTAAGTGTTTTTAATATTTCTTATAGATTTATTATTATCATCGGACTAAAAACGTCTTTAATCTTGAAATTTTCATTTAGGTTCGTATACAAGTTTCCATGAAAAACAATTTAGATATGGAATAACTGATGCAACTAATATTTCTGCATCAGTAGATCGCAATTTTAACGACATAAGAAAATTTATTTCTCTCTAATTTTTTTTTACACTAGCTTTTTATACTAGATTTTTATTGTGTCCCAAAAGTTATGATCCGAGTGGAATTTGAACCCACGAGCCTCCCCTTGGTACGGGGCTGCGCTAACCGCTGCGCCATCGGATCCTATCACACTCGACGTATAACTCTTTGGGACTGTTCAGCACTAACGCGACCGAGATTTAAATCAATTCAGATATAAATATGTTCGTCTCTATTTAATACTTTTATAACAAACATATTAAAATACATAGCGTTATCCGTTAGTATCATCGTTAGACAAAAATGTTGTAAAGTTACCTACATAATGCCGATATCACTTTCCGTGTTTGTAAAGAACCAATTTTCCCATCTCGATCCGGAAATCTACAATCCCGGCTAAATCACAGTTCGCACAATGTCGTACATTCCGTGTCGTCGGCCACACGGTGGATTTATTGCAAAAATCCCTTTGAACAGCCACTGGAATCCACGATTGGGGTGTTCGGAGTTTTTGTCCGAAATCCATTGAGACTCTTGTTGTTCATTGTCTCTGTTTTACTAAGAGTTTTGTCTGTTGTTTGTATACACGACTGCGAGTTGTACGTAAATTAACCTTTGACTAGCTTTAATATTTTCTAATTTTTCATTCTTTTTGGCGATTGAGGAGTCAAAGTCAAACGGTGTTTGAACCACAAAGATCAATTCGGAAACGTCTTAAAGCTAAGTGAATCGTAAGGCCCTATCTCACCAGTAGGGTTGCGCCACAAAATGTATACAGCTGTATGGGTGGTATCACATCTGTAAGCCTACCACAAGCTCTGTTGGTCTCTATCTCTGGCTCTGATTTTAAGTCTGTGTGAGTGTTGACTAAATAAATCCTACGTCAAAACGTCACACACACAGTATAATACACTGGTGAGTACTCACACATACTCAAAACCGCCAGAGAGAGAGCCAGACAGAGCTTGTGGTAGGCCTACTGGTGGCAGGGTTGCCCAACCGATTTGACAGCGGCATACAAATCACCCGCAGGTGGCACAACCATGGTATCCTAGGCAAGGCCATTTCCACGCGACCAAGCCTAGAAAGAACAGGCAAGAAAAAGGTTTTTTTGGTGTTATGTTTATCTACATAATGTATTTTCCAGGTCACCATGATTCTGCTTATTTTCCTATCCACCGTAATAGCGGCATCTGTGAGTCAGCCAACTGTGAAGACATGGACCCTTAATGGACTATCTATTTCTATTGAGAAAAACATCAATGAGGACATGTACCCGTATTTTGTGGACGCCTTAAATCAGATGATGTATGCTATATTCACGGGGAAAGAAAAGGTATGGCATTGTGTTGGTAATATCGTCTCAATCTTTTTTTTTATAGATAGCTAAGCATTTGGCTGCCGTCACACCTGATGGAAAGTGAGGATGCAGCCTAAGATGGAGCATGCTTAGCCATATTCCACCAGTTCACTCTTCTTGAAAATTCCTAAATTGAAACGTTCCGGAAATACTGACGCCGGTAGAGAGTTCCACTCTTTGGCAGTTCGTACTTTAAAAGTGGAATCAAAACGCTTTGTAGTTTGTTTTGTGTTTTTGTTTGTTTGTGTTTGTGTTTGTTTGTGTGGTATTTGTCAAGAAAGTTACCATAAAGCATTAACATAAGGAGGAGTTTCTCAATTCGGTTGTATTTTTTTTTTATGTTTGTGATCGCTTAACTTCGTCATTGGACTTTTCAGACTGATGATAATGAATGATGGATCTAAAATACAAAACGGTTTCAGGATGTTCAGGCGTTAATGCTATCACCGACTGGAAATAAGACCTGGACAACAGAGCAATTGAAGAATGCCCTTGAAAACCCAAACATTAACTCGGATTACTTGCCCTTCATCAGAGCGGCATATCACCAACTTGTATATAACATGCGTCCTATGCATGCTGACGGAAACAAACTAGTAAGATCTAGCATTAGTACCGTTGTAGGCAATAAATATTGCACATATAGAGCGCTATCTCTTTCTGACGCACGCTACGCTCTATGAAGCCGAAATTAGCCGATGTGCAATCTTCTTCTTATCGTGTCTGGTTCTTTAGAACCAAGTGTGGTGAAAGAATTTTAAGTGCACCTCAAAGAGACTCCTTTCATGCACTTGACACATATTTTCGAACTTTTTAGGTTCTACGATATGCCGGTTTCCTCACGATGTTTTCCTTCACCGTTAGAGCACTGACATAAATTTTTGGGCAGAAAAATGCATTGGTACACGACTGCATTTGAACCCACGACCTTAGAATCAGAAGGCGGGGCCGCTACCACTAGGATACCAGCGCTGCCGATGTGCAATATTTGTTGCCTACTAATAAACATTACTGTAGCGGCCAGCAAAAGAGGCATTGATGACGAAGGTGTAAATACACTTCCATACATGAGTCTATCAATACCTAGTTGTGGCCAAGGCTTGTATAGCACTTTTATCGAATAATACGTGGAAATTAAAACAAATATAGATAGATAGATAGAAAATGCTTTATTGCACACAACAAATTTTAAAAGTACAGGTACATAAAAATACTTAAAACTATTTGCCTCATACAATGGGTGGTCTTATCGCTAAACGAGCGATCTATACCAGACAACCTTTGGATGGAATGGACTTAAGATATTAATATACCTAGCAAACCCTTATTTAGGCAATACTTTTTATTCAAAAATAAAACCTCTGATAAGTTTCCTCCTTGGTCGCCATGTTTCGGAGTAATAGATTGTTCCATTTTTGAATTTCACGACAGATATGAGTTTACTATGTAATTTATTTGGCCGCTAAACGCGACAAATTTTCATACAACTTTTGTCGGCCGCTGCTCGCATGTATTTGGCCAGTTCAGCAATAGTTTCTATAGTTTTGTATTACATTGTTGTATTGTTTCTATATGTCAAATAATAGTTATTTGTTATACAAGAGTGCAAAGATGCTTTTTAACCGCGTGCTCAATTTTGGTAACTGAGCAAGCGCAGGATTCTAAATTTTAACCACGAGCGTAGCGAGTGGTTTAAAAGTTAGAATCCTAAGCGTTGGCGAAGGAATCAAAAGAGCACAAGGTGAAAAATCTTTGCACTCGAGTGCAACACGTAACTTTTCATCCCACCTCAGCGAGGAAATGGCTAAATGCAAAAAAGAACATGGCGCGACTAAAAGTAACACACCAAGAAGGTTCTGAGTATGAGATAATAACAAATTTAAAAAGGTTGTATTATAAATTCGGCACCATGTAGGTAGAAGTAAATAGGTTTAATGGTGTTTTGAATTCACAAATACACCAAGAAGGTTACGAGTGCGAGTTTTTAACAAAATAAAAAAGGTTGTATGATAAGTTCGGCACCATGGAGGAAGAAGTAAATAGGTTGTGTATTCACAAACTTCTTAAACACGATATTCTAAATTCAAATTTACTTTATCCTCTAGCGGATAAAAGCGGCTTTTCCAGTCAGATATTGAACAGGAAAACCACACTTTCCGAGCTGGTGGGATGAAAATGTTTATTCTTAAACATGCGCGGAAATATTGTCATAACTTTTGAACATAGAACACGCGAAGTATCATATTTACATAGACTGAAAAACCAAAAACACTTCCCGGCGCGTTCTCGCTCCGGCAATGTTGTATGAAACGGTGTGCTGTTTGAATTTAGAACTCTTTCATCTATCGTACACATTGCGTTCTCGTGGCTGTGTAGCCACAGATGCGTTTACCTTTCGGCACAAACTGTATAATAAAAAAAAAAATTGGCGGTAAAGCGGAGTTCGTTGTTATTTGGTTAATAAAAAATAAATTTATTATGTAAAAGACCCTTTTTTATTTCCTTGCATTTTTTAAAGAAAAGCACTATATATGCCTCGGCCGAAATGGCAATTGCAGGTCGAGTATGAGTTTGAAGGCCGAGCCGCAGGCGAGGACTTCAATGATACGAGACAGGCAATTTTGCTGCCTTTGCAATTACTATTTTCATTATTTCCTATAAACATGTCAAAATCTTGAATTCACAGAGCACAGAAACAGCGCTTTCACAAGACAGCGTAGAAGTGGTCGTAGCAGCTTTAGATATATCAATATGGACCGTTTCCGACGTTAAAGAGGCCATTGGTGACCCTAACACAAAGCAAGCTCTTCTACCGCATCTGAGGAAAGCAGAGAACAAAATACAAAAGGCTTTAGAAGCTGGAGAGAAAGAGGTACTTTAGCACAAAGTTTATCCTTTTTTTAACAATAAAAATAAATAAGCTCTCGAGCAAAGCTTATGCGCTGAGCTATTGCCATTTTGTCTAGCTGTTAAACGTACACCATTTTTAGTTTGTAGTTTTAGATTGAATTATGCTTAATTTTCGAACCGGAACGTACGGCTCCCACCCACCAGGTGGACCGACGACATTGTTAAGATCGCGGGAAATCGGTGGATGGAAAAAGCTCAGAATCATTCTTCCTGGAAATGTGTAGGGGAGGCCTATGTCCAGCAGTGGACTTCTTCAGGCTGATGATGATGCTTTATTTTTGTATTTGCCTTGTCTTTTGATTCGTGATGATGTTATTTTCCAGACAAATAAATTTATGACTATCTATACATAAATAAATAAACCATGCTGTCAATCCACACAGCACTATCTAGCCCCAAACTAAGCAGAGCTTGTACTATGAGAACCAGTTAGCTGACATAATACTTGTGAACATTTAAATTTTTTGTAAATACATAGGTACTTAGAATTCAATATAACACCCAGACAGATAACAAACATCTTTGTTTACCACACAAATATTTGTTCTCGATGGGGTTTGAACCCACGCCCTCCAGCGTAGAAGGCGGAATTATCAACTGAGCTGTGAAGGCAAACAATGGACCTTACACAAAACTTTTTTTGAAATCTTATTTTTCTATTCTGCTTTTGTTGAAAGCAATTTCACTAATCACCAATTATTATAATTAATATGTTTCCCATCGTCCTTGGTAAGGACTCTTTCGGAGTTTTTAGGATATTTTATTTCAGAGTTTTCTAAATAATTTAGTTGGTACAGTCAGCGTCAAAAGTAGATTGGCTTTTCTAGTTCGTAAAGATTGATAATTTCTTAAACCAGCTCACTTAGTTTGAAGTTTAGAGCTGTATTTTTTTTTACACCTGATGTCACCACTTAACATCAGGTAGACCATATGCTTGTTTCATCAGCTAGATGAATAAATAAAAAAAAATACTATTTACTATTTAGGAAATCCGCTTTGATCCACAACTATTTTGCTAACGAAATTTGCTATATCTTTGACGAATCCAGAAAAAAGGGGAATTAATAAATATAATTGTAAATTTACTTTTGATGTTGCCTGTACATAAGCTGTCGCCGTTAGGGCGCTTGTACACGCTAAGAAAAAACGCCGGGCCTACCCAAGAATTCTTGTCGTAACAAGAAAATTACTGTGTACACGGCTCGCAGCGGTGCACGAAAAAAATCTTATCTGCGCAAGACAAGAATTTTGTCTTTTCCACACACGAAAACGCAACAACGTTCGCCGCGTCGTGTCTTGCGCAGATAAGATTTTTTTCGTGCACCGCCGCGAGCAGTGTACACAGTTATTTTCTAGTGTGATGAATTTCAATAATGGATTTAATTTTAATGGTTCAATAGAAATTACTATTATGATATTTGATGACACTTGTCATATTTGTTTGTAAAATAGTCTGTCAACTTCATAGAAAATGCCGTTGGCAATTATGTATGGTTAGTCAGTTGAATCGATTGATTTAAAATATGTCTGTGGATCTGAATAATTTGTTTGTAAATAAATAATGATTTTAATTGTCATCAATCATGATAACTGTTTTAGAAACTAGTTTGTTTGTTTAGTTCATGTAAAAGTATTATTAATGGTGATTGATTCAAAATGTCTGCACTGCATACTGGCAACGCTTCCGGCGATAAAGATGGCGGTCGGGCTCGACTGCTCGATCGCCATTCTGGAACGAGCGCTCGGAAGAGTTGGTCGCATGCAATGCAAGCTATTTTGTAAAACCACGTGGCTTAGAGTTGGTAATTTGTGAAGTACTAGAGAGATTGTAACGTAGAAGGAAGTGAACAATATAGTTTGATTGGACAACAGTGGGAGTTTTATTACATCTCCGAAGTGGTAAGTACACGCCCAATTTTATTGTTCTGATGACGTTTATTGCATGATGGATAATGTGTAATTAAACTTAATTGAATTAATGGATCTTTGATAAAATATTTAAATTTTTCTTGAGAAAATTTAAAGAGGGTACTCAAACAAAAAAAAAACTTGCTCTGAAGCATTGTTACCATGTGTTGTGGGGTTTCATAGGGGGATGAAATTTTCGTCATTTTTGTGCTACGACGCACCGTTTACGAGATACCCACAATCTAACATTATTCTTAGATTATCGGTCTTTTCTTTTAAATTTATTTATTAGGTTATGCCTACTCTAAAATGTGTGTGGAATCATATGAAATTTGATATTAGCCGCTCATCCGAACATGAAATGGCCTGCACCTAATATTTAACGACTTTGACTACTTAGTTAAGCTGTTCCATTTCAAACAATTGACATTCACTTAATTTTTGGAATATACGCTAAGTTTACCGAAAGATATTTTAAAAATATTAACGAACTTAATAACAGCAAATAGTTTTACATTATTATGCATTACGATGATCATTTTATTGGTTACCCTCTGATAACACATGACTCGTGTTACCGTGTATGAAATTAAGTGAAGGTACTTGAGTGTAAAAAACAAGCTTGAGTGTTAAACGCAAGTCAGTCCTCTGTAGCATTCTTGTTACTTTTTGATATGCAGAACTGTTGGGTACTTAGGCAAGGCCTACTTTCCTGTCTAGAACCATAAACAAACATTTTTATGTCCATGCTAATAGTCGCCATTGTGCCGATGTAGCCTATGTACAAAATTAAATAAATACCCTTAAATAAATTAGAATCTCTGTTGGCATAAGCAGGGTGTTATTGGCTGGGTTATGTTGAAATTATTGGTAGGTTTCTGGAAATATTTATTTCTTATAATTTACTTAACATCAAAAATGAGTGATTGAATAAAGTTTCATAATAAAGTGGCCGTAAATAGCAAAGACCGAGCACAATCTTGAATTTCATAAAAGCCGGTACGGTCTTTGTCATGGACCGGGCCTAACCATAAATTTGATATAGGGGCTATCCGATAGTGCTAAAACTATTCATGTACTGCTAATACCATAGCAGCTCAGTAAAGTTTGAGTAGCCTCTAACTGCAAATGTCTAACCATGCTGGATTTAAAATAAGCAAGTTAATGATCATGATCAAGCCTACCGAAGCGAGTTTTTGAAGCAAAGTGAGCTAATGTTATCAAAATTGTAGACTATTTATTTATTTTTATTTCTTAGGTAAACAATCAGCAGATACTTATAATCTAATTGATAATTTAAAACGACAACTAGGGTCCATTAAACAGGTTTCACATAGTGAGACTATTGGAGCTTAAAAAAAAAAAATGATATTAAGTAATGAGAGACTAAGGTAGACAAACTATAAAATGAAGATACAATTTTTTTAAGAAATTACAATTAAAACAGAAAAACAAAAAGTACAATAAGAAAAAAAAAAAAAAAAAGCATATGGAACCTGGGGAGTCTCCTCGAAACAGCATTTTGACAAAATGTTAGTAGCAATTCTTGGTGGTTTTGAGCAAACAGATCTAGTTTGGGGACGTTAACCAGGCCATTGAACGTAATTACTGCTCGTCTAAAGAAAGTATTTTGGGATCTGTGTTTGGCTAAGTACGCCATAGAAGTAAAGATTAATAACATTTTGGAACAAAGTGAGTACAGTTTGGCTATTTTCGCCTTAGAAGATGAAATTGATTTTGGAACCAAGTGAGTTCAGTTTGGCTATGTACGCCTTAGAAGATGAAATTGATTTTGAAACCAAGTGAGTTCAGTTTGACTATGTACGCCATAAAAGTTGAAATTGATTTTGAAACCAAGTGAGTTCAGTTTGACTATGTACGCCTTATAAGATGAAATTGATTTTGAAACCAAGTGAGTTCAGTTTGACTATGTACGCCATAAAAGTTGAAATTGATTTTGAAACCAAGCGAGTTCAGTTTGACTATGTACGCCTTAGAAGTTGAAATTAATTAACCATGCGAGATCTGTTTGGTCAAAGTAAGATAAGTTCAAAAAAATAAAAAAGTTCAAAATGTTCAAAAAGTTCAAAAAGTTCAAAATGTTCAAAATGTTCAAAATGTTCAAATGTTCAAAATGTTCAAAATGTTCAAATGTTCAAAATGTTCAAATGTTCAAAATGTTCAAAAAGTTCAAAAAGTTTAAAAAAAATTATAAAAAGTTAACAAGGTCTCAAAAGGCGCAAATGTTTCAAAAATTCTAAGTTTAGTAATTTAAAGTCGTGTAGAGTTGTTAAAAGGTAAAAGTTAAAGATCAGTTTTTGTATTGGATTATAAGTAAAGATTTTGGGTTAAGATTATATAAGTTTTTGAATATGAGAAAAAGTTAAGTTGGATTAGAGTTAAAGTTATTTGAGTTTAAAATTAATGTTTTGGATTTGAGCCAAGTATGTAAATTCGTTCAGTTTTGCCAATGTCGAGGGAGGATATTATAATAAAAGATGAAAAGACGATGAATTAATTAATTATGAATTAAAAATGAATTAATGATGAATTTAAGATGAGTTCAAGATGAATTTAAGATGAATTTAAGATGAGTTTAGGATGAATTTAAGATGAATTTAAGATGAATTTAAGATGATTTAAGATGAATTTAAGATGAATTTAAGATGAATTTAAGATGAATTTAAGATGAATTTAAGATGAATTTAACATGAATTTAACATGAATTTAAGATGAATTTAAGATGAATTTAAGATGAATTTAAGATGAATTTAAGATGAATTTAAGATGAATTTAAGATGAATTTAAGATGAATTTAAGATGAATTTAAGATGAATTTAAGATGAATTTAAGATGAATTTAAGATGAATTTAAGATGAATTAAATATGAATTAAATATGAATTAAAAATGAATGTAAGAGAAAATAAATGTGAATTTTTTATAAATTAAAGATTAGCGATTTATAAAAGACCTACTACTTACTAAAATATCAACTTAAGATTAACTAAAGATGAATTACAGTTTTAGGTGTTCAATTACAGCTTAACAGTTCAGTTTTACAACTGAATCACAGTTTTAAATAAAAATTGGACAAATATTCTAATTAAAGTTAGTGCGTCGTAAACCTGAACCACTAGATTGTTTACGTACCGAAACAGTCACTGTCGAGAAGATGTTTGCATTTCAGCAAGAACAATGAGAAGATGACATTACTAGTACATGCCTGCAGTGCCATGGCAGGGCATGGCATGGAGAAATTCAAGTTGATAAGTTCTTTGCTGTCAGAATTAATGATGGCGTTTTCATGCATTTACTGAGCTAAGTTAAACGTATCTTTTGTAGTATTTAAAGCGCAAAACTAAGTACAGAGAACTCGTCTAAATGCCGTGGATAGTGTACATTTAGTGTTTTATATTTTTGGAATATATTGTTACTTTTTAATTATTTCACAATTGGAAAACCTATTCATTTGAACTAGATATAAAGCAGATGAATGATAATAGGTTAAATCACAGTGTGTTTGCAGATCTGTAAATTTTATGACGAGTTTCAGATCCTTAAAACTCCAGGCAAAGTTAGTAGCGATGCACCGCAGAAGGTGCCACAGGACACAACCGTGACGCACCGCATCAGCAGCATGAGCAGTGATGCGCCACGGGAGGCGCCGCACCAGCGGCCTGAGTCGTGATGCGCCACGGGAGGTGCCACACCAGCGGCCTGAGTCATGATGCGCCACGGAAGGCGCCGCATCAGTGGTCTGAGCCGTGATGCGCCATGGAAGGCACCACATCAGCAGCTTGAGCCATGACGCGCCTCTGAAGGTGCCGCAGTAACAGGCTGAGCCGCGAGTTCCGTATTAAGGAGAAGAATTATGTAGTTTATTATCACAATTTCATTTTGTTTTATATTTTACTTTATTTGTTTATTAGGTACACAAAACAGAGTACAATCGATAATTTACAGGCATAAATACTATTAAATTATGAGCTAGACAGTACCCCAAAACATGCGTACACAGAATGCATTGAACAGGAAAGTTATGTAGATAGCGTGTAACCAGGCTTAACTAGTAGTAGGTGATTAAAGTTAACATTTACTTGGAACTTGGGTGTACTCATACAATTATTTTATTACAGTAAGTCACTTCGAGTTATGACTCGAAGAGAGTGCAGAATTAATTAACTAACTAATAAGAGTTTTCGGCACACTCTAATGAGAAAGAGTGGCCAAAGCTGCATTCTTGAATTTATTTTGATTATTGTTAAAGATATCAATTTTATCACTGTATTTAATCAATAAATCGTTAAATAGGCGACACATTCTGACAACGGGGTTATAATAAGAGGTGTTGTTTGAATTGACTTGTAGGGCGAAAGTGTTCTGAAAGGGTTGCCGAGGTCTAGGCTTTATATTTAGATTAATAAGATAAAGTAAGCAAGGAGAGTCGATATGCGAGTGGATAATTTTGAAAAGATACAGTAGATCATGATATTTGCGATGATTTTCTAATAACATTAAATGAAAATGATGGAGCTTTGCAGTATAGTTATATTCAGAAACTTTTTCTGGACCCTCTCAATCCGGTCAACGTGAATATTGTAGTAGGGAGACCAAATTACTATTTGAGTTTTAAAACAATTAACTGTTTGACTGTATTTTTAACCATGTAGATGTCTTCCTATCACAATCGGAGTATAATTTATGTTATTGGAATATTTAATTTAAATAATATTTTACCCGAATGGATTGTTTATGGCTGGGATGCGAAGACTTTTCTGATACAAAACTGTTATTATTATCTTACGAGAAATTTCATTTAGTTAATTTTTTTTGCATACAGGCTTTGAATATGGTAAACAGGATATTTAACTTTAGTTATTTTTAGATAGAATTATATTTTTAATATCTGTTTATTCTAAGAAATGACTAAGATTTATTTGGGTGTCTTCGTATCTTCTACTTAATAATTTCATTTTGTTTACAAGTTTTATATTGTAATTTTGGATTTGTCTTAATTTGTTCTTATTAGTTGTTTGAATTTTGGTAGTCATTAAAGTTTCAAGTTTTGTTTAGTCATACATAAACATAGTTATCATGTTATCATTATGCTCTCAGCATGTGCTTCCAGAGTAAGCACACTGTCGGATGGCCGAATTTGATAGACATAAGATTTTTTTTAGATTGTATTTGAATGGTCATCTTTTCTTTTGTGTTTTAATTCAAGTTCTGTTTGTTAGACATTCAATTTTTTTTTTAGATTTTATTTGAATGGTCATCTTTTCTCATTAAGTATTTGTTTTAAATTCAAGTTTTGTTTGTTAGACATTAAATTTTTTTTAGATTGTGTTTGAATGGTCATCTTTTCTCATTTGTTTCAAATTCAAGCTTTGTTTATCAAGTTATCATATTATATTGTGCACTTAGCATGTGCTTCCAGAGTAAGCACAATATCGGATGGCCGAATGTGATGAATTTCAATAATGGATTTAATTTTAATGGTTCAATAGAAATTACTATTATGATATTTGATGACACTTGTCATATTTGTTTGTAAAATAGTCTGTCAACTTCATAGAAAATGCCGTTGGCAATTATGTATGGTTAGTCAGTTGAATCGATTGATTTAAAATATGTCTGTGGATCTGAATAATTTGTTTGTAAATAAATAATGATTTTAATTGTCATCAATCATGATAACTGTTTTAGAAACTAGTTTGTTTGTTTAGTTCATGTAAAAGTATTATTAATGGTGATTGATTCAAAATGTCTGCACTGCATACTGGCAACGCTTCCGGCGATAAAGATGGCGGTCGGGCTCGACTGCTCGATCGCCATTCTGGAACGAGCGCTCGGAAGAGTTGGTCGCATGCAATGCAAGCTATTTTGTAAAACCACGTGGCTTAGAGTTGGTAATTTGTGAAGTACTAGAGAGATTGTAACGTAGAAGGAAGTGAACAATATAGTTTGATTGGACAACAGTGGGAGTTTTATTACACTAGTTACGACACGAATTCTTGGGTAGACCCGGCGTTTTTTCTTAGCGTGTACAAGCGCCCTTAATATACAATCTATTACGAGTTTTTCTTCTTTAGACGCAAAAAAACAATGATCCACCATGCTGTAGTACCTTTATGATACTTTGATCTACACATCAATTAAAACTTGATGTGTAGATCTAACTTCTAGTAAAATAACTATAAATGTTTTTTTTTAATTCCAGGAGAATATAAAGGTCACGCTGGTGACACCTGTTGGACTCGTCCCAAAGGAGGGAGGATCTTTTCCTGACATAGTTCCAAGAAACGCGTTTTGATGTAATATAGCCTTATCCAGAATGGTCCCACCAAGTCCCACTTCATTTACAACATTTCGTCTACGAAAATGTTGTTTTCGTTTCGCTTATTTATGAGAAAAGATGAGACAGCAAAAATACGTTGCGTAGATTGAATCGAGTTGTTGTCTTATCAATTTTCCATACAAAAGAGAGAGACACGTGCTTACACGAAAATAACATTTGGTAGACTAAAGTTGGTAGGTACCTAGTAAAACTCCGACTTCGGATACTGTTTTTTTTTATCTTTATTCATTATAGAGGGTTTAATCTTCAAGATTATGCCACTCTCGAATTATCGCTTAAACTAAGTACTTATAATCTTAGCATAGGCATCTCCTGATTTTAACCAATAGTTTCAAATCTTTTTTCAAGGCTTGCAGGTTGGAATCGGGAGTGGTTTATGCTTAGTGAACTTCACTACCGACCTACCACATAACCCGACCGCGCTGAGGCTGTGTTTAGGTAACCGTAGTGTAGGACACCCTCCGGTGTAGTGGGTTGACGATCTGTGAAATATATCTTGCTAGTTTTTTAAAGGCTCTGCCTGAAAACCAGCGTTGCTTGGCAATGGTAGATTATGCCTTTTCACCAAACTTCGCTATCAGGGCCCTATTTAATAAAGCTGACAATTTGACATATATGTCAAAAAGCGACAAAATTGTGGAATTGTCGCGCTTATCGTGTGAAAAAAAAAATACGGGTTGCACTCCGGGAGTGCCGGCAGAAGTGAAAACTTGATTATTAACGTAGGAACCCTAAAAGTTGTTTATTTTATCAAGTTCCTCAATGTAGTAAAACCCCAATCAAAGTCCTAAGGAACCCTAAAAATTTTAGCATTATCAAGCTCCTAAGTGTAGTTGAAATTCCAATCAAAGTGCTAAGGAACCCTAAAATTGTTTACATAATCAAGGACCTAAGTGTAGTTGAAAGTCCAATTAAAGGCCTAAGGAACCCTAAAAGTTGTTTATTTTATCAAGTTCCTCAATGTAGTAAAACCCCAATCAAAGTCCTAAGGAACCCTAAAAATTTTAGCATTATCAAGCTCCTAAGTGTAGTTGAAATTCCAATCAAAGTCCTAAGGAACCCTAAAAATGTTAACATTATCAAGCTCCTAAGTGTAGTTGAAACTCCAATCAAAGTCCTAAGGAACCCTAAAAGTTGACCACTTAATCAAATTCCTCAATGTAGTAAAACCCCAATCAAAGTCCTAAGGAACCCTAAAAATTTTAACATTATCAAGCTTCTAAGTGTAGTTGAAACTCCAATCAAAGTCCTAAGGAACCCTAAAAGTCGACCATTTAATCAAATTCCTCAATATAGTATAACCCCAATCAAAACCCTATACGGAACCCTAAATTTTACGTAAAGCCAAATCCTCAACGGGTCGGAACCGCTAGAAGGGACCTTGTCGCGCAACCTACAAGTAGGTCCTAAATGAAGTAAAACGGCAGACATAGGAGGAGGGGGTTCTGGGGGGCTAAGGGGGGTCACAGAAAGGCTCGCTTCGCTCGCCGCGCTGTTCCCCGTGGTCGCGTGGCGGCTCGCTTCGCTCGCCGCGACGCTCCCCCCGGGTTCAGGAAGAGGGGGTTCTGGGGGGCTTAGGGGGGTAACAGCACGGCTCGCTTCACTCGCCACGCTGTTCCCCGTGATCGCGTGGCGGCTCGCTTCGCTCGCCGCGACGCTTCCCCCGGGTTTCGGAGGAGGGGGTTCTGGGGGGCTTAGGGGGGGTCACAGCACGGCTCGCTTCGCTCGCCGCGCTGTTCCCCGTGGTCACGTGGCGGCTCGCTTCGCTCGCCGCGACGCTCCCCCCGGGTTCAGGAGGAGGGGGTTCTGGGGGGCTTGGGGGGAGTCACAGCACGGCTCGCTTCGCTCGCCGCGCTGTTCCCATGGTCGCATGGCGGCTCGCTTCGCTCGCCGCAATGCTCCACTCGAAAAATAAATACAGTAGATCTATAAAATCATGTACCAATGACCACTACTACCTGCCGCGGGCGGCCGCTAGTTCATAAAATCTATAATAGGTATGTACCTATACCTACTACAGTCACGAAAAACGCCTTGGTATGCTTGCTACTAACTATTATCTATTCTGTGACGTTACCGTGTCATAGTAACTACTAGCGTATCTGTAGCGTCGCTTTTTCGATTTTTATTATGAACTCTACGTTGTAGTCTTAGGGTACATTTCTGCAAAAAATCCGTCTTACGCTTTTTCGATCAGGGTCACGTGATCCTGACGCGAGTTTAAGATTTTATCCCCATTCAGAAAGTGCTCAACGCCGCTAAAGAAGTTTTCACTTCAAAAAGTGACAATTATGTCACAAAAGCGCGACTATTCCATAATTTTGTCGCTTTTTGACATATATGTCGAATTGTCAGCTTTATTAAACAGGGGCCAGGCTGTAGGACCTAAGTACCGTGTTTCTTGATTCACACCATCAAACAAGCCATTAAATAAATTGGTTCATTCAAAAAAAACAATGCGTATTATTTAATATAATTCACAATACAACACTAACAGCTAGCTTTTTATTTATATATTTTTTCAAACTTCGGCCCGCTACCTACTATGTCCAAACTTAAGCGCCTTGTATGTATTCCCCATTTTTAACTTTAAGACCTCACCATATAACATAACATAATACATGCATATATCATGAGTATGAGTATATTTTAAAAGGAGTGAGCACTGAGATGACGAATGATAGAAGTGGAAATACCGCTAAAAACCTGTCAGCATAGAACCCTGTTTTTTTGGTAGTTCTTAATATACGCCATCATGCTTGGTACAAGGATATCTTAAATAATCTAGGTACACAGTGAACCCCACTTACCTTTCTCGAGTGTCTACTGGGGTTTCATAACAGGCAAGTAGGTCAAGACATCTATGATCCGGCCACGCACTAAAGAGCTCTATTGAAACAGTGGCGACGTACAGTCGACTGCATAAGAATGGATACGATTTTTTTCAATTTTGTATCGTTGCTAAATAACTATTTTAAAACAAGGTAATTCATCCACTGATCTGCAAGGCTATTTAAAAAGATACGGAAACTTGGTCTCAATTCTTTCTTAAAAACCCCCACCAAAAATTCTTCATTCCCTTTCAGTAGGTATAGTGTACATTATGTTACTAGCTAAGCCTTTTTATTAGATGTACCTAAGCCTCAATTTTGTGCCGAGGGGCATTTAAGACTGATTTTCATCAACACATATACACATACATATACACACACAGAGTGCTTAGCTATCTTTTTAAAAGTAAATCATAGCGTAGACTAGTACAACACCCAGCAAACAAAAAAAAAAATACGGGTTGCACTCCGGGAGTGCCGGCAGAAGTGAAAACTTGATTATTAACGTAGGAACCCTAAAAGTTGTTTATTTTATCAAGTTCCTCAATGTAGTAAAACCCCAATCAAAGTCCTAAGGAACCCTAAAAATTTTAGCATTATCAAGCTCCTAAGTGTAGTTGAAATTCCAATCAAAGTGCTAAGGAACCCTAAAATTGTTTACATAATCAAGGTCCTAAGTGTAGTTGAAAGTCCAATTAAAGGCCTAAGGAACCCTAAAAGTTGTTTATTTTATCAAGTTCCTCAATGTAGTAAAACCCCAATCAAAGTCCTAAGGAACCCTAAAAATTTTAGCATTATCAAGCTCCTAAGTGTAGTTGAAATTCCAATCAAAGTCCTAAGGAACCCTAAAAATGTTAACATTATCAAGCTCCTAAGTGTAGTTGAAACTCCAATCAAAGTCCTAAGGAACCCTAAAAGTTGACCACTTAATCAAATTCCTCAATGTAGTAAAACCCCAATCAAAGTCCTAAGGAACCCTAAAAATTTTAACATTATCAAGCTTCTAAGTGTAGTTGAAACTCCAATCAAAGTCCTAAGGAACCCTAAAAGTCGACCATTTAATCAAATTCCTCAATATAGTATAACCCCAATCAAAACCCTATACGGAACCCTAAATTTTACGTAAAGCCAAATCTTCAACGGGTCGGAACCGCTAGAAGGGACCTTGTCGCGCGACCTACAAGTAGGTCCTAAATGAAGTAAAACGGCAGACATAGGAGGAGGGGGTTCTGGGGGGCTAAGGGGGGTCACAGAAAGGCTCGCTTCGCTCGCCGCGCTGTTCCCCGTGGTCGCGTGGCGGCTCGCTTCGCTCGCCGCGACGCTCCCCCCGGGTTCAGGAAGAGGGGGTTCTGGGGGGCTTAGGGGGGTAACAGCACGGCTCGCTTCACTCGCCACGCTGTTCCCCGTGATCGCGTGGCGGCTCGCTTCGCTCGCCGCGACGCTCCCCCCGGGTTTCGGAGGAGGGGGTTCTGGGGGGCTTAGGGGGGGTCACAGCACGGCTCGCTTCGCTCGCCGCGACGCTCCCCCCGGGTTCAGGAGGAGGGGGTTCTGGGGGGCTTGGGGGGAGTCACAGCACGGCTCGCTTCGCTCGCCGCGCTGTTCCCATGGTCGCATGGCGGCTCGCTTCGCTCGCCGCAATGCTCCACTCGAAAAATAAATACAGTAGATCTATAAAATCATGTACCAATGACCACTACTACCTGCCGCGGGCGGCCGCTAGTTCATAAAATCTATAATAGGTATGTACCTATACCTACTACAGTCACGAAAAACGCCTTGGTATGCTTGCTACTAACTATTATCTATTCTGTGACGTTACCGTGTCATAGTAACTACTAGCGTATCTGTAGCGTCTTACGCTTTTTTTCGATTTTTATTATGAACTCTACGTTGTAGTCTTAGGGTACATTTCTGCAAAAAATCCGTCCTACGCTTTTTCGATCAGGGTCACGTGATCCTGACGCGAGTTTAAGATTTTATCCCCATTCAGAAAGTGCTCAACGCCGCTAAAGAAGTTTTCACTTCAAAAATCGGTTCATCCGTTCGGGAGCTACGATGCTACAGTACACACACCCTCTCACATCCTGACTCGCCAAACTTATACCACTCCGTTGTTTTTGCGTCGGGCGTTTAAAAAAGACAGAAACTGATAACTGTTTCCGAATTTTTACCCTTTATATGTCCGTTGTAAGACCATGAGAGTTACTTTTATTGCTTATATGATTTTTTTGCCACCGATTGGCATCCTGACCCAGCGAGAAGGCGACGCGGCAGACCAAAACGGAGATGGCGAGACGAGCTTGATGGTTTCCTGACGGATTGGGCAGGCGTAGCCCAGGATCGCGATGTCTGGAAGGAATGGGGGGAGGCTTTTGCCCAGCAGTGGGACCCGGAGGGCACATAATAATAATAAATAATGATTTTTTTATTTTTCTTTACTAGAAAATCAACAGCAATTACAGAAGTTGAAAAGTAGGGTATTATTATAATCTTAAAATAGGCCAATAACAGTTTTTTTAAGTATTTATTATTACAAAAAGTGCTTTAATGCCCTTTTGCAGTAGGTTAGCGAGTGAATGTGCTGTCCCGTAAGATGAGAGAGTATGTATGTGTAATTCGAGTTGTACACATTCTAATGCAACCGTCTGTACCCACGACTCCATGCCACAATAGGTAGGCACTTGGGTCCTTCTCTAAGAGCTTATAAGTTCAGTTATTGGATTCAGTAGACTGTAGTGAGTACACTACATAGATAGACCATAGTAGTAGTAGTGAGTAGGCCATCATCAGGAGATCTAATACTGAAATCCAACCGGAAAAAAACACAAAGGTATTTTAGGTTTAATAATAATAATAATAATTTAAATTGTTTATTCAGACAATTAGGGAGTCCATGGTGTTAGTAACAAAAACAGAAAAAGTGGGTTAGTAACTTATTAAGTATGAAGCAGCCGTTTTTGCAATTAAATTATGGGAGCTAATGACAATTTTGTACTTCAAGACTCAATAAGAATATCTAGTGTAGTCTCAGATTAAAATATAAAGCACTTAAATTCCTTTCACCACACTGCTGGTTGAAAGAACCAGTGACACGATCAGAAGAGTTTAAAATTATTTTGGGCAAATTACTATACTCACAAGATTAATGATACATCTCCGTCTCCTAATGCAAGCTACCTCTATACCTATGTTCATTATTCTACTGTTTATTATCTAGTCATGAAAACATTACAAACAGACACATTTTCTCATTATTCACTGTCTGGGTGTTAAATTGTATTCTAAGTATGTATTTGAAAAAAAATGTATGCAAGTATTATATCAGCTATCTGGTCCGATAGTACAACCTCTGCTTAGTTTGGGGCTAGATAGTGTTGTGTGGATTGTCCAGAATATTTATTGATTTATATTTGATCTCCGTCTCTAAATGCAAGCTACCTCAATGCCTAACGTTCATATCGGTGTGTTTAGTTATTTAGTCATGAAAACATTACAAATAGAACATTTTGTTTTTCACAAAATGGTACGGGTATCTGCATGTAGCTCCAAGGCCTGTCAATCATCATGTATGTTTGATGGACGCATGAAACAGCGCGCCAGTTTATCGTGGCGATCAGTCTCACTGTTCGACAGTTATTTGACAGTTGACGGTTGTACAAGTTTTGGAAAATGTGTTTTTTATACAACTAGCTGCTGGAACAAGCCTAAACTCAATACTCAATATATTTATTGCATACATGGTTTAATTAAGGTACTAAATAGATCATATAGCCCACCTATTGTTAAACGGTAACCATCACCTATATGAAAAGCATTGCCTCAATACTCAATACTCAATACTCAATAGATTTATTGTAAACACATGGTAAGTATCAAAATTTACAAACAACTACGTATAGGTACGTATACGTATCCGTCTACGTACTACGTCTACGTATACGTATTTACGTATTACAAATTACGTATGCCTCGTAGGTGCATTGCCCTGCGTCCATCAACTGAATGCCTACAGATGTTCAGCTTCACATCCCAGTAATTTGACCGGCACCCACACCCTTCAAACTGAAATACAGCAATACTGCTTCACGGAAGAAATAAGCTTGGTGGGTACTTCCCAGGGCTAGCACTTCACAAAGAGAAGAGTTCTAGAGTATGTTCAGAAAGAGAGCCGTCGTGGGATTGGAGGGTGCAGCTGTGCTTAATCACCTTTTTAGGGTTCCGTAGCCAAATGGCAAAAACGGAACCCTTATAGATTCGCCATGTCTGTCTGTCTGTCTGTCTGTCTGTCTGTCCGGCCGTGTCACAGCCATTTTTCTCCGAACCATAAGAGCTAAACTAATTAAACTTGGTGAGTAGATGTATTCTGTGAACCGCATTAAGGTTTTTACACAAAAATAGAAAAAAAACTAGAAATTTTGGGGGTCCCCATACTTGAAACTGAAACTCAAAAGATTGTTTTTCATCGAACCCATACGTGTGGGGTATTTATGGATAGGTCTTTAAAAATGATGTTGAGGTGTTTGATGATGTTTTACACAAAAGGTAGAAAAAAAAAAATTGGGGGGTCCCGATACTTAAAACTGAAACTAAATTTTTTTTTTCATCAAACCCATACGTGTGGGGTATCTATGAATAGGTCTTCAAAAATGATCAGGTTTCTAATATTTTTTTTTTCTAAACTGAATAGTTTGCGCGAGAGACACTTCCAAAGTGGAAAAAAGTTGGTCCCCCCCCCTCTAACTTCTAAAATAAGAGAATGATAAAACTAAAAAAAATATATGTTGTACATTACTATGGAAACTTCCAACGATATTTGGTTTGAACGAGATCTAGTCAGTAGTTTTTTTTTTATACGTCATAAATCGTAAACCGCAATTTACCTTTCGACGAACTACAAAAACCTTTATATTATGTTATTTGATGCTACGGAACCCTTCATGGGCGAGTCCGACTCGCACTTGGCTGCTTTTTTCTTTAGTGGGCAATACAATAGCGCGTCTGCCGTAAAAAAATCGAAACGTTAGCTCACAATTTGGCCACGACGGCTCTCTTTCTGAACAGACTCTAATACTTACTAGTAACGAGAGTTTTTATTACTAGAAGTAAATTTTGAAGAAGGAATCTCTGCCGATAGCGAGCAGTCCGTTGATGGAAAGCTGCTGTAGACTGATTTCAGAGTAAAATCAGTGTTCAATTTTCCTTAATCCAACTCTGTTTGTTTTACTTTCGCTTGATGTATGTACACCCGCATCGTTCTAACGGGTAATGAGTGCGACCGCACTGTAATGACGAGGTGAAACATATGAATGCTGATTTTATTCACACATGGATATTAACAGGCCCGTACCATAATACTGACTATTGACATGCACTTAGGTTGGTTTGACGTCTCTTTTACATGGTCACCCTTTATTTTAATGCTTCGAGGGTAATTAGTTGACTTTTTCCCGCAGCTTTGCTTGTATCGACTGGCCTCTCAGCTTAGTTGGTAGATGCTCTGCCTACTGAGAAACAAATATTTGTGTGCTGAACACAGATGTTTGTTCTCTGTCTGGGTGTTATATTGTATTCTTAGCACTTATTATGTATTTACTATAAACGTGTATATAATATGTATTATATCAGCTATCTGATTGTGATTTTTTTAATTTTTGAAGTAGGTAGGTATTCCTGTGTCTTGTATGCTAATAGGTCAATAAAATGCTTTTCTTTCTTTCTTTCCATAGCAGAAGCTCTGCTTAATTTGATAGGAATCTCGGATAAAAGGGAGCTACAGGCTACTTTCAGCCTTAAGTTATCCATCAGATGAAAAAAGATTTCTATCCATATTATTAAAAGTAGCATGGGTTGAATAAAGAACCGAGTCAGTTCAAAACTTACGCAAGTTTTTATAAATAATACATCAGAATTCTAGTAGAACCACGGGTCAACAAACTAGGTAATTACTTAGGCATCGATTTTTACTGAGTAAAAGGAATTACTAGACCTTTCTTTTATATTAGAATCTTCATCTGTTTGGGAAAGAGTTCGACCAGGATGTACGAAAACTACTTCCGCCGCCAAGCAATGGTGCTCAGTGCTACATCGGTGCTTGAGACTCAAACATTTATGAGTGATGAACGCAGTATTATGATGTCTTAGTACAAAGTAAAAAAATAAAAAGGTCTTTGCATCTATTGGATAATTAATATAGCGTCAGGAGAACCTGGCTACCATACAAGCTCTATTTGCGAGACGCTATCGTGCCTGGGACTGGATTTTAAAGGAATAGGCTCGCCCAGCACCTATCCTGACAGCTTAGTCGGCCTAATCCAAATTAAACACATGGTCAATACGTGCAAAGCTGACTAAGCTATGGCTTTCCTCACGGAATTTTCCTTTACCGTTTGAGAGCACTGGTAGCTTGGCGGTAGTAGCCCCCGCCTTCCGATCCTAAGGTCCACTATGGATATTTCTGTGCGAAAAATTTACGATAAACAATGTCGTAGTACACATGTCAAAAAAAATATGTATTTTGTGTACATGCTCCTGACGTGCGATAAGTCACATGTTTGGTCCATAACTTATTCTCATAGAAAAATATTTACTAGACCTTAATATTGAACAAAGCTCAGTAATCGAATTAGGTTGGTTAACGACCTGTGAACTGTTAGCGTAAGTTCACTGACCGCTTGAAGACATTTACCTTTGTTAAATGAGAAACATCTAGCCCGCCCAAGTATACAAAAGAAGCTAATCCATATGGAGGGTTCTAAGCACCACTCCATTTCCAGTTTCCGTGTTGATTTGGCCGCGCGCCAAACAAAACATTTTTTAGACAATAGCCCCTACAACGGCAAAATCACTCACCATTCACGTCAATTTGCTTGAAGCTTGGATAAAATGTACCTATTTGCTCGCTTGTAGCGAACCCATGCGTGGGCGTACTGAGGATAATTGGGGCCAATCATCCTAACCCCCGCGCCTTTGGGAATTTATTTGATGTTCACTCAATGTTTGAATTGTAGAATGATAACGTGTTAAATAAACACAGGTGAACTCGTATGAAAAGAGAGGAAAGCAGGTTTTTGAAAGAAAAAAAAGCTGAGGTAATAAATTTTTGTTTTTATCGGCTGCGATGACGGACCATTTACAAAGATTTAACTAAAAGATGGCTGTCCTAGTTATTAAATTTTGAACTTAAAAAAAGAAAAAATTGCGAGTATGTATTCAACATATTGTAGTAGTAGAGCTCTTTGTGAAAAGCTTGTCCGTGGAAGTACTACCACCATGCCTTTTTCTGCCGTGTCTTTCGGTTTGAAGGGTACATATGGGTACCGGTCAAATTACTGGCACGTGAGGCTGAACATCTTAATGCCTCAAGTTGATAGACGCAAGGCCAGTGCATTGTAGAGCACTGACGTGCGTGACCTACGAGTAAATGCTTTGTTATAGGCGATGGTTACCACTTAACATCAGATGGGCCATAGGCTTGTTCCATCAAATAGTTGTATAAAAAAAAACAGCTGTCTGTAAAGTCGGTTTACTGACGATAGTTGAACGTAACAACGTCATACAGCTGTCCACGCGGACGCATCGCTCACTCAAGTAGGAGAGAGACAGATGTCGAATGCTGCCGAACGCGGAGGCCGATTGTGCCTCTTTGTCGTTCGTTCCGCGCTCTCGTTTGCACTTCAAGCCTTAAATGGAACGCCTCAGAGCGAGGTAACGCCGCATGAGTCATGTTTTTTCGTGCGTGCAGCCGGTTCCATCGACTTATAAGACGTTGTCACGTCATAAACAATCCAAATCACTTAGTCCGTTTCTTTTCCGCGAACAATTTTCTTTTGCAGTGTAAATATTTTATTAGCGTAATGAAGTCAGTTACAGCTGAAATTGTAATACGGCCAACACGTTTTGATGAAATACATTATTTAATACTCACAGGTGGAGCAGTATGCGTGATTAAAAACCTTTTGATTAAAAGTTTATCAGTGCCTTTGTATTTCAATTTAAAAACCAGTCAGCCATTTTAATAAACGCAATTTAAATTTAGTCATGGTTTAAAGTTAGCCCTGTCACTTTTTGTCATTACCCAGTGGTAAGAGATGGCAATAGTTTAAGCACAGCTTATCTTTTGACATATTTTTATTAATAGGGCTAGCTTAGCCCTAGTGAGTCTAGGTGTCAGACCTAAACTCATCTAGATTAAAGTGATCCTTGTGATATAGTAGGATTTGATATATCACAAGGATCACTTTGAATTGGTAGTTGTAAAGTAAACAGGCCTTTGCATATATTGTAGATGATTTATATAGCGTTAGAAGCAACTGGTGTTTTACTCATGCCTCTACTTGCAGGACGCTAGTGTTTAGGACAGGATTTTAGATGGAATAGGCTTGACCAACACTTATACCATCCTGGCAGCTCAGTCTCGAACTCACAGGAAAGACATGGTGAATACGTGCGGAGCTGACTAAGCCGCGGGTTCCCTCACGATTTTCAATTTCTCAAATTTTTTTTATTTATTCTCTTAAAAATAACATTGCATAATTCAATCCAATGCGGTATTTAAGGCTTAAAACTAATAAATATTTATTAAACTAAAAAACGTCTTGCAAAATTCTATCGATCGACGATGTTTTCCTTCACGACGATGTTCATCGTTTGCGAACACTAGCATTGGTAGTTGACTGGTACATGTAAAAAGGCACTACAGTATAACGTCAGGGTGAACATAATAGTTTCAGCGGCCCACGGTCCGCAATCTTCATAATAAGAGGCATTTCTCATTTTCTTGCAACGAAATAACCCCACTTAGTTTCTTTAGCCTTTGTTGGCTCAGAACAAGTTTGAAGCGATTAGAGTAAGCTGGTTTGAACTTTGTCATTTTTATTAAAACTTTTTTTACGAGCTGATAGAACAAGTATATGACCCACCGGATGTTAAGTGGTATCTTAGAATCTGGCAGATGTTGCCAGAAGCCACAATACTACTACTAGCAAAATACAGATTATACTGATGAATGTTTGTATTATATCAATCGAGTGAAGTTTAATTACGTGTTTGAAATGAGTTTAGTTTGTCAATTGTGTTGCTTTGAGCTTATACCATGGAGGTATCTGATTGTGAATTAATTAACGTGTCAGCGATGTGGTTGTATATTTAAATTCGTTATAATTGAATATACAAACTTACCGTAGGTCTGAGGAGAGACTTCTCCTATATTGAATAGTAATGGGTAAATCAAATTTTTTATTTCGATTCATATACCTACGTTAAAAAAAGCATTTGATCAATATAATGTCAGGAATCACTTTTAGCTTGTAGGTTTGATTTCTACATAAATTGTGTGATAAAAATAAGTAGGTATGTAGGTCTGTGAAAATATTAACAAAATAAAATTTGTTAGTAATCTATCAGCTACCTAGTTCCTAATGAAAACGTGGCTTAGTTTGAGCCTAGGCATTGTGTGAAAATGTCCAAAATGATTTATTTAGCTCCACGAATCCGCTCGACTGCGGATAATGAGGCTCAAACGTGATAAGTTTTCCATACCTTTTTACTGAAAGCCTACTGTGGGAAATATCAAACCGTTTGTGGTCAAAGCAGCCTCGCAGGTGGCGTTGGCTCATTACGCCCCATTCCCTCCCCCCTGAGGGTGATGACGTCACGTGTCGCAGTGCTGTTGCCGACGCTTTGCCGCGTGTGTTGGTAAATATTTGTTTTCTTAACTTTTATGTAAGTACACAGCATCCCGCAAAGTTGTGTTCATACACTGTTCTACTTAGAATATTATTTTATTCGTTGAAAGTTCTAGAAGCCAAACGGTTTGATGAGGTGTTACAACTTTGTTTTATCCCTGTAGGCCTACCAAAAGCTCTGTCTGTCTCTAGTTTTGAGTCCGTGTGAGTGTTGACCAAATAAATCCCACGTCGAAACGTCACACACATACCCCCGAATACTGAAACGCAACTCAGAATTAAGCACGTCTCAAGCGACGAATATTTGACAGTTTTCAATGAAAATCTGTCAAATATTCGTCGCTTGAGACGTGCTTAAATCTGAGTTGCGTTTCAGTATTCGGGGGATAGTATAATATACTGGTGAGAGCTCACACAGACTCAAAACCAGAGCCAGAGACAGAGCCAGACAGAGCTTTAGCGCTAATTTGACGTTTATCATCGTCAACCATAGAGTTTGACAGAGGTAGAATGCCTTTTGATTTATATTGTTGTAGGTATATAGATGTACATACTGTTAACCAGTTTTGGGAATAAGTAAGATAACTCTATTCGGATCAAGCAAGAAGTTACGTCTCTAGTGGAGGAAACGAAGCGGAAGAAGGAGAATATGGGTGGTTACGTGTAGTTGTATTATCTGCGGTGTATTATAGTTAAACAGAATTGTAGCTTTAATCAATGAAGAGTTTTCGTGCTATCAATACCTACGGGAAAATACTTAGGTACCTTGGAAAGAATTTTAAATAAAGTAGGCCTGTCCAGCACCTACACCATTCTCATAGCTTAGTCATGTTAATCCACACGAATGATATGATCAATGCGTGCGCGGAGCTAACTAAGGCTTGGGTTTCCTGACGATATTTTCCTTCTCTGTTTTAGATTCGAAAAATAACTTTCTAACAGAAAAATCCATACACGAGTAGCGATGGTTTTTTCGACAAGTTTTTTAGAAACCAACTAAACAGACAAAGAAACGGCCGGCGGGTATGATGGTTATAATTGATTTTTCGTCCTTTCATGATTTGTATAGCACATAGCACCATTTAAATTGAGCATCTGTTTCATATGTCTTTAGCTATAAATTCATTTAAGCAAAGGTTGTCTGGAATAAATTGCCCTGAGTGATAAAACCGCCCATTACAGGACAATGTTTGTCTTGTCTTTTATTGTACTAAATTTTAGTTACTCTGAGTTGTCTGCAATAAAGTTTATTTATTTATTTCTTTTATGGATTAGAAAACAAATAAATGATTGTTTATGTTTATTTCTATATAGACATAGACCATCATTTATAGAATTTAGGCCAATACTGAAACAAATATTTCCCTAAGGTAGAAATCCTCTCAGTTCAACATAAAATACGAACGGCAAACCCAATGCTTTTACTATTGCAATTTCACACTAGAACTACATTTTGACCCACAAATTGAACCTCAATTTCCTTCGCCTAGCTCCGTAATTTGTAGCAGTCAGCGTTCAGGAGTTGAGTCTGAAATATTTGTAGCAAACGTTTCACACCCGGCTGTCCGGTCCAAATTTATGATGGGAATATATTTTGGGAACTCCGTGATGCAAGTTTAGGGACTAGTCACACAAAGAAAGATTAATGTATGGTGCGTCACATCAGGTGACATCACAGAACAAAGTAGAACGGCCATGTGGCCGGAAAAGTGTCGCCACAATACATGCGCATATGCTCCATATTATTATTTTGCTTATTATTATAATTATTTCTCCATACAAATTTGACAGTTTTTTCGGGAGTCTTTAAGTGAAAAATGCCATGAAGCAGCGCAAGAATTACTTTCCGAACTAGTTAAGCGACAATATAATAATATAAAACATAGAAGTGCTTTCTTAACTTCTTACACTTTACTTTCTTTTTTATCTTCCTTCCTTCCTTTTTCTTAGAATCCTCATATTAAGTAATATTTTAAATATAATAGTGGAAATATAAAACCAGCGACATCGGCGGCTCCCATACCAACGGCGCATGATCGCCTGTCTACTGTATTCCGTATTCTGTGGGTGACAGTATAGTAAGGTGGAACTACGACAAAGTTGAATGACGCACGTTTCTTCGTGACGTCAAAATGTCACAGCGTAACTTAGTTTGATTCCAATAGCCCACGTAGACGTCGCGTGCACTCTAATCACCGTAGCACAAATTATGACTCAGCTTTAACGTTTGAAAGAAAGCCTTTGAGAATATTTTTAACTGTAAATTTGAACTATTTGTAACCTAGTTCTAGCGTAGCACCTTGTAGCAATTTCTGTAGCACTCGCTACGCGAGCTCTACGTTCCATCTTTTTCTGTGTGACTGAGGCCTTAGAAAGTAAGATCTATTCATTCAGATATACCTTAGGTCGTAAAATAAAGAATTTTCCTATACGATGATCAGTTTACGGTAAAAGAAAGTGATGGGTTCTATTTGGGTTTCGCTTACTCGTGAAAGAGGAGGTAAAAATATTCATGCGCACGTTTTTTCAGTGCGAAGGATGCTTGTATCTCGAGATATGTAAATCTTAATATGTGTACGTGTACTTATTACACTGAGTTACTATATTATATATATATATATATATATTACCCTCTCTATTGGAATGCAAGTTGTTATTGGTTATTTATTTTTTATTCGAATTGCTGATTGAACAAGTAAATTATGGCCTACCTACTAACCATCGCTTATAACAAAGCATTGCCTCGCAGGTCACGCAAGTTAGAAACGTGCTCTTCAAAGTATTTTTTTGCATCTATAAACTGAGGCAAGCAGGTGTAATTTATATCTATCCTTTAAATTAAACCAAAACATAACAATGCTACTTTGCGGCAGAATTTGGATGAGGTTTGATCACAGGCAGACCTTTCAAAAATAATGTCATTACTGCTAATTATGTTTATCTTTTTTTACACGTATTGACCATGTCTTTCCTGTGGATCAGACCAACTAAGCTGTCAGGATAGTATAGGCGCTAGGCAAGCCTATTCCATCTAAAATCCTTTTCCAGGCACTGTAGCGTCCCGTAAGTAGGGGCATGAGTAATCACCAGTTTCCCCTGACGCTATTTAAATCATCTACAGTAGATGCAAAGGCCTGTTTACTTTTTTTACTTTACTTATTATAACGTACTAGTGGCCGCCCGCGGCTTCGCTCGCCCGTTCCCGTAACACCCCGTTCCCGTTACTTTTTCGGGATAAAAAGTATTCTATGTCCTTCTCCTAGTTCTAAGCTACCTCCCAACCAATTTTCAGCCAAATCGGTTCAGCCGTTCTTGAGTTATAAGTGGAGTAACGAACACGACTTTATATATACTCTTTTATATATATAGATATAAGTACCTGTTTGTAAAATGTAGTAAGAAACACTTCTGTAACATTGACTTGATTTAAAACATTGTTACCAAATAAATAAATCTTTATCTTTATCTCTTTATTGTCAGTTTAAAAAAGTCAACTGCAGGATAAAGTAGACTACCAGTAAATTTCTTTAATAATATGTAGCAAAGAGATTTAGATAATCTTTTCCTTCCCTATAAATTGCCGAAAAAGGTTCATTCAATTACAAATCTCGCGGACTTTTTGTCGGAAAACTGTAACCAAATAGAAGCTTCCGCATAAATTCCTGAAACGAGTAGGAAGGATCACAATAGCCATAACCAGGGGAAATAATCGTAAATATAAGGACATAACTCAAAATGTTCCCGGATATTTATATGTTACGGCCGGTAACATACGACTTTGTGACGTTTTTATGTTACTGGCCAGTTTATGTTTTTTTTTGGTATAGGGTTTTCTATCTTCTGTTAACCGGTTTGGTATATAGTGTTGTCTAAATAATCCTACGTCGAAACGTCACACACACACATACACTGCTGAGCACTCACACAGTCTAAACCAGAGCCAGAGACAGAGCCATACAGAGCTTGTGGTACGCCTACTGGAGCTGCTACTAGATTACCAGTGCTCTCAAGATAGTCCTATACTGAAGCTGCGAATGTTCATACGAGTTGGACGAGAATTCTCGTCGAAATATTCTAGCATGGTCCCAGAGGAATGCTACAATACCGCACTGCACTCTCCGATGAAAATCTACCAATTTACTAGGAAATGCAGCTGGAAATACTAAGCTTCAACCCTTGCCTTTTTTTCCTCTGCTTGAGAATATTATGTGAATTGAATCCGATGTTTTTTTATAAAACTAAGCTAGTGTAACAAGCATATGACCCACATGGTGTTAAGTGGTAACCATCGCCTATAAGAAAGCATTGCCTCGTAGGTCACGCACGACAGGAACGTGCCCTACGATGCATTTCCCTGCGTCACAACTTGACGCATATAATTGTTAAGCTTCTTATTAACAACTAGCGGCCGCCCACGGCTTCGCTCGCCCCGTAGCCGTTACGCCCCGTTGATTTTTCTTTTAAAAGTTTTTCCTCTTTTTCTCCGCTTATGGAAATAATTTTACGATGTCCTTTCTTAGTGCACCCCTATGCTAAAAAACGAACATACCCTCCAAATTTCATGCTTCTAGGACTTGCGGTTTAGGCTGTGCGTTGATTGTCAGTCAGTCAGTCAGTAACGTAAGAGTTTTATATATTTAGATGTTCCTTCATTGTTTTTTTTTATTCGGAATTATGTCAAAAAATCAAATCAAAATGTATTTTTTCAAAAAAAGTAAAAGAGTAATACATGCGTAGCATACCTTCGAGTCCCAGTCCCATTCCAGGTTATTTTTTTTAGGTTTTTAATAAAGTCAACTGATTCTATAGAACTCCAGTGAAAAGTATTTAATATAAGCCACGCTAAATTACAACCACAAAAGGAGAAAAGGTTGATGTTATGGGGTCAAAGCTCACACTAATGGGGCCTTGGTGCATTCAAAGAGTGCAGAAACCTATAAAATAGCTATAACGTACTTTAACTCCACGTTCAAATGTTGCGTGCAAAAGAAATTATTTATGTTTAGCTGGTTGACTGTGGAACAAAATAAACACACAGTTTCAAATAGTTTTTTTTTTCATTTCATTTATATTTTAAATGTCTTGTACATGAAATATGAAGCATTCGTTCTTAAGGTAGCTTATGCACCCTGTTGGGCACTGCATTGTCATAGCAGGTTTATAATACAATTAATTGTTAACAAAATTACAGATAGAATAAGTTAGTCATTATATAGTTAGTTATTATATGTAATGTTTCTATAGTTAGTCTAATTTCTCATAATAATATATAGTGTAGAAGCCCTTATGGCACCGCCTTCTCGTTATTCAAATCCTGTCCATCCAAAGGTTGTTTGGAAGAGATCGTTCATAGCGATAAGACCGCCCATTGTGCTTCATTATAGTTTTAGTTTTTCGCTATGAGTAATGTCATATTCTTGTGGTGTACAATAAAGTGTTATCTATCTATCTATCTATATATTAGTCTAGTCAAAAGGAATGTCAAGAGAGTTAGGAATTTTACAAAATTAATATTAAATTGATCACAGTCATGTCAAAGTTAAGTAGAGGAATGTAAAATCAATAAAATATTAAATAAACAAACAAGTTATTTCATATCTGACTTCTAAAAATAACTTTTTTCATTCCCGCAAATAGAAACACAATTAAGTAGAGATTCATAAAATTATTGTCTTACTTTTATTTCAACGTAAAAGCTTTTATTTATTTTATAAGGCAGAATAACACCTTATTTTATGAAATATGAAATAACAGGAAGCAATTACACCGCGGGGGGGATAATTAATCATCTTTTTTATGGTGGCAGTTCATTTGCCAAACAAGAGAGCCAGATAAACCCGACTTAGGGGTTAGGGAACTTTAGAAGAGACACTATATGGTCTACTTTTGAGCAGACAAGCTTAGTTAATTGATTCAAGCGTGACTTTGCAAAAGTCCAAGTCAAGGTTTCAAAAAGGCTTTGTGAATGAGAAAAGTCAATGACAAACCATTTCAAAATTATGAAAAACGAACTCATCATGAATGTATAGACATACATAATACAGATATTTATTTTAAGTGGTAACAATCGCCTACATAGCCTTGCGCACATTATCGATCTGCGATGACGATCATTGACAGCAAATTTTTTACAGCATTTCACTGATCGCCATCGCCATAGCCTAGATGTGTGCTTAATAGCCCCTACCCACCGGTGTGTGATATCGCGCACGGAGGCGGATCAGCTCGCACGACACACCATGGGAACAGGAGCCCTTTCTGTGTGCGTTGCCGCGCGTCGTCTTCGGCTGTGCGTGATGATCTGCAGAACCACGCACCGTAGAAAGGCAGCATAACAAAGCATTGCCTCGTAGATCACGCACGTCAGGAATACGATGCACTGCCCTGTGTCCATCAACTATGAGGCATACAGATGTTTAGCCTCACGTACCAGTAATGTTTGAGTATTATTGATGTCTGATTTTAGAGAGACTGATAGCACGTTGGTTAGGCATTTTGTAGCTGCAATGGTATGGCTGTCTTGTTTACGCAAATGATTGGAACACATTTTCGCGTTCCCAAGAAATTTGCGCAGAACAAGCCTGTTTACGAGCGCCTGGAGACGAACATTTTGTTTGACATTTTCGTAGCACAGTCAATGACAAAAGAAGTGGAAATTTTCCAGTATTTAAACGTCAATTATTTCAATAAATTTGTTGAATGTTTTGAACTTAATTCGAAGATAAATATGTATAAATAAATATTGCAGACAATGCACAACAACATTACTAAGCAGAACTTGTACTATGGAAACCAGATAGCTGATAGTACTTACATACATTTACTTAGATCCGCCCTGCTTTAAGCCTTGCTCAAATCAAAGCGTTCTGCGGTGGCGATCAGTGAAACGCTGTCGCTGAGTGCTCACTAGTGCATTATAATATGTGTGTGACGTTTTGACGTAGGATTTATACTCGTATAGTCAACATTCACACAGACTCAAAACCAGAGCTAGAGACAGAGCCAGACTGAGCTCATGGTAGGCCTACTGTTTTGACTACCTGCAAAATTGTTGCGTTTTTGTACACAACTGTCAAATATATGATTGGTTTTTTTCATTCAATGAAATCGGCCCTAAAGAGAGTGTGAAAGAGAAACCGTAAGAACGTGAAATCGTTTACTTAGTAAAAGCCTGCGCACACCTAGTTCGCTGGCGGTAGCGATCAGTGAAACGCTGTCAAATATCGTTGTTAAATCTCAAATCTGACAGCGATATTTGACAGCGTTTCACTGATCACGTTCGCCAGCGAAATAGGTGTGCGCAGGCCTTTAACCAAACAACACAGATAACTCAAGATGGCCCTAAATAAAGAAACCGATACGTATCTAACGCATTCCCAGCCTGTTTATTATTAACTTTAATTCCAAGCGGAAGCACTCCGGCTCTCAGAAATCAACTTTATTTCTTCGCAGAAAACAATCGCTAAGAAGATTTGCGATGCTGTGAAAAAGAAGATTGTAACGCTTTTTGTCTTACTTGTATTTTTTACTTCGTTTTAAAATAAATAAGTATTACTTACAAACCTGAATGAACTTGTAAAATTCCGGTAGATTATGGGCAAGGTTTTTTTAAATTACTAAAGATGTATTCAGAAGCACGTCCGCAAGTTATATTTACGTAATAGCTACATAAAAAAACTATTTCCTATAAGCGAGTGTGTATTGTGGCAGTAGAATTTTTAAATCCAAAATAGTGGAACAAGCATAAAAAAATACGGAACAGTTGACCTATCACAAGCTCTGTCTGGCTCTGTCTTTGGCTCTGGTTTTGAGTCTATGTGAGTGTTGACTAAATAAAAACTACGTCGAACGTCACACAAACAGTATAATACACTGGTGAGCACTCACACAGACTCAAAACCAGAGCCAGAGCTTGTAGTAGGCTAACAGGCAGATGACCTACTGCTTAAAACTTCATTGACTTTACAGGTGTGCCAGTAACAGAAACTAATTTAAATTTCATTTCAGTTGCTACAGTTTAATTAAAGACCAAATTCATTCAGAGATATTGCTTTCAAGTTGAAGCAATTGCAGTTGGAACTGACACCCGCCCTGGATTCTCACGGGTAATATTTTATAGTAACGCTACGAGATCCACTATTCATTAAATGGTGCCAACGCTCACTGAAGTTCGAGAAGGTAACCATATTTTGTAGAACAGTTACTGGAACTTCACTGCTTTTATATATATTTTTTTCTTTTGTAAAAAGGTCATATAAAAAATTGGTGGCCAGTTCCACGCGACCAAGCCTAGAAGAGCAGGCCCCAAACTTTCAGCTTGGTTCTCATCGTTTTTTGTATAACTCTTTTTATAAGTCTCTTAATTATATTACTTCTTAAAACATACTCGAAAATAATACATGTTCTCTGGCCAGTAGTAGGATACAATATAATGTACTCGTACTGCAGAAGTGCAGTTTCTGGGTTCGTAATATTGTCTAGGGGCATATAGATACTAATATTAACAGTATAGTGACTTGGCAAACTCTGAAATTTTTCTACTGGGAATTAAATTATATCTTTTGCACTGGTATGTAGTAGTAGAGATAAATGCATCTCAAGAATGAGTTGTTTCTTTTTGTATTTGGTTTTCTGTTTTATAACTTAGATTTTCTATGATAGTTCTCAGCGCAACCAATAAGAGATTTTAACGAGTCTCAATATAAAGCTCGGGTTCACTCACTCACTCTCATATCTTTATTTTCAAGTCAAGAATGAACAAGTGCATTATAGCTAAGCGTGCTCCACCTTAGGCTGCATTTTTTTTTTTTTTGTTACAATTCACACAGCACTACTCAGCCGTAAACTAAGCAGAGCTTGTAATACGGAAACCAGATAGCTGATATAATAGGTACTTGAATATATATATTTTTTGTAAATACATACTTAGAATACAATATAACACCCAGACAGAGAACAAACATTTACGTTCACCATACTAATATTTGTTCTCGGTGGGGATCGAACCCACGACCTACGGCGCAGAAGGTAGAGCTACTACCAACAGAGCTAGAGGCCAGTCTTTCCATCAGGTGTGATGGCAGTCAAACGTTTACCTATCAACAATAAAATACACTTTGGCTACAGGGCTAGTCGAACAGGTTTTTATTGAGGGTTTGTATATTATAGGCGCTCACTAAGAATATTTAGATTTCGTAAAAGTTCATGAAGTTCAAAACGGGTGCCAAAGTGGGCATAGAAATAGCTTCGCGCCAACGAATTCCACTAGCAATTTTATAATGTCATGGTTTACCCTAAAGAGCAACTTATCCTGTACTGGAATTAATAAAAATATTTTCACATGATTTTCATGATAAAACTGGAACAGGGCTGCGAGCAATCCCTCAGGCATTACCGACACTGTTTTAAGGCTCTTTGTGAATTAGTTTTTCTGACATATTCACATCGTAAACTTCTGTGTTCAGGAGTTAGTTTTATATACTCGTGAGCTAATAGTTTATTTCCTTGGTCTTTCCCATTTTTATCTTCCCCAAGTCGGAGTTGCATTCACTGTATTTGTTGATACGAACCCGTTTTAAGAGTTGGTTTTGTATAGAGTTACGATGAGTGCCCCTAGCAAAAGCACTCGGCAAACCTGCTTACGTCTCAGCATCTTGTAAATAGGGGCATGGGTAAAAAAGGGGGCCTCTTACGACCAAGCCATCTTAAACAATTGTAGAAGTTTTCATTGTTATTGATATAATTAAATAAAAATATCATATTTAGAGTTGGTTCATCTTAGCCAACACATAAAAGTATAAAATGTTCTATGTGATTTTTTTATCTGAACTTGACCCCAAGGGTCAATGCCACATCCAGCATTGCAGGTCTATCTTGTCTGCACAACTGCATCGCATGAAAAATGCACGGCTTTCAGCGCCGGCCTCTACGTGAGTGAACACAGACAAATGTAGTTCGTTTGAATTATTTTGCAACATGGACTTAGCACAATAATTATGTCGGCTCCAGTTGTAGGCAATAGCTATTGCATATCAGCGTTTCTGCTTTCGTAGAGCGCTATCTCTTTCGGACGCACATCTACGTTCTATGAAGCCGAAATTAGCCGATGAGCAATATGTGTTGCCTACTACTATACCTACTAGGTTTAGATATTGTACCGAGTGGCGCTCTAATCGATATTTTAACAATTTATAGAAAAAAATTGTATGATAATTGAATAATCTTATACCTTTAAACGAGAAAATCTTGTATATATATACATATATATATATTTAGGATCTCGGAAACTGCACCAACGATTTTCACGAAATTTAGTATACAGGGGTTTTCGGGGGCGATAAATTGATCTAGCTAGGATTCATTTTTAACCGACTTCCAATCAAAAAGGAGGAGGTTCTCAATTCGGTTGTATGTTTTTTTTTTTTTTTAATTTTTTTTGTAATGTTTGTTACCGCATAACTTCGTCATTTGTGAGCCGATTTGAAAAAATATTTTTTTATCTGAAAGGTACTGCTTCCAGATTGGTCCCATTTTAATTTTATTAAAATCGGTGTTGCCATTTTTTTTAAATAATTTTTTTAATGTTTGTAACTGCATGCCTCCGTCATTTATGAACCGATTTAGAAAATTATTTTTTTCATTTGGTTATTCTTACGTCCAGATTGTCTCAAACAAATTTGATTAAAATCGGTTTAGCCGTTTGACAATGAAGTCGGTTTCTCAAGTTTTTTAAACTTATAATTATATGAAAATGATTATTTCTTTCCGAGTTCAATAATTAAACATAAACTGAATATGTGACTGCTTCTGCCATCTATTGACAATTGTGAGCAACTAACTGCAAGCATGTCTAGCAGATGGCGTTGTTCAGTAAGAATAAACCAGTAAAGATGATAATATGACTATTATGATTTCTTTAAAAAAAAACAATTAACGAAAAAAATTCCGAATGCTAGTTATACTAAACGCATAAATGACGAAGTAATGCGATAACAAAAATTAAAAAAATAATTGCAACAGAAGTGAGAACTCCTTCCTTTTTTACTAGAAGTCGGTTAAAAAATGGCTAATTTTGCTAACAGCACACGATTTGTGTTCACTGATACGATCCTAATAATTTCATTTTCTATTTTCTTCGAAAAAACTTTTCTACTTCGTTAGCTCAGTTCAGTATTCAGTGATTTTGAATTTTTTTTTCCTAATGATTGACTATTAATTCAACTTCGAATCTACTTCGAACTCAGCTGCTTCTTGTGTGCTTGCATGGTAGCCGGTATCTACCATGCAAGCAAACAAGCAGGTAACGTAATCATCATCATCACCATTCTGAATCTATTACATTTATCACGTACGAGTATATTACCTTTTTTTTTGTGGGTCTGCCCGCGACCTTTGTAATATACTTACGCATGTTAGGATCGCGAAACACAAAAGTGCTATCACCACCATCACCCTAAGCATAGGGATCCCCAATACATTTCCAGGAAGAACGATTCTGAGCCCGGGGGTTACGTATTTCAAGACAATTATGACAAAGCGGAAACGGAAACAATGAAATCATTGCTGTCAAACGCATCTTGGAATACGATTGCGTAAATAATTTCATTTATTTGGACAGTTAAAAGTGCGTAATGGTATTTTGACTGTAAAATACTATTGTAAATTATATGAGGCGCCAGTTTCTTGGTGTTTTGGAAGGGTCAAATTTTAAAATTAAACTTTAGAATATAAAAACTCGGTAATATTAAAAGTAAATAAATCTATAGCTGGTATCGACATAATTAAAAATAAATAGCCAGTCGAGCACGATCGTGCTAGCTGAACATCAGAACAATAAACAATGGCCGACCTGAATCGGAGTTTTTATTCTGAGCTCCTAATTTTACGTAAAACTCAACAATATTTATGGAATATTCTTTTTTAAAGCATATTTCCGCATTCTTTAAAGCTTTATTCATGTTCATGTATAGTATTTAAGTACCAACTACCAACCCAACCGTAGTTATTAAAACATCTACAAAAAAAACAAAATACTTTAATAACCTGTGTTAATTTCGCTAATTTCATAAACTGGCTCCTAACGCTGTACGAAACCAAATGAATATTACCTTAATTACACGACATTTGCAGTAAAATAACCGTGTGAAAGCCAAATCAGAGTAAAATATGTTTATTTCATAATTTGTAAACTGGCGCCCAACGCGGGGCATATTCACCGCGTAATTAACATTTAATATTTGCATGTATTTAATTTACCTAGCTTATTTACAAGCACCCTAGTTTCTGTGAATTTATCATTTTTTAATTGACCATTGACCGCTACTCTACCAAACTTTCACTGACACACTTACGGAGACATTGAGGGTACCTTTAAATCAGCTTACGACTTAACGTTTTGCATTATACGTCACCAGCCGTTTTACCGGTCATACTATTCGACGTTAAAAATGAGATTATCCACGATACACCTGCTATACGGTAACCAAATTAGGCCCACCGACATGAAACAGCCAACCACGCCGCAATGAAAGCAAATTAAGCTATATCCAACAAAAAGCTTTTAAACTAGCACTTTTTAAGCCCAGGATTGGCAAATTGGTTTCGTGGAACAGCCGATAATAATTGAGGGCATTTTGAGGGTACTTTTAGTGAAGTACGGGTCATTCGGCTACATGGCGGTCACGCGATGCGGACGTGTCAGAGCGCCGGATTTATTGGTTTTTCACGTGCAGTTTAACTTTTATGATGTCTTGATGTCTTGGCCTTTGTAGATTCCAGTTGTTTAGTATGTTATAATTAAATATGTATGTAATAGCTGTTATTTGATTTGATTCTCTTTGTAACAGGTAGCGTGAGTAGATTGATTTTACTTTATACCTACATAAGTGCACAGTACAGCTGTATTATAACTATTAATCTTATATTATTCTAAATAATTTGGGACTACGTAGCGTTTACTTCAAAAGTTCGTTGTGAATTTTAATTAAAAATTATTTAGTGGTCCCTCGCGATCGTCCAAACTTACACCATCGCACAAAACTGTCTAATTTCGAAATTATTCCGGGTATTTCGGGTGAATTGCGTGTTTGAGCCGCCACAGGTACGATCACGATGATTTAAAATTAATTTCAGCATGCAGCTTTGCTTTGAATTAAATATGTGTTAGTAATGTATCTGAAACTGCATAGCTTTGATCTGAACTTCTAAACGAAATCACTTTTTTTTCAAAATACAAAAAAAAACATTGATCATCAGAGAAATACCAGAGTAATAGAGTAGTAGAGAGGAGTCGAACTCTTTTCCGTCAATATTTCCGGAGCATTACAGCCTTGGAATTTTCAAGTCAAGAGTGAACAAATGGATAATAAGAATTTTTACTTTCTATCAGGTGTGATGGCAGTCAAACGCTTAGCTATCCATAATAAAAAAATAAAAATACCAGCCACCAGCAATCCAAACTACTAGCCTCTTTTGGACTATATAAATAGTAGTATATTACTAATACGTAATATTGCATGTACATGGTTTAGTTTAGGTACATACATAGTTCTTAGGTGTAAGTCAGTATGTAGGGTTAAAGCCTGTGGCAGATTCTAAGCCAAGTTCTATAGATTCAAACCCCTTTGAGTTCTATTAGAAGAAAAGTTGAGTGAATGGGTAAATATGTGGGGAGGTATACTCTAATTTCAAGCGCCGAGTTGCCATTTCTTGTTATTTAATCCAACGCCATTGTTTGCCAGTCGGAAGCGTTACACGCTATCTGGCTCGTCTATCAGCCGCCAGGAAACTTATCTACTCAACGCAGAATCTATTACACTCGAGTACTTACTTATTTAGATCGTATTTTCCCTTCTAGGACTTCGGCTTCTATTTACAAGAGAATTTCTCTTGTGATTTTGTTTGACTTTAACTTAGTACGTAGTAAAGCAATGTAGATGGTATTTATTGTGGGAACCAGATAGATGATACAATACTGAAATATTTTTTTTTGTTAGTTCATACTTAGTATATAATACAACACCCAGACAGAGAACCCCACATAAATATTTGTTCTCGGTGGGGATCGAACCCACGGCTTACGTCGCAGAAGGCAGGGTACTACCAACTGAGCTGAAAGGCCAGTCCACCAGATTTAGGCACCAAGAGATCTTTAGAGATTTTTTAGGGACACACGGTTCTCCGGCCACAACCACAAAACGCCTCAGGAAATATGCCGGTGGCGGCTTTTTGTGGTTGAGGCTAGAGACCCGTGTGCGGTGACACTTAGGGGTACTGTGGGTTCGAAAAAAGAACTTACTTTTTTCTTATGGGCTTAAAATATTCAAATTTATGTTTCAGAACTATAGCATTTTTTAATTAACGCAATCGTTATGCATAATTATCGTTATTCTGAAGACCAAGTGAGGGTAGTTGCAACTGCGACTACCTACGCTTCTCGACAGTAACTCAAATGAACTCCAGTCTGCCCGTGACTACGGCTGTTGTAACACGGCTGAAACGTCGGGAGATAATAAAGGTAATCGTGATAAATACCCGTTTCTTCTATATAATTATTTCAGAACTATCTTTGAAAGAGAAAAGTGATGCGATAAGAAGAAGAAGGACTTTCTAAGGTTTCGAGCACGTCTCAAATATCATTATAACTCAGACTGGCTTCGAAGTCTGTAAAAGAATACCGCAAAGTATAAATAACTCTACAGAAAACTTGGCACCTGAAGTTCCGCCTACGCCATTCTTGCATTTCAATGAATTCAAAACTATAAAGTTGCCATTGTAAGAAAGTAATATTAAAAAGCGAAATGGTGCGTTGTCTGAGCTGAGTTCTCCTTTTAATTCACGAGCGTTGAAATATTAAACGTACCTACTTCACGACCGAGGGATGCCGGGAAGTGTGGCCAATTTCAAAAACATGTTGTTTAAATATCTTCTTAAAAAATTCTCTTTCAGTCAGGTCAGCGTAGTCCCCATAGACTTCTCCTATACATTTTCAGAAAATAACACTTTTTGTCCTGGTCCACAATTTCTACTTCTTTCTGCCCTTATCCCACTTCATGTGGGGTCGGCACAACATGTTCTCATTTTCATTCTCCTTTAACAGCCGTCATCTTTGCATTTACTTCTTTTTTATCCGTCATCTTTCACACTGCTCATCCATCTTTTCTTTATCATTTATTTTTTCCATTTTTTCTTTCCTTGTCCAGAACTTCTTTTCAATTTAAAAACGGTCCTACGTCAAACTCTTTTGAAAATAGCGTGTTTGGGCAAGAAAGACCACACAAAAGCTTTGAGTATGAATGAACGATTCTTATTCAATATGAGCGATAGTTTCAATATCACTTCACATAGCGCTTGCATCTCTCTGTCCTCTTGTGACCCAGATACCTCAACAATCTGTATTCCATTATTGAACGGTAACAATTAAATAACGGTTCTTTAACGTCAAACTCTTTCGAAAATATAGTGTGTTTGGGCAAGCAAGACCACACAAAAGCCTAAAGGCCTACCACAAGCTCTGTCTGTCTCTTGTTTTGAGTCTGTGTGAGTGTATTATAATGTGTGTGTGACATTTCAACGTAGGATTTATTTAGTTAATATTCACAAAGGCTCAAACCAGAGCCAGAGACAGAGCCAGACAGAGCCAGACAGAGCTTGTGGTAGGCCTACTGAAGTATGAATGAACGATTTCGATTAAATATGAACGCTGCTTTAATATCACTTTCACATACCGCTTAGTTGCATCTCTCTGTCCTCATGTGACCCAGATAACTCAACAATCTGTGGAAGGTGTACAAAGATTATCCCAAAAATCTGTGGAATGTGTAAATAATATACTGTTCCCGACTAAGCTGTGAGTTTGTTCATGTCATGGCGGTGCATTGAACGATGAATGAACGAGCGTGATTGATTAATTTGAACTGTGATTTTCGTTGGGTCTTACCCGCTAGCCCATTTTGCCAGCCTATCCCCTATAATTATATTCCTGAAGCAGCAAGGAGTTTGAAAGTCTATGCAAGCAGTACGTCATAGAAGCAACACTTTTTAAACTTCTTGCTGTCAGTTTCCAACCTCCTTGTGCCCTCTCTTGCAAAAACACAATGTTGTCATTGGTACTTTATTATTTCGTTGGTTTGTCTGTATAAATCAGATATTTTTTTCATTCGTGACGCCAAGGAGATTAAAAGATTACAAAAATCATCTATACTCTGGTCCCAGGAAAAGTCGCTAGCGAAGTCTGGGACAAATAAAACCATGTCATGGAGATATAAAAACGTAAGTATGTGCTTATCTACGTACGCAAGTAATTATAGTTGTCGTATTTTACACAAACCTATTGCAGATTATTGAACTTACGGCTAACTATCAAAAACTCTCTATGACTTGTTGCAGGCGAACAGAAGTGTGGTGCAAAAAGATGAAAACAGACGATTCCAATCCACCACCCACAACGGGGAGTAGATCCTAATCGGCGGTGATAGAGAAAACCCTGTACACACACTTGCTTTTCATCTATAAGTAAAAAAATATAAGTTTGTAATGAATAAACACAAAACACAGTGGTGCCGATTTCATTTATTTATTTATTTCTATACACATCTTGTTTTTTATTGTGTAGCCCAGCGGATGCAAGTGTATGTCAATAAAAGTTTTGTGGTTGAGAAATAAATAAGTTACATGTGTACATAATAATAATATTTAAAAATTAAAATATTGACTTACAGAGTATGTACTCATTTTTACGTGAAATTATGACAAACAATAGGTATATAAGGTCTATTATTGAAAACATAAAAAATATAGGTAACCTAATTTTGCAACCCGATCAAAGCTGGATATTCTGCAGAAGGAATATTACAACTAGAATAAATCATTTTGCAAAATGAAAAATTTGAGCCAAAAAAGTCATAGGTAGATAAGAATTGAACTCGGTACCGTTATTTTTTAAATGAAAAATACACGTTTTCATTTAAAAAAATAAATAAAATGATGAAATTAGAACATCAACGCCATCTCTTGACACTGATGCGCCTAGCGGACCACCATGGACCACGTTAAATACCTTATTTTTAGGGTCGATGTTACCCAAGGTATGATGTAAAATTGTACGGCTGTCTTTGTTCACCCTGTACATGTTGATTTTGAGTTGGGCTAGCATGTTTGATGAATTGTTTGTCTGATACTCAATAAGCTACATGTGGGTTAGCATCTATGGCATCTAGGTATTCAGTGGGGTTGTTGAAATCAAAACCTAGTAGCATTTGTCAGTTTTGCCATCATTTTGAATTTTGATTGCAATAAAAAAGGAATTTAAACAAAACTTATCTTTGGCAAGAAACGATTGCAAGAAAGCTGGTTATTTCAAAGGAATTTGTTTTCTTCGAAGACTTTGAAACGGTTATATGCAAAAAAAATCTTTCTCACATATAACTGAGGGTTTTCTTTGCAGATAACTCACTGTTTAAATAGTTATCTGTTAAGAAAAAATATTCCTCAGAGATAAATAGTTAATTGAAGGGAACTTTGTTTCTCGGAAGATTACTGGCACGGATGAACATCTGTATGCCTCAAGTTTCTGGCAGTGCACTGCATCGTAGGGCACGTTTCTGACGTGCGTGATCTGCGAGGCAAATGCTTTGGTTATAGGCAATGGTTCACCAGTGTGTTATACTGTGTGTGTGACGTTTCGACGTAGGATTTATTTAGTCAGCACTGTTACAGACTCAAAACCAGAGCCAGAGACAGAGCCAGACAGAGCTTGTGGTAGGCCTACAGGAGGGCCATGTGCTTGTTCCATCAGCTAGTTGTATAAACAAAAAAACAAAAGTTGTAAAAACAATAGATAATTATCTAGAGTAGAACTCATCTCCTTTGTGTAATAGCTGTTACTAGCTGTGGCACGGGACTCAGTGCGGAAGTGAAATGCGACGTGACGACGTTTAATGTCTACTTTACGCCGTATTTTAATACCTTCTGTTTTACTGCGATAAAAATGAGGATGGGAAACCTATATTTGTCTGCATAAAGTTTCTTTTCTCATAAGAATTACATAAATAAATAAATATTAATATTGTCAACACCCAGGCTGAGAAGAAACATCTGTGTTCACCGGTCAAATGTATGTTCCCGGTAGGGATCGAACCCACGACCTACGGGGTAGAAGGCAGGCAACTGAGCTGAGAGGCCAGTCAACATAATACAAACTGATAATAAATTCCACATGAGCGGGTATAATATTCTAAAAATGACCAAATGTTTTGATTCTCATCACTATTTCGTTAAATTGCTTTGCGGGTTACGCGTCCCGCATGGGTAAATGTCTTATAATAAACACCATGTGTTAAAAGGTGCATTGCGGATGCCACGCTTGAGGGCCAACCCCGCATAATACCCTTCACAGCGGTGGCTTGAATTTATTCGAATACGCATGGTGATATTATTATAATACATTAGACTTTAGATTAGACGGTGCCCGATCCGATGACATTGCGAAGATTTTGGGAAGTTGAAGTGTGGTGAAACGAACTGAGATATCTGTAGGCCTACCACAAGCTCTGTCTGGCTCTGTCTCTGGTTCTGCTTTTCAGTATGTGAATGCTCACCAGTGTATTAACACTGTGTGTGTGACTTTCTTGTTAAATACTTATCATTAAAAATTAGCTCGATCGTTACCTATTTATGTATAACGTATCACCTAAAGTAAATTACAAGGCAATGTTTAGCTACAAAAAAGAGGGGATCTCAAGATAATTAATAGATTCAGGCGTGACTTTGCGGAATTCCATTGTTAAACATAAACTAAGTAGAACAACAAATATATAGTACTAATCCGCTAATCTAATCTAAGTAAGTTAACTTAATGTAGACTTGTGTGTGCACCCCACGTAACACCTGCAAATCCTGCAAAGCGAAATAAGGTGTATTAGACACAACAATAATACAACAAGAAATAAAAAAACTTAATAAGATTCGACACGTGTTTCGCCTCTCTACGAAGCATCCTCAGGAAAATCGACTCTCTGTGCACTAAGACGTGTTGCCTAAAGTTGTAAAATGTTGTATTAAGTTTTTTTATTTCTTGTGGTATTATTGTTGTGTCTAATACACCTTATTTCGCTTTGCAGGATTTGCAGGTGTTACGTGGGGTGCACACACAAGTCTACATTAAGTTAACTTACTTAGATTAGATTAGCGGATTAGTACTATATATTTGTTGTTCTACTTAGTTTATGTTTAAGAGGGGATCTCTTCTAATACAGGTTTAACAACTTAAAAGAAGAGATCCTAACCCTTTATTTGTCCTACCTGTAATATTTTCAATAAAAACATTTTGATTTTTTGATTAAATTTTTTGTGACGTTTCGACGTAGGATTCATTTAGTCAGCACTCACACACACTCAAAACCAGAGCCAGACTGAGTTTGTGGTAAGTCTACTGGTCTATGTACCTACTATTAGTGGAATCCCGTGTGATTTCGTTCGCGTTAATAGGCTTTTTCATACAAACTTCTACCTCCGCTTCACCCGCCTAGATGTTGAATTTTCAATAGTCTTTTCTTAATGTACAGTTTTTATTAAGAACACACTCTCTCAAGTCATTACGACTAACGGGTTAAGCTGTGCATTGTGTGTCAGTCACACACTAAGCTTTTTTACTTAGTTATTTCATTTTTTTATCTAGTTTTAGTAGTTCTAGTTATTTAGTGTGTGATGTTATCTTTCAGGCTGATGATTAAGAGGGAGATAGAGAGAAAACGGACATGGTAATGAAATTGTTTAATAACACACACATACATCGTAATATAATCGAATACTAATCCGAATAGTATGTTATACCGAAATTCCGAATTTTTATAGTTTCTGGTGAACGTAACAAGTTTTTAGCTATCCAAAAGCACGAAACGAAATAAAAACAAACAAAATATCTCTCGCGTCTGGCGTCGCAAACGGGAGTTTGAATTTCCCAAGAAGCAACTAAATTTTCGTAATAGCTTCTCTATTTATCACTTTACGAGATGCGATGGCGATCAGCTGGCCTACCATGAGCTCCATATGGTTATGGTTATGGCTGTCAAAACTGTGTCAACAGTGTCAACACATTCAAACCCAAGAAAAAAATGAATGTGTGGGTCAGTCTATCTATACATAATTTGACAGCCATAACCATATGGAGCTCGTGGTAGCCCTGCTGTTTCAGCATGCACTACGACATTTGACGAAAGATAGAGGTGAGTGGAAGAAGAAAACCTGTTGTGCCGACCGCACTTAGCATGGGATAACGGCAGGAAGATGATGATGATGATGACCGCTACAGAGTTAAACAAAAATTGAAAAATATACGTGATACTACGCGATGGAAGAACTTATGGCTGCAATTCGCCAAATACAGAGGGATCAGCCAAGGAGTGGAATTTCTTGCCGGCGTCTGTTTTCCGGACACTTATAACCTGGATGTTATTAAGAGTAGAGTGAACTGGTATCTTCTAGGTAAGCGTGCTACATCGTCGACCGCATCATGACTTAACAGCAGGTAAGATTGCGGTCAATCGCAATATGTAAAAAAAAAAAAACTGGACGAGTAAAAAGATACAATCCTGCACTACGACACATTGTAAACTGCGACATTTTACAGCTACGCTCATCGTCTTCGCAAGCGATCTAAATGTGCGCAAGGTATTAAGCTTGAAACAACTGTATTAAACTGTAACAAAGCCAGTTCCAACTAATTCATTATTTACTAAAGAGAGTGAACTCAAGGGTCCGGATATAACAGTAATAGTAGTACAGCAATAGGCCTCCCACAAGCTCTGTCTGGCTCTGATTTTGAGTATGTGTGAGTGCTGTCTAAATAAATTCTACGTCGAAACGTCACACACATAGTATAATACACTGGTGAGCACTCACAAAGTCTCAAAACCAGAGCCAGAATAGAGTTTATGTAAGAACAAATTATTTGCTAGTAGATTCTTGTAGTTATGGTGAAAATATGGCTATAAAATAGCCCAAACAAATATTGTCTGAACCTAATTGCCACTGTTTCACTGTTCAAGCAGAGTTAGTAAACGAAATGTAAACAAAATCAAGCACAAATATCGGACGAAGTTAACCAAAACGTTGGAAAGAAATAATTTGAAGCAAGAATTCGAACAGGAAACAAAGAATGATATAAGTTTTCTAAAAGTTTTACTGTGGTGTATTTTTCAATTTGTTCAGTAGTCCCACCACAAGTTATGTCTGGCTCTGGTTTTGAGTCTGAGTGAGTGCTGTTTAAATAAATCCTTTGTCGAAACGTCACATACGCAGTATAATACACTGGTCAGAACTCACACTGACTCAAAACCAGAGTCAGAGACAGAGCCAGACAGAGCTTGGTGCTCTGTCTCTCTCTGCTTATAAATAAAAAATGAAAAAATGCCGTCAACTTTGCAGCTGCACCTAACAGCTGTTTGAGCTTGCGCCAACAAAGCAAAATCATTTAGGAAGCCGTTCAGGCAATAGTCAAAACCCAGAATGTTTTTATTTTAACCCGAGTTTGTCCTAGGAAATACTATTCGCTTGCTTATTTGTGCCACTAAGCAGAAACACTCGCATTGCTGTGTTCCGGTTCAAAGGGTATTTGTGATGCAATTGCATGCACATAACCGACCTTACATCTCAAGCAATTAATTTAGTGCGATAGAGATCAATGAAACACCGTCAAATATGACAGCGATATTTGACAGCGATTCACTTCATCGCCATCGCCAACGCGCTAAATGTGCGCAGGCCTTCACAGTGGTAGACGCAGTACAATATCACGGGCACGACCTGGGGCGGACGTGTTATATGAAGTAAAAGAACAGGCCTTTTGCATCTATTGTAGTTGATTTATACTATAGCGTCTGGAGCAACTGTTTTGTTGCCTCATGCCCCTATTTACGGGACGCAATAGTGAAGTTAGAACCATAATTAAATCACACTAATATTATAAATGGGTAAGTTTGTAAAGATGTATATTTGTTACTCCATAACTTTAAAACGACTGAACGGATTTGAATAAAATTTGGCACAGATATAGATTATCTTCTGGAATAGCACATAGGCTACTTTTAATCCCGAAAAATTAACGGGAACGGGGCGATCGAAGCCACGGGCGGCCACTAGTAATAAATCTATACTAACATTATAAAGAGGAAAGATTTGTACCTATTTTTGTATGTTTGTAATGAATAGGCTCAAAAAGTACTGGGCCGATTTAAAAAATTATTTCACCAATAGAATGCTACATTCTTCCAATTTGACATAGGCTACATTTCATTTAAAAAAAAAATTAGGGATCCTTGGTAAAATTTGAACAATGTAACCGAAGGTGTAGAAAAATGAGTCATAAAATGTTTTTCGTCGAATGCGCTGCCGAAACTATTAGCGATAGAACAAAATAATGTACAACCATATTGTCTACCCCGTGCGAAGCCGGGACGGGCTGCTAGTAAATGTATAAAGTAATGCGAGTGTTATAGGTAATGGCAACTCGTAAAATTCCAAGACGCACTCTAAATAGTTGCTTTTTAACTCTCCAATAAAACCAAAATAAATATAAAACAGCCAAACTAAATACAAACTGTAAATCCCTGCTAATTTGATCACCACAAAGCTTAGCAACAATTTTAATTGCTTCTCCACAAATCCGTTAAAAAGAGCCGCTTAAATTCATGCAAGCGTTCAGAAATATTGGCCATTGGAATTGGATATTTGGAGTGGTGCGATATTTCGCTGGGAAAATGGTGGATGCGATATTTTTGGTGTATGTATTTATTTGGTATCGGTAAGCGGCCGTCGAGCGCACGTGGTTTCACTGTCAATACGGCTGCAGTAAAGTAGATAGTTCGACCGATTTAACCAATGCGGGGAAACTTAGTTGCACAATAAATAAATGTTTGAGGGGTTATTAGATGTGGGTTTGATAGAAAAGGTATGATGGGATACGTGTGGATAGAGAAGAATATAAGCGGTCAATCAAATACATCAATTTATGAGGTGTAGGACTTTTTTGTATAATTGTCTTTAGAAATAGATGCTCCGATGAACAGGGCTACCACGAGCTCCATATGGTTATGGCTATGGCTGTCAAATTGTGTATAGATTGGCTGACCCACACATTCATTTTCTTCTTGGGTTTGAATGTGTTGACACTGTTGACACAATTTTGACAGCCATAACCATAACCATATGGAGCTCATGGTATTCCAGCTGACTGACCTCGCAGCTTAATTGATAGTAATCTTAATTGATTGAATAGCCTTGTGTAGGTTGTGGGTTCGATCCCCACCGAGAACAAATATTTGTGTGGTGAACGTTGATATTTGTTCTGTCTGGGTGTTATATTGTATTCTAAACATGTATTTATAAAAAAAATGTACATATAAGTATTTTATCAGCTATTCCATACTACAAGATCTGTTTAGTTTGGGGCTAGATAATTTTGTGTGAATTGACCACAGTATTATTTTTATTTTAACTTCCTAGTAGCCCCTCCCCTTCCCACCGGTGGTGTGTGATATCGCGCACCGGAGGCGGATCAGCTCGCACGACACAACATGGGAACGGTCTCGTGCGCCGAGGTGCGCGGTAGCACAGGAGCCCTTTCTGTGTGCGTTGCCGTGCGTCGTCGTCGGCTGTGCGTGATGATCTGCAGAACCACGCACCGTAGGAAGCCAGCATACCTACCGCTCGCTGTACTACATGCCAGCGCGGTAACTGGCACCTGTACCCTTATTTTTTTTATACAACTTGTGAGGGAAGCATATGGCCCATTCCCACAACACTTCTCAGAATTATACATACTAGTGCAGCCGACTATATAAAAGTACCTGAGTACCTACTCACTGAAGTAATAAACTTGTAACGCTGACTGTTCAACCACTCAACCTACTTAAAACTCCGTTCCATCTTCTTGGCGTTCATATCCGTCTTTGGCTGAATAGAAGCCTTCTTTCGTCGCTGGAAAGTATGGAAATTGCAGTGGTGCTTTCACAGCATATTGATGAACGTCTAGGAAGTGGAAAGTTGAGATTGCGGTCCAACGCAAGCTTCTATTGTGTAAAAAAGTTTCATTTTTAACCGACTTTAAATAAAAAAAGAGGTTCTCAAGTCAGTCGTATTTTTTTATTGTTTGTCACGCTCACTCACTTGTCACATCTTCATTTATGAGCCAATTTGAAAAAAATCTTCTTTTTTATCTGGAAGGTTATGTTTCCAGATTGGTCTAGTAGAAACTTCATCAAAATCGGTTAAGCAGTTTAGCCATGAAGTCGATGTCTCAAGTTTGTTAAATTTCACTTCTAATATTAAATTGTATAATAGTTATTATTACTACCTAATTCAGACAACTATAAAATGCACATTACAAAAATAAAACACAGGGTATTACATACCTCAGAGACTAACATACATAAAATAAAAGAGAAATCACTGATAAAATGTTAGGATTTTTTTTCAATAAATTTCATGAAAGACAAACAAGTAATCAGTAAGCTTACCACAAGCCCCGTCTGGCTCTGTCTCTGGTTTGAGTCTATGTGAGTGCTCACCAGTGGACTATACTGTGTGTGTGTTTCGTATACGAGTATTTAGGATTTATTAGGTCAACACTAACACAAACTCAAAACCAGAGCCAGAGACAGAGCTTGCGGTAGGTCTACAGGTTGATGACGATGATCCTGCCACTATCAAAGTAACAATATTTAATCTGTACTCCAAACCAATTTTCCACCACAACACAGGTTTTTCAACCTAGCGTGGTTTTTGATACCACCAAATCAAGTGCATGTCACCTCTTATTTACACCTATAGCTACCTATCTAGTATTTTATTTTATTTTTATTTTATTTTTCTTTATTAGAAAATCAACAGCAATTACAGAAGTTGGAAAGCAGGGTATTATATAATCTTAAAAAAGGCCAATAACAGATTTTCCTAAGTATTAATTATTACAAAAAGTGCTTTACTGCCCTCTAGCAGTAGGTTAGCGAGTGAATGTTCTGTGCTGTGCTGTAAGATAAGATAGTATGTATGTGTGCGAGAGTGAGTGTGTGTGTGTGTTTGTGTGTAGTAAAAGTGTGTGTGGGAATTTAATTTATCCAGAGTTGATATAAGTCTAAAGATTATTTCGCTTGCCCATCAAAAATTATAATTGCTTATTCAGAAGAAGTTCAGAAACACGGTGTTTAAAGGATCGTTTAGATGAAGAAAAGAGGTCAACATCTGAGAATTGGTCATTATAGGTTTTGCATAGTCGGTCAATCAGAAAGTTACTTCCATAGTTGGTTTTTCTGTGTGGTATATAAAGAAGTTTGCTATGTCTAGTTCTATATCTAGGTGTATTGAAATATATAGAACTGGTTAAAAATTTACTATTAAGGTCTCCTACTAAAATGTCGTGTAATACAGCCATGTCTAAAAGGATTCTACGATCTACTAGTCGCATTAATTTATATTTTTGACAACTTTCAGTGTAAGGTTGGAGGTTTTTAGTGCGGTAGTTAAGATATCGGATAAACTTGCTTTGTATGCCCTCCAACTTTTCTTTATAGGTGATGTACTGAGGGTTCCATATTGGACTCGCATATTCCAATACGCTTCTAACATATGTTATGTAAAGAACTTTAATGCAATCTGGATCATTAAACATTTTACTGATTCTTTTAACAAACCCTAAGTTCCTGTACGCTTTACTAACAACATTTTCTATATGTGCTGACATTGTCAATTTGCTATCTAAAATTACTCCCAAGTCCCGGATAGTGTCAACTCTTTCAATAGTAGTGTTATTGATTGCATATTTGTAGTTAATAGGTTTACTTTTTCTAGTGAATGTGATGACTTGGCATTTATTACTATTTACTGTTATTCTATTTTTTGCATAATATTCAGTCAAACCATTTAAACATTCTTGGAGTTTTTGACAGTCATGTACGGATCTAACGTGAATAAAAACTTTTTTATCGTCAGCGTAGAGTAGGTGTTTTATATCTTTATCAAAACATTTATGAATGTCTTGTAAGAATGCATTATAGAAAAGCGGGCCCAAATGCGAACCCTGAGGAACACCAGAAGTAATACTAATATAGTTAGATCTGAATCCTCCGAGAACAACAGCTTGGCATCTGTTAGTAAGATAAGATTTTACCCAACGTAGAAGATCACCATGGATACCGATATTTTCTAGCTTGGCGAGCAATATGAAGTGATCAACACGATCAAAGGCTTTTTCGAAGTCTGTGTATACTACATCTACCTGCCCACCACCTTCCATATTATCAAGTATATATCCCGTAGCTTCTGAAAGGTTGGTGATAGTGGATCGATTTTTTAGAAAACCATGCTGAGAATCTGTAACACTATTAGAAATCGTATAGTATATCTGAGCGTAGACAATTTTTTCAAAAATTTTACTAAATATGTTTATTATAGAGATTGGACGATAGTTTTCTACAGCTGTCTTAGAGAGCTTTTTGTGAATCGGGATAATGTTAGCTCGTTTCCACAAGTCAGGAAACGTGCCCTCTCTAAGAGAACGTTTAAACAATAGCATAAGTGGGAATGTTAAGTGTTCAGCCGTGTTTTTAATATAAATAGGGGACACCTCATCAGGCCCGGCAGATTTATTTGTGTCTACGGTTTTCAAAAGCCTTAAAATGTTAGCTTCCGTAAATTCTACACTGTGAATCACTTGTGAACTGGTATTATTATCAAAAGTAAATTTGTTAGGATCATAACTAGCCAACGGTTTGATAAAAGCGCTTTTAAAAAAGTCATTAAATGAATTACAGATGTCAATGCTGTTTTGATAAGAAGACTTATTGTAGGTCATAGAACTAGGGTAGTTAGAACCACCTCTTAAAGATTTTACAAAGGTCCATAGGTGTTTAGGATTAGATTTAATATTTTTCTGTGAGGATGATAAGAAGTCTGCGTAACAATCCTTTTCCATGACATGATTTTTTTTCCGTAGGTCACTAAACTCTAAATAATCTCTATGGTTACCATATCTTTTCCATATTGAGTGAGCCTTCCATTTTCGCCTGATGAGTTTAATAAGAGGGTTATTATACCAACGAGGATAAATATGCGACTGTTGTACTTTCCGTCGGGGTATATGTAGGTTAATAGTTTCGTAAAGTATTTTGTAAAAAGATTCAACCGCAGAGTCAATAGTATCAAAGGAATTAAAGAGATCAGTCCAATTAATTTTAGATAAATGTAGATTAATGCTATCGTAGTCACCCTTCCTAAATAAAGTTCGATCTGTGTTAGCTTCTTTTAACGGTTTAATGTTTATATCTTCAACTGTAATGGTAAAACTGGGATGTGCCTTATCTTCATTAAGTATAGGAGTATCACATTCTTTAATAGTTAAGGGTAAGTCACTGAAAGCTAAATCCAAAGTATTCCCACTTATGTTTTTTAATCTGTTGAATTGATCCAATCCGAGAAAATTAAATTGTTCTACAAGGTCAATACCACTGTTTTGCACTTCAACACAACCTTTTTTAAGGTGAATTGGGCCATTATGGGTCCATTGAATAGCAGGTAAATTAAAGTCACCAATAATTAGTAAGTGATCATTAGGCAAAGAGTCGTGAAGCGATGTAGCGGTTTTTATGACACGAGTAATATCTTCCGGTATAGTTCTATAGTTTGGAGGTGTATAAATTGCAGCAATATGAAGGTTAAATGGTGAATGTAACGTTTTGGATGGAATGGTGACCCAGAGTTGATCGGCACAAGAGGAAGAGTTAGAACTATCGACACGAAGCAGTGCTCCCAGAGCGCGACGAACGCATATCATGACACCACCGCCTTTAGTTGTGTTAGTAGCTGCCAAATCACGATCATATCGAAAGATATCGTATTCAGAAGTAGATAGCTCACTACTTAATATACCTGGATGTAGCCATGTTTCAGTTATCACTAAAATGTCGTATATATTTAATGAGATATTTCTGTAAAAGTCAACTGTTTTTGTTCGTAAGCCTCGGACATTCTGATAATAAATATAAAGTTTACTAAATGAATCCATCGATTACCGGAAAAGAATCCATATAATAAAGCAAAATAAAAATAAAAACAAAGTAATCATAGCAAAATATATTTATGTAACTTTCTGATTGAGAGCTAGTTATCCGGGGTAAATAGTTTGGTGTAGGCACATACATGTAACACATTACTTTCCTGAGCAGTGGCGTACAAGTAGGTAAAAAAAGTAGATAGGATGTGTTACATACTTTAAAGTTGCATAAATAAATAGGTAGGCAAGCGTTAATAATTGATGAATGTATGTTCATGTATTTTTGTATAAAACAAGTGAGTTTGATGTGTGGTGTATAAGTAGTGTGGGATTGAGTGAGGTGTGTAGAAGAAATTAACAATGTTTTAGACATAAACGGCAAATAAAAAACATGATGAACATAATTAAAACAAATAAACTCAAATAACAGTACAATGCAAGAAAAGCGTATAATGTTAACAATTAAGTAGGTATATCTACTAGGTATTATTATAGTTCCCATGGGGGTAGGCAGAGATCACGGATTTCCACTAGCTACGATCCTGACACACCTCTTTCGCTTCATTCACTCTCATAACATTCTTCATACATGCTCGTCGGTTTAGAGTACTCCTAACCTGGCCTTTCTCTAAAACGTCTGCGATCTGATCGAGATACATGCGCCTAGGTCTTCCCCCATGGGAATAAGGCGTGATTTTATGTATGTATGTATTATTATAGTTACTATAAGCATAGATAAAATTCACTCCTTACATACTATGTAACTCACGTGTGGCAAATAAATTTCATTTCATTTCAATTTGTTCGTAACCACTATTTCCGAGTACTCGTAGCTAGTCCAACATCATTTCTAAGCCAATGGAGCCATTTCCGTTAATAGGTACAAATGTGAAGCAAATCCAGCTTCTCTAATGCCGGCCCATTTACTGCGATCCGTTCCAGACTGCCACCAAATGAACTGTGACGTTTTGGATCGGGTCCAGAACGAAGGATTTCGAGACCAAATTTCAGACGATTAATTTTCGAAGATTTGTCTCTGGCTTTTGACGTTACTGATACTACTTATTTGCTGATTTGAGCTCTATTTGTTGCATAGAGTCTATGCCGTACCAAATTGACGTGAATACATGCTGTCAAAAAAACGTACGATCAACTCTTGCTAGGGTCCCGTACTATTTCATTTAAATTGTTGAAATCATATATAAAAGATCTCCACTATTATGATACGGACAGTCAAAGAGTGGAACTCGTTGCCGGAGTCTGTTTTTCCGAATACCTATAAATTGGACGTTTTCAAAAAAATAATGAATAGGTTTCTTCTAGGTGAGCATTTTCACGGTCAAACGTTAGCCTATAAATGTATAAAAAAAGGTAAAGACACCCCCTATTTTCGATAAAACAGTAATGGGTACTTTCAAACACGAAACCTTAAACAGGATTAGGATAAACAGGAAACCGGATTAACAGGTGTCATGTAAATGTTCAACCTATACCACGAGTGTATAGATAAACCAGTCTAAAAATGCACGCCCCTCCACCACGTTTTCTTGAAGTTGTCTCACAGCAAAGTACTTCAAAATGATCTTTGTACTGTAGGTAATAAAGAACAATGTACTTTGACTGACTGAAGTAGTGGGGCGTGCAGTTTAAGATTGGACGATCTCTACCTGTGTACGTATTGTACGTGTCAACATCATAGTTTGTCAAACGGCCTGTTTCGCCGCTGGACAAGAGCCGGAAACGTATCCGGATTGCTAGAATTAATTAAAACTACGCAAATGGAAATTCGATGCTTTTACGGTAAATGTGCGGATCGGTTTCAACGAAGCGAGAATTAAACGTTTTGTAGAATTGGCAGTTTGCTTTTAATAACAGAATCTGATGAAAATCAGCTTTTAGATTTTGGTCGGTAAAGTGTTTTTATATAAGATTTTTTATTGTAAGAATTGTATTTTTGAAACTGTCAGCCATACTTATAAACGTTTCGTATAAATATATATTTAGAATGACAAAATGTAATTTACTTGTTAATTAGTGCAATTGGTTCCCAGACTGTTCTTATTAAATAAATAAATGTATAAAAAAAACTTGCCTCGGTTTCAGCATCGGATTAGTGTTATTTTTCTTCTTTTTGAAATAGAATAGTAGGTTATGTAAAATATTGCTTATGGACTAACTTTAAGCAATAATTTACAAAACCTTTCTTTGTCTCTGTTTTTCATAATCATTCAATCATATTTGTAATCATTGATTACAAATATTTACAAAACGCTCCAAATACACAAAAAAAAAGTTGAGCTATGTGCAGACCGTTACAAACGATCTAGAGATAGCTCAACTGATCCAAATCAGTGCCAGACGTCCTCCTTCCTCAGTCCTCAATTATGATTTTTGACATAATATTTCTATTTTACTTTTTAAAACCAAGCTCCATCTAAAGTCTGTACGTAGCTTACTTGAAGCAACTAAGTATAGTACTTTACTAGACTACCTGTGCATGAGCTACATGCTAATGTAACGAGGTAGCGCAACAAGTAGCCAAGTTGTGCTTATCAAAGATCTTAGACAAACCATGCTTGTGTGTATGTATGTACCTACTCGTACAAGTGAAGTTTAAAAAACTTGAGAATCTATCTTCATAGCCAAACTGATTCAGTCAATTTCTGTAAGTATAACCAGATTAAAAAATAATTTAAAAATCTTAATGCGGTTCACAGAATACTCGCCAAGTTTCATCAGTCCAGCTCTTATAGTTTCTGAGAAAAATGGCTGTGACATACGGACGGACAGACAGACAGATAAGGGTCCTAATTTTGCCATTTGGCTACGGAACCCTAAAAACGGCTCTTATAATTATGACGCAAAATATGCGATGACCAACATAAAAAAAAAAATACGGGTTGCACTCCGGGAGTGCCGGCAGAAGTGAAAACTTGATTATTAACGTAGGAACCCTAAAAGTTGTTTATTTTATCAAGTTCCTCAATGTAGTAAAACCCCAATCAAAGTCCTAAGGAACCCTAAAAATTTTAGCATTATCAAGCTCCTAAGTGTAGTTGAAATTCCAATCAAAGTGCTAAGGAACCCTAAAATTGTTTACATAATCAAGGTCCTAAGTGTAGTTGAAAGTCCAATTAAAGGCCTAAGGAACCCTAAAAGTTGTTTATTTTATCAAGTTCCTCAATGTAGTAAAACCCCAATCAAAGTCCTAAGGAACCCTAAAAATTTTAGCATTATCAAGCTCCTAAGTGTAGTTGAAATTCCAATCAAAGTCCTAAGGAACCCTAAAAATGTAAACATTATCAAGCTCCTAAGTGTAGTTGAAACTCCAATCAAAGTCCTTAGGAACCCTAAAAGTTGACCACTTAATCAAATTCCTCAATGTAGTAAAACCCCAATCAAAGTCCTAAGGAACCCTAAAAATTTTAACATTATCAAGCTTCTAAGTGTAGTTGAAACTCCAATCAAAGTCCTAAGGAACCCTAAAAGTCGACCATTTAATCAAATTCCTCAATATAGTATAACCCCAATCAAAACCCTATACGGAACCCTAAATTTTACGTAAAGCCAAATCCTCAACGGGTCGGAACCGCTAGAAGGGACCTTGTCGCGCGACCTACAAGTAGGTCCTAAATGAAGTAAAACGGCAGACATAGGAGGAGGGGGTTCTGGGGGGCTAAGGGGGGTCACAGCACGGCTCGCTTCACTCGCCACGCTGTTCCCCGTGATCGCGTGGCGGCTCGCTTCGCTCGCCGCGACGCTCCCCCCGGGTTTCGGAGGAGGGGGTTCTGGGGGGCTTAGGGGGGGTCACAGCACGGCTCGCTTCGCTCGCCGCGCTGTTCCCCGTGGTCGCGTGGCGGCTCGCTTCGCTCGCCGCAATGCTCCACTCGAAAAATAAATACAGTAGATCTATAAAATCATGTACCAATGACCACTACTACCTGCCGCGGGCGGCCGCTAGTTCATAAAATCTATAATAGGTATGTACCTATACCTACTACAGTCACGAAAAACGCCTTGGTATGCTTGCTACTAACTATTATCTATTCTGTGACGTTACCGTGTCATAGTAACTACTAGCGTATCTGTAGCGTCGCTTTTTCGATTTTTATTATGAACTCTACGTTGTAGTCTTAGGGTACATTTCTGCAAAAAATCCGTCCTACGCTTTTTCGATCAGGGTCACGTGATCCTGACGCGAGTTTAAGATTTTATCCCCATTCAGAAAGTGCTCAACGCCGCTAAAGAAGTTTTCACTTCAAAAAAATCAAATTGAGAACCTCATTTTTTATTAGAAATAGCCTTTCTTAAAACACGCCTACTTTCTTTAAAGCCGAAACCAAAAGTACGAAGGAGAGCTTTCCATGCATAGACCGTTTAGAAGTCAAGCCGAATGGATGTTTTAATTTGATTCATGTTTTATTATTGTACATCAATGTAAAAATCATTCAATTTTCAATTAATGATAAGATTTAGACATAGACATAGACATTAATTTATTTACTGCTTCAGCACATATACACACTATTAAAATAAGAAATGAAAACAAAGAAAGATACACGATATTACAAACTAAAGTACTAAAGAGAAATTACATTTTTGAGATTTGGTACTTGTTTCCATTCTTTTAATTCAAGAGTTTTTGCTTCTTAATTTATGATTTTTATTTGGGGTTTTCTCTGTTTTTAGCGTCGGAGACACCATTTTTCTAGTAGTTGTTATTCCATGTACAGTACAGTCGCGGTATGAACATGTTCGTCACCTTAGAGTCGGTTTTCACTTGCACTAGTGCCTTGATCATGAACACATTTTGACATAATTTGTGACGTTAACTTATCGGTGTATTCTGTCTATTCAGTTTCAAAAGGTAGTATGTGATTGTGATACGTTAAACAAATCAAGTTGAAAATCGACGAACGTTTTCATACCGCCACTATACCTACATTTTCTAAGGCTTATTGCTGTTTATTCCCCAACGGTTGACGGTGTTTAAGGTTCTCGAATGGCGACCACGAACCGGAAGACAAAAAATAGGGCACCCACCCACTAGATGGACCGACATTGTTAGGATCGTAGAAAGTCGGTGGATGGAAAATGATGATGTTGATTGCTGTTCATGAAAGAAAGGTTTTAGTAAACGACATAACCCCATAAAAATGTTTGATGCTTATTTTATAAAACGACTCTCGGGGTCATTCAAAAGCTCATAAGCCCCATGATACGCCATATCGCGCTATTACCTCCACGACTTGGTTCGTTACGCCGACGTGGAGGCTTTCGCATTATTTTTTACGATCTCACTTGTTACGTGTACTATCGGCCGGACGCCTACCGCGACCCCTGAAGCCTTTGCAAAAGCGTAAGCCGTAAAATACGGTCCGTTGTATTGTATTCTCTTTAACTTCTCTCTACTTTTACTTGAGTACAGAGAGTTTAGTTTAGTGCATGTGAACGAGATCGAAGAAGACGTCGACTCAATCTCGACAGAAGGCAAGACGAATTGAAGGCCTGACCACCAGCGGCCATCTCCTATAGTTACTTTGGCGGGGTACTGACGTGCCCTGCATGTGCTCGTACCTTTATTAAGAAAATTGGGTACACTAGGCACACTAGGGCACATCAGAGGGCAGAACAAAGAAGCCCTCGAACAGTAATCAATAATATGTCCATCCATTTATAGTAGTAGTACTTATATGTATTTATTAGTAGTAGTAGAAAACGGCTAGTGTTACGACCTAGACGTAACGCTGATATTGTTTTTCCTTCGACAGACCAGCACAGGCTAACAGACGGTTTAGGTTGGATGTATTTCAGCGGAATGGGTATAGGTACTCACGATTCGGCGTCTTTCTGCTTGTTCACTGTAGTGCACTACTTGTTTTAACTGATTTTGAGGATATTTCACTTTTAGATTGGGTTTTGATAAGGTTTTGGAAAGCTTTCACATTTATTTGATTTTTGATACGCGGCACACACACGCTTCACGAGGATGGGGCAGACATCATGATTTTCTTGTTTCACATGACAGTTCTTCTGTTTCGTTTAGATTTGAGGTGGCCGTGGCGCGAAATTTGAATCGCTGTGAGCTTGTGATAGGTAGGTATTACAGGGTATTGGATTGGAGGGATAAGGATGTATGCTGAAGCCTGAACAGCTAGAAAATCATCTTCATCACTTGACGTAAGTTTGTCACTCTAAAGGATTCTTAAAATATTTTAGTTGAAGTATACTGCAATTTGAGTTTGCGATGCCCCTTTTCTTCATTAATCGCTACTAACGTAAAAAATCGTTTAAATTCACTTCACAATATCTAACAAGGAGGGTGGGGTCACGGATGACCAATTGACCATGCAGCGATAAAGTAGCACACGTCTGCTATACCATTTAAGCTGAGTGGCAGCCTATTCTTATGTCATTGTTATTTTTTATTATTAACACTGGCTTATACTATTCTTATGTGACGTAAAATAAATTACTTTTGATATGTATGTATTTAATTTTGTTAACAGTATGATACACGTAGATTTGGACGGCCATCATATTTTTCGAAACTAGGCCTGTATTTTGGGTAATGTTGGGTTGGTTGGGCCTACGATGGTGATCAATGAAACTATAGTACTTTTTAAACCTTTGCGATCATAACACATACTATAAATCAAATAAAATAAGGTATCTAACGCGCTAAATACCCGTGTAATAGATTCAATTAAACTTTGTCAAATATGACACTCTCTCTGTCAATAATGACGATATTTGACAGCGTTTCACTGATTGCCTTCGACATCGCCTAGAAGTGCGCCGGCCTTTAATTATTGTTGAAATAAAACAACAAAAGTTGACTGAAAATTAACGACTTCTGTTGTAAAAGGGGTAACAATATCGTATTTCGCAACATCAACATCATTTTACAGCGAGCTTTGTTATGCCTCTTTGGCTGTTGTGATAAATGATTTACTAATGACTGACTGAACATTTCAGATCGTTAATCACCATAGATTACTGCGAAGTCTCTTAGTTACACCCGATGGCAAACATTACTTAGGCCAATAATCACTTACACATACGGGTTATATGGGTGCCAATTAGAGGACAAAATGTGCGGGGATTGGTAGTATCGTGGGTAACTAGGATCGGTGGGCAAAAACGATTAGTTTGACTAAAATGGCGTAGTCGATATAACTATTACAAAGTATATATTTATTGCTTCAAATACATGTTGATAAGATGTTTAAATACTAAGTAATGTCCATTGTATTCTGCTTAGGTACATATGTCTATAATGTAGGCATGCAATAATTAAAGTTACAAGATGTCATGAAAATATTATAAATTAACCTATGACACATCAACGAAATAGGGTTATTTTTCCAACTCGGCATTGGATCCTTATTTTTAAAGACTCTTCGATGTTTCAATATTTAAATATTTGCTTCAATATTTTTAAGCTCTAGACTGTGTGGCGATTCCAGATACCAAACATTTTCTAGACGATGCATTTCGAGGGCGTAAAATTAATTTAAAAAAAAACTCAGTCGTTGATTTCACCACGATGTTTATTGACAAATACCATTCAGTAATCCAGCTGAAATATAATTACGTCAGAGCAAAATACCAGCATGAGTCCGAGTAAACGATCTGAAGAAGAAAGATACACTATTTCATTTTACGTCGACAATTTTAAAGAGTTTGACTGACAAGCGGGGATAGTTTTACTACCGAAGTTTTTACGAGCAACGTTTCACAGCGAGGCAGCTGTTGCGCCGCAACAAGTGGCTAAAACTCACCTCATGAGCGAATTTTACGATCTTTCTGAGTGGTCATTTATCTAATTACTTTAGTAAGCAACAGATACTCCTACGTATAGAATGCTTTTCATGCGCACGCTGCGTATATTCTAAACAAAGACACGCGTTTCTTTTGCAACTGGGTGAACCGAACGAACGAAAAAGAACTATAACATAGTCTGCTTGACACGTCTTCTTTAGTAATCTAAAAATAAATTTTATTTTATTAATGTAAATGTGTGTGTGGGGTAGTTACTTTTATGATAAAACTTACCGTTTTGCTGAAAATCGCAAAAAATATTATTTTTAGTAGATTTTTTGGAGTAAATTTTTTCCAAACACGGGAATGATAGGAAACTTTCAAATGTTATTTATAATTATGTTTTGAACCATTCTACTGCTTTTCAGTTTGTTGGGAGAAATTGACCGGCCCACTTTACAGCTACAGCTTGAGATTTACTATATAGCTAAACTCACCTCATCGTAAATAAAATTGTCGATCTCCTCAAGCGGTCTGCCGTACATCTTTGGTGGAAACGGCTCGTACTTCCTCGGCAACCGGGCACCATCTTCCACGCTGAGCCTGCGCCGCGGCATGAAGCCGAATTCCCGCACGAGTTGTGCCCCGCGAGAACCAGCTCGGCGGGCGCTTTCGCGGGTGAACGGCGTGACCGCAGCGCGAGGGCCGTTGTCATCGCGAGCCGCCGCCTCGCCCGCGAATGTGACTCCTTCAAAGATAAACAGTTTTTAATACCAGTACCAGTACGGTGGTTCATCTGGACTATCACAAATATCGTCATAAGGGCCGACCGGCATCTTTTCGAAATCAATGTGTACACATACGCAATGCGTATACAAGATGTCGTACGTAAGAACACACAAAGACAGTGCCAGCAATATGTGTTCCAAATTCAAAATTAGTTAAGTAATTATACTTTAGTAGCACACACAAACAGACTTGTAAACCTGCAAACTGACAACGCCCCTGGTTTCAAAACAGGCCTCTTATTATGACGTCCCTGGATTGGTTTGTGGGATGGAGCGTCAATCACTCACCATTCTAACAACCAATGCCCGGACAAACTGCTATTCCTGCAACACGGCTCACACAAGTCACCGCTAAATCAGATTCGATTTTCAAATTTTTGAAACAAAAATTTGAAACTCTCAGCGGATTCAGCGATATCCTGAACGATTGTGTTGCAGGAATTTACCCGCCAATGACGATATTTGTGATGGACCGGATTGATCACCGTACTCTTTGGAGGGCGTTTCTCCGAAGTATAATTGTATAACTCGCGCATTTGAAGAACTAAACCAAAAACGCCGTCGGAAATCATTACATCTCACTCGCACATTATTTTGAACTATAGTGTAGAGTGTGAAGTAAATATTATCGATGGTTTTTATTAGATTAATTTCTTAAATTCACGGGTTATATACATATACATGATTTGTGATAGATCTATTATCTACCTAACAACTGTGTCACTGATATCAAAACGATGAACGTTTTCTATTCTATTCTAAAAGTGCTCATTTATTTACAAGTAAAAATTACCTACAATGAATTTATTCTATCAACGCCTAAACGAAGGTGCCAAGAGGGAAATCAAAGATGGAATCCAAATATTTTTCACTATAGCTAGGTACTTACCTGATATGTATCCGGCGACCTCTACGTGTTTACGTACCTACGACCTACATGCACGGGCTACCGATGCATGCCGGATACATAAAACTAAAAAAAAGTTGAAAAATAAACAGTGAAATTCTAAGCTTATTCGTTTTAGACGTGTTCTTTAAAAAACATTCTATGCATTTTAAACTTTAGTCAGGCTAGTGACCTGTTGCCAGTACTTTTTGGAAATAATCAAAAAGCGATATAAATTAGCATAATTCGGTAATATGAGCTTTATTGTGCAACAAACCATGAGTGATTCGATTGTTACCTATTCCCAAATCCTACCTTCAATAGGGGCGCGGAGCACATCTCGCGACTTGGCACCGATGGGACGCGCGGGTGGTGAGGGAAGGACATTACAAACACTTCCATCTATACCTTCAAGGGGGATGCGGAGATCATCGCGACGCGCGCGTGTATCGTCAGGCAGCGCGTCGAGCGCATCGCGGGACTGTGAGGCCACGAGAGGGGCAGCGGCCTCGGGGTTAGTGGCCTCCAGTTGGCGTACGATCTCGCCGAGCAAGCGGGAGCCGTCGATCTCTTCCCCGGGCGAGTGAAGCGGCGCCGGCGGCGGGAACGACAGCCTCCGCTCGTCTTCCTCCATGGCGGGCTACGCGCGCGCCCGCCGCATCGCCCCTACCGCCCTCGCACCAACACTAGCGCTCACAACACATCCTTATACCAGGTTACTGCCACCTGCAGACAAGAGAGACACTGCTTTAAAACAAATACGGCAAACTTACAAATACAAATGCGCTTATACACAAACCTAACCTCATATTAGAACCCCACTGAAACTCAGAACTTGGTTGATATTAGATTATTTATACCATACCCCCTCTAAAAAGCTTATTTTATTCACTGGAAACAGTGAATAAAAAGCTCTTTTAATCACTGTTTTGGTGTTTGAATTTGGAACACACGAATAAGGTCAACGTCCATCTCAATACCTTAGAACCTCCTTGCGTCATAAATACTCTCGATTTGATTGGTCGAAATTTTTGACAAGGAGTTTAGCATTGGATTAAAAACTGTTTTGTGTTCTTTGTTGTCATTGTCATACATAAGTAAATTGGCGCTATTTTGAATAGGTACTGTTTTTAGTAAGTTATGCAGCAAAAAGTTCGATAATAGTAAATCGATTGAAAATGCATTCTAGGAATGAAAAAGATGTGCTGAGTTGTTTGTTGTTCAATTGAGTTGTTGAGTTCATGAAAGAGAAGTAGGTATATTAGAAAACTTGCATTAATTTATCCTTCTTTATTTACAAATCAAATAAAAATCTAAAATTATTTGTTTTATGTCATATAAGAATAGTATAAACAAGGTTCATAGTTTTTAATCCTTTTTCGCTTAAATCTTTTTTTTTCTCGAAGTCATGGTATAAAGTATAGTATGCAACTCTTGAATAAAACGGATTTATATCGAGGGCCATGAATCACTCGCGTCGTTTAGGATTCTAACACTTGAATCACTCGCTACGCTCGTGATTCAATCATCATGAATCACTCCCTACGGTCGTGATTCAGTCGTTAGATTCCTGCACTTGCTCGTGATTCATCTTTGGTCCTCGATTTAAATCCGTCTTTTATTCACTAGTTGCATAATATACTATTTTCAAACTTGTGAAACTTTTATGGTTTTTGACACTATTTTGATTGAAACAACGGGATATTTACCATGATTAAATTTTGAGTTTGAGTGTTAGTGAGTGAGTGCCGAAATATCGGAAGTCAAAACTCAAAATTTAATCATGGTAAATATCCCGTTGTTTCATAAAAATAATTTTGCGAATGACCACAACATTTTTGAATCGCCTTTCAGAGCACGGTCGCTGAGGAGCGTCCTATGAAGCATTGCTCTGTGTCCAATTTACGCAACGTTCGTAAGTGTAATGTAACTGTAACGTAAGTGTAACTGTAATATGTCCGGCACCCATACTCTTCAAATCAGAACACACCAATGGAAACAGCACAGCTTTTCAGCAAAACTACATTGGTACTCCTTCCTCAGATCAAACTCTATCACAAAGAGAAAAGCTCGGCTACTATGGCTTGTGTCTACGAGTTACATAACAATACCCAAGTGTAGAGCAAATATCAAGAATTCAAGAATCAATCTGCAAACACGCTCAGTCCGCCATCCCATCAAAATATTTACTTTAGCTATGTAAAGATTTTGTTTATATAAATATTTACTAGCATCCGCCCATAATACCGCTCGCGTTGGTATAGGCCGATAAAATTATTTTTATAACTATGTTCATGCTATGTAATACATGTGTACGTAATTATATGAAAAGTAGATTTCAACTAGATTCGTGCAGCTGAAGGGGTGAAGTGAGAGCAAACAGGTAAATGTTACCTATTCACTGATTCCCGAACTTTCGCATTGATAATAAATATGAGTGTAATTTTAATGAAAACCCCGGGCCTCAATGTCGATTGGTACATTTTCTGGTTCAAGGTCAAACGGTAAAGCAATTTCTGTAGCCCTAACGCAAGCTCTGTCTGCCTCTGGTTTTGAGTCTGTGTGAGTGTTGACTAAATTAATCCTACGTCGAAATGTCACACACACTGTATAAAACACTGGTGAGCACTCACACAGATTCAAAACCTGAGCCATAGACAGAACCAGTCAGGGCTTGTGGTAGGCCTACTGGTTCAAGGTTAAAGCAGTTTTATTCACAGAAACGATATAAAAACGTGATTAAATTCCTATAAATCTTTGTGTTTAGAGGTTTGAATGTGAAACAGACTGTACTGTTTTGACTTCTACGCGATAAACAATGCGTTAACCTTTTCCTAGACCAATAAAATTAAACCAATATGCACATAATCTATTTGTACTATTCGTAGATACCACTTCCTGATGTAGCGTCCTTACATCATGGTTCTTTGTAGAAACTATCTACAAAATTGAGAATCTATAGATAATACGTGTATCATAATTATACCAAAAAAAAATATGAATGAACTGTGTGAAAGATGACACGGATAAGAAAGGAGTGAATGCAGAGATGACGGCTGACAGAGAGGAATGGAGGAGGAATACATGTTGTGCCGACCCCACATAAAGTGGGATAATGGCTGGAAGAAGAAGATGTGTATGGATAAGTATATTTAGTAGGTTTTGTCTACTGTATTGCTATGTTAAGTATTCTAGCGAGTTGGTATATGTTCTAAAGTTAAATAAAAGTTTCACTATCCTTTTGTCTCAAAAGCACTTCTTCCCACCCCACATAACGCGATGGTTGACTGGAAAAAAATGCTATTTAGTATTAAATTAAATTGGTTCATAGAGAAGTTCTTGAGAGATTGTCCATGGAGAATTAAGTACTTGCGTGAGTAATAATTAAAATGTTTGATTCAACAAATAAATTGTGAGCCTTCGCCCCACTTCCGATAAACTCTTGTATTTAAAAGCCAATAATTTGGGGAACTGGGTACGGTCAACAGCAAAAGTGAAGATAATTTTAACGTAATAATAACACAGTTTATGCTTTTAGGCCTTGCGCACTTCTAGACAGCCTGCGATGCCAATAACAAAGTTCGCGGCAGTGTGTGCAGATGTATCCAAAACCCTATGCTGAAACTGATTGAGAGAGATATAGACAGAGAGAGCTGTTGCGAAACGGTACTTATTTAATTACTGTGGTACCGTCAAGGCTTATTTGATTATTCAATTATTATAGTTCGGCCGTTCAGAGAATGCGTTCTTGACACGTCGCGATTGAACTGACGACGTAACTTTGTAATGGCGTCGCAGTTACGATAAAAATATTTTTGCTGGTTGTTTGCCGTTTTAACAATTGATGAGCATTAAAACAACAATATTATATCAATAATCAATGAATTTTATAATTTTGTGCCAAACTGAGTGTCAAATAACTTGGTAAACAATATTTTTCTAAATCTATACTGCGCTATTACAAGGTTATGTCAGCTACTTACTTTACTAACTGATCAAACTGTCAAACGCATTCTCTGAACGGCCGAAGTATATTATGAATTAAGTCAAGGCTTATTTAATTATTGTGGTACCGTTATAAAACAACCAGAACTTCATAGCACAACCGTAACATTATCTTTTACAATAACATGATGCATCATTTTGAAAAATAAATCAGGGATGTCCGCGCACGCTTATTATGAGCGTTGCATCAATCTGAAACTTTTAATGCTGACCGTACTATAAAATTCAATTTGTATCGGGATTTAGCTGCCTATCAATTTAAAACCACGTTATAAAGTGGTATCATATAAAATACTTTTAGCAGCGCTCCTCAAAATAATCAACTAACTTCAACATTTTAAAATATCAGCGCTTTTTCAGCTTCATTTTTCTTTTAAGTTGAACATTTTGTTAATAATTGTTTATGACTGGCCTCTCAACTCAGTTAGTAGTAGCTCTGCCTTTGACGCCGTAGGCCGTGGGTTCGATCCCCACCGAGAACAAGTATTTGTGTGGTGAACACACATGTTTGTTCTCTGTCTGGGTGTTACATTGTATTCTATGTATTTACAAAAAAATATGCATAAGTATTATCTACTATCTGATTCCCATATTACAGGCTCTACTTAAGAGGCCGGCGGAGAGCGAATTTTCATACAAACGTAATACCAAATTTATTACTAATTTAGGCAGATTTTCACTATATTATTATAACTATTTTATTTGTATAGTATTTATCTAGGTTCCTGATGACTTTTTATTTTAAATTACTTACCTCAAATGAAATTAACGCCAATCACATTTTGCAATGAAAAAAATGTGTAAAATGCGATTGCTGCTTAAATTAATAATCATTTTGGTATTACGTTTGTATGCTAATTCGTCCTCCGCGGGCCCCTTAATCTGGGGCTAGATAGTGTTGTGTGGATTGTCCACAATATTTTTTGATATCCGTTTAAAATGACGCCAAATCTTCTTCTCAATATAAAAGCAATTACAGAACATTCATACAGGTATAGCACGTGTAGTATTACACCAGTAATGTGACCAGAGGTAGACGTACTGCGTAAAGTAGGCCTACCATGATCTCTGTCTGGCTCTGTTCTGGTAATGAGTCTGTGTGAGTGCTCACCAGCGCATTATACTGTGTGTGTGACGTTTTGACGTAGGATTTATTTAGTCAACCCTCATACAGACTCAAAACCAGAACCAGAGACAGAGCCAGACAGAGCTCATGGTATGCCTAAAGTATTAATCATGCCTTTACATAGTACTTTGGCCCTTTTCAGACATTAATTCTCTCGAAAAATTTTAAAATTTCAGTCTACCGTCATTAGGTCGGTTTTGGGATCGTACTCGTAATAACAGTTTGGAAACATACACAGGCTTTTGAATCAAAGCTGTGATTTTTTATGTGTTGTGTAAAAGATGTATGTACCTATTTTATTTTATTTATTCAGGGACAACAAACAGCTACAACCAAATAATCTAAATTATTTTAAGAGTAGGCATTATTCTACCTACCTCTTGACTAATAATATTGCAGCCTCAAGTTAAATTGATTGAATTATATATCCCGATGCGATATTTTAACGGATGGTTAAAATAATCGACACTACCTCTCTCGATCTCGAATGTAATAGTTATTTGTTATACAAGAGTGCAAAGCTGCTTTTTAACCGCGTGCTCAATTTTGATGACTGAGCAAGCGCAGGATTCTAAAGTTTAACCACGAGCGTAGCGAGTGGTTTAAAAGTTAGAATCCTAAGCGTTGGCGAAGGAATCAAAAGAGCACAAGGTGAAAAATCTTTGCACTCGAGTGCAACACGTAACTTTTCATCCCACCTCAGCGAGGAAATGGCTAAATGCAAAAAAGAACATGGCGCGACTAAAAGTAACACACCAAGAAGGTTCCGAGTATGAGATAATAACAAATTTAAAAAGGTTGTATTATAAATTCGGCACCATGCAGGTAAATAGATTTAATGGTGTTTTGAATTCACAAATACACCAAGAAGGTTACGAGTGCGAGTTTTTAACAAAATAAAAAAGGTTGTATGATAAGTTCGGCACCATGGAGGTAGAAGTAAATAGGTTGTGTATTCACAAACTTATTAAACACGATACTCTAAATTCAAATTTACTTTATCCTCTAGCGGATAAAAACGGCTTTTCCAGTCAGATATTGAACAGGAAAACCACACTTTCCGAGCTGGTGGGATGAAAAATAATATATTCCTGACACATAATATTATGGATAAGAAATAAGTGTATAAAGAGATGACAGCTGATAGAGGAGAATGAAAGAGGAGAACATGTTGTACCGACCCTACATAAAGTGGGGTATAGACAGGAAGAAGAGGAAGAATATTAGAGAGAATTTTGTTTGTGTTTTTTTATAGGTACTAATTGCTGATGGAATAAGCATGACCTGATGCTAAGTGGTAACAAAACATTAAAAAAAAAAAAAAAGTATTAGCGTAGGTCACGCACGTCAGGAAAATGCCTTAAAAAATGAAATAAAATAAAATACTCATGTGTAAAAGTTAATAGTGAGGGAAATAGAAGTTGAAAGCGTTTTGGTAGCGTCCGCAAGATAGGATACCAATTTGGTATTAGCATCACACACTGCATTACTTTTACGAGGGTGTGGGTAAACAGAACATTTATGTTTACAAGCACTTTGGAAACAGTTTATTACTGTGACGGAACCTTTTTCATCATCATATGAACCTGAAGAAATCTACTATTGGACTAAGATGTTTACATTAAATCAACCGAACTGTAGGCCTACCACAAGCTTTGTCTGGCTCTGTCACTGGTTTTGAGTCTGTGTGAGTGTTGATTAAATAGTCACACTGGTGAGCTCTCACACAGACTCAAAACCAGAGCCAGAGACAGAACCCGACAGAGCTTGTGGGAGGCCTACCGATTTAGACACAAAATTTTTTTTTACTGCTTACTGCGACCTACTTAACAATATCATCGACTTCGCCTAAAGGTCTATGAAGTCCTCGGCTCATTATTTTAATTCACGCTTCAAGAATTTATTTTATCTTATAATGCGGCCTTAAAAGGAAAATATTTAAATAAGTAATTTAATATTTTTTACTTCCTGTAATTTTGAGTTTATTTACGACCTCTCTCATAAAGTGCGGAGACATAACGATCGAACAGTATGTTACCTTGTCGTAATTTATCATTATGTTGTTGAGTATAAAAATAACGTGAACAACGCATGCAAAATAATTTTGATCCGTCATTTCCATTACCGTTTTCACCTGAGTGACACTGAGATGACGGATGACAGAGGAAAGTGGGTGGAAAAACCCTGTAGGCTGTAGCTCTGTCTGGCTCTGGTTTTGAGTCGTGTGAGTGCTCAGCAGTGTATTATACTATGTGTGTTTCGACGTAAGATTTATTTAGTCAACACTCACACAAACTCAAAACCAGAAACAGAGTCAGATAGAGCTTGTGGTAGACCTACTGTTGAGCCGATCCTACCTATAGTGGGATAAGGGCAGGAACCCATTTTTGCGATTTCCGAGAATAAATTGATATAAATTTAGTGTGTTGGTGGCGATCAGTGAAACACTATCAAATATGCCAGCGATATTTGACAGCGTTTCACTGATTGCCACCGCAGAACGATAAGATGTGCGAAGGCTTTAGTTTTTGTAATTTTATTGAGGAAACTAAAGACTTCAGTTAGAATTAGACTCAGCTGAGACGCATGTGTGTGCCTATTTCAATTCCGTGGCAAGACTAATATTTTATATTTTTTATAATACGAATACTAGGTACTCAAAAGTATTGATAATTTGATGATGTCCGAAACGTCAGTAAAAATAATATTAAAATCAAGTGTCATTTGGGACACTGTGTCCCAGGGAAATTTGTCCGAAACGTCAGCAAGTCTAATTATCTGCTAGGGTTATTTAAGTCCTTAAGGGTATTATGTTCATTTGCCATCACTTGCACCAAACTAGTGCCACGACAAGAAGACGAAAACTATTAGGTTTTATATCTAAAGAAACGGGATTACGTCATTTGGGACACTGTGTCCTAGGGAAATTTGTCCGAAACGTCAGCAAGTCTAATTATCTGCTAGGGTTATTCAAGTCCATAGGGGTATTATGTTCATTTACCATCACTTGCACCAAACTAGTGCCACGACAAGAAGACGAAAACTATAAGGTTTTATATCTAAAGAAACAGGATTACGTCATTTGGGACACTGTGTCCTAGGGAAATTTGTCCGAAACGTCAGCAAGTCTAATTATCTGCTAGGGTTATTCAAGTCCATAGGGGTATTATGTTCATTTACCATCACTTGCACCAAACTAGTGCCACGACAAGAAGACGAAAACTATTAGGTTTTATATCTAAAGAAACGGGATTACGTCATTTGGGACACTGTGTCCTAGGGAAATTTGTCCGAAACGTCAGCAAGTCTAATTATCTGCTAGGGTTATTCAAGTCCATAGGGGTATTATGTTCATTTACCATCACTTGCACCAAACTAGTGCCACGACAAGAAGACGAAAACTATTAGGTTTTATATCTAAAGAAACGGGATTACCTCTCCGTTTTTGAAACATTGTAATCAATTTGTTGTGTGTGGGTGTTATTCGACTGCGGGCACAACCCGGCTTAACCCAGCCAGTCTAAGCCATCCTGTTGCTTTCACCAAATCCCTTCACAAATCCACCTAATGTTTTCTTTGAGGGATCATTTTGGCTAATTTACGTCAGGAGCATTCATTTAGGAGTAATTACGAAACCCTCTCTCATAAATACACAAACCTAACCTTAGGTAATCATATTTTTTTTTAATATAACTAGCTGTTGGAACAATTCATTGCCTCTTAGATCACATACGTCAGGAAAATGCCCTACGATGCATCACCTGCGTCTATAAATTTTAGGCATACTGATGTACAGCCTCACATGCCAGTAATTTCACCGGCACCCACACCTAAACTAAAACACATCAATGCTGTTTCATGGTAGACAAAGGCATATAGTACTTCCCCGGACGAACCCTTCACAAAGGACTCTACTACTACATCTGTCATTTACCCCACTTTTTAATTTATATTAGTGTTTTTCTTATCATATTCCATCTGGTGTAAAATGAGGTTTTATTCACTTATTCATACGTATGAGCTAGCCATCAACTCTGATGAAAATGTTTTAAGGCCTGCGCACATCTAGACGATGGTGATTAAACGCTGTCAAATATCGCTGTCATATTTGACAGCTTTTCAGCTGATGGCCATCGCCATCGCCTAGATATGCGCAGGCCTTTAAGGCTTGAACACACCGCCAGCGAACTAGTTCGCTAGCGATGGCGAACTAGCCCCCAAATAATTTGAAGTCTCCGAAATGTACATTGCCATCACAATGGCGCTTTTGGCGCTAGGTCTAGCGCAATTTCAAAGCATTTAACTGATATTATTTTGTAGGCTAATCTTGAATTAACCTTGGATTTTAAATACGTGTCGCAGTTTGTAGTTCATATAAATTGCCAAGTTAAAAAAAAATTACATTTCTATTGAGTTTTCAAAAAAAAAAGATATTTATTGAGCACTGTGACATGCGCACCTATTTTATCGGACAACTTGTGTCTATATTCAAAGTATCTAGAAGCATTTAAAGTGTCTAGGTTTATGACTACAATGCTTAATTTAAAAAAAATAAAAATACATTAGTAAAAATAGCCAAACCCTGGAATGGACCTGGCAGCACTGGCCGCAATTTAGACTGTCAAGATATGAAAGATATTTAGCCCAATCAAAACACTTAACTACTGCTAGGCATGGGAAATAATTACCTGCAGTTAATCGGCTCATTTACAACCTTGAGCTTGTTCAGCTCAAACAACTCAGCGGCTCAAACATCATGTAGTTGTCGTAGAAGTGTGGAAGTGCGAGTGCAGAAGTTAAGCCGCTTACAGACCTTCTGGCTTCACTTCGGAATCATTCAGTTAATATAGTTACCTACTTTAATTTTTTTCACTGAAATACCTAACCTACCTACCAAAGTAGCAAGCAGCAAATAAACTGAATAAATAAAGTCTGTTTAAACTATTATCGCCACTGTTTGTTTTGAGCCGTTATTTATTAAAATTAAACTGCTAGCTATGCTAAAGTATAAAATGCTATGATGTGCGGTTTTGGCCCTTACGTATTTATTGCAGAAGCAAATTTTCAACATAGTTTCTATTATTGGCTATGCATACCGTAAACCTTATATCTCTTTGTGCTTCTTCCAGAACGACTTCCAATTTGATCAGGGCGAGCAACGCCAGGCTCCATAGCTCGTCTTAATCTAGATCTTTACCTATGAAATTGTACATTTGAATATTTTTTATGCCATTAAAATTAGATAGGCGTAAGGCTCCAAACCCCACAGCAAGCTCAGCCGTATAATTAGTTGGTCTAACTCCATCACGGCTAAGCTTGCCGCGGGGTTCCAATTCTTCGGTCCAACTTTTTCACCACTTCTACTATCGTCTTCAATTCAAGGCCTGCGCACACCTATGTGCTCTTTACCGTCGTCAGTATTTTCGAAGCATTACAACCTTGGAATTTTCAAGTCAAGAGTGAACAAGTGAATAATAGCTAAGCGTGCTCCACCTTAGGCTGCATTTTCACTTTCCATCAGGTTTGATGGCAGTCAAACGTTTAGCTATCAACAATAAAAAAAAATACCTATACAACATGTCCCAAAATTCAACGATAAGCCATGCAGCGATGGACCTACTAATGACTACTCGAGAAAAAAAAGAAAAAAAAAATACCTCTACTTTTTTTTAAATTACCTAAAAAAAATGGAAATTCTTCGAAAATGTATACCCCTTATGACACTTTTAACTACCATGACCACAATTTTTCAAATATTTCAGTTTTTTTGTTTGTATCGGCAACCTAAGTAGTACTACTATTCACCATAATCTTTGAAAATTACAGAATTTTCGTAGTTTTATACAAAAAAACAACCAAAAAAAATTATTTCCCTAAAATTTTGAAAGGTTTTAACGTTCAGTAAACTTTAACTCATCGTAGTGTAAAAAAAAATATGGACACTACTATGGCAAGTTTTTTAAAAAATTAGCGCAACTAACCTAGATTTTAAAATGGTATAATACTTTAGGAAAACTAGCCACAAAAAAAAAATAATGACACTTTTTCTAATCAAGAACCAAATTTCATAAGTTGTTGTTAATAGTAATCACTTCTACTATGTGCCCAAAATAGATTTTTGTTGTTGGAAAATGTTTAAAAAAAAGTAGAGGTATTTTTTTTTTCTTTTTTTTTCTCGAATAGTCATTCGTAGGTCCATCCTCTGGTGCCGGCTTATCGTTGAATTTTGGGACACCCTGTATATGTCGCTGGCCATGGCGATCAGTGAAACGCTGTCAAATTTGAAAGCGATATTTGACATCGTTTCATTGATAGCCATTGCCAGTGACCTAGGTGTACACAGGCCTTCATATCGTTGTTGACAACGGTTGCCAGCCGACCACAAGGCTCGTTTTTCAACTCATAATTTGCAGATTTAAATTTAAGGCTTTGCATGGGTGCAAAATACAAAAGCACATTTTGCCCTCCTTTTTTCTACACTAAGCCTGTGCAAAGCTAAGGCGATTGGCTAGTTATGTACATGGAATACATAGTGAGATAACTGGCATGACGTAGAACCTACATAAACCGTAAAACATTGTCAAGTGCACGAAAAGAGCCTTATTGAGGTGCGTTTATAATTCTTTCACCACATTACTTTTGAATGTACTTTTGTCACCATAGTATTAAGTATGTTAAGGCTGCAATGCTTTCTAAGTGAGAGCTGAAATAAAAAGTTTTGGTTTGATTCAATTTTGGTGTGAGCTACACTGAGCTGCACAAAACGTAGATAATAATGACTCCTTCTGTCTTCGACCATATCACTTTACCAAACTTTGACACAAGAGGTGGGCGTGGCTACGCCGCCGCCACGACCAAAGAAGTAGGAAATATAAAACTTGTTAAACCCATAGAGCAGCAGCATTGTTTTTGACAAAGTCAAACGGCTTCGTAGGTATTGCTTTTACCCAACATGCTGATGCAAACAGGAATGTTATGATATTGACCACTATGTGTGTGTATAAGTATTTTATGATTGCTCATCTGTACCCCTATATCAAATAAATATAAAAATAGAACTAGTTTATTTTAATTATATGACAGCTGTCAGTTGAAAGCGATTCTATCTAGGACTGAAAAGTATTATTTTCAACCCACTCCTCAGGTAACTTCAGACCTTCTTTCTGAATATGAGTAATGAAAAATATAAAATAAAATGTCAGGAAATTAAAAACAAAAATAAAGTAGAAAATCACACGCAGTTATACATCACGCTCGCAGAATCCCAAGCATTCAGAAATAGTTTTCATCCAGCGATCCTCAAACATCTCACACCCAAGATTAAATGAAATGCGTGGAACAGACATGTTAACATACATAGCATAGGTACATAGCGGTAAAAATCATAACCTTTCCTTTTTTTATTTTCTTCGCCGCAGTCTATGTCTATATCTAGTCGAGTATAAATAGTATAAGGTCGGGCGCGATATAGATTAGATAGATCAGAAAACGTCGAATACAACAATTCAAATTCAATCAGTTTTAAATTTCTAATCCGCACAAGATTTTCGCCGAACACATTTTGTGCTAGACCTAAATGGTAAGAAAGTTGACAGACTGAACAGTATCCTTGGTTCATTAGAATTTTTCTATCAAACGTTTTCTGATGTACTTACTTAAGTACCTACCTATTAAACACCCGGCCTTATACTATTGAATTAGAGCACGGGTAGTCTAGTTTAGAGGGTAGCGAGCAATCCAATCCAAAGATTGACTGGACTCTCAGCTCAGTTGGCAGTAGCTCTGCCTTCTGCGCCGTAGGTCGTGGGTTCAATTCCCACCGAGAACAAATATTTCTTTGGTGAATGCAGATGTTTGTTCTCTGTCTGAGTGTTATATTGTATTCTAACTATGTGTTAACAAAATGATGTGCAGTAAAATGTATGTACTATAGGAATGAGATAGTTGATTGTAATACATCAACTATCTGATTCCTATAGTACAAGACAAGCTCGGGGATAGATAGTGTTTTGTGGATTGTCTACATTATTAATTTATTTTATAAAGATCGTGGGTTAAAATTTGGTCGTGCACCACCAATGTATACTATTCTATCAGTTCATCACCTATCTTATTATATAAATAGATATACTGTAGCTGTAGGTTTATCGACAAGATAAACCTAGCTCTAAGACTTCTCAAAGTGATCATTGATATTATGTAATTTTAAAGGTACAATGAATAAAATTAAACATTTTTACTTTACTTTGACTTTCACTTTGAATACTGCTACTCCATTGTAATCTCCATTTGATAACTCTTTGAATTGCTCGAAATCAATTGTCAATTTGGTAAAAAACGTCAAAACTATAGCGCTTGCAAAACAGGAAAGTATTAAAAACCGGATTATCTCCGGCTTCCGGCCAAAAACCGTTTCCAGGTTTGGTCAACGTAATATTTTTTCATATATAGTAGAATTTTAACAAGAAAACAAATAAATAAATAAATAAATATTGTGTACGAAATAGGAATTAGTATCTAGTGAAGTTTAATATTACTTACTTTATTATTGAGTAGTTTATTGTTGAGTAGATTAGTAGTAGTAGTGGAGCTTTTTGTGAAGTGCTCATCCAGGGAAGTACTACCACCATACCTGTTTCTGCCGTGAAGCAGCATTGCTGTGTTTCTGTTTGAAGGGTGTGGGTGCCGGTGAAATTACTGGCACTTGAGGCTGAACATCTGTACGCGTGAAGCTGATGGACGCAGGGCAGTGCATCGTAGGGCAAATTCCTGGCGTGTGTGACTTACGAGGCAATGCTTTGTTACAGGCTATAGGTACCACTGTTACCACTTACAGGCCTATACCCGATTGGGATCCTAGCTAAAGAAAAATAAGAACACAAATGAACAAAAAGTAAAACTGAAAAAAAAACTAATAAAAATAAATCTTTTTTAATTTTTTTTTTATAGTTACCACTTAACATCAGGTGGACCATATGCTTGTTCCATCAGCTAGATGCATTAAAAAAAGACGCAGTGCAATAATAGAAAAACAAAGTATTGGTTTTATTATGTTTTATCGGTTTTTAGCTATGTATGCTTTTAGACAAAAAAAATCCATTTATAAAAATAATGCATCTTTTTAGTAATGTTTCAATTACCTGGACATATTAGGGCTAAGAATAAAGTGATGGTGAACTGAACGCGCGAACCTTGTGCAAACAACACCCTAACCATTGCCTCCATATTGCCACTGTTATGACTTTTGAGGAACAAGATTTAGCGCAGTTTCAAGACAGTATCTAACACTAATACTAGCTCGCTGCGTACAATGACAGTTCGCGGCGCTGTGTGGGGATGAATGCAAAACCCTACGCTTGAAACTGATCGCCATCGCCATCGCAGTTCGAAACTGTTCGCCGCAATTTTTTCTAAGCTTAATTCATTCACCCGCTAGTCCGGGGTACCTAGGTAGTTTTTGTTCACGGGGATTCAAAACAAAACAATATTTTTGAGGCTCAATCAGTAAGATTTATGTTTCTGATACTAAGGAAAATCGGAATACGTAAAACTTCCCTCACTGTATATATAGGCATACGCCTATCTATCATTGCGTCCTAAAGTGAGGGTAGTTATTATACCTCCACCTCTCAACGACGATAGCACTCATGTCAATGCTCCAGTCTGCCCACGACCACAGTTATTACAACATAGCCGAAGCGTCGGGGAAAACTAAACGCGGTAAACACCCATCATCATCATTATCATCATCATCAACCTATATTAGTCCACTGCTGGACGTAGGTCTCTCGCAAGACGCGCCACTGAGCCCGGTCTTCGGCTCTTCTTCTCCAGTGCTTGCCAGCTACATTTCGCAGATCGTCGCCCCACCTTGCCGGAGGGCGTCCTACACTACGCTTACCTAAACGCGGTAAAAATACCCGTGTAACAGTTTAATGTGTGTTATGATCGCAAAAGTTTAAAAAAGTACTATTGATAAATTTTGCTTAGCTGTCCGGCTTTTCGCAAAACCGGAAAACCGGGTTTGCACGCCCTAGTCAGGACGTAATGTCAGATGGGAAACTGATGGGTGGTTGAACTAATTGATGCCCGCGACTTCATCGACTGTCTCCACGGGTGGTGATTATACACTTCCTTGTTTCGATATTATATTTATGCATTCCATCTCTTATAAAAAAGTCCCCAAATATTATAAATACATTCACTTGTTCTGTTTTTTCTCCATCAATCAAAATATTACACGCTGTTAAACATTCATATCGAATACCATAAACTTAGCCTTATGATTGTATTTGTTTTTGTATTTATTGATTTACTTTGATTATGACGGTTCATTCTAGGTATGTAAATGCCCTTATTTTATTTTTTATTGATATTTGATCTTATTCTAAGCTTCTCTCCATCCAAAATTTGATTGGAAAATACCGATTTGCAGCGATATAACCGCCCATTATGCATTACTATATTTTTAAATAGTTTCAAATAAGATTCTATCCTATTATTATCTTACACAACATCTTTTTTTGCTTTTAACGTAGTTAAACAAATATTTTTAGAAGTAATATATTTTTTTTCTATTAAAACTAATAGGAATAACAATTTCCAGAGTTCAATAATATTAGAACGAATCCTCAATAGTTCTCTTTTTCCAAATTTTAGACTCTACGGGTCGTTTTCACCGATGAGTAAGAAGTAGATCAAATATTTGACGATTGTTTAATACACAAAATTAAGAAAAGTTAAGTAGGGGGTAGTAAAACATTAAATAGGGGATGCTTTGTCTGTCACGATCTGGGAACTTTCGTTTTTATTAGTAGTGATCGCAGCGTGCAACTGTCAAAAGACGCGGCAGTGTGTGCGGATGTATACAATTCCCTATGTTGAAACTGAACGGTTCGCCACCGCGCCCGCCAGCGAACTAGGTGTGTTCGAGCCTTTAAGGCTCGAACACACCTAGTTCGCTGGCGGTAGCGATCAGTGAAACGCTGTCAAATATCGCTGTCAGATTTGAGATTTGACAGCGAATATTTGACAGCGTTTCACTGATCGCTACCGCCAGCGAACTAGGTGTGTTCGGGCCATTAGGGTAACGCTAACGTATTTGCCATGGTCTAGCGAACGTTAAAACTGGGACCAACTTCAAAGTTGTTACGTTCCCAAAAGCACAAAAGTACACAAAAATAAACCATCAGGACGGAACAGGATAACGAGAACTAAAGAAAGTTACTGTCGAACTTTAACTGTAAAACTTATGGTACATAAAGTTTGTGACCAAAATAGCCCCATGCTATCAAAGCCACGGAATTTGCAATCATCTTTCTTTATCCTGCCCATATCCTTATCCTTGCCTTATCCTAAGTGGGGTCGGCACAACATGTATTTTTCTTCCATTCTCCCCTATCATTCGTCGTCTTAGTACTCACTTATTTCTTGGACTTATCATCTCTTACACAATCGGTCCATCTTTTTTGGCCTACCTCTACCTATATATCCATTTAAATCCATGCCAATACTGTTTTCGTTACATGACATTCTTCTCTCCTCATAACATACTAATTAGAGGTACAAAATGACTACAAGAAATTGATGTGAGGTTACGACCATTACGGGAAGGCGACAGTCTTTTTGGCGGCAGTGTATAAAGAGCTGTCATAATCAAATAATTGACGTTGACATATCTGATGCATCGTACAGCTTGCAGGCCAGCTTGCAGGTGACACAGTGTTGTTTATTATTCTTCAAGAAGTTTCTATGCAAATATCTTTACGAGAGCATACGAGAAATGTCGCATGGAATTCCACTAGTATTTTACAAAACATTGCAGCGTGGCAGATCTGATTCTCAAGCGTTTCATTGTCAGCGGTATTCCGGCGTGACTGCCAGTAACTTCCGAATACCCGTTTGCAAACTTACTGAGCTATTTTCCAATACATTTGCTGCGGCCGCTCGATTTATGCAATGGGCAAACTATAAGCGAGCTAAGTTTGCCTTCAAGATTCGATAAGATTAAGTTCGTGTCAGCAGCATAAATTAGCGCATAAAGATTGAAATAGTCTTATCTTTAGCCTATTTTCTGCTATCAGACTTTTATGCTACTTTCAATACAAGTTATAATATTTGGATTTTGTGGCTCAATAACAACGTGAGACATAATTGGCCGTACTAATAAGCGTTACTTAAGTGTGAGGGATTGCTGTCACTCTTTGTTATAACCTAGTGGTAAGAGATGGCAGTTGCTTACTGATATTTTTTAAGAAACGCTTGTAAGGGGGAATAAAGAGATAGATAGATAACACTTTATTGTACAACATAAGAATAGGACATTACACATTTAAACGACACAACTATAGCAAAGTATAATGGGCGGTCTTATCGCTAAGAGCGATCTCTTCCAGACCACCTTTGTATGGACAGGATTTTACACTAGGTATACTAATATGAGAATTATGATAGCTAAATGAAATTATTTATGAAGGAACTATAAACAATATAACACATAAGTATACATCGTAGTCGTTGCGCGCCTACCCTGAAAGCTTTTATTTACCTTTTTCAAAAATCTGTTCATAACATAACTAAAGGGATAAGCCACATCCCATGTTTAATAAAAAACCGTTTAATCAATCCTGTAAATCCAACAGTCTTTTCATGAAACTGTTATCATAACCTACGAATTTATTGGGGTTTCTCAAAGTTCGTTCGGTTAAGCCCCGACCAAGCAGACAGACACGTTGACGTCAGCGTAGTTTGAGCTCCAATGGATTTTCAATATCCACTCTGAATAAGCCAACTGTCTTTATTGAAATATTTAAAATTTATACTGATTTTTAGGGTTCCGTAGCCAAATGGCAAAAACGGAACCCTTATAGATTCGTCATGTCTGTCTGTCTGTCTGCCCGTCCGTATGTCACAGCCATTTTTCTCCGAAACCGTAAGAGCTAGACTGATGAAAATTGGTGAGTAGATGTATTCTGTAAACCGCATTAAGATTTTTACACAAAAATAGAAAAAAAAACTATAAATTTTATACTTGAAACTGAAACTCAAAAATATTTTTTTTCATTGAACCCATACGTCTGGGGTATCTATGAATAGGTCTTCAAAAATGATGTTGAGGTTTCTAATATAGTTTTTTTCTAAACTGAATAGTTTGAACATAAACGCTAAGAACCAATCTGCAAGCTTCTCGCTTGTCCTTTTAGATTTTGATTACCCTGAAACTAACGACTTCCTTTTCGTAAAATCGGTTAAAAGGAAACTTTGTGTAAATAAGGTATTTGAACACAGTTTTCCAACTGACGTAAACTGGCAGTGAACATATTGAATGCGAAATAAAACCGAGCTCGGTACCCTTAGCACCAGCTTTTAGAATTATAATAATCTACACCGAATCGCTTAAGGCCTGCGCACACCTATGCCGCTGGCGGCCGGCGGCGATCAGTGAAACGCTGTCAAATTTGACAGCTATATTTGAGAGCGTTTCACTGATCGCCGCCGGCCGCCAGCGGCCTAGGTGTGCGCAGGCCTTTACAAAAAAAATATAGCACGCCATAATTTATGTCAGATTCTTTCATTTGGTATATTACATTACAATGGCATCAACTGATTTGTGGGTGATTGCCGTATGTTATGTTGCAATCTAAAACTTGTCGCATCTGTCAGTTTTGACAAGAATTTTTAGCTTCGATTGCAACAAGACGAGAAGTGAAATGAATTTATATTAAACCTTGCGCTCATCTAAGCGCTCTACGGTTGCGATCAGTAAAACTCTGTGAAAATTATGACAACGATAGCGTTTCACTGATCGCCACTATAGAACTTTTAGATGTGAGCAAAGCTTTATTCGTTCCTCTTTAGTCAACTGAATTTTCATTCAACGATCTCTGAAGTCGCACACAAGCGTGTCTGAAGGGCACACAAGCGATTCGGATATGTAAACTCGTGCTACAATTATTCGTTTGCATAATGCCTTTGTTGACTTACGAAAGTTGGGACAAATAGAGGGAAATATAAAAGCGCTTGTTTTAAATTTGCAAAATTATTATTTGCATGACCTATTTATTAAAAAGTTCTGAAAGATGAAAAGTCGGACAACAATGTTATAAATGACAACTAATGTAAATGACGTAAGACTACTGGATCATAACAAAGATAGAAAACTTGAAAAAACTAACTACTGCCTCCTCAATTCTGCTCTTTTAATAATTATTATAGGTTAACTTACATAATAAAAAATAAATAAACAGAAAGATGGAAAACTGATTAGAACCCACAACAATTTCAATTTACACAACGGAAACAGCGCAAAAAATAACAAAATAAGGGATGATTTATAACCTTTTTGTCGATGACCACGTTTGCACGTTTCTTACGACAAACTACGTTTATACACAGATTCTATATAACTATATGATAGATGAAGCTTATATTGGTCTCAAATATACACATCTAATGCCTTGTGTACATATAAGTGACTGCGATGGCGATCAGTAGAACCGCAACGACGAAATATGACCACGATATTTTACAGCGTTCCACTGATCGCCATCGCCATCGCGTAGATGTGCGCAGGTCTTTAAACACATTTGCAAAAAACACGGAAAAAAAAATTGACACCCCCAAAACACTTTTTAATTGGTGTTCTTTATTTTTGTTGGTTTTTGTGTTAGGAGATCTATTTTGAAGACTAGAAAACTTTATTTTCATCTCCTAACTTTGCTCTGAACGCGATGGCACTTTGTAGTAAATAGATCGATCCGCATCCATCATTCCAAATCTGTTGTTTGTCCAGTTTCATCATTACCAAGGGTTGTTTACTGAAGGTCTTCGTTTAACCCCCTAAAGCCTTGTTTTCTTAGGCCAGCGCCCTTACTTTAATATAAAAAAACTACCAACCTTCATTTACGTATATTGACTTTTATAGGGAACGAGCAGCGAAGCCCGGTGTTGCCTGGGAATTTGATTATTCTAGATCAATCCAGAATGTTAAAGAACATTCTAGAATGATAAAAAATAGGCTTAGGAGTCTGGATGATTACCAACTAATCTAAATTGATTCAAAATGTTGAATTAATTTGAGTATTCTAGATCGAATGATAAAGAAACATTCAAGAACGTTTAGAAGCATTCTATTCTTATCAAAATCGATAATTTTTTAAAAGTTAGTACTTATGTGGTAGAAAAAGATAGACATAGAAAAGTCCCTAAGTGTTTGAAAAGGATAGACATAGAGAAACTTTAGCCTCCCACAACCACTCACTTCCATCAACTCCTATAAAACCAGATGAATGTTTCAAGTGAAATCTTTGTTTCTTCGCTTTATTCCTTCATTCCCGGAAATCGTACTTTGAAATCGTACTTTGAACATTACTAAGAAACTGCTTGTGTCAATAATAGATGACAAACCAAGCCACCTTTCTACTGAGAACCCAGGGCTTAATGGCCAAGCTTTGATTAATGAAGGGTCTTCGGAGAACCATTGGCAGTTATTATCGGTATTTCTTGTGTACACTGAATAGAGCAGCGTTTGTGAACTGCTGCCGTAAAATGAATTATCGAAACTCGATTAAAGTGATTTTAGGGCTCTTTTACAGTGGACGAATAACCAACTGAGGCACTAAAAGTATGAGTTCGATTCTTGATACTAGACAAATATTAGAGACCTGTGATTGCCGCTGCAGGTATAATACTTGACAAAATTAAATGTAAGCATGATCTGTAAGATAGTAAGAGTATGACTCTTTGTAAAGAGCTCGTTCTAGAAAAATCTACCATCATGCAAAATAAGACGGGCTGGATTGTGCTGCGTGTATTATCCAAATATTATAAATAGTTTTTTTAAAACAATCTTTGCAATTTTATTTAATAACTATTTTGAATTAAATTAAATAAAATTGCAAAGATTGTTTTAAAGCCCGGAAAATTACAGGTTTCGTTTTTCCAACCCCTTATTCCCACCACACCAATATTCAGCTTCATAATTTAAATTATCAAACAAAATGAAACTCTATTAGCACAAGCACTACGTTCAAATTACTTTAGCTGTTTTCCAGACACCCAGACACCTCGCCAGACCCTAAATACAATATAGGAGTGTTAGTTTAATTATTGTTCCTGAAAACTGCACTCTGGGTTCTAACTGAACATTTCATTCGTATTCTGTGCTTTCAACTAGTTTCAGCAATTGAAAATTTGCTTCAGCAGTTTGCAAACATTTCAACATTTAGTTCATACTGCAGAAGTGTTTTACATCATTATTTAAGTTTAGTTTAGATTGCTGTTTATTAGTTCTATATTAGTTCTAGCTGCAAGCAGTAATATATTTAATTGAATTCCTAAAATAAAAATTACTGAGTGGACACTTGAGTGTTTTTTTCACCCCTTCTCATCCAGTGATCGCCAACCAAATTTTGCAGATCGACGCTCTAAAATTCCGAAGGGCGTTAGACTTCGTCTCACCTTTAATTTACGATGGATTATAAAAATCAATCCATACATGGTTGATGTTTCAACTGTCCACCAAGCGCTTTGCTAGAATTCCTTGCCCGCGGCGTCTCTTTTTCTGAACACTTATAATTTGGATGTTTTTAAGAGTAATATAGAGTGAGCAGGTATCTAGAAGATAAGCGTAAGGGGTAAGCGTGCTAAACCGTCGACCATATCATCACCTAATGGTGGGTGAGATTGCGGTTAAACGCAAGCCTATAATTATGAAAAAAAAGTAAACAAAATTAAGCCAATCTTAGGCAAGCGATACTGAGTGCGTTCTTCACCCCTTCTCATCCAGTATTCACCAACAATTCACAGACCATCGCCCCAAAACGCAGGCGTCCTACACTTTCGTCCTATAATTTAAGTAGGATTATAATAAGAAAGAGCTTTGAGATTGCACTGCAGCTGATACCGATAGCCAGTATTGTGATATCAGAGCTATCCGTGCCATCACGCCCCACATTGTAGTAAAGATTACTTGGCGAGAGGACAGTGCCGCAGGCCGTGAATAGCCCCTTTCATTATACAGGCCGGGCGCGGGCGTGTGAATGAATGTCCCATTTAAATAGAAGCTTGTGAGAGGCTTTTATTCGAGCTAGATTTCAGCTAGAATCTAGAATGTTCTGCACGGTTCAACGTTAACTGTAATTACTGCGTGCATTGTAGCATTAAATGATCACCAGTGCAGCAGTGGAATGTACATCACTCGTGGCAGTAACTATGACGTCATGATCATCGATTCAAAAAGAATGAAAGAAAGACCCGGGCGGGACACAAAAAAAAAGTATAGGCAAGGGTATAAAAACAAAAAGTACACTAGTAGGTAGTGGATTTAAACTGATGGCTTTAGAATCGGAAGGTGGATTCACATTCTATCAGTACAAATGATAAAACGTAGAACGAAGTACAGCGGGGTCACCATATAATTTTTTATCGATGCACGACAAGTGGTATTTTCATCAGTGGGCTTACCATGAATACAGCAGGGCTACCACAAGCTCCATATGGTTATGGTTATTGCTATGGCTGTCAAATTGTGTATAGATGGGCTGACCCACACATTCACTCATTCATTTTCTTCTTGGGTTTGAATGTGTTGACACTGTTGACACAATTTTGACAGCCATAACCATAACCATATGAAGCTCATGGTAGGCCAGCAGTTTACATTTGAATTGTCAATGTAGAGGGATTCAACTTAAAATGCGCGTCCACACGCTCTGCTGAAGTGTTTGGCTTACTCCCATCCCTGCCACTTGGGTTTGGCCCCTCAAGTAACCATTTGAGAAAGTTTTGAGTTACAATGCGCGGCGACATGCTCTGCTTAAGTCCTTAAGTGGACATCTGGAAACACTTACTTTTCAAGCTTAATAGCCCTTGTTCACACCGCGCAATTAAATTTACCTAAAAATAACATTCACGTGATACCATCAGCTCCAAAACACAATCGACCACAAAAGAAGGATTGTATGCGAATACATTTTTTTTTCTACCAGCCCGCCCAGGGATTGAACCTCAGATTATGAATGTAAAATTAATTCTTGCTACGACTTCCACTCAACCACCATCAGATGGACAGACGCCATTTTTAAGATCGCGGGAAGTCGATGGTTGGAAAGTGCTCAGAATCGTCCTTCGTGGAAATGTGTTGGGGAGGCTGAGGTCCATCAGTGGACTTCTTCAGGCTGATGATGATGATGATGATGGCTCCATAGGTTGTCAGGAAGAGATCGCTCATAGCGATAAGACTGCCCATTGTACTTCGCTATAGTTTTAGTATATCCGATAAATGTCCTTGTGGTGTACAATAAAGTCTTGTCTATCTATCTATGACTACGAGTTCTCTCCTTATATAAAAAAAGCAGCCAAGTGCGAGTCAGACTCGCCCATGAAGGGTTCCGTAGCACGACGAACTACAAGAACCTTTATATTAACCTTATTATGTTACTTGATGTAACATAATAAGGTTCTTGTAGTTCGTCTAAAGGTAAATTGCGGTTTACGGTTTATGACGTATAAAAAAAAAACTACTCACTAGACCTCGTTCAAACCAAATATCGTTGGAAGTTTGCATAGTAATGTACAACATATATTTTTTTTAGTATTATCATTCTCTTACTTTAGAAGTTAGAGGGGGGAGGACCAACTTTTTTCCACTTTGGAAGTGTCTCTCGCGCAAACTATTAAGTTTAGAAAAAAACGATGTTTAGAAACCTCAACATCATTTTTGAAGACCTTATTCATAGATACCCCACACGTATGGGTTTGATGAAAAAAAAACTTTTGAGTTTCAGTTTCAAGTATGGGGGACCCCCAAAATTTATAGGTTTTTTTTTCGATTTTTGTGTAAAAATCTTAATGCGGTTCAAAGAATACATCTACTCGCCAAGTTTCATCAGTCTAGCTCTTACGGTTTCGGATAAAAATGGCTGTGACATACGGACGGACAGATAGACAGACAGACATGACGAATCTATAAGGGTTCCGTTTTTGCCATTAGGCTACGGAACCCTAAAAATGACGGCTAAATTATGCCGGCCTTTTTATGTTGCCAATCTTTGCCAAGTTGGTAATTATAAATGAATAAGCTTATTCATTCTACGTTCATACTCATATGACTTTCCCAACAAGTTTTCCAATAAACTAGTTTTCGCAACAAAGCTGAGTGTTGACTCTCGGTTCTCAAGAGCCCTTCTCACCCCTTGGGACGTGCGCTGCCAAGACACACCGGCATTACACCGCGACCTCATTGTCTTTGCGGGGAACCTGCAGTGTCTAGGTGACACCTTTTTACAGTTACGAAGTCCGACAAGGAAGTAGTTTTTTTTATACAACTAGGTATCTGATGCAACAAGCATATGGCCCACCTAGTACAGTAATTCAATATTTAGTAATTTCACCGGCACCCACACCCTTCAAACACAGCATTGCTGCTTCACGGCAGAAATAGGCATGGTGGTAGTATACGTACTTCCCTGGACGAGCCCTACACAAAAAGCTCTCCTACTACTACATTGCAATGCAATACTACGCGTACTACTTTTCATGTGTGATGCGTTACTACGTTGCAATGTGCTACGTTGTGAGGCCATGTTGTGTCAAAACCGTCTGTTTAGAAGTTATAGCCAATTTATCCGCTTTTTTATATTTCTTCTCCATTTATTTGTAAAAATAGGTTTTGGGAAACTAAGTAGGTACTAAAATACCTGACGTACTGTGAGCCAAAATTTCCACATTTTGGAGCCCTGAGACAGCGAGGAGGCGTCGCGGTAGACCACGCAAGCGATGGTGAAACGAGCTGGACGCCTTGAGGAACTGGCATTCGGGCTAATAGTAATAGAAAGTACTTAAAAACTCCGTAGGATAATGAGAAGTGGTTCCACTTCAGCTTGCATGGTTTGACCCAAACAACATCAACGATAAACAGGTCAATTTATATAAAACCGTTAAAAGGAAACAACCGCAAAATCCATTTCGCGGTAAGTGTTTTCGCCTGATAAACGCGTTGAAACCAAAGAAATTGTAATTTCTAGTAAAGTAAGTCTTTTCTTCTTCTTTTCAGTCGCTTCTTGTCAGAGCATGAATATCTTATGGCTGTGGCACGCCTCGCGATATCTCGACGCTTAACTACTATATACTAACTACTACTAGTAAAGTAAGTGCTGGCTAGTAAAGTACCGGTACTGGTTTGAACTGCTGGCAAAAAAACATTTGTTCTCAATGTTTTCCGATTTAAAAGCGCCAAGGTACAGGCTTTCAAAATGAAATCGCGAGAGGAAATTCCCGCAAAGGAACCACTACAAAATAAATTAAAGAACTTGAAATGAACACACTGCATTGCTGGTTTTTGCTGCAATACTGTAACATAAATTGCAATGACCTACTTGACACACATGTAGGATAGAAAATACGCGACAGGTATTAAAACGCAGCCGTGCAGAGAAACATAAAATATCAACGTGGTATTTTTCATTCAAAGACTTCTCTCTTGAAAAATAATTGTAGCTGATATGCGAATCAAATAATGATGCTTGGTTTTTATAGCTTATTTGACTTGACATATAACGGAATGGAACAGTGTTTAACAATTTTTCAACCTTATTTGCCCCTTCAACAATAATAATTGCCAGTTTTTCAAAAACATGGAGTGATGATCATAAAAATATAGAAGAATATTATTTTAGTCGCCAAAAATGAAACAGGTTCATGAGGAGGAAATTAAAACTGAGTAAAATTTCATTAAAGCGCAATAAAAACGTGCGAAAATATAAAGTAAATTTTCTTTTAAGATGCCTCTAAAGATACTCGAGTAGAGTAGAGCAACTTAGCAAAGTGAGATTTCGGTAAGTGCACTAAATTGCCTCGACCTCCCGTCCACTCTAAAGTTAGAAGCTTAGTAGTTACTTAGAAATGTCAGTTTTTCTAGGGGCTGGTAGAACTTTCCAAGATGCTCTTTGCTTTTAGGTACTTATATCTATAAAGTAAAATAAACGCTTTGTTTGTTTGTATATCAAATAAAGACAGTTTGTTTGTATATCAAATAAAGACAGGTTCAGAGCAATTCGACTCGCTCATCGAGGGTTTCGTGCCCAAAACTCAATTTAAAAATAAATAAATGTTTTGCTTAATCCACGCAACACTATATTGCCTTAAATTAAGCAAATCTTGTACTATGCGAACCAGATAGGTGAAATAAAACTTACTCAGATACTTTTTTTTTAATACATACTTATTATTCAATATAACACCCAGACAGAGAAAAAACACCTGCGATTGCAACACAAATATTTGTTCGCGGGGGGGAGAAGGAATAACGTGTAAAACTCTGGCATATTTAAACTACAAACACTTTTCAAACCATTTTTCAGAAGCCCTAAAGGCTCCAGGTCTCCCTGAGCGACGCTTGTCTAAAGTGTTATTTGACGTGCACTCGTGAGGCGTCATTCCTCCGGATAAAGGCCTGCGCACACCTAGGTCTCTTGCGATGGCGATCAATCAAACGCTGTTAAATATCGCTGTCAAATTTGACAGCGTTTCACTGATCGCCATTGCCAGCAACCTAGGTGTGCGCAGGCCTAAAGTCGTCTGCAAGGCACGGAAGTTCGACTAAGATTTTTGTAGTGTCCTAAAAGTTAGGAGACAATCAGGTTTTGAATATGCGACCTCCCCATTGGTACACTGTGCCATCGGATCCTAATCACACTTAGGAACTGTTAATACAGCACTGAAACGACCATGGCTCCATCTACAATTCAATTCAATCCAATACAATACATTTTATTCCATTTTGTACTTTTGGACACTCGGAAAAGTCACATTTACCTAAGGACTGGGCCAGACAGAAGAGACGTAAGACGCAGACGGGGTGCGGACATTTTATTTTGTCCCTTCCGCGTCCCTTTCATACAAAATGTAAAGAAGCGACGGGGTTTTCACTTCAAAAACTGAAATCATCTTTCGCTTCGCTCACTTTATCATACCACGGATGCTGCTCATCGCTCAGTTTCATCATGTCAAGGAATTGTGCTCTTAACAGGTACGCGAGTAAAATGCATTAACTATTCAGATGATGGATTGGACGAGTAGAGAGGGAACAGTGTAAGCGCTGGCAATAAGTGATGGTATTTAAAACAAATCAGTTTTCTATTTATACTTACGAGTAATAGAAAATCGTACTCATACAAATAATCAAGCCGTATTTTAAATACATGGCGATCAGTGAAGCTGTCAAACATGACAGCGATATTTGACAGCGTTTCATTGATCGCCATCGCCAGCAACCTAGGTGTGCGCAGGCCTTGAGCGTTTTGCGGTTGCGATCTGTGAAATGCTCTGTCAAATTTGACAGCGTTTCACAGATCGCCATCGCCAGCGACCTAGGTGTGCGCAGGCCTTTCGTTGTGCGAAAGGTTTTTGACGTTTCAAAAATAAGTAATGCATGTAAAACTGTACAATGTAATTTTGTTAGATAGGTACCTATGAAAATGTTAGCTACAGACTTTTAAGACAATTAGCCAAACAGTTTTTAGTTGCTTTTAAGTTGTTTTCTCATGAGAATATTGTATTCTGTATGAGAAATAATTAATCTATTACCCTCACGCTTAGAAATGACCAAGCAACTTTGTCTAAGCACAAAAAGCCACATTCTATTTCCACAGAAAAATACATAAAGGAATGTACTGTCTATTTATGTAATCAAACCAAATTATTATGAGTTATACAATTTAAGGAAAACAAAATGTAGGGAGTATACTTCGTAACCCACGTCTTTGGAACAACGAATTAATAATGATCTTTTGATTAGTTTAGCCATTCCTAAAAGTAAGCCTCATTTACACTGAGCTAGTTACTGGCGCCAGTAGGTGCTCACTAGGTATTGAGTCCAAAACACATTTTTTGGTGTGTTTGTTCAATTAAATCACAGGGATTACCATTAACTTCATAAACTTTTTTTGACACTTCTCAAGGGCAAACAAAATTAGAGTAACGCAGATGATAAATATTTAATTCGTCGATTAGCAATCCGTAAAACCAGCCCTAAGTGAAATTTTAAAAATCATGTTATAAAACTTTGTCATACAATTCTAAGCGGGACGACGATGACGAATTATTTATAACTTGGATAAATACAATACCTGAGGGGGTTTTAAGTTTCTCGTTGCCAAGTCTTAAATCAATCAGAAAATACAACGTGTGTTTTTGTTGATGGAGGATTGGCATAGTTACTGTTTACTTCCAGTCCACTGGCGCCAGTAACCGGCTGTAAGTAAACATACCCTAATTCCAGGGTTATATAGCGCTAACATGACAACGTTTCGCGTTACTGCCATTACAATATCGCCTTTAGCATCGAGTTTTTAGAGTCGTTGTTTGCGTGGAGATAAGTGGCAATAAAATCACTTTTAAGGTATTGTGGTAGTCACGCAAAGTTATAAATCAGGTAAATACCTACGGGTATGATGATTGGTCGTCTGGCTTAGCCTGGATATTTTAGAATGCTACAACAATTGCTTGGTTTTGGGCCATTGATCTCAAGCGAACAGCCCCCTTATTACGAAACTCGTGAAGGATCATTTGAGGCAAGTGTAAATCACTCTTATTTTCGTGTCTCTAGTTTTTTAAACCAGTGTAGTCAAAGGATTTCAAATGCGCCCCAGGGGCTTCCTTCGTGCACAATGTTTTCGAACTTTTAACTTGTAAATTACTCATCAATTACTGACAATGATATGTTGGCACTGGAGAATACTGGTGGTCTAGTGGTAGCAGCCCTGCCTTCAGACCCTAAGGTTGTGGGTTAAATCCTGTCGTGTACCAATAGGTTTTCTCGCGAAAAATGTATAATGCACTGAGCCAATACTCTCACACGGTGAAGGAAAACATCGTAAGAAAGCGGCATGGCGTGGAACCTAAAAAAATTAAAACATGCGTAAAGTGTACGAAATGAGGGATTTTACGCTTGTCGTAGATCTGTCAGTTACTTTATAAGAAAGAATGTTTGTACCCAAATATTTAAAAGAGGAGTCAACAAAGAAAAATACAGAAAACTGTATAAATTACTGCTTTAAAAGGTTTGAACAGAAGTCTTTTAAAAGAACAAACTTTTGTTTGTTTTCAATTTGAAAAGTAAATTTGAAATCAGATAAGATGTTTGAGTTTGGAATCGTATTACTTATGGCCTGAACACACCTAGTTCGCTGGCGGTAGCGATCAGTGAAACGCTGTCAAATATCGCTGTCAGATTTGAGATTTGACAGCGAATATTTGACAGCGTTTCACTGATCGCTACCGCCAGCGAACTAGGTGTGTTCGAGCCTTTAGAAGATCATGTCGTCGAATTGATTTTCATACATTTAGCTATTGTGTAATAATAAGTGAAGTTTGATAAGTGAAGTTTGAAACCTGCATGGCCAAACTGGTAAACCGATTTTAATGATTTTGAAGACGCTTCTGTCTGGCACTAATTAAGATCAATTGAGCTACCTCTTGATCGATTGTAACCGTCTGCAAATCGTTCAAATGTTTCTTGTGTATTTTATATATTTTGTATTGATCTCAAGTTTCTTTGGGAAAACAGATAACAGACCTTATTTTTCAACGTAGCTTTTAAAACTTTAACATAAGTATGGTAAAACAACTGAATAGAGACCCTCCTAAAACCTCCAAAAAAATATTTTTTATCTGAAAGGTTGGTTGGTCCAATATAAATTTTATCAAAATCGGTTCAGCAGTATGGTCATGACGTCGGTTTCTCAAGTTTTTGAAATACACTTGTCTTCCTAAAATTCCTACAGGTAGGTACATAGTTAAAATAAACGAAATTCCTTCACCTCTTCCTTATTTATTTTAAATAGAATCGGTTCCGATTCCATTTTTCCCCTCCATTAAATAAGCGAGTGCAATTACATTTGCGACAAAAGAAAACTGTTGGTTTGCCTGAAGTACCCACGAAAACATTGCAATCAGAAATAGATCTAAACTTCTCGTTTTTACGGCTCAAATTACAAAACGAGTGAAATTGGAAATTTTCAACCGTGCTTAGTGAATTTATTTGTATTCAAGTGACAATTTATAATAGACGTGTGTCCCCGTGACTTTGTTTGGATTGTGTTTTTGTACAACTTGAAATAACTTGATTTAATTGATAGTTAATGTTTAAAATAAGCCACATCAGCTGCACCCATTTTGAAGACACTATTAGTATGGGATCCCGCTATAGAAGGACCTTCACCGAGCTGTTTATTAAATGAAACGTATTTTATATTTAATTAAACATGCCAATAAATATATATATATATATACGTATATATATATATATATATATATATATGTAGAAGCGAAACGCTTGGGTAGAAATAAATATTTTTGACGTGATAACGTCTTATAAATCGATGGAGCCGGCTGCACGCACGAAAAAACATGACTCTTTCGTCGTTACGTCGTTTCGTCGTTCCATTTACCTGAGCCCGAGCTCGGGTCGGGTAATGGGTAAGGGTAAATGAGGGTAAGGGTAAGGGTTCGGTTGGGTTCCGGGTCCGGGTCCGAGAGTTCGAGTCCGAGTCCGAGTCCGAGTCCGAGTCCGAGTCCGAGTCCGAGTCCGAGTCCGAGTCCGAGTCCGAGTCCGAGTCCGAGTCCGAGTCCGAGTCCGAGTCCGAGTCCGAGTCCGAGTCCGAGTCCGAGTCCGAGTCCGAGTCCGAGTCCGAGTCCGAGTCCGAGTCCGAGTCCGAGTCCGAGTCCGAGTCCGAGTCCGAGTCCGAGTCCGAGTCCGAGTCCGAGTCCGAGTCCGAGTCCGAGTCCGAGTCCGAGTCCGAGTCCGAGTCCGAGTCCGAGTCCGAGTCCGAGTCCGAGTCCGAGTCCGAGTCCGAGTCCGAGTCCGAGTCCGAGTCCGAGTCCGAGTCCGAGTCCGAGTCCGAGTCCGAGTCCGAGTCCGAGTCCGAGTCCGAGTCCGAGTCCGAGTCCGAGTCCGAGTCCGAGTCCGAGTCCGAGTCCGAGTCCGAGTCCGAGTCCGAGTCCGAGTCCGAGTCCGAGTCCGAGTCCGAGTCCGAGTCCGAGTCCGAGTCCGAGTCCGAGTCCGAGTCCGAGTCCGAGTCCGAGTCCGAGTCCGAGTCCGAGTCCGAGTCCGAGTCCGAGTCCGAGTCCGAGTCCGAGTCCGAGTCCGAGTCCGAGTCCGAGTCCGAGTCCGAGTCCGAGTCCGAGTCCGAGTCCGAGTCCGAGTCCGAGTCCGAGTCCGAGTCCGAGTCCGAGTCCGAGTCCGAGTCCGAGTCCGAGTCCGAGTCCGAGTCCGAGTCCGAGTCCGAGTCCGAGTCCGAGTCCGAGTCCGAGTCCGAGTCCGAGTCCGAGTCCGAGTCCGAGTCCGCGAGTCCGCGAGTCCGCGAGTATTTTCTTATGACGTTATCACGTTCAACTATCGTCAGTAAACCGACTTTACAGACAACCAATTTTTTGTTTCCTACTGTGGGTGAAGTCAGGATGTGGATGATGATGGTTTATCACCGCAATCCAATAACCACAGTTGATCCCACAACCGCTCTCTAATTAGAATTATAAATACTGCAAGCATAAACTCAAAATCAGCCAAATTTTAGGAAACGCAATTAGGATAATGCAATAAACCATTGTGAATGATTAATTGCATTATAACTAGTTATTAATCTATCGCCCGCTGAATTTCAGAAGTTTTGTTGCCTATACCCCCTAATCTGAGTTTTACTCGAACAGTTTGAACAGTTTATTTCGCCTACGTGTCTCTCTCTTTTGAATGGAAAAATGTTGAGACAACATCTCATTTCGAACGTGTCTACATAACGTATTATTGTTGTCTCATCTTTTCAACAAGGAAACTTATGTTCAGAATTATTTGTTGATGATTTTCTTTAGGTAGCCCTAGGTTTTCACTGCTATGTTTATTTTTGATTTGTAAAAGTACCTATCATACAAAAAAACGGTAGGAACCAAGCCGTAGTTTGTTGCTTGTTCTTCTCGGCTTGGTCGCGTGGAACTGGCACCTAGACTCACCTAGCTTTAAGACGTTTCAAAGTGATCTTTGAGTTACTACTGAATAAAGACATCTTTGACTTTGACTTTTTATGTTTCAACATACAAGGCAGGATTCTAAAATAACAGTTTGGAGTAATACTTCGGAGAGATGTTGGTTGAATGGGAAAACTTTGTTAACACTTTACCGGAGCTTTCTTGCCGAATGCACAAACTAGAAGTTCGTGAGCATTCGCGATGCTTTTAATTATGATAAGTGTTCTTGTGCATTTCGATGTGCAGCCGACTGCATTAAAAAGTATACACTTCTATTTTTGTAACTACCAGAAAAACAGGCACAGGGTAGAAGGCACCAACTTAGGGAGGCATATACTAGCAGTGGGTGATGTGGGGCTCTGGATGGTGATGATAGAAATGTTTTTATTCAGAAAAGTGTTACATAGTGTGCAAATTAAAAGCTAAACGTGAAACTGTGAAAGTGTATAACTGTGTAGCAATCTCAATGCCCACCTCCTTAACCTATGAGTAATTAGTCCTGTTATTATATACAATACAACTAAATGAAAGGTTGTTTGTGTGAAGGTGTGTGTGTGGGTGTGTGGGTGGGTGTGTAGGAGTGTGTGTTTCACTATAAATTAGTTCTGAGAGCTTAGTTCTTCTACAGATCCTCTCATTTCCGATTCTATCCTGCAATGAAACTCCCAGCATCCCCCATAGCCCGTTATGTGATTATTTTAAGTATTCAAACATACAAAATTAGAAATATAAAAGGAAAATGTTTATATCCTCTTTCTCAAAGGTAAATTTACTCAGACTAATAACTTAGCCAAACAATACTCTCTAGAAACAGATTTTGTGAAGTACACTGTACAGTCAGAGCTTGCAAAAGAAAAGCTTGAAGAAGACTTGCAATTTCAGTCTTAACTGAGTAAAGTAACATATTTGCCTAACGTTTGAGAAAAATCATTGATTATTTGTTATTATTATTGATAAGTCGAATCTGTCAAAAAAAAACTTCTGCAGGACACACTTTTTTTAAGAAAAATTTTCATTAGAGGTTTTGCTCAGTAAAACTGCTTAGTTCTGTGGAGTTATCACAAGCCAAATATCCACCTACTTTTGTTGTGGACTGTCCTTGCTTTGTGGCTTGTTGTTCCATTGAATGACTGAGGCTCTGACCACTACGCTGAGATACTCTACGTTTCACTATACAAATACGGGGAATTAGGCTTTGACCTCAGAACACGTATAGAATGGGTTCTGAGCCCTGTGCTCTATGTTTCATAAACCTCTATTTTAAATTCAATGAGCTACGTTATTTTAAAAGATAAGTGGATTTATTCTTACAAAATAAGTAAACATTTTTTAAATTTGGGATGCAAAGTAATTTTTTGCGTCAAAGCGTGACTCAATTACAGCGTCAAGTAAATAAGATGAGCTTGAGACCGTGTCGTCATAACTTTCTCGTATTTAAGATGGCATCCTTATCTTAATTTTACCTACTATTATTATTATAAAAAACAAAGCCGTGGCTTTCTCTTGTACAGTACAGTATGACTAACTAAACCTTTTTTTTATTCAACTATATAGCTGATGAAACAAGCATATGGCTCACCTGATGTTAAGTGGTAGTCATAACCTATAACAAAGCATTACTTCGTAGGTCACGCAAGTCAGGAACGCGCCCTACGATGCACTGCCCTGCGTCAACTTGAGGCATACAGATGTTCTACCTCACGTGCTAGTAATTTCACCAGCACCCACAGCCTTCAAACCGAAACATAGCGATGGTCTGAATAGATTTAGATCAAATGTTGTTGCATTATAATAGTAACAGGTTATTTTAAGTTAGTGCCATTTCGAGATGGCAAAAAAAAAAAACATAGCGATGCTGTTTCACGGCTGTACTTCCTCGGACGAGCCTTTCAACAAAGAGCTTTGGGTATTACATAATATTCTAAGTATTTACAAAAAAAAATGTATTTAAGTATTATAATTAGCTGTCCCAATAGTACAAGCTCTACTTAATTTCGGGCAAGATAGTGTTGTGTGGATTGTCTACAATAGTTTTTTATTTTATTTATCTTTAAGAATCCTAACAGCTAGCCATCAATAACAACAGTATAAATATAAACCATCTTTGACGATATGAGAGCTCTTTAGATGAATAGCCGCCCACCGTGTTACCGACAAGCTTATACAAGAGTCGACGTTTGGGCTATGAAACAAGTTAGGATCGACTCTCAAGATTACCTGTACTTGAATGCTACAAAAGAAAATATGAAAAAAATATCATTACAGTATCCTTCTTCTCAATGTGTGCATGGATAAAAGTGTATCTTCTGTTTTGATATTAGATGTCCTCAATTTTTTAGGGTTCCGTTTTGTTTTTTAGGGATTTCGCTGTCTGTCCGTCTGTATGCCTGACTGTCCGTCTACCACCAGGCTGTATCTCATGAAGCGTGATAGTTACACAGTTGAAATTTTCACAGATGATATATTTCTGTTACCGCTATGACAACAAATCAAATATCAAATAATGTATTGCACTTATGTTGTGAGATACAGGTGATACAGTAGACTCAAACATAAACCCTGTTAGGGCACCGCAACTCATTTTTCCCACTTTGGTGGCGCTAATTGTCACATTGTTTACATAACTATCAGTTTTTACTTAGGTACCACATTATTCTATACTTATACTACTTATGTTAGGTATAAAATCAAGCAATCATAAATGTTAATAAAAAAAAATGAAATACCCAATCTTTTTTTATCTAAAGGTAAAGGTTTTTTTTTATCTCTTTTTAACTTCCATCAGTTTCTCAAGTTTTTAAAACTTATATTATGATGTTGCATATCACATTGCAAATACACCCAACTTTTATCCAACTTTCTGAACACAAAACCCAATTGGCGCATGATCTCATGCATCCGTAATCACGCTGACTTTGAGAGGGCTTAAACCACCACAAATTGGATGCTGTGGTGGGTCCAAAGCGCATAGTTCGTTTAACTTGCATTCTGACCTCATCTGGGGTTCTACAACGCAATTTCGAACGTACCTAAACAGTTTTAGGGATAGAAACATAAAGAGAAACAAATAACCTGAATTATGATTCAGGTTACACAAAACAAAACATAATACAAATACAATAATAACTAAAAACCTACGCATCATGTTATTATCGTATTCTGAATGTTATGCATGCCGGTGCAATCAGACACATGACATGATATTGAGCTTTACTTCTCAGAGTAAAGAACGCAGTATTCTATTATACACGTCCCGTTAGATATATCCTTTAATAGTTGCATTATGGCCTGCGCACACCTAGTTCGCTGGTGGTAGCGAACAGTGAAACGCTGTCAAATATCGCTGTCAAATCTCAAATCTGACAGCGATATTTGACAGCGTTTCACTGATCGCTACCGCCAGCGAACTAGGTGTGTTCGAGCCTTTATAACTAGAGGTTCGCACAACATTAGACGGACTGTGCTTGCTACATCACTTTCTCTCATAAAAAATGTTATGTATATTTCAATCGACTTCACACTTTATTGTATGCCATGACTGAACAAGCCTCTATAGGTCCGTTCAGTCTCATAAATTCAAAGTTTATATAGATAAAATTCATTTATCTATATAAACTCACCCTTACAGTTTACCATAAAGGAGATAGATGAGGCACCCCCTGTTTTGCAAACAGCCTTCAGAACACAAAACGCAATTAAGGTGCCCACGGCGTGTTCTCATGCATCCGTAAGCAGGACTGATCTAATTCTCACTCACAGTAACTTGTACAAATAGAGCGAAACGCATTTACTCCCTGCTGTGACTTGCCTGATAGTATAAAGCCTTCCTAGCTAGAACCTTTTCTTTTTATTTTGCTAAGTTGTCATGTCCTTCTTCTTCGTCTTCCTGCCCTTATCCCACTTTATGTGGGGTCGGAACAACATGCTCTCCTCTTTCATTCTCTTATAATAGCCGTCATCTCTGTATTCACTTCTTTTTTATCTGTTCTTTTTTATAGTTGTCATGTTTTTCTTCTTCTTCTTCCTGCCCTTACCCCCCTTTATGTGTGGGGTGGGCACAACATGCTCTCCTCTTTCATTCTCTTCTATCAACCGTCATCTCTGTATTCACTTATTTTTCTGCATGTCATCTTCCACTGTTCATCCGTCTTTTCTTTGGCTTACCCTTTACTCACGTATCCATCTATCTACATTCATACTAAGCCGTCATATATTTGGATATCTAATTGCCCTTAAATGTCTAGCGCATAATGCTTTACGTTAGCATTTTGCATGTCGGTCTCCGACGAAGTATGTGGTACTAAAATTATTATTAATAAGAAGATTTTCAACATTATTTTAAGCGTATTTTTCCAGTTTCATTTCATTTCCAGTAATGCCCTTTTTTCACTTGTCATTAAATAAATGTTTTGCAGTTTATCTATAACAGTATACGCCCTACTACTAATAAACTAAATTTGCGTGGCGAGAGGGGAACCATTCTCTAGTTTCCACCGCAGCTGTCAATGGCAAATTCGCCAATCGGGCCGATGGTTTTACCCTTAGCATTCTCATACCACATGAGGTGACTAGCAGTTATGCGAGCACTACTACTCAATTTAATATCTGTAGACCATAAAATAATTTTAGTAATTTAATCAACGCTTATGGCGCTAGGTTTAACTTCCGCCAAACTTACGTCAAGCAATAATTGAATTGGGAAAATAATAAAATTATTAAATGCCTTATTTATTACTCAGCTTCCAAAGTTCCCAACTTTGTCCCCATGGGAAGACACTCAACGCTTTAGCAATTAGTTCAATATATAAGTTAATTAAAACGTAGATTGTTGAGAACTTTTGCATAACAATTAGCTTAATTTGGATTTTATGTTGAAAGCGTCCACTTTGGATGCTTAAAGTTACATGTCATTGTCACTTAATTTACTCATGTTGTGGTTCTTCCATTAATTTAATTATATTTTAGCAAAATAACAATATCTTTTTTTCATGTCACTGGTTGGTTGTACCAAGTGTGGTGAAAGAACTTTAAGTGCGTCTCAAAGAAGCTACTTTCGTGAACTATAATAACAATTTAAAACTATGTAAATCATCTACTTAGGTACCGTAGTCATACTAGGATTATTAATCAACTTACACCAAATTCAAAAGAATTTCAGTAGTTTTTTTGTAACTATCATTTTAGACGTAAACTGATGTTTATTTCCTTTGTCTGGGTGTCATAAGCAAAAGCGTGTTGGCTGCTTTGTGGTGTCATATTATATTCTAAATATATATTATCAAAACAAGTACTTAAGTATTATATCAGCTACCTGGTTCCCATCGTACAAGCACTGCTTAGTTAGGGGCTAGATAGTGATGTGTGGATTGTCCACAACATTTCTCACAAAGTAGTTTTTAAATTATTTATTGACCTGTCTGTACACCGTTTCAAAGTCAGTAGCTTTCAAATGCGCTGTTATGTTTAAAAAGCTCCATCAGTGTAAAAACCGCATTTTTTACTGACAGGTACTCAATTTCACCAAACAAAAGAAGTGAAGGCTACGAAACAAACGCCTATCGAACAGCTCAACTCGAAAATTCTTACTAAGTGACTGTCATATTTTTCAGCGCGGGGTGAGTAGGGTAATTATGAAGCAATAAGCTTCAGTTTTCAGAAATGTCTGTCACTATGAAGTCCCTAATATAACATAAACGGTGATATGAACCTACAGCAAAATTTTTTTCAAACGGTAGATAACATAGACACAACGCAAACTTAAAAAATTGAAAAAAAAAACACCGCGTAATTTTACTCGGTATCTTCTTTGTTGATTTTTTTTAAATATATAAATTAAAAAGGTTTACCGCGATTACCTACCTTTTTTGTATTTCCCGATAATAAAACCAAAAAGGGTAATCGTGGTAAATACCCGTTTAATTTATATAATAAAAATAACGACGAAGTGCTAATTTTCATAAATGAAAGTTATAACCTAAAAATTAAGGTTAGCTAATTATCATTTGCTTATTTAGACGCTTAAATTCACGAAGAACGAGGGTGAACACAACACGAATTAGCATACCTATTATACGGCTGACAGAAATGTCAATGTCAAATACGGAATAAACCCAGAGTCGTGAAGGCAACATAGTAATGAAAAACAACGACTACTGCTTCTTGAATGTGTCCTCACAAAACAGCGGGTGATTCTTCTTCTTCTTCTTCCTGCCCTTATTCCACTTTATGTGGGGTCGGCACAACATGTATACCTCCTCCATTTTCATCTGTCAGCCATCATCTCTGCATTCACTCCTCTCTTATCCATGTCATCTTTCACACAGTTCACCCATGTTTTTTTTTGTCTACCTCTGCTCCATACTCCATCCATATTCATTACTCTCCTAGCCACATGACTTTCATCCCTCGTCATGACATGCCCGTACCACGCCTATTGCTCCTCAATTTTTCTGTCACTGGCGCTACTTTCAAACTTCCCCTGATATACTCATTCCAATCCATTCTTTTATCATACAGCGGGTGATTCAACTAAAAGGGATACAACCAGATGTAGATGAGTACAAATGGGATACAGAGGCGAACAAACGGGGAACAGCTCCCCATTGCACTCCGTTCGATCTGTTTTTAAAGCAACAATTTGCTCCCGTCAATCATGCCTAACAAACTTCGGGTAAAGTGAGGATCAACGCTATGGTTCATTGATTTTACAGTTCATTGTTGGAAAATTGGTTCACTTCGATATTTTTTGGCTTGAGTGAACCTGGTACATAAAATAATACCATCTTTTCAGGTACCTTCTTTTTACGCTCTTGTGTTTGCAACTCACTATGACGTATCGAATAGTACATTGTTACCTGAGTGTTAAAAGTCACGTTTTTTGAGTCCCGAGACGGGTTTGGCGCCAGAGCGTTAGCGAGGGCGCCAATGGAGCTTGAGGGACTTAAAAGACTTTCACCCGAGGTAAACACTGTGATTTTCATTACGAATACAAGGAAAGCTTCCCATCAGGTGGGCCGTATGCTTGTTTGTCAACTTAGTTGTATAAAAAAAAAAAAAAAAAAAAAGTAAAAATAAAAACATGAAAGAAAAATTTGTGAAAATGAAAATTGAATTGCCGCCTTCCCGGTTTTTTTTTTCTTTTTCTCTGGCGGGCCTTCGGCTTCGGCTCGCCAGCATTATTCAGCCATTATTTTCATTCTCATAATTTAAAAAATGGTAAATGTCAAATCTATGTTATTTTAAATAAATAGTTGAAGCTATATATTAATCAAGTAATTTAGAAGATATATTATTTATTTAATACTATCTTTATGATATTTAAATTTAAATTTTACATTGCGCTATCTTATTAGACTTTTTAAACTTCTAACTGTTGTAATGGGTTTCCAACCTACTTGCTGAATAAAAAGTTGGAATTTGGGTCAACGACCTCCTTGCAGTTAGAAAGACTTTAGAAAGTTGGAACATGGTTGAATAAAATAGAACTTGTTTTTTTTTAAATTTGACAGCTGTCAGTAGAAAGCGATTCTCCCTAGGGCTGAAAGTTTTACTTTCAATTAGGCGCCTCAGGCAACTTCAGACCTACTTTCAGAGTATGAGTAATGAAAAACCTATTTGTGTTTGGGTTTTGTCCAAATGATCGGTATAAAAATCGTTGCCTCTCTTTCAAGAGGGTCTCTTTCAAACTATAATAGACAGTTTTTACTCAAACAAACCCTATGTTCACTCGAACGAGAAGTGGAAACCCTTTTTGCAAATTGAATATTTTTAATCCGATAATAAATGTATTGAATTGAGGAGATGTATTTACTTGATTGGTAAATGGAAACTCTGGCGATGATACTACCACAGTGCCAGATATTCAACCTCAAAACAGTATTATTCTGTGGCGAACTCCTTAGAAGCTTCAGAACAAACTTTCTGTTAAACATAGTTTTTTTATGAAACAATTCGGTCCATATTTAAATTCAAATATCGAAGCAAGTGAAATAACAGAAGCTTGGTAGATGGCTCGCCCGCAGTTGTTCCTATGTCACGCGATTGCACGCATCGCAAAATTCCATTATGCCGCCAGTGCGTACTCAGTACCTATAACAAAATACAAAACCTACAGCTTTCCCAAACAAAGGAAATTCATTTCTTATGGAACAGACCATGCCCCGTTTCGGCGTTCTGTTTTTTCATTCATGGCTTATTGTAAGGTTCACCCTGATTCAGGTCAAATATTTACCTCATAAGCATTGAATGAATTTAAGAAACAAATGCTTACCAAAATCTAAGCGTTCTGCGGTGGCGATCAGAGAAACGCTGTTAAATATGACTGCGATATTTGACAGCGTTTTACTGATCGCCGCCGTAGATCACTTAGATGTACGCAAGGCTGGTATGACATGCGATAATATTTGTGACGATTCCGCTGGTTGCAAAAGTCACTGTAAATCTAATGGAAATTTTAGCCTCAAAGACCCAATTTGACAGTATGGTGCAGTGCAGTTATTGAATGTAGAATATTATATTGTAACATTTGGCTTTGTGCAGTGGGAATCAAATGTCATATTCGTTCACGTCATTTCAATATTTTTGCCTAGTGGCTACTGCTGAATTGTTTACTGTAGGGCTGCCAAGAACAGCTGGACGATTTTGTAATTCTGTTGCAATCAAAACATTGAAACTAACAAATAAATGATACTAACAAGGAACAGTTATCACATATCTTGTTGTCAAGATAAGTTTTGTCTCAATACGTTTTTTATTGCAATTGAAGCCCAAAATAATGTCAAGCTTACAGATGGTTAGGTGTGAACCTAATTGATAGCCAAAACAAGCACATTAAACATGATAAATAATAGGTACTAAGTGGCGTTACTACCTTGTCAGGTAAGGTTCCGTTTTCCAATTTATCATTGATTTATTTAAAAAAAAGATCTTTTCGGTTCAAGTGAGGTAAAACATACGATGGTTTTGGTGCGTGAGTCTGACAGTCGAATTTATGAATGGCAGCCCTAGCGTTCCGCTGTGCAAATTGAGCTCACAAATACCCACAATACGGTAAAAGATTGCTGGAACATTGAATAAACCATGACTTTAGAGACGCTTTGTTGGGCGTGTGGTGTACAATCATAAAAGTTAAAAACTCTTTCGGTTATAAAAGGAAACATTTTCAGTCAACAAAATTGACCACTAGCTTGACTAAACTCGTTTTTCTACTGTCTATTATTAACTCGGTTCTTCACACGAGAAAGAAAAAAAAAGAGTCTCGATAAATTAATTGAATGGCTTCTCAGCTCAGTTGGCAGTAGATCTGCCTTTTGCGCCGTAGGTCGTGGGTTAGATCCCCACCGAGAACAAATATTTGTGTCATGAACATAGATGTTTGTTCTCTGTGCATGTATTTAGAAAAAAAAAAGTATTTCAGTATAATACCAGCAGTCTGGTTCCCATAGTACAAGCTCTGCTTAGTTTGGGGCAAGATAGTGTTGTGTGGGTTGTTCGCATTTTTTATTTATTTAAATGTCATGGCACTCAAAGAAGCCTTGCGCACATCACGCATCTAAGCGTTTTGCTGTCAAATATCGCTGTCATATTTGACAGCGTTTCACTGATCGCCACAGCAGAACAAATCTTGGCTTGTTGATGTAAAGGTGATATCAGACGGTTCACTCGAATGATTGTTCACTCGAGTGAATGCTTCATTTTTTTTTCATTCTATGTTCACACGGCTCAGATGAAATGATACAGAAATGAACATTCATTGTTCTTTCTTATAAATATGTCATCGAATGAAGTCGTACGTCTTGGAATTAACTTCGTCGACAACGTGATGTTCGTCGGCTACAGGACTCGAAACAAAATGGCCGAATCCGAATGAACGTTCTCTCAGTGTTCAGACCTTTCATTTCTCGTTCATTCGGAGTGGGAATGAAAGATACCGGATGCCAATATCCAACACTGTTGGATCGGTTCACTAATGAATTCATTCGGCACTCGTGTTTCATTTTTTGTTCAGATATTTCATTTCGAGTGAAATGTACCGAATGAAAGGTGAAAATGAACAAAAAATGAACCGTCTGATATCACCTTAACGGATGTGTGACCACACAGACAACAACTTGATCCTAGCCTTTCCAACCTTCTGGAGGAGCGCCAGTAAGACTGAAAATAGGCCCCTAAAAATAACCCTGTGACCGGAAAATCTTAGTTTTCAGACTTGAAGCTAGGGTAAATAGCGCCAGCTAGAGGCCCTAACCCGCAGCTGATCAATCTGCTGAAGACCCGATTGATTTACCTTAGAACGCTTAGAAAAGAGCCTCTTTGAGGTGCACTTAAAATCCTTTCACCACACTCGGTTCAAAAGAACCAGTGACACAAGAAGAAGAAGAGCTGATTTGTTTAAATGGTTTATTTCCACGATCGACAATACCCAATAACTTCAACTCAGAAGCTTATTTTGGAGACTTTTACGTTTACGCTCGTCTGTCGTAAATTGCGTTAAAACGGTTTTAGTACGTTCTGGTCATGTTGTTTAAAAAGGCGTTTTTATTTGAATTGTAAATAATAGGGTGAGTCAGCAACGCGCGAGTGATGCCTCCAGTGCTTCAGATGCCTTACGATAGCGTCTTTTTATAAGATGGGCAACTCTTCATTCTGCTTACAAGGAAATATTTAAATTTATGTGTGTGTGCTCAAGTAGAAAATAAATGTTTGTCTATTTATAAAACCGTATGTCTGTTCTTGACATAAAACTGAGACTAATTTATTATAATTCCTATGTATTAGGCCGACTAAGCTAGTATAGGTACTGCAATGGGCAAGCCTATTCCATCATAGCGTCCCGCAAGTAGGGGTATGAATAAACACTAGTTGCCTCTGACGTCTTTATTGTATACGAACCTAATTTTAAATTGTTTATGTACCTCAGACTCCTTTTTTCGTGTGTGTTTTATTTAATGTTTTATTTTTAATTCTCTCAATTAATTTAATTATTTTCATGACATTACCTTGTAAATTTTAATATTGCATGCCTAGATATAAGCAGAATACATTGGACATTACCTATTATAATTTAACATCTTCTCGACATGTATTTCAAGCAATAAATTTACTTTGACTTTGACTTTGACGCTATATAAATAATCTACAATAGATACCTGTTTACTTTTACTTTTTACAGAGACCGAGAAAGATTTGACACACCAAACGCTGTTTGCAAGATAATTGCCTAGCACAACCTAGGCTGTGCTAACAGATCTGAGCCGAACAACATGCGGTTATCAAAGGGCGACTGGTGGCTTTGAAACTCTGTCTAATTGAACCTGTGTTCGTTTTCAATTTATTAAAGGGTCGGGAAATACGCACATGGCTTGTAAAATATATAAGTGGTCTGAATGCTGGATGCAGCACAAATAAAATACAGGCAAATAATTTTATTTATCAGATTTTATGCCTGCTTATATTTATTTATTTGGTGCTGGTGGCCCAACAGCAAAACTTGTATTATTTTAGTATATCTCAGAATCCATTAGATAAAAACTAGAAATTCACAACCTTATAAAGAAATCCTTTGACAAAAATAATTTGGTCCTTACTTTTGACAAGTCTAAGGCCCGTATTCTGAAACAGTGCTTAGGTCTGAGTCGAGCCTCAAGCACAGATTTTTGACACTTTTCAATGGAGAACTGTCATAAAATCTATGCTTGAGGCTCGACTCAGACTCAAGCGCTGTTTCGGAATACGGGCCTAAGACATTTTTCATTGAAGAACTGTTAAAAAATCTATGCTTGAGGCTCGACTCGGACTCGAGCACTGTGTCTGAGAACGGGCCTAAGATACGGATATGTTTTAATCTGACAGCAGTTTGTCTCTGTACCAATTGTCTTACTTGTCAAAAAACATCAAATTCAGAAAAACTTTGACATCACTGTCAAAAATATATGCAATTTAGTTTGAATAAAATATTAATATATACAAAATTAAGCAATGCTAAAGATAATATAAATCATCCCTTTTTAAAACTTTATATTATGCTGGAATATAAATGTCCCGTACGTAATTAATTTTACACTCCATTGGTTAGTAATGTACCTAGTTTAGTTTTAATATTCAAATTGCAAAAACATGCAAATCTAATGTTCGGTAATAACTTAACTAATAAATTGTAAGATATTAGCATTAAAATTCTCACTCTTCTTCGTTCTTATTTCTGTATCAAGGATATATTATGTTTATTTATCTTCAATAAAGAGCGATAGAGATTCAGAAATATTATTTTACATTCACTTATTGAACACACTACTCTTTTTTCTTTATTAAAATAATATTATTAAATGCTCTGCAAGTTACATTGATTAAAAATAAATAAATTACGTATTTCCTACTTACAGAATTAAAGTTTTAGGAATGTAAGAGGAAAAAAAATGCTTTAACACTTCCCACTTTTTGCTTTGTCGCATAAAATGGGAAGATTATTTAAGATTCGCAAGAAGATTTGTAAAACTTATCAAAATCTACATAATTATTCATTAATTCACAAACATCCAAATCAATATTCACTAAATATACAATATTCACTAAATATAATAGCCAAGCTAAATAGTGAAACCAAAACTCAAATCTCCAGACAGGCTCGTTTGCATAACAAATGACTCCGAATTAAATTAAATTGGGACGTATGAATTCATCTAAGTAATACTAGAGGTGGTGGAGCGACACTCTCCTGAGATTAGATAGCAGCGGATGCTGCATGATTGCCTCTGCCAAAGAATATAAACTAGAAATGGAACTAGGCGTATACTAGGCGATACTAGGCGTACCTTATACTGTCTAAAAACCTCGGCCTTCCTCGATGTTGCTTTACCCTAGACAGTAGAGTCCATGTGATACTGACTTACACATATGAACTATGATTGTACCTAAACTAAACTATGTATATGCAATAAATATATTGAGTATTGAATATATCATTAAACTGTGTTTTTATTATGGAGTTATCATTGTAGCTAGTTATTTTTGTATTAAAAAAAAGGATATTTAAGGCCCTAAATAAAAAAATTGTCAGTCACAACTCAAGATAGTACAAGATATATGCAAATAAACTAGCATAGTCTCGTCTTTATTGAAAATAGACGCTATTTAGCGCATTTTTTGTTCCATGTTCATATTTTCTTTTTATGTAATGCCTCCTCTACACTACTCGCGAAGTTTCTCGTCGAAGTACTCGGCCGAAGTTGACTGAAGTCCGCGGTGCTACACTACACACTCGTTCAACTTCGCGAGGAGCGCATTCGTGTAGCGTTACCGGTACCCTGCGGACGTTTATTATAATGGACGCTCAAGTAGCAGCTGCCGTAGCAATGTGCTCTCTAGCGTATTATAACTACGTGCATACTTATTAAGTGTTTCAAGGAACAACATAGTTTGCTCCTGTGACCACTGTATGCCGCTCATAATAGAGTCTCGCACATCAACGATAAAATCTATTAAACACAAGTGCGTTCACAACGGCGTCTTGACGCGTACTGAAGTCGGCTCGGCCAAGTAGTGTAGAGAGGTACTTCGAGAACGCACTTCGGGTAACTTCGTGCCCTTTGACTCGGGCGCAAAAACCGACAACAAACGGAAGTCGGCCGAGGCGAGGTAAAGTTGGACGAAGTAAGCCGAACTGCCTCTCTACATTATTCTATTCGTCTAACCTCGTTCAACTTCGCGAGTAGTGTGGAGGCGCGGTAACGCCTTAAAGCCTCTTAATAAAGCCTGTCATACGACAGTGGTATTTGACAGTGTTTTACTTATCGCCACAGAACGCTAAGATGTAGGTTTTATCTAAAATCAACTCGAGCCACTAAGTAGGCAGTGTAGATGATAAAATCATGGGGTCCCAGTATCTCTACGGTAGTGGTCGCTACTCTGTGCCTCCTCCCAGGAGAGAACTAGATTACATTTCCGATAACGGGTTCCACAGGAAGCCTGTGGGAAGCAACATGCTTCCCACAGGCTAATTATTTGTACAAAATATTACTTTATCATTTAAGTTTTTAAACTACAAAAGTTGAGTTTAGGTCGGACACAAATCTTGCGTCACAAATCTTGCGGTCATAAAACCTTATTTAATTTGTTAAAAACTCAAACTCTGATGAACCTTCTTGGTGTATGACTTTTTATTATATTTGCTTTACGCGCGCCATATTCTTGTTTGCATTAGTAATTTCCTCGCTGAGGTGGGATGAAAAGTTACGTGTTGCATTCGAGTGCAAAGATTTTACACCTCATGTTCTTTTGATTCCTCGCGTACGCTCAGGATTCTAATATTAGAATCCTTCACTTGCTCGGTCATCAAAATTGAGTACGCGGTTAAAAAGCAACTTTCACACGCACTCTTGTTTAACAAATAACTATTGTTGAAGTATGTGGATATGCTACGGCGTAGCACATACTCGTACGTAGCACCAAGTTGTATTTCACTTTTATGTAATTTTTTTATTGATCCCACAATCTAAAGCGCTGACCTGAGCGAGCAACTAACTAAGTGACTAATCATAATTCATTATTATATCTAGTAATTATTTTCTACAACAATATTGGAGGTATTCATGTTGACAAACGGGTAATTTTTCCTCTCTAGAGTACGCTATCCGTCAGATTAAATTATTTTCTTCTCTTCGATATACTTTTCAATAACAAGGGCGGACATATTTCTTTTCGACGGATAGCTTTATTATAGGGATGGAAAATCTGCCCTTAGTATACAATGTTACAGTGACGTCATAGACAAATGCCTCTACAATGTACCTTTAATACATACACACGTTCGGTCGGTCATATGAGCGTGTACCGTGTACGCCCGTTGCGTGTAAATGGCTTGATATCAAACTCTGCCCTATCTACGTAATACTAGCACAATGTGAAACCTATATAAAAGCATAACATGTATACCTAATACAGTATATGTAAAACCTATGGACCTGTTTCATTAGCCCCGGCATTTTAAAGCAGCTGTCACTGTCATATTTATGTCAACAAAAAGAGATAGCAAATCTCTTAAATCATCAGGTACATAAGTCTTGTGACTGACAAGTATAAAAATAAAAGAATTTTTTTGCAATCCATTTTATTATTTAAGGAAATTGCTTTTATTACTTCGTTGCGGACCGAAAAAGCCGATTGACGTAGGTAAGTATTATTTTATGTATTAAAACAATGAAAAAATCCGAGCAAGAATACCTCCCGCGACTAAAAAAATGCGTTTGGTGTAATTTTCATACAAATTATCCTTGTTTGTTTATTTGTTGTATTATAGTTCATTTGTCTGTATTTTCACTGAGTTACTATAATTATTGTAGCAATATTACTTTAGTAGAATTATTAAGTCGAATAAATATATATTTTTCTTTGTTTCTTTCTTTGATTTCCCTTGAATTTTGGGACGTTTATTTTAGGCAAGGTTAGCTAGGTAGTAAAAAAACTGCCATCCTGTTTTCAATGTACGTGGTCCAACACACGCTTGGCCAATTTCGTAATTATTAAATGACGTCATTATGCCACTGGTCGTGGGAAAATATTGATCGTGTGGCTACCCCGCGCGCTCATGCGGAAAAACTCAACATTGTGTGCCCACGTCACGAGAAGTACGGACAGTCTCATTAGGCTCTCTTTCAAGCGTCGCTATTTCTGGCATGCATATTCAGGCTTGTTTCATGATATCTTCCTTTTGTGACAATGTGAACAGTGCCTGTACTTGCTAGCACGTACTTACTATAAACAAGAAACAACCAAACATTTTAAATCCTTGTAGTTATGTATTGGTTCTTGTGGTTTTTTATTTTAGTCCATTTTTTTATATTTGTAAAAAGATCATATAAAAAACGGTAGGAACCGAGCCGTAGTTTGCTGCCTGTTCTTCAAGGCTTGGCCGCGTAGAACTGGCACCTTATAGACTCACCTGCTTTAAGACGTTTCAAAGTGATTCTTGGAATTGAAATGAATAAAATTTTATTAAGTTTCATTTTCATAGAACTAGTGGGAATAAATCCCAGTAGTTTGGTCAGCAGAACTGTTAAACTTACGTAGTAAACTACATAAAGTTATTATTAAAGGGTAAGTATCGTGTGTGAATGGCAGGCAAACAAACACGTCAAATATTGGTAACAACTGATGTCTGTTATACTCTGGCAGCCATCATTAAAACACCCTGGCTTCAGGATACATCTAAGGATTCGTTTTCTGTCAATTTGGGAGTCACATAGCATTTTCATTAAAATTGTTTTTCTGGTGTTATTCTGAGTTTTGTTGTGTAATTTCGGTGGTATTTTAACCAACATTACTTGAGGTCTTAGCTCAAAGTGTTAAAAGTGTATTATGTGATATTCTGATTTGATCGAAAAGGTTTCTGATGGATTTGAAAACAAAAGACCATCATTTTGATTTCACAGCCAAGTAGGGCCGACTCGACTTTGACTGACTCGACTTGACGGAAAAGTATTTTATCTATGGAATATATTATCATTCTCATTAAACTACTCGACACTGGCAAAATTTATCCGAAAAGGACAGATGCCATTCATTAAGAAGAAGAAGAAGAATACATCTACAAAAGGAATAGCGTATTTACCTCGATAATTTACGGGATAAGGAAAATTCACTCGCAACCTTAAAAGAAATAAAGGTTTGGAAAAGTTAGCTTATAAGGCTAAGCTCACATTTTCTTCAATATGCTGTGTTATGAAATTTATTTTTCGAACTGCTGCGCATTATTTGAATTCAATTCCTTTTTATATTACTTTTAGTTATAGCTTATTCTTCTTATCATGTGACAGGTTCTTTCAAAGTAGTGTGGTGAAAGGATTTCAAATGCGCCTCAGAGAGGTTCCTTTCGTGCGCTTGAAATATTGAGTTGAACTAAAATTAATAATATGATGAAAATGCAATTTAATTTTATCTTTCAAAACTAAGTATGGACTGGCCTCTCAGCTCAGTTGATAGAAGTTCTGCCTTCGGCGTGGTAGGTGGGTTTGATACCCACTGAGAACTAATATTTGTGTGGTGAATGCATATGTTTGTACTCTGTCTGGGTGTTATTTTGTATTCTTATAATGTATTACAAAAAAAAAATATTCTCCGTTCCTATACATATAAGAAATATCAGCTATCTGGTTCTCATAGTACAAGGTCTGCTTAATTTGGGGCCGCATTGCAATTAATGCAAGTCCATTACATTTACTCGTACGGACATTTTTCGTTCATGTGTCACGCGCAGATTTATCTTGCGCGAACTCTTCTACCAACAAACAAATATCAAATCTAGACAATTAAATAATCTTATAATACTAGAGCACAATTAAGCGTAAATTTGTATAAAAGAGTTTTGTAATAGAATAAGCTCATGACAAAGAAGATTTGCATAATTACTGAGCCCACTCCGTCTTCCGCAAAGCCTATAAAATCTACCGAAAGTAATTTTGCTTTCGTTTTGGGGGTACATTCATAAATTATCCCTTTCTGGATCTAACAATAGCGAGGCGGTGATTTCATAAAAGAAACCCGCTGGAATAAATCAACGATTTATTTAAAATTCAGGATCAAGGGATCTCATAGGCTGTACACTTTCTGTCCAGTTGCTGATCTGTACAACTGCTAATCTGTCCAGCTGAGAATCTGTCCAGCTATGAATCTGTCCAGTTGCTCTTGAAGCACTGGTGGTATACGTATACCTCTAAGCTCGATACATTTATTGCTTACACATACATATGGTTTACTTTAGGTAAGTACATACACGCGCCAGCAAACCAAAACACAGCGATGCTGTGCTTGACGGCAGAAATAGGCATGCGGTGGTAGTACTTCCCCGGACGAGTGCTTCACAAAAAGCTCTACTACTAATGAACTAGTAAAAACGATAATCCTATAAAAGTTTAAATACATTTTCAAGAATCAGACTTCAGTGGTCATTTTCAAAACGATGTGTCTTCAATTGGAATAATAAATTCCACGACGCGACGTCGCATCCTTCATTGATAAATCCGTAACGAGCGACTGTGACGTAACGACCGCTTTCAAATACCTACCCGAATTCCTAAATTTAAAACACGGCCCCATTCAGAGGAATCGTTCCTGAAAAACACGGTGAAACCGTACCGGATGAGAGCTCCCACTTAAGCACAAAAGGGAAGAGAAATCTCGCGAACACACTCGAATTGACAATTTAATTTGGTACCCCGTGCAAGCTTCAAACGATGTAACAAAAGGGAATCGAGACTGATAACACGCCCAGCCAGCTTTGCGCCTCTTCACCCGTCGAAAGTCGAAAGTACTTTAGTCTTTAAGCAGCCAACAAAAACATCAAGAGCCCTGTATTCTGCCTTGAATGTTGAAATTCCCTAAATACTTAATAAGTTACTCGTAAAATTGTATGTGACAAAGTATGCTTTGTGAAATATTTTATATTTTACGAAGTTGTGGCTATTTCAATATCAAAATAGTTAAGTGCCATATAATTTGAAGAGGAATTCTTGATGGGTGGTTTTTGATGAATATTTCACTCAATAATAAAAGCTTGCCGTAATAAACACCACTCGTTTGACTAATTACTGACGGCCAACGTACCTATGGCTAAAAAGTAACAGCCCTACTTATAAACGCAATTTAAATTTAACCATTGCTTAAAGTTAGCCCTGTCACTGTTTGTCACTACCCAGCGGTAAGAGATGGCAATAGTTTAAGCAATGTTTATCTTTTGACATATTTTTATAAGTAAGGCCATAAATCTATTGTGTATCGAAATAAAATGGTGTTAGGTACCTTAGGTGTACTGAAATGAAATTATTTATTTTGCTTGAAGTATGGTTGTAAACAGGTCTTATAGCTAATTGATTGACTGTAAAGCTACACAAGAATTTGGAAATGAAAAGTTCTTGGCCTTATTAGATGAAATTTAGCACATTGCAACACCAACGGAACACGTAATATTGGAAAAATTAAATTAAATAAATTTTTAATTATATAAATAAAGTTTCGGTTTACTAATTCGCGTGGAATTACACCATATCGTCGGTCGGATTCATTACCGGAACATTTCCGAAATCACGTTTTTTGAGATAAATATGCAGAATGGTTGGAAATTGAATACTCTATCCAAATCACTAACGGTATAACTCAAATTTTGGTTCTAGTTGACAGAAAACTACTTATTCCGTTAAAGAAAAGTTCCGTTCCGTTCCGTTTTCAAAAACTTTAACCATCAATTACTCAAAACGTATAATTTTGAGATGTTCCACTAATGATTCTCACCGACGATATTGCAACCACAAAACAAAATCAAAATCTAAATATGAAAATGTTGATTGGAAAATAAGCTGAACCGATGCCAAAAACCTTCAAGCTCGATAGTCAATTTACCAATTTGTGGTGAGTTAAAAAAGCTTCTTTAAATCTTTACTGACACTTGTATCTGGTGAATTTCTCATCAAAAGTTATCCGAAGTCGAGAGCTTGACGCTGAAGCTCACTTCTCGTATATCTTTCACCGAAATAACTAAATGGCCCACAAGTTCTCCGGGCGGGCTCAACTGTTTTATGAAGTCTGCAAAGTGTTTGAACTAGCCAGCTTTTTCAGGCATAAAGTGTTTGCATATTAAATACAATGATGTTACTCTTTTTGTACGATTGTTAAATTAAAATGTCTTGTACATGTAACAAGCTGAAGCTCACTTGATTTATTCACTAGATAATACACTCTTATAAAACTTGCTCTTTTCCTTGGAGTTTCATTTTCAGCTACCAAAATAGAAATGAAAAAGAAAAGTTTTTCAAACCCTCTTTAGTTTTTTTTAGGAGAGTAATGAGTACAGTCCGGCAAGTATAACTTGGCGGGTCTGAAGTGAGCTGTTCGATCGTTAATGGCCAATGACTGATGGAAGATTGGCCAAACGGCTAGCTTCAGACCCGCCAAGTTATACTTGCCGGACTGTAGTCAGCTCGGCTGCTTCATTGCACTCCATACATCTCACTGGCGAAGAGTATGACATACATACCCCTTCTGGCTTAATGCCCAAAGTCATTGATTCCCACTCGCATCATGCCAGGACTATCGCCGTCATGTGTAAGTGTAACTGATGTGGGCATGGATGGCACACTTGATTGAAAGCTGTGCCTAATTCTGAATGCCATTTGGTGTCAAATACGTCATAGTAACCTTTTAGTGCAATCGACAAGTATACTCTTAAAATTGAGATAAGTTTTAAGAGCTTTATTATATTTTTAATGCAGAGTCATAGTGTTTTTACTAGGTACAGTCAGTGTCAAAAAGTTGGCATTTCTGGTTTGAACAGTCCGAATATTCCATAAACCATCTCACCTTAGATTTAAGCTTCGAACTTTAATTGAAGTGCTTGTAGCCACAACTATTTGTAAACGGAACTTGCAATACATTTGTTAATCCAGAGAAAAGAGGAATCCAATAACTGAAATTACCAATCTACTTTTGATGGTGACTGTACACAATCAAGTGGCGCTCTATCACTCTTGGCATATAATTATGACCTTTCCATCACCTCCCGTGAATTTTGTATCAGCGGAATCAGCGGAATCTTCATACTTAACACCAACTGGTCACATCAACGCCTGCCAAGTGTGGTGATTACAGTTACCTCTCTCAAAATTATATTATTATTATTTATTAGGGAGGCCTATGAGTAGTGGACTTGTTTGGATTGGTCATATAGTGATGATGATAGCTCAGTCATCATCACTAGACAGTTAGTTAGTTGGAGTGTTAGTGCCGACATTGATGTATGGTAGTAAAAGTTGGGTATGGCAGAAAAAACATCAAAGCAGAGTGAATGCAGTAGAAATGAGAGCGTTGCGTAGTATGTGTGGCGTAAAGTTGAGTGATAGAGTGAAAAACAGTGTGATAAGAGAGGAATGCGGTGTGAAAGAAGACGTAGTGATGAGAGTAGAGAAAGGTATGCTAAGATGGTTTGGACATGTAGAGAGAATGGATAAAAGGAGATTAACAAAACAATTGCATCAGGCGAGTGTGAATGGAACTGCTGGAAGGGGAAGACCTAGGCGCATGTATCTCGATCAGATCGCAGACGTTTTAGAGAAAGGCCAGGTTAGGAGTACCCTAAACCGACGAGCATGTATGAAGAATGTTATGAGAGTGAATGAAGCGAAAGAGGTGTGTCAGGATCGTAGCAAGTGGAAATCCGTGATCTCTGCCTACTCCCATGGGAATAAGGCGTGATTTTATGCATGTATGTATGATAGCTCAGTCAATTATTGTTGTTTAATTTTTATATTTGACTATTAACAACACACATAGGCAAGACAAGTTTGTACTTTTCATAGTGATCAGTTTTCTGTATACAGTATCATAGCAACATAGGTTCCTATCTACTTATCTAGCTACGTCTACGTAGGTATCTAGCTGAAGTAATCTAAAATTACTTAGGTACTAGTTCATCAGTTAATATCACGAAAGCGAGCCCTTACAGCAAACACTGAACCAGGCCACGTTTTTGTATGCTCGTCAAAGGGATGAATACACCCCTCATTCACCCCATTCACTAAAAGCTGAGCGATGATTACCTCAAAAGTCTGTTCACATGGCCTCGAGATGAGTTCGGGACGCAGAATCGTGTAACAGATCAAAAATTGACTAAGTAGAGTAGTAACAAATGAAAAAAAAACAGCACTTTGTTATTGTAGATGATTTGTATATAGCGTCAGGGACAACTGGTGATTACTCATGAATTTAAGATGGAATAGGCTTGTCCAGCACCTATAACCATCTTAAAACGAGAGAGATAAAGAAATTAAGCGACGAATTAAATTCAGTAAAAAGAATTGTAAAAAAAAATAAAAATACAATCTTTTGTTCCACGATTGTGCTTCTCATTCGTCACTTCTTCTTTTTTTTATTTGAAAGAAATTAAATAGTTTTTTACCTGTCAAGTCTGCCCATAGACAAACCGGCCGTCAGAGGTTTTGACTTTTGACGTGACCTCTATGGGGTTTGAAGAAAATGGTAGCGGTTTCCTCCAAAACCTTTGAGCAACTTCATCATTCAAATCAGGATACCACTTTATACACTTTCATTCCAACTGCTCATACTTTGTTTTAAGACCTCAGATTCTGGTAATGTTGGTTAAATACCACATCAATCCACTTAATACACTTTTAATCAGACTGCTCATACTTTGTGTTAAGACCTCAGATACGTAATGGTGGTTAAAGTACCATAGAAATTACACAGCAGAACCCAAAACAACATTTGAAAAGGCCATAGTTTTTATATACCATCGTTCTGCTGTAGGATATATCCCAATAATGAATGAGTGAATTAATGAAAACAAATCTTTTCATTCATCACAAAACATAGCTTCTGCTAAAATAATGTATTTGCACTTGACACAAAACAATTGACGGTGTCGCGCTCAGAATGATTAATGCGGATCGCATTAATGATGACGCAGTAATTTGGCGTCACGTCTTAGAACTCTGTCGCCTGTAATATAGTGTCAGGGTGATTGGGGATCTACTCAAATTATACCCTGCGTAATTTTGCAATTTGTTGCTTTAATTTTAAGTGTACTTTAAGAGATTTATGTGAGACTACAAAGTCAGAGACTGAATGTCACGGTGTTACTTTGTCAATTGACTGAGTTCTTGTTCTCTGTCATTTTGGGAAGTCACAAAGTTTTTTTTTAATGGTTTGTCTGATATTATTTTGAATTCTGCCGAGTAATTTCGGTGGTATTTTACCAGCATCACTGTCTTGTGTGTGTGTCTTAGCTAAAAGTGTTAGCAGTTGAAATGAAAATGTATTTTGTGATATTCTGATTTGATCGAAAATGTTTCTGATGGCTTTGAAAAAAACGGCCACCATTTTTTTTTCAAGGCAATTAAGGCCGACTTTTCTATTGACTGATTCGACTCGACTAAACAATAAGTATTTTATTTATGTAATATATCCTCACTTGACACTGGCAACGTTGATCCAAAATTGACAGATGCCATTCATTACGAAGAAGAAGAAGATATTTGATCCGTGAAGCCAACACAGGGCCTCATCGGAAGACCAGCCCTATAAAAAAATTGGTGGCATTCATGCTGAGCTTTTGGCTCATTTGCCACCACAATCAGATCTCTAGCAAGTTCGGCAAGTTTTATCATGCGCACTTGATGTGCGGGCAGGTTTTTCCGCAAGTAGGCCGCTGGTGGGCCCTTTTTGCGTGACCCTTGACACGTGTTGCTCGAACTTTTTTAGGTTCTACAACACGCCGGTTTCCTCACGATGTTTTCCTTCACCGTTTTTGAGAGTACTGGCATAGTGCACATAAATTTTTCGACAGAAAAACTCATTGGTACACGAGTGGATTTGAACCCACGACCTTCGGATCGGAAGGCGGGGCCACTACCACTAGACCACCAGTGCTCTTAAATCAGATCTCTAATTCAATAACACATAATTATTATAGCTTGTATCTTCCATTTCTTTATTCTATGTTCTATTAGTAATACTTAGTAGGTGTTAATTTATTTTTTAATCTTTTATTTTATGCTGGTGGTTTGAATAAAAAAAATATTTCTTTTTATTTTGTGCTGACCCATAGCTTGTGTAGTCCATTTCTTTATTCTATGTTCTATTAGTTATAGTAGGTGTGTCTTTATTTTTTAATCTTTTATTGTATGGTTTGAATAAACAATTTTTCTTTTTGTGCGGTTACCTCTGCCTATAACATTTGCATTACCTGACAAAGTACCTATCTACCTTCGTCGCATTACAATGAATCCATCACTCGGAGACGTAAAGGTAGCAAGCCTAATGTGTGTGTAATTGCACCGGCACATTCACGCAAATGGGAAAACAGTAGTAAGGTGGGTGGACCATGGAAGGCCATGCTCCTTTGAAGGCCAACTATAAAAAAGTCATATTTATAGTCACGTGATGACAAATTCCTTCCAATCAAACAAAGCTCTATCAAAGTCAAGGACACAGACGCGGCGGCGAGTCGCTCGCGTTGCTATTTTGTCGGTGCGATCCCTCGCTTCGTAGACTTCGGTCGGCGACGTTAAAATTGCAACTCGCGCGCTCAGCTAAAGGTAACTTTTTAAGTGAATCACCTATTATTATCGTATTCTTCTTACTGTAAATTGTTATATAAGGATTTATTGTGGTACTAAAGAAAAAAAATAATAATTTTGCTACGATTTTAGTTAAAATATCGGTAGTGTTCCTATGAAAGCCGGTGGTTCCTTATAAGGCCAATCAAATATTTCATTGGCCATTACAGGTAAAAAAAAAAAATTATAATTTCATTGTAAAACGCATTGGAAACGTATTTGTTATTGATATAACACTCATTACTATATTTTTTATATAATTTCCATTAATATATCCTTAGTTATACGATGGTGTTCGAGGAATATTCATGAAGTTTTTTTAAAGAAGATTATAATGTAATAGGCATTTATTTTTCATTTAAATGAAAGAGCTTTTTCTGTGGGTTTAGTAAAAGCGGATATTTTGATTATTACAATTCTAGTTTCAAGTTGAACGACTGATTTATAATATTGGCCTTGTATGGAGCCTTATTCTTTACAAGGCCATTTAGAAGAGCTTTATAAAAGTTAAGTTTAAGAAATAGCGAGTACATCTAGAATAACAAAAAGAAGTTTGCATGATTACTCAATAAAACAAAGTGTTAATTAACGATTAGTTTCTTTTATTTATCCAGTAAATTTACTGATAAAAACTGTTTATTCGTAGAGTGGCCTTCCATGGTCCACCCACCTTAGTAGTAGAGCTCTTTGTGTGTAGCTCGTCCGGGGTACTTCCACCATGCCTATTTCTGTTGCCAAGCAGCGTCGTCGCTGTGTTTATTTATTTTTCTTTAATATTAAATCAATAGCAATTACAGAAGTTGGAAAGCACAGTAGTATTATATGTATAATCTTAAAGTAGGCTAATAACAGATTTTCCTAAGTAGTAATTGTTACAAAAAGTGCTTTACTGCCCTCTAGCAGTAATTTAGCGAGTGAATGTGCTGTGCCGTAAGATGAGAGAGTATGTATGTGTGTGAGAGTGAGTGAAGGTTTGGGTGTGTGTTTTTGTGTAGTGAGTTTCGGTTTGAATGGTGTAGGTGGCGGTGAAATTACTGGCAGGCTGGACATACATATAAATATAAATTTGTATGGAATTCGAACCCGTTAAATAAAATGTCAGTGTGACATGAGTAGGCCCCCAGTTAGTAGAAGATGCTAAACATAATAGCTCCCCGGATAGGTGTAAGTACGTAAGATAAGTACAAATCCAGGTAATCCACTCTCCGTCTTGGCTCGGGTATAAATGCCGCCAGAAAATTGACTCTTAGCTCACGACCGAACCCTGGCTTAAGGTACAGTCGGTGAAAACAACACAAAGATTTGTGTTAATACAGAGTAAGGAGAGTGAATCGATCAGTTGGGCCCAATGTATTTGCGATTCAACACGTTAAATTATTTCTTTTTGATGTTTTTTGTTTTCTCAGTGGTAGCGGCCTCGCCTTCCGATCCTAAGGCCGTGGGTTCAAATCCAGACGTGTGCCAAAGAGTTTAAATGCCTTAAAATGTATGTACCAGCGCTCTCAAACGGTGAAGGAAAACATCGTGAGGAAACCAGCATGTCGTAGAACCTAAAAAGTTTAAAAATATGTGTCGAGTGTACAAAAGAAGCCTCTTCGAGGCGCACTTAAAATCCTTTCACCACACTTGGTTCTAAAAAATCAGTGACACGTTAAGAAGAAGCTCTTATCTGTCATTTCGACAAGCAAGAATGAAATGTCAAGTCATGTCATTCAAACAAAATAAAATAAAATAAAGAAATATTTTTTTATTTCAGACCTTGATCCATAGTCTGTAAAGTCGGTTGTCATTTATTTTGAGGAAAATCCTGGCGGTTTTCTTCAAAACTTAAGAAAAATTTGTGTGATAATCTTTCTATATTTTGCGTCTGAATGTACATTGGCAGAACCGAACGAGACTTTTATAGAGTTGATTTACGGTATGATTTTTATAGTAAATCTTAGCTATTTGCTTCATTATGCAACGTAATCGGAACCTCCATTCACCATGTAAGCCTCAATTTATCAAGGCACGTGAGGCTTACTATTATAAACGTGAAAGTTTGTAAGTATGGATAGATGTTTGTTACTCTTTCACGTAAAAACTACTGAATGGATTTTAATGAAACCTTACAATAATATAGCTTATACATGAATTTAACACACAGGCTACAATTTATCTTTTTAAATTGTAGCCTGTATATCTTTACAGGGTTATTCATTATTAACTGCAAATACTCAGGAATTAGGTTCAACAAATAGAATAAAAAATATTTATGAAATTATTTTTTTAAAATTTGATCAAAAATTTTTTCAAGTTTTTGTATCAAAATTTTTATTTTTATTAATTTCTTTACGGCTATTGCATAATGATTGCCACGGAGAACAGGACGATGACCCACCCAGGCGGTGACTGAACGCAGAGTGTCACTCACGGCGCGCGGGCGCGGATCAAAGGTCAAAATAGGTCAGGCGCCAATGATTCCTTTATCGATTTTCTCGGGATTTTCGTAACAAAACAAAAAAAAATCATTTCATAAATACTTTTTATTTTATTTGTTGAACCTAATTCCTGAGTATTTGCAGCTAATAATGAATAACCCTGTATATTGCAACAGAAAACGGATGTAAGTAACGGTAACGGGGCGAGCGAAGCCTAGGGCGGCCACTAGCCATATTAAGTTTCTAGTGCCAGTAATTTCTTCAACACCCAAATCATACCGAAACACAGCAACGCTGCTTGGCGGCAGAAATAGGCATGGTGGTAGTACTTTGCCGAACGAGCCATTTTTAAAGAGCTGTACTTTCTACGACTAAAATAACAATTATATATACTTATATCTCTATTTCCCATGCTAACGCTATCACGCGTGAACGGCTGAACCGATCGCAAACCGAAACCGATTTCAAAAACGTAACAATTCATATTAAATATATGTATATACTATGAGGTTTATTAAATAAAAACATACATCGTAGCATGTGGAAATCTGTGGTTCCACATCCCTATGGGAACGCCGTGATTTTATATGTGCACATCCAATAATGAAAATAAGGTCTGTATCGAACCTCTATCAGATACGTCAGCGCAGTATATCTTAGGCTGCCGTTAGCATTGATTACATCTGGGAATCAGGCTCATGCATTCTTAATCCACTGGAACTACTGCTATATAATTATATGAGAAGGCCTGCACACATCTAGGCGATGGCTATGACGATCAGTGAAACGCTGTCAAATATCGCTGTCATATTTAACTGTGTTTCGCTGATTGCCACCGCAGAACACTGGATAGATAGAAGGTGGATAGAATATGGGTTGAACAAGGTTGTCAAAACGCCTTGGCACTTGAGCGTTCTATCTATCTATATAATGTATGAATGCTGAATGTATGAATGTATGCTACATAATGCGTCTGAGAACTATGCGGTTGGTTGTCACTAGCCTACAAGTAAGTAAATGAGTACATAATAAGAACTCCGCTACGGCGTAGCACTCGTAGCAGTTTATAACGGCGAACAGATTAAGAACCTAATTTGACATGCTAAACTTTTTTGTAAAATCAATTGTATTTAGAATGAGAAAATGTAATTTACCTATCAATTAGTGTAATTGGTTCGAAGTCCATACTATATAAACAAATAAATTGAAAAATAATAATAAAGGTTTACCGTGACCGTCAGGAAAGTTGAACCAGAAGGGCTAATCGTAGTTCTACTCATTTTACATCTTTTCTCCATACAAAAGAGAAACACGTAGGCGAAACGAATTGTTCAAAATGATCGAGTAAAACTCAGACTACGGGTACAGAAGAGTTAATGGATTCAAAAAAGTAAAACTACTTAGATATAATACCAATTTTTATTAAGTTTTGTCGTATTATACCACCACCATTATACCTACCACCTACCACATTCTAGAAGATCAGTGTAAAAAAAATAATATTTGGAGTCTTAATTCCAAAGCTCCATTACAACGCCTAACAAAGCAGTCAAAACTCGCAGTTATAATTGAAGGCTCAAACACGAATCGCTTACAACGGACAAAAAGCCGGAACTGACGTCACAAAGCTAGCATTTCGGCTTAGCAAAAACTTAATTACTCGGCCGGCGGCGTGCCGTTGTGCTCGATGTCATTTCCGGTTTTTGTTGGGACCGCACTTGTCAAATCGTTCATACCCCAAAAAGAAAAAGACTTGTGTACGTAAGGAAAAAGTAATTCGTTGTTCCGATTATGACGTCACGTAAACAGTAACTCAAACAGACCATTATTTTATATTGTTGTCCCTAGTAAAAATAGTAAATGATTAACCAAAATCAGTGGATATTTTTTTCAAGCGTAGTCTGTTTTTGGGACTTGATAACTGGGGCAGAATTTAGGTAGTGATAAGCATGGTTTCGACTTTTTTATATTATTTATTTGTAATTTGGTTTTTGAAAAACAAAGCACAAGCAAAAATGACAAAATCTGACGTTTCTGTTCCAAAATATTTCCGAACATTTGAAAACAGACTCAACCCTAAATCTTCTTTTATTCCAATTCATTTTTGAGAATTTCTGTATTAATTTTTTCATATAATCTGATCCTTTTTGATTGACGGGCGGCCTTATTATGGGGTTCATATTTGGTGGAAGTACTTAACCAGGTACAAGGTATCCCCCTGTATATTAATCTGCCGCACTTTAGTTAATCCTGAACTATCTTTTTGGGATCTCCTACTATTAAAAATGTATATGGGAAATGCCTACATCCAGTAGTAGGCTTCTGCAAGCTGCTAAAAATGATGGATAAGCTGATGATGGACTGACCGAAATAACTGAAATCCCTCCCTGGACGTCGTCGTCGGAAGTCAACACGGACAAATATTACGATAGCTTTCACCATTGTTATGTGTTGTTCCGGGGGAGTGATTAATGTTGAAACGGTAACTAAAGCTATACATTCGCCGCGGGAAAAGTAGCACAGTTATTTCGTGTTTGGAAAAAATGCAGAGTTTTCTTACTACTATAGAGGTACAAGTGGGTACTTGTATTTGTAGCTGTCAGGATGATACTATACAGGTGCTGGGCAAGCTTATTTTATCTAATATCCTGTTCCAGGCGTTCCACTCCTCACACACACGTCCTGAAAGTAATAATCACCAGTTGCCCCTGACGCTAGACAAGTATTTACAAATTGAATTTGTAAATACTTTTCAAATGAAAGTATCAACAAGTATTTGCAAAATGAATTTGCAGATCGTTGCACACAATGCAGTGAAGAGATAGCTCAACAGATAAGAGAATACTATGCAGAGTTAAACTGATTCAAATCAGAAGTGTTGTACCCAAGACTCACCAGTCCTCAGGTCACTAGAAAGTTAAACATAATTTATTATGGTGCTTGAAAACGAAGCGTCTTTGATTGGACGAGGCATCTACTAGGTTGTTATTCAATTTAACTTTGTCACAAGAAATGACTTCAAACTGAACGCTTGAGCGGGCGATCTTTACAATTAAGGGCCTACATCAGGTGAAACCGAAAATGTAAAGTAGCATTTTTTTTCGTTGTATGGACGAATCCATTTACAATAACAAGAAGAAGTTGCTGCCTCTGATGTCTTGCGTTCATCTATGCGTTCTGCGGTGTCAGTGAAACGCTGTCAAATATGACAGCTTTTCTTTGATGAAGTCAAACGCTGATCAACTAGGGCTTACGGCAAGAGATGAAAATTTTCCATCTTTTATTATGTTCGATATTTGAACTTTAGAGAAAGTAGGAGTACTTTGGCATCTTGTATAAAAATGCTTTTTTTCGTGAATTCAATTGCTTTCAAAAATAAAGGTTTTTCAGTATTTTTTATGCAGTTCTTATTTTTATCAATATCGAGTCCGTGACTACTAACAACATTTTTCATAACTGTAGCTTTTTAGCCCTCAGAGTGCGATCGAAAAACCTCGCCCTATGTAGAGTCACATAAGGGACATTTACACACACTTTTCACGGGACCCTCTGTAGTACCTATGGGACAATATTTCAAGCGGAGTACCTTAAGGGGGCTTAGCCGGTCTAATCCGATGAAAGACGCATGGTCAATCCGTGCTGAGCTGTTTAAGCCAATCCGGAAAAACTGGATTTTCCATGATGTTTACCGTTTGAGAGCACAGGCAGTGGCGCTATTACATTTTTTGAATAAAAATATCTATAGGTACAAGACCAGATTGGAAATTACAACCTTAGGATTATAGGATCGAAAGGACTAATAAATAAATATTGAGGATAGTGCACACAGCACGATCAAGCCCCAAATTAAGCAGTACAAAGTAATAAATCAACTATCAAGGCCCCATATATTTTTTTTGAAAATACATATTTTGAATACAATAACACGTAGACAGAGAAAAAACATTTGCGTTCACCACCCTAATATTTGTACTCGGTGGGTATCGGACTGACACCCTCCAGCGCAGATCGAAGGCAGATCTTTGAGAGTTATAATGACAAAATTTAAATTTTTATTTGACTTCTAGGCTTGATCTATTAGACACGTCGTAACACCTTTGTATAAATGTACCTATAATTTGTGACCTATTCTAGAATATAGAATTATTTTTACGCTTTAAACCCGTGGGGCGACATTGTCTGTGACAATAAGCAGTTTTAAAGTCCTTCATTACAGTCTCTTAAACTCTGGTTTGAGTCTAATATCGCTCCCGAGCGACACAAACGGATTAGCCAAAGTTAGATAGTTATGACCACTAACTTAAACTGTGGTCTACCAAACTGGTGACCTGATTATGATGGGCGGGCTTTTCACAACTATTAAGTCTTCTAAAAGAAGATTAGCAGAAAAGTTGCCCCAAAAGGGAAGGAAAACATCGTGGGGATACCAGTTTGAGGGGTTTGAGGTTGCCACGGGAATATTTGTAGACCAAAAAGTACTAAAAGCGTATGGCAATTTTTATAGTTCCTTCTCTCTCTTCCTCCTCGCGTCGTACTCTTCACTGCAGAGGGTCGTGACCTCCTCCATGAATCACTTCATCATAGACAATATTTTCACCTGGACCTGTTACCGGCAACCTATACCTATGGCTTTAGGGATCTTCACATTGAGAGTGAAGCGGATTTGGTCGGACTAATGCATCGGGCTTTGGTCTATGTGGTCTCTTGGCTTCAATTTTTCGAGAGATGAAAAGTTTATCCAGCGTATATCACCATGTTTTCAGGCTATATGCCCGAAATATTCAAAGACTGGAGTTCCATCTTTCTACCAGCATTATACTTTCAAAAGATCGTAGATAACTCAAGAAGATACCACAACTGGTTATTTACCGGACGACAAAACGTAGGACCCACCTGTTGGACCAACGATATCATTAAGATTGGAAATCGGTGAGAAAGAGTTCAGAATCGTTCTTCCTGGAAATGTATACGGTAGGCCTATGCATAGCAGTGGACTTCTTCAGGCTCATGATGATGATGATGACGACAGGTAGCGGCCGTCATGTGTCGGTAAACCGTTTTAAAGAAACATGGCTGTAGGGAACACCGCAAAATGATGTTTATTGTGACATTGTTCGGAGCGCTGTGGATGTAAGACTGTTGTTTTGTGTTGTTTATGTGTTTTGTTTAGTTATTTATGTTGATTGTACAATTGAAAACTACTGAGGTGGATTTTCCTTATTAATTAATAGAAGAAAATCCAGTTTATGTCAGTCTGTCAGCCTCCTGTGACCTGCAGACTGCAGAGCCACCGCGAACAAAACCTATTTTTTTTACACAATTAGCCAAAGGATAGGAAGATAGGAGAGGAAGGAGGAGAAAAGGAGGCATATGGCCCACCTGATGTTAAGTGGTAACCACCATTGTCTATAATAAAGCATTGCCTCTGCAGTCACGTATGTCCAGAACGTGCCCTGCAATGCACCACCTTGCGTCCATCAACTTGAAGCATACAAATGTTCAGCCTAACGTGCCAGTAGTTTCACCAGCACCATAAACACAGTAATGCTGGCATACTATTTCACCAATACCCTTTACAAAGAGCTCTACTACTACAACGTAGGTTGACCTATCTACGTGCCAATCTACGAATCAAAACTTTGCATAAAACTTGTACAATTATTTCATTTCTAACACAATTTTGGTTCGTAGTTGTCAGCAGATAGGAAACACAATCAAAAATAAAGTAGAATAAATTTTTCAAGTAAATTAGTAAAGTTATATGATCCTAGGTTGCTTGAGCTCTTTTCAACCTGTCTAACTTACTTTATACCAGCACTTAACCTAGAAAACATTTCGAACTAGTAAAAGGACTGTTTATAACGTCATACTTCATGACCTCTGCCCTTCGGCGTGTCCCAAATAATGAAAGCGGCCAAACAAAAAGATGAATTTTATGGAACAGTTCACCATAATGCCTGACACTTTTTAGCAGCTCGCCTTATCATTTTCATGTCAACAAATAGAGATGGCAACAGGGATTCGTTTTCTGTCATTTTAAGAAGTCACATAGCTTTTTAATTTTATTTTTTTCTCTGGTGTTATTTTGAGTTCTGCTGTGTAATTTTGGTGGTATTTTAACCAGAAGCCTTAGCTCAAAGTGCGAGCAGTTGGAATGAAAGTACATGTGAATCTATTTGAACGAAAATGTTTCCGATGGTTTTGAAAAAAGAACTATTGACTGACTTGATTAATAACTATTTTATTTATGTAATATTATATCCTCACTAGACATTGGCAAAATAGTCCGAATGGACAGATGCCATTAAGATGAAGCAGAAGAAGAGATGGCACCAGATATTCCATTATGAATAAGACTGTTATACTTTATTTTCATGAACGTAGAGTCGAAAGTAAAGACTGTATTGTTGACTCTACAGAGAATTCCTTTGTGATCTTATTATTACTTTAGGATGAGTTTCGTTTTCAGAGCACTTCAAATTGTTGTACGCTCATTTGTAACGCTTTGTTTACAAAATAGACAACTTTATGAAACATTTCAAATGCTGCCCACGTCGGCGCTTATTTGAGTTAACCCTTGGGCACGAGTGGCACGAGCCCAATGGAGTTATTTTAACCTTGGTTCTTCAGTAGGCCTACCACGAGCTCTGTCTGGCTCTGTCTCTGGCTCTGGTTTTGAGTCTGTGTGAGTGCTCACCAGTGTATTATACTGTGTGTGTGTGACGTTTCGACGTAGGATTTATTTAGACAGCACTCACTAGACTCAAAACCAGAGCCAGAGACAGAGCCAGGCAGAGCTTGTGGTAGGTCTACAGATTTAAATACAAATCTAAAAGTCAAGAAAATAAAGATACTTTCGAGAAAAAAACATTTTTTAAATTAACGCGTTCGTCACAATAATATGGATGGAACGGGTATTTATCACGAATACATTTTTTATTTCCCGACGTTTTGACCGTGTTACAACAGCTGTAGTAACGGGCAGACTGGTATCCATACAAAAGTAATAAATATCCATATAAAAGTAATGAAGTCCGTAAAAAACCACAAAGTCATTGGTAAAAGATATGACATAAAACCTAAATAATATGATCATGTCAAAAGATAAATAAAGACGATGATTACGATCATGATTAAATAGTGCCTATTTAAAATGAGACAGTGTCATGTATTTTGACGCTTGTATTATTTGAGATATGGCCACATCTAGGCTATAAGCTGGCGATAATTTGCGGTTCGATTGAAACCCCTTCACCGATTTCCATTCTGCACAGCCAGTTGGCCGGTTTAGTTAGTTGCAGTAGAAGGACAAGATATTTGACAGCGATAGAGATATCGCAGTTTATCGCGTAGATGTGGCTGTACCTTTACAAAACTTGCAGGATACACACCGAGCCTCTTGCCTTTTGGCATCCTTGTATAAAACCATAAAATATGCATAGTTTCTGGGTCTAACCGTAAAGAAGTGAACTTGGATTGTATAAAAAATAAAAAGAAACAACTCCGGGACCTAAACAGCAATTTGTGCATAATTTAAAAGCCCTAAATAAGGTCTGGCTGAAAGATAAAGCAGATCTAGTTCCGTGGGGTTTAAATAAAACAAAACGTTGCCTCATAGGTCACGCAAGTCAGGAATGTACCCTACGATACCTGACCTACGTTTTTTTTAAACAACTAAGTTAGCAAACAAGAGTACGGCCTACCTGATGGAAAGCGGTTACCGTAGCCTATATGGACGCATGCAACACCAGAGGCAACACTCGCGCGTTGCTTACCCTTTAATTAATTTAAAACATCCATCAACTTACGGCATACCTACCTTAAATAAAATAGGTGTTAGGTAAGTTAAGTTCGCCTTCTGTGCCAATAATTTCACCATTTAATTTTTTTATATAAATATCTAACAGTGATACATACAGAATGTCCACAACCCTCCGAAGCTTTAGATACCCCACCGCCCCCACTCATCACTGTAGTGTTTGTTGCCTCAACAAAGGCTGCAAGCGCGTGAATACAAAGATACCTACAGGTACACATCTATGTGCCCCACTTCTCCTTTCCACTTGCTATCCCGATAACTGAGTGGCAAACAGCCTGATACTGGCCACAGAACAACTTATAGATATAGTGGCGGAATGAATTTGTTCGTCGATTTTCAACTTGATTTGTTCAACGTATCACGATCACATACTACCTTTTGAAACTGAATAGACAGAATACACAGATAAACGTCACAAATTATGTCAAAATGTGTTGATGATCAAGGCACTGGTGCAAGCGAAAACCGACTCTAAGGTGACGAACATTTTCATACCGCGACTGTACATTATTGCAGCAGCCAGCAAAAGAGGTATTGATGGACGAACGTGTAAGCAAATGAGAGCCAACGGCACTGACAACTGAGCCATGACGCCTGAAGCTTTATTCATCTAATTTTAATTTACCTATAAGCGTTCTGTGGTGGCGATCAGTGAAACGCTATTAATTATGGCAGCTATATTTAACAGCATTTCACTGATCGCCACCACAGAACGCTCTGATGTGCGCAAGGCTTGACAGTAGGTAGACATAGGCATAGAAACATACAATCATTTATTTGCTTCTTAGCACACAATATATCTACAATACATGAATAGATGAAAAAAACAATTAAGTTTAATAAACAATTAAGATAGATAGATAAAACTGAAATTGCATCGTACATAGGCGAACTTAGTGCTAGAGAGCATTATCTTCCAGTGAACTTTTGTGTAATTGTGACTGTATCTCGGTTTTGACAAATGACAAATCAATAGTTCACATCAACTGCCCGTGCTGTAAGCATTTTATTTCGTTTCAATGGCAGTCATCAACAGACACCAATGAGTGTTTTATCACCGCTTTTGGTGTCGATGCTATAATAGGTATCATTAAGTGAACCGATCTATAATAACGACATGACAAACTGTTGGGAGTCGAAATAGGGTAACTACTTAAACTGACAAAGATTTTTATAATGTCCCAAAAGTTAAGAGCCACGGTCGCGTTAGTGCCGACCAGTCCTTAGGAGTTAGTCGTCAAGTGTAATTAGGATCCGATGGCGCAGCGGTCAGCGCAGCCGTACCAAGGGGAAGGTCGCGGGTTCAAATCCCGCTGACATTACAAAAATCTTTGTGATTTCCTTGTGTAGTCAATACTATAAAATCAATAAAAATTACTTAAACTGAAACAAAATAAAATAAACTGAAACATAGTCTTCCATTTTTATCGAAAGTTGTTATTGAATCTCTTGTAGCAATAGTTTACTATGTCATTCCTTACCGATTGATTATAGTATGCAACATTTTGCGCGGTCACCATGTGGATGGGTGACTACGAGCCACATTTACATCTAAGCGCTTCCGTGCTTTGGAATCCTAATAAAAAGTATTGACCTGCAAACTCTTTGCCCTATTGGAACGTCAAAATATCTCTCCATAGTTGACCTAAAAATATATCTCCACAGTTGAAAGCTCCAAACTATCACCTTTGGGTATTTCGAACTATCGTGACCTTTGACTGTATCGAAACAAAATGTCAGCTATATCTTGCGCATTGCTTCAAACAATAAGGTACAGTACAAATTCTTGGCGTCCACGTAACGAAACTTGGTTCATTATTATCGTAAATACCTAATAAGACTCTAAAACAGTGTGAAATTTGAAAAAAAAATAAAGAATATTTATTTATTTGACATAAAATACACAGCCATACATCTGTATGCCTCAAGTTGATGGTTCAGGGAAGTGCATCGTAGGACACGTTCCTGACGTGTGACTTACGAGGCAATTCTTTGTTATTGGCGATGGGTACCACTTAACATCATGTGGGCCATATGCTTGTTCCATCAGCTAGTTGATTAAACAAAACACAGGACAGCTTAGAGGCCAAACTCTATGTTTGGCCTCTAATCTATCCTGTGTTTGAAAAAGAAAAAGATGAAATAAGAAGATGAAATATGAAAAAAAGATGAATAATAGATGAAATTTGGCAGGTGTCGTTTCAGCTTTACATAAATTATTAGCCGCCCTCGTTGCTCCTGTTTATAAGAAAGACATTTTTAGAGCTATTCAATTATGTTAGTTTATTTTACGCGGATCTATTAGGCCGGGATTCCACCAAAGCAGAGATGTGTGCGGTTGCTGTGTCACCTCATATTATTCAGGTATTCTATCGTCTCCACTGCGCGTCGTCGTCCGCGCGCAGCTGACATCTCCGCTTCCATCGCACCATACAAATATTACACATCTCCACTGAAGCTGAGCGAAGATGAGATGTGTCGATAACACAATTCTATTGGTTGTTCAAAACACATCTCCTCTCCGCTCGTCTCGTCTCCACTTTGGTGGAGTCCCGGCCTTAGGATTGGATCAATTAGGGCCTGTTAAACGAATGACTAATCGACTAATCAAATGTTGGACAGTGTTTATAAACTTTATGCTTGAAAAATCCGTAAAATCCGTGTGGTGTATGTAGATTTTTGTTCTCTGTCTGAGTGTTATATTCTAATTTAGTTACAAAAAAGTGTGTACTTAGTATTACATCAACTATCTGGCTCCCATAGTGCAAGATCTGCTTAATTTGGGGCTAGATAGTGTTGTGTGGATGATATAAAATATTTTTATAGATTTCTTTATTTTTATATCAATACTTACCATATTTTTGTCTTTATTTGCTTGACGAATATACAGCTCTACCGGACAATAACAGCGCTACAATAAATAAAAGAAAGTCGTGTTATTTACACTACTTTTATACTCAAGAACGGCTGAACCAATTTGGCTGAAAATTGGTGGGGGTAGCTTAGAACCAGGAAACGGACATAGGATAGTTTTTATCCCGAAAAAAAATCAGGAAAAGAGCGAGCGAAGCCGCGGATGGCCGCCAGTTTATTATGAACGAATATCATGCCTGTGATGGTATGCTAATTTAGATTTTACCGTAATCAGAATAAGAACTTTCATATTTACAAAACTTTTGTTTGTCAGCTGTAACAACAAAATTACGTCCAATCGATCAAGTTTAGCTTTAGCTTGTGTATTTGTTCGAATTCAAACGAATGTGTGACGTAGGTCTTTACGTCACACGTCTACAACCGTGTTCAAATAACAAATACCCATTTCGTTCACAAAAGAAGGTGGTTAGGTCAGCTTTATAGCATTTGCCATAATATTGAGTAACAACTTTTATAAATGAGTTGCATAAATGACATGCAGTTATTTCAATATGTTATAGTAAAAAAAAGCTTACGATCTTTTTAAAAAAACTTAATTTTGTAATTTATTTAGAAAAATTGAAATTTAACACAAACAAACTTAGACACAAAATGTCTTTTTTAACACAAACGAGATCATCAATTAGGTCAGTAATACCAAATAATCAGTTCTTTTTAGGAGAGCTGCTGCTGGGCGTACCACCATTTAAAAATACATCCGCGGGTGGCGCACAAATGAAGTACAAAAGTAGATTTTGTAATACAACTATTTACAAAATGCACAAAACATTGACAACAGTCATCTGCAAAGGTCAAGTGGTGGCTCAATTGATTCAAATCAATAAGAGATTCGTTTTTGGAGTAGGTTAAACTTACTGATCCTCACCATGCACATGTTACAGGCCAAATGCATTGGTTTGACCTCCGCCTAACAACGGCTTCTTTAACAATAGGTCAAATACCCCAGATAATGGTCCCACGTGATCCCCATAGTTCATGATTTCAACACACATTTTTATGGTTCATAAAACTATCCGTACGGTAAAGCACCTGTGGTTATTTTCAGCCATAAAACAAATAATTCATACATTTAATGCTTTTGTTAGTACGAGTAGGTAATGAAATATATCTGTAGTATAACTCTGCTTTGTTCTTATGTGTAAATATTGTAATCAAAAAATAGGGTTACTAACTAGGTAATATAACGATTTTTATTCTTTTTAATTATGGTGTCATAAAAAATAAAAATGAAGAATTTTCTAAAGTTTTATAGCAGGAAAATGTGTATTGTTTAGTCATATTTCAATTCAATTATGAAAATTTTCTACCCGAGTAAGTAATAATAAATATTGGTAGAAAACACAGCGTCATCTAGATGAAAATTCAGCAAAATTGTACTATGGGAACAAGATAACTGATGAATTCAACATTTATTTATTCAGTTGTATCACAAGAATCACTTTGAACCGGTGAGTGAGGTGAGTCTAGGTACCAGGTCCACGCGACCAAGCCTAGATGGAATACTTTAGTAGTTTTTTGTAAATACACATTTTCGCATCCTGACACAAAACAAACATTTATGTTTATTGCAAAAATGTTTGTCCTTGGTAGAAACAGAACAAATAGGTCAGTGCTAAAACGTGATAAAACTAGGTTGAACCAAATAATTTTCTGAATGAATCCGTACCCAATTCGTAAAACACCTATAGCAGTATTCTACGATATATTTACTGTGCACAGATTCTACCCTACCTCGACCGTAGGGTAGAATCTGTGCACAGTAAATATATCGTATACGTGAGTTGCTTTGTAATATTTATAAGATTACTTGCTATATCCTCTATTTGCTTCAAATAAGTTTAGTAATAATATTATATTTATTTCCGGTAGGTAAATGAAAAAAATGTGAGACCTTTACCCTACGGATAAAGTAGAGACATTTAGCCCCTTATCTTGGAATAGCATACATGATCTCGCGATTTACGGTAATAAGTTCAGTGATTACATATTTTTCAAAGGGTAAAAATGACAAAATGAGCGAGCAAAAAGCTCGTTGAAACTAGGCACCAGTACCCCCTAGCCTGAGTGTTACTCGATCGAGACACGTAGGCGAAACGAATTGTTCAAACTGATTGATTAAAACTGCGCCTTGCTAAGCCAAGAAGAACAGTCAAAAATATTACATCTTGTTTCCCACTTTTTTCTTTGCATAAATGCCTTGAACGTTCTCAAGGCAAGTGGTTCCCTATACTGGGGATAGAAAACTCCATCAGTCTAGATTTCGGAAGTGAGTAATATGTCCATAAACTTGGCAGCTACCCGATGCACGTACGACTTGATAGTAGTCTCTCTCTTCGATTCCAACAGCTCAGGACTTGCCCAAGTACTGATAATTGGAAGAAACGTGTATGTTTTGTTGCAAGTTCTTTTTTTCTAACAGTTCCTATTGTTGCTCGACTCTATAACACGTTGGCCCAAAAGCATCCAGGCCCATTTATAAATAGCAATCCCAGGACTTCAGTCTTGTAAACACCATATTTCAGATTAATCTTGAAGCTCTCATAGCTTTCCTTTAGAGATATAGGCCCAATCAATGGCTCATGGAATGCATCTTAACTTTACTTTATCTATAATGTCCTAACTTAAATGTCTCTTAAGCCTTGCTAAGCGATCTGCGATGGCGATCAGTGAAATGCTGTCAAATATGACAGCGTTACTTGACAGCGTTTCATTGATTGCATAGCGTGCACGATTATTTTTTATTGATTTTATAGTGTTTACTCCACTTATGGAAACCACATGTTTAAATCCCGCTCGGCTCTTAACTTTAAGGACACTATAAAAATCTTAGTCATATATATAACCTCTGTATCGTCCACCAGTGTACCCTGGCCCTTAGTTCCCGCCTGTACTGGAATTTGAGCGCTATCATACATCGTTGTAAATTACGAGCGCTTCATGAAATGGTTAGTTACAGTCGGGGCGCAGGCTTTGTTCTGCAGAACTGAATGTAAATCTGCTAGCTGCACGAATTGACTACACGTTTCAGTGAATTATTGGATTTGGTATCTTTTATGAGGTTTTCGTCGTATAACAAGGCGGATATCGTAGTCAATGCCTCATATTTATTATCAATATCACCCACAGACGACCACTCACTCCTGCGTTAAGGCCTTTCGTGGCTTGTGCACACGGTCTTGGGATACCCTCATTTTCGTCAGTTACAACTAAATGCCTAAAGATGTAGTTAGTAGCCGGTGCGGATTCAAAGGTATTTTTTTTTGTCTCTATACCAAAGGTTTGTCTGGAAAAATAACTTTCTACAAGACCTCGTATACAGTTGCTTTTGTTTGTTCAACAAAGTATTTTTATTCATTTAGGTACAACGGTTGAGAAACTTCGTCGGTTTCAATGAAATAAATCGAGTGCAAATATGAACCAGCAGTTTTCTTTCATATAAAGCTTTGAGTTCACCCGCAACAATCCCACAAAGCAAGCAACTTTTACTTTTATATTCGAGGAAACATTTCCCATCTTTTCAGTTCTGTCTCGCTGTTTGTATTTGGAGCATCATCGGTTCTTTTTCTCAAAGAAACCTCATCACGTATTCAATGCAGTTGGCCTATAAAATGGTGCCACAGAGAAGTGACAAATCCTGCCTACGAAAAGAGCTACGCATTTGCTACGCCGTAGCTTTTACCCTACTACGCCCATATATTATGGTGCTACACAGTCGAACTTAAACAGAGTTTTTGTAGATATAAATGCGTGAAGATGTTTGAATATCTGCAGAATTTGAATTGATTACAAAAAAGGGTTTACAAAATCTAACCCATAAAGTAGGCAATGGTGGTAGAAGTTTGTATAAAAATAGTTTCAATCGAGTGAAGTCACGTGGGATACAACCAGCTGTTTATAAGCTAATTATAAAGGCTAAAAGCTTCTAACCACGTCGTGGTAGACGTATCGTTCAAAATTGTATCAATTAAAATATTCAAATGGCGCATGAAACAAATGTTTAGGAAAGTTTCAACTTTGTGAGGGACCCGTGTGGGTTCTGTTCCCCCAATTAAAATAACCGAAACAACGTACCATTCATTTATGAATGGATTGTAGCAATTTGATTTATTTGCGGTGTTTATTTTGTAGCAAATTTTTACGATAAAAAAAAACTACTAAAATAACTCTTGTCAGCGTTAAACTTGCTTTTGTATTTTTGTTTCTGTCTTTTTCTGTACGTAGGTATTTGACGCCTTCGACTTTTCATTATAGAATACAACCTAATAATGGTTTAATAGATAGACCAAACATATATTGCTAAATCATGCTAGTTTTATTGAAATATCTTCGTTTACTTCATTCACTCAACGAACAATAATTTCTGTGCATAAAACGTATTCAGTACAATGCTTACGGCAAGCTTTTGCAAAGTAAATTGTTTTCATAGTATCCAAGCAAACAAAGGGGTGGAATAACATTTGAGGCAATGCTTTTTGTGGGTTTCGAGGTAGCGACAGCACGACAAAACTAGGAAATTGGAGGAAACGCTCGCAACACATGATAGCCTATAACAGTTCAACATTTGGACAGCATAAATACCTGGAATGTATTTTATTTTTGCGCTGAACCAGTTTTTACAATCAACATTAATATAAATGATAGTAAGAACACATAACAGCCTATAACAGTTCAATATTTGGACTGAACATACCTGGAATATTTTTTTTTGCGCCGAATTAGTTTATACAATCGACATTAATGTAAATGGTAGTAGGATAAAGTTTCACGTTCTATATATATGAAGTAAGAACTTTGAAAATATGTGTCAAGTGCACGAAAGGATCCTTTTGGGCGCACTTAAATTACTGTTTTGTTGATTGTGACTTTTTCGAGTGTGCTAAAGTATCAAAATGACTACTACTGAATTGAATCGAGCAAGTTAGGTACACGTGTACCCAACTTGATCGATTCAATTCAGTAAATGTAAATTTTCTACAGTTCCATTCAATTCAATTCAATACGTTAAAACTAAAGCAAAAATAGCTTGGTTAAAATCTAAAACTAAAAATTCGAAGTCAAATGTTAAAATAGTTCTAGAGTTCTTCGTCAATTCCACAAGAATGTTATAACATTTCCTTTTGGTGTGTTGTAGAGAACATGTTCTGTGAATAAACTGCATTATTAATTTTATCTTTCGAAGCTATACTTGGTACTTCAGCTTGCTTACAAAATGCTGCTTGGCTTATCGAGTATTTGTATACTACAATTTAGAAAGATGGTGAATAAGCTTTTCATGTTTGTTTCGTTTACATGTCTGCTCGTAACAATTGTACATGTTAGCAATAAAACATAAAAGTAAATCTTAATAAATTATGATAAGACGGGTTTCTTAGATCTTAAGAACCTACTACCAAGAGATCTGAGAGGAAATATCTACAGGGCTTGAAATCCAGCCACGAGCTTATAATATTTTTATGAAACAATGGGATATTTATCATGATTAAATTTTTAGTTGACTTCTAATATTTCGGCACAGTTGCATGCCCCATGATCACGGTTGAACCGTGATCATGGTGCATGCCGTTGTTTCATAAAAATAGTATTAATAAAAACCATGACAGTTTCAAAAACTATAACGAGCTTATAATATCTATCCTATGAATAAAATTGAAGATTAGTGCTAAATTCTTAATGTAATATGGTAGATTCTTGTGAAATTTCTATAAATACGAGAGTCAATGTACGCGGGTACATTAAAATTCAACAGATACTGGAGGTGCCGCATCGTACCCATGTGACTTCCGACCTTTCGGAGAGCGGCTTTCACGGTAGCACCTACATTATTAGAAGCCACATGCTATACCCAGTCATGTATTACGTCAAGAATTAGAACTGATTTATTCGTCATAAAGAAACACAAATATAATACAATAAATAAAGACATGAACAAATAATATTAACAGAAGCTTTCATAAAAAAATAAAGCTTTCTACGAGTTAATAGGGCTCGCTTACTTCATTAAAAATTTATTTTCTTTCTATTATAAGGGATGGTTACCGTCCTAAACGGCCAAATATTCTTTATAAATAATGAATCAACAACTAAACTCACCGGCAGGATATCGATCTCCGACAAAAGTTCAATCGATTTCACATCAAAACTGTAAAGTTTCACTCAAAGCTCACCTGTGTACGCGGTTATAAAGTACTGGGATCATGTTAGGTAGGGGTTACGCGAGAGGGAGGCGCGCGGAGGCGGCACGGGTGCCGTGGGGAGGCGCGGACGTCGCGCGCGGCGGGTGCATGTCGCCGGCGGCGGGCGGCGGGCAGCGGCGGCGGCAGCACGGGCAGCCGGCGCGGGGCGCGTGGCGGACTGACGGCGCCGCCGCGCTGATCGCCGACGCCGCCGACGCCACCGACGCCGCCGACGCCGCCGTCGCCGCCGCTGCCCTACATTCGCCTCCGAGGCGGCACAATGAGCCGCTGCCTTCGCCCGGACGCCCGCGACAACCTATCGATTGGAGGGCCACGCGTATGTTTCGTGAAAGTAAAAAGTTAACTCGATCGAATCCGATGCGGTCAACGGTTCTCTGACGAAAACGCGATAACGCCGCTTCTAGGTCACGAAGTCGATTAAAAGTTTATATTGATTCTTTACCTTGTAACTTAGTAGCGATCGAAGCTTTAGCTGATTACGAATCAATCCGGGATGTAAACTTTCAAGTATCTTAGAGCGCCGACGTAGAAATAACAATCACCACTTTGGGTCGCTACATTTTTGCATACATAAATATTCAGCGAGAGTCGGAACTGTCGTACTTTTCCGCAAAGGAAATTAAACACATAAACGCTATAAGGGATGACTTCCTAAATTTGTTGAGTTAAAAAAGGCCTTGTTAAGCCTAGCACGTATAATTGAAACATCACCGCGTTGAAATGGACTGCGGTTGGGCTCACAACAAAAATGCTACGCTATAACTAGAGTCTTTTGTAGCGAGTGCTACGGAGCTACGCATGCCACCGTAGGACGATTCAGATACCGGACTTTGAAAACCAACTTCTGCCTGCAAAAACGCCCACGTAGACTTTTTTTCCCTAGGGTCTTAAATAAATAAATAAAATAAAATAAAATAAATTAATGTACGAGTTAATTTTAAATATAATTTGTACACGCTACGGAGCTACGCGCTGCCTCTATTTTTGAAATGAAAACTTCCTTAGGCGGTCTTGTACATTTTTGCCTTTAGTGCTTGCACATAACCGAGTTTCGTAACCAGCTACGTAGAATTTTTTTTTTTTCTTATGAAATGAAAAAATACAATCGTCATCGCCACAGGGAGTAACTGTGCAAGTTTCTGTCAGCATTTCCGGAGTGCCACGATTTTTACTGCAATCGCTTGTCCAGTTGCAAATAAGATCTCGACCCTTTGCAGGCCGCTACGGAGCTACGCAGCTACGAACTAGCTACGAGCTATGCGATGTAGTATGTTGCAACACTAAAATGCAATATCATGTCCAATGACCTAATTTTTTTAAAGAATAAAGGTAGAGCTCTAAGGGGTATCTACCGTGCCTGGGAATTACAACCGTCTCTTAGTTTTTGTAAAATCTATATAGTACCTCTGTACGTATGGTCCTAGAAAAATTAAATAATCTTTGATAATAGTTAATACATTTTGAAAAACATATTCCTTACACACATATCTGTATATATTAATATCACATAGTATTCATCAGCGACATAAAGTTGGCCGGAAATTAAATTTAAACGTTGTAAAAAAGACGAATATAACCGAAGATAAATTTTCAATTCAGTCATATTTTTCATTTAAGGGGCCGGCGGAGGGCGAATTTTCATACAAACGTAATAACAAAATGATTGCTAATTTTAGCAGATTTTCACTATATTATTGTAATAATTGTATTTGTATAGTATTTATCTAGGTTCCTGAACAGTTTTTAGTTTAAATTACTTACCTCAAATGAAATTAAAGCCAATCACATTTTGCAATGAAAAAATGTGTAAAATGCGATTTGTGTTTATTTCATTTGAGGTAAGTAATTTAAAATCAAAATTATTCAGGAACCTAGATAAATACTATACGAATACAGTTATTACAATAATATAGTGAAAATCTGCCAAAACTAGTAAAAATTTTGTTATTACGTTTGTATGAAAATTCACCCTCCGCCGACCCCTTACGTTATTTTTATACTTTTTTCAATTTTAATTTACACAAACCTAACTATGAGTACCTATATAGATAAATAGATAGATTAATACTTTATTGTACGCAAAAGATTACATTTAAAAGAAACATTACAAATATAGCTACAATGGGCGGTCTTATCGCTAAGAGCGATCTCTTCCAGACAACCTTTTTTTTATATAGTCACCTCTCTTTAGTCCAGGTTGTAAGAAAACCTTCCTCAGAGTTAAGTGATTATAAAATTGATTTGACTGTGTGTTACCCAACGGATAGACGTCGGCGTCGTCGGTCGGATCAAAGTGACCATATTGTGGTTAATCGCCTGAAGTTTGCCGCAAGTATTTAGTTTCCGGGACGGTTTGGGATAGCTGATGAATAGGTTTTAGGACAGTTTGGGTTTCTATGAACAATTATTGTCTATCCCTATCTATTATGTAACCGTAATATCCTATTGTGGGCGTAGTTTGTTGCCTGTTCCTCTAAGCTTGGTTACGTGGCACTGACACATAAACTCACCTAGCTTTATGACTTTTCAAAGTGATTCTTGTGATGCAACTGAATAAAGTGCAAATAAATATGTATAAGAACAACTGAACTCTGTTTTCTACCTGTAATACCTACAGGTGGAAAACAGAGTTCATTATAAAATTTTCTAGTTTCTTATAAAATGTAATTTATATATTTTTTTAATTTTATTTTAATTATTTTTTTTGTATAAGTATTATTTCAGCTATCTGGTTCCCAAAGTACAAGCTCTGCTTAGTTTGGGGCTAGATAGTATTGTGAGGATTGTCCACAGTTTTTATTTATTAATTTTATTTTAGTAATGTTGAATTTGAATTTGTGGGATAAAACATGGGACTGAACGCGATTAAAAAGAAAGGATAACGTAACAGGCAAATGTCTTAAATATGATTTTTGCAATTACTCATGCCACGTTTTAATATAGGTATGATTTTGACAGCTGTCACAGCGCATCTCTATTTTCTGCGCAAGAGAACGAGGGTTCCCCACCGAAATCAAACTTTGTGTGGTGAACGTAGACGTTTGTTCTCGGTGTAGGTGTTGTATTGTATTCTAAGTACATATTTACACAAAAAGTATGTAAAACCAGCTGTCTGGTTCCCATCATAAGCTTTGCTTAGTTTGGACCTAGATAAAGTTGTGTGGATTGTCCACAATACATTATTATGTATTTATATTTAGTCAGATTTTTGTAAATAAGGCTGTATTGTGAACAATTGCAGGCTTACCGGCCGGGTACTGCCGTGTAAACGTTCGCGTGACCGATATGCGTGTTGCGTTGTAGTTGGTGATTCTTAAAAAAGGTATTAAAAGTGGCACAATATAACATGCTGGCTTGTGACCCGCGTCCATAACCAATGCGGCTTGCGGACGTAGAACTAACTATAGCCATAGGTAACCTTTATTTACGTTTTTCACGGACTGCGCACCGTACAGTCACCTGCAGTAGTCATAGTATCAGTAGGACTACCACAAGCTCTGTCTGGCTCTGTCTCTGGGTCTAGCCTTGAGTCTCTGTGAGTGCTCACCAGTGTATAATACTGTGTGTCTGACGTTTCGACGTAGGATTTAATTAGTCAATACCCAAACAGACGCAAACCCAGAGCGAGAGACAGAGCCAGACAGAGCTTCTGTAAGCCTATTCTAGTCACCTGTAGCCTACATATTGTTTTCTTTTAGTAGAAAGTAACGTAGAACGAAGTACTAAGAAATCTGTTTGTTTTATTTTTGTGTGCTGCTATCCACCACCAACTGAGCTGATAAGCCAAGTCAAATAGGTCTTCTACCTTCTAGATCCCAGTCCATTTCTCTGATGATGCGAAGCCAATGATGTTCTTCTTCTACCTACTCTTCTCTTGGTAAATATCTATCTTGGCCCAAGATATATATTTACTTGGCGAGATAAAAAAATAAAAGATAAAATAGAAAATGGTGGTATTACTTTTTTCTATTTTTGTTCAAACAAAAAAAAATATTTCCCGTGAAGTTTTAAATAGTTAGTAAAAATAATCAAAATGATGATGAATGAAAATTGTAATGACGACGATTAAAATATTTGTCTGACCTTTTTCCACTTGCAAAAGTAGATAAGTTTCAAAAAAGCTCTGATATTGAAGTTCACAAAATATCTTTGTGTATAAAGGACAAAGAATACCCCAAAGTGAAAATTCAAAAATGTTCTTCGAAGTTTTCCAACTTGAACTCTTGTTTGCATAGTTTACAACTCGTCCAGCTTAATAACTTTGAAACTGGAAGCCTGAAGATTGCCTTCAAAAATACCCGAAACTATGCTCATAAAAGTTACAGGGAACAAAAAGACTACGCGCAAAAGTTCGGGTTCGCTGAATCGCACTAAAATGGAAATAAAGTAAAAATGTCGGTTAATAATATTGATGCTAATTTGGATCAGTAGGCCTACCATGAGCTCTGTCTGGCTCTGTCTCTGGTTCTGGTTTTGAGTGTTAACTAAATAAATCCTACGTCAAAACACACACAGTATAATGCAATGGTGAGCACTCACACAGACTCAAAACCAGAGACATGAGACAAAGCTCATGGTAAGGTTTAGTTAAGTATCTCTAAATCGTATCTGACGGTCTGCAGATAACTCAACTGTTTCTGGTGTATTTTGTAAGATTTATGTTGAATAACTATTCACTTGTAAAGGCCTGCGTAGTAAACCACCAGCTATAGGTGACGTTCTTCGAAATGAATGTAGCTGGCAAGTTCTCGAGGAGAAGAGCCGAGGACCGGGCTTAGTAGCGCGTCTTGTGAGATACCTGCGTCCAGCAGTCAAAGTTAAAGTCATAGTCAAATAATTATATTCATTCAGTAGTATCATAAGGATCACTTTATAATGTCTTAAAGCTAGGTGAAACTATCTGCCAGATACACGCGACCAAGCCTAGAAAAACAGGCAACAAACTACGACTCGGTTCCTACCTTTTTTTGTATGATCCTTTTACAAAACAGTAGTGGACTTATATAAGTTGATGATGATTATGATGACCATGATTAACATTCGGTAGTTTTGATAAGGGGCTATAAACTGGCAATAAAAGATAATCCACACGTTATATACAGTTATCTTTGTAAGCTTATAAAACTCGTTGTAAATAATACAACGAAACCGGTTCAGCTTACGGTGTCTGAAAATCGATAGATAGATACAGTCGGCTGCGGTAGAATGAATACAATTCGCTCAATTTCCCAGCATGTAAACTGAAAGAGCATAAAGTACACTTATTTTTGAATTTGTCCTGCAGTGCTGCGATACTAACCCAAAATTATAAATAGTTTACATTCTAGTGCAGCCGACTGTAATTCTTAATTCTTTATTGCACACAATACAAAAGATAGGAAAAAAACAGAAATAGAGGACATGTACAAAGGCGAGCTTAACCCTGAATAGAGTTTTCTTACAGCAAAGCTTTGAGGCTAGGGAGAGGTGACTATATAGGCAGGTTTGTGTACATTAAAACAAAAGTAAAATATAACAAAAATACATAAATTAATAAATTTACTAATATGCAAAATAAATATACCTAGGCATATAATACATAAATAATAATAATAAAAATACAATACATAAAAAACTTAATACAAATACACAAAGTAAGTAAGTAAAAGTACTTTTACTTACTTACTTTGTGAATATTACACAAAGGTAACCTGGAAGAAAATGCTCACCATTTTTCTATCTATATAAGAAAATATAGCTGCTGGCCGATAGAACATGAAATCTGATTTTTAACCGACTTAAAATAAAAGGTTCTCAATTCGGTTGTATATGCGTTGTCAGTATTTTTTTTTATGTTTGCCATCATGAAAACTTCGCCTTTTATGAACCCTTTTGAGCATGTTTTTTTAGCTGAAAGTGAATACTTTCAGATTTCTCCCATAGAAATTTTATTAAAAACGGTTCAGTTATTTGTCTATAAAAAATAACTCTAGGTCTCACTTCAACGTTAACAAATAACAAATGCTTCAAATAACTACAATTCATTTCTAAACAACGAGAGAGTAATATGTAACGAATTTAGTTTACACAAGTAGGGTATTTTAGAACTAATATATTGCTACCTTTCGACCTACACAATTCGATTTAGCACTAACTTCTAACCGCGACCTATTCTGCGTACCCTGAAAATTGGCAAATCTTCTTAATGGCCAAAATATTGATCACTTGACTACGGGTTACCGAATATAAATCTTAGTATATAAAAATGAATTGTTGTTCGTTAGTCTCGCTAAAACTCGAGAACGGCTGGACCGATTTGGCTAATTTTGGTCTTGAATTATTTGTGAAGGTCCAGAGAAGGTTTAAAAGGAATAAATATGTTTTTTTTTCAACGGGAACGGTAACGGGGCGAGCTAAGCCGCGGGCGGCCACTAGTAAATATCCCGACTATATTTATTTCAATGTACAATTGCAATCGCAAAAATGCTACAGTTAATTTGAATGGAAATCGTACCATCTTAACCACAAAGTTATAACCAGCGGCCTACCATCATTCAAGTGGCAAAGTCCTAACAAGTTACGACTAAGTCAAATTGGGAACTGTCCGGAGAATGTCAAGTCCTTGCTAACCACGAGTCTGGCAAATGTGTTGAAGCCTTCGACCACTGTCTGAATACTTTTACAATGTTTTAGGATATGATATAGAAGGTAGAATATCGCATAACGTTACTAGTAGTAGTATCTCACTAGAGATACTACTACTAGTGCCTTACTAGTACCTTATGCGATATCTGGTATATCTGGTTAGTACCAGAGATACAAAGGTGTGTCATTTGTATTACCAGTAGTACTTCTTAGTAATACTATTTGTATTTTGGGTATTTTATACTGTAGGTATAATTACCTACAGTATTAAATACCCTAAATACAAATAGTATTACTACTTCAGTATAATTACTTCAGTGACTGGTTTCTACATGGCGTTTCTTTTGAGAATATTTGCATAGTTACCTATAAGTAGTTCTGAAAATATTAAACGCTCAATTATGTAGGAAATGGAGTTTCCCTTAAAAATAATAACAAAAGTATATAGCAGCAAAAGTTTACTGATCAAATATAAAAAATCTTAAAAGAATTCTTAACTTAAACAATCTGCTGAGTGGTCTGGACTGTGCCATCGGTGATGTAGTTCAGGATCATGCTGAACCAGTTCTGGATGCTGGTCAGCATTCCGGCTTCCCCAGCGTTGACAGTGACCTGGACATTGCCGTCGTTGAAGACCTCTCCTATGGGCAGCTGAGCCGCGGGCGCGGGGATCGGCTCGGGAAGAGCTACTTCGGGGGCTGCGGGGGCGGGGAGGACCACAGCATCGGGGACCACCTCGGGTTGTGCAGGGGCAGGTAGGACCACGGCCTCTGGGATCACCTCGGGTTGTGCAGGGGCAGGTAGGACCACGGCCTCTGGGATCACCTCGGGTTGTGCAGGAGAGGGCAGGACAACTGCTTCGGGGACCACCTCGGGTTGTGTGGGGGAGGGAAGGACAACTGCTTCAGGGACCACTTCGGGTTGTGCGGGTGAGGGAAGGACAACTGCTTCGGGGATCACCTCAGGTTGTGCGGGGGAAGGAAGGACAACTGCTTCGGGAAGCACCTCGGGTCGAGCAGGGAATGGCATAATGATAGGTCCAGGGAAGGCCAAATCAGGGATCGCTGGAAGAGGGAAAGTACCAGCAACTGCGGGGTACATGACCTCGGGTTGTGCGGGAGAGGGGAGGACGACAGCTTCAGGGAAGGCCACTTCAGGTACAGGAACCTCGGGCAAAACCACAGCGACGGGAGTTTCAGCTACAGCGGCCGCAGCAGCCTCGGCGATACCCACAGCAGTGAGAGGATGGAGCAGGTTTGTAGCGATCACTTCCCCGTTGGAGTGCTCCTTCACTTTAATATCCACGATGTTCTCAAGCTCCAGGGCATGACCGTCTGGGACTCCATTCACGATCAGCTCGACGGGCCCGTTGCTGTCGTCTATAGGAGCCGCTGTGGCGGCCACCACGAAAAGAGCCAACACGAGGAGTTTCATTTTTACTAAAAATAGACAAGTTTCATTCATGAAACGTTCGTGCTACCGAGACGCTTATAAAATACACTACACTATGATCAAAGGCGAAAGGTAAGTAACTTAGTTCCACTTTTTGAAGGCAAAAAGCAATTAAAGTTTGAGGAAACGAGAGAACTCTCTTGCTTGTGTTTGATGTTTTGAGATGGCTACGCAATGGCTACGTCAATAAATAAAACAAAGTGACGTAAATAAGACCAAAGAGAAAACTGAAGTATTAAAAAGAATTTAATTTTATCAATAAATATTAAAAAAGATTAACCTGCGTTCAGTTGGATGGCTCCGCTCTATTTGCCAAACGATTTTAATTTCCCAAAAGTTAAGTTAACGATAGAGCAGCAAAGTCATAAAGATAGCAACCTGGCTGGATTACTTAGATTATCCCAAAAGGTACAGTAACCTGTAGGTATAAGATTATTCTAATAAATAATATTGATACACAGATAGAGAACAGTTATTATTTCCTTATTGTTCGAACGTCAGCACAGACAAGGGACAGAAGGGTACATGCGGCAGAGATGCGAATGTTGAGATGGATGTGTAGAGTGTCAAGAATGGACAAGATACGAAATGTCAGGGAAGTCAGCAAATAGCACCGGTGACAGAAAAAATGAGGAGCAACAGGCTGGCGTAGTACGGGCGTGTCATGAGTAGGGATGAAAGCCATGTGATTAGGAGAGTGATGAGTATTAAAGATGGATATTTGGGTAGAGGTAGGCTGCAAAGAAAAGATGGATGAACAGTGTGAAGGATGACATGGATAAGAAAGAATTGAATACAGCTGATGACGGCTGATAGAAGAGAACATGTTGTGCTGACCCTATATAAAGTGGGATAAGGGCAGGAAGAAGAAGAAAATTGTTCGAACGTCAGTATTCATACCCTTCAATATGGTGTGCCAAATGTGGTGGCCCCGCGCAAAATAATACTTATGGCGGAAAATGTAAAAAAAAACTTTATAATCTCCCAATCACAAATATGCACTTTCATTGAACGCAATGCAAGTTCGATTTCCTTGCATGTTTGTGATCGGAAGATGTATTTCCAGTCCATTTTATTAATCTGTCACGCCCAGACTTATCTTGCGCGGGCTCTAGTGGAAGTACCTCTGACTATACCCCTAAGACATCCTCAAAAAATAATATAGAGTTGGTACATCGGTAGGTACTAACATAGATTGATAGATAGGCAGGTCTTTACTTAACTTGATTTATTTTACCTTAAAACTAATACTATTATAATACTGAACATAATAATATGCGTCGTGAAAAGCATAACAATAATGACAAAAATATAATAACAATCTCATGAGTTTATTTAAGCATGACAATAACCCAATTTTGGATTTCAGTATAGTGAGTGTGATAGTGCGTCTCATCTAATGTTAAAAAATTGGATATTTTTGTGATGATGTAAAATTTTCTGGTTAGGTATTTATGATTCATAGAAAATAGCTTGAACCTATCCAATCTAGACATACCTACTTAAATTAAATCTTAGCAAGTAGGAAGTTGGAAATCAGATATTATTTAATTGGGTTTGGCGTGATCAAAACCAACACAGGCGCTAGCTTAGGATCCCAGGAGCCATCACTCTTCGACTGGGGAGTCAGATCACCACTCTCCGCTGTCACAAAAATCTTCTCAAACACATCTTTGTATTTCTTTTTACTTTCTTTTTCAAAAGCGCCCTCTACATCTTCTATAGTTGTGCCAGTGGGTATAACTTGTTGACCGAGGGTGTATGGCGTTTCTTTTCCATATTGAAGGTCCATGTAGTCGTTCAGAAGGCTTTCGAGAACCTTCTTAGATTCACTGTTAGCTGGGTTGTCCTGGATGCCTTCAGCTACTTCATCGATCGTCAAAGTTGGGAGAGACATGGTTGGTTATCTGTTGGAATAAATGTCTGTTGAAAGAATGCATCGATTGTAAAAGCTGAGGCAAACTTCGTTTACTTTACGTTTACTTTACGTTACTTTACGTTTACTAAACCCCGTATTCAGAAACCGTGCTTGAGTCTGAGTCGAGCCTCAAGCATAGATTTTTTTATGGTTCTCCATTGAAAAATTACAAAAGTCTTTGTTTGAGGCTCGACTCAAGCTCAAGCATTGTTTCTGATTACGGACCCAAAACAACGTTTGTTTTGAAGGTTAAAAATATATTTTTTATCACAAATACATTAAAATTCGGTAGGTGAGGTACCTAGGTAAGTAGATGTCGTATCTAATCTACCAATATGTACCTACATAAACATAAAGTAGAAGTAAGTATTTAAGAAGTATGCACGCGCCTTTAGCTTTAGGAAGTTTATATTATGCACGGTACCTAGCCTTTTTTACAACTTATATTTCTTATCTATTACCTTACTATCTTTTTATCAAATTTTATTGTTTATTTTATGATTCACCAATTTATCATAGACAATAAAATTAAATAGGTACCTACTTAGGTGTTTATATAAGAGATAAGATAAAATTAATAACAACTATGGCACCAAACATTTAGGAAGATTGGTATCGGAGCTGCCTCTATCAGATCCGCAAACAAATAATAAAAAACCTAGCACTCCTCCAATATAGCATCATTTTGATGATCAGTTTGTCTAATGTGGCTGGATGGTCTATAATCTATTTTTATCCATATAGTAAAAGTATAAGTACCTACAGCGGCGTCTTTACCTATTGTGCAGGGTGTGCGGTGCACACGGGCGCAGCGTTCCTAAGGGGCGCCGAGCGCCGCGGCGGGGCGCTCGGCCACTATCAGCAGGCGCGTTGGCCGGACGCCGCACTTTCAATGACCAACATAAAAAGGGTTTCGCTCTGCGTTCGGCGCCCGCTAGGACCGCTACGGAGCTCAACTTGGCGGGCGCGTTGGACGGGCGCCGCTCTTTCAATGATCAACGTAAAAAGCGCTCCGCTCTGCGTTTGGCGCCCCCTAGGACCGCTACGGAGCTCAACTTGGCAGGCGCGTTGGACGGGCGCCGCTCTTTCAATGATCAACGTAAAAAGCGCTCCGCTCTGCGTTCGGCGCCCCCGAGGACCACTGCGGAGCTCAACTTGGCGGGCGCGTTGGACGGGTGCCGCACTTTCAATTACCAACGTAAAAAGCGCTCCGCTCTGCGTTCGGCGCCCCTTAGGACCGCTACGGAGCTCAACTTGGCGGGCGCGTTGGTCGGGCACCGCACTTTCAATGACCAACGTAAAAAGTGCTCCGCTCTGCGTTCGGCGCCCTCTAGGACCGCTACGGAGCTCAACTTGGCGGGCGCTTTGGCCAGGCGCCGTACTTTCAATGACCAACGTAAAAAAAGCTCCGCTCTGCATAGATTTTGTATAGCATCTTGAGCTCTTCTAATATTTGATGAATAACATCATAGGGGCCGACGAGCGCCGCTGGCACTCGGCGCCCTCCCCCCCCCCCTTTTTTCTCCTCATAAAGAAAGAATTTTCAAATTTTCTTTCTAAATGCATTTCTAAGCTATAATAGAAACACACCCTCCAAGTTTCATGCTTCTAGAACTTACCGTTTAGGCCGTGCGTTGATTTTTTTTAAACCATTTTCCCCCTTTTTCTCTAAGTTATTTTTCGATAAGTTTTGGCTTGTTAGGGTTTACACCAGAACACCTTGCATAATAATTCTAAATATAGGCAACAGGACATTGTGGTAACCAAACTGCATTTCTTCTTAAAAATCTCCAAGCAATAGAGTTAATTACCCATTGGGGAAATTTGACAGTTTGTTGTAACTTGATGTGCTGTTACTTGTACTTTGTATCCATTCCATTTTGAACGCGCACTTACTAGGGGGCGCTTGGGTAATGTTTGCACACGGGCGCTACATGGGCTAGAGACGCCTCTGAGTACCTAATACGAGTCTCGTAGGATCATGCAATATTATAAAGAGGAAAAGTTTGTATTTTGTATGTTTATAGTGAATAAACTCAAAAACTACTGTGCCGATTTCAAAAATTCTTACACCATTTGATAGCTACATTTACCTTGAGTAACATAGGCTATATTGATGTGCTTAAAAAATAAATGTCCACCCGTGCGAAGCCGGGACAGGCCGCTAGTTATAAATGAAATGGAATTATTTATTGCCATAGTGAAGATACGCAGCTAGATTATTTATAAGCGTATATAGATAATGCGGTCAAAAATATTGAAAACCACTTACAGTTTTAGTAAGTGCACGTATTTCCTGAGCTTCCAGAGTGTTTTTATTGACTGACGAGCCTCAAAACCGTCCTGGATTTAAATCTATATTCGCTATCACCATGCTATCACCCCATGACAAGATAGTGAGGGGCTTGTTCACCTATCGCCTAAATATTTGACACATTTTATCGCGAAATTGATAAATGTGGTTATTTGCAGTGGTATTTGGCAATAGCATTTCGCAAAACTATAGATGATGATTTGTTTAGGTAATGTGTGTCATTTATAGCTGGAAAAGTGTTTCTAAGAAATCTTACCTACCTCATCATCGTCATCAGCAGCCGAAAGAAGTCCACGACTGGACATACCTAGCTCTACCTCTTCCCTATTTACATTTCCAGGAAGAACGATGCTAAGTCTTTTCCATCCACCGACTTCCCGCGATCTACCAGTCAATCTTGACAGGAGAAAAACAGAGCTTGCGAAAACTGGTACCAGTAGTGGTAACCAGTTTTCGCATACCTAAATACGTCATGGCGTTGGCTGGGACTCAATGTATGCAAGTTTTGAATTCTCATTTGTCTGGACGTGGCATTCGTGAGACCCCCGCGCTATAAGCTACAAAATAAATAAATGCCTACGCAATACTCCTCTTTTTTCTTAATAAAGTATGAACACCCTGTTGATAAAATGCGCGAACCAGTTTCGTTCACGGCTATTGCACATTCCCATGTCAAAGTAATTCCTTCATAAAGTATGAACACCCTGTTGATAAAATGCGCGAACCAGTTTCGTTCACGGCTATTGCACATTCCCATGTCAAAGTAATCTTATCTTATGGAATATTGTGAATCTTGAGCCGATACTATGTATGAAGTATTTCGTGTTATCTTGGTAAGGTTGCGTTAAGGACGCTGCACCTGTGCCGATGTGTTCTCATGATTCAATTTAGATGATACCTAGTGTAAAACAAGTAATTTAAATTAAATAAAACCCCCGACAAATAATCCTCATTCCCTTTCAGTATTGTGTACACTATTCTACTATTCAAGCCCTTCCATAAACCTATATACCCACATTGAGGGAGTTGTGGGAAAATAGGAAATCCGCCATTTTGAGGGCAGCGGCCATCTTGACATGATTTCTACAGAATGCTCCTTTAAAAAAAATTCTAAATCAGTTCATCCCTTCGGAAGCTACTATGCCACAGTCAAACATACACTAACACACAACCAAACACGTCAAACTTATAACACCCCGTCTGAGTGTGCCTTGTGGAAGCACATAGACTCTCTAAAGCTTTAAGGGTCTTTCTTTAGCGTCAATTTCATGTCTTCTTATCATGTCACTGGTTCTTTGGAACCAAGTGTGGTGAAAGGATTTTTTGTACGCCTCAAAGAGGCTTCTTACGTGCACTTGACACCAGATTGCTTATTGAAAATGGAGATTTTAAAATACTGTGTGGGATAGAACTTATGACCCGACTATGCATAGAACAAACTCTTTGTTCACCACACAAAATGTTGGTTCTCGGTAGGAATCGAACCCGGGTGCAGCGCAGAAGGCAAAGCTACTACCAACCGAGCTGTGTAAAAACGTTTCCCACGAACAATAGGCCTGCCACAAGTTCTGTCTGGCTCTGTCTCTTGCCCTAGTTTTGAGTAGGTATGTGTGAGTGCCCACCAGTGTATTATTCCGTGCGTGTACCAGTGTATTATTAACACATTTATATTAAAGTTTCGACATAGGATCTATTTAGTCACCATTCACACAGACTCAAAGCCAGAGCCAGACAGAGCTTGTGGTAGGCCTACAGATTTAGCGTGCTAATTATAAGCGACTTTGAGTACTACGAGTATAGTCACCGCGTTACCAACTGAGTCGTGCGGCCATAAATCATTTCACTATGTCTCTCTCGCTCGCACTTGTGGGTCTTATGGAGCCGCATAGTGATGTGCGTAAGATGGTTATAGACGCATATCGATATGAATAAAATCAGATTGAAACATAGTAGATAGTGAGTAGATAGTATTGTGGCTCTGAAAAGGGCCGGTTGACGACTCAGTTGATAACGCGGTGACTATAGATGGACTAATAGGATACTAAAGTAAAAAAAAACGTTGTAATAAAAACTCAAGTGCAACATATTTTTGGAATAAATTCGGTCGTATTTAAATTTGAGGTCTGCTTATAGCATGGGTCCGACTACGCCGGCAACACCCACGGGCACAACAGGGATGGGGTGAGCAACGTCAATGGGGTTGATTTCAGGGGCAGCGATAGCGATGACGTCAACGGGGTTGATTTGGGGGGGTACAATCGCGATGACATCTACGGGGTTGATCGCTTCAGTGGCGGCGCTGTCGGGGCTTTCGACGATGTTGACGGGGCCGGGGATGACGATGGGGCTGGCCTCCACAGGGGTGGGGACAACCACTGGGGTGGGGACAACCACCGGGGTGGGGACAACCACTGGGCTGGGGACGACCGGGGCCTGGAATAAATATATACATTTAATTCATCGAATACTTACGTAGTATATCAGCTACCTGGTTCTCCATAGCTCAAGCTTTGCTTAGTTTGGGGCTGCATGGTATGCAATTATTTAAATTATGCATGAACTTTTGCATGTTCATGAATTATTTCTGCGTTTACTCAACTGAGAGGAGGTTGTGCTGGGCAAGTCTATTCCACCTAAAATCCTGTGTCAGACACTATCTAATTATATTCTATCTATAATCTATAAATAAATAAGCTACTTCTATAAATATATTTTATTCTAGGAATATAAAAATATTCAACGTTTATGTTGACAGTGTCTGTAAAATTTACCCCAAACGCTGTCTATATCATCAACAACAGATGCAAAGGTCTGTTCACTTTATACTGCGTTAAAGGCTTATAGAACTGGGGTTTAACTCACTTCCTGCTGGTTAACGTTGACGATGATCTGGACCAGAGGGGAAGAACCAGCAGCGGCCTCAACGGGAGTAGGGGCCACTGGGCTAGGGGCCACCGGGCTAGGGGCCACTACGACAGGGGCTGGGGCAACGACAGCGGGCAACAGATCAACGGGAATAGCAACCATGATAGTGTCCTGGAACAAATATGATGGGGTTAGAATAAATATCTATTCTAGATAATTTTGGAAGAAACGGGTATTTATCGCGATTACCTTTATTATTTCCCGACGTTTCGACCGTGTTACAACAGACATGGTCGCGGGCAGACAAATTAAATGGATGAATGAATGTTATTTAGTTAAACCTCGAGTAGAGCCTATCTTGGTCACGTGGAACTGGCACCTCACTAACCTAGCTATAAGACGTTTCAAAGTGATCCTTGTGATATTGAATAAATACATATTTGTTTTCAATATTTTTAACTTTAAGACCTCACATTGTTATGTGTAATAATTGCAATAAATAATATGAGTATGAGTAAGCTTAGGAAAAAACTTATTTTAACAAATATGTATAAAACTTCAGACAAGCCAATAACGCCGGCTATATTGTAGCCTATATAATATAGGTATTATTATTATTTAAGGTTTTATTTTATTATTGTCATTTTGATTTGTTTATTCATTATTTTTTACTTAATTATTTAACTTGTTTGTTATATTGTTTTATTTTAATTAATTAGTTGTACCTAGTCTTTAATAATTTGTTAATTAGAATAATTGGAATATTGTATCCCGTTCTAATTAATTCAATTAAATTTTGTCTAGGCGACTGATCGAAGCGACGCGTGACCCAAGAGCTGGTGGGTATCTGGCGCAGCGTATCAGCATTGCTATTCAGCGTGGCAATGCCACCAGCGCAGCGTCTTGGGGACGCTTCCGTCTGGTACTGATATGGATCAGTTGAGCTATCTCTAGATCAACTGTTTCTTGTCTATTATGTACATTTTGTAAATATTTGTTTAACTGTAAGTTTCTTTGTGTAAATAAATTGCATAGTTATCTAGTATTATTATATTCAATAAATATATTTATAACGTCTCCGAGTGTTAAAGTACTTACGGGCTGGTTACCGGCCATGAGACTAGCCATCATGATGTTTAGGGCATCTGTCAAGTAAGGAATCAGAGCAGCATCGGTGCTCGGGTTCTGGATAGCCTCGGACAGCTCATGAAGAGTCCACGGCACCTCCTGAGTGGGGGTCACGGGAGTTGGGCTCACGATAGGAGACGGACTGGTAATGCCTTCAGCTGGCACCAGATTGGCTGGGAAACCAACGATGATGGAGCCCTGGAGAAACAAATAAATATTATAATAAATATAGACACACAACACTATCTAGTCCCAAACTAAGCAGGGCTTGTACTATGGGAACCAGATATAGCTAATAATACTTGTTTAATTTTTTTTTAAATATATACATACGTAGAATGCAATATAACACCCAGACAGAGAACAAACATCTGTGTTCGCCCCACAAATACTTGTTCTTGGTGGGGATTTAACCCACGACCTACGGCGCAGAAGGCAGAGCTACTACCAACTGAGCTGAGGCCAGTCGCCAAATGTATCTATGGAACTGGCACCTAGACTCACATAGCTATAAGACGTTTTAAAGTGATCCTTGTCTATTGAATAGGTATTTTTTTTTATTTTGAGTCAAAGTTATAACTGCAAATTAACTCAACTACAGATCCTAGACTGTGATGATCTTGCCAACGCCACAGGCAATGCAGTCATCATCATCAGCCTGAAGAAGTCCACTGCTGGAAAAAGGCCTCCCCTACACATTTCCAGGAAGAACGATTCGGAGCTCTTTCCATCCACCGACTTCCCGCGATCTTAACAATATCGTCGGTCCATCTGGTGGGTAGGCGCTGGGCGCCCTACTTCTCATCTTCTGGTTCGTGGTCGCCATTCGAGAACCTTTATTCTCCAACGGTTGTCGGTTCTTCGAGCTATATGACCTGCCCATTGCATTGGCAATGCAGTAGAGGTGGCAAAATACTACTCAAGAATTATTGTCTAGTGTACCATTGACACGATAGAAAAAAGTAAAAATATTCACATTCTATTTCCTTGAGAAATCAATATGAAGGAACAGATTAATCTATCGTCGAGCCTCAAGCATATATTTTATGACAGTTGTCCATTGAAAAGTATACGGGCCCAAGTGGTAACGCATCTGAGTGTTGCAGTTTATGCTTACCGGCTGGTTACCGGCCATAATGCTAGCCATCATAGAGTTGAGGGCATTTTCCAAATAAGGAATCAGAGCAGAAGGGGTGTTCGGGTTTTGAATGGCCTCGGACAGCTCGTTGAGAGTCATAGACAGCTCGACAACAGGGGTAGCTGGGACCACGACGGGAGAAGGGACCACGATGCCTTCAGCGGGCACAAGACTAGCCGGGACAGTTACTGTGATAGCACCCTGGAAAACAAGTTGTTATTTGATTGTTAGATAAACCTAGGAAAAAGGTTTAACAAATATAAAACGGTATCCGCCGTAACGAACTTCAGACAAGCAATACAGCAGGTGAGATTATGGTCAAACGCTAGTCTATAATATTTATTCTAATCATATTTTTTCCCTACATGCCATTTAATTACTAAAATGTATAACTAAGGTTATTGCACCTCGTTTTCGTTTTTTGTACCTTTCTATTATTTTACCTTTACTTTTCTCAGTGTTTTTTTCTTTTCATTTCTAAGTATCCTTTATTTGCTTTATCTTCGATGTGACGCTCTAGGCCTTGGCAGAATACCAGGGTTGCACAATGTTGTGTGACGTCATGTGACCTACACGGTGCGACAAATACTGAGCCAGCGACCTAATTGACCGTGTGCAATTTTATCATCCTACTTTTTTTTTATTTTATTTGTTTTTGTGGTCAATAAATATATTTTCTTTCTTCCTTCTTCCTATAACGTCTCCGAGTTTTAAAGTACTTACAGGCTGGCCACCAGCCATGGCACTAGCCATCATGGTGTTGAGGGCATCTGTCAAGTAAGGAATCAAAGCAGGGTCGGTGCTCGGGTTCTGAATGGCTTCTGACAGCTCGTAGAGAGTCATAGACAGCTCGACAACGGGGGTAGCTGGGACCACGACGGGAGAAGGGACCACGATGCCTCCAGCGGGCACAAGACTAGCCGGGAAAGCGACAACGATAGTATTCTGGAAAAAAAATGTTATTTGAGGAAAATAATTATAAGTTTAAAAAACTAGAGAAACCGACTTCATTGCCCAACGGCTAAACCGATTTTAATGAAATTTGCTTGGGAAAATCTGGACGTAAGAATAACCTTCCAAATAAAAAAATAATTTTCAAAATCGGATCATAAAAGACGGAGGCATGCAGTTACAAACATAAAAAAAAATATTTAAAAAAAATGGCAACACCGATTTTAATAAAATTAAAATGGGACCAATCTGGAAGCAGTACCTTTCAGATAAAAAAATATTTTTTCAAATCGGCTCACAAATGCCGAAGTTATGCGGTAACAAACATAAAAAAAAAATACAACCGAATTGAGAACCTCCTTTTTGATTGGAAGTCGATTAAAAAAGGATTAACAAAATATAACCGCCGCCGCAACTTTCTGTTCAACACACATACCAATTCTTCTTGAACAGTAAAAGGACATTAACTTGTAAAGTAACACTAGCGGCAATAATAACTTGCCGCGGGGCAATACCGCGTTGCCAAGCATGTAACACAACTTAGTCAATTAGCAAAATAGTTCTCCACGGTGGTAATTTGTTAGTGTAAATCAACTCTAAATTAAGGATGTGAATCCTAAGGATTTTTTAACAAAGGATCAGGTAACTTTGATTTTTCATTATGTTATTTTAATCTAATGTTTTATTTTTGTTCCTTTATGCTGACCTAGCAGCCAACATACATAATATTTACTAACACCACTCTTTTCTACCTAGGTTCATATACAATAAATAATTTAATCTTTATATCTTTACCTGAAGGAAAGGTTAAAGGGAAACGGGGAAGAGGAAGGCCAAGAATAAGTTACATGAGCCATATAAAAGAAAAAGTCGCTGTCAATGTCGTAGAAGGAAGTCAAGGAGGCCGCATTCAAAAGACTAATTGAAGAAAACTGCATCAAAACCCCGACAAGAGCTAAGCTCTTAAATTTAAGAAGATCTTTACCTGCTGGTTTCCGGTCATAAGGTTGGACATAATGGTGTTGAGGGCATCTTCCAAGTAAGGAATCAGATCATTGTCCGTGTGCGGGTTCTGAAGAGCTGCGGATATCTCGTGAAGAGTCATCGACACCTCAACGGTAGCCTGGCAACAATGGCTGAGTTAACTAACCTAATTATAATTAAAATAACAACTAAAAAAACAAATCAGATAATGCTAATGCGCCTAGGAAGACTGGTAGACATGCAAGACACTTTCTAGTGCTCAGAGTCCTATGGTTACTTGTATTTGTTTGTATTTAAATACTTAAGACAGAAAACAATGTATGGTTGTAGGCAATAAATATTGCGCATCGGCTAATTTCGGCTTCATAGGTCGTAGTGTGCATCAGAAAGATATCATCATCATCATTTCATATCACCCACTGCTGGGTATAGGCCTCCTTCATTTTCTTCCAACCTCCTCTGTCCTGTCTCAGAAAGAGATAGCGCTCTACAAAACCAATCGATGTGCGATATTTATTGCCTACAACCGTAGTCCGTTGTGTGTAAGTATTTAAGTAAGTAAATAATAACGCTGTCAATTTGTTTATTTCGGATAATACAGCCTCGCCAATAAAAAACCGCATCCGTAGCCATAGTTGATTGTCCATAAACAAGGAATTAAAAAAGTGTCATACCTGGGGTGCCATAGCTTCGGCCATTAGGTCGTTCAGCGCAGCCTCGAGGACAGGAACCATGGCGGGGTCGGTGTTCGGATTCTGCAGAGCATCTGACAACTCATGGATGCTCCATTGCCGCGGCAATGCGCAGGTAACCGCGAGGACGGTGGCAAAGATCGCGAGGAATTTCATTGTAAAGCCTTGTCGTTCAATCTGCAATAATGATGTATTGTAATTTTAGTTGAATGTTGGTCCACTAAGTTTAAGTTATTAAATATTCTAAAATACAAACCTTAATTTTGAATAGTTTTTATTGAGAAAACTTATACATAAGTATGTATCACAGACTATCCGCACATCACTATCTAGGCCCCAACTTAGCAGAGCTTGTACAATAGATAGCTGTTATATATTATATTTTTTTTATAAATACTTACATACTAAGAAACAATATAACACCCAGACATAGAACAAACATATACGTTCATCACGCAAATATTTGCTCACGATGGGGATCGAACCCACAAAATTATATGGTGTTGATTAAAGACACACAAAATTTAAATTAAATTAATTCAAAAATATAAGTTGACACTCACCTACCAAATTGGTAAATTTGATGAAAAACGATCGGCTCGCGATATTTATACAAATTGATACGAAAACATTAAACACTATCTATAGACCTTTATTGCATCTTATTGGTACTGAGCCGTTGTAAATAATAGTATCAATGAATTATAGTAATTTAGATACAAGCTTAGGTAAACGTAGTAGCAATAGGTAGCATTATATTTTATTTTTTAACCTTTGGAATTCTAGAATAGAAATGAATTTCACATTTTCGAACTTTTCTTTCACCAAACTCCCTCCTCCTCTTTTCTTCTTTTTTTGGCGTTTGGTTTTTTACAAAAACCTTGGCAACATGAGAAATTTAAGAAGCAACTCACTCCCAATATACTGTTGTTTTCTAGTAGCACTACCACGGGTAATAATAATAACTTCAGGTGGGTAAGAAACTCCATATCTTTCAAAATCTCTCTCTTACTCTTCCCATAACAATTATTTCGTCCGGTCTTATAAAAATGCAAGCTAGGTAATCCTAAGGTAAATTAGGTAGTTGAAGTAACTACTACAATTATCGCCCTAGCTAGAGCTCTTTGTGAAATGCTCGTCCTGAGAAATATAGCTATTTCCAGCGTCAAAACGTCAAGCAGAGTTGCTGTTTCGGTTTGAGGGTTGTGTGTGTCGGTGAAATTACAAGCACATAAGAAGACCACCTGTTCTGTGTTCTGTTGTGATTTGTTCTGTGTGAGAACACCGGTTTGCCTCAAATTGATGGACGCAGAGCAAGCATCTTAGGGCATGTTCCTAGCGAGCGTGACCTACGAGACAATGCTTTGTAATAGGTGATGGTTACCACTTAACATCAAATGCTAGTTAAATAAAAAAAAAGCATCTTAGGGCACGTTTCTAACCTGCGTGACATACGAGGCAATGTTTTGCTATGGTAGATGATTAACCCCCCTGCGTGTTCTACCGACAAGTACCTAATATAAAATACTAATCTTTTTATCTGCTTCATAAATTGTTTTAAGTAAATATTAGAAAGATTATAAGTACATAAGGAAGGTCAACGTTGTCAATTGCAATCATTTTTGCCTTTATTATTCTTATTAGTTTTATCTTCAATAATATTTATATTACACTTAATCCTAGATAATATATATCGTGTCTTTGCGCTGCAGTCAAACCTGAAACAAAAAAAACATTACTCGAGTCTTCTATGGTGAGGGAAAATATCGTAGTAGTTCTTTGTGAAGCACTCGTCCGGGGAAGTACTACCACCATGCCTATTACCGCCCGGAAGCATTGTTGTGTTTCGATTTGAAGGGTGTGGGTGCCGTTGAAATTACTGGCACGTGAGGCTGAACATCTGTATGCCTCAAGTTGATGGACGCAGGGCAGTGTATCGTAGGGTACGTTCCTGACGTTCGTGACCTATTAGGCAACGCTTTGTTATAGGCAATGGTTACCACTTAAACTTAACATCAGATGGGCCATACACTTGTTCCATCAGCAATTTGTTTAAAAAAAATGGGGTGTGGCTGTGTTGGACACGGCCGTTTGTTGTACGTGAATAACGTCTCGCAACTTCGGGGCTTCCCCCTCCGCCCCGCGCGATGTGTTACAGTCCTAGCTAAGAGTAATAAATTCTTAGATTCTTTAGCTATCCAATGGTGAAATTGAAATTTGGATGGGGATGATAGATATGTAGCTGCAACACTAAACTATATCCCCTGATTTTGCTATCATTTGCTTTTTTGAATTGCGACCCTATGGAAGTAATTTAAAGACGAATTCACGTCAAAAACAAATCAATAACTACCATAGGTAACCACGTGAGTCAAGGCCTGCGCACACCTAGGCCGCTGGCGTCGGCGATCAGTGAAACGCTGTCAAATTTGACAGCGATATTTGACAGCGTTTCACTGATCGCTACCGCCAGCGAACTAGGTGTGAGCAGGCCTTCAGTCCACCACTGCCAAGAGCTTACAGGGGTGAGGGGCGTGATACGATGGGGATTTCCCGGAGAGCGGGCGGCAGTTGCGTTTTTGTTTTTGAATGAAAATCACCCGAACCCCTGGAAACTTCTAGGAAAGTTGTCTCAAGGAGTTTCGATTCCTTTCTAGAATTTGATTTTACCATTTATGGGCGACGCGCGTACACTGAAATAATAACTAAAGTTGGCTTTTGTATTAGTCTTTATTTTCAGCAAATTAATAATAATAAATATTGTGGACAATCCACAAAACACTATTTAGCCCTAAATTAAGCAGAGCTTGTACTATGGGAACTAGAAAGCTGATATAATACTCACATAATTTTGTAGATACACATTATATAGTATGTAAATGTAGTGTATAGTGTGTATTATGTAGTGTATACTTAGAATAAAATATATAACCCAGACAGAGAACAAACATCTGTATTCAAAACATAAATATTGGTTCTCGGTGGGGATCGAACCCACGACCTACGGTGGAAGGCAGAGCTACTACCAACTGAGCTGAGATGCTAGTAGTAAGTTTTAAGAAAATCATACTTAGTTTGCCTATAGTTGAACATTGGTCACCTTAGATGTTCAGTTCAAGAAGTACCTAATTATATCAAAGTCCAAATAGGTTAATCTTACTAATGCATAGCCTTGTATACATAATAAAAAAGCCGACATACTATCTTGTGACGTTTTTTGTTAATCCCACTATTCACCTACCCAAAGTTATGACTAGTTATTTTAATGTAAGCTGATATGAACTGAATTTTAATCTCTAAAAATCTCTTACGCCTAATCGTAGTCCAAAGTCAAAAAACTTTTATTCAGACTTGTGCTAGTGCGGGGTCCCTAGTAACTTGTGTAAACCTTGTCTTTTTGATAAATATATAAATTTGTATTTTTAGTTTATTCAGTATTTTTTATTTCAGACTCCGGTAGAACCATGGAGACCCACCACGGAAGAGCGAGACCCTCTAACTCAAGTATCTCCATACTTAAAAGGTCTCAAACCCAAGAAATTCTTCAAGTTTAATGAAAATAAATATTAGAACAGAATAATACTTTTGTACACCAAAAATTAACAGGTAAGGTAGAGGTACAATGGGCGGTATTATCGCTAATAGCGATTTCTTCCAGACAACTTTTGGATGGATAGAAACATTATAGTACGAGTATATACATAATAAAATAAATAGTCATAAACTAATAAATATGATATTAATACATAATATATTAATATTATTCTTCTTCATGCCCTTATCCCACTTTATGTGGGGTCGGCACAACATTTACCATTATCACTTTTAGGTATACCCTTCATTGTTCTTTTAATAATTTCAACATTTTCAACGCTCTGTGTACATCAGAGACGTCTGTAAAAACTGTTTCTATCCGTTGCAGAAAACGGCTATTGAAAGCAAGTACTGTTGTAGCAACCGTGCACAGAATTTTACTTTGATCCCATGATTTACCCAAAACGCAACGATAGCGCGTTCTAATCTACTAGTGGCGCCATCTAGTTCTGTTTTGCGAAACGCATCAGATAATAACTATCTGATGAAATTAAACCTTATAGGCCAGTCATTTAAGCTTAAGTTAGGTAAGAATCTCGGAATTCGAGATACCCAGCTGTAAGTCTGTAAATACCTGTATATTGACACCCTAAAAGTTGTCCCAAAACCTGCATAAATGGTAGGGTGTGCGCAACTATTAAATTTCAAGGTCATAAAACTTGTTTTGTAGTATTATGTTAGTATTAAGTATTATGTGATATTCTGATTTGATCGAAAATGTTTCAGATGGTTTATGGAAAAAACGGCCATCTTTTTTCCAATGCCAATTAGGGTAGGACCGACCTGTGATTGACGACTGACGACTTGACGGAAAAGTATTTTATCTATGTAATATATTATCATCATTCTCATGAAACTACTCGACCTTGGCAAAATTGATCCGAAAAGGACTGAGGCCATTCATTAAGAAGAAGAAGAAGACTACTTACTGTACATATAATTTATAGTTATCTGGTCCATGTGTCATCTCGTTAAGTTTCGGCCGCGGAGACAGCTAGGAGCCTTTTATAAGATCCGGCGAGAGACCGCGCCGCTAGTAGAAGTATTTCACGCCTCGATACACCCGTTACTGCTTCATGCCATTCTGTATGGGGCACCTAGAAGTTAAAATATCCTGTCAACAATTTGCCTTTGCAGAAGAATTAGCAGATGTATACCATTTTTTTTATACAACCAGCTGATGGAACATGCATAAAATCAAAAGTGTATTTATTCAGTAGGATAACAAGAATCACTTTCAAACGTCTTAACGGCCCAGTTGCAACTTCAGTTGTCTCTGATTAGAAAATATTAAAAAATAGTGAAAGTAAATCTTTTTGTAATTTTTGTTGCATTTCTGGTGCCAAACAAGCTCCAGAATTGTTCGGCCACAATCGATTTGGCTAACTTTTTAACCCGAAAAGGTAACGGGAACGGGTCGCAACGGGAATAAGGCGAGCGAAGCCGCGGGCGGCCGCTAATCTATACTAATATTATAATGCTGAACAGAATTGTTATTTTTTGTATTAGATATTGCATTTATCGAGGAAGGCTATAGTATAGGGATATAGGTTATATAACATTACGCTACAATGACAACGAGCTGGGGCGGATCATCATCATCATCATCATTAAAAAGTCGACTGCTGGACATAGGCCTCCCCTACACATTTCCAGGAAGAAAGATTCTGAGCCCTTTCCATCCATCGACTTCCCGCGATTCGGTCGCCATTCGAGAACTTTCATTCCCCAACGGTGGGGCGAATCGCTAGTGTCAAATTAAATGTATTTTCTTTTTTTTTTGTCAATTACCTGCAGGCTGTCGGCCATGATGGATCCGCAGGTCACGCTATATCCGGTAAGCTTGTGTTCGTAGTCAGAGGGCGTGGCCTCTCGTGCCGCCGCCGCCGCCGCGCCCGCTACCGGCGTGCCCTGCGATTGTAACTGTAGCTCTATGGCTAGCGAGGATTGGGATAGCACTAGAAGCGCTATGTCGTACCATCTGGAAAATCAAATCAAAAGTTATTTATTTTATGTCACACAACAAGAGCGGTAGGTATTACACAAGGATGATATACAGCTAACAATGACATAAAAATTATAAATAAAAAATATAAAAAACATATTTATGTAACTCAAATAAAATAGGTCATAATTCGTTATGCGAGGTCACTGAACCAGTGTATAAATAAATAATTATTGTGGACACACCACTATCTAACCTCAAATTAAGCAGAGCTCGTATTATGGGAACCAGATAATTTGTGTGAACACAGTTATTTGTTCTCTGTCTGGGTGTTATATTGTATTCTAAGTTTGTATTTACAAAAGTAAATGTACGAGTATTAGGCATTACTTCAGCTATCTGGTTCCCATTTCTCTGCTTAATTTAGGGCTTGATAATTCTGTGTGGATTGTTCACAATATTTTATGATATTCATATGATGAGGTCTAAAGTCCACAACCTTGATCCAATCATTCTTAACCTTACGTATATGCAGAATAGAGTACAAACCTGTCTGCAATAGCCTCTTGCATAAAGCTCTCAATAGCGATCACGGGCACATTGTTAGTTATTTCGGAGTGAACAGATCTGATATCAGCTATCCTTTGCTTAGCCGCCGCGTATGCTGCAGCATAGCCAACCGGCTGGGTCGCTGTGACGTCACTCTGAGCTGAGTAACCACTGGAAATAAAATAAATAAAAATGGTGAGGATCGATTTATCGCCCCCAAAATCTCATGTATACAAAATTTTATTAAAATCGTTGGAGTCGTTTCCGAGATCTAACAAACTACTAACAAATGGCAACCAGCAAATGGACCATCTAATGTTAAGTAGTTAGACTATAATAAGGGAGATATTAATAGCTGTCTGTTTAAAATATAACTAAATATATCTTACACAACAGTCGCCTTTCCGAATACAGTCTGGAATGCCTCTCTTACTGGTGAGATCTTAACTTCTTTGTCTGATGCAACTACTATGAACATGTCTCCTCCCGATTCTAAAATCATATAAAACACATTAATGGGCGCGCCACGTCACAATTTTCATTTTAAGCCACTTGACTTACACTTGGCATGTTCAATAGGTACAGTCTCAGCACAAACATCATAAAATACATACATAAAATCAGGCCTCTTTGCCATGGTGGTAGGCAGAGATCACGGATTTAGACCATGTTTATAATTTGTGTGCTTATTGCTAAATAAAGTATGTAATTTCTTCTAACTACGATCCTGACACACCTATTTTGCTTCATTTACTCTCATTATTTTTATTACATTATTACATTCATTACATTATTCATACATGCTCAGTTGTTTAGTGTACTCTTGCTCGATTTGACCTTTCTCTAAAACCTTACTCTAAATGGTAGCTCTTCGTTTTTTTTAATTTTGCCAAGTAGGTATTCTTATTCGCGCTAAGAAGGTTCTGTTATTACTTATATTCTTGATATATTCAAAACTCAGAAAGAGAGACGTATAATAAATGAGACCTCTCGTGATTAAATCCAAAACCCACTCCAAAGCTTTAAGCCTGTATTTCAGATAAAGACTTTACGAGTGTCGTTTTTTTTTCAATTAAATTAGTTAAACTTTATTATAATGATGATTAAATTCAACATACTAAGGTACTCCTTCATTTGCGGATCCAAAGTAGTGATCATGGAGTCGACAGAACTCTTTGCTTTCTCAGCGACCCGCTGCAGAATACCACCCGAGGAGACAGCTCCCTTCACCCAGGTGAACAGACCGCTGCCTGGCATTATATCACCTGGAAACAGATAAATAGATAGATCAAAGTCAAAGTAAATTTATTGCTTGAAATACATGCCGAGAAGATGTTAAATTATAATAGGTAATGTCCAATGTATTCTGCTTATATCTAGGCATGCAATATTAAAATTTGCAAGGTAATGTCATGAAAATAATTAAATTAATTGAGAGAATAAAAAATAAAACATTAAATAAAACACAAACAAAAAAAGGAGTCTGAGGTACATAAACAATTTAAAATTAGGTTAGTCTATAGTAATATTCTCTATTCTAATGTCCTTTATTTCTGTTCTTTTCCTATGTTTTGTATTCTGTGCAATAAAGAATTAAGAATTATTATAAAGAGGAAAGATTTGTACCTATTTTTGTATGTTTGTATGTTTGTAATGATTAGGCTCAAAAAGTACTGGGCCGATTTAAAAAATTCTTTCACCAATAGAATGCTACATTCTTCAAATTTGACATAGGCTACATTTCATTTTGAAAAAAATTAGGGTGCCTTGGTAAAATTTGAACAATGTAACCGAAGGTGTAGAAAAATAAGTCTTAAAATGTCTTTCGTCGAATGCGCTGCCGAAACTATTAGCGATAGAACAAAATAATGTACAACAATATTGTCTACCCCGTGCGAAGCCGGGACGGGCTGCTAGTATACAATAAATTAACTATTTAAAACAGCCTTGTCTTTAAAAAATTCATCAATTGTGTAGTAGCTTTTAAAGATTAAATTTAGCTTTTTAGATAGATTAACTCTTTATTGTAGGTACACAAAGAAATAAATACAGAAACCAAAAAATAATAATAATACAATACATACATGAAGATATACCTAAATATTAGCATCCAGACAAGGATATGTAATTGTCAATAACCTTAGTTTTAAATTAAATTTTGAGCAGTTTGGATAAGCGGACAGACAGAGAAACTTGAGCCCATGTTGATTTTTTTTTCCAGAAGACGAATGTAATTTTTCCAGATTTAGGTTCACACCTAAATTCCTGAGAATATTAGGAATTTGTGACACAAGGTATCCACAGGGTACAAGCTAGAATCATAGACTCAATACTCAATACATTTATTGCTTTACACATGGTTTAGTTTGTACATACATAGTTTTCAGGTGAAAGTAGGGAGACTACTAAAAAAAAGCTAGGTTTCAATTAGTTAGGACCTTACCAATTTTATCAATCTCCGGTGTAGTAGAATCTGGGAGAGATTCAGGCGACTGAGTGGATTGCGAGTCTTCAGGAGACCTTATTGAGATTGTTGGCTCCCCTTTACTGAAGGGGATAGCTGGACTGAAACACATACAAAGTAACAGTTAAGTAGGGTACATACATTGTGACACAGTACAGATAGTGCCATGAAAGTTGAGACTTGACAAGCTCTTTCCTTTTTTTTCTCTCTTTCCTTTTTCTTTTTTTTCCCGGCCCCTTCCCACTCAGACCTCATACCGCTAGAGACCCTTGATTCGTTTACTAGGCAAGTCAAAACATGCGATCTGTCAGATCTATCTTTAGTAGCATGTATTATACATGTGTATTCTTTTCAAGTAACTTGGAAGGTAGAATAAATTAATTGCCGGCGTCTATTTTTCCGAATACCTAAATATTAAATAATTTGGGAGTTTTCAAAAAAAGAGTGAATCATCACCTAACATCAGGTGAGATTGCGGTCAAGCGTTAGCATAAATAAAATAGCTAAAACTGTTCCTAAAAATACTAAAGCTTTTGCTCTATGGGGCATGAACAAACACCAGTTGCCCCTGACGCTATATAAAACATCTACAGTAGATGCAAAGGCCTGTTTATTTTTACTTGCACTGGGTGCATATATCTGAAAAATACTTTTAAGGTATTACCTAAAGCTCTCAGCTTCTCCAGGTTCCTGCCTAGACCTCACGATAAGAGGCTGCACTGGTTGAGGGGCTAGTGATACCTGCGGTAGACCTTGAGGCATGTATTGGGGGTTGATTGGCGGTACCCCCACTGGCATCTGAAACGTATAAAATAATAAGAGTATAAGTTTACTGAATAGCCAACAAATGTTGGAGGAAGTTTCTCAAATGGTATAGGACCGCCATCTGTTGGACCGATGATGGTCTCTATCCAGCAGTTTAGATAAGTAGTAGTAAGAGCTCTTTGTGAAGGGCTTGTCTGGGGAAGTATTACCACTATGCCTATTTCTGACATGAAGCAGCATTGCTGTGTTCTGGTTTGAAGGGTGAGACTGAACATCTATATGCCTCAAGTTGACAAACACAGGGAAGTGCATCATAGGGCACATTCCTGACAGGCGTGACCTACGACGCAATGCTTTGTTATAACAAAGCATTGCCTATAGGCGATGGTTACCACTTAACATCAGGTGGGCCATATGCTTGTTCCAACAGAAATCTGTATAAAAACAGTGGACCTTTTCAGACTGATTATAATGAGATTCACTGATATGTTATAAGGTCAATAGTTCAACAGTTATTTAGGTCACTCGTCACTGTACACTCATTGGCCTTGGACACCACCTTAAAGGCTGCTTAACAAGATAATGTGCTAAGCTATGGATATGTGTCTTTATCTACTAGTTTAGGAATAACCATATTCTGTAGTTCTGGTTTAGTGGTCTATTGGTAGGGAAACATGGTAAAGGTGGATCTTGTAGTAATACATATAAGTAAAAATACAATTGTACCACTATAGGTTGGACAGGTGCTTCGACTCCAGGAGCAGTGATGAAGTTAGGTAGTTGAGAAGGTGGTGCCACACTGGATAGCAGGTTTCCGGACCCAGCCGGCATAGGAGGCGCAGGAATCTTGGCTTTTCTCTCTTGGCCACTCATTGTCACGGCCAATAGTTCGCACAGCTGTAATACGGAAAATCAACTCAAAGTTTTGGGTAAATCGGCAGTCCACGTATCAAACAAAACTCCGTCAGGAATTAGTGCGTTCTGCGAACAAAACAAAACTTTGATTTGTTTTGTTGTTGTTTTTTTTTTCTTTAATTTTTTTCAGACTTTGACTTTACTATAAATTTGACAGGACAGGGGAGGGGAGGCTGGCAAAATATGAAGGAGGCCTTTATCCAGCAGTGGGTGATACCGGGCTGAAATGATGATGATGATGATGATAAATTTGACAGATAATTGTCAAGTTAATGAACTGTCTATCTGACGTAATGGATGTGACATTCTGCATTTTTATTTCGGCGCTCTTATATTTACGCAATATTCACCACGGCATGTTTAACAAAACTTTTTTTTAATTTTTAATTTGAACTTTCTGGGATAAAGTTTTCTGTAATATTCCACTATCTTTCTTCATCTTCTTTCTTTGTAAGCCTAATTACGTTAAATCCTAATGCATTCATCTATCATAGATTTTTAATTAAAGCTTTCATCATTTTATAATAATAAGTTGATGATACACACTAGCAAACATTTAGCAAACATTTTTTTTACGGAAGTCAAATCTTCTCCTACCTTGGCTTTTATCGGATGCATTAGGTAAAAAAATAAAAAATGGGTGGGTCTCACGACAGGGATAGGGTGATGATGATGTTAGATTTCGTGACTCTAAGATATATCCGAATTACAGATACGCTAGTAGTTACTATGACACGGGATGCTTGCTACTAACTATTATCTATTCTGTGACGGTTCGGTTCACAGAATAGCTATAAAGGTGATATCAGACGGTTCACTCGGATGAATGTTCACTCGAGTGAATGGTTAATTTTTCTTTCATGCCATGTTCACTAATATTTCATTCGGTGTTCACACGTTTCATTTCGCGTGAAAAGTGCCGAATGAAAGGCAAAAATGAACAAAAAATGAATCGTCTGATATCACCTTTAGTTAGTAGCAAGCATCCCAAGGCGTTTTTCGTGACTGTAGATTTTATGAACTAGCGGCCGCCCGCGGCAGGCTTTGCCCGCGTAGTGGTGGTCATTGCATTGCTAACATCCATCCTGTGGAATGTTTGTTTTATTTACCTACATGATAAGCCTTAGATAACGCATTCAATCTGTAATGATATTTTATGTGAATGAATAAATAAATAAATAAATGATTTTGTAGATCTACTGCATTTACCTAGTTAGGAATTATGATTATGGTAGGCAAGGCACTGATGCCAACGACAACGATCTTCGGCAAATTCATCATGTGCGGGCTGGATTCTGCAAGGCCTCTAGTGGGCCCTTTTTGCGTGGCGCTTGAAACGACCGTGTTGCTCGAACTTTTGTGGGTTCTACAACACGCCGGTTTCCTCACGATATTTTACTGGCATAGTGCACATACATTTTTCTACAGAAAAACTATTTGGTACACGACTGGATTAGAACCCACGACCTTAGGCAGATCGGAAGGTGGGTCCGCTACCACTAGACCACCAGTGCTCTCTGCCAACGAGCTTACCTGATGGTGGATTCAGAGGAGCTGGTAATCATTATAATCATATAATGTAGGTAGGCATTCTGTGTGAAAATGGGACTTCTCAGCAAATAGGTAGGTATGTACTTATAGGTACTTAGGTAGGTAACTTATCATCATCATTATTATTATTATTAAAAGCCTGTTGTGTCCCACTGCGGGGCAAAGGCCTCTTTTCCCTCCTCTCCATTCATCTCTAGTTTGGGCTACTGTGGATCATCATCATTATTATAAATTGTACAGATTTGTATTTTTGTAATGAATAAACTCAAAAACTACTGGACTGATAAATTTATTCTGCCACTATAATGCAGAATTATCCCCGAATAACATTATACCTAGTTCGATCAAATTAAACCTACAGGAAATGAGGCTCTTTCACCAATAACTCTGCATCTGTAGTTTAGTAACTAATGAGTAGTTCAACAGGTGGTACAAATGAAATGAAATGAAATATATTTATTTGCAAGAAGTATGGTACAATTATTAGATCCCAGCTTCCTCATCCCCTTTTTGAAGGCGAAGTAGCATTTAAGCTGAGCGAGGACCATTTTGGCTCATAAACAAATACTTATAAGTATACCTAATTGGATACTGTCGGCACCCTTTTCAGCAATAGAACTAGGATTATATGTGTACCTATTTCTTTCTATGTGTTTCTGTACCTATGTGTTCTATGTTTAATTTTCTCTTATGATTTCTTGTGTAGCGGTACCTTTACTCAATGTTCTTCTCTTTCTGTGGTTTTATTTTCTTTAGTTGTGTTTTTTGAGCCAAATAAAAAAGTTACTAACAATAATTAATTCAGAATAATAATTCTTAAAGAAAATGGAATATAATTAATATGAAATCTTTAATGCTATAAAAACATTGATACAACATTGTAGATATCTTTAGTAGGTAGTTACTTCATCACACACATTTATCTAGTTACTTCATTCACAATCTGACTTAACACACTTTTGGCAGGGTTTTAAACACACATCACAGACCCACTAAAGTCTGGTCTACCACTTTCTAGCGCTAAGTTTGACACATATCTTCAGCCCACTGAAGATGAAAGCCCACGAGGTGGCTGGCATGCGGCAGAGGTGTCCAGCCCTGAAGAATTAAAAGTTCTTCTCATTAGTGATGACTGCCCAGTACTAACTATGCGTAGGAGTTGCTTATGAGCGGTTGCTTCCCACCGCTGCTGGAGGCGTTGGAGTCGTCTGTGTTGTAGGAAATGGTAAATACTCTTCAAATTATAATAATAAGACAGATCATTAATTACTGTGCAGCTGCACTAATTAATGCTGTTGCAGCCATCGCATTTCTTTCATAATTAATATTCCGGTGGATTTTATTTCGTAAATAGTAGTATAGTAGCTCCTCGTATCTCGAAATAGCCTAGCAAGAATTATAGAACAGTAGCAAGCAGAAGCAAGCATGACATTGACCTCTTGACATTTGACAGTTGAGATGTCAGTTTTGACAGTTGAAATATAAGATTTACGCACACAAATGTAGATATACATACGTATACGCACACATAAACCATAGAAATCTGCTTCTTCTTTTTTCGTGAAAATAAGATCGGCCTTTTTATTTACGTGGATTCTTTTCCTAGTTTCTCCCATCTGCATTATATTGAGCGTAATTAATATGTCTGTTTCTGTTTCACACATACATTTCTTCTATTTCTAGCCCACTTTGTTTTAAATATTTGAAGGCAGATGGAACAAAATCAGGGTTAATCTGTCAATTCGACTTTATACTGTACGTCAATTCTCCAAGCTTTTGTAATTTACTCAGTGGCTCGGCTCATCGTTTTCTCGAAAAATTGATTAAGTTTAGTCATTTGTTAGTGCTTTGTGCATTCCCGGTTCACTTTAGCTACCTATCTACAATGTCTGAGGTGCCTGATTCACCGCCTTTCAGCACTGTAGACATTAACAATGAGAGTAGAGATGATGGAGATCTTTTCGCTTCCGCAGTTCAGGTATGTCGTCTATTGGAATCCTGTTTTGCTATCATGATGAGTCGTGTACGCCCCCTGTGAGCTACCTGGACCTGACGCCGGGTAGATTGGAAGATCGTTGACGCCCCTCAATTTGTTTAAAATCTATGAGTGATATACTTGCAGGATGAAGGATGACTAACAAATTGTTACTAAAACGCAAAATTTTACCGCTCTTTATGAATTTGCATATCTGCAATACCTATCTAGTTAATTTATCTATGTACCACTTGGTACTATCAACCATGTAGGTATAATCAACAAATCTAATAATCCTGAATTTTGAATATTGTCCTGTAATATTTGACCTAAAACTAGACTTAATAATTGTAAACTACAAAGTTTTCCTTATTTTACAGGATTATATGAATATAGATAACCATACATAATCATTTGATATCCTCCCGCCTATCAATTTTATTTTATAGTTTGTCTAACAATTTTATTAGTGTATTTACCTCAATTATACCTTCTATACTTAAAAATATACAAAGATGACTGTGTAATTCAATGTTTCATTCTGTTCCGACCTACTAAAAACTTTGACACAAACAAGTAAGTGTTAAAAGGACTTAATACCTAAAAACATTGTCTATTATCGGATCTAATGAGACTCGAAGGGACCGGAAAGCCAGAAAGAGTGGCACAACAAAGAGGAGGCCTATACTCAGCAGTGGGTGCAAAAGGCCTGGGATGATGATGATAATAGCAGAAGAAAATGCTGTCTAGCTTTAAGCTCTCCTATACTTGTTTTTCGGTGCAATAAAGTATTAGATGATAATGAGCATTGTCTTCCTGGGTGTACAAAAAGTTGGTGTGCTCATGTTATTATAAAAACTTTATATTTCTACATAACCATGACTGAAATCATTCATATTATTTCTGGGTTTCTAGTAGCTGAAACTAGAGACTTTCAGACAAGCTCATTGCATGAGGTCCGTTCACCAAGAGGGGATAATAATGGTCAATGTTATCCCCCCTTGGTAGAGGTAGAGAGCACTGGTGATCTAGTGGTAGTGGCCCCACCTTCCGATCCTAAGGTCGTGGGTTCAAATCCAGTAGTGTACATTGGTACACTACCAATACCTAACTATATAACTGATTGCAGTTTTTCTGTCGAAAAATGTATGTGCACTTTGCCAGTACTCTCAAAACGGTGATGAACAACATCGTGAAGAAACTGGCGTGTCGTAGAACCTTAGAAAGTTAGAGCAACACGTGTAAAGCGTCACGCTAAAAGGCCGCCAGCGGCCTACTTGCGGAAACCAGTCCGCACATCAGGTGCGGATAATAAATTTGCCGAATTTTAATTTTTCCCCCTTTTGTACTTGGTGAGCAGAGAGAGAGGATTTTGCATTGACCAGCTTTTTAACTTATGCACAATTATTACAGGAAGTCACCTTGGACCCCGAGGTGAATGGAGCTCGTGAAGGCTTAGAAAAAGCCATAATAGGAGACTCCCTACCTTCAATAACTGCTACATTGGCCAGCCCCATAATGGAAGAGGTATATAACATTTTGTCTAACAGAATTTGTGCTTTTGTGTAAATGGATTTTCCAGTTTCTGTTTCTTGAATATTTTAAAAGAATCAAATCTGACCTTACAGTGATTGGGAAGGCAAAGGTTAAAGACAAGGATCAGTTGGATATGTCATAATTTTTATAGAACAGCAGAATATCTGTTTGCAAGAGTAATAAATAATAAATATGTGCTTAAATATTTTGGACAATGCTTGTACTATGCCAACCAGAGCTACTTGTATTTACTTTTTTGTAAATCATCGTCATCATCATCAGCCTGAAGAAGTCCACTGCTGAACATAGACCTCCCCTACTCATTTCCAAGACCAATTATTCTGAGCTCTTTCCATCCACCGACTTCCCGCGATCTTAACAATGTCGTCGATCCATCTGGTGGATGGTAAATCCATGCTTAGAATACAATACAACACCCAGACAGAGAACAAACATCTATCTGGATATAAAATATATCAGCTCAGAAGGCAGAGCTACTACCAACTGAACTGTGAAAGCAGTCAGATATATTAATTATACATTATTTTTGAACATTTAAAATGTATCTTCCATATCTGAACACACTCTCCTTGTAGTTATAAATACAAGGCCAATAACATAGTCATTGAAACACCTATGATCACGCTATCTATGTTTAAATTAGTCATAATTTCACAGATAGCAACAGAGCGCTCAAACAATATAATTATCACAATAACCGAGCCACAAAAAATTGGAGAAGGCATGTCTTCATACGTCGCGTACCGTGTGCTCACTAAGACCAACATGCCGATATTCAACAAGCACGAGTTTGCTGTGATGAGGCGATTCAGTGACTTCCTCGGTCTGCATGAGAAACTGACGGAGAAGTATCTAAGATCAGGCAGGATCATTCCGCCGGCACCTGAGAAAAGTATTGTAGGTGAGTGTCATTAAAATAAATAAATAATTTATTTCAGTAAGCTTAATCTATGGTACAGTTTATGGGTTTGAGACTCTCTTTTAAGAATGAAAATACCTGTGTTAGAGAGTCTCGCTCTTCTGTAGTACATTCAATACCCAAATATATTTTTTATCTTCTGTACTCTAGGACATGCTGTGATAACTTTCAAAGGTACCTGGTATCACAATATCAGTTCACAAAAGATGCGTCCTTGAGGTGTACTCAAAATCCTTTCATCACACTAGCTCGAATGAACGAAAAGAAGAAGAATAACATTGTACTTATAAGGATTGAATTTTAAGTTCAAATTCTAGACTAAATATATTTCGATACTTCTAAAATAAGGTGACTATGTTCTAAGCATTGCTCTTTTTTTTTACAACTTGTGAATAAAGAAACACTTGTTGATGACGGCACTATTAGTAATTTGCGAGTGAAAGGTACATAATAATTCTTTATAAAAGTTGTCAACTATTTTTGTTGTAAAAAAAAATGTATTTGTAGATTTTTTTAATTAACATAAATAAATAAATATTGTGCACAATTCACACAACACTATTTAGCCCCAAATTAAGCAGAGCTTGTGTTATGGGAACTAGAGAGCTGAAATTATAATACTTATATAATTTTTTTTTGTAAATGACTTACTAAGAATACAATATAACATCCAGACAGAGAACAAATATCTGTATTCACCACACAAATATTTGTTCACGGTGGGGATCGAACCCACGACTTACGGCGCAGAAGGCAGAGCTACTACCAACTGAGCTGAGAGGCCAGTCATGCCATGTCCCACTGTCCCACTCTTCTGAGCAAAGGTTTCCCATAAAATATTTGGTTATAAATAAATAAAAAAAAGGCTTTTATTTCTTGCTAGTTTTAGTGTCTAACTTATTCTAAAAAATTTAGTGTCTAACTTATTCTAAATTTCCTTAATAGTTAGTACGTAAGTATAAGTGTAGTTAGTAGGTAATTTTTATTTTTTTATTTTTTCCTTTCACAGGTGAAGGCCTCCTCTAAAATATTTGGTTACGTCTCACCAATTCTTTCTTAATTCTCGTGAACTTCGATAACGTCTTTTAGACTGGCCCTTTTTGTCTTTTTTTAAATAATTGCATAATTCCAGGCACCACAAAACTAAAGATGACATCAACGCCATCTACCGAGACCGCGGTGACAGCTGGGTCGCCGGCGAGCGTGCAATCACAGTTTGTGGAGCGACGTCGCGCCGCGCTCGAACGCTTCCTGAACCGTCTCGCTCAACATCCGGTGCTCAGCATCGATCCTGACTTCAGGGAGTTTCTGGAATCTGGTATGTCTTTCACTACCTGACGTACTCATAAAGTTCAATGACTCTAACCCTTGCTATCCGAGTTATTTTGTACAAGGCCGAAAATGTATTATATTAGTGCATGATATCGACATGTGACGGGCCTCTCAACTCAGTTGGTAGTAGCATTGCCTTCTGAGCCGTAGGGTTCGATCCCCACCGAGAACAAATATTTGTGTGGTGAACGCAGATGTTTGTTCTCTGTCTGGGTGTTATATTGTATTCTAAATATGTACTTACAAAAAAAATGTATACAAGTATTATATCAGCTATCTGGTTCCCATAGTACAAGCTCTGCTTAGATTGGGACTAGATAGTGTTGTGTGGTTTGTCTATGATATTTTTATTTATTACGCCACTCTTTTTGACTCCTTGTGAGTCTCATCCACTCACAGCTTAATTTATGTTTAACCGACTTCAAATAAAAAAGGAGAAGCTTCTGAATTTAGTTGTATTTTTTATGTTTGTTATCTTAAAACTTTATCATTCATGAGACGACTTGAAAAATCCTTTTTTAACGAAAACGTAATATTTCCAGATTGACCCCACAGAAATCATAAAATATTGGTCCAGCAGTTTGGCTATGAATTTGGTGTCTAATGTTTATTGTTTCAACAGATACTGACCTCCCCAAAGCTACAAGTACATCGGCTCTCAGTGGCGCCGGCGTGCTGCGTCTATTCAATAAAGTGGGCGAAACTGTCAATAAAATTACATACAAAATGGATGAGTCAGATCCTGTAAGTAAATCATCATTATAGGTAGCGGCACATAACTTTAGTGCTGACCGTTATTTCCTGACGTAGTAGTTTCTTGTTTCTTGACCTAGTTTCCTGACAAAAAGTAGCAGATATGTTATTCCAGATCACGAACTATGTATTTCAGGTTTGAAGCAGTTTTTACGAACGTGTAGAGAACGAATCATACCCATAAACTTTCACTCAGTCAGTTAATATAGTATTTTCTTACTTATAAGAGGGCCTCAACACGGTGATTTTCTGCTCATTATTTTGGCTACAGAAAGGCAAGTCCCACTTCATTTACAACATTTCGTCTACGTAATGTTGTTTTCGTTTCGCCTATTCGTCTCTCTCTATTGTATGGAGAAAAGATGCAGCAAAAATACGTGTAGAAACAATCGAAACGATTTTTTCTCTCATCAATTCGTAATACAAAAGAGAGAGACGCGTGCTCACAAAAAAAAACATTATTTAGTAGACGAAATGTGGTAGCAAAACTGGGACTCGGGGTACAGAAATATAATATTTTGCTTTTTTTCACTCACCTTTTTCTTTTGAATATCAGTGGTTCGAGGAACGAGTTGGTCGCGTAGAAGCCCTAGAGAACTGCCTCCGTCGGCTTTACTTCGCGTGTGAGTCCCTTGCTGGCGAGCGTCGGGAACTCAGTGTACGAACGCACGAGGCCGCCCGAGCTTGCGCCGCGCTTTCTGGTGCTGATCCACATGCGCCGCTATCTCGCGCTCTCTCGCACGCTGCAGACCTGCACGAGAAGGTAAGAGACGGGTATACTCATGTCTATGTCGCCTCTATATCTCTGAGTGAGACGACACCTGGTGAAAGAAGAATCTCCTCTCACACGCAGTCAACTGCACGAGAAGGTAAGAGACGCATATACTCTTGTATGTGTCTTATCTCAGAAGTTAATAAGGGTGAGAAAGAATTTTCAGCGCTCATTCTCTCGCACGCATCCGACCAGTACGAGAAGGTAAGGGACAGGTATACCTGTCTGTGTTGCCTCTATATCTTTGAGTGAGAAGACACCTGGCGAAAGAAGGATGCTCCTCTCACACGCATTCAACCTAAACGAGAAGGTTTGAGACGCATATACTCCTGTATGTGTCTTCTCTCAGAAGTTAATGCGTGGGAGAAAGTATATTCAGCGCACGCTCTCTCGCACACTGCCGACCTGCACGTGAAAGTAAGAGATGGGTATACCTGTCTGTGTTGCCTCATCTCTGAGTGAGAAAACACCTGGCAAGAGAAGGACGCTCTATCGCGCATCCTCTCGTACGCAGCCAATCTGCACAAGAAGGTAAGAGATGGATGTACTTATACTTAGACGTCTCTTGGAAATTATTAAAAGAAGCTCTATCGCGCACCCTCTTACACGCCGCTGGCCTAAACAAGAAGGTAAGAGACAGAGAACTAATCTGTCGCTTGAAATATAGGAACCGCATGATATCAACTCCAATTTCATGTAAATTATCAAGCCGCAACCGGCACACCCCATTACGGCCAGCGAAAATATTCAGAAATTTTCAATAAAATATTTTCTATTGAGAAAAAATACGTAACACCTCTATCTGCATATCCTCTAACGATCTACAGTGGAAGTGGCATTTTAATCTAACAAATTGATATTTCGTTCACAGATTGAACAGCTAAGGATAGAACAATCCAACACAGATTTCTACCTACTCACTGAACACATCAAAGACTACCTAGGGCTGATAGGAGCCATCCACAACGTGTTCCATGAAAGAGTAAAGGTAATTGTTCATTTAGGTTAAGAAATACATTATCAATAATGTGGCCTAAAATCCTGTCCCAGACACTATGGTGGTAGCGGCACCTTCCGATCCTAAGGTCGTCGGTTCAAATCCAGTTGTGTACCAATGAGTTTTACTGTCCAAAAATGTATGTGCACTATGCCAGTAATCTCGAAACGGTGAAGGAAACCATCGTGAGGAAACCGGCATGTTAGAACCTAAAAAAGTTCGAAAAAAATCGGTTGCCTGTAAAGTCGGTTTACTGACGATAGTTGAACGTGATAACGTCATAAGAAAATACTCGCGGACTCGCGGACTCGCGGACTCGGACTCGGACTCGAACTCTCGGACCCGGACCCGGAACCCGACCGAACCCTTACCCTTACCCTCATTTACCCTTACTCTCATTTACCCTTACCCTCATTTTCCCTTACCCATTACCCGACCCGGGCTCGGGCTCAGGTAAATGGAACGACGAAACGACGTAACGACGCATGAGTCATGTTTTTTCGTGCGTGCAGCCGGCTCCATCGATTTATAAGACGTTATCACGTCAAAAACATGTGCCAAGTGCACGAACGGCCTCTTTGAGGTGCACTTGCTTTATAGATAAGAAGAATTATCAATACTTTTCGTTTCATCTCATCTAAGCGTCGCGTGATGACGAAGACAACACGCAAAATTGTTGAAGAAGCCAACTACAAAATACTATCAAATTGAGACCTCCTCCGTTTTTATTTGAAGTCGGTTAAGAAGTTTTTAAAGTATTTAATAACTATGTATGTAATTAAGAATTTTTCCAGGTATTCCAAAACTGGCAACACGCCCTAATGCAACTCACGAAGCGGAGAGAAAACAAAGCAAAAGCTGAGCTCGCGAATCGCCCCGAGAAAATAGAACAAGCCTCTAATGAAATTATTGAAGTAAGATATTTTTTCTGTAAATACATCCATAGAACAACAAACAATCAGGACAGTCTCCCCGCGACCACGGCTGTTGTAACACGGTTGAAACGTCGGGAAATAACAAAGGTAATCGCGATAAACACCCGTTTTTTCCATATAATTATGCATAACGATTGCGTTAATTTAAGAAGTCAGGACAAATTATAGGCAAAATTAATTTCTTATCAGAGCAAGCTGCTCATTTAGCTCATTGGCTAAAGCAAATATTGATGAACAAGTACAAGTAATTAATTTTACTAATTTTTGCTTACACGCAAAATTAGTGGCCTAGTGGTAGCGGCCCCGCCTTCCGATTCGATAAGGTCGTTGGTTTGAATCCAGTCGTGTACCAATGAGTTTTTCTATTGATGTCTACTTTGTTTTATAAAAAAATTGATAAATAAATTTGCAATACCAATATTTTCCAGTGGGAATCAAAAGTGGAGCGCGGTCAAGCAGAATTCGAGCTGATATCGCGTGTGATCAAGAAGGAACTAGAGCGGTGGGAGGAGGTGCGGGTCACTGACCTTCGCTCGACTGTACTGCGCTACCTTGAAGAACATATGAAACACCAGGCGCAGGTAACAAAGTCAAATATGTATTTATTCAATAGTATCACAAGGATCACTTTGAAATGTTTTAAAGCTAAGTGAGTCTAGGTGCCAGTTCCACACAACCAAGCCTAGAAAACAGTCAACAAACTACGGCTTGGTTCCTACCGTTTTTTAGGGTTCCGTAGCCAAATGGCTTACTTACTTGATACTTGGTGAGCGGACTGGTTTCCGCAAGTAGGCCGCAGACGGGCCCTTTTTGCGTGACGGGTGGTGGTCTTGCTAATTCAACCACCCGATGTCCTCCAGGAAGGCCAGCAGCTCACGGATTCGCGCGCATGCCTCCCTAGGCGTCTTTGGTGCTCCAAGATGTTGCTCTCGTTGAGGCGCCACACTGTTGCACTCCAGGAGTACATGCGCGACAGTTTCCTCTGTGCTTATACATCCTCTGCAAAGAGGACTGTCAGTAACACCTAGTGTAAATAAGTGCTTGTTTAGTGAGCAATGTCCTGTGACAATTCCGACAATGGGGCGGAGTTTGTCACGCTACAGGTTGAGGAGCTTTCGGGAGTATCTCGGGTTAGGGTAGCCAAATGGCAAAAACGGAACCCTTATAGATTCGTCATGACGTAGGGCACCTGCGTGTCAAGAATATGCTGTAATACTGTTGTCTATTGTCACAGGCTATCCGCTACTGGGACGCGTTTCTACCAGAGGCGCGAGCGATTAAATGATGCGAATGATTGCTACCCGCTTCGTTCACGCACTGTGAGCACACCTTTATACGCGAATTCCACTGGCAAGCACACGCTTGTCCACATTATTATAAGCAGTGAAATATAATGTTAATTTACTTTAAACCTAACCAAAGTTATAAGCCAATTGAATTCTATTTTTCCATCACAATAATAATTTAACTCTCACATAACTTATTGTTACTTCGACTGGTCTCTCAGCTCAGTTGGTAGTAGCTCTGCCTTCTGCGCCGTAGGTCGTGGGTTCGATCCCCACCGAGAACAAATATCTTTGTGGTAAACGCAGATGTTTGTTCTAGGTCTGGGTATTATATTATACTCCAAGTATGTATTTTTTTTTATGTAAGTATTATATCAGCTATCTGGTTTCCTGAGATAGTGTTAGTGTTGTGTGGATTGTCCACAATATTTATTTTTATTTATTTATTTATAAACACCAAATTATACAATAAAACTCTTTTGTATCGATTACTTCTCAGGCTAAGAATGATGTACCTATATTAGGACACAAATTGTAGGTAAATACATATAAACTTCATAAAAGACAAAATATAATATTATGCAAGTAACATAAATAGTTTATTAAATGACAAGCTACACCTTGACATGTATGTAGCTATGTATTTTGTACCTGCAATTATAAAACAAAAATAGCTTACTTGGATTTTAGTGCGCTAAAAGCCGGACTAGATTATCTGTGTCTCGGCTTCCAAATAATTGAATTTTTAGGTATTATTTATTGAAAATGGTTTAATAACTTTGGTCACGGTTTAAAAATATCAACGTTTTACACTTCTCAATGTTTTTAATTTAAGTGTTTATATTTCCATAGACATAACAAAACTCTGTATAAATATCACTACATACTTAAATATGAAAAAAATGCATTTAAAGTTTAGGGTTAAACTGTAAGATACTTAACTTTACCTTCAAACATTTTTTGCTAGAATCGTGTTTTGTATCGGATAAGAGCAATTAATCTACCAAACTATAATACAAGAGTGTATCTAATTGTATCCGCAAAAACCTCGTATCACGTTATCTAAAAAAATGTATTTAAGTATTACATCAGCTATCTGGTTCCCATAATACAAGCTCTGCTCAATTTGGGGCTAGATAGTGTCTACAATATTTATTATTTATCTTATGTATAGATAGTGCAATTCACGAAGACGCGCCCCACCAATTTTCGGTTGAGGGGATCGCGGGGTGCGGGGAGTTTGCTCCGAGCGGCAGTCGCGAACCGTAGTCTATTCATTGTAGTGTGCGTGTGCACTCATAGGTAATTAGTGTGTACCGATAACACTCAAACATTGACGGAAGGTTGCACACATATACTATAAACGGTTAAGGAGGAATAGTGGGGCGCGCCTTCGTGGATTGCACTATCTGTCGTTTAGCCCTAATTGGTAACTCTCTACATTTATTTATTATATGTATTATAGCGAATTTGTATTCTAGTGAATGTATGTATCTTGGTCATTTATTGACGTTGTTTTGGTGTTAATGTAAAAACAATTTTAAGACTTGTTTCTTCCTATATAAGATTGAAAATTTATATAGCGCAGTTCGCTAGATTTTGTATTTTATTATCCAAATTAATATAATTTGATCTCTACCATTCGTTAAAATTGCAACTCTTTTATAAAGTAAAAGTAAGGATTAAATTTTACCTAAATATAAGTACGGTACGGTAAGAGATATCAGAATATTTCTCTTGCAAAGTATTTCCAACTCTATTAGTATGGCTATAAGGTCAGATGAAAAATATTTGAATTGAATCTATGGAAGTAGGTACTGCTTATAGTTTTGCATCTTTATTCAATAATCACCAAAGTGATACAATCACTTTATCTTACTTAGCCTCTGGAACTCCAGGAACCTTTAAGCGTCCCAAAACAATAAAAATCTTTTGTTGATTCTCTTAGTTTACAAGTTAAGATCGACGTAATAAGAGCGTAGAAATAAAATAACAAATAATAAAATATCATTCGTGCGTAAATACTTCAATAAAGTAGATTCAATAGTTATTGTAAAATGTCCCAAAAGTTGTTGATTATTACAAATGCAGGTATAGGCAACAAATATTGCACATAGGCTAATTTTGGCTTCATAGAGCGTAGTGTGCGTCAGAAAGGGATAGCGCTCTACGAAAGTAGAAAATTCGATGTGCAATATTTATTGCCTACAACCGTAAGTACGTTTTACAAAATATGTTGTAAAATATTTCACAAAAATGTAAATACTTTAATTCATGCTTGCTATATTCAATTCAGAAAATAGCATGCAATAATATAAATATTATATACCTATTTATTTATCTCAAATCTCTTATTTTTAAACAAAGACATCAGCATAACTATTATTATTGTAAGTAATGTTTAAGTACTTCGCTTATCCATTTTTAAATAAGTTTTAAAAATAATAATTATAAGACTTATGTTAGTCCAGAGTTCGTTATTACAATATTTTTATAGTCATTTGTTTAAATTCTTGTGTCTATTATAAGATAGAATATGAATATAAATATATTCTATATTATGTATGTACACTTGTCTGCAACCCGCTATTCTGCGTTTATTTATTCCAAAAATCAAAAGTGTATTTATTCAGTTGAATTGCAAGAATCACTTTGAAACGTCTTAAAGCTAGGTGAGTCTAGATGGATTACTACATAAGCACACATACATAAACCAGTATAAAACAAGGAAACTAAAAGAAGAAAGATATAAATAAATACATCGATACTAGAGAGAGTGCGTCGTGTTTCTGTGAGCAAAAGGGTCTTGACTCGGCATAATGCCGAGCTACTATGAGGAAGCTATGCGCTGGTATTCTGTCAAGACCGTAAGCCAATAGAACTTGTAAGACTTTGAGTGTTCTTGAACTTTAACGAGAATTGAAGTATATAGCTCTATGAAAAGCTAGTTATAGCTCTTTCTAAGCGTTTGGTGCGGTTTTGCAAACCAGTGTACATGCAGTTACAGTCAAAGTATGAAATTGGAGCTATAAAATGATTCCAGTGTCTTTTTGTTATTTATCTATGTTGTAGATATTATAATTATATTATACTATAGTATTCTATTCTGATCTGAAGTCCAAATTGATAGCTCTGACAGTAACAAATTATTTACCTAGATTTATGGTATGAATATTAGATGGTATGATTCCGAAATCATGTCTAATGTATTCCTTATTTTTTATATTGCCAAATATATTTAGTGGTAATACGGTGTAATAGAAGAAGATATAAATAAAGTATACATAATATTATGATGTTGGTTTTCATTGGATCATAATAATAATATCATATTTCATTTTGTTTTTTAATTTGTACGTAAACAATTTCTCGCTATCTTATTCTCGACATTTTAAACCAAATGATTAATGAGAAAGCTATAATCTTCAAAACAATGCTTATCTCAGATCAAAAACTAATTAAATAATTTAAAATAGATTAATTTATCGCCAGCCAGCATCGCCTTTTATGGTGAACGATGTAGGTTGAAGACCTACCTCTCATGAGATAAGAGGGGAATCCCTTCGGGGAACTGCGTGATGGAATAATTACGCATGTCATGGCTATGTGATAATATTTTGTGTATGAATATTTTATGGGTATCTGCCTTTTTCTATATTTTGATGAATGTTGCCTCGTAGCGCTATCCTGGTAGGCCTTGGAGGATTTACCCTCCAAGAGGAAGGCAGGCGATGATGATGATGATTTCCTAGCCGTTTTTTGGTTACGGCGACTGTAAATGGATGGGCATAGGTATTATTGTTTATTTTTTGAGGGTTTCTTGTTCTGCCCTCTGATGTGCCCTAGTTGGCTGGTGTCTTCGACTATTTATGACCGAAGGCTGGTGTACCAAATTGTATTAATAAAGTTACGAGCACATGTGGGCACGTCAGTACCTCGCCAACGTAATTATAGGAGAAGGAAGACAGGTATGTCATTTACAACTATACACCACTATTTTGTAACTACCAAAAAAAGATAGGGTAATGTAGTAGGGGTAGAACATTATGAATGTGTAATCAGAATTTTTAGTTTCGATAAAATGACAAAGTTATTAAATGTTAAAATTTTCAGAAATCCTGCATAAAATTATGGACATTTTAGTTATGTAACACCTACTAGAGAGAAAAAAAATTACGCTGTTCGGTTCCGCTTGGTATTTAGCGTTTCGAATGAAATGATGTTTGCTTGTTGAATCATTTCTCAATATTTGACAAAAAATTGTGGTTATTTAAAGATATTTTTTCATGGAAGTATCAGCAGCCGATGTCGACATTTTTTTTTTTGGTAATTACAAAATAGTGGTAGATGGCGAGTGATAGGGGAGAATGGAAGAAAAAGACATGTTGTGCCGACCCCACCTAGTGGGATAAGGGCAGGAAGAAGAAGAATTACAAAATAGTGGTGTATAAGCTTACGAATAAGCTAAACCACAAAGAAAGGCAGTCTTGATAAAACAAAAATAGTTTTACGGTCAAAGAATCTAAACAAAAGTAATCCAAATGAGTCATAATAAGTAGTATGTTCCTACTTACCTAGGTATGTACTTAATTAATTTGAAATAACGTGGACAAATCAAATTACACTGATAAGCTGATAAGTGGAGTATCTTTGATACCAACTGTCACTGATAGTATTGAACATAAATAGGCTTGTGGATATTTAGTAAACATTATTGTTTGTTGGGCAATAAAACTCAGGTAAGACCAGATTTATTTTACAATTACCTTTCTGCTATTTTTACATCCTTCCTTTGTGCTTTGTGTGGGAAGAGCGACTAGATCGGACACATTTTTTTAATGATATCCTTTTTTATGTATGCCTATCTCACATTTTTGCTTATCGATTCATCTGTATTTTTTTTTCTAAACTAAGTACCTACTTAACTACGTAATTTTGCATGCTAGGTACAATTACACCTGTTTTAATGAGTTTACTTTGTCTTTAGAAAGATAATGTTCCTATTTTGTACCTACCTACCTACCTACTTTTTATCTAATAAGCTACCTATCTACCCATTTTGCTAATATTTTAACTGTTAGTCTAAGAATAAATAAATAAACATAAACATTATTAAGTGCTGGATTAACTAGGTATTCATATCATGTTTTAGTTTGTAATCTTCCACGTATCACTGCATTAGGTATTTAAATTTTTTTTTTTTTTTTTTGCAGAAAACATGAAGTTACTAATCACAGTCGCACTTTTCGCTGTCGCCTGCGCGGTCGACGAAATCAAAGTTGTGCACCTACCCGAGGCTCCAGCACCTGCCTTCGAGCAGCATGAATCCATTGACTACATGCGCCCCTTGATCATTCCCCAGGCCTTCTTCGAATCCCTGATGGCCCAGCAGGTCCAGAACGAAGACGTCTTCAGAGTAAATGTCGTTGATGAATCTGCCATTCCTCCTTTTGTAGCTTACGATTACTCAGTGGCTGAGGAAACCGGCGATGCGGTTGCTGATGCTGAGACTTTAAAAGTGAACTTCGTGGAAGCCCCAGTTCAATACTTCCAGGTTCCCGAAGCCGTGGTCTACCAGTCCTCAGTGGCTGAGGGAAGCGACGGCGTCCAGGCTTATATCGCTGACCCTGAACCCCTGAAATTCCAATTCTTGGGATCTCCAGTTCAAGACTTCCAGGCTCCCGAAGACGTTGTCGCTGATGCCGCTGAGTCATTTAAAGTTAACTTCGTGGACTCTCCAGTCGAAGAACCCCAGGCTCCCGCAGTCGTGGCTTACCAATACTCAGTGGCAGAAGAAAGCAACGGTGTAGAGGCCTATATCGCTGACCCTGAGTCCCAGAAAGTCAAATTCGTGGACTCTCCAGTTCAAGACTTCCACCAGGCTCCCGAACCGATCATTTTAGCCGAGGCCGCTCTGCCCGAGAGTGTTGTAGAATACAACTTCTCTGAAGACCATGTTGCTGTTGACGAGTCCACAAAAGTAAGATCCGTGGGCGTTCCAATGCAAGACTTCCAGGCTCCCGAACCGATCAAGTTGGCCGAGCCCGCTCTGCCCGAGATTGCTATTAAATACAACTTTTCTGAAGACCATCTTGCTGACGATGAGTCCACCAGAGTCGAGGACTCTCCCGTTGAGGATTCCTTTGGAGCCGAGAGGATCGAGCCAGTGTTCGAGAGCGAAGTTCCCTCAGTGGATGCCGTCAGAGTCGTAGATGCTGCCAGGCTCGGTAAGCTATTCGCTGACTCGAGACTGCGTTAATTTTCTAACCTATTTTTTTAATAAATAGAAAAGTACTTAGTGGTACTTAGCCTAGCTAAGTACTTATTATTTTTGGCACATTTATAATTTGGTTTATATAGAAGCTATTAATAAAAATATACGAAATTCTTTTTTGTTTTCCAGAAATAAAAACTTATTAGATAAAAGTTGTAATTCCTTAAAGAGCATAGCGACGTTCAGCGATGCGATTATTTGGGTGGGTGACCGCTAGTGCACCGCCACCGCTAGTAGCTAGTGGTGCTAGTGAGTGGCAGTGCTTTCGTTCTTCAGACACAACACATTTGTGTTACGTCTGTTGCACTAAACAAGTTTTTGGTAGCCTATTTTAAAGTCTTTATTTAATGTCCTGCAAAGCTTTTTTGTGACGTGAATACGTCTATAAAATTGTGCAGCTACATATCTATCACCCCCATCCAAATTTCAATCAAACCACTGGATAGCTAAATAATTTATTGCGCTAATTATGGTCTATATCAGGGATTCCCAAAGTGGTCGATATCGACCCCTTGGGGTCGATATTGGTTACCTAAGGGTCGATATAAACGAAAACTGATTTTGGGGGTCGACGAGGTCTAAAAATCGACCCCCTATTAAACTACCACACGTTCTTATTTAAAACTTTAGGTAGGTAGGTACTGTATTGTTTATGTTGTGTTACGTGTACTAAGAATAATTAATATTTTTGTAGGAAATAGCATTGTTGTAGTACCTAATGTAAAGTATCAAGTTCGTACAAGATGAAAAACTAGGCAAGTCAGTGTGGACAAGTTTGTGCAAGATGAATGAGTTCGAGCGTACATCTTTCAGGCGCGTTTTGACTTGCTCTCTATTTGACGCATACGTGATTTAACACGAACGAATTCATGATCAAGTTGCAAATCCAAACATGTTCCTGATATTTTACTATTTAACGAGCTTGCACTTAGGTTGAAAGTTCATTTGCGTTTTGAAATTCGTTGGAGCTTGAACGATAATAACTCATATAAGTAACAAGCGAGTACGAAAATTAATATACATATTCCGATACTTAAGGGAGGTAGCAGACCGGAAGCTTATCCTTAGTATCTACGACGCTCTATGTAAATCATTGCTTGCTTACTGTAATGTTACCTGGGGTGGAACCTGCGTTACGTATATGCTAAAACTTGAACGTGCGCAACGTGCTGTTCTTAAGGTCGCTACTTTTAAGCCTTTTCGATTTCCTACTGAAAGCTTGTATTCAGAGTGTGAGGTTTTAACGGTCCGAAAATTGTTTATCTACAATATCCTCCTCTCACAACACAGAAGTATTGACCCAAGGAATAATTTGTCTTCAGGGAGAAGGAAAAAAGATAAAATTGTCATGACTCCAAAATGTAACACAAAGTTTGCACAACGCCAGCAACTTTTTCTTAGCCCCTTTCTTTATAACAGAGCAAGTAAGGACATTCGAGACTTAGTGAGCTATAATAAAAGGGAATGTAAGAGCTACTTGAAAGAATGGTTAATGGGGATGACTTATGATGAGACTGAAAAATTGTTAAAGGCAATGCAGTGAGTGATACTTAATCTAAATCTATGTACAATGAAATAAATTAATATAAATACAAACACAATTTTATAACAACAAACGCGCACATCAATTGTATTTCTAAGTCATTCAGTATTATTATTACTTTGATCTGTTTTTATATTTAAATTTATATTTTCAATTTCATGTACTACTTATACAATGAATTAATTATTATGAAATGTTTGAATAAAATACAATGTTAAGGGCATGTACGATCTACTTACACTTATGAAACATCAATTATGGTAAGCTTGTTAATAGTTATTTATTGAATAACAATTATAGTTTAGTTTGCATATTTATTCAATAGGTATTATTTTATCTTTACTACACGGCTACACGGTTATTTTTGCCACCAAGAAGGAAAAGCAGAGTCTACAACACAAGTCATTACGACTTAGTGTAGACTCTGTCTGCGTTAAATTGAAAGAAACCAAGCTGAATTAAGGTAATTAGAAAATTTTTGTGAAAATTAAAATGTGTAATTTTGCTAATATAAAGATAATAAGTTTTATGTATTAGTGTAAGTGCTTGTTTTTGGAAATAAATTATTTTTTTTTTTTTTTTTTTTTTTTTATTACTATCCAGAATTGATACTGGATAACACTAAACTCTCCCTCAACAACATGCAGTTGAGGACCTTGATACAATCATATTATGGCAATAATACATATAATTTGATTTGGTTATTCATTATTTACGCTTAAAATAAATAAAAATAAAATAATGTTTATATAAAATAATTATCTTTCTACATATATAAATTATTATTATTAATATTATTATTATTATCATTTATTTCAAGGGATCACAAAGTTATAAAATAGCTAAATTAAGTGAAGTAAAGTGGCTGAAACAGAATTTACGAATCACTTAACCAAGTGCAAAGTTTTCCAATTTGTACCTTAGCACCTAGGTATTTTGTATCAATAGAAAGAAAACTAAAGATAGGCCCCTTATTTATAATAGTCTGCTAACTTAAAGCATTGCTAATTCTCTCTCTCTTCAAATCGGCTTACAAATGAAGAAGTTATGCGGTAACAAACATTAAAAGAAAAAAAAAAATACAACCAAATTGAGAACCTCCTTTTTGATTGGAAGTCAGTTAATAACACTGTAGCAGCTGTTTTAAGTTAGCGGGCCATTATGAATAAGGGGATTGATCTTAAAAGTAGGTAATTTGGCCATGGGGGTCTGAGGTAACGTTCCATTTTGGAAAAGGGGTCACTTGTCCAAAATAGTTTGGGAACCCCTGGTCTATATCAAATCGCGCGCGGAGGAGGGGGAATCCCCAAAGCCACACCCCATATTTTTTTATTGAAAACTCCAGTTATAACCAATAGCTATTGACCACAACATGTTCTCTCAGCGCAGTGCAGTAGGTAGATTAAAAACTACTTGTACCTAAGTATTAGACAAACTAACTACCAAATTAGTAATGCATTACTTATCAGGAACAGACAGAAACAGATAAAGAACATTCTAGTACATTTTTAATTAATAACAACCTAATTAGTCTACAATCTATTTATATATCTTATTTAAGCACATAATCTTCAGGGAATTCCATGATTTTGGGGAATTTTTGAACTTCTTCTTCTGGTATATGATCAAGTCTCGTAGGTACTTGTTTTAGTTGACGTATCTGATTTGATACATTTTCAAGAATATTTTCAGGCACTCTTTCATTAGGGTAGATGAAAAGGCGTTGCATGGAGTGGCGCCTCTGTAGATTTCCTTTCATTGCTCTGTACACAGCTTTTTTGATTAGCTGAAAGTAAATTATTAACTAGTACTTTGCCTAATTTATCCAGGGGAATAAAGGTTCTTGAATAGCATCCATGAACCGAAAGACAAACCAAGAACGCCCCCAACATTCGTAAGATTACAGGAAGTCGGTATCCACCGACTCTGTACCAACATCTCTGTACATAAATTATAAATTATGAAACATTCTGAGCCCTATCCAACCGGACACCGAATTTTTAATGCATAATTTATGAACAAAGATGATGCTAAAATTATGTAATCAATAAATATACCTCATGTTTTATTTGGTGGCTTTCCAACGCACCCAATAAAAAGTTTTGATTTGATGATACAAAAGGCACAGTTGAGTTAGAAAAGAATGCAATAAAGTGTACTTACTATTGTAGGATCTTTATTGTGTAGCTCCCAAGCTAATGTCCACGAAGCACCTCCAGGGAAACCGGTATGGTGGAAATAAGCTCTCTTCCTCCAATCATCGCCTCTCAAAGCTATATCCCGGCTATTTATACACACAACAACGTCTCCACAGTCGTTCATAGGATGATAAATGGGCTTATGCAAACCCATCAGGTATTTCTTTATTACGTCGGCCGACTCGTATGGGTCTTGCCATTTGCAGTCAAAAATGTGCCAGGTACGGGCGAAGGTAGCCCATTGCTGAGGAAAAGAAGTGAAATCAAAAACCTGGATACCTGAATGAATAAAAACCTATCACATATTTTGTTTTAGTACCTGCACTCTCTTGGTAGCCGACATCGAGATGGATCTTCACTATCGCTATTTATAAATTAAATGTCGTGGCTAGAATAATCAGTTTCAAAAGAAAAATCAACAAACAAAACAATGTTATAATTTTTGGAGGTTAGGTGAATTATGTGATTGCTTGATTGCTTCGTTCAAAATCAGTTAGGATTAATTTTGTATGACATTGACATTGCTTGATATGTTCAGAAATATTTGATGGAGTGGAACCAGATCTTTTTGCTACAAATTAATTATTTCCTCAAGGCACCCTAGATGGCGCTAGCTTATTTCTTTGGCATTTTTTGTTTTGGGAGTGATGTAGAGAAATTTTATGTTGTGTGCATAACCCAACTACATATTTTGGCTTAACAATGAGGACGAGGGTACCTTAATCCTACCAGAAAATTAAATACAAAAACAGTTATTTTGAATCGATACCACCTCTTTATTTCATTCTACAAGATGTAGGTCTTTTCTCAATGTGTAGGCAGTGACATGCATCATGTTCTTCTCATTTCTAAGAAAATTATCAATAGCAAGCTCCCTAACGGCTGTCCAGGCGTAAAGATCCCTGTATATCGGACGCACATACTTCATACGGCCTTGAGAGTTCAAGAACTGGAACACATCGTTGACCTTAGTAGCATCTCTGCTTCTAATACACAAACGCAGCCATCTGTAAAAAAAAATATGAATGCGTATTATGTAACTACAGAAGAAGACCACTAATGGACATAGGCCTCCTCTAAATATTTCCAGGCAGAATAAGTTTTGCCACGCGCACCGCTGTCGTCCGTTTCTGCTGTTTTCAATGCTTTCCATCATAAGGTGGCTTCGAAGAAATCACTTTCAGCGATAAAACCACTTATTGTACATTCATTAGTTACGCTTAGATACTGTGATGTATCCTTTTGTACAATAAAGTGTTATCTATCTAATTCTGAGTCCTCTCCATGCACCGAATTCCCTCGATCCCAATGCCGTCGGTCCAACAAGTGGGTTCCTACCTAAGTTTTTTCTTCCGATTCGTAATCGTCATTCGAGAACCATTAGGTATTCCGAAAGCGTCTAAGTAATGCGCTAAATTAAATAGAGAAGTGTCATAGGGAGGGATGAAAGTCATGTGACTAGGAGAGTGATGAGTATGGAATGGATGTGGATGGTTATGTGAGCCAAGGTATTAGAACAAGGAAAACATGGATGAAAGATGACATGATTAAGAGAGGTGTGAATGCAGAGAAGACGGCTGACAGATGGGAATCAAGGAGGAATACATGTTATGCCGACTCCACATAGAAGAAGTGACCTTACCTGTACTGGATTTCAGAATTCTTACTGCCGACAAGTTTATAGCTGTCTCCTAAAGCATGTAAGTTTTCAATTGACAACGACGATGGGCTTTCCACCAGAGCTTGGAGCAAGTAGATAATCTGATGAGGAGTGAAGGTTTTCACGTCATCGGGAGAAATGCTCGCGTTGGTGGAAATTTTCTCGACTAGCGAAGTCACGGCTTCGACCATTGATGTGTCGTAGCTGAGAAAAAACATGCCGAGTGAGCCCAGAATATATACCTACGGGGATACACGTAGATATTATAATGTACAAATATAGGTAAAAAAAAGTAGACAGGCCTTTGCTATAGTGTCATGGGCAACTGGAATTACCTACTCAAGCCTTGCTTGCCGGACGCTATAGTGTGTGGGACAGGATTATAGATGTAATAGGCTCGCCCAGCACCTATACGATCTTGACAGCTTATTCGGCCTAATCCACGGGAAAGACATGCATGGTATTATAGGTATAATATTAATAACGTAGGCCTATAATAAGTATCACAGTATTTTTTCGAACAAGTGTGGTTCGAAAAAACCTCCTGTTCTTATTTAAGAGCAATGCTCTTGTCGGCGTAATGTATGCATTTTTCTCCAGGCATTTCTTTTGAGGGGAAGTTCCTTGACCTCCCTAAACGACATGACGGCGAGCTTCGCTTAGAGTTGGTTTATGTAGCTTCGATAAACCATTGACACGATAAAAAAATAAAGATCTCTAACAGCAACCGTATTCTGCACAACACCGTGGTCTACCTGATGTTGAGGGGTTATGGTTACCTCTGCATATAACCTAAAACGTACACCAAAACATGCGTCTTGTACGAGAGAGTAGGTAGGTTTAGGTAGCGGCACATAACTCTAGCGCTGACCGTTATTGCGCAGAAGTCAAAAATAAGGTACCTGAGGGGGGCTAGCGGGATGAAGGGCGGGCGTGCGTAGCGCTGATTGGCTTTCCAGTCGCACTCCGCTCTCTTTACCAATAAGACACACTTACACACACTACTACGAGGCATGCGCAGCTATCCCCTCCGCGTAGGTATCGCTCAGCGCTAGAGTTATGTCCCGCTAGTAATACTTACTTTGGAATTATAGGAGGCATTCCAGGATGGTGCAGCCATGTATACCAATCGACAGCTTTAAGCTGATCATTGTCTTTGAAGTAGTTCAAGAAGTAATCCTTGAACTGGTCCGTATCCAGAGACTTCTGGGCGAAGTGACTCAGGAAAGAGCGAAGGAAACCGTCAAACACCGCTGTAAACGCATAAAGTAAAATGTGGACAATGGATAACTTAGTTAATTAGTTAAAAAGTGTATACTAAAATAAAATAAAAAAATCAAGATTCCAACACTCTTGACAGAGTGGTCGTGATTGTCATGACGGGGCAGTGACCAACATTTACTTAGTTCTTCGAATTATTCTTACCAGGTCCACCTGCCAAGTCTTCTAGATACCTCAGGAACAGTGAACCCTTTTCATATGGCACTCTAGAGAAAGCATCGTCAGGGTGCACCCCTTTTAAGTCCAGCACTAGTTTCGTCAAAGGATTTGTACTTCCCAGCTGATCGATCTATGAATAGACATGAAGATTTCGTGTTTATTTTATGTAGGTGCTCGGTAAAAGAGTTCAATAATCCAACCCTTCGAGATCTTCAGTAATAGGTAACAAAATAAGGAGTAGTTCCTTACAGTTTCCCTCAACTCTTGCAAGCCAAGGATGCTGTGGAAGTCTCTATTTTTCCTCCCTTCTTCTTGATCAGCAATGAGTGCAGCTCCAATTCTTCTTTCCAAGAAGACAGTAAAGCCTTCTTTCAGCCAGAAATGGTCAAAGTTTCTGTGTGTAATCAGATTGCCGGTCCAACTGTGCATTATCTCATGGACGATGACTTCTGCTTGGCTTCTGTCACCAGCCTGAAATATAATTAATCAAAGCTTTAAAACAAGAAAGATTCAAAAGTCACTAGACTATAAGTACCTACCTAGCCAGCTATTCTTTCGTTCTGGGTCTGCTAAGACAGATATTCTGGACAGATGCTAAGTGGGGATTCTTATATCGTCAAATTGTATTAAAACTACGTGCATTTCGAAATACAAAATCAAACCGTACGACCCAGATGCACGAATGATAAATATACAAAAGTGAGTAGGTATAATTCAGTAAGATTTTAAGGTTTGCAAAGCTTACCAGTAAAGTAGGCGTGACGAAGGTAAGACAAGGGTTCTCCATGCCACCGTAAGGGAAAGAAGGCGGCAGCACTAGTAGGTCGTACTGACCCCACATGTACGGACCGCACAGTCTCTCCGCAGCTTGCAAGTACTTCTCCGTATCCGCAAATTCCCACGCACTTCGGTCTACTTCCTCTATTTCTGACCATACATTTGACCTGCGGAAATATTTATGAACTCGTTTTATGGAGAGGCGAACTCTATGTTACTGACTAAGACACAATAAACGAAGTGAAGTCGAAAAAGTGAGTAAGTAAAAGATGGATAAATGGTTGCTTAAAAGTGTCACCTGGGACCAAGGATTCTAAACTCCAATGCCCCAACTGCAATAGCCATCAAATTTGCTGATATGGGTATCGGCTGGTGGAAAGTTGTCGTGTTTCCCTTCACGGGGCCTCGTAAGGCACTCATCAGGACAGTCAACTCTGGAGGTGCCGTCACTTCAGCATCGTATGTGAACTTCACTCCAGGAGTATCTTGGCACGGGAGGATGGAACGAGCGTGTATCGGCTAGAATTAGAGATAAAGACTAGTGACATCGCTGGCTCACTGAGAAGGGGATTAACAAAACTGATGGCAAAAGGTTCGGGAATGCCACAGGGTTCGATACTGGACCCTATTTCATTTTTTATTTATGTAGTTAAATTGAAATTAATATTTACTGAAGACTGGCTGAAGAGGTAAGGATGTATCTTGCCCGAAGTCTGAGCGGGATCCAGCCATTGCAAAGCTGACGCTAGTGGTGCTGTGTTATATATTATTTTCAATTTTAACCTGAAAGATGGTAAAACGGTTTTTTAGACAGGAACGTAGGTATGGTTGTAATCTCTTTCTGACGCACACTACGCTTTTGAAGCTGAAATTAACCGATGTGCTATATTTGTTTCCTACTTACTGTAATGCATGAATATGCATTACTTTATCCCCACATAATAGTATAGGCGAGTAGTGAGTACCTACTAACCTACGTGGTATATATTTATGTCAGAGCACTTTGTAGGTATGTTAAATAGGTTGAAAATAATATAATAGGCTATGGCAAGCTATGTTTAATCAAAACTTACTTTTCACCATTTTTGGCGGGTCTGGGTAAAAATATCGTCAGCTTAGAACCAAAAAGAACTTCATCACCAATGATGTAATCCAATGATGCTCCACCACCATCTTCAATCGATTTTATGTTCAGCTTACTCACATCTAAAACCTAGAAACAAAAAATACCTAATGATTTTTTGATCCGTTTTTTAACAGCCATCGGTGTTACACAAGGCTCTATTTTGGGCCCAATGTTTTTACTATGCAGTAGGTACTTCTTCATTCTTCTTATTTATAATGGCATCTCCTTTACCAGATGATGCTTCAAACAGAATCCAGTCTATCAAACTCAAACTCATGTTTTTATTCAGTAGTATCACAAGGATCACTTTTAAACGTCTTAAAGCTAGGTCTAGGTGCCAGTTCGACGCGACCGCACCTAGAAGAATCTGTAGTTGCTGGAGATCATATTCGGAGTTTCAAAGAAAACAACAAACCTATACCCTACCCACGCACAAAATACTAAACAGATAAAAATAACATTGAGATAACGTCAACTAACCACTTCATTTATCTCTTGCAAGACATCAATATCGAGTGTAGCCATTCCAATAAGAGTCTTCTTTTCAAAATCGACATCAAGAGTTAGAGAAATATGCTTTACTATTGATAGTTCTGAAACAATAAGTGAATTCCGAAATTCTTCGAATACCTTTGGTAATTAACTTGCCCATTTCTGCTATCGCATTTTTAAGATCATTGCTGCACGTAGGTATTTCAATTCAACCAACACAACTTTTAATTTGTTAATATTAGATACGCGCACGATGCATTTAGATAGTAGGTATAATTATTATTAGTTATTAAGATGATAATTAAATACTTTAATACAAGTACAAAATAACTTTATTGACATAATAATATATGCATGGTACAGTACATAATATTAGTGAATACATAGTTTCCCAAACTAGTGAAAACTGTGTTTCAGGAACCAGTGGCAGTGGCAATTATGTCAGAAAAAATATATGTACTAAGTATAAAAAAAAATATGCATTGTGCGTTAATAATAAGTAATATTACCAGGACGTGAATAGGATGATGGATCAAAAGGGCTCAAAGCTCCTAAAGAATGCACATGAATGCTACAACACACTAAACTAAGCAAACACAAAATTGCTCTCGCCATTACTACTCAGCATCAAGGCTGACGCTTGAATGTTACTTTTGTAGAGGATGTGAATAACTGCTTAGGTACGCTTATTTTTAACGACTTTTGTAAGTTTCTTTTTCACATATCTGCTTTGTTCATCTTACAAAACTTCCAGTTTTCAAAAGCAAAAAGCAGTTTATAATTTGCATCCCCGAATATACCCAAAAGGCTATTTTTAAAAATTACGTAAGTATCTAAATTGTCATCGTAGTTTGATTTAATTTTTAATCTGCTCAATGAAATGCTCCCATATTTAATTTTAATACACTACCTACAAACTTTGGGTACTGGGACCTAACAACTTTACTTGGTATTAATTATTCAATATGGGAGAATAAATAGGCAACATACAAGTAGGACAACAAGGCGTATCACGGGTCAAAATAGAAACCGGTTGGTGAAAATGTCAGTGACTCGAAAAAACCAGCTTTGTTGTCTTTTTAGACACAAGTTTTTTCCATATTATGGGTAAGAAACATATTTGCCCGACAGGTTTAGGTAATCATAGTCAGATAGGTAAGGCATAAAGAATAAACTAGTAACATTCAATATTTTAATACAATTTATTTTAAAATTAGCATTTAAATTAAACCCGGAATATCGTTGGGATATTAACCATTGAGTTTTGTCATAAATTCGTCTTTTTTAACTCCAAAAATGCAACAACATCATGATATCAAGTTAATTCCATCAATTCCTACTAATTAGAACAATTCCAGAATCTCAGTGTTCTTAAAAAAAAAATAGGCATCATCAATCATACATCAGCGTAATTTATGATAGCTTCTATGACATAAAAAAATAAACTTGAATCCTTGCAATTTAAAATGCTGAATCCATACAGAGAATAAAAATTATCTATACGAATGAAGTGCAAATTCGTGGTCTCTGCCTACCCCTATGGAAAGGATACGTGGTTTTATGTATATATGTATATGTATGTACCAGTTTTAATTCCTAAATTTTTTAATCAATAACGTGTCCTACAACTTCCAATCCAACGAAATTCCATGTCAATTTACAGGTGCTATGTATAAACGTAATAAAATTATTCCTTACAGCCAATAAGGCTCACTATATACAGCTCAAACAAGATGCAAATCTTTCCTCAGTGTGTACGCAGACACATGCATCATATACTTTTCGTTTGCGAGGAAGTTATCGATAGCCTGTTGTCTAACGGCCTCCCAGGCGTAGAGGTCACGGTATACTGGACGCACATACTTCATACGGCCTTGTGAGTTGACGAAGTTTAGCACGTCTTGTAGTTTCGCAATGTCTTTGCTTCTCACGCACAGACGCAGCCATCTGTGAAAGAAAAAAGTTTAGATGATACAAATTTAGACATTACGTTATATTTTTTATTTATTTTAAGCCAAAATCAGATGTATTTTTTAACCAACTTCCAATCAAAAAGGAGGAGGTTCTCAATTCAGTTGTATTTTTTATTTTTAATGTTTGTTACCGCTTAACTTCGTAATTTGTGAGCCGATTTGAAAAATTATTTTTTTATCTGAAAGGTACTGCTTCCAGATTGGTCCCATTTTAATTTTATTAAAATCAGTGTTGCCATTTTTTTAATGTTTGTAACTGCATACCCCCGTCATTTATGAACCGATTTAGAAAATTATTTTTTTATTTGGAAGGTTATTCTTACGTCCAGATTGTCCCAAACAAATTTGATTAAAATCGGTTTAGCCGTTTGACAATGAAGTCATACATTTTATCGGGATAAAAAGTAGCCTATGTGCTATTCCAGACTATAATCTATATCTGTGCCAAATTTCATCGAAATCCGTTCATTCGTTCCAGTTTCATTGAGTAACAAACATTCATCCATTCATACTTACAAACTTTCGCGTTTATAATATTAGTAGAATTATTTACATTATAAAAATAAGTTTTTTCTGCGCGCAAGCAGCGTCGCTATGTTTCGGTTTGAAGGGTGTGGGTGCCGGTGAAATTACTGGCACGTGAGGCTTAAAATCTGTGCCTCAAATTGTTGGAAGCAGCTTGTATTTAAAAAAAAATCCACTGGGTACCTCGCAGAATCGTTTTAAAAATACAAAAACCATTCCAGTAGGCCCATCACAAGCTCTGTCTGGCTCTGGCTTTGAGTCTGTGTGAGTGCATACCAGCGTATTATACCATGTGTGTGACGTTTTGACGTCGTTTTTTTTAGTCAACACTCACACAGACTCAAAACCAGAGCCAGAGACACTACTACTACTGCAATGGATTTCCCCGACCAGCTGCTAAAATGACCTACCTGTATTGAAGCTCAGCATTCTTGCTACTTCCTATTCCAGACGCCTCTTCCAAAGCTTGCAAAGTGTTCAATGACAGTGGCGTGGGATTGTCCACGAGGGTTTGCAGGAAGTTGATCATCTGGTGAGGTGTCAACGCTCTCATGTCGGCGGGAGAAACGCTGGTGTTAGAAGATAGCTTCTCGACCAGCGCAGTCACCGCTTTCGTCATTGATGTGTCGTAACTGAGGAATAAGTTACTGATTTAGTTTTTAAAATAAAAATAAATATTGTGGACAATACACACAACACTATCTAGCCCGAAATTAAGCATCAGAGCTTGTAATATGGGAACCAGTTTTGTTTTGTAAATCCACACTTAAAATACAATATAACACCCAGACAGAGAACAAACACACAAATATTTGTTCTCGGTGGGGATCGAACCCACGACCTGCAGCGCAGAAAATAAAGAACAGAGAGTTTGTTGAGAGATTCTGGTGTTTTGGATTTCACTGTGTTTCAGTTTGAAGGATGTGGGTGCCGGTGAAATTACTGTATGCCTCAAGTTTATGGATTCAGGGCAGTGCATAGGGCACGTTCCTGACGTGTGTGGCTAACGAGGCAATGCTTTGCTAAGGCAATGGTTACCACTCAAAATCAGGCGGGCCTTATTTAGGCTTGTTTCATTAGCTAGTTGTATAAAAAAATGATTTTATTACCGAAAAAATGGACCTAATTGACAGTGTGCAATTTTTTAAAATAGGTACCTATTTTTATTTAATTTGTTTTTGTGGTCAATAAATATAATTATTTTTTTCTTTCTCTTATAGCTTGGATGTTTTTAGGAGTAGAGTGAACAGGTATCTTCTAGGTATGCGTTCTACACCGTCGACCGCATCTTCATTTAACAGCAGATGAGATTGTAGTCAAACACAAGCCTATAATATTATGTAAAAATAAATTAAAGTTTAAAAAACTAAAAAAAAAACGCTTTTATAACTAATTGAACTAAAAAGTTAAAAATAAAACTGTAATAATCAATTGAAAAATTTATATTATTGTACAAAAAAGCGTGGGGTGCTTTTTATAATTTCTTCAGATATAATCAACGATTGATAAAATATTTACAAAAATCAAAATCAAGCACCCCACGCTTTTTGTACAATAATATAAATTTTTCAATTGATTTTTACAGTTCTATTTTTAACTTTTTAGTTCAATTAGTTATAAAAGCGTTTTTTTTTTTTAGTTTTTACACTATTATGTATATATATATTTTTTTTTTCATATTATTGCATTGTCATCGACCTTTGACAGGTGTGCAAAGTTTAAATCAAATCTGATCGTTCAAAGTAGGACAAAATCGAGCTCAAAGGGGTCGATTACATACAAGCAAGCAAACAAACTTACACACAGGTGAAGCTAATAAAAGCGTCACACGACAAGAAGAATGCTTACTCAGGAATGATAGGCGGCATTCCACTGGTGTACAACCAAGCGTTCCAGTCGACACTCCTCAGCTGATCATTGTCTTTGAAGTAGTTGAGGAGGTAAGACTTGAACTCATCCGTGTCAAGCGACTTCCGAGCGAAGTTGTTCAGGTATGAATGGAGAAAGTCATCAAACACCTCTGAAAAATAATAAAATTTATTGTAGACGACGCACCGCCTAGGTAATTTTTTTTTCTCTTCTTAAATTTAAGAGCTTTGCTCTTGTCGGGGTATTGATGCAGTTTTCTCCAATTAAGTCTTTCGAATGCGGCCTTCTTGACTTCCTTATACGATATGACAGCGACTTTTTCTTTTATCTGGCTCATGTAACTTATTCTTGGCCTTCCTCTTAACCGTTTCCCTTCAACCTTTCCTTCAATGATGTTCTATAGGTAGCTGTCATGTCGTAGAAGATGTCCAAACATTTTTCCTCTTCGATTTTGTATTGTCTCAAGTATAACTCTCTTCTCCTTTACTCGCTCTAAGACCTCTTTGTTCGTAACTTTTTCCGTCCAACTTTCTTTTTTGGAAGTTAAAAATAATACCGCCGCGAATGCTCACAGAACACTATTACTCAAGAGAAGAACTACGGGTCCATACAAAAAAGGAGGGAACGCAAACTTAGTTCATGGGATGCAAAGTAGATGGCGTTGATTATTTTTTTTTCAATGCAAAAAGACTATTTTTTCGGGGTTTGAACCAGGGTTCTTTGTTTTGATACCGAGAAATCGAGACGTTGATTGACAGCGCCACGGAGGAGATAGATTAACAAATGCAACTATCGACAACTAAACGCATTATTCGCCTTCTCGCTCACCCCTTGTAACCCCTTGTAAGTAGCCCCCACTCCCCAGCCACAGTCGACAAGGCCTGGACAAGCTAGTTCTCAGTAACAATCCAACTTTTTTCGCTGTCTGCGCACAAACGGGGGTAGGCCTCGGTTTAATTTCAAAATGAAGGTAAACACATTTTATCTTATTTCAATCTACCTACACGGTTCGCGTGGCGAGTCGTCTACAGTAATCATTTTTCTCTCAAAACGTTTCAACTCTTTCCACTCACCAGCTCCACCCAGCATATCTTCCAAAACCCTTAAAAATAAGGATCCCTTCTCATAAGGCACCGTAGAAAACGCATCATCAGGGTGCGTCCCCTTCAAATCCACGACCATTCTCGTCAATGGGTTCTGTTTCCCCAGCTCATCATTCACCTGAGTATAAAATTAAATAGTTAATTAATCTTACCAGGTCCCCCGAGCAAGTTTTCGAGGTAGCGTAGGAATAGAGATCCTTTTTCGTACGGAACTCTGGAGAATGCATCGTCCGGATGTATAGGACCGTGTAGGTCGACTACTAGACGGGTCAGGGGGTTTTCTACCCCTAGATGACCGAGAATCTGAAATAAGGGGACTTATAGGCCTTCATAGCTCAGTTGGTAGCTCTGCCTTCGGTGCTGGAGGGCGTGGGTTCGATACAAACCGAGAACAAATACTTGTGTGGATGTTTGTTCTCTGTCTGGGTGTTATATTTATTTCTATTCTAAGTATTTATTTGCGAAAAATATATATTACTTAGGTGTATTATATCAACTATCTGCTTCCCATAGTACAAGCTCTACTTAATTTGGGGCTAGATAGTGTTGTGTGGATTGCCCACAATATTTATTTATATTGTGTGTTACAATTACATTTTCGATTAAGACTTTTAGGGCCGAAACTTGATCTCGAAAACTGACGAAATTTAAGTGGGTGGAATTTAGGTTACTTTAGAACGTAAATGTGTTAAATGTACTCACAGTTTCACTAAGTTCTTGCAATCCAAGAATGCTATGAAAGTCTCTGCTTCTCTTGGCCTCTTCGTTATTAGCTATAAGCGAGGCTCCGACTTTCCTCTCCAAGAAGACGGTGAATCCCTCATTCAGCCAGAAATGCTCGAAGTTCCTGTTGGTGACAAGATTGCCAGTCCAACTGTGCATGATCTCGTGCACTATGACGTCAGCTTGGCTTCTGTCGCCGGCCTGGGGAAGAAAGACATTCATAATTTTAGATACTGATAAATTACTTTGCCACCAGAAATGTCAGAAAAATTATGGAAAAATTGAGGAATCGTTTTTTTGTATCCCTGAAATACACCTTCCTGCGGAAGATATAAGGCACCTTTAGTGTCTGAAATTAGAACTTCTGGATTGGAGGTTTATTTAATTTTGTCTCATTCACATCACGATACACACGTCAGTCGTAACCTAACCCTTGCACGGAGAGGTTGTGTATATGAGTATAAATGTAAATCTATACTAATATTGTAAAACTGAAGAATTTGTTTGGTTGAACGCGCTTATCTCGGGAACTACCGTCCGAATTGAAAATTATTTTTGTGTTTGATAGTATATTTACCGAGATGCTGTTTCGACTTATAGAAACAGCATCAATGCAAAATAATGCAAAAATATATGTCTATCCTTTTCTAACACGTAAGGACTTTTCTACGTTTATCTTTTTCTATCACGTAAGAGCTTTTCTAAACATTATCAGTTTTGATAAGATTAGAATGCTCCTAAACGTTCTTGAATGTTCTTTAACATTCTGGAATACCCGGCCAACGCCCCAGGACTCGCGGCTAGTCCTTAATACAATTACCAGTAAAGTTGGCGTGACGAAGGTGAGACAAGGGTTCTCCATGCCGCCGTAAGGGAAGGAAGGCGGCAGCACCAGCAGGTCGTACTGACCCCACACGTACGGACCGCACAGTCTCTCCGCAGCTTGCAAGTACTTCTCCGTATCCGCGAATTCCCACGCACCTCGGTCTACTTCCTCTTTTTCTGACCATACTTTTGATCTGAAAAACATAATATTAGAAACAAATGTGTTGAAGGTAAAAGAAATGTTCAAGAAACGTGTGTGCGTTTGTAATACGTCACTGCTAATTAAATTATTGTTTCGCTAAAGCAGAGGTTCCCAACCTTTATTTTCTAATAGACCACTTTCAAAATTTTGCTGGTTGCAGTAGACCCACCCTGCTGTTACTTTTTTACTATATCCCAGCCAACATAAAATAAGTAGATAAGATCTAACTATTGACATTTGCATTTCGGCGGAGTTCATACCAGATTAACAGATTTCGAAAAAAGTTTTTACAAATAACCGTTGCTATACGCTTCTTAAAATATTGTCTGCCTACATTGATAGGTCAAGTCAAGCTAACATTTTAGTTCTTCACTATCTTTCGTGGGCTTGTGCTATGATTACGAATTGTGAACCCCTATTTTTTTGTCATGCCAACGTAGACCCCCGTCAAGTCTACCGTGGACCCCTGGGGGTCCACCTGGATCACGTTGGGAATCAGAGCGCTAAAGAATACAGAAAATGGTAGGTTCTGCGTCGTAGACCGTTGGTTCGAGTTCAATCCATCGGATATTAGAACTTACCTTGGTCCTAAAGTCCTAGATTCCAACGACCCCACAGCAATAGCCACTAGGTAAGACGGGAGTGGCATCGGCTGGTTGAAAGACGTCACGTTCCCGTTCACATCCCCTCGCAAGGCGCTCATTAGGACCGTGAACTCTGGCGACGCCGTCACTTGAGCGTCGTACGTGAACTTCACGTATGGAGTGTCCTGGCATGGTAGGATCGAACGTGCGTGGATTGGCTGAAAGAAATAAAAACGTTATTGTATATTCTTTAATCTTATATCTTATCTTATACCTTTAAACGAGAAAATCTTGTATATATTTAGGAAACCTTACCAACGATTTTCATGAAATTTAGTATACGGGGTTTTCGGGGACGATAAATCGATCTAGCTAGGATTTATTTTTAGAAAATATCGGCGTTCGGAGTTAAGAACAAACAACTTTTCATAATATCATAACTCCTAGCGCCATCTGTTGCTCAGAAGCAAAAACTAAGCTCTGTGAGAACCTGAGAACTCAAGGGTTATGTTTCACAGAGAACGCCATCTATTGTCGAGTTTTGGAACTAAAGAACTACGTAAATACTCTGTAGACAAGTTCCGGAAGTTTCTATCTCATTGCACTCGTGGTTTTTTTTTAAATAACCAGCATTATGTAGTATGTTAGTAAGATCGAAATATATGATTTCATTATTCATAAATACGTTTTCAAAAAAATACCGAGCGAAGCTCGGTCACTTACTGCTAGTAGAAATATATAGGTATAACACAGGTTTTTCAACCTAGCGTGGTTTTTTGATGCCACCAAATCAAGTGCATGGTACCTCCTACTACACCTACACTGACTGATGACAAACATTTATAAATAGCAACCGTATTGAAAACCTCCTCCTTTTTTATCTTGATTTGTTACTGATATTACCACAATATATTGTTCAAACATTATTATATACCTAACCTAACCAATCAAAAATTCAAAGCAGTCTACACTCATCCAAGTTAACATGGAAAGCGATCAAGGACATTTCAAATGTCTCCAAGACTAAAAACCTACCGATGGAACTGTTACAGATCGAACAAACTCCACAGGACACTGTTGAACTCGTCAACAAGTATTTCTCTACGATTGGACAAGAGCTCAGCTTAAAAATTAGTCGATCATATTCCTCCAGCTCAACAGTTTCGTCCAAACTCATTACACCCACACTTAACTCTTTAGGACTGCTTCCCACTGATGTTCCAGAAATACGTAAAGTTATTCTAGGCCTTAAATCTGATTCTGCATCAGGCTGGGATCTTATCCCACCGAAATTCTTAAAAATGGCTGTAGACATTCTTGCTCCTCCTTTATCTAAACTAATTAACCTATGCATAGAACACGGTAAGTTTCCACTGGCGTTCAAAAAATCGATAATTCACCCTGTCTACAAGTCTGGGAACAAATATTCTTTAAATAACTATCGCCCTATCTCTATCCTACCTTCTTTGTCGAAAGTTTTTGAAAAAATACTAAATTCTAGGCTTCTTTCATATTTAAATACTCACAATCTTATCGCCAACCAACAATTTGGCTTCAGAGCAGGCATCTCTACTGAGGATGCAGTTTTACAACTGTGTAATACCGTATCGGATGCCCTGGACAGCAAGCAAAAATGTGTCGCCCTATTCCTTGACCTGGCCAAGGCGTTTGATACGGTGTCCATTCCAATTCTTATCAGTAAGATGGAACGGATGGGTATTAGGGGAACTTGTTTGAGTCTTTTCTCTGACTTTTTATGTAACAGATTTCAACGGGTCAAAATTGGTGACTTTTTAAGTTCTGAGGCACCAATCACCTTTGGAGTACCACAAGGTAGTATCCTTGGTCCAAGTCTCTTCCTGATCTATATCAATGACCTCTGCCAATTACCTCTAAGCAACACCAACATCTTTACCTACGCTGATGACACAGCGTTAGTTTTTCGGGAGGAGACTTGGGAACAGGTTTTTACCTCTGCAGAAAAGGGTCTCCAAGAGGTGATTCAGTGGCTTAACAATAACCTACTTACCTTAAATGTCAGTAAAACTAAATTTATTCCTTTCGCTTTGAGGTCAAACTCCTCCCCCCCAAACTTTCACAAAATAACTGCGCATTATTGCACCGATCACCTTTACCGAAATTGTAGTTGCCAGGCCGTAGAAAAAACGTCAGAGATGAAGTATCTAGGTGTTATGATAGATGAGAGAATGACATGGGTTCCCCATATTAAATTAGTAACGAGTCGAACACGTAAACTAATCTGGATTTTCAAAAAACTTCGACAGGTCGCTTGCCCTACACTCCTAAAAACTGTATATCTTGCACTGTGCCAGTCCATTCTTACTTATTGCGTAACGGCTTGGGGAGGTGCCTACAAAGTCCACATGATATCTGTAGAAAGGGCACAGAGATCGGTTCTGAAGACGATTCACTTCAAACCTTATCGCTATCCGACAACCGACCTGTATAAGTTGTCTTAGGTCTTAACTGTACGACAACTATACATCCTATCCTGTACTCTACGAACACACATCCGCTTGTCAGAAATCATACTGATCACACATCGAGGAAGAAGAGACAGTAGAAACGTTACGGCTAGGAAAAGATATCGGACGGAATTCATGCACCACCAATTCAAATTCCTCTCATCATTCCTTTATGACAGATTAAACAAAAAACTTAAAATACATTACCTAAACAAACATAACTGTAAACAAAAGGTTACTAGGTGGCTGCTAACTTGTACCTACGATGAAACCGAGGTGCTCTTGAGAGTTCAAAGATAAAAAACTTTTCTATAAGCCAGGTGTAGGTAGGTACATGTTATCGGGGCTTAGTCCCACTCAACACAATAAAAAGACACTGGCCAAAGAACTATTTGGTTTTTCTCCATGACGACCCTCCTTCTAAAATTGAAATAACGATGTTTCCGGTCTGGTGCATTTTCGACTTGTGTGAATGTTATACATGCTTCATACCTAATATAATAAATGTATAATTATATATAAAGAGGTCTTATTTATATGTCTAAGGTCACAGTATGTTTATCCCAAACCACAGTGGAACAGCTGAGCTATTGAGTGCTTGAACCGTACTGCAATAATAATTAAAATATCTTAGTTTGAAATAATCTTATTCTATAGATACTTACTTAAATTTACATACTTAAGTCATACGTAGTTTACGCCTAGTTTAAATTTATTTTTATATAATTAAGAAATAAATAATTAGCCACAACTTTGTAACAAAAGCATCTGTGGCGATAATATGGCCTAGGTAATCCATCTGTTGCTTTTGCTCACTAAATAAAGTAATTTTTAAGATGTATTGTATCCCTAGCATTAATAATTTCTCGCAGTTCGAAGGGAAGCGCTGGAGGTCGGGATACAGAATTTCTCGTCCGACCCCCAACACACCCTACCTACTTTATGTTTGAGTACGTACGAGTTTAAAATTTCCCTAGAATAGGATAGATATATTTAGTATGATATTGTTTTTGTAACTCGTTTGTACTTGTAACTCTATTTTTTGTGAAATAAATTATTTGATTTGATTTGATTTGATACCTATAGGTATAATGAGAACAAATACTGATAAGAATATTTGTATGATGTAAATAAAATACATTTGGACAGCAAGACACGGGAAAACCATGATTACCATAATGTTCATGACTAGTGGTTTTCTAGTCATGAACATTATGGTACTAATTTCCCGTTCCTGTTAATCCAGGTTACCAATCTAGACAAGGTGCAGTTTTGAACCTGCAAAACATTTCAGGAGCTTGTTATGAGACTCGTAAATAATCATATAACAATACGATACCAAGTCAATAATCAATAATACTTTTTCTTTTCAATTTTATTGTTTTTCAGAATAACTCTCTTAATAACCTTCAAAAAAACAGAATCATCCATTGTGGTTGCATTTGTTTGTGTGTGTGAAAGCGCAGTTTAAGGACACTTAGGGCGCTTGTACACGCTAAGAAAAAACGCCGGGCCTACCCAAGAATTCGTGTCGTAACAAGAAAATAACTGTGTACACTGCTCGCAGCGGTGCACGAAAAAAATCTTATCTGCGCAAGACAAGAATTTTGTCTTTTCCACACACGAAAACGCAACAACGTTCGCCGCGTCGTGTCTTGCGCAGATAAGATTTTTTTCGTGCACCGCTGCGAGCAGTGTACACAGTTATTTTCTAGTTACGACACGAATTCTTGGGTAGACCCGGCGTTTTTTCTTAGCGTGTACAAGCGCCCTTACAGATTGGTCGCGTTTTAAAAAGGGGAGTTCACACTTACCGATTTCCGTAAATAAGAATAAAAAGAAAAAAAAATAACTGTCCATTTTATTGTTGATTCGGGTCGAGAATCACTAACACCTTGTATTTGTTTCGATTTTTCAAGATTTTGTTTTGATTAATAAATAATATCAAACAGTTTTTTATTATTATTAATAAACACAAAATAAAGATTACTAAGACTACTTAATAAGACTAGCCCTACCTAGTTTCTAAAGAAATTATTTTCAACTTTTGTAAAAAAACAAAGTGTTGAATATCCATAAACAATGTTGAATGAGTATGTATGTACCTGGCACTGGCTGAAGAGATAGGGGTGTTTCTTCCCAGACGTCTGAGCAGGGTCCAGCCATTGCAAAGCAGATGCGTTTGGAGCCGTAGTATACTTTATTTTTAATTTTATTCTGGAATAGAAAATGTAGTTAACTAATCAACTCATCCAATCTTGTTCGTACTAAGGGCCGTATGCAGAAACAATGCTTGAGTCTGAGTAGAGTCTCAAGCATAGATGTTTTGACAGTACTCCATTGACAAGTGTCCAAGAATCTATGCTTGAGAGTTGACTCAGACTCGAGCCTTGGCAAGAGTTCTTAATAAAGGCTGTATGCCAAAACAATGCTTGGGTCTGAGTTGAGACTCATGCATAGATATTTTGACAGTTCTCCATTGAGGTGTCCTAAAATCTATGCTTGAGACTTGACTCAGACTCAAGCCTTGGCAAAAGTACTACTCAGGACTGTATGCCGAAAATTTTTTTCTTTGTAAATGTCAATAATCTTACTTCTTTCTTATCAACTGTAAAATTATGGCAACTTTTTGTAGTCTACAAAAATGATGAAACGAATTCTATTTCTACTAAGATAAAGTCCAAATTACTTTGCTAACGTTCCACCAGCTATATTCTCCTTATTTTCTTTACACACACAACTGTTATCGAAGTCACATAATCCTGTGTTTTCCTTTTCATTATTAAACTCAGTGCAAGTTAAAGCATTACCGCTGTTTAACTTTTTACTCATCCCGTTTCCTTTCTCTTTTGAGACGTTTTCAGACATGCTTCTGTAGAAAGTACAGAAAAAAAGTTTGCGACTACTGGCAACAGTTCATGGGTTTTTTATATCGTTCTATCTCGCTCACACTCTTCATAACTGCACATGTATAAAAGAGACGGAGGTACATTACACAGATTCGTAGGGCGTAAGTTTAGAGGCACTCAGGTCTCTTGTACTGCTGCAGGTATTAGTAGGTAATAGAAATTCTGTGTGAAAGAGTTTTTCTACCACCAAGCGATATAGCAATAGCTGTGTCCCGATTTGAAAAGTATGGGTTGGGAACCCACCATCTTCATCTTCACGTATTATTAGTTCTTTAAATCCAGTGTGGCGAGAAGGTTTAAAGTACGCCTCAAAGAGGCTCTTTTCTTGCACTTGACCCATGTTTTCGATTCCTTTTAGGTATTACGACATGCATTTCTTCAAATTGTTTAGCTGCTATCAACATGAACCGTCAGCGGAGAGGATTTTATTACACTCAAAAATGAACTTTAAATGATTAGAATAAAGCACATAATATGCTTGAACCTGACAAAAAAATGCGATCTATGCACTTTATTACAATAAATTTAAAGTTGATTTTCGAGTGCCTTAATAAAATCCTCTCCGCTGCGCTCTTGCGCTGACCCTAACTAAGTAGACCTTTTGCGTAAGCAAAAGCGTTTTTGCTTTTCTGTGAAGTAGACCATGGAAAGTACTCACTTTTCCCCAGTACTGACAGTTGCTGGCAAGTTGACCGTCAACTTAGAACCAAAAGTAGGTATGTCATCGCCAATGGTAAAGTTCAATTTCGTTCCATCATCAGTCTCAATCGACTCTATGTTCAGACTGCTTACATCTAGAATCTGGAAATGCAAAAAAAAAACTGGAATAAGTAAATTACTTGCATATAGAGATGTTTCGTCTTGTGACGTGTGATGTCTTAAGACACACTACCACTTTACAAAATGTATGAATACGCGCAGACTTCAAACAAGAACTGCACAGCGACGAATCTGACTACGATTATCGGCTTCTCTTTTGTTTGTATGTGGACGCGCACATCAAAGACAAAACAATCTCTCACCAAACGTACCCCAGTAGACAAAACAGTTTTGTTTTATGTATGTTAAGTGACGTGTCGCAGACATGACAGTTTCGCGGCAGACTTTAAAGTCTGTCTAAAGACTGTCGTGACTCAAGTGTGCGCTCAGCCTTATAGTTTCGAAAAAAAAGTGGCATCGAAAACATGCGGACGGATAGACAGACAGACATGACGAATTCATCGGGGTTCGGTTTTTGCCATTTGGCTACGGAACCACACACATAAACTCTCTCAACCAACATTTTTCTTCCGCGTCAAGCATTAGTGATTTGGATAAAACCAACACACTCACTCATCTCTCTTCACTACCAACTCCAGATCACCCTTCTTTTCTTTTCAGTCAAGTTACTGCCGGCGAGGTTAAGAAGAGTGTTCTATCGATCACATCCAATGCTGTTGGTGTTGACGGTATTAGTCGAAATATGCTTATACCTATCCTTGATATAATCCTACCTATCCTTTGTCATCTCTTTAATTACTCCTTAGATGTAGGTGAATTTCCTTCCATTTGGAAGGAAGCACAAATAATTCCTTTGCCTAAGAAGTCCAATCCCAAATCCTTTTCCGAGTATCGTCCTATTTCTATTCTTCCATTTCTGTCCAAAGTCCTCGAACGCCTTGTCCATAGCCAATTAAATTCATATCTTTCCTCTCATAATCTTCTCAATCCTATGCAATCTGGCTTTCGCAGAGGCCACAGTACTGTAACTGCCCTTGTTAAAATCACGGACGACATTCGTTTGGGAATGGAGCATGGGCAACTTACTGTGCTCACATTGCTTGATTTTAGTAACGCTTTCAATACCGTCAACTTCGAGATTCTCCTTGCACTTCTTCGCTCTCTTAATATTTCTCCGGCAGTGGTTGGCTGGTTCTTTAATTATTTGCATGGGCGTCGCCAGCGAGTCCACCTCGAAGAAACCTTTTCCTCTTGGTGTAACTTGTCTGCTGGTGTACCTCAAGGTGGCGTTCTATCACCTCTTCTCTTTGCCATTTTCATTAACTCTATTTCTGTAAACCTTCGGTCGTCATACCACCTTTATGCCGACGACCTTCAAATATACACCCAAGCTTCTCTTAGCAATATTGCCGACGCCGTTGATATAACCAACCGTGATTTATGCCATATCAGTGAATGGAGTCGGGTTCATGGATTAAAAATAAACCCTATTAAAACGCAGACCATTATCATAGGCAGCTCAAGAACTCTTTGTAGGATTGATTGGTCTGCCACTCCCCAAGTAGTTTTTGATGGTACTATTATTCCTTTTAGTGAGACTGTAAAAAATCTGGGAATAACATTAGACCGGAACCTTTCATGGAGGGATCAGCTTAATGAAACTAGCCGTAAATTATTTGCTTCAGCAGGGTCACTAAGGAGGCTGCGGAATTTTTTGCCGATTTCTACTAAAACTGCACTTGCACAGTCACTTTTGCTACCCGTTCTGGATTACGCTGATGCATGTTATCTGGACCTCACTGAGGAACAGCTTGATAAGCTTGAGCGGCTCCAGAACTTCTGCATCAGATTTATTTTTGGCCTTCGTAAATATGACCATGTGTCTCCTTTTCGATCTCAACTCAAGTGGCTTCCTATTCGTCTTCGCCGAAACATGCGTATTCTTTCTCTTCTTTACTCAATACTTTTCAATCCTCTTTCACCTCACTATCTTAAAAACAGATTCATGTATCTCCATTCTTGCAGTAATCGTTTGCTAAGGTCATCGGAAAACCTGTCACTTAAAATTCCAGGTCATAGCAGCTCCTTCTACACAAACTCTTTTACTGTTAAAGCTGTTAGGCTGTGGAATGCTCTGCCTCTGGAAATCAAACAGGCAACCTCGCATAACACTTTTAAATTAAGGTTGAAGGAGCACTACTTGTCGTCAATTTCTTCTAGCTAGTTTTTTAGGCATTGAGCATAATAATATTGTGTATATTATTATATATATATATATATATATATATTTTTTTTTTTTTTTTTATTTATACATATATTCATGTATATCTATATTGTATGTATTAGTTTATTTTTAGTTATATCTTATAATAAGTATTAGGATTTTAGTTTAAATTAAGTAGTTAGTTTAGGTAAATACCTATCTAATTAGGTATCTAATAGTGAGTAGGTATTGTAGGTCTACTTTTTTTCAATTTTCCGGTTGTAACTACACCGCCTTTCAATTCGTTATTTCTTTCCATGCAAAGGTTGCCTGGAAGAGATCGCTCTCAGCGATAAGGTCGCCCATTGTTTTACCTAATTGTTAATTTTTTTATGTCCTGTACTGTATCTTTTGTGTGGTGAACAATAAAGAGTTATCTATCTATCTATCTAACCCTAAAAGCACCAGGATCTAGTTACTAGCTCATACGAAATTAATTGGTGAAGTGTGGACGCCAAACAAACTTGAACTTACCACTTCTTTGATCTCTTGCAAAACATCTATGCTTAGCGTAGCAACTCCACTTAAAATCTTCTTCTCAAAGTCCACATTGAGAGACAGTGATATGTGCTTCACAATTGATAACTCTGAAACAATTTACTTTCCCTTATTTTATTGTTTTAGATAGGTTTCAGAAGATTGACTTCTTTCTACTAATAAGGCTAAAGGCTCGAACACACCTAGTTCGCTGGCGGTAGCGAACAGTGAAACGCTGTCAAAAATTCGCTGTCTAATCTCAAATCTGACAGCGATATTTGACAGCGTTTCACTGATCGCTACCGCCAGCGAACTAGGTGTGTTCGGGCCATAAGTTCGGCAAGTTTATCATGCGCACTTGATGTGCGGGCAGGTTTTTCCGCAAGAGGCCGCTGGTGGGCCCTTTTTGCGTGACCCTTGACACGTGTTGCTCGAACTTTTTTAGGTTCTACAACACGCCGGTTTCCTCACGATGTTTTCCTTCACCGTTTTGAGAGTACTACTAGTACTAGCCAGCGGCCTACTTGCGGAAACCAGTCCGCACATCAAGTGCGGATGATGAATTTGCCAATTTTTTTGGTTCAATATCGCAGCAACCACTGGGATTAGTTCGTAGCCTGGATAATAAACGACTCTGTCATGAAAAATAAGATTTTCGGAGTGGAATAACAGACAGGCCCTGTAGGAAAAGCGTCTAGAATGAAGCGCGCGGTAGTTTCAGTTATGATATAGGTACATACCAGGCCTTGTGAAGGAAGATGGATCCAACGGGCTCAGCCCACCCATAGCTCGGACTTGCCTGCACCATGCAACAAAACATAACAAATAAACCACTCTCATAATACTGCTTCAGAAGAGGCTTGTTACTCAAATGACCTATGACTCAATGGTTATTCAACAAATAATCTATGCAACTGATATTTGAATGTTGAAAGTCTGGTTTATATTAGCCTTTTATTGATAGCTGACACGATAACAATGATGATCGGATGTCACATTGTCAAGATAAAAAGATGTTTGTATTTTAAATTGACAATAATAAATGACAATTTAAAATACAAGTGGAACCACGGTGGCGTTAGTGCTGAACAGTCCCTAAGAGTTATTCGTCGAGTGTGATTAGGATCCGATGGCGCAGTGGGCCACCAAGGGGAAGGTCGCGGGTTCAAATCCCGCTTGGCTCTTAACTTTTGGGACATTATAAAAATATTTGTAATAATAAATGAATAAGCCAGTTATTGAAATGTGGTTGACAGAGGGCAATGGACGAAAAGAACATGTTTTGCATCATCATCAGCCTGAAGAATGCACTGCTGGACATAGTATTCCCCTATACATTTTCAGAAAGAATAATTCCATGGAATAAATCATTTAAGCCTCTGTCTCCCTCACACCTATTTATAAGTCTTAGTGTACACTCTAGACATTACAAATAAGGATTAATAAATAATTACGTAAATGAATAAATATTGTGGATAATCCATACAACACTATCTAGCTGCAAATTAAGCAGAGCTTGTACTATGGAAACTAGAGAGCTGATAAAATACATTTCATACTAAGAATACAATATAACACCCAGACAGAGAACAAACATCTATGTTCACCACACGAATATTTGTTCTTGGTGGGAATTGAACCCACAACCTAGAAGAAGAAAGAAAAGAAGTGCAGAAGGTAGAGCTTCTATCAACTGAGCTGAGAGCCATATGAAGTGTGCGTGTGATATAAGGTTGAAGAAAACCTTAAATGGACAACAAACTTGAGAAACCGACTTCACAGCCAAAATGGTTCAGATTTTAAAGAAATTTCTATGGGATTACCTAAAAATAAAAAAAAACAAATCAACTGTTAAATGATATTGCGTTAGCAAACATTAAAAAAACTAAAACTGAATTGAGAACCTCCTCCTTATTTGAAGTCGGTTAAATTTAAATAACCGACTTCAATTATGATACCTAATCAAAACTCTGATGCGCTTATTTGAGCCTAGCTTTTGAGATTAGCTAGTATGATTATGAATGTACAAATACATGCCATGTCATCGAGCAAGCAGTGAAGAACCCTAGATTAGACCGGCATTAAAGAAATACCGAATGCACATATTCGTAGCCATACCTTAGAATTCCAGTTAGGTCAAACAACTAAGGAATTATGCGCGTGTAACAGGTTGCTAGAGCTAATATAATCAATGGATTTGATGTATTTACGTTGATTTTACAAAAACAAAGAACCTGACTGCAGAAGTCAGAACTATTGAACCATGAACTGAATGATGAAATGAATGAAATGAGAGCAAGCAAAGCAAAGCAGCAAAGCAAAGAATTTGTTTTGTTGTCTACTTTTGACAATAGTGACGTGACACTGACTGTTTTTTGTTGACATTGAAAGACTGGTTTTGGTGGGCTTTGTCAGAAAGTCTATGGGTAAAACCTTCCTCCAAGGGTTTCGTAGATTCAGTCTTGATATTGTTCTTTCATAATCTAGCGAATATAGCCTATTTCAGTTATTCCATAGCCAAACCAAAACAAACTTACCTAAAAAAGCTCTTATTTTTCCCAGCAATTACGTTGTGGCAAGTAAAACGATTTTTATTGAATATGAGTATCGTATGGTAGGCGGACTTCACCAAATATGAACTGCTTTTTAGAGGTAAAGAATTTCGCAAAGTAAACCGACAAATCCGCGAGACCACTTTGCCGGAAAAATACATTTTTGCTATTTACAAATATTACGATGAGACAAAAAAATCTCATGATAGATTACTGATTACTGTCAGTGGCCGGGTCAGGTTAATGTCCACCCAGTTAAAACGAATCTACTTTTTTCCACTGGGAAATTGTTAAGACCCATAAACACTGAAGCAGATAAATATTTCAATTATTAATCATTTTTTTATCTAGTGATGCGTGCTCAATTTTGATAAACGAGCAAGTGAAGGGTTCTAAAATTAAAATCCTGAGCGTTAGCAATGGAAAAGAGCACGAGGTGAAAAATCTTTGCACTCAAGTGCAACACTTAACTTTTCATACCACCTCAGAGTGGAAATGACTAAATGCAGAAAATAAACTGGCGCGCTAATAGCAAATTAAAAAAAAGCATAGGTACACCAAGAATGTTCATAACAAATTTTAATCATGGTAAATATCCCGTTGTTTCTTATAAATAAAATAAAAAAGGTTGCATGATAATTTCAGCACCATGGACGTAGAAGTAAACAGGTTTAATGATGTTTTGAATTCACAAACTTAGTGCGATGTTATAAATTCAATTTACTTTACCCTCTAGCCTTCTAGTGGATAAAAACGGCTTTTGCAACGGCTGCCTGTGTGTGCTAGAGTCCGCGCAAGATTCGAGTGATAGATGGTGGAAAATGTAAAAAACTGAATTAATCACCCAACCACAAATATATGAACTCTCATTTTAAACGCAATGAAGTTCGTTTTCCCCAGTCATGTTTGATCGGAAGATATAGAGTCCATTTTTTGCATGTTTTGCGCCACATGTCACGCATAGAGTTATCTTGCGCGAACTTTACTAATCAACCAGTTGACCACTGGGAAGGCCATAATGTACATCATGTTAATGTACACCCCTTGATTAAGATACTAGTTGCTAGTTAAGCTACATGTACACTATAGCAATTCAAACATGGATTTTCTTATTTATTCAGGCACTGGTTACTTAGACTTGTGGATCCGACTTGGATAGGTTAGTTTATATTAGAACATATAAATTACGCACAAGTCAAGCGAGCAGAGTGAGCTTGCCGTGGCAGCGGCCACCGTAGTGCCAGAAATTGTTTTTCACAATAACCTTAAAGGGGCTGTCCCCTTTATGACAATGAAAAAATGCAATAATTGAAATATTTATCTGCTACAGTGTACATTGGCCTTAATAATATCGCTATTCGTCGTTTTAACTGGGTGGCTGTACATTAACCGGACCCGTTTTAGTGGACGAGAAAATAAAATTGTTGTGAAAATTATTGAGAAATAAATGTGAGCTTTGCCAGTCAGGGGCTCAATTCTAGACCAGTGACTTTTTTGTCACAGTACCTAGATATCACAAGAACTGTCAGTTTCTATAGTGAATTTGACAGTTCTTGTGATATATATCTACCGTGACATAAAAGTCACTGGTCTAGAATTGAGCCCCTGTCGTTTGTTTGTTTCTCTAGTTCGCACTAGCGATGGGCGATTGCTTCAAAAAAAACAATCGAATAAATCGAAAATTGCGCTACTGCGCATTCGATTGTCGATTTAGTAGTTCCTCCCCATGGTTATTCGAATAACAATCGACAAACTACTAACTACTATACATGTAAGTATGCGTGCGGTGCGGTGAACTGCGCTGCGGTAGGCCACGCAGGGCGGTGCATGCGGGGGCGGGACGGTGTTGCGTCGATTGTTTCTAAGTAATAATACTTGCATTTTATGTTAACACGTAGGTAGTATATTTTAATATTATGAATATACATTTTATAGAAATGTAAAATTGACCTTGTCAAGTAAAAAGTATAGTTACCAAAATCATGTTAGAAGGTACCTAGATTTCTAGCTATAAGTTGATTTTCTGTAAGAAAATATATTTCAAATAAGTATCTATAAGTACCATTTTTACTTAATTTTTATTCTAGTCTATGTTTTCCTTAGTAAGAAACTCTTTACCTACCCTTCTATTCGTAATTTGTTATACTTTAAAACAAATTAATTAATGTAATAACTTAAATCGCATAATAACTGCATTAAGTAGCGGCGCACGGACTTAATCTATAGATTTGTAACGCAGCGCACGCCCGACGCACCATCTTTTGTAACTACTGATTCAGTAGTACGCACGAAAATAGTAGTTAGGTGCGTTGCGTGAATGCGTGACCGCGCGGCAAAAATAGTAGTTAGGTGTGTTGCGTGGTTGCGTGGCGTGACCGCGCGGCAGATAGTAGTTAAAGTTGGGGCTAGTCGTTGTCGCTGCGCGCCGCACGCCGCATGCGCCGTCAGTCGATAACAATCGACTAGTTTCAATTGTTATCGACTTTTATCGACTGAACCGAACAATCGACTAATTCGATAAAATATAGTAGTAATCGCTCATCGCTAGTTCGCACTGAGTGAAATCTTCTCATCTTCATTGTGTCGGAGTTGAATGCTTATATAGCATATAGCAAATAGCGATGGGCGATTGCTTCAAAAAAAACAATCGAATAAATCGAAAATTGCGCTACTGCGCATTCGATTGTCGATTTAGTAGTTCCTCCCCATGGTTGTTCGAATAACAATCGACAAACTACTAACTACTATACATGTAAGTATGCGTGCGGTGCGGTGAACTGCGCTGCGGAAGGCCACGCGGGGCGGTGCATGCGGGGGCGGGACGGTGTTGCGTCGATTGTTTCTAAGTAATAATACTTGCATTTAATGTTAACACGTAGGTAGTATATTTTAATATTATGAATATACATTTTATAGAAATGTAAAATTGACCTTGTCAAGTAAAAAGTATAGTTACCAAAATTATGTTAGAAGGTAGGTTTCTAGCTATAAGTTGATTTTCTGTAAGAAAATATATTTCAAATAAGTATCTATAAGTACCTTTTTTACTTAATTTTTATTCTAGTCTATGTTTTCCTTAGTAAGAAACTCTTTACCTACCCTTCTTTTCGTAATTTGTTATACTTTAAAACAAATTAATTAATGTAATAACTTAAATCGCATAATAACTGCATTAAGTAGCAGCGCACGGACTTAATCTATAGATTTGTAGCGCAGTGCACGCCCGACGCACCATCTTTTGTAACTACTGATTGAGTAGTACGCACGAAAATAGTATTTAGGTGCGTTGCGTGGTTGCGTGGCGTGACCGCGCGGCAAATAGTAGTTAAAGTTGGTGCTAGTCGTTGTCGCTGCGCGCCGCACGCCGCACGCGCCGTCAGTCGATAACAATCGACTAGTTTCAATTGTTATCGACTTTTATCGACTGAACCGAACAATCGACTAATTCGATAAAATATAGTAGTAATCGCCCATCGCTAATAGCAAACATGCTCACCAGATTCCATCATTATCATGGTTCAAATATTGTATTGATGGACGATAACACTGTAGCTTTTAGAAAAGCTAGTTTTGCTCATGGACTGACGTTCAGCGAGAAGCCCCTAATGCCTGGGGAAATATTCCTAATCGAGATTGAGAAGACGGAACGCGGATGGAGTGGTCATATGCGGCTTGGGCTGACTTTGCTCGATCCTCAGAGCGCCGCTAAGGGCGCTAAAGACCTTCCTCAGTATGCTTTGCCGGACCTTGCCAATGCAGGCATATCCTGGATATTTCCCATTTCAAAGTCACAGAACAACGTTCTTGTAGAACTTGTGAATCAAGTGAATGGTCGGCGCGACGGCGAGAACCGCGTCTCCGTCCTAGGCAGTGGAATGGTTGTGACGACGCCGCGGGGGAATTTCTCAAAAACTTTGCTAAAGCCGCATAACACTGGCTCAAATACAAACATGCCTCAGGGAGCATTGCCTTTGCCCATGGATGTTGGCAGCCGAATCGGAGTTATGTATGTTCCAATTGAAAAAATGTCTGCTGATGAGCCCGATATTGCAGAGATGCATTTTATCATCAATGGTGAGGATCAGGGACCATGCACAAAAGGAATACCCTATAGGAATGGGCTTTTGCATGCAGTTGTAGATGTGTATGGCACAACAAAACAAGTGAAGATCGTACAGCTTTATGGTGGTAAGTTCACCATTGATCTATTTTTTTCTTTGATTTGAAATTGTATACTTTATTAGACTAATGAAACAACACAATACAGCAGTGAAAACAGGTTAAATAATACACTACTTTAACACTATACAATGAAATATTGTATTTTTTGTATGGTTTCTAAAGGCAAATTTTGCCATTTTAATAAATAAAATTATATCATCTCTTAAGCTTGTCAAAAACAAGGATATTTATTTTGATAAATAGTATTATTCCGAGAAGATTTAGATTAAAAAATCAGCCCTGAAACAAATACAAAAACTATCCGACTGTTTTCTAAAATTCTTTTACCATTGAGTGCTAAATTATCCTTGAGTCACATAGGATATATTATTTACTTTAACTCACCCCGGTTTTGCATGGAGGCAGTTTAGAAACAAAACGAAAAAGTGGTAAATTTCAAAGGCTGTGCTTTAATTTTTACACCCATGGGAACCCGGGGCGGGCCGCTAGTCAAGTATAAAATAGACATTTCAAAGCATAAATTTGTGTTCCACATTAAACCTTTGACTGTTATTAAAAGCTAAATGTAATTTTCAGTGAAATCTCTTCAATTGGTTTGCCGTGACGCCATCCTCTTATACTTGAACAACGAATCTGTGAGCTCCCTGCCGCTGCCAAAGACATTGCAAAACTTCTTACTCTCTTAGATTCTACTGAATTAATGTTAAACTTACATCATAGGTAGTATGAACAACTCTTTTAGAGAGAGAATGAATGAGAGAATTGAATTGAATGAAATTCAGTAGCTATTTAATTTTTAAATCCTGAATTTCTTTGAAAAATATTCTTTGTTTTGAATGTACTTGGAGCTGAGGTATTAAAAGGGCTCCATAGACTGCATTATAAGCTCTTGTATAAACCTTTTTTTGTTGTTAAACTCCTTTATCTATGATAATCCCACTATTAAATTTATATTTTATGAATAATTGTCCAAATAAAGAGTGAATGTAATAAGGAGCGAATGAGGTCTCAAGAATAAACATTGAGCAAATTGTGGAATCACACATAGAATAATTTTTATTCTAAATATTGTGGTTAATAAATACATGACACCTAGTCCTAAAGTGCTTGGCAGCTTTGTAAAAATATTTTTTCTATAGCTCTTATATTTTTAAATACTTTTGTGCATACCTGTAACTTTATTGCCTGTAGCTATTTTGCTATAAAGTTGGCATTCTTTTTTAATTATAAGTATAGGCATTTATAATTAGTAATATAGCGCGATCCTCTATAATTTAAGAGTAAACTAGCCACTATTTTGCACAATTCTTAACATTCTTACGGCTCGCTCACGCTGCATGGTCACTGGAAGGTATGTCAAGATTTTGTTAGAGTTTCTTGTGTAAGTTCTCATACATTTCCAAAAGAAACTCATACTAAATCTTAAGGAATCGTCAATGTGGGATGCCATATGAATGAGAACCGTTTGTATGGTAAAAATGTGGGTAGTTTACTCAGATTAACGTACGGAACGTATATGATACAAGCGTACGTAAACCGCAGTTACTGTACGAACTGTATTTATTTTAAATATGCTCTGCTTCATTCTCAAAAACAGTTTTTGCTATACATATTATTAGATGAATTGATACAATGACATTGAATGATAAAAAAATATTAATTTTATTGCGAATATCAAGGTAAGCTGGAGACTGTTTCCGTAAATGTTTTATCGAGGTCTTTTATTTAATAATGAAATAATAAAATACCTATACATTATGTAGGTACTACTTTAAAATCATTACATTTTTGAAAATTTTCAAAAATCCTTGAACAAAAGTTGTGCCTCCGTTTAGGATCCATTTCGGCGTACTGGATATACCTATTATAGCTAAGGAGCTGGCGAGCTTTCAGTACTATGATTTGCTCATGTTTTAATGGGAATTAAAGAATCATGATAGACGAGACAATCATGGTTCTGTGTTTTTTAAGATAACAAGATTTTTGACAATATGAAACAGGCAGGTGCAAACCAAATTTGAAGGTTCTCTCCAATATTTAGCAACGCAGCGAGCTTGGCCATGGTGACATACGGTCGTTAATTTAATTAATTTCAATTATAATGTTAAATGTTTCTAAGGGATCCCTCTGCCGTCGTATGAGCAAATCATGTATGAATGTGTGTTAGTGCAAGATAGGAGCCTCTTTGAGTCGCACATAAAATCCTTTCACCACATTGAAATAACTAGTGACACGATAAGAAGATAGTGCATGTTGTTCGCTAGTCCCCTAGACTCCCCCTGGTCCCCTGGACTTGTGTCCGGTAGCGCTGTAAGAATTGTCAGACGGTCACCAGCATTTCCATACGACAAAAAACTTTGTAACTACAGTTATTCTGAAGCAACTTGTATAATATTTATTTGTAATCTTAATTCAACAGTAGATCTATCCAACTTTGAATCAAATTAATGTTTCGCTAGCTTTTGTCTTTTATAATTGTGATAATAATATATACTTAATAAATGTTAATCTTAATTATTCCATTCCAGATCATTGTGTAGTTAATCTATAGATTTAAATACTCTCAGATAATAAGGATATCTTTATTTTACCAAATTTCCTAGTTGTGTGGATCTGTATTTATATTTGTAAATAATTAAAATGCGCAAATATTTTTTAATAAAAACAAAGATATTTTGATTGATTCACTGAGAGCAAAAGAAAAGAACCTAATAAAATTCGTGTTTTTCACAAATAGATACCCAAATTGTATCTACCTATCTATTGCATTTAAAAAAACTGTGTGTACTAAATGAGTTTTATGTTACCGCTGCATAGAGCAAGTAGAACAATTAATAATAATAATAATAAATTTATTTAGCAATAAGCACACATAAATATAACAATTTGATAGATACGACATAACATAGGTAATCATTATTAATATGGCTTGTAAGAAACAGTTTAACATTATTCAAGACCCTACACTAAGTCTATGCAGACTTGTGCTGTAGGTATCCCTTCCAGATGACGTTATACAAGAAAATACAGCCATAACTTTATAAAAAGTGGCAGTTAATGTGTACATAATTTAAGAGTATTAAATAGTTTAATCTAACATAATTCTGTTTAATTTTTAATTTTATTAATAAAGAAGAAATTTAACATGCAAGATCAAAAAAATTACAACTTATTATTCAATTAAAATATTTTGCCATATCAAATTATGTGTTTTGATTTTTGAGGGGAGTTATCTGCAATTCTGCTCTTGATGAATTATATAAGTAATGCTCATTGTAGGTATCTTCCTCCAATCGGGTATTTTTTTTATGAAAAACGAACTTAAGTAAAAATAAAATCAGTTAACGACACAGTAATTATTTATTAAATTAAATTATATACTTGGTATGTAGATACCACTTCATACATATCCATTTTTAACGTAATTTTAAATAAATTAACTAACATAAATATGTAATTAAAACAAAAATGTGATTATTTAAATATCGCTGTATCCTTGACTATTTGAATTAACTTCAAACTGACTTTGGCGGTTAGCAAAAGCTGGACATAGATTGAGCTTGAAGCGTTGATTGTCCTGTGGTAAACGACACAGTAATTATTTATTGAATTAAATTATATACTTGGTATGTAGATACCACTTCATACATATCCATTTTTAACGTAATTTTAAATAAATTAACTAACATAAATATGTAATTAAAACAAAAATGTGATTATTTAAATATCGCTGTATCCTTGACTATTTGAATTAACTTCAAACTGACTTTGGCGGTTAGCAAAAGCTGGACATAGATTGAGCTTGAAGCGTTGATTGTCCTGTGGTAGGTAAGATGACAAGATGTGACGAATATCGCGGGCAAGACCTCTATGAGATTTGCATTGCAAAAGACTGTCAACAGTGGACATACAGAGAATAGCCCCTGCAGTAGATGAAGTCGGGTTGATGATGGTGAAACTTTCATTGCTAGGCCCTTTAGCGCTCCAGATCCACTGGCAATGGTAGAGTATAAGGTATTATCTTCCCCTTAGCAGGGTCGAAGTCCCTGTAATCCAGTAGATTGTCTGTCTCCACATGTTGGGACCAGTATTCCACATACTTCGGGTTTATTTTTCCTTTCCAATGCTGAAAACCGAAATACATCATTGAACTCCTCTTTATAGGTAAGTTCGTGTCACTTCGAGCAGGCTCCTTCCGTGCACTTGACACCATTCGAACTGTCTACGAAATGTGTTTCCTTCATCGTTTGCGATTCTTCTTCTTCGTCGTGTCGATGGTTCCCTAAACGATGACTGACTGACATAATGGGCTTGCTTATTTTTTTCGACGGGAAAACTCATTGGTTTACGAAGCAGATTTGAACTTTAGGATGGCGGTCGGGGCTAGTACTTACTTACATAATTTATGCAATAACGCAATATAAGTATACCTAATACGAAGTAATGCCTGATCTTATGTGAAAAATAACTAACATTTTTAGTATGTTCAGCCCAAATCATCATAGGTCCATGAGCGTACGTTTTGGCGTTTTCTCTTGCCTTGTTCAAGTGATTAAACGCACGCAGTTTCTTCCCTCTGATGTAGTAATAGTATGCCAGAATAAGATAGTATCTATAACATAGGATATGAAGGTACATTTAATTTTAATAATTAGCAGCCTTATAAAATTGCGCAATGAATGTGGAGACATTCAAATATGTTTCCCTGTCAATTCCTAGATGGCGCTACACGTATTGGAAACGACGGTGACGTTTCCTTTCGTTTAGTTAGATGATTCAGCAGCTGTATTTCATTGAACCTCTACTCTTAAAACCACCTATCGCCTGCCCACTACCTACTAGAACGTTTTATTATGTGAAGAAAATCTGCGGGATTTCCGGGTCTCCTCTCCCCAAATGACCGTGGTTTGTGGGGATTTTACTACATGAGAATTGGCAGCCCTGGTTGCCAGTGGGGTGATTGCGTATCTTTTGTTGCAATCAAAACCTTGTCACATTGTCAGTTTGACATGAATTTGAACTTCAATTGCAATCAAAAAGAAATACAAACTTAGCTAGCTTTGACAAGGAACAGGTTGCATTGCAAAAAGACCGAATGTTGACGTAAACCAAGGTACTACGTATGAATTTTAAAATGTAACTAAGCAAAGAAGAGGTCAATTTTACCTCGGACGATACATTGGAGCATGTGTGGTTGCGTTACTCATGTCACGAAACATTGCTTTTATAGATTTTTCTAGTATTATTATCTTCTTTAAGTTTCTGTTATTCATCTGTAAAAACGTTGTATTATACTCGCATGTATGTATCTAATCTACAATTATGTACTTACCTATCAGTTTACTAGCTACCTGTTACTGCTACTGCTACCTGCTACTGGGTAGGTACCTGCAGATTAAGTACAGCAAAGTTATTTTATGTTTACTTACTTCTTTTACTAGCATAATCAGCAATCCTTCGACAAGTCTGACCAAGATCATGATATTGAACTCATAATTCTCCAAACTACACGCCATTATTTGTTTTATTTTATCTTCCCAAAGGATGGATTTTTCCCACGCTCCAATACGTATCGTCCTAAAAATGCACATAAGTCTGTAGGTAACGTCCTTACCTATAATTTATTGCAAGTATAGGTTTTACTTAGTATGGAATTATGGTTTAAATATTTATGGGTAAACAGAGAGCTACTTTACTAGCATAGAAAGTAGGATAAGGTTTGAATAAATTAAGGTAGGTACATACATTAACCACATTGAAACAAAAAAGTTCCATGCTGCTTCCGGTGTTTTCGATCTTAAAATAGCATCTCCTTTTCTAATGTAAAATCTTTCACATGTTTCGTAAGTTTCTACACTGTAACCAGTGTCTAATAATATAACCATGGCATAGAAGTAGTACCAAGTATCTGCTGGAAAAGTATAAAATAAATATAAGACAGGTAAACAGGTACATACATACCTACATAATATACATAAACTTAGGTACAGTGGGATACAGCTCAAGTTACCTTAAAACATAGAAAATGACTCTTACTGCAAGGACATAAGAGCTAGCAGTGTATAGTCTGATGCGTATCCTTGTGTACCTACTTTCGACATAAGATATTATATTGATTGATCAATCTATTAAATATTATAAAAAGCAAGTGTGTGTACGTATGTTACTTTTCTCGTGAAAATGCAACTTTTTGAGTTGTCTCACGTTATATTATACATATTTGACTATCTGCCACTGGCAACATTAGGCTGCTGTTATCCATTGGCATGGCATGATGGCAACATTTGGCAACATTATTAAAATAATTTAGAGGACTTGGCGGAAGGACTTTGAATCCAAGCCAGCACAAAATTAAAAAAAAAAAAAAAAAAATTATTAAAATAATAATGAACCAGAACCCTGAGGTTGAGGCCAAGAATCATGAAACAATTTGAATTTTCTAAAAAGTGTATATTTGATAATCTACGTTCTGTTTGTGGAAACTAGAAAGCAATAAAGAAAACAAAAATGTCTGATGCTGACGAAAAACCAGCAGTTTCAAATATAAAAACAGTGTTATTGGCAAGAAGAAAGCCGGCAATGAGTTATGGGCCGGGAAGAAATTGGAATTTGTTTACTCATACTAGATCATTTTGCAGTGTCGTAGGGTGCTCGAGTTGCACCAAGTCATGTCCAACCTTGTGGTTTTTCAAGCTGCCCTCGTATACTAAAGAAGGTCCAAGGTAGGTCTCCAGAGGCATGTTTTTAAACAAAACAAAGAATCTATTAAGTATTGTTTTCGTGTAAGTAATTACACGAAAATAATAAATTAAATGATTATTGTAGCTTTGCATACTTTTATTTGAATCTAAGTATTTGAATTTCCACTCCAATATTATGGCTGCACTGAAATGTTGTTTATTAAATTTCAAGTTGGTGGGGGTCACTAAGATGACCAAGAATTCTGATTTCATGTTCTATGAGTTTTTACCATGTATTAAATATGTTTTGAATAGTGCAACACATAATTCACAATCTATAAGTACCTATAGGTGTAGATTCAATCAAGACAATCTGCTGTAATATTTCCTCTGCCCTTCATTTTATCAATTACTAATATGATATTTATTTTGCTCTTTCAGAAGAACTCAATGGCTGGCAAAAATAGGACGAACAGGAACCAAATTCTTTCATTGTTCGTTGGTATGTGAATTGCACTTTAAGCCTACAGATATTATTAAAACTAGTACAGGGAAGAAATTAAAGAGTAATGCTATACCATCTTTGTGTCTACCTACGATAGACTGCTTCGAATACCAGAGTCTTGGTAAGCCGAAAAATGTGTACCAAAGGATAAATAACTCTGTACCAACATCATGCGACCAAAGGAATGTAACATTTATTGTAGAACCAAATACTACAGCACATGATGCAAGTGAGATAAATGGCAACAATGTTAATATTAATGCATTAGGCAGTAATTCCAAAGAAGAACTATCAACTAAACCTTCAGCTTACAATACAATGGCCTTCATCGAATCACAAAAGCTCACGGATCAGCCACACAACACTAGAGAAGAATACTCTGATGAGTTAAAATTAAGAATATTCAAACTTTACTACAGTAATGCTCAGGCATATGAAGTTCTTCAAAATATATTGGGCTTACCTCCTGTTTCTAGTCTACAAAGCTTTATACCACTAACAGATACCGCAGTAAATGCAATCTATATGGAAAATTTGCAAGCTCAAGTTAGTCATATGTCAGCCAACCAAAAATACTGCGTACTCTGTTTAACTTTAACCAGAATAAAACCATTTGTTGGCTACGACTACAGCTCAGATTCAGCATCAGGATTTTGTGGGCGCATTAGTGTTGTTCCCGTGCAGTATGCTGTCATTGCAATGGCTCGGGGGATCATATTCAACTGGCACTACATGGCCTCAATCACTTTAATAGGATCACTTGACATGTACAAAGAATATAACATCTGGCTAGATAACCTTCTACAGGCCATGATGAGAATAGGTTATGACGTCAAAGCTATTTTGACAGGGACTGATGATTTATTCGTTCAAGCTTATGCACTCAAAAAGACGATTATCAACAAATCAGTCTACTTTAAGAGTAACATACAAATATGCCATATCTTTGACCCTCTTCATTTGATGCTCCTTTTGTATGAAGAACTAAAGAAGAATAACACTTTTACTTATACTGAGCAAGGCAAGAAAAAGTTTGGGAATTGGAAATATATTACACAGTTTTATGAACTTGATAGTAAGAGAACCTTCAGGCTCACTAATAAAACAAGCGTCGTAAATCCAGATGATTGGCAACATAATAAATTGAAATCAGTAGCTCAAATTCTTAGTATGAATACAGCAACTGGTATATCAATATATATGGACTTGAATATATTCAATGAAAAAGCCAGAGACACACTTGATTTTATAGTTAGGATTAACAAAATCTTTGCTGCACTATATCCTGATGCAATACAGCCAGAATACAAATATACACAAGAAGGTAACTTCTGGCGAGACAGTATACAGTTCCTTCAATCCATTGAGATACCAAGTATGGGCCATAGCATAGAAGCATATGAATGTCAATTTATAAAATATTTCTGTACTAGCATAGAGAGTATTATATATATGCAGGCAGACATTTTCCTGAAAGACCATGCTCTAACACTGTCCCAAAATCTAAATCAAGATCCTCTTATGGATTTTATTCATAAAAAAATAAACTTAACGGGTTTTAAGCATAAATATCCGGATTTGAAGGAGTTCTTTGAAGTAATTGCTGGCGACCTAATGAATAATACTTTCAAGCCTGAAATAGATGGTGCCAATACAGATGATTTCATAAAAAAGGCAAAAAACACCATGGAAAACTGTAGTAAAACTGTAGAACTTCAGAAAAAAATTACGAAACGAGACTTTGATGAAAACTATGAAAACAGTTACACTCAAATAAAGGATTATGATGCTGATTCATTACTTTATGTGGCTACGTATTTACTTGATAAAATGTGCCAAAAGTATCGAAACTCAGTCACAACGAGACTAACATTGATGAATAGTGGTGTTTACTACATCAAAAAAAATTGTTTATCATTTAGAGGTTCAGTTATTGTCCCAGATGACGATTTCTTACTATTAGTATATAACATGGATGCAGTGTTTGTGAATAATTGCAAAAGAGCCATGGCGAGTGGAGGCTGGCATGAGGAATTGATGAAGCAAATGAGTAAATTTATAACGGCGGTTCCTATCGACATAGCGTCGCTGAAATACGTTACCGGTTTGTTTGTAGACCTGCGAATATACCATTCCATAAAATATAATAATGAACTTTACGAGAAAGGCTACATAGAAGGCCAGCAATTTGTGTTACGCAGATTGAACAGCAAAGGTTTAAATCTAAGACAAAAAAATGAAAATCTACTGTAATTGTGTAAAAAAACATTCAGGGTGAGAGAAGAATAAGGTAGGGTACCTATACCGTTGTGAATCACTGTGTCAAAAAGTGTATTTGAATAAAACTGTCGATCTTCAATCAGTCTATTATTTTATACGATCACAATACGGAATCTCTCCATGTTCTTTGGATTGAAGAAGTAAGAGAGGTTTCTTTCTTAAATCATCAATACACCTAAACTACTCGATTTCGTGATCTATCGATGAAGCTAAACGATGCATGTGTCTCAAAATGAAAATCTAAATTAAAAATAAAGTCAAGAGGTCAAAGTTGAAGACGAAAGTTGAAGATAAAACATTACATTACCAAAAAGAGGTTCCTTCTTCCACATCTCTATTAACATTACCAAAAGAAAAGCTTACAACTGAGATCGTAATAGTCCGTCATGTAAAAGAATTCTCTCATGATCGACACCAAGTCGTGGATCCTCAGGTCAGATAGCAGTAGCTTCAGCAGCCAGAGGATTAACATCTGCCGCGTGTTCAGGTCTATGAGGTTCGTCATCATGTGCATTACGGACAGACCGAACTCTAGGCTCTCCATCTTTTTGCCATTCTCCACGCTAAAATTTAATAACAAGTTTTTACCAAGGGTCTTTGTTTACTTGGGTTAAAAGTTATTTGATTTGATTGGGTCATAAAAAAAATCATAAACATCAAAATTCTAAAATCTGGCACCATGTTTCCGTTTTTCCACATTTCATACCAAGCGTTCGCGTGATAAAAGCAAACAGCGTTCTAAATTTGCGATTATTATAGAAGTAGCTGTAGTACATACGTAAAAGTATCTACACCTACTAAAAGAGAAATATGTTCGTGTAGAGATAGCACACGGACTGTACTTCGGTAACGTCCAGATTTCCTCGTTTACGATGACAGACCTCAAGCGCCCTCTTCTCAAATTTCATGCACATTGAAAACTGTACCAAAAGAAAGCTTAATCAGAATTTGTCAGTCTGTGATGGACAAACAGGTCATGGACATAGCCATTCCTCGAGGTAATAGTTTCTAGAAACAGGTTCAAAAACGGGTTTCAGCTGAAAGCGATATCATCCTGACTCCTGACTTCCATAGTCTGTTCTTCCACTACTGAGTTACTAATTCGAAAAAGTTCTATCGATGTGGTTGAGCCATCAAATTTTGCCATTGCATCCATATAACTAAAATCATCATTGAGGGCTGGCTTTTTGCTTCCATGTCCAAATGATAGTTAGTGACAGGGCAAAGGGCAAAATTTGCCCTGTCACTTAAATCGCAAGGATCACTTTGAATTTAATATTACTGATTATTATTACTGTATTGTTACAAATTAAACTTACTTTCTGCTTCTGTCTATAAGCTGATATCAAATTTCCGTATGCCAAGGAAAGTAGACGAAAGTTGGCACTTGTCTTGGTCGCATAGCTCAATGCTAATTTTGCGGCTAACAAGGCATTAGCGCTTTCTTTAGTCTCCTGAAAAATTAAATTCGTTATTGGCTACTGAAACCCATACTTATGCAAGTTTGTCTATCTCTTTTACGCATTAAGTTTTCCATTCGAACTTAACCGGCAAGTCCTATTTATAAATTCATTTCTATTCGTCAAACCTCATCAAAAGGGTGATCAATATCGGTTTGTTTAACATAAGTATAAGTTCAGTGCTGAATGTAGACCTCCCGTAGATGATATTTAGGGGATTAGCTGCCCATCTCCCAGTGCGTTCTCTTAGGACATCCACGGGAGGTGTAGGAAGGGTCTAAAAAAATTATGTACCGAAAACAGTTTGTACAATCGACAAAGGGTTGTAGCAATGTCTTCATAGAAGAGGCCAATCATTCCTTTTTCTGTTTGCTGGTAGGAATTCGGCACCAATAAACTCATTGTTTGTCGTATTGACTCTCGGCAGTTGTATATTTTCACCAAATGTCTAGAAATTATAAAAAAGGGTCTCCTTATCTTTTCTCTGTACAGAAGTAGATACAGAGAAAAGTTAAGGAGACAAGAAAAATCTTGTCATTGGGTCTTTCATGACATGTTTAAAAAATAATATGGATGCTGTGTTGGCGATGGGACAGTTCAATGAATGGCCTAGTGATGAAAGATTAAAAAAAAAACACTAGACCAATAATTTTTTGGTTTCTAATTCTTCCGTTTTTGTGAAAAAAACTTACGAAAAAACTAGCTGTCCACTGAGGATGTTCTAGATCTAGAGGATTTGAGAGCAGAATATTACTTGGAAGTCGGGAAGGGATCACTGTAGAGCTTCATAGCCAAAAATAGCTGATTCCTGGCCTCGCTGATATCCCCGGATTCCAACATACAAATCCCTCGCAGAGAATATATCCGTGCCAGTTGGAAGTCCATCACCCAATCTTTGCGAACATTCTGAGTGTAGAACTTTCGAGTCTGTTAAAAGCAAAACGTTTTTAGACTAATAACGTCCAGGAGTTGGCATTTTACTAACTAATGGTAAAATAATGACAAGGTAAACGGAACAGCTCTAAATTTGATGGATTAGGTATGTGAAACGTGATATACTTAGATATAAGAAAGGAGTGACTAATGTTATAACAGATGGGGATAGACGAGGAAAAGGAGAGTATGGGATAAAAGAACGAAGATGATGCCATGTTAATTACATGAAGCATAACAAGCTCTAACATGAACATGTGAATATCTTTACAATTATAGAATAAACCAGATAGATTATTTCTAACCGTAACAAAAGTTTCAACTTCGAATAAAAGACGAACAGCTTGTGGGATGTTCAGATTCATAATGTTCAGATCTGCGTATTCAAGGTACGCTTCATAAAGCTTTTCGTATTCCGCTGTAAACAAAAGCTTTTCAAAAACATGTTATTTTATTCTGATTGCACAGGTTACTTAACGTGTTACTGCTAAGCAAACAAATGTATTTTCTCAATTTCTTCCACGCATCACTCTCTTGGTCGATAGTTTTCCAGTTTTTCCTGAAAAAACTTGAACCAATTCGAAATGTCAAAAAGTTACTGGATCTTTTTAGCGACAATGGTCAATGATCTGGCAGTACACAGACAGCAGTATCGATAAGTGGGTGACAGACGTACGTACTTAAAGTACGCGGTTTTTAAGATCGCGAACTTACTCGGCTCGACGTTGGTGACACACGTGAAGCTTACTCACTCTGTATTGCGATGTCGTCGACTAAAGAAGCTCTGTGTTATTTAGGAATAATATCGTATTACATTTTAAAAACTTGCTATCTTGCACTTTTTTATGTTCTTTGCGGTACCCAGCTCTTAATGATTTTTTTTTTCTTGACGTTCTCAATCGTAGCATCTCTTTCCACCTACGTATAATTTCTAATAAATTATTGAAATTATGCTTGAAGCTTCATATTTTTGTCTTTGTAATCGTTGCTTCTAATTTTTAAAGACAAGGGTAATTTCGGAAAGCTTCTATGAATTCGGTTAGCAGTTCATGCGAATATGTTCAGAAATCACTCATTTTGAAATTTCTGAATTAAAATTAACAAAAATTGCAAAAATAAACACGACAAGCGTGCGCATCCACGAACTGGCGAAACAAAATCGCGGCTCGCGGCTCGCAATGCTGCCACACGTTCGAGCCATGACGAGCTACGAGCAAGATTTCAGACCGGTTGGATCGCCGACGATTTTGCTCGGCGGTTTTAAAGTACGCGTACTTACGGTGACACACAAGCGAAAAAGGTCGGCGAGCCATAAGTACGCGTACTTGCTCGTACGTCTGTCACCCACTATAGGCACTCGCAGTTGTCTAGCTGCAAAGATGAGAATGATGGATATCTCTTGTCTTTGCGGTAGATTTGAGTTGACTGTCTCGGGCTTGTGCTTTCTAGAAGGAGAAATAATGAAGGCATACATACAGGGTGTGGCGTAAAGAGTGAATAATCCTTTACCTACGGGTCGGGGGCATCACAACTGTTCAGAAAATAAAAACATGTACCCAGTAAAAGTCCCACGGTTTTCGAGTTATTAAACATTTTCGAAATTTTCATTATTTTGTACTTCTGTCCATACTTTTCGATGCCAAGATCACAAATCAAGGAATTTTCTCCATCTGTTTTTTTTATGGCATTCTTAGATAACTGTTCTATCAAATGCTAACTGGCATTGGTATGTCAAAGGTACAGTTTTTTTTTTAGAATTTTTTTTTAGAAATAAAAATGTGATTTGCCATTTTATTCCAAAAGTTTGACCTCCTGTGGTTTAAAAAAAATGTATGGTCACCCTGAGTGACCAACTAATAAATAACTTGCCTACTTCATTGAGATTCCGAAATGGTATAGCACTTGGCAGTTTTAACTTTCAATGTAAATAATATTGTTGTAAAGATTGACCAACGGTTGTTTTCTTAAAATTGTTTTTTTCCTCAAATATTTTTTATTAGAAGAAGACAGAAGACAGAAGAAGAATGTGGCTGCAGCACGACGGATGCCCCGCGCACTATGCCCGTAATGTGAGGCAGTTCCTCGACGAAACGTTTCACCGAAGGTGGATCGGGCGCTTGGGAACCATTCTGTGGCCACCACGGTCCCCAGATCTCAACCCACTCGACTTCTTTTACTGGGGGTGCCTTAAGGAGATGGTGTACAAGGAGTCTGTTACCTCAGTTGAGCAGCTGCGTGAACGAATCCAAAGGGCGGCCCAAACCATCACTGAATCTGGGCATGCGCGCAAGATAAAGCGTTCTTTTATTAGAAGATGCAGGGCTTGCATAAGAGCAAGTGGAAGCCATTTTGAGCACTTATTGTAAGAAATTTTAATGTAATAAATGTATTTTAAATATCTAATTTGTTTTATTTTCTGTTTTTAGTAAATTCGATTGCTATGTAAAATCTTACTTGTAATTTGAAAAAATGACCCTTACCCTATTTAAACACAAATATTCTTTGCATTGAAAGTTAAAACTGCCAAGTGCTATACCATTTCGGAATCTCAATGAAGTAGGCAAGTTATTTATTAGTTGGTCACTCAGGGTGACCATACATTTTTTTTAAACCACAGGAGGTCAAACTTTTGAAAAAAATTGGCAAATCACATTTTTATTTCTAAAAAAAACATTTGATAGAACAGTTATCTAAGAATGCCACAAAAAAAACAGATGGAGAAAACTCCTTGATTTGTGATCTTGGCATCGAAAAGTATGGACAGAAGTACAAAATAATGAAAATTTCGAAAATGTTTAATAACTCGAAAACCGTGGGACTTTTACTGGGTACATGTTTTTATTTTCTGAACAGTTGTGATGCCCCCGACCCGTAGGTAAAGGATTATCCACTCTTTACGCCACACCCTGTAATTACTATTATATTCACTCCGTTTTGAGAGATAGCTAAGCTACATGACAAGTGTCAAGAAATAAAAGGAATAAATTAATGAGAAACCTTATCAATTGGATTCCAATTATTGGAACATGGAATTTGCTCACTTAGTATATTTCTCTCCTTACCTCTAACAAATATAAATGTTAAGTTTCAATTTGTTAAGAACGACCATCGGATCTTGCTTACCCAAAATACGACTGAGTGTCCCTTCCGTTTCCAGAAGATCGTAACTCGATAGAACATCAGCAACATGAAACTGAAATCATATTAGGATACTCATTTTTACTACAATAATATTGGAATAAGTACCTAATCTATCTACATGTTTAAAAAATATCTCAATACTTAAATGACAAGATTCAGTAGGTAGAGTAGGTACCATCTTAAATTCCGATACGGTATCTGTATTGATAAACGGCGATGCTGGTTTTGCTTCTCCAGGGACTCTGGTTTCAGCGCTCAATGCGCATATTTGCTGACGAGTTCGCTTAAGGTCTTCGCTTTCTTCAATCAGACCCTAGGATAAAGAGTTAATAATATGTTTTCTATAAATCAAATCCAAAGGTCACATTATTTTTAAACCTGTTTAAGTATTAGGACGATGTATGTTTGTGATAGCAGTAGATATAAGGTGGTATAAGAACTTACGTCATCACATCGCAAACCTAGCAGTTTGACAAAGCACCCAGATCCACAACTAACGCACCGTCGAGTGTATCGCTCCAGAAACATCAATGCACGGGCGTGCATTTCATTCTGTACAACATTCCACTGTGATTAGACTAACTTAACGATACCACGTTTATAAAAAAAGACATCTCAGAGATGTAATTTTCGCATGCATAGTTCAAAAACAAAGAAGAGTCTTACCTTTTGGCTATCGGTCAAAAGCTCATAAGTAGTTGTCCTGAACAGCGGATGTCGGAACTTCATGTAACCACAGAAGGCATACAGCGGAAGATCTCTACAACTCGCTCTAAACATGGAAAGGTATAAGTAATTGCACTGAGAATAATAATTAAAACTAAGATTAGTTAATTATTAAAGACAGTAGTATAGGTATATCTGATGTGTACGACTATGAACGTAGCAATACTTAGGTACCTGTGCCTCCTCTTACTTGTATGTATATACCTACACCACGTCATCTATACCTGTCACTTATCTGTGTTGCAGTAATAAACCAGCCTTGCTGGTTGTTAGTTTTCCTAACCCTACTTACCCGCCGATACACCAATATCAAATGGCTTACTTGCATTATAATGTCGAAATCCCGAATATTTACCGGGTTGTCTGGTCCCAAGGTAAGCGCAGTAAGGTGGCTTAACGACTGGCATAGCAGGAGCAGGGTGGACATCTATACCTGTCACTTATCTGTGTTGCAGTAATAAACCAGCCTTGCTGGTTGTTAGTTTTCCTAACCCTACTTACCCGCCGATACACCAATATCAAATGGCTTACTTACATTATAATGTCTGAAATCCCGAATATTTACCGGGTTGTCTGGTCCCAAGGCAAGCGCAGTAAGGTGGCTTAACGACTGGCATAGCAGGAGCAGGGTGGACCATTACCAAAGATGTGTCTCTCGTAAAATCACCACCTTCGCATTCCAACACTCTTATTTCAAAGAGTTTTGCGATGGCTGCAAAAACAATTAGCTACTGCGTAGGTAATCGCCATTACAAACTTACTCTCATCTCTCCGTACTAATCTTTCATCAGTGTGTAGTGTAAGTAGTCTAACTTATCCCTTGAATTCCAATTAGTACAAAGGACCTACACGCGTGCTTTTCTAAATTTTCCAAATCTGTAGATGTGTTACCTTGCCAAAAAAAGATGGATGAACAGTGCAAAGAATGACATCGATAAGAAAGAAGTGAATACAGAGATGAAAGCTGTTGTAGGAGAATGGTAGAGGAGAACATGTTGTGCAGACCCCACATAAAGTGGGTTGAGGGCAGGAAGAAGAAAAGAGACATGTTACCGTGAGCAACTGTTCTAGAAGAGTCGTTTTGCAATAGATGCTGCAACATTCTTCTTGAAAACACCTCACCCAGTACCGATGCACATTTTAGAAGCATTTTTTCGAATGGCGTCAATGAATCGTATGTCTTCAGGATTATTACTAAAAACCAAATTCAATTAGGTCCCTAGTCCTGTAGTTGACATCCAAATTCAAATTCAAATTCTTTATTGCTCTTATGTTGTATAAAGGTGTTACAGTAGGTAATGTAAGTTTCAAACATAAACCCTGTTAGGGCACCGCAACTTATTTCCCCGCTTTGGAGGCGCTATCATATACTTACATATATCTATACATTTTAAACTTAGTAGGAACTATATTATTTTAAACTTATAAACTATTATTATTCTATACTTAGATACTAAGCTACAGCATCGAGACGACGACACCGAAGAGATGTAAATTTATATCCATGATTACAAACAAATAGGTAATTTTAATTTGACATGATGATCTAATGAAGTTATAAACTCACGCCAGCGGGCTGAGAGTAAATATGATACCGCATATGCAATTTTCATAACTATCTTCAACCACAACTAAAATAAAACCGGCCAAATGCGAGTCGAACTCGCGCACGAAGGATTCTGTACCATTACTATAAAAACGGCGAAAAAACCATGTCTACCTACTAGTAGTTCGCCCCGAACTGAGATCTCGTAATGCGATCCAAATGTTCCGAAAAGTTAAGTATATAGTTAGGTTGGTAATCAGAAATTCACTGTTCAGTTGTTGGTTAGGGTTTTTTTAAGGTTTTTTAGAGAAAGAGATGATAACAAGACTTATACTAAAAACTACATCTATACAAATATTTAAAAAAAAACACAATAAATGGAAACTTATTATTATCATTAACTTTTTTTTTACAAAAAGAGAATAATGATCTATACTTAATCACTAGATACATAATTATATGTATGTACTACAAACAAAGTTGGCAAGTTGCGTACGTGGCAAGTTGCGTGGCAAGCGTTTGGCAAGCGAGCATGTGCTCGCTTGCAGGCAAAAAGTTGCTAAACCGCCGTTATTTATTTTAATAGATCCCCAAAAAAGCAGGTGCAAGGCCTAAAACGCCTACTAACATGTGCCTAGGCGGGAGCTGTTCAGGCGGGCATCTGACAAGGGGCTCCGGGGTGTCGAAGTAGAAATGTCGTGGGTAACCGGGAAAGTCCCGGAGGCGTCCCTCAGCATAATTGGGGTGCTTATTCTTGAAATGTCTGAGAATATTGGGGCCCCTGTAGCATGCCCCACAAAGTGCGCACTGTTTCACCCCGGCACGCTTCCCCTGCTGCTGAGTGCGAAGCACCGTGCGCATCAGTGAGAGCGATTTACCCACACGCACTTGTTCAGGGGCTGAGGCAGCAGCGAGAGGGGCAGGGGCGGGGGCAAAAATTTGAGAGTTTGATGCCGTTGATGCTGAGGGGGCAGCCAGCGCCGTAGATGAGGCTGGGGCATTGGTGTAGGTGGGCGCAGGTGCAGAAGGCGGGGCCGGTGAGTGAAGGGGGGGTGGAGGGGAGGCAACGTAAACAGGGGAGAGTGCACCAGAGGTGGAGGTGGTCATCGGCGTGGGCGTTGTTAAATCAGAAGGAGGTGGCGGCGTAAAGGTGATCTGGTTGCCACTAACCATCTGGCGGAATGCAAAATCCAGGGTAGTGAGGTATTTTCCCGTGTTAATCTGTGTCTGCCTGAGGGCACCGGAATTCATCTTCGCCTCCTTTTCCAGGTCGGCTATGCGCAACCTCGCCTCCCGCAGGAGCCCCTCATACACCTGGCACTCCGGACACTGGGTTTGGCTCAGGGAGGTCTTGGGGGTCTCGAGGTCTTGGAAGGGCGCAATAGGAGAAGGAGGAAGAGGCGCCTGCGTGAGCGAGGGGGCGATAGAATTGCCGATGGTCTCGGCCAGTGTTTGGTTGAGAGAGAAGGTTTCACGGTTGTCTTGAGGCTTGCAGCAATGCTTAGTGCACTCATCCTTTATCTGTCCCAGAGTATCAATGATGATCTCCTTGTTAACCTTGGTGAGGCTTTTGCCTTCTCGGATTTTCATGCATGCGTAGTCAGTTAGCTTTTGTATTCTACCGGCTAAGTCGTCGGCCTCCTCCGGGCAGACCTGCGAAGAGGGGGTTGGCCCACTGTCATCGTAAAACAAGCGGAACGACTGCATGGTGGATTGAGATCCACTGCTGGATCTGGGGCTGTGGAGCAGTCCAAGGGAAGGGTCCACCTCCATGGGGTTGTTGAGCTCAGAGCTGTTGCTGGTGAGATCCGTAGTTAGGTCCAAAAGTGATCTAGATATTCGGTGGTCAGGGTGTCCATTCTCGTCCTCCTCTTTCACAATCCTTGCATTAGGAGGGAGAGTTCTATTCATTTCTCTGCTAAGTGCGTGGGTACCAGCGCAAGATACAGGAAGTGGCCAGGTTGCATTAAAAGAGCAGAGTTGAGGTCAGCAAGTTAATTGCAAGGGACTTGGCAAGTTGTTGTCAAGACGAAACCCCAAAGGAGTGGCAGGTGAACAAAGTGGTTAAGCAAGAATAACCTCTAAGAGGTGGCAAGTTGTATTCCAGGGCGAAGGTATGAGGTGAGTCAGTCGATTGCAAGCTGCCAGAAGTGGCCGAGTTGCAGTTAGGGGATTACACACTTGCATAAATTGCAACACTTGCAAGTTGCCAAGAAGGCAAGAACTTGCAAAATTCGGCAACTGATTGCACTTGGCAAGCTACAGACGGAGCGCGACGCGAAACGTGGTGGTTTCGTCAGCGGGTGGCGAGTGACTGATGGGTGGTAGGTTAGGTTTAGTGTTGCCAGCGGCTGATAGTCAAATATAACATGAGAGAGCTCAAAGAGCAGCGTTGCCAGAATGCTACTTTTCTAACATTTTACGTTACTTTTGACCCTCTCATGTTACCTTCATGTTATACGACTCGATATAAATTAATTTTGATAGATGTTGGTCTGGTTTACAAAATTTTACTTGTATGGAGCTGAGACCTGGACATCGTATGCCAAGTAGAAGCGGGCAAGCTATCGACAACGGTTCGAAAGTTATCGTCGGACAAACATACATACATACTTAAGCACTTAAAATGCCAAATTGCTCAAATTGTTCGTAAGATCTTCTTTACCTTTACTCACTTGATCAATGGAAAAATATTAATTAATATTATAGTGGAAAAATAAAATGTTACATTTTCTGTCTAGCAGCAAAACTTGTGAGCCTAGCTATGTCTGACAGTCAGCGTCAATGGTAGATTATACAAACCTGGATTGCTAACCTATTACTACTGACGCTGACTTACAAAAGATCAAATATTTCTGAAGCCAGATCACTTCAGAATAATCATCATCATCATAATTATTTATTTCGGTCAACATGGATCATTTTGTTAGTAAAACTTAAATCTATTGTTAGTAGTACTTAATTAACCTATACACATACATTTATATGGAGAGAACCCCGCAGCGTGTACCTAACCTATCTAATTATAGTTTTGCTTGTAATTAAATGAACCATATCGCAATGGTTCATGTAATGACAATCAAACCTACTGGCAAACACGCTCAGGATGGTGTTGGAGCTGGCCCGCACTCGCGCACCAGGGACGTGCATCGTGCAGCGCTTGCGCATGGTAGCGTAGAAACAGTCTACTCGCGCTTCTGCAAACATCCCGGATGCGCTGCAGAAGCGAGGCAGCCCCACCATCACCCTGAACGCGTTATTATATTGTACGCGAAGGGCCTGTACTGCTTTTGAGTATAGTTCGCCCACAGGCTGCTCGTGTAGAAACTAGTACAGTAGGCTCGGAAAAGTGTAATTTTTACATCAGTGGAGCAACGAGCAAACCTGCGGGCCTGCAAATAATGTTTTTAACTTTATTTGAAGATCCGTTTTGACTCACAACCATTAAAAAACCTGAGTTTCCAGAAAAAAGATAATTTAATAACTGAAATTGCCAATCTATTTTTGATGTTGACTGTACTTACAGATTTTTAGATTAATAATAATTTTCATGTGTTTAAATAAACAGTTGACAAAACTATAGAAATATAAGTGATTCCAACACCTGAACCTAACATTTACCACCGCCAATTAATTTAATTAAATTACGTTCATAAATACCTACTCAATGAAAAGTTAATTGATGTGCTGTTTTAAATATACTCAATTTAGAGAAGTGCCTTTGTCAACTGATGTTCAAATTGTGGCCTCCCAAAGATTCTCCAGCAATCGCGTTATTCCTATGCATAACAGAACGAGCAACTTCGAATACAAAAAGCTATAGCGCTCTTGCAAAACAAAAGGCACTGCTTCAGTTAATTTAAAGTGTCATTATCCAGTGTAGAATATTAATATTTTTTTTTGTAATCTCTTGTGTTTTAATGTAATTTATGGGTTTTTTAATGCCTGATTTAAAAATATATTATTATTATTTATTATTATTATAAAACAATGTAAGTAATAATTCGGCTGTTGGCTCGAGAGGGATGAACAGAAAACCGGCATTGTCTGGCTCTGCTTTTGCGATCCCTTTTCATGGAAACGTCGGCTTAAAACCTAATTTTAATAAATAAATTTTATGATAAATGAGTACCTATCTCCTTAGTTTATTTCAAGAAAAAAAGCAAACGAATTGACAGACCAGTAGAAAAACCTTGATGGCAACGAAATTCTTAGAGATGGGAGCTCTTGGATCGTTGGTTATCTGAATTTAATTTTAAATCGTAAACCGCAATTTACCTTTCGACGAACTACAAGAAAGGATAATATAAAGGATATTATGTTACTTGATGCTACGGAACCCTTCATGGGCGAGTCCAACTCGCACTTGGCTGCTTTTTTTGTTCTTTCAGCAAGATTATGCAAGTATATAATTAGAAAAAGAACCACATTACATTTTTTGAAACATATAAACGAACAAGAAATTGAAAACTCTTTTTTTTATATTTGATTTAAAATACTTAGCAAAAAAAAAAAAAAAAAAACTGGCAACACCTGTTTTCTATGACCGTATTGGATCCAATCTCTCAGCAAATGTCAAAAATCTTTGATCAAAGAGAAAATGAATCATAATAAATTATGTAGGTAGTCCTATAATTCATTAACCAATATCATTGACTCATAGATCTATTGATCCGAGATAAATGATAGTGTATTATGTCGCTATTATCCATAAATGACATGTAACTTGATTTTATTGTCACTTTTTTAATTTTTGCACCCTTAAAAAACCCCATATCTTAATAACCCCTTATCCAATTTTACTCATATACCTACTTACCAGTAAATTTCTCAAGTACAAGCTATCGACTTATCAAATTTCATGCAGATCAACTGTTCGAAAGTTATCGTCGGACAAACATACATACATACATACGCACATAAAATGCCAAATCGCCCAAGATGTTTGTATTTATCCCGTTTTATCCTTTGGGATCCTTAAAAATTGCTCACCATCCATCGACAAGTCCACAGTCAGATCATCAAAGTTGTAATCGTCCGCCAGAACGGCCATTTGCACTAACTCAGTAACTTGGTCAATGTGAATACTCTCGTTTCTGCTCAAGTTCTCACTTAAAGCACTGTAAATACTCTGCAAAAGAAATACCTACCGATAAACCTTAAGGCCAAGGCAGACCGGGACGGCATGGCATGAAATTTTCCCGTCAGTAAGCGTACAGCCGCTTAGATACCGCGGCATTACAGCGTCTTGCCACGGCATGTCTTAGGTAAAACGCTTTGTATTGTAACAGAGATAATACAAAATCATTTGCAGCACCTGATAGCTTTGCTTTCTAGAATAATCTTGCGGCTGTATCTCGTTGCCTGGGAGATGTAGAAACCTTGGCGAAGGCATTACAGCACCGGACGCCGCTGCTTCACTTCTCGGTATCGTCACCACGGTCAAAGCTCCGCGCTGAACCAGGGATATCACAAAGTTTTGGATCCAGCCTGGCATCCCACCGCTTGCACTTTCAATCACTCTATAACATTTAGAAAGTGACTAAAAAGATGTCTTTTACCGATCCGTTTGGAGTGGAATCACACACAGCTATCGTGGAAAATTATATGAAAACGGGTTGTTTATAGAGTTTTGGAGACGGCTACAGAAGGGGAATACACAATCAAAATAAGCTGATACCAACAAAAGCAATCAATCAAAGGCGAAAGGTGGCCCTTTCTCGCTCGTGCTTACATGTGAACGTTCGTATCATTGTTAAAATTCCCCATTCCCCCGTCCCATGACCGAGTCGTCACGTTCTCTGGTGATAAAAAAAGAACTTACTTCTCCAAATCAGCTGGAATCGCTTGCACATCCAATAACTGACAAGCTAGCGCCGCGTGGTACCAGCGATCAACACCAGTCAGGTTTATTTTCACAAACATGTTGTTTCCAAGGCATCTGTTTGCCAATGCTGAAAATAAACATGGATCATCTGACGCCCAAAGAAGAATCTAACCTTTCGTACTAGCCCTAACCAGTATAGTCACATTAGTCACCCCATCAGCATAGTTACCGCCAAGTTTGGTAAAGTTATTCGAGCATAGACAACTTTTTTTTTATACGACTAGCTGATGCTAGCCATTGCCTGTATCAAAGCATTGCCTCGTAGGTCACGAACGTGCGCTACTATGCACTACCTTGTGTTCGTCAACTTGAGGCATACAGATGTTCAGCCTCACGTGCCAGTAATTTCACCCACAACCTTCAAACCGAAACGTAATGCTGCTTCATGGTAGAAATTTAGGTATGGTGGCAGTACTTTTTCGGACGAGCCCTTCATAAAGAGCTCTACTACTGCAATTCCTAATTCCAAACAATCAGCCTCAATTTTTTTTCAAGGCTTGCAGCCGATAGGTTGGAATCAGTCAGGTCTTGTCTATGCATGGTAAACTTCATTAAAGTTGGCGGTAAGGTTGCAGAAGTCACTGTAAATTATAAGTCCTCTCTCGTTCCAGCAGGAGAAGGAAAGATTGAACGTACGGTTCATTTTCTGCTCGTCGGTAATGGTCATCAGAATAAACATGGTCTTCGTATCTAGAAGCAGGAGCAGTAGCCTCCATGACTCGTTGTCTGTATGCTGTGCTTCCTCGATTGCCAATACCCAAAAGTTTTTATAATTCTGCCGAAAAACGTGGTAAGATATTCAGTATTAATTTTGACTTAAAAATAAAGAAGTTGATGAAGCAATCTTCTGTTACGGATTAATATGAAGGCACTAATATGATTAGAGATTTAGAGTACCTACCTATTCTTCTGTGGCAAATATTTACCCACGAGCAAAGTCGTCGCACATCGTCAGTGGCACGTCTTGGGAGCGACCTACGTCCAGCATTGGACTGTATATCAGTCCACTGCTGGACGTAGGTCTCTCCCCGTGCGGTTGATGATTATGAAAGCCTGTCGCATGAGCTAGTGAAAAGAAAGAAGCAAAATGGCTAACAGTCTTGCAAATCGTCTGAATAACGTGCTTCACACTGAAGTTAGCAAGTATGTCCTCATTGCATTTGAATTTCTCTGGTAATGGAAATCGGCAATCAAATATCGTGTTGATTGCGTAGATTTGAATGGGCGTAGCTGATGTTACATCCATGCTGTAAAAATACATAAGATAGGTACCTATAATTATATTGAGCTAATTTATTATTGAATAGCGGTTAGCAAGTTCTAATGCACAAATTCAAAGTATCATATAAAAAAACGAGCCGTCGTTTGTTGCCTGTTCTTCTAGGCTTGGTCGCGTGGAACTGGCACCTAGACTCACCTAGCTAGACGTTTCAAAGTGATTCTTGCAATCGAACTGAATAAATACATTTTTGATTTATTTTTGCACAAAAGGGCTGTTATGAAGTGAGAGATAGGTACTTTAGTTTTCAAATGGCGCGACAGCTTTGGGTAGGCATAGGGTTTTAATCGATTTTTTTACGCATGAGCCTTAGCTATGTGTCAGTTTTTTGAATAGATATTTTCAGTGGCTGGCTTTGTTATGCTACTTACCTGTATCGAATCCTATTTTCACAGTTTTCTCTGTTATTTCTGCCTTTTCCTCCAGTGAATGTTCTAGTAACTATCAACCGGAAGAGTCCATATGGAACCTTGAACAGTAAAATAATAAAGATAGTCTTTTCGACGGGAAAAATCAAAAAAGAATGTCAAACCAATGCTTACGAGTGAAAAGCAATATTTTTAAATAACCGAAAGCATCACGCCAATTTTACCTTTGTCTCTTCAGTTAGAATGACCTTCTCCACTCTTAAGAAGTTCGGTGTAGCATTTAAGCATTCTTCTATCAGCCGAGTTTTCCCGACGAGTCTAGGACCCTGTACCACCAAATAAAATTAATAATTGTTTAATACGCCAGAGGGCTCATTCTAAGTTTTAGCATCATTTTGTCGTTAGCTTAACGCAAAATGACTTGTCGTTAACCGATTTGTATGGAGAATGGCTTACAAACGCTACGTAAAAACATAAGTTCACGCAAGGGGAGCTCATCGTTTCTAAATACAAAATCGGGGATAACGGCTTCGCTAACGACAATTCATTTTGCTCTAAGCTATCGACAAAACGATGATAAAACTTAGAATGAGCCTACTCAATCCGTATATATAGATATTGTCATCTCAATCCGTATAGATATTTACTATTTTCTCACAATTCTACTGACTTTTCAATAGATACGTATTGCTCAAATCTGTGTGCGCAAAGTTTTTTTCGTGCCAAACATGTTTGGACGAGACTCCAGGCTATTTAGGAGTTTAGACATCCTCAATCTATAATATCTGGTGGGTACTTACGCCTAAGGATTTTTCCATTGTCACATAATGGAAACAGTCCTGTTTATTCAAATTGTGCGATATACTGGGCTGTGTACCTAAACCCACCACTGCATAAATAAGAATTGAAACTAACAATAAACGCGATACCGAACTGGTGGTCGCGGTATCTGGTGAACGCCTGATGTTGTTGCTGCAACGCGTTCTGCAACGCTGCTCTGTACTTTTGCAACTCCTCGTTCCGTCCTAGCAGTGGGTGCCGGCAACTGCTCAACTGGTTTGCCCATCTATTGGACATTCTCATCTATGACACACGCAAGACAAAGACAAGAACAAGACTTGAGTGAACGTGCGATGAACTAAAAGTACTCGTATCTTATACCTTTAAACGAGAAAATCTTGTATATATATATATATATATATATATATATATTTAGGATCTCGGAAACTGAGCCAACAATTTTCATGAAATTAAGTATACAGGGGTTTTCGGGGGCGATAAATCGATCTAGCTAGGTTTCATTTTCAGAAAAGACCCGGGTTAAAAGTTATTTTAATAATAAAAAATTTAGCGCCATCTCTTGTCGAGTAATCGAAATCACGAATTAGTGTCACGAAGAACGCCATCTATTGAACTTCTACGTAAACACGCGACACAAGAGTTCCGGAAATTTTCATGAAAATTAGTATACAAAAAAATTATTAAAAAACCGAGCAAAGCTCGGGCACACCAGCTCGTATATATATATATATATATATATATATTTAGGATTTCGGAAACTGAGCCAACGATTTTCATGAAATTAAGTATACAGGGGTTTTCGGGGACGATAAAACGATCTAGCTAGAATTCATTTTTAGAAAATGTCCCCCTAATCGTACAGTAAATAATCAACTTTATCATAAAACCATAACTCCTAGCGCCATCTATTGATTAAGTCATGAGTTAGTGGGACAGAGAACGCCATCTATTGACGAGTAGTGGAGTTTATTATTATGTCGGTAAGATCGAAAAATATTAATATTTAATCAGTATGTAAGTAATTCGTATTTAAATATAATTCACAACAACAATTTACCAAAAAAAAATACCGAGCGAAGCTCGGGCACCAACTGCTAGTGTTACTTTATTAGGGAGTTGAGTGCCAGCCTACTTTCGCATTAGGTTAGTCTGTAGATTAGATAACCTCAAATAAATAAGAACATGCTTTTTATCATTGAAACATGAAATCAAAATATTTATGAAGAATTTAAATTCTTCATAAATATTTTGATTTCATGTTTTTAGAATTGCATTTTTTTCCCATGCACCAAGACTTCAACGCGCTACTCGACATTGTGGTACTTTTTGTAAAAAAAATGCTGATTTGGTCAATAAATAGAAACAGTAACAGGACAAATGAGAATGTTTAGATTGATATTTTTCGATTTGCTATTTAAAAAAACGCGGGAAAGGCTATTTGGAATGAAATAAAACTTGGTACGAAGCTTATAACTAGAATTAATTCTGAATTTAAAACAAACCCAAGTTTATTGAACTCGTAAATAGGTCCAGGCTTGGTGATCCCCTTCATAGTCTTCGGCTCCATAAGCCTGAAGTACTCCTGGTCCAGCTTGCTCCTTAGGAACGTCTCCTTGTCACATGTTACTTTGTCCGGGTATACCATCATGAGTCTTGCAGCCTGCAAATATTATGAAGATACTAACCATATTTATGCCGAAGCCAAGGAAGTTAAGCAAAGCACCCCAGTGTAAACAACTACTGACGAAATACCTTGTGTAATACTATTGTTGTTGTGTGGCATCAAAATAAATAACTATTGATTTGATTTAATACCTACAAGTCTTTAATATTATGAAATCAAGGGCTGGATGCCGAATACCCAAATGACGACATCTAATCAATAAAAACCTTTTAGCTAGCAAAAGTTTTCGCTTGCATTATTTGAAACAAAATATATATATTTTTTTATAAAAATAATTTATGTAGTTTATCTAACACCATGGTGCAATGACACTAGGCAGAAAAAATAATATTTGAACTGGATCCTTTAGTTTAGTGTGATCTTTTTTTGGTCTCACCTCAAAGTGATCTTTATGAAACTACTGAATTAATATTTGATATTTTGATCAATTGATATTTACAAATATTTTTTTTTTAAAGCGTGTCTCACTACCTTATTCACAGCCGGTCCAATTACCGTATATTCTCTTCTTAGAATGTGTCCAACCAATCCACAATACGATATTCCTAGAAAATTAAACTAATTCAAGATTCAAGATTCAAGATTCAATAAGCGTTTATTCAATACGATACAAGAATCACTTTGAAACGTCCTTAAGCTAGGTGAGTCTAGGTGCCAGTTCCACGCGACAAAGCCTAGAAGAACAGGCAACAAACTACGGCTCGGTTCCTACCGTTTTTTTATATGATCCTTTTACAAATCAAAAATAATAGCAGTGAAGTTCCAGTGTGGTGCCACTTCACTTAGTCAGACGTATGCAATAATTGCAATTGAGGCAGTGCTTTGTCATAAGCGATGATTACCATACCACTTAACATCAGGTGGGCCATGTTCTTGTTCCATCAGCTAGTTGTATAAAAACAAATATCGGATCGGGGACTTCATTTTGTTTCCGATTGAATAGAATAATTTAAAATTTGAACTACATATTGGAAAGCATATTAGACTCTTTAGCCGAAATAATTAACATACCTACTACAGGGTAAAAAAACTAATGGGCACTGGATTGAGAGAAAGCCTCTATCTTCCTCAAATATACTCAAGGTACCTAGGTTAGGTGTTTGCTATACCCTCCTCTGTCAAGTCTCTATTTTCACTTTTTGGCACTTGGCACTACATGTTTGGTTACCTGACGTGACACCAATAGAAATTTTATCGATATTTGTGTCATTGAGGGTAGTTTTCAACTGGAACGCGCACTGCAAAGCCTTCTGCGCTTCGTCTTCGTGCTTCAGCCCTCTCAATCCGAACACAACCAGAAACATCATGTCTTTATCGAACATGGACACCTTGTTCACTAGCCCACCGGAGTCTAACGTTACGCTAGAGCAAGACAAAGTAAAAATCATTTAGGTATATACTTAAAAAAACCTTGCGTTTGTGGATTTCGACTCGAGAGCTAAGTATCCTCCAGGTTGCAATTTTTTTTTTTAATTAACGAATGTCTTCTCTTCTTAGGATGTTTTAACTCCTATATATAGGGTTAATTCGCTAACCTCAAAAGTTTGCTGAAACTAAAACTCGCATTTTGTACATGTCCTCTACTTCTGTTTTCTCCTTCTCCTATGTTTTGTATTGTGTGCAATAAAGTATTAAAAAAGTTTATTATATTATTGCGTCATGATTCAAGTTTAGCATGAATGGATGGAGCGACGACTTGCGCAGGCGGGCCAGCAACTGGATGGGAAAAGCCAAAGACCGGGCTCAGTGGGCTGCAATAGGTTGATGATGATGATGATGATGAAGCATTAATGGCCAAAATATTAAAATAAATGGTCTTATCAGCTAATTAACTGCCTTACCATAGTAGTAACAAAAACACTTCGAAATGCCTTACCTACAAACACACTTGTAAGCGGTATTCACGACTCCGATCAGAGGGCTTATTCCAAGAATTGACAAGCTTTTGGGTGTTAGCTTCACTTTTTACTTCGTGTTCGTGCTACCCTAGGCAAATTGACATGGTGATAAGACGCAAACATTTCGATGTTGGCCGCAATGAATCTAACACGAAGTCTTCTTTTTTAGCAAGTTGTCAACATGGATCGGGCATAGATTCCTCAAAATAAAGACCATAAAGATGACTGCTGGTTCAATTGACTGACAATTCACGATTGTTCAGTATGCCTACCATGAACTCTGTCTGGCTCTGGTTTTGAGTCTGTGTGAGTGCTCACCAGTGCATTATACTGTGTGTATGACGTTTTGAGCTAGGATTTATTTAGTCAACACTCACACAGACTCAAAACCAGAACCAGAGACAGAGCCTGACAGAGCTCATGGTAGGCCTACAGGAGAAGCATTTGAAGTTTTTTTCGTGCCAAATCGTAGGTAACTCTTGTTGTATTCGACTTTTTTAAGATCTGGTTTACCAAAAATCCTTAGAATTCTGCGGGCTTTCAGCATAATATGAATTGAGACGCTATATACTCTATATATATGTTCTGTTCTGATATCCAGAACTACGGATCCCTAAAGACATTTACACTGATGTTATGTAATACTTCACTATCCAGCACCATCACCTCGCCGGCGCTTTTCACCACGGCGTGGTCGCCGCCACCACCGCTCACCAGCACGACGCCGCGCACGAGCAAACTCAGGAGACTTATTTATTAAAACCGATCTGGAGTATAGGGCGTATTTAAATTAAAACTCAAATAAAAAAAAAGAATTTATTCTGCAGTATTACTAAGATCACTTTGAAACGTCTTAAAGCTAAGTGAGTCTAGGTGCCAGTTCCACGCGACCAAGCCTAGAAGAACAGGCAACAAACTACGGCTTCGTTCCTACTTTTTTTGTATGATCTTTTTACAAAACACGCACACGCTACGCTTAGTAATAGTAAAGTACCTACACAGCATATAAAAATAAGATACGAAAATAGTAGGTAGGTACAGACATTGCAAATAATTCACATGTTGGCTTTTGATAACTAGATCTTCTTCGGGATCTGAACAATCAAAATCAAGGCCTAAGTTGAGAAGTACACAACAAGCCTGTATGATCTGTGCACATTTGTTTGGCTTGTAGTGCAAGACCCTATCCTTGCCCAACGCCAACTGTTTTTAACCAGCCAAAAGTGTTTTCTATTGTGACCAAGGCTTTCATATGCTTCTGGTTGTACATTCTTTCTGGGGAGTTGCAGTAACATTTAAGAATGGTGTCATGAGCCAAGGCCACTGTGGGTATCCAGAGTCACCTGAAATGATGTTGATAATTTTTATTACGAAGCTCAAACAAAAATAGGTATCTTCTATGTAAAAATCTAAAGTACTTAAATAGTTACCATATAGTTAGGATGTTTTCCTGAGGGACACCTTTGTACGTACCTACATAAGCAGTAATACCGGGTTGGTAATCTTAGGTGGTAGGTACACATTAATGAAAATAACATAACTCACCTTTAATTCAAAGCTCACGCGCTGCGAAGACTTTAGGTCGTTATGCTGTCGCAACTCTTCGCATAAGAACGCGAAGGCAACCTTGGACAAACGATACCGACGACAAAATATGGTCTCCGGAAGATCTTCGATAGGATTGAAAGCTTTCCGTAAACCAGCCCGCAGTTCCCGTAATTTACGAACCCGGTTTTTCTCGACCATCCGCATTGCAAAATAACATCTTGCAGACATTCTCAAAAGCAATTATTGACTTCAAAAATGCACAAATAAATGTTTGTTTACTAATTCATTTTGATTGATCGATCGTGAAGCTGTCAAATACATTCCGAAACTAAGAATAGCATTTTACACAAAAACCGTCAGAATCGTGAAGCTAACGAAAAGATTTAGTAGGTACGATTTTGGTGTTGACGATAGACTATCACCGGTGTTAGCAATAGTAAGTGAAGATACGTAGCAATATTATTTCTCGCAAAGCCCGTCAGAGGCGCTCATCGTTTTTCATACAAAATCGGGATTGTAAAGAGGTTAAAACCTCTTTACAAAACGCTAACACGACACCTTATGTCTTACACGACACCAAAAATGGTGTTGCAAAAGTCAGAATAGCCCCTCTACAGTCTCCGTGACAGCTTTCGTGACAATGTTCAGCACGACCACGACCACCCTTCGCACTTCTGTCAGGAAGTCAAGCGGCTCATCATTGGCCACCGCTCGTTGGACGGGCGTCAGCACGAAGCGTAGTAAGCCAGGCCACCATGAACTTCGCATAGCTGCTACTACTGCTGGACGTACTGTGTGAACATTAACTTTATTTTTAAGACGTGGTAGCTAGTAGCGCGTGGTAGCTAAGCTAGACGTAGTGACGACAGGTAGTGCCAAAGATCGACGAAATGGCGGCCGAGAATGTAGGAAAAAAAAAATCATAACTAAATAACTAAGTGACATTTTAAAAATCGCAAAAGGACTAATTGTAGACTATACATTTGAGATTAATTCGAATTTAAGTAAGGTAAAAAAATATACTATTTAACATGACATTCTATTTAACGCTAATGAAAATCGTATGTCAGCGTTAAATAGAATGTCATGTTAAATAGTATATTTTTTTAACACACTTTAATTCATATTAATCTCAAATGTATAGTCTACAATTAGTCCTTTTGCGATTTTTAAAATGTCACTTAGTTATTTAGTTGTGAATTTTTTTTTTAAATCTCAAATTTTCGCACGATGCGCTCTTAAAGGTTTTTTATTTTTTAAAGTAAGTATTGTTATTGGTATACTTAGGTAATATTTAAGTAGGTACATGAATATTCCTTGTAGTTGATTTCCTCCAAGGAAGGTTCATCAAAATCAGGAGCGTCCAATGAGGTTCTTGGCGATGTTCCTGTAAGATTAATGACTTTTAATCATACACACCTGATCTTTGAGGTCTGCATGGCGAATTCATTATACGATCTAAGTACCTCTTAATCCCATGACACTGTTCAGTTTTTCCACGCGTTTCCAAGTCACTCCAACCCCTAAAACCTAGAAATTTTAAAATAGGTAGGTAAGTAATTTAATTATTTGGTTAGAAAAAGAAGAGTAGGTAAGCTGTACCTACCTATCAACTTCTAATAATAATAAGGTTAGAGGCCCTACATAATGAAAACAATGATTAGGTAAGGTAAATCTAAATCAGGATTCAAGGGTCTGAGAATACTGGTAGATAGTAGCCTAAGCTACCCACTCGATTATTATAAACCCGTAGGAGCTACGCTAGTACATTCTACGAGCAACACTTGTAGCAGTAGATTCTACGCCGTAGACATGCAAGCTACGATTTTGACGTAGAGCAGTCTACAAGACGCGTCGCGGGAGTTTATTGATTTGTGAAATCGTGACGTGTTGTCGACGAATGAATGGACGACATCGACATAATATGTGGTGCTATAACCTTAGTATGCCGTCCATCTCCACACGGCGCAGTGCAATACTCCGCTTCATTGACATACATCCAAGCGCTGGCCGTGGTGAGCACATCACCCGCGTTGCTCATATACTCCGCCCTCTTGGCGTCCCACACCGGCTGGCCGACGATCACGTAGTTGGAGCGGCTGGTGTCATCACCGCCGATTATGGAGAAGTGAGACAGGCCCGCTGATATGGCTATTTTGACTGTTTGGGAGTGTTTAGCGTGACTGACCAGATGACAGGATTATCGGTGATCCATCGATCGATGCTGATCAGATTATTAGTATTATTTATTAGGTAATACCAACAGCACACATAGCAAACGTATAATAGATATTTTTAAATTATTTAAAGTTAAATTATACTATGAAATGTGTGCCAATTATCAGACATGCACAGCATTCGCAATAATGATACAGACAACAGAAATTGAGAGAAAAAAACTTACAGATGACAGATTTATCGGTGATCTCTCGATCGTGCTGATCAGATCCAAGCTCAGAATCAAAGTCTTGGATCGAAGACGAGTTAATCATTTCTAGAAACACGCTAACCCTTCAAAACAATGCCAACATCAGTCATCAGCGTCCCATAATTCTTCTGTATAATCAGCCCACAGTCTATAGCAGTGTGCACCACATCCTGCATCGTCATCCTTGGGGTCTTCTTCCACATGGACAGGAAGGCGTCTCCGGAGAACTTGAGGACGTCGCCGTTGTGCGTGAGGATCTCTTGGACCATGGCACCGATGTAGCAGTTGAGGACTTGTGTCAGGCGTGAGGGACCGCCGCGGGTGATGTTGGTGTAGTTCTCGCAAAGTTCGGTGAAACCTTGGGAGAAATTACTTGTTTCGTCAGGAACAAAAGACTGTTTCAGTTTTTGTAGGCGCTCCAATTCTGCTTTGAGTACCTACTGAGGTAGTTTACTTGCCTAGCCTATAATGTCACTTCGTGTTCAGTTATACTTATAACCTTGGAGTATCTTAAAATTGACAACAGACTTTAAGGGCCTATGAGAGGAGGCGAGAGGAACTTATGCCAACAACCATTTCATGAGGTTTTTTTATGCCTTTGTACCTATGTACAAACCTACATGCCATACCTTGTAGGTATTTCTATGTTTAGCAGTTATTAGTTTCAAAACCTGTCGGGTGTAAATTTTCGTTGTCAGAGTTGCCTATCAGATCTAAACTTTCAGAGATTGTCATGAGTGGGTGGATAATTCTGCCCTCTTTTTGAACGTGAATATTCAAGCCAAATTCTTGAGATAGAGTTTGGAGTAACAAACCAGCGACGTCAATAAACATGAGCGCAGTCTCGTAGCTCCTGATGGAATGATCATGGTGCTTGTAGATGATTTCGTCGGGCACCAGCGACGCGATGATGCCGATTTGGCTTACTTTATGGTTGGAAGATAAGCTGATCTTCGTCCTGGAGACCAAATATCCGATGGTCTCTTTATTTATCGGTAAGCATCGACCAAACTAGATTACTGGCACCTAGCTTTAAAACGTTCCAAAGAGATCGTTGTGACACGACTGAATAAATATTTGATTACTTTGACTGGTGGGCTAGTAGCGTCCCCGATCTAAAGATCGTTTTTTTCTGTCCACAATAATCTATGTTTGTAGATAGGTAGGTTCTTTCAAAAGGTGAAGGAAAACATCACGAGGAAACGGGAAAAGAAAAGTTCGAAAACTTGTGTCAAGTGCATGAAGGAAGCCTCTGAATCCTTTCACCACACTGCACTGGTTCGAAAGAACAAGTGACATGAAAAGAGGAAGAAGACTGATTATTCTAGCTTCTATCCAAACATATCGCGACATACGATTGCTTCGTCGCCAGCCTGTTGCGATGTCGTTCGCGCGGTGTCAGCATTTCCACAGGCAGAGAGGCACACACTGAGTAGCGATGGTGCGCTCGCTTCATAGCCATCAGGTATTCGTCGTAGTTGGAAGTCTTTCTTGTACTTGATATTGAACCTGAGAGAAATACTCGACCTAAAATGTGCTCTTCGATTTTCATAAGGCATTTTTGCAAACAGGATCCCTCTAACTTTAGGTTTCTTAGAAAACATGCAGATATTTTGAAAGCTTTTACAAAATAGGTAAACCTACTATGGCTGGTTTTAGTCTCACGCCGACGGCACGCGCACCATCAGCGCTGATGGCCGAGATTAATTAACTTCTAGGAAGCGTTTTTGAATGACGCGTAGCTATCAGCGCGCACGCTTCCTAGAAAGTTATTAATCTCGGCCATCAGCGCTGGGGCCTAATTCTCGGTTCAATCTCGATCATTTTGCAATTTTATTTTATTGCTTCTTTTCACAATCCCGCACTTTTTCTACGTTTTCCGTATATCGTAGCTGTCGAGGCTTCTACGATGAGGTCGTTGATGTATTACTCAAGGAAATCTGGCATTTTCTCTTCGAAAAGAAGCAATAAGATAAAATTGCAAAATGATCGAGATCGGCCCGAGAATTAGGCCCTGATGGTGCGCGTGCCGTCGGCGTGAGACTAAAACCAGCCTTAATCCTGATCAGAGCGTGACCCAGCTGGTAATAACACACTTCCCGAAGGAAACTTCGTTATAGATTTTCTCAAGTCGTCCACTGCTCCACAAGGCCTACCTTTGCCTGCAATACCTATGCAGAAAGAATAATTACGGGGCCTCTTTTTCCAGACTTCTCGTAATCTTTCCAAGTTAGTCAATAGGTAGGGGGGTATGGTGGGTTCACAAAACTTAATGGCGATCATAAGAAAACGCAAAAAGCATGTTCGACAGTAAATTGAGAATACCTATTTAAGCGCAGTGCGCCCCTTTTAGACTATTATTAAAATAGACCAGCTGGTCCCCACCCGATGGACTGATGACATTGATAAAACACGAAGGATGGTTGGAGAAGACTCAAAATCGTTCGTGCTGGAAACGTTTATGGGGGAGGCCTATGTCCAGAATCCAGAAGTGGACTTCCCCAGACTGATGATAATGATGACCTTTGCAAGATACCTACCTAGTACAACAACATGAATCGTGGATGACGAGACAATACTGAAAAAATAAGAGAAGTGGAACAATAAGAGTAGGAAAATATACCTACAAAGTTCAGCATAAGTGTCGCTTAACTGTGTGTTTATTTTTAGTTTAGTATTTACGTAAGCCCTCATCTTATATGTGCACTACCCAACCTATCTCCCTATTACCCAAAGGTTAGCTGGTAGATAATGCTATCTAGCATTAAGTTCGCCTGTGTACAGTAATTTTTAATTTTGTGCAGTAAAGAATTTTCTATGTATCTATCTATAAGTAAAGTAGGTACCTTCATCACGTTTACTAGAGTTTTTGCTCGTTCTCCTCTCTTGCACGTCTTCCATTTTATCAATTTATCCAGCAAACGACGTGTTGTTTTGCTATTTATTTTTATATATCTTTGCAGGTCTTAGGAGCTACGAAACCTTGAAGCAAAAGCTTTTTTGCTTTTCTGTGTAGGAAACCAACTGCACACCAAGAAGTTTTTTATGTATAACTACATACCTACATGCTAACACTTTTTGGACAAAATATGTGTGTGCGCTTCATTCACCAAAACAGAGTAGGTAAGGTAGTTTACAATACCTGTTTTTCTATGACCACTATCTGCTTATAGGTACCTATACCTACCTACCTACCTACGCCATATCTACGGCCTCTAAACCTAGGGTGAAACGAGAGAGTCATGAAAAAAAAACTTCCGGATTAAATTGAAATGTTTTTATTTATGTAGATATCGGGCGCGATTTTTTCACTAAGTTTCTCTACTTCTCTTTCACTAGGATATGATCTAGGGGTAGGTTAGGGTGGAGTCAGAGGAACTCTTACGTGTCTATCTAGTATGTTATATACATAGGTAACGAGACGAGCACAACAGGAGTTCTTAGTTCTTGAGCTGAGATCTCCAGGTTTTGCTAGGTATCCTTTTAGAATCTGAAACAAATAGACTTCAAAATCTTGCAGGACCGAGTAAATTTGCATCTATCGACTAGGGTAAACTATTTAGACCCCTGTCGAGGGAAACACGGATCCTTCTCACTATTATAATATGGTAGTACCTAGGTAGTTAGCAACACCCACTAGAATATTAGCAATACCACTTCTACCAAACGGTGAAGGAAACATACTGCAGTATTGTTGACTCTGCTTCTTGTTTAAGTAGGCATAGGTGTAAGGCATACTTCACCTAGATCCCAGGCACTTCAGCACACCCTATCACCATCTTCGCTGCCTTTATCCCCTGCACTTCATCATGCCTTTAACCTAGAATTATGATACTTTATTCCAGCTTGTTTGCATTACACCCACTGCTGGGTGTAGGCCTCATCTTTATTACGCCTGCGTGCGGCTTACGACCGAACCTTTTTTTTTTTCGCTTTTCCGCTATTACGGGTACTTATCAGCTAGTGACGGTCATTTGGTTATGCAGGTCTAGGTACCTATCGAGTTCAAAAACGGCGGGGAAACCACAGGAACGTGCTAAATAAGCGCGAGTAATACTTATGTAGGTATGTATCGATAGGTATATTGTGCAAAGCTATTGATCTCGACAACACAGTGAAGAAGCAGTGGTACCGTTAGGTACCTACCTACCGTTAAATTGTCCGAGAATTGTTTTATTACGAAGATAATTTCGCCCATTCGCCATAACCTCCGCCAACAATCTGTAGATTCAGTAGTCTGCTCCTATGCTATGGAATAAATTTAAATTGCTGCATATTATGTACCCTAGAAGGCTATGTTTGATACATTGTTTGTGGTTATAATCTACCTTAGTACCTGTTAAGGAAAAAAATGCGGTGCATATTCTCCTACAAGACAAAACACTTATTCTACAAACCCACCCAATAAGAGTGTTGAGTTGTCATGTCTTGGTATGCACTGCCTATAACATGAACTTAATGCATTGCAAGTGACAGTTCCAGGCTTTATTTTGCTTCATGCTTTTTTATGAAGGCTGGAATCTTAGACAATTTAGGCTGGAATAATATAACAACAATTGTCTATTTCTAGGGATTAACTTGGATGCACCAATGAAACTCTCATAAGAGAGAAATTTTATTTCAAGTTGTTTCAAACATGTCTCTTGCTTTTATTCAGGCTTTTATTTCAATGGCGTTTGAATAGATTTCTCAGCCAAAAATTAAGGACACTGTAACTGACTCACTACTCACATTTCAAGGCACTCAATGAAGTAATTGCCACAAAAGAACACAAGCACTGAACTATCCAACTGCACATAGGACCCGGGATGCTAAACTTCACCTATTTTGGCTCACAAAACTGATAGATTCACCAGCTAAAGACACAAAAACATCACTTTACAAACACTAGTCCACAAGGATTAGAAAAACAAACATCTGAGATGGAATAATCTATTTCACACACTTACACTACACATCACCACTGATTAATACACTATTGATAAACTTATTACACTTAGTAATTTCTAGCATGAACTAACAACTAGATTTTTATGCAATAATATAATTATTGCTGTCACTAAACTGTGGGTACACATTCACATGATGATTAGGTTCGAGAACCTTCACAAAACTGGGCTTTCACCACACATCACTACACAACACAAAGTACAATGGTAAAAGTGTATCTGAAACATTAAAAAACTTAAGAATAAATAATGATAAATCCAATACAATGTAAAGACATGGGTAAGTTTAGGCTGTGCCACCACGGACCACCACTATAACTAAATGATCCTCTTTCAAACTCTCCTCTGTCAAATTGTGGCATGTCCTCTTTAAGAGTTCAGTGGAAAACTCGCATGGAGGGAACGAATACAACACACCAGTGGCCTCTGTCTCTTTGTTCAGCAAAGATATCACTCCAGCAGCCTCTTTCTGCTTTAAATATGACACCAAGTTTCTCATAGGACGAGTCTGAATACTAGCATCTTCATTTGTGATGGCTGTTGTTGAGCCAGCTACTCCCAGGAAAATAGCATGAGAGGTGGATGTGACAATTCTCTTTTGAACATCATCCAGTTTGGGCTGATCTAGACGCAGTCTCTGTGTGATTCTCAGCTGGTTTTTACCTTCTTCATCTTTCATGAGACAGTCAATTATCTCATTGTCCCCATCAGTTAGGTGGAATTTTGTGGGAAAGAGGGAGTTTTTAAGGATCAATGCTCCATTCCACATGGTTGTTGCCTTGCGTACGACTTCAGGGAGAGTTCTGGCCGAGGCAAGCATGCCGCCGGCACGACGCGGCGACCCGTCGGAGTCCGAGTCGGGAGAGCGCCTGCGCGGCGAGCGAGAGCGGGAGCGATCCACCCCAGGCTCGCGGGAGCCCGAGCGCCGCGCGCGCGCCTCATAGTCTCCCTCCGCCGGCGGCCTCCTCCACTCGTCGTCACGGAATTCCCCGCCGCCGCCGTGATACCCACCCCGGTACATGCCGCGACCGCGTCCGCGTCCGCCCCTTCCCCTATAGCCCGAGGTACCGTAAGCGGAGTACCCTTCCTCCCAAGTCGCTCCTGCCTCATATCCCTCGTACCCTTCGACGGGACGCCCGTCTTCGCCCACCGGTGGCGCATACGTCTTGGGCCTGTAAGGACCGCCGTTACCTACGTCAGCGAAGTCGATCCTTAGACGTCTATCCGGCCCGCCTAGTGGAAACCCTCTCATTTCTTTCACGGCCGCCTGAGCGGCATCAATAGAATCATACAAAATATATGCTTGAGCTTCCCCCTTAGCGTATTCAATTTTTTTTATAGCCCCAAACCTATCAAACTCTCTCTCGAGCTGAGCAACCGAGGTCCAAGGCCCGAGGCCGCCCACCCACACGCGAGTAGTAGGATTTGCTTTTCCATACCCAATTTTACATTGGAATTTTCCAATATACTGCCCGGATAACTCTACTTTAGCCCTATGAGCCATATCTAAAGTTTGATAGCGCACAAAAGCAAATGCATTACCTGTCCCAGGCGGGGGACGTTTTATGTCAATGTCTTCTACAATGCCAAAACGACCAAAAATACGGCGCAGTTCCTCATCAGATATGTTTATTTCAAGATTACCGGCGAAAAGAGTCCGGGTAGCGAGTTGATCATCCTCGGGTTGGACATGATGCAAGTAATTCGGGAATTTATCTTTCTTGCTTTCCATTTTATCAAACTGTGGATGGGGGTGGCGAGGCATGTACGGACGCGGCATGTAATGAGGGTGCGGAGGGTGATGCATTGGCGGTCTGTGGTGCATGGGAGGACCGTGCGGGCCAGCCATGGGATATTCATGCATTGGGGGACGAAAATCTCTGTGATGTGGAACTGTTGGAGGAATACCATAGCCTCTGTCATCTGGGGGCGCTCTACGTCTCTCAGGCACCGGGGACCAAGCATACGAATACGGGCGTTCGTAATCGGGCGGCGTGACGCTTCTCGGTCGGCTTCTGAACTCAGAGCGCACCGGCTCGTAGACCGGATCTACGATAGCCACTTTGTCGTACAAAATTATTCTTGGCTTTGCGTGTTTTGCATCTCTCGCGTCTTCAGCGCTGCGGAAACAAATGTAGGCCACACGTTCGTCCAATTCGTGCGAAATTTTGATGCTGAAGTCACCGAACTTCTTGTACTCGCGGTAGAGCGTATCTTTGATAATGTCGTCCGAAGCTTTGGGGTGCAGCGCGCTGACGCAGAGCACCTTGTAAACTGGGCGAGCCGTCGCCGACCCTTCCCGGGCCTCCCGCGTGCGCGAGAACTCATCGCGATGCGGCGACACGTACCGCCCTCGGGGACTCGGCGAACGCACTCGCCGACGCACCCGGTCCGGGGTGACACGCTCGTCCGAGCTGTCGTCATACCGACCGATGCTACTACGCGTCCTTTTCGAACGCGGTACACTATCCCTTGACGAACTCCGCTTCATGTTACGAATTTTCACCGTTATTCGATCTCTATCTCTATCGCTACGCGGTAATCCAATCATGAAAACTCAGTACGCCGAACCACTATCTGAAATGCACAACATTACACGTCACTTCAAAATGTCGCTTTTCTCCAGCAAACAAGCAAATCACGAAATCACTGTAACGCACTGGGTTTTCGTCTTACCACAAACGAAATAGCATTCAGTTCAGTTAGTTTTTTGAACACAGAACAGGGATTATGTCCTCACCCCTAATTCCACAAGATTTTCACAAATCAAGAAAACGAGAGAAATAGTCCAACCAAGCTGAGTCACGCGAATGAATGAATGTATGTATTGGTATTGGTGTGTGTGCCTGTGCGGGTGTGCCTGTGCGAATGTGCGCGTACGAGCGAGAACGACTACGACTAGTGCTGCCAACTTGACTTTACAGATTATGCTAGAGTGGTGCTACATGCCAAAATAATAAATAAATAATGCATACAATCAATCAGGGCGTCGATTCCAGCAACACAAATCACTCAAGCGACCGCTCAATCGAGCCGTGTTGCTGGAATCCACGCACAGTTCTTGATCAATCAAGACTTGTATGATTGTTTTGTAAATACAATACTTAGAATATGTATATATATATATATATAATATGTATAATACAATATAATTATATAACACACAGACAGAGAACAATCATCTACGTTCACCACACAAATATTTGTTCTCGGTGGGGATCAAACCCACGTCCTCCAGTGCAGAAGGCAGAGCTACTACCAACTGAGCTGTGAAAGCAGTCAAATTTATATTTCACTGTGAAAATAATAAGAAAATGAATAAATATGTGAATATATTGTATTGTAATAATCTGGCCCTGTGCTTACATTTTTTACTCTGTTGCCTGAAATAAATTAGTTATTATTATGTTTAATGTTAAGCGCAAAAAGTTAATGCTAAACATTTTGATTTAAATAGGCAAATTTCGCACATTTAATGTTGAACGGGCAACACTGCACGACCATTGCCATGGACCAAGGAAGAACCGTTGCATTAACCCACAGAGGTATTACTACTACCACAGAGTAAATCTACGCCATGGTCTTGGAGGAAGAATATTAAAATACCATCAATGATTCACTCATTTTCAAAAAATATCATGATTGTCTCTCTGTTTTCCAGTTTTCCAACATGTACATTATCTTGGAGGATGTTACAATACGAATACTACCAGTGGAGCTGAGTCTGAAGTAAGCTTTTTTTGCAGAAATGGCCAATGACTGATGGAACATTCAACATTCGCCAAATCTATACTACCAACGTCGACCGGAAAGACCCGGAACGCAACCTAAACCTAGGATTAGGATATGACATGACATTTGTATTTTGTAAACAAGTTTGTTCCACTTTGTAGAAATAGTTTCGGCGCTCTTATATTTACGCAATATTCACCACGGCATGTTTATCAAAACTTTTTTTTAATTTTAATTTGAGCTTTCTGGGTTAAAGTTTTCTGTAATATTCCACTATCTTTCTTCATCTTCTTTCTTTATTCTTTCTCTGTAAGATTATTTATGTTAAATATTACTGCATTCATCTATTATCGATTTTTAATTAAAGCTTTCATCATTTTTTAATAATAAGTTGATGATACACACTAGCAAACATTTAGCAAACATTTTTTTTAAGGAAGTCAAATCTTCTCCTGCCTTGGCTTTTACCGAATGCAACTAGAATGTAAAAAAAAAAAGCGGTGTTTCTCACGACATGGAATAAAGGATAGTTAGTATGGGATAAGGTTCAGGATAGGGTGATGATGATGTTAGATTTCGTGAATCTAAGATATTTCCGAATTACAGATACGCTAGTAGTTACTATGACACGGGGTGCTTGCTACTAACTATTATCTATTCTGTGACGGTTCACAGAATAGATAATAGTTAGTGGCAAGCATCCCAAGGCGTTTTTCGTGACTGTAGATTTTATGAACTAGCGGCCGCCCGCGGCAGGCTTTGCCCGCGTAGTAGGTCATTGCTAACATCCATCCTGTGGAATGTTTGTGTTATTTACCTACATGATTTTGTAGATCTACTGCATTTAGTTAGGTATTATGAGTAAGGTGGGCACTGATGCCAACGAGCTTACCTGATGGTGGATTCAGAAGCTGAATACCTATGTTTAAAATGATTACCAGCTCTTAGGTAGGTAGGAGTTCTGTGTGAAAAATGGGACTTCTCAGCAAATAGGTAGATAGACTTGTCTACCTACATAGAGGTACCTTTTCATCATCATCATCATCATCATAAGCCTACCTTATTTAGGTACCTACCTATTATGAATAAGGTAGACAAGGCACTGATGCCAACGAGCTCCGGCAAATTCATCATCCACACTTGATGTGCGGGCTGGTTTCCGCAAGGCCTCTAGTGGGCCCTTATTGCGTGGCGCTTGACACGAACGAGTTGCTCGAACTTTTGTAGGTTCTACAACACGCCGGTTTCCTCACGATGTTTTACTGGCATAGTGCACATACATTTTTCTACAGAAAAACTCATTGGTACACGACTGGATTTGAACCCACGACTAAGGATCGGAAGGCGGGTCCGCTACCACTAGACCACCAGTGCTCTCTGCCAACGAGCTTACCTGATGGTGGATTCAGAGGAGCGTGTAATCATAATACTTAATCATATTATGTATAGGTAGGCGTTCTGTGTGATAATGGGACTTCTCAGCAAATAGGTAGGTATGTACTTATAGGTACTTAGGTAGGTAACATTGTCATCATCATTATTATACAGATTTGTATTTTGTAACGAATAAACTCAAAAACTACTGGACTGATAAATTTATTTCACCTCTTTAATGCTGAATTATCCCCGAGTAGCATAGTTACATTATATCTAGTTCGAGCAAATGAAACCTACAGGAAATGAGTCTCTTTCACCAATAACTCTGCATCTGTAGTTTAGTAACTACTGAGTAGTTCGACAGTTGGTACAAATAAAATATATTTATTTGCAAGAAGTATGGTACAATTATAAGATCATAGGGTATGTAAATAAGTGGCTCACATACTTCATCGGCGACCAATATACAAAATTCAAACAAAAAGTAGAAAATATAAGTTAAATTAAAATAAATCAGTGTGAGAATAATAACAATAATCAATTCAGAATAATAATTCTTAAAGAAAATATAAAATAATTTAAATGAAATCTTTAACGCTATAAAAACATTTATACAACATTGTAGATATCTTTAGTAGGTAGTTACTCCATCACACACTTAAAGCAAGTTTCTTCATTCACAATCTGACCTATCACACTTTTGGCAGGGTTATAAACACACATCACACACCCACTAAAGTCGGGTCTACCACCTTCTAGCGCTAAGTTTGACACACATCTTCAGCCCACTGAAGATGAAAGCCCACGAGGTGTCTGGCATGCGCCAGAGGTGTCCAGCCCTGAAGAATTAAATGTTCTTCTCATTATTGATGACTGCCCAGTTGTAACTATGCGTAGGAGTTGACTATGAGCGGTTGGTTCCCAACGCTGCTGGAGGTATTGGAGTCGTCTGTGCTGTAGGAAATGGTAAATACTCTTCAGATGATAATAATAAGACAGATGATTAATTACCGATGCTCTTGTAGCCATCGCATTTCTGTCTTATTTAATATTCCGGTGGATTTTATTTCGTAAATATTAGCTCGTATCTCGAAATAGCCTAGCAAGAAATATAGAACAGTAGCAAGCAGAAGCAAGCATGACATTGACCTCTTGATATTTGACAGTTTGAGATGTCAGTTTTGACAGTTTAAATATAAGATTTACGCACACAAATGTAGATATACATACGTATACGCACACATACACCATAGAAATCTGCTTCTTCTTTTTTCGTGAAAATAAGATCGGCCAAATAGTTTTATTCATCTATCTAGTCTGTGATTTTAATTCTTCTAGCTACTAGCTGTGGGTGTTGTAATAAGCCATCGCTGGTGTTGGAATCCGCAGGGTTCATATTCATATTAAAAGTTTTACAATAACCGTGTTGATGCCTTGTGAAATCCTCCACAACTTGTTTTGCATGCACATTGTTCTGTGAGCACTGACCTTTGCTATCATGCATTCATTATAACTATGAACTAGTATCTCCCGATATTCTTCACGTTCAGTGACAAACCTAGACGCTGTTTTGTGTACTGGTTACTATATGCGTCTTTTAAACTTGGTAGATTAGTATACCAAAGTTGAGTATTCCAAAAAGCTTGTTTGGGTAATAAGTACCAAGGAATCAGGATCTAGTATGGATATAATAATAAAAGTAAATAATCAGTCGAATGGAAGAGACAAATTGGCTCGGTAAGTTATCTACATACTTTGTATCATAATGTAGGTCAATATCGAACAATGGCAATATCACTTTTGAAACTATCATGGTTTTTAACAAAATTTAATCATGTTAAATATCCCAATGTTTCATAAAACTAATGGCAATATCAATATCATAATTATTATTAAAATGGCTATAATTCAACACTGTTTGACATAGACACATCAGCAATGTCTGCTTGTCTATAAATAATATTAAAAATAATGTGAAAAATAAAAAACCTATCTTAGAAGTTTAGAAGTAAAATTCTAGTGGATTAATATGCCTTATTGTGTCATAACAATGAGATCTGTTACTATTATTAGGTACCTATGTATTTCAAAAGTAACTATCTATGATGTTTTAGATTGGTGCAGTACACAAGTAGACTTCTTTGGCACCAGTTGGAGACCAGAAATGCCAACAAATACTCTGTTGACAGAATAAAGAATCTCGAGGTGGCATTTAGTTCTTTTAGAAAGAGTAAGTATCTAAAAAACATGTTATACATTTATGATTTATTGCAATTAGTGTTTTAATAATTTAATGTTCTTGTTACAGTTTTACGCCTTGGACGATGTATAGACATATTCTACACAGCTTTCAACACCATAAATATTGAAGATCCATTCCTAAAATGCACTCTGACAGTCAGCAAACTGGCCCATGCTTTGTATCTTTATGCCGACCACATAGTCTGGCTCACCAGAAGTGGTTTTTTGAAAACCGATTCTGACAGTTGGAACAAAACTGCTAACAAATTCTGGCTACTATCAATTATTGCAAATTTGGCTAGAGATTTCTATGAAATATTGCATCTACTAGAACTGCATTCTAAAAAGTTTTTGAAGCCGTCTGATTTAATGAATGCCTCAAGGAGTATTGATTTTTCTAGCAGCATCAAACACATTTCTGCTGTTGTCAGTTGTCACAAAGATGTGTTTATTGACACAGTGAAGAATTCTTGTGACTTGTTCATTCCACTGACTGCTCTAGGGTTCACTAAGTTAAGTCCAAGTGCTGTAGGCGCACTGGGAGCTTTATCCTCGTTGGCTGCTATAGTTACGGTAGTAAAACCCATCACTAAACTGCTCCCAGCTTGAACTATCTATCTACCTATTTATTTTGGGACAAATTAATGGCATGGACTGTAGAGCTAAAAGTGATAAATTATGTTTAACTGAAGTATTTTATGGATATGGGAGCTAAGCTAAGGGTTATCTAGAATTGTATCTTTGTAGGTGGGACCTATGAATTGGTTTAAGTACTACACATAGAGTGATTAATGAAAACTTAATTGAATTTTTCTGTTTTACTAATTCAAGATGCTGTAGGTTGTGTAATAAAAATTAATGATCAACGCCAAAACAACTTTGGTTATTGAACAGAACCCTACTAGCCTACTACATAAATTATTAAGCTGTGTACATTTCAATCCGATTGGTAAAATCCGATTTACATTATAGTTTTTTTTTTTTGAGATGTATGTTTGGGTTATTGCATTGCATTTCACTTGCATTTTTTAACGGCCGATCTTATTTTCACGAAAAAAATAACTACAACCAATATGTCTATGGCAGTCTATGGAAAATATTGGTATTGTCATTGTCATGTCGATCCTGGGGCTCAATTCTAGACCAGTGACTTTTTTGTCACGGTAGTTAGATATCACAAGAACTGTCAAATTCACTGATGAAACTGACAGTTCTTGTGATATATATCTACCATGACAAAAAAGTCACTGGTCTAGAATTGAGCCCCTGCAGTTGATGTCGATGTCAAGTGAACATTACCGTCAAACACAATAATAATAAAAAAACTAACGAAGACGAGCGAGATTAATTCTTTCGAAATAAAAATTAAATATCTGAAATTTACCAATGGCTAAAACTGTAGCTGAAGCTGCCCGAAAGTTTTTGCTCTTGGGCCAGTGTGTACCTACTGTCAAACAAAATGCGGCCAAAATTAGAATCAAAAGGTTAGAATTGGATGAAAATCTTCTGATGGTAAGGTATTCATAAATTTGTGTCTAATCAGAATCAGAGAGCACTAGTAGTCTAGTGGTAGTACCCCGCCTTACGAACCTGTCGCGGGTTGGAATCCGGTATACTTACTTAAGGAATCTTCGAAAAACTTATGTGCGCTATGCTAGTGCTCTCAAACGGTGAAGAAAAATATCTTGAGGAAACCTGCGGCTTAGTCAGCTCCGCACGTAGGTATTGACCATGTCTTTTCTGTGGATTAGGCCGACTAAGCTGTCAGGATGGTATAGGTGCAGGGCAAGCCCCAGGCACTATAGCGTACTGCAAGTAAGGGCATGAGCAAAAACAGTTGGCCCTGATGCTACATACATCATTTAGAATAGATGGAAAGGCCTGTTTACTTTTAATTACAATTATTGTGTCTGTTAAGGTAGTATTTATGTAATTTAATTTAATAATTGATTATATTTTGCATTCTATTTTCAGTATTTCAGAAAAGATGAGTTTTACTACTGCCACGACCCAAATAAAATTTGCAACACCGGTGATATAGTTTTGATTCAAGCCTTGCCTCAGAAGCTCACTAAACTAATTACTCACGAAGTGAAGGAAGTGGTCTACCCATTTGGAGACATTACTGATCCAATCACTGGCAAGAAAGTAGCCAAAGAAAGGTATAGAGAAGATATGGATAGGCAAGCAGAGTTTTATGGTAAATTGGAATCTAGCTTCGATCACAGCAAGGCTCCACCCAGAGGATGGCAGGAAGGGAAAAAAGATTTCACATCAAAACCAACCTACACAAAATTCAATGTATTTGATGATAAAAATGATCCATATGCCATCTAACTCCTAGTTTTCATTAGTTTAACCAAATATAGTTTTATGTGTTAGTGTAATTTGGTAGTTTTATTTATGTTCTAATCCTAACAGTACTGAAAATTATCAAAGGCATTACAAGCAGAGCACTGGTAGTCTAGTAGTGTAGTTGCCCCGCTTTCCGATCCTAAAGTTGAGAAAAATCATATGTGCACTATGCCAGTAGTCTCTGACAGTGAAGGAAAACATCATGAAGAAACAGGCATGTCCAATGAGTATACATATATATAGTCCTCCTCATCGATTTCGATGACGGCGACCCCAGCCAAAATTAATATGTATCTTCTAAAACCTAAATCAAAACTTAACTAACTAAATTAATTTCCTAGCGTGAGCCCTAATATGGCTCGCTAGGCCAAACTTATTCCTAAACACCCGATCACATGAAGAGCAATACAGTTGACCCGCGGTGTTGTATGCATATGTGTAGGAGGGCTTAGGTCTATTCTTGCGTATTTCGCAAGAATAGCGTTTTATGTCGAGCGCTTCGAGTCGGCTATCTTCAAACGCTTTTACTTTATGGTGGATGGTAGAACGCCAAGACGATCTTTTTGAAGCAAGCTCCTCCCAACAGTCAGGTTTAACATTGCAGGAATTTAAATGTCTTTTGAACACATCCTTGTAACGCAGATGTTGACCACCGTGCTTCCGCTTACCCTCCGCCATCTCAGAGTAGAAAACAGCTTTAGGTAAACGGTGGTCTTCCATACGGAGAACATGTCCACACCACCTTAGCTGGCGCTGCATGAGAAGCGATTCCATGCCATACATTCCGGAACGACGCAGGACCTCAGTGTTGGGTATGCGGTCTTGCCACTTGATCTTTAGGATAGATCTTAAACACCTAAGGTGGTATGTGTCTAGTTTCTTGATGTCTGCTTTGTAAAGGCACCACGTCTCTGCGCCGTATAATATAGATATGATTAGGATCGGTATGATTAGCGCCTTGTACACGTTAATCTTCGTCTCTAACTTAAGATCATGGGACCTCCAGACACGATCAGTGAGTCGCCCAAAATTGGCAGCAGCATTTGCGATACGTGACGGTATTTCCGAAGCAAGGGTGTTGTCATGTCTGATATTACTTCCTAAATATTTAAAATGAGAGACTTCCTCTAGTGGTTTACCATTTAGATTTATTGTAGCCTCATCAGCTTTGTAGCCTCGGGGTGGTTGCTTAAGGACTTGAGTCTTGGAAGCACTGATAATCAGACCAAATCGTTGACAGGATTGGTGCAAAGCGTCAACATAGCTTTGGAGGTGTGCCATACTGTCGGACATAAGGCACACATCGTCTGCATAAAGTATTTCTAGGATAGAAATCTTCTCCACCTTGAGCTTCGCCCTGAATCTTGAGATGTTAAACACGCCTTTTTTAGTGCGGACATTGAGATGAATTTGGTCGGAACAACATTGCAGTGCATCTCTCATAACAACTGAAAAGTATATGGCAAAGAGAGTGGGTGCCATTACGCAACCTTGCTTTACTCCACTTGTTATAAGGATCTCCTCAGAAAGCTCGTTTTCGTGCCGAACCTGCGCTTTCATGCCAACATGGAATTGACGTATGAGGTTTACGAATTTCTTTGAATACCCCAACTTTTGGAGAACAAGCCAGAGGGCCTCACGCGGTACCCTATCAAATGCTTTCTCCAAATCGACAAAGCACATGTACAGAGGCCGTTGATGTTCTAGGCTTTTTTCCTGTAGTTGCCTTACTACAGAGATAGCATCGATAGTACCCCTGTTAGGACGGAAGCCACATTGACTTTCAGGTAGATACCTACTTTTCCGCTATTTCACTAAGGCGAGTGTTCACAATGTGCGCAAGGATCTTACCAGCACAGGAGAGGAACGATATACCTCGGTAAGAGCTGCAGTCGGAGACATCTCCTTTCCCTTTGTACAGCTTACAGATAACCGCATCCCTCCAGTCCTGTGGAATCTCTTCACTTACCCACACTCTCTCGGTTAGGTGGAATAACCTATTAAGTATATTTTGGCCACTGTATTTATATACTTCAGCCGGAAGTTGGTCCATACCCGGTGTTTTTAAGTTTTTGAGTCGCTTGACTGCTTTCACGAACTCATCAAATGTAGGTGGGTCATCTAAGTTTTGACAGGCCGGCAGTTCTTCAAGCGAGTTAATGTAAGATAGATCTACACTGAGCGCATTGGGACACACACACATAATGCTGTGCGAAGAGGCATTTCATAGAATCTAAAAAGTAAATCTGAAAAACTCTAAATACGTAAAAAGCACTTAAAATCCTTTCATCACACTGGTTTGAAAGTAATTCTGCATCCTACCATTCTGTGTCACTTAATATTAGCATAAATTTAATATTATTATATTGGTCACAGGGTTTAGAGGACAATGATAAGAAGACTATGAGGAACATTCTCATAGTCATTAATATCATAAACGAGAAGTAGTTAGTATGTATGGATGGATGGATGTTTGTTAATCTTTCACTAACTTTACAATAATATAACATCAGAATAAAACATAGGCTACAATTTATAAAGATATTGTAACGGAGAATGGATGTAAGTAACGGGAACGGGGCGAGCGAAACCACGTGCGGCCTCTAGTTAAAAATAAAACTGAACTAGTTTTGTAACCAAAACACTATATTATTTAGCCGTATGCTCATATTTGTGATTGCTATGTTTGTTCTATATCAATCTTGTGCCTCTAGTTCTCTTTCGAGAGCTGCACCCATGAGGTTCCATGAACTGTCGTCGTCTGCATCATCAGGAGGTTCGTCATCTGAAGGGGGGGAAGATGGTCGCGCTCTTTTTCGGGGTCTGCTTTCTTCATCTGCATAAAACAAATTATTTCTCAGTAGGCTAAATTTTCTAATGAAATATGATGTAAGGACCCAACATTTTAGTGACATATGATTTTAGTCAATATACCAAAAGACTTAGAAGAGTTATGGTTAGACAACAGGTACCAGTGTACCTGTTGTCTAACCATAGTAGTAGTTGGTGTAGTAGTAGTGGTAGGTAAATTTTTACAAATGGAAATTCAAACGCATCGAAAAGGATTTCATTGCACGGCATTGAAAGACGCACCATAGGCTCCCGCGGCGGAATACCGTGGCGTGCAACGGCATGTCAAGGACTCCAGCGGTCGTTTTAACATACCGCGGAGAGTAACATACATGCATAACGATCGCGTTAATTAAAAAAATGCTAGATGTTATAATTTGTTTAAGTCCTTACCTTCGGAATCGCTGGAACCAACTGTCTCCTGGGTGTCTTGCAATCGGTCCTGCGAACTATCCTCCACTTCTAACGAAAGTAATCTATCCTCGGGCGGATTCTCTTCATCATCAAGATCATCGCCAACATGCTTGGTCTCCTCGTCTGTTGAGCTTTCATCTGATTCATTGAATATATCTTCAACCTGCATAAAAACATAAATAATTCCACACTAGAATCATATAAATACAGAGATAACTCTGTACCCAAGTTGTTTAATTTTCATAGAAACTGATTTTTATCATTTATTGGCGATTAGAGTATTTGTGCTATTAGTGTTAAATTAGTTAGCTGGCTTTCATATTGATCTTTATTTCCGGAAAACTTCAGTTGAAGGTAATAATAATAAAAAGCAGCCAAGTGCGAGTCGGACTCGCCCATGAAGGATTCCGTAGCAACAAGTAATATAATAAAAAGGTTCTTGTAGTTCGTCGAAAGGTAAATTGCGGTTTACGATTTATGACTTATAAAAAAAAACTACTCACTAGATCTGCAAACCAAATATCGTTGGAAGTTTGCATAGTAATGTACAACATATATTTTTTTTTTAGTTTTATCATTCTCTCATTTTAGAAGTTAGAGGGGGGGACCAACTTTTTACCACTTTGGAAGTGTCTCTCGCGCAAACTTTTCAGTTTAGAAAAAAACGATATGAGAAACCTCAACATCATTTTTGAAGACCTATTTATAGATACCACACACGTATGGGATCGATGAAAAATTTTTTTTTGAGTTTCTGTTTCCAGTATGGGGTCCCCCAAAATTTATAGTTTTTTTCTATTTTTGTGTCAAAATCTTAATGCGGTTCACAGAATACATCTACTCGCAAAGTTTCATCAGTCTAGCTCTTAAGGTTTCAGGGAAAAATGGCTGTGACACGGACGGACAGACAGACAGACATGACGAATCTATAAGGGTTCCGTTTTTGCCATTTGGCTATGGAACCCTAAAAAGCTTAAAAAATACTTTCATCGTCCATCAATGGTAAAATTGTTTTGTATGGAAATCGTACTATGTATGGGTGGTACGATTTCCATACAGACCCATAGGTCAGCGCAGACAGAGACGAGCGCAGCTTTGATTATTTTATTAACGCACTCAAAAAGGTACTTTAAAATTATTGGAATAAAGTATAATTAATAAAAATATAAATTAATAAATCTCAGGTTAAAGCATAATGCTTGAAAAGCATATCAGGTCCATTTATGCACCTTATTCAAATAAACAAAATATACAAAAAAAAGTATATAAGTATCATATCAGCTATCTGGTTCCCATGGTACAAGCTCTGCTTAGTTTGGGGCTAGACAGTGCTGTGTGAATTGTCTACAATATTTATTTATTCCAATAATATTAAAGTTGATCATCGAGTGCCCTAATAAATTCCTTTCCGCTGCGCTTTTCTCTGTCAGCGCTGACTCTATGTGTAGTATCCGTAGTTACCTCGCGGTCCATATCAGCGATGTCGTCACTGGAGAAGGATAGCAGCGGGTTGAGGGTGTCCATGAACCGTCCGGAAGGCGTGCGGCGGCGCAGCGCGGGCGCGACGCGGGGCGGCGCGGTGCCGGCGGGGGCCGCGGGGGGCGCGGGGGGAGCGGGCGGGGGGCTGCTGCAGTGAGCCGGCGGACGGCGCGAACTGCTCTGTGGATGCGGCCCCTCCTTGGATTATGTTACTCTAGTAGCTCACAACACATAATCTGGCTTACAACAATTTTGTATTTTTTTATTGCTTTCATGTACGTAAGATCTTAAAAATAATGGTAATCACCATCGCTTAGATGTGCTTTACTTCACTTAGATGTGCTTAGTGATTATGGCGATGGTGATTATGGTGATCTGTGCGATGGCCTATAAGCTGATCACCGTCGCTTAGATGTGCGCAGGCCTTATATCAGGTAAATATAGGTGTCATATTTGACAGTGTTTTAGCTGTTCGTTATCGCCATCGCCCCGATGTGCGCAGGCCATCGGGGAAAAAAAAAGTTAGACACCAAGAAGGTTCCGAGTCTGAGTATTTAACAAATTAAAAAAGTTGCATGTTAAATTCAGCACCATGGAGGTAGAAGTGAATGTAACAAGAAGGAGGTCACAGTACCTGTCCGCCTCTTTGCAAGGGGTATAGCCGCTCGTCCACTCGCTCCCATCTCTCGGCGCACGTCCACAGCCACGCCGGCGTCACCACTTGCAGCTTGGCGGTCTTACCGTCGCCCACGCGTCTGCTTGCGTTCACTTTCACTGTTCCTGGAGATAGAAAAAGTTGAGTAAAAAATCGGTTGTCTGTAAAGTCGGTTTACTGACGATAGTAGAACGTGACAACGTCATAACGCGTCAGTGCCGAACGCGGAGGTCGATTGTGCCTCTTTGTCGCTCGTTCCGCGCTCTCGCTTGCACTTCAAGCCTTAAATGGAACGCCTCAGAGCGAGGTAACACCGCATGACGTCATGTTTTTTCGTACGTGCAGTCGTCTCCATCGAATTATAGGACGTTGTTACGTCAAAAACTGTGGGATTTACACCAGCAGGGACGTTTGAATAAGCATGAATGTCGAATAAGCAATTTTGGAACATAGATCATCCCTATAATCCGAATGATAAAAATAATAAATAAATATTATAGACAATCTACACAACACTATCTAGCCCCAAACTAAGCAGAGCTTGTACTATAGGAACCAGATAGCTGATATAATACTTAATGTACATTTTTTTGCAAATACATACCTACTTAGAATACAATATAACACCTAGACAGAGAACAAACATCTGTGTACACCACACAAATATTTGTTCTCGGTGGGGATCGAACCCACGACCTACGGCTCAGATGGCAGAGCTACTACCAACTGAGTTGCCAGGCTATACAAATATAACTAGCGGCACATAACGCTGAGCTATACGCGGAGGGGATAGCTGCGCATGCGTCGTAGTGTGCGCATGTCGCGCACACTGGATGTGTGGATGTGTGCAGTGTCCTATTGGTACAGAGAGCGGAGTGCGACTGGAGAGTCAATCAGCGCTACGCACGCCTGCCCTTCATCCCGCTAGCCCCTCTCAGGTACATTATCTACGCAATAACGGTCAGTGCTAAAGTTACGTGCCGCTACCTATACTTGACTAGACATACCTGCTCTCACAGCCACAAGATGCGTAGTCTTATCAGTATAATCCTGCGTGACCTCTGCGCCCAAACTCTTCGCCACCTGATACGCTCGAGACGTCTCCAATCTTTGATGCGTCGGTACTAGACCGCTGAACACTAAACTAGTTCCAGCCAACACTTCTCCTTTCACTTCTGGTATCACGCATTTCAAGTCGGGGATTCCATTCTTGCCCATCTTATCGTACATGTCGTAGAAGTGTCTGAAAAAAATAATTAAAATTACAAATACGAAATAAACATGCTCAAACGAGATAAAACAGCAACTGAAAAACGAACATTGGGCAGATTTTTTTATCTATAGAATGATTCTAATACGTCATTTAAAAATATTTCCTTCTCTTCTTTAGGCTTTACAAAAACAGACTAAGAAATTATTTTTATCAATCGATGGAAGAATTAGCCCGAAATGGGAAAAGCTTGCGTAAGGAAAATTCAGCAAATTCTTAGATCCGCGGACTGGTTTCCGCAAGTAGGCTGCAGGAGGGCCCTTTTTGCGTGACGCTTGACTTGTTTCAGAACTTTTTAGGTTCTACGACATGCTTGTTTCCTCACGATGTTTTCCTTTACCAAAACCAAAATTGGATTGCAAGAATCACTTTGAATCGTCTTAAAGCTAGGTGAGTCTAGGTACCAGTTCCACGCGACCAAGCCTAGAACAGGCAACAAACTACGGCTCGGTTCCTACCGTTTTTTAATATGATCCTTATACAAATCAAAAATAATCTAAAATAATAGCAGTGAAGTTCCAGTGTGGTGCCACTTCACTTAGTGACACGTGACGTACCTTTTGAGAGTACTGGCATATTGCACATACATTTTTGGACAGAAAACTCATTGGTGCACGACTGAATTTGAACCTACGACAAGGAACGGAAGGCAGGGCCGCTTCCACTAGACCACCAGTGCTCTCGCTTGCGAGAAAATAATTAAATGTGAAAATGGAAAATGCAGTACTTACTGGTGTATCCTATTTAATATATCCTCCAAATATATCAAATAGTCATCAGGATCTTCGACCTCTATCTGCCCATCCGGGGTCTCAATCCATCTTGGTTCATTCTCGTCTACTTTTTCTTCATCAGCTGCTTTTATTTCCGGTTTCGGATCAATTTTCTCACTTTTTAGTTCAGTTTTTTCGCCATCTTTCACCTTTTCTTTGACGTCCTTATTTATGACTTTTCCGTTACTTCCGTCCGTTGTTTTCTCGTTTTCTTTCTCTTCCTTCGCTTCTGGCTCAGCGTCTAGCGTGGGCATTTGATTAAGTACAGATTGTGAGCCGTTTTTGCCGCTGGGCAACTTCGGTTTTTCTTCAACTGAAACATATTTTAACCATGAATTAGACAAACTTAATTTTTGTTGCATTTTTAGTATCTATTTGTGTGGAGAATGTTGAATGAATGTGGACCTCGTATCTGTCTATCTTACAAAGCTCAACATAAGAAAGTCTTCAGAAGGTCCTACTTTTATGTCTGGATTTAAAGTGAAGTCAAATCAAATCTTGTTGATGTGACTTGTATCAAAATCCATTAACTTAGTATACCTACATAGACCCCGGCACACAAAAATTTGAAAATGGAACTCGGATTTAGCGATCACTCAATCGAGCCGTGTTGCTGGAATTGACGCACAGCATTAATCTATCGAGTGGTGCGAAATTACTTTTATTTAATTCCATCGAGCCTTCGAGCTTAATATTTACTCGTTTTGGAGTAAAACTATCAAGTAATACCGAATGTGAGTAAGGAGCTGTTATTAATTTACCTGGCGGAGGCGGAGCGTTGATGTCTCCGGTATTCTGGAAGAAGGAATAGGGCCGCACGTGGATTAGATTGGACGCGTGTCTCCACACATCCTCCCGGTCATCTATAATGCACACCATGTTATCGCCACATGGGAACAATGCTCTGTAATTAACAATAATTTATTTGGTAAGCATATAATACATCTATCAGAATATAAGTATTCGGCAAATTCTTATAATCCGCACTTGATGTGCGGGCTGGTTTTTGCGCAAGTAGGCCGCTGGCGCGGCGGGCCCTTATTGCGTGAACCTTGACACGTGTCGCTCGAACTTTTATAGTTTTACGACACGCTGGTTTCCTCGCAATGTTTTCCTTCACCGCTTGAGAGCACTGGCATAGTGTACATAAATTTTTGGGCAGAAAAACTCATTGGTACTCGGCTGGATTTGAACCCACTACCTTCGGATAGGCAGGGCCGCTACTACTAGGCCATCAGCGCTCTACCTAATAAAAATAGCATAGTTTCAAATAAATAAATAATAATGAATATTGTGGACACAACACTATAATAGAACCCCAAACTAAGCAGAATTTGTACTATGGGAAACCAGATAGCTAATGTAGTACCTTAATTAAAATAATACTGTTAGAGTCTGTTCAGAAAGAGAGCCGTCGCGTCGTGGGATATGAGGGCGCAGCTGTGCTTAATTACCTTTTTTGTTTAGTGGGCAATACAATAGCGCGTCTGTTGCGTTTTGAACCTATCACAACTAGTGTACTATTCCTTTATTTAATTTTTATGATGCAAAATGCTGACAGAAAGAAAGGGATGAGCTGCCATATAAAAATCGAAACGTTAGTTCAAAATTTGGCTACGACGGCTCTCTTTCTGAACAGACTCTAGCCGGTTTTGGGAATAGGACATCACTACTACCCTAGCCGATACGCAATATTTTGTTGCTTATTACTGTACCGAGGTATGTCTAACTAATCTATGTATCAATTTGTGCTACAAAATAGAACCCAACTATAAGCACAACGCAGATAACAACACACTGGCTTGTTGTTAAATTGTTATCAACCTGCATCGTGGTTTTTCGTTAGGACCGATGTCGAGGCGACATAAAAACTATTACCTACTTACGTTTAAAACAGTAGATAAGCTCATATCTTTGTAAATATATTTGATATTTGTAAGGTACAAATATTGCACATCGGCTAATTTCGGCGTCATAGGGCGTAGTGTGCATCAGAAAGAGATAGCGCTCTAGGAAAGTAGAAAGGCCGATGTGCAATATTTATTGCCTACTTGCAGCACTTTTATACTTTGACTTTTTGAACTGTGTTGTTTTTATTATTGAATGTTTGTGAATGAATATAAAGTACTTGTTTTTTTTCTGTCTGGCCTCTCAGCTCAGTTGGTGGTAGCTCTACCTTCTTAGTAGTATTTAATAGTAATAGTAGTACTTAGTAGGTCGTGGACACAGCCGTTTGTTCTCTGTCTGGGTGTTATATTGTATTCTAAGTAGGTACGTATTTATAAAAATAATAATGTATTTAAGCATTATATCACCTATCTGGTTCCCATAGTACAAGCTCTGCTTAATTTGGAGCTAGATAGTGTTGTGTGGATTGTCCACAATATTTATTTTATTGAATGACCTTAAATTTGATGAACACAGTAATGCGACTGCAAACGCTTTTTAATTGAGTTTTTATAACAATACTAGCGGCCGCTGCTTCGCTCGTTATCGCTCTCTCTCTTCTCTCATTCTTGATTATAATTACTGTCTATAGGTATAGGTCTATAGGGTCTAAAGGTAATTAGGGTCTATAGGTCTCATCTGATGATATTGGATGTTTGTGGATCAATCACGCCCTAACACGACTTTCTACGAGAACCATACATTTTACGGAGGTAAATAGTATGTGCTATTCCAGACCTATCTCTGTGCCAAATTTCATCCAGATCCTTTAGCCGATCTGGGTAACAAACATCAATCCAAACTTTCGCGTTTATTAGTGGGATGTGGGATGAATGTACATTGTACAACCCATTGTTACTACAAAGGTGACACAAGATCTTTAGATTTATCATTATACAGACTTGTTTTAAGTAAACTTACTTCAAATTCGCAGATTTTGTTCTAGGATCGAAGCATTCGTCCCTCGACAGTATTCGATGAGAGAAGAACTTTTTCTCCGGGTCTAATAGATCGGCTATAGCATGTGCGTATTGCCGCGCTCCGAAAGTGCACACGTGAAGTTCGTACTTCTTGGAGGCAGATTCAAGGAACTCCTTGGTGCGGGGACGTAGTCTTGTGTGGCACCAGCGACCGGGACAGCCGGGGCCACGGAGGAAGAAATGCAGAACTCCCTGTGAAATATTAGAAAAATATGAGTTTTTTTTTCAATTTATAGGCAAACCTTTGACCGCGGTCTCATCTGATGATGTTTTATTTATTTTTAAACATTTATTTCAGGTTTTTTAACATAAATCTGATGATGTTGGATGATTGTGGGTCTATCACGCCCTAATTACTAGACCGATTTGGAAATACATTGCAACCTAGATTAAAACATCATCATCATCAATTATTATCTGCGGTAGGTGATTTTGTTATTATTTCATTATTATAATAATAATAAATATTCAACACAGCACTATCTAGCCTCAAATTAAGCCGAGCTTGTACTATGGGAAACAGATAGCTGATATAATACTTAAATAAAATTCTTTTTTTTTGTAAATACATACTTAGAATACAATATAACATCCAGACAGTGAACAAACATCTATATTCACCACACAAATATTTGTTCTCGGCGGGGACCGAATCCACGACCTACGGCGTAGAAGGCAGAACTACCAACTGAACTGAGAGGCCAATCACCCATTATACCCATAGTATATTGGTATCATGTATGGTTATTATTTCTCACCTTCCAATTAGGCGGTATGTTGTCATTGGTGGTGTGAACCAGGGTTTGATCCAAGTCTACAAGTAGTACTAGCTTCCTATCCTTTAAGAGACGACCAGCATCCTCACGTCCTAGCTTTTGTGCCAGCTCTTCGGAAACCTGGAATAAAAAATACTGTTTTTAAAGCTGCTTGATCTTTAATTATTATTATCATTATACATAGCAACAGATGGAGCGAAAATTTGATTACTAAAAAAACTATCAAACCAGACTAACAAACAGCAATTCATTTAAATAATATAAGAATAACCGTACAATAGATGCAAAGGTTTTTTTACCTTTAGTTCCGGCACAGAATGCACCATAGGAACCACTGCTACGTCTCTGTTGAGATCGTCCGCGCGTAGGTCGGCTCCACAGCCCGCACACATGTCTTTCATAACCGTCGGGTGCCGGCATTCTTCTAGCTCAGCTACTGCCGCTCTGGGAGACAAATAATACAGATGAGAATTTAACTGGGAGTGATTCGCATTCTTATTTGTTTTGTTTTTAATGTTTATTTCGTAAACATGAAGGTTTTCTAGACATCAAAATAAACCTACTTAGCTGTGCAGTCTAATTCTCACAATGTAAATAGATTGTGTTGTGATGTATGCTAGGATGAACTTTCAACAGTTTAAATTCAATACAAACTTTTAGATGTAGGATGATTTGAAGAGGGACTTTGAGAGTTGAAATTCGCGGGCAATCGACTTGTACTTTTGGCGCGCAATTTTTTGAAACCCATCAATAATCAATCAATACAATGTTTATAAGTTTTACACTAACATACTTTTGATTTCTATTATAATGGGGAAAATAATAAAAAATGTATTTAATTTTACTTGAAACACATGCGTGCAGTGACGTCACTTACCCAGGCTCTGCAATGTCCCCTTCCTTCACCTTGATCGATGATATTGTACCAGCCCGTAGAGCTTTATATTTCTTCAAATCACCACTGTTACCTGATGAATCGTTGTATAAAAATAATATTTGACCTTGCGACACAAAAGCACCATGTTTCACTTTCCATTTTGCTACTTTTACAGGCTTTTCAGATAGAACAAAAATAGGCATAGTCTTGTCGGCCATTTTGAAAGGAAATTGCGCGTTTAGTAGTCGAATGGCGTTGTTCTATTGGTCGTCCTTCAGTAGATTTGGCGGCTTACGCTGAAACACCAATCGCAATGGAAGTGACAAAACAATCAATACAACGAGGCTGCAACATCCGGATTGTGATGGTATTCGTCGAAAAACAGATCCGTTAGTCTATGGATTTACTTGTGAAAATGTTATTATCTTGTTTTTTAACAATAGTTAAAGCACAAGGATACGCGTACTAGCCTATATTTTAACTGGGAGAAACCAAGGTGAATCATATAACAATGTTTAAAAGGAAAGAATGGGTGGAAGGAAGGAAACCAGTCGAACATCACATGATCAGGGAGTGTTGTGTCTATGCTTAAATTTAATCTGTGGAATTGCTATCTATCAGTCAATGTCAAAATCAAATCAATCATAAAAAATGTTGTCAAAGTTGTCAAAAACAGAAAACAAACAGCAACAATTTCGCTGCTGTGTGTTCGTTTACCGAATTTAATTTTTCTTTAATTTGTTTTTGTGGGCGTTAATGTGCACTCGCGCAAAAGATAACTAAATATGTCTGATGAAAATATAACTGTGAGTGACAACTCAGATGTAGAGGAGGCCGTTAATCCAGAACTTCGGGGATATCTGAGTAAATGGACAAACTACATTCACGGTTGGCAGGACAGGTTTATTGTTTTGAAAGATTCTACTTTATCGTACTACAAGAGTGAGTTGGAGAGTAATCTTGGATGCCGAGGCGCATTATGCCTGAAAAAAGCTAAAGTCAAGGTTAGTACTTGGATAATGTTCAGGTTTTTTATAACAACAATGATCAAGGAAAATTAATTTGCCCTTGTACCTAGTTTTTTGTGGAGATAATTTATTTTCTTAGCCTAGTGCGTAGTTTCTGGGTTGGCTTTAGCGATTTGCTACGCGCGGAGGAGGGGAAAAAGGGTCAATGTTGAATTGGTTTGGGTCCCTGATTATAACGCTATCACTATTATTACTTGGAATTGCATATTTTTCGAGAAATTCGTGAAATAAGTTTCTAACATTAAAACAGTTTTAAAGCGAAAACGGAACGTTAAAATGCCTGATTGACAACCAAATCTGTGCCACATAATAGTCTATGGTGCAAAATGACGAACAGCAATGGCAAAACGGAACGTAAAAAAAAAAAGGTGTCAGTGTCATTCGTTTGTTCTGTGCATTCCGTATTCCGTTTCTCTTCGAGTTGCGTGAATGTGCTCCCGTGTTCCGTGTTTCGTGGTTTTTCTACACAGAGCACCTCGACTTGAGTCAGTTAGGTTGGAAATGTGTGACAGAACCGACACAGAGCACCCCGACTCCACGTAGTCTTGAGGTCCCTACCCCTAGAGTGTATATACAAATCGTGAAGCCAGACGCTCGCGAGGAGGTCCTGAGTTGAGCTAGCCCGCGATGCCGAGTGGAGCGAAGGGGGGAGGTGGCGAGCGAAGCGAGCCGGCGACCTCCTAAGCGGAGCAAAGGTTGAGCGGGTGAAGCGACGCTCAGGGCTCCTCGCGAGTGTTCTGGCTGAGCCATTGCAGATTCAAACTCGGGGCACCCCGATTTAAGTCACAAAAGTAACAGTAGGTTGTTAGGTTTTTTTTTTTTTTATACCTACTTAATTTCAAGAATGGTGCATGGCAGTGCAGAGAGGACCCCTCCCCCGTCCCTCTTCCTCTCTAACAATACTAAAGCAAACCCAAATTTTAACTTTACTATGCCTTTCAAGCGACTGTAAAGTGTTTTGAGGTTAGGTTACATTAATCGGTTTTTCTCAGGAATGGTGCATCAGCAAGTAATGCCGGTGGTACCAGGGGGCAGGGGGACCCTCCCCCTCCTCCCCCCCTCCACCCCTCCCGTGTTTTCCCGTAGCAAATCTCTAAATTTTTACCTAGTTTCTTACTCACTCATTATTAAAACAAGTTGAATAAGTACTTAGTTTGACTATGTAGCTGTTGTAATGTTATTTCATGTTTTTTAGCCGCACGAGTTTGATGATTGTCGGTTTGATGTGTCTGTCAACGACTGTGTCTGGTATCTCAGGGCTTTGAATCCAGAAGAAAAACAGCAGTGGATTGATGTTTTGGAGTCGTTCAAAGTAAGTATTTATTAATTTTTCTGCTCATGTTTAAGCTTATCCTAAAATCTTAAAAATATTAATGATTTCATTTTGACCATTCCATGTTAATTTTAGAAGTCATCGATTTTTATAATCAAAGTCAGAAAAGGTAATCAAAGATTTGTATCTTGAAGTCAAAACTTGTTTGATTAGAATAAATATGCAATCATTTTTCCCAAAGGCCAGAGGAAGCTGTGGCATTGAATTATTTAATTTGTTATAAACTATGTGCATTGACTCACAAGTACTTTTTCATATCAGCATAAGCTTACAGCGGCTTAGATTACAGCTTTATCATTGCCAATGTGACTCATTTGATAGAATCGGCATTTAAAATATGTGTCCTAGAGTATGTAATACTTTGTGTTGCAAAAATAATCTTGTAATAATCCATCAGGATAGGTACTACTTACTTTTTTTGTTCGATACTGAGAATCAGGGTATCTTAAAATCAATACCATATTTTTATACACTTGGTTGACACATACTTATAATAGTACTAACCTATTATTTATATCTTTTGTATTTACTTATGCTGGCCCATCCAATAGATAGACCAACAGCATTGTTAAGATCACGGGAGGTCTGTGAATAGAGAGGGCTCAGACTAGTTAGTCCTGGAAATTTATACGGGAAGCCTACATTCTATGTGACAGCACTGGTGGTCTAGTGGTAGCAGTCCCGCCTTTCGATTCTTAGGTCGTGGGTCGATTGTTGGAACGTGGGCCAATAAAATTATCCTATGTGGACATGTTCAAACTTTGATAATAATTAACTGTAAATTGAAATTTTTTAATTTTGCAGATTGAATCAGGATACGGCACCAGTTCTGACAGCAGTTCCAATAATGGCGGCCTCAGGAGACATGGCTCGGTCACATCATTGCAGTCAACAGGATCTCATGGTTATTAAGGATATAATATTTTAAGGCTGATTTTTCAATCACTAGATTAACACTATGTGTCAGATAAAAATATTTCCTTCTCTTTTGTTAGCCTTTTCAGAAACAAGGACAGGAATATTTTTAATCTACAGATAGCATTACTCTAGAGATAGAAAATCAGCCTTTAAACTAACAACAATATTATTTAATATAGCAAAAAAGGATTATAATATGTTGATTAAAAATGGGGTACATAGTTTTGGTTGCTTAAGGAAGGGCTCTCTTAGCTTGTAGAGCAGGTATTAAGTTAATATGGTTAATACTATTAACCGTGCTAATGAAGAATCATCTCTTTGGCAGCGCTTATAATTACCTCTTACTCACACACTGTTGTTATTGCTAGTTGCCTCTCACTCATACTAACTTCTTGTATGCATTGTCACAGGTCTGTCCAAACACAATTGAGATTTTGTGTCGGGAATTTCCGCAGTCTAGTGAGGTTAATGTCTTAAAAGCATATTTAGCACTGTATGAGGTAGATTGCAAGCCCGTCACAGCTGCTGGAATACCATCTCCTTAGTATCATACACATCACTGCCAAACTTTTGTACCTATTTGGTGGTAAAAGAGGATTTTTTAAGTTTTAGGCCTTAGTTTTTGTGTCTGTTTGTAAGTCTGTGGTCTCGTAGCTCCGTATTGTTTGACAGTTCTCCATTGAAAAGTGTCAAACATCTATGCTTGAGGCTCCACTCAGACTCAACGAAGTTGCGCCCGATTCCACTAGTCGCTAGATAAAATAACATATCGTTTCCGATATTGTAAGATCTATTTGACAATATAGATCTCATGATTGTGTACTTTTCCTCTTTTTTCCCTTGACGCACTTTCTTTGGGAGCGGCACAGCGGTTTCCGTCAAACTTTGCTTTAGTTTTTTGTGGATTTTCTACAATATTTATTTATTTGTTTCAGGTCGTACCGCAAGAAGGCTCACAGAGAAGATTGCGGAACTGGACACATACGGCGAGCTACTCTCGAAGCAGGCAGTTCAGTTGCAACAGTACTTTGAGAAGTGCGTCGTATTGTCGCCTCAGATCGAGGATAGCGCGGTAGAGGCGATCGATGCGGTCACTGTTGTGGACGGCAAGATTGGTAAGAACTTGATCAATATCAGACGTTTTCATCTACTAGCATTTGTTAGCAAGTGGAAATCTCTGCCTGCGAGACAGGCGTGCTGTCTTGGCTTTATGTATATCATGCTCTTATTATATTGCAATTATGTTACATGGTGAGGTCTTAAAGTTGAAAATGGAGAATGCATATTAAGGCCTTAAACTTATAGCAATATTTGAAGTGGAAACGGGGTGAAGTAAATATTTAGCTAACTGTTAGTGTTGTATTGTGAATAAAACGCAGGCAATGCATAATTAAATAAGAATAAGACGGTAAATGTATTGATTGACACAGGAAACGAGCTGAGTATCCACGCGGGGGAAGTCCGAGCAACAAGCGCATCGTTCCGAGCGACTTGCGTCGCGACTCTCACGTCGCTGCAGCATTGCGTTGAGCTGCTGCGTCGCAGGGAGAGGCAAGCGAGCAAGGCTGAGGAACTTTATATGTAAGTTTTCTAAAACATGCTCGGAAATTTAAGCATTATTTTGACAACCTTCTTCGTGAAAAATAGGATTTAATGTACTGGCCAAATGCAAGCGAGCAGCGGCCGGCAAAAGTTGTATGAAAACCCATTACTGTCGCGTTTAGCAGGCAGATAAATTACATAGTAAACTCATATCTGCGTCGTAGGTCGTGGGTTCGATCCCCACCGAGAACAAATATTTGTGTGGTAAATATAGATGTTTGTTCTCTGTCTGGGTGTTATATTGTATTCTAAGTACATATGTATTTACAAAATAAAAGTATATCTAAGTAATATTATATCAATTATCAGGTTTCCATAACTACAAACTCTGCTTAGTTTGGGGCTAGATAGTGTTGTGTGGATTGTCCGCAATATTTATTTATCTGTCGTGTAATTTAAAAATGGAACATGGCAACCAAGGAAGTAACTTATCAAAGTTTTATTTAAATTTCGAACTGGCTTGCAAAATAAAATGCCGTTTATTGAAAACATAAAAAACAAATGAACGCATCAACGCGAGAAAAAATAGTGTTGTTCGTTGTTTGTCGTAATTGTATTTGACAAAATGAGTTCAAGTAGTACTACTTAGCTTTAATTTCCTCGCATTAGTAGACGCTGTAATAACGGAAACGTTTTCTCTATACCCAGGGCTCTGAAGAATCAACTCACAGAAGCAAGGTTGGCGTCCAAACCTGGTCCAGATCATGAGGTTAGTTAGTTTCAGTATGATTATTTTTTTATTACATAATTTAACTTTAACATTGTCAGAAAATCCGTGCATTAGTATGCTAAAAGTGGTGTTTTTGTTATACTTTTGGATGAGGAAAAAGGAGGTGGCTCCTCAATTCGGTTGTATTTTTTTAAATGTTTGTTTAACGCATAATTTCTAATTTTTTGGGCTGATTTGAAAAACTATTTGTTTATCTTAAAAATAATATTTCCAGATTGTACCAATAGAAGTTTCATCAAAATCGGTTTAATAGTTTAGCCGTGAAGTCGGTTTCTTAAGTTTTAACTACACTTGTTCTTTATACTGGACAAGGAAAGCAAGAGAACGATCAGAATGGAAGCTATAGTTTTTATGATATAATTAATAGTACCTAGGTTAAGTTTTTTCTTTGTGTAAGTTAAATAAAGCTATTTTTTTATTGTTGTCCTATACTCCCTCTCACTTTTGACTGGCCTCTCAGCTCGGTTGGTAGTACCTCTGCCTTCTGCGCCGTAGGTCGTGGGTTCGATCCCCACCGAGAACAAATATTTGTGTGCTGAACGCAGATGTTTGTTCTCTGTCTGGGTGTCATATTGTATTCTAAGTATGTATTTACAATAAAATGTATATAAGTATTATATCAGCTATCTGGTTCCCATAACACAAGCTCTGCTTAATTTGGGGCTAGACAGTGTTGTGTGAATTGTCCAAAATATTTATTTATTTATTTATACTAGTAACATTATAAAACGATCTACCGTTGCTAAATGTTGTAAGGTCAATTTATTATCCTATCCCTAACATGTGGTACGCCATCTGGCAACAGTATTTACATAAACGTGTAGTTTATATAAACACGTAGGAGTAGATATAGAACTCTGTGAAAACGTTTTTCCGGGGAAATACTACCTCAATATCTATTCCTGCCACCAAGCAGTGATGTTTATAAAACTTGAAAATCCGACTAAATGGTTTGGCCATTATGGTCGGATTTTCAAGTTTTATAAACTTCACTTGCTTACAATATCTTCGTACTATCACTAGCCACCAGAACCTCCAAATCGGAACACAGCGAACTGCTAAGATCACTTCAGATTTTGATACAATTTCTATGGGACTAATCTGGGAGTATAACCTTCCTGAGAAAAATATTTTTTCAAATTGGCTCATAAAATGACGAAGTTATACGAACAACCGAATTGAGAATTGAGAACCGAAGAGAGATCCTCCGTTTTTATTTGAGGTTGGTTAAAGAAGTTGCTAGAGGGGGCTCAAAAATAGTTCGTCTAAGAAACCTGTGAAGAAGCCTATACGTATATCTACAGCAGTATTTCTAGCAGTGTTTCTTCAAGATGATGAGGTCGTCGTCACAGAATCCAATGCAAAAAAATATAACATTGTTGAAGAAGTAGTAAAATAACAAAAATATACGATAAAAATATAAATATTTACCGACCGCATTATAATAGTGCGATAACTTTCCAATGTAAGTGAAAATCGGTAAGTGCATACTAGTCATAAACAGCGATTCATAGGCGTGCCGCACTAAACTGAATTTTCTTCATTAGTGGCGCGACCGCTGTGGTGTACGGACGTTCGCGTGCCTATTTAAATACTTTCGCGTTTTTCATCGACGGCCTTCACTAAAATTACTCACTATTTCAGACGTTCAGTGATGTGTTGTGTTTATTAGTTTTCGGGTAATAGTTTACATTATATCGCTATGAAGTTCAAAATTTTCAAGAAGCTCCTACGTCAGGTTAGTGTTTGTTTACGTTTGCTGTATTGTTTTATATGCAGCTTTATTGCATGTGCATAGTGAAAAGGTAGGGGCAACGTTCTAGTATCTATGGTGTAAAATGTAAATTCTTTGTTACTTGGTTGGTATTTATGGTTTAAAATGTAAATTATCTGTAAGGATTCTTTGTTACTTGGTTTGTTTACTGTCTGCAGTCTGTTATCAGCGCCTTTTATAGCAAATCAAACACTGAAAGATTTATTATAAAGTCAAGTGAATGATGGGGTTCCATTTTATATCATCATCTATTCTATACCTATCAATCTACATTCCACATTTAATTTTGTGTGCTGAACGTATATAATAGTTTTTTTCAGGTTGTAGTAAAAGATTTTAAGGAACTATTTAGGTTCCCATGGTACAAGATATGCTTAGTTTTAGGCTAGTTGGCTTTGTGTAAAATATTCACCAATATTTGTTTATTATGGCCTCTGCAGGAGTCTTTTTATGATCTTGATAAAAGTTTATCATTATGTTATTTGCTTCATACCTGTCTTATTTACTTATTTAATGTTGAAATTTTAAATCCGCAACGAACCATCTGTTATCAGTTTTAAAAAGAGTTTTGCCAAATTCGTATACCACAGTTCCAAGTTATCATCTTTCTTGTAAAAGAAATATGCCTTGTAAAATGTGGTGTCGTACATAAATTAGAATAAGGGCAGGATGTAGAAGAAGAATTGTCTTTCTTTTAAAAGAAAGTTGATTCCACTTTTATAGTACTAACTGCCAAGGAGTGGAACTCTCTTCCGGCGTCAGTATATCCGGAACGTTTTAATTTAGGATCTTATTGAACAGGTGGATTATGGTTATGCATACCCCATCTGAGGCTGCATCCTCACTTTCCATCAGGTGTGATGGCAGCCAAATGCTTAGCTATCTATATAAAAAAAAAGTTGAATGAGTCATAATTCCTAGTACGCAAAGGGCCATACATTTGGTGCAAGAAATTCACGTGTTATGTCATTAACCGGTATTCAACTTGTTTCAAGGCCTCGCTTGTACTTTCTTTCAAGGTATCGCGAAATTGGAACATACGTGTATCGATTTACTCATAAGAAGGTAACATACCTTATGCATTGAATTTTCTTGCCTTGCATAATGAAAAGTGAAAAAAAACGGTTTTTTTAAGAAATAATTAATAATTTACAATAATATAAATGATTAAATAAAAAATAACGTACTATGTTACTACTTCAATGTTATTATTTTCATTTTGTTTTTCTCCTCTGGTTCTTAATTTGCTTGATTTATTTGATTGTCTAACAACCTTCTAACTATGAAATAGTACCCACGTCTAATTAAAAATGAGTTATTTATTACAGTAATTAACATCGGAACGTTGTAAAAAAAAGAATTGAAGTGTATTCAAATTACAATGCGCTAAAAGTTACCAAATTCAGTACAAGTGTATACCTATTAACTAAATACCAGAAATTGTAACAGTAGAATTAAGTAGATGGTAGCGGAAATGCTATCTATTTTTAAATTAAGCGTATTATTTTTATCAATTTCGTTTAGCTAATATACAATTATACTACGGTACCATGTATATTGGCCCTACGGTAGTGCTACCGTAGAGACCAGTGAAAACCGCACAACATTATTTGTTCAAACTTTATTTTACATCTGTTCTCATTCCTCCAAGACGCACGAAATAAGAGAATTTCCTAGCTTCCAATCATCATGGTATAACGGACGCGGAGTATACTTAAGGAAATGGGAAACACTATAAAAGAAGCTACTAAAAATAAAGCAAAGTTTTAAATTTTAGTACTATGAAGATATTAATGTGAGGTTCAGCCATTGAACTTTTTTTTTGTCCGGCAAGAAATTCCGACAAAATTCGCAAAATAAAAAGGTAGCACTTTGGGTTTCGTCTATTTGAAATTAAAATTCCAAACAAACATCCGTCACATTCAAATTTTCGTTCGGACCGATTATTAATTAGAGTGGGTTTAGAGAATTTATATGTCAAACAGTTTTCGTGCGGCCGAAGTTTCGGAACGAACATGAACCTAGTAGGAATCGTGCGAAACTTCGATCGAAATTTCGTTGTTCGTCGAATTAGAGTAGACGTCCAGCCGGTCTACTCTTGAACGCGATTCCGATCCCAATCTTAAGTTTTGACGTTATTTTGACAGAAATCCTATGGGTTTTCTGTCAGAATTCCGTCAAAACTTAAAATTGGGATCGGAATCGCGTTCAAGAGTAGACCGGCTGGTACGTTCTTAGTATAACAAATGATTCAGTGGAGTTCAAACGTTATGGTATTTCGAATGTGATCTATTTCTGGACAGCACAATCCATTAACTTCGCGATGACGTCATCGGCATAGGAAGTTCACCGGTTTCAAATTGTGCTTCGTTGAATTGGTTTTAAAATCGTGCCACAGACGGTATCAGAATATCAAATCTATTGTCATAATATAACTCGTCGCGTTTCGAATAGTTCAACACCCCCAAAAATCATAAGACTTCCATAAGACATTTGAAGAATTTGTCATTTTGTATCCATTATATCATCGTTATCATGATCAACTCTGATATCTGTTTTCTCACGGTGTTTTACTTCATCGATGGAAAACATGTTTTTATTATTAAAACCCGCCAACTATGTCTATCATAAAAGGCAAAAGTTGCAATATTTGGATATTTGGGCCTCAATCGTGGACTGATTTGAAAAGAAGAGAATAAATTTAGTTCGTACGTAACCTTGAATAACATTAATGACTACTTTGCATTCTTGGCGTGTCGAATCATGGATACAATGAGAAAAATCCCCAAAAAAACGGGATCTACGGGGTAGAAGAAGATGGAAGATAGAAGATTTAAATATTGATATTGAACATAGAGAGAAGACCTAGGAGCAAAGTCGCCTGTAGCTGCTAGTGTAACCAACCTATTGAAGCTAGTGAATTATTCCAAACTTATATCTAGTTGAAGGGCGATGTGCCTCATTGATTGTATAAAGCAGAATAGCGTAAGAAATCGTGCAACGCATAGGCATAAATATTTAATTTGTTTGTGTACATGTACCTACGTACAATTGACAGCGCAGCGTGTGACTGAAATGATAGCAGTTTGGGTTATTTTTGCACATATTTGTTCCAGGTCTGAATGTTCTGGTACTATGGTATTTTGTTTTCCTCATTAGTGCACGAAATAAGCCTTTTTTAGGCACACAGAAAAAAAATTCACCACATTGTGCATTGATTCGAAATTTCAATATCGGATATAACCTAGCACAGAATTGGACGTCTCCACGACCTGGATGTCCCTACAAAGCGCGGTTAATATGGAAACAGCTCCAATGATAAGCGAATCTATAATAGAAGGCCTACGTTCAGGAGTTGACCTTTTCAGGCAGATACGATAGCGATGAAACCAGCAAGAGTAATTGCCATGTGAACTACAAATCATTCGATCAATGTGATGCGACAGCTGATACAAACGACCTCGCCAAGGTTTAAGTTACATTGAACTTCTATACCTTAGTCATCGTAAATACTATCAGAATTCATAAAGTTAAAGGGCTTCGAACTTCGCAAGTGCCTTTCTAACCTATTTTATGTCAATTGATAAATTGGATAGCATGACAATCCGTAGAACAGATGATACCTTTGGAAGTCATTGATCGTTAAATCGTGGTTTTAATATTGTTACTTGAAAATGTTTGTGTTCAAGCGTGATCAATTCTTCAGTCTCGTTGTGATTAATGAGTTTTGATCATGGTGAAAGCATAGTAAGCACCAATGACGCTCATTTTAATCATATCGAATTGCATAGAAACCTTATCTACCATCTATTTAATCTACCACGGACGTGTAGTGTGGACTTGCTTGTTCGAAACGATCAAAACTAACCTAGAGCTTAGTGTATCTAAAGTTCAGTGCAGTTAAACCCGCCGATAAAAACTTTATCCCAGATGTTTTGACATCAGTCTCATCGTCCTGCATTCGTCCCACGCTAAGTAGGGAAGTTGGCAGAGAAGGTTTTCCCTTCCATTCTCTTATCAGTTGCTATCTTGGTAACGACTGATAAGAGAATGAACATCAAGATGCTCACTCTCTTGTACACATGCCATCTTTTAGACAGTTAATCTCTTCGTTCAATGTACAAAGGAATCGCAAGTTCAGATCAACTTATCCTCTAATCATTAGAGGGTAAGTTGTCAACTTACCCTCAACTTACCTACCCTCTAAACTTACCATTGACGCTAATTCAATCATGGATTCAATGGACTATTGTTCCAACAGTGGCGTCCGATGACTGATCTAGGCACTATGCCAGGACTCAATGCTCGTTGCATGCAAACTTGCAAGCGCAGGCAGGTGTTATGCAAGGGTTTAGAGGTTGCGTCACGCCAACTACTTTGTACCTTAGTATTGCCTCATCCATAGGGCTTATGAAAGTGCAATATGTTATTTTGTTCATCCGCAGAATGGTTCTTTCAGCCTAATTGTCTTAGACCAATAAATCAATCGATTCGGATTTATTGTATTTAAGCGTTCGTGATTTGGCACGAAAGGTGCCTCAGGTAACTTAAAAGCTGCACTACCGAAGGTTTTCGGGAATTTCTGTCTTGTTAAATGTTTATGTAGCAAAATACAGATTATAACTAACAAAACCTTTCAACGGTCATTATATCCGGCGGAAGATGACCGAGTTAATTGCATACGACATTCCAAACGCTACGCTACAGTACATTGTTACCTAGTGATATAATAGGCTTGATAGCTTTATCTATGTGACGCCGCGCCGGCGCCGCCTCTGGCCGGTAGGAAGCAAACCAAACTACGTACTGTTATGCCGTAACATCCTTTCACTACTTATAATACAACTAATTGCCAATTTAGAGCCCAGAACTGGATTGGTTGGACCTTTGTGGATCCAAAGTCCGTCAAAAACTATCACATCGATGTACTTATTTAATAATGATCAGCACATTAGCTTACTTATAGTCGCAACAAAAATCGACAGTTTCAAATGTTTCTTTGTGATGAAAGTACGAGCTATCTCACCTATTAAGTTCAGAAGCAAACAGATAAAACACACGTCTCAAATAAGATGAGATGCAATCAAGTTTTGTAGGTCAGAACGACGCTTTTCAAACCGGCTAGGCTGTCATCTAATATCACATACCACGCTACAGCTACCTACGATAGTGGGCTAACTAGAAACTATACGTCTTCTGACACTGATTTGTTTGCTACCATTGTCTCTCAAAGTGGGATACGCGAACCCTTAGCATGGAGGTTCGCCAGTTGATCTTGGGTGTTTGCTACAAAATTTACGCTTGGCTCCTGTGGATTTTCACATTTTTGTTATAATTAAAACATAATACAGATACACACTGAATGCTGAATCAATTTGAATTCGATCTAAATTTCTCCGAAAATATAGTCAATTTGCGACAAGAAGCCAACCCATCCATCAAACCAATCTATATTTATAAAAGAAAGTCGTGTTTGTTACACTATTTATAACTCAAGAACGGCGGAACCGATTTGGCAGAAAATTAGTGGACGGTACTATAAGTCTGAGAAATTCTGTACTTAGGGAAATGTTGAAATTTTTGTGTCTGGAGGATTTTTTTTATCTATTCTAATTTCCTAACTATCAGTATTGCTAATTGTAGTCATAAAAATAGAGTGATGGACACGTCGGTAGCGGTAGGTGGTGAAGGTCGTGATCGATCATACCCGTAGTATCCTACACCTTGCTCGAAGCAATAGATACACGTGCTAGATATTTAACAAAATCTAAGTAGGTATGTATTTACAAAAAAATAATAATTATATAAGTATTATACTTATTAGCCATCTGGTTCCCATCGCACAAGCTCTGCTTAGTTTGGGGCTAGATAGTGCTGTGAGTATTGTCCTGAATATTTATTTTATTTATTTATTCTTTATCTACTTGTAAACAGTTATTATTATATCTTATATGTAAATGGTCGTAATAAATAAAACCAATAGTTTTTACTGATTGCTTTTAGGTTAGAAGACATAATTATGACCGTATGTATGACCTCTATAGCTGTAAATGTTTGGAGTGTTTTAAATACTTATTTATTATAAACACTGCCCGGGGTTTTTTTTGGTTTGCATGCTGGGTTTTTCTGGCGAAGTGTGAGAATCTATATTTATATCAATATTTAAATTCAAAATATACCGTGCTTAGAGCAAATAAATAATTTAAATTATTCTTTAAACGGGTGGGTGGTGGAGCCTTTATTTTACTAATTTACTATTATACATTATTTATTTTATCATTATAAATGAATTAATGAATGATGATATCGATCGATACAGATCGATATATCAACATTATTAGCGATGTCCATTTCAGTATTACCATTGTTACTTATCAACGTTGCTAAGTTACCACGACCATCTTAATCATAATCATATGAAATGTAATGAAATGACCGTCATTCATTCAATAGGAAGCCCTAATAGCCCATAACAGTGACGTCATCAACCAGCGCTTCCCTTCATCCACCCTCGGATAGCTTTGTGAAGGCTTTGTGGCCGTAATGTATTGACGCGTGGTTGGTATTGGGCTGATTCGGAGTATGGCGGGTTAGTTCGGTAAGTCTAATTTTTGAAAATGTATTCGATTCATGTCTGGCCTCGTGCTCAGTTGGTAGTAGTTCTGCCATCTGCGCTGTAGAATTTTGTCTCGATTCCTTTTTTTAACCGACTACAAATAAAAAAGAAGATTCTCAACTCTATTGTTTTTCTTTTTTCAAAATTTGTTATCGCATAATGTCGTCATAGCCGATTTGAAAAAAAAAATTTTTGGAGGTTATAAAATTGAAAAAAAAATCCAGATTAGTCCCTTACAAATTTAATTGAGGTTTCTATAATAGAAAAAATATAATTTGGAGCTCTGTGAATCGCCGGTCAATATTTATTTATTATAATCCCATGATCTCAAGATCTATGAAGATGTCTTTAGGAGATAGTTTTACACTATCTGCTTTTTGCCGTAAGGTTTTTTGCTATTTTGAATTATAAAATGTTGGATATTCCGTTTCGAGGGAAACAAAATGAAGTCTTTTATGTCAAAATTGTGCTCTAGAAATTTAATCCACTTGATTTGCTAATAACCAGTAAAACAACACCGCGAGTGTTGCGTAATTTTAGTCACTTGGTAGTTGGTATGTGTCGGTAACATGAGTTGATTGTAGTAGCAGTTTTGCGGTCATGTCTGCTGACAAGTAGAAATATTCGGTCGTTGACATGTATTTGGGTCTTTTTCACCATTTTGTCTGATTTGTTCTAGCATTCATTCGTTTGGGATCCTAGTATAATGCTGTTTTTAGATAATAATATTTTCAGAGCAATGTCCTTTTCTTATTCGAGGGTTTTCTGTGTTGACTAGTTTTAACATTGAAATTAATTGTTTTTTTTTATTAGTCATAATATAAGATTCAATTAAAAACAGATCTACTGAGACAAAACTATCTCAATAGATCCATGATGGATCTCGAACATCATAATCCCGCCCTACCCTACAGTAGTATGTTCATATATCACTAAATAATGATCATTTAGAGCGGAAGAGCAGAGGCACAAGTTGAATTTGAGCCAAGGTATATTAGGCTCGGCTGGTCCGTGTCACCTTCCTTCCTCAGTCACCTATCTTCGTGCACTTCTTGGGCTGCAATTTAATATCGCAAACAGTAGTCATTGGATTGCGTAATGCTGCAATAATGTTCGTGGGGCAAATGAACTCTGATCAAGTATCATTCCTACACTAATTTGCTTAAGTTAGCTTCCTAATTACTTCCCTCAGACTATGCAAGTATGTAGTTCGATGACGTCATTCGGCTGTGACGTGCTAATTCCCTAGCTCTATCCCAAAACAATGAGTGGTAGCCGTGGATGATGTAATGCAGCCTTGATGCGTGGAATAAATCAATTAGTCCACTTCATTTTAGCCTTTGAAGACTGAATTAGTGTTATTGCTGTGTATGTATTGTCATTGGCTGTGGAGACATTTAAGTGTTGTACAATTGATGGAAATACACACGATAACTTACGTTGCGACGAAGTTGTAGTAAATTAAAAAAATAAATATTATCGACAATCCACACAATACTATCTATCCGCGAATTTAGCAGAGCTTGTACTATGGTGCTTCTTCTTCTTCTTATCGTGTCACTGATTCTTTCGAACCAAGCGTGGTGAAAGGATTTTAAGTGCGCTTCAAAGAGGCTCTTTTCTTGCACTATGGGGCTTAGAATACAATATACACCCAGGCAGAAAACAAACATTTGTGTGTTCACCACACAAATATTTGTTCACTGTGGGTATCGAACCCACTTATTCTACAATAATTTCGCCTACCTTAGTGGAACACCTACTTTCTTTTAATCCTTATTTTCTATGGAAGGACCTATGTAAAGTCAAATCAAATCAAAATTTATTCGGTAGGATTACAAGAATCACTTTGAAACGTCTTAAAGCTAGGTGAGTCTAGGTGCCAGTTCCACGCGACCAAGCCTAGAAGAACAGACAACCAACTACGGCTCGGTTCCTACCGTTTTTTTATATGACCCTTTTACAAATCAAAAATAATAGCAGTGAAGTTCCAGTGTGGTGTCACTTCACTTAGTGAGACGTATGCAATAATACAAAAGAAAAAGTTTTAAAGACAGCACACGCTACGCTTCAAAGTAATGTCCAAATGACCAGTTGTGGACTTCTTCAGTAGATGATGATGTTGTTATGCTGTAAATCGTTTTTTGCATGTCAGTAAATAATGCAGTAGAGCGATAAATTACGTCACGACCATAAAAATAAAGATATACTTCTACTAGAGTGAAAGCTTAACGAATTCGCGTTCTTTATTGTAGGACACGCACAGTGTCTGTTACTCACCTAGCTTTAAGACGTTTCAAAGTAATCCTTGTGATACCATTGAATAAAGGAATATTTGATTGATTGATTCATTCTGATCGGCATGGTGCTAGTAGAACTGCGTGAAGTTAGTAAGAGCTCTTTGTGTGTGGCTCGTCCGGAGAAGTACTACCACCATGCCTATTTCGGCCGTGAAGCAGAATCGCTGTGTGGTTTTGGTTTAAGGAGGAAAAAGTCATAAAGTGGTCGTAAATAATTTTTATCCAAAAACTTTTTCAGGTTATTGTGAAACAAAAACATCAGCCTTAGTTCATAAAACTAGTCGGTGATGAGTGATGACAATAAATACTGGCTTTCCAAAATTAATGATGTACTTACTTTGATCTGCATAGTTAGCTTAAACATGGTCATAAATTAATAAAGCTATACAATTTATGATATGGGCATAGCATTTCTTATTTTCGTTTATTTACACACGTATAAGATCCATAGATTGAAATTGTGCATTAAAACAAACGAAATACCCAATAGGCTCAGGCAGGTATACCTACAAAAAAAAGGTACCTATCCATAGTACAACAATGGTTCCCAAGCGGATGATGTAAGCGCCAAAAGCGCAAATGCCACAATCCTTAGCAACAAAAACCATGGGATCTAAAAATAGAGTCGTCAGGGAAGACCTTTCTACCTTATAACGTAATAAAGTGTCCGTGCCATCGTTCTATGGGGTGCGGCGGTGACGAGTGACGTCACAAATGGCCAAACGACCCGTTTCGTTACGGGGTGTGTCCGTACCCTTCTAACCGTGGGCTTTTATTTTATTACGGGAATCCAAGGTATTTTAATAAGGCACGCTATTAGTTGGAATGTTGCTCGGTTATTTTTGAATACATATAATTTTTTTCGTAAGCTTTAAGTTATAGGCAACGAAATTACCAATACTAGGCAGGCAGGCAATGCTAAGTAAGCGCACGCTGATAAGAGTGAGTGAAGTGCAAAAAGGACGTATGAGGAGCATACCAAATCTACACTAAAACGGGGATTTTGACTCCCTTATGCTACTGGGGATTTCTGGTTTCACAAAGAGTTGAAATTTTTAAAAAGCTAAAAAGGATTTCAAAATCAATTATATATTTAGTCCGGAGCTTTCTCTATCTTCGCCAACTGGAATCTACTACCCATTGTGGTGGTAGATAGACCCCCCTGGTCTCCTGCTGTTAGTAAGAGAGTTTAAACGAAAGGAGTAGAAATGGGTGGTTGTGGGTGGCAAAGCTTTTATATCTAAATCTATAGCCTTTTCTATAACATAAGGACTTTTCTAAAAATCCTAGAATTTGTCGAAATGTTCTAGAATTTTTTATACAACTATAGCTGATGGAACAAACATATGTCCCACCTGATGTGAAGTGGTAACCATAGCCTATAACAAAGCATTACCTCGTAAGTCATGCACGTCAAGAACGTACCCTACGTTGCTACGTGTCAGTAATATCTCTAGAATGATCTAATATTGACATTAAATATGCGATGTATTTTACCCGGGCAACGCCGGGTTTCGCTACTAGTCCATAGATAAAGGCCTGCGCACACCTAAGTTCGCTGGCGGTAGCGATCAGTGAAACGCTGTCAAATATCGCTGAAAAATCTCAAATCTGACAGCGATATTTGACAGCGTTTCACTGATCGCTATGCCCAGCGAACTAGGTGTGCGCAGGCAAATTCTAGTTTACAACGACTGTAAACATTGTTTTGTCATAAGCACTATCGCACAACTCTGTTTAAGTACGTTATTTATTTAAATACCCATGTGTTTGCACTGCATATGGACTGGTTCAATATAATTTTATCGCATCTTATCGCTCCTTTGTGACTGTAATAACTCAACGGTTTTTACCAACGGTATAGCTTTAAAAATATTAATAAGCTGAAAAGAACTCGCGACTTCATATGCGTAAGCACAAGTAAAAATGTAGATGCCGTCAAAAACATAACTTGTAGAAAAACAACTAGTTTTTTTATGATAATCATTATGATCAGTCAGAAAAATACGAAATAAAAAACAAAATAGAAAAAAATATAAGGGTAAAAAAAACAGGTTTCTAGTTTCGAAGAAAGGGGGGAGGGGTTGAAAATGGCCTGAACTGCTTCGAGAAAAGTATGGCACTGCTATGCCCCCAAATATACTTACTCATATGTGGCAGCCAACAACCATTTTTCATTTTGGAAAGTTTTGTTTTATTTGGACAAGCTGAAGGTTATTGTATGTATTCATGTAAAAAACTGTTAATCAGGAGTTCTTATCGATTGTACAAATAAGGAACTGCCAGGAACGATATTTTTTCCTCATTACTTTGAAACGATATCCTTACCTAATTATGAATGTTGATAAATTGAAGGTCATAAAGTATAATTGTTCTAACGGTGTAAAAATTGATGAGGAATTATTTAAATTTTATATGTAAAATAAATAGGTGGGCCATCAGTACACCTTGGGTCCCTGACGGGCGGCGGTCACGGGGCCGCCCAAGAAAACGTTGGCGGGACGATATCGACACCTTTGAGAGGAGATGGTGGGAGAAGGCAAAGGTCTCCCCCAAAGACTTCCACTTATCTCTATAAGTGGGAGTCTTTGGGGGAGACCTTTGCCCAGCAGTGGGACAAAATAGGTTAATTTGAAAAAAAAATAAGTAAAATACCATTTACACGATTTCTTCAAATTCTTCCGATATATTCTTAAGCAATGCTCAAATTCCTAGTAAATGCAACACGATTAGCTGGAATAAGCAGGTACTATATCAAGGCCGCAAATCTATTGTAAAGATTTAGGTCAGACTAGCGTAACCCGCGCCTTTGTGTATCAAATATCAAACCTTTGTTTCGAATATCGGTCAAACCTCTATTGAACTACTGAACTTTTGCTAGCATACCTCAGTCGAACTTTGATAAAGCAAGCAAAGTATGATTTAAAGTTTTTTAGTCCTAGAAAAGATCGCTGTCATGTCGGACTCCAATTTAGTCTTTCAAATGAAATTAAACTGCATCAAAACCCCGATAAGCGCTAACCTTTTAAATTTTAGGAGAATTCCTAGAGGTTTGAAAGGTGTATATTTTTGTATGTGGGCTGCACATTTTTTTGAAGTTCATTTACGCATCGTATGAAGTTTAAGTATACGTACCTAAATGGTTTGTAACGCGGGAAAAAATCTACATGGTCTTATGTAACCAGAACCCGAAGTCGGAGTTTTGCTACCACATTTCGTTACCAAATGTTGTTTTCGTTTCGCCTTTTTGTCTCTCTCTATTGCATGAAGAAAATATGAGACGGCAAAAATACGTTACCTAGTTAGAGTTGTTGTCTCATCTTTTCTCCATACAATAGACAGAGACAAATAGGCGAAACGAAAACAACATTTGGTAACGAAATGTTGTAAATGCACTGGGACTTCGGGTACAGTTCTTTCAATAATAATTCACCCAGGGCTGCTATCAGAACCTGTCTTACCTATCTATTTTTATCACGACCAAGCCATCCTGGCATTTGTATTCCAATTTTAAAGACCGGTCTACGATGAGAAAACTCGCTTCATATTTTGAGACAAAAGATTGCGACGAGATAAAGATAGATAATTAAAGTTTTATTCGTTGAGTTCCATTCATTGAGTGAAATTATTTAATTGCAATCAATAATTTTGAATTGAACCAGAACGAAACCGACTTTATGGCAAACTGCTGAACCGATTTTGATGTTTCTATGGGACCCATTTGGAAGTATATAACCTTTCGGATGATTTATTGTTTTCAAATCCTAATGAGCTTTATGAAGAAATTATGCGATAGTAATAATAAAAAAATGAATTGAGATCCTCCTCCTTTTTTATTTCAAGTCGGTTAAAAATTAAAACTGAAGGTTTGCCTTATTTGTTTTTCACGTTTCTTTCGAATAGAAGGCTTTGTTTAAATGATGTTTTCCGCATAACCTTCACACATGAGCCGCTCCATTACTCGTTCCATTAGCTGCGCATCTCATTTTAATGTAATGGCTCCATTTCCTTTACAAAATTATACAGATAACAATAATAAAATGTTGAAGGTCACTGTGATTGTAGAAAATTAAGAGTGACCACATTTTACGGTTATATTTTCTGACTCTCGTATCTAGTGAATATTTTTTTCAAATCAATATTTTGGTCAAATGGGTGTGCTAATGTGGGATAATAGATGAGGCTTAGGAATACTTTTTATAAGAATAACGAAGGTAACCTTCATTTTTTACATCAAAAAACACAGGATTCCCCTCTCAGCTATAAAGGGTGTTTTTTTGTGAAAATTTGATATTTCCATTCATTTTTAGTAAAACATTTGTTTGCAAAGGTTGATCCTTATCAGCAATAATACGGGGTGCAATTTTTGTTGAAAAATCATTAGGGTCCATTCCCATCAAACGTAAAAAAAGGAAATAAATAAATATGCAGTTTTGTTTTCTTTTAAATCGAGGGCATGACTCCCTTCACAACTTTTCCCTACCGCCCTTCTCAAAAAACCAGTCTGTATTGTATCTTAGGTCTACGTGATAAAGTTGGTTTTGGTTGAAAGCAGTGATGGGGTCATGCTAGTATTATGTCGACGATTCAGATAAACAAATCCCAATGCGCAGTGGGGCATGAAATTCTTGCACGATATGTGATTGCCGCTCACTTAATGCTCTATTTATAACTTTTATTTTAATCCGCTTGCTGACGGAGCAAACTGAGGGCCTACCTGGGCCTCAATTCTAGACCAGTGACTTTTTTGTCACGGTAGATATATATCACAAGAACTGTCAGTTTCTCTCGTGAATTTGACAGTTCTTGTGATATATATCTACCGTGACAAAAAAGTCACTGGTCTAGAATTGAGCCCCAGATTGCAGCATAGCTTATAGGCAGAATACCCATTTTGTACTGTTACTTCCTCGCGCGAACTCTTTCGCAACGAGATTTTCAACTGTGCACTGTTTGTCGCCAGGAGGGTCCCCACTCCACGCTTCCCGACGACGAGTTCTACGATGCCGTGGAGACAGGCTTCGACAAGATGGAGCGGAGCGTCCCTCCGCCGAGCGTGCACACGCGCGACCAGGTGGAACTGCCGCCGCCGCACATCGATAACCGCCTCACACAGCACACGCTTTGGACTGAGGTATGCGCACTCGTTAGTGGTTCTACAATGTCGTGGAGACAGGCTTCGACAAGATGGAGCGGAGCGTGACTTCGCCGAGCGTCCTCACGCTTGTGTTAAAAGGGCACGTTTAACAGTAACCCTTTTTCATGAGTCCTGATACTTTTTAGCGGCTCGTTATAAGTGTTTTGTCACTTCCAGTCAACAAATAGGGATTGCAACAGACTTAACGGTCTGCTAAGTTAAATGCTATGGGACCATTACAAATATGACAGTAAGTTAAGACGAAAATATTAGCTGGTACACTGGTAGCCAGTTCTGAACAGCACCGAGCTTAGAATTTGTGAGTCAGCTCATAAAATTATTATATCTATTTCAGATCGACCGGATATCCACAGAGCAGATACAGGCCGCGTTCGAAGGCGTGGGCGGAGAGATCGGCTGGCAGTTGTTCGCTGAGGAAGGAGACATGAGGATGTACAGAAGGTAATATTTGTTTTCACACAATTCTACTTAAGGTTCTTCGATTCCGATACAAACTGATTTTACACAACTATGGGCAAACAAAGTATAAATGTACACTGAAATAGCTGTAATAAAATTTTACAGTGGTCTTTATTGCCGGCCAGTTATATAAAGTTGGAGAAAACTGTAGGATAACAGAAATATTAATAAAAAACCAAAAAAGAAATTTTTTCGTCATTCTTTCCATTGGGTACTCGGCATTGAATACGTGAATGAGCTTAAAACATATGTCTCAAAATAGTCGTAAAAGTCTGTTAGTTCTTTTTCTGAAGCCCCGACTGCCACGACCAACGGCTGACACTCCAACTTTATATAACTGGCCGGTAATAAGGACCACTGTAAAAGCCTATTACAGCTATTTCAGTGTACATTAATACTTTATTCGCCCATAGTTGTGTAAATTAAGTTTGTATGGAAATCGTACCCCCTTATGCGACATTCTTTAAATTGAACTACAACATGTCTTCAATTTGACAAAAAATGACAGAGGCTAGCCGAACTCATTGCGAGAAGTCGGTGGTTGGAGAAGGTCTAAACTTTTTATTTCTGCAAACAAATAGGCATAAATTTCCAGCAGTGGACTTCTTCAGGCTAATGTTTTTTTATTCTACTAAATCTCAAACGGTGAAGGAATACGTCGTGAAGAAACCGGCATATCGCAGAACATTAAAAGTTCGAAAATACGTGTCAAGTGCAAGTGTAAAATCCTTTCACCACACTTGGTTCGAAAGAACCAGTGACACTATAAGAAGAAGAAGTTATATGGAACAATCGGGTATTTATCCTGACCATATAATTATTTGTTCCATATTTATGCATAACGATCGCGTTAATTTAAAAAGTGCTTAGAAGAAGTTGTTTTGAGGTTTTTTAAGAATGTTATATGTTTTTTCCAGAGAGATGGAGGTAGACGGAATGGTAATGGACCCTCTAAAGGCGATACACAAAGTACGTGGAGTGTCCGCAAGAGAGATGTGCCACTATTTCTTCAATCCACGATACCGATATGAATGGGAAAGTAAGTTGTCTTTTTAATTATTAACATTTCAAAATGTATTAAAATTTAAATGTATTTGGTCGCGTGGAACTGGCACCTAGACTCACCTAGCTTTAAGACGTATTAAAGTGATCCTAGTGATACTACTGAATAAATACATATTTGATTTGATTTCATGCAATAAATATAAATTTTTGAAATATATATATTGTGGACACAACTGTATCTAGCCTCAAATTTAGCAGACTTTGTACTATAGGAACCAGATAGCTGATAAAATACTTATAAATGTCAATCAAGTTATTTTGTAATTTAAAAAAAAAACATTTTTTGTAAATACTTAGAATACAATATTCCATCCAGACAGAGAAAAACATTCATTCACCGCACAAATATTTGTTTTTGGCGGGGATCGAACCCACGACCCGATGGGATCCCCGATAGAAAGGGGATTGTTATAACAACAACAAAGTAAAAGACAACACAGTAATATTGAATCAAGGCTGGATTAAATTATGCACGAAGACAAATATTTAAACCAGAGTTATAATAACACATTATTTTGTTGTCACTGAGTTTATTGCTGTTTGTTTAGTGTTGTTAGTGCTTCCATAATTCAAGGTATTGTGTCGCAAACAAGCCTTTAGAACTTTACTTAGTACTTGTAACACGATCACAGAGTATTTTGTTTGTACATTTTTTAAATATTGTTTTTCAAATGAAACCTATATTTCTGGAATCCTTGTTTCTCTAATGGGACATTATAAAAATCTTTATCATTAGTTCTTTTCAGTTTAACTGAACAGTTTCATTCACAGCATTCTGAGGCCTTTACATCTATTTTTGTCACTTTTCTAATGAACAATTCTTGTCAACAGCGACGCTAGAAACGATGACAATCGTCGAAGAGGTGTCTTCAGATGCATGCGTGTGCCATCAGACGTTCAAGCGTGTGTGGCCTGCCTCGCAACGCGACGCACTCTTCTGGTCGCACGTGCGAGCAGCAGACGACTGCACGTATGCAGTCACTAACCACTCCACACTCAACGGAGATTACCCCGTAAGTATCTGTACCACTATGTATATAAAACGGTGTCTTCGGACGCGTTTATGCGAGTGTGGGCGGCCACGCAACGCGACGCACTCTTCTGGTCGCACGTGCGAGCAGCCGACGACTGCACGTATGCAGTCACTAACCACTCCACACTCAACGGAGATTACCCCGTAAGTATCTGTACCACTATGTATATAAAAAGGTGTCTTCGGACGCGTTTATGCGAGTGTGGCCGGCCACGCAACGCGACGCACTCTTCTGGTCGCACGTGCGAGCAGCAGACGACTGCACGTATGCAGTCACTAACAACTCCACCCTCAACGGAGACTACCCCGTGAGTATCTGTACCTCCCTCTGCATCTAGAGGTGTGTTGCCAGCTTCGTTATGCGATGCAATTTTCGGGCCGCACGTGCGGGCAGCAGACGACTGCACGTATGCAGTCACTAACCACTCCACCCTCAACGGAGATTACCCCCATATCTGTACCACTATGCATCGATAGATAGATAGAGATGTGTTCAAGCGTTTGCCTGTGTGGCGGCGTCGAAACGCGAGGCAATTTTCTGGTTGCACGTGCGGGCAGCAGACGACTGCACATATGCAGTCACTAATCACCCAAAAACTAGTCCTAAGATTTGATAATGTTAAATTTACATGTATAGTAAGGAAATAAATATACTGAATACTGAGTTTCTGGAACTCGAACCCGCCCGGAAAAAACTCTGGAGCGCTTTTACAAGTTTGAAATGTTTGTTATAATTTGCAGGCGAACACAGGCGCCTGCATCCGTCTGTTCGTGACTGTTTGCCTCGCCTGTAGGAGCTCATGGCCGGCCGGCGAGCGTCCTACCAGAGATAACATCACTACTAGCATCGCTTACTGTAGCACAGGTTAGATCTACCCCCATCACTTTTATTTTATGGGCTTTACAAAGGGGCGGAACACGCAAAGCGTTTTGTAGATAGCAGCAGAAGCGCATAAATAAATATTGTGGACAATCCACAACACTATCTAGCCCCAAATTAGGAAGAGTTTGTGAGATTACGTGGGGAGATAGCTTAAAACCGGGAGGAGGACATATTATACTTTTTATCCCGAAAAAGTAACGGTAACAGAGTACGTAATCAAAAAATATTTGTTTATCAAATCAAAGTCCTTGCTATCTCTGATTTGTAAATCTCGTATCATTATTTAAATTTGTACTTTTTTCCAGTAAATCCCGGAGGCTGGGCGCCAGCGGGGGTGCTCCGAGCGGTCTACAAACGTGAATATCCAAAATTCCTCAAACGTTTCACCAACTACGTCACCGACCAATGCAAGGGCAAACCGCTCGCTATCTAGCATTCGATAATACAGGAACCGGTGTGACTCTAGTGTGAAAAAGTGGGTAATAATCCCTAAACAGATAAATAATCCCCAGATATCTTTAAGATATCACAATAAAGTGATGATACAGAAGATTGAAAATACACTGGGGTTGAGCTTGCTACCTGTACCCGAAGTCGGAGTTATGCTACGGGATTTCGTCTACCAAATGTTGTTTTCGTTTCGCTTCTCTATTGTATGGAGGAAAGATGAGACCGACAAAATACGTTACGTAGATCGAAACGAGTTTTTGTCCCATCAATTTTCCAAATATATACAAAAGAGAGAGACACGTGCTCACACGAAAACAACATTTGGTAGACGAAATGTGGTAGCAAAACTTCGACTTCGGGTACTGAATACTAACCTACAGCCAAATGGACTTGTACCAAAATGATGTGTGGACGTGTCCACCTTTGCTACTTTACCATGAAAAATGATATACTGTTTGAGTTACATTACTCGGCCTGAGAGGCTCGGAAAACTTTACTATGGAACGGTTACTGAGTTGCCCGCAATGTAATTCAAAATTTAATGTCGTTTGCTTTCATGGTAGACCTCAGGATCGATACCAAAAGATCTGAGTAGTCGCCTATACAGTGCCTGACGATTTTAGTTGAGATTATTTCATTTGTAAATATATACTCTTGAAGTACTTACACGGATTCTAGGATTTTGTAATGTTTCCGCGACCAGAAAAGGCCGGTGGGTTTTCAAAGGGGTCACCAGTGATACTAATGTCGGGACTCTGTGTCGAGTTGTAGGTGTTCAGAAACATTGCTTGAGTCTGAGTCGAGCTATAAGCATAGATTTTTCAATGGAGAACTGTCAAAAAATCTATGCTTGAGAGTGCTTGAAGCTCGACTCACTCAAGCAGTGTTTCTGAATACGGACTGTATTGTCGCCGTGTATTAAATATCTAAAATGTAAATTGATGATTTCCTACACTTTGATATGTCTTAAAAATACGCAAATAGCGTTCGTTATAACATGATCGATGGATACACTAGAGTTGAAAATGCATGTTTGTAAAACGATATGACTGTAGATAAGTGCGATTAAAATTCTAAAATTAGACTATTTAGAAGGAACTAAGTGGCAGGGACAATCGCCTTTATTATAAGACCTGTTTAGACGATTCGACAATTTCATTTGAGGTCACCTGTGGTCGGGGTCTCGGGGTAATAGACGGGTTTTTTTTACGAAAAAACCGAACTCTTAGATGCGATTTTCATACAAATATCGCCTTTATTCCGTTCATGTATTTTGACAACCGCCTCATTCAGTTCAAATGTTATTATCGAATGGTCTAAGCAAGCCTTTTTTATGTTTTAGTCACATCTAGATGTTATTGGTTATTTTGTTAAAACTTCGAGTAGGGACGTTTTACGCCGAAATCAAATTGTAACTAAGTTGGTAAATGTTCCTAGATTTTATAATAAAATTGAATTACAGTACCAAACACAGTTACAGTAGTTTACAGTTTATAAATACTGTTTTCTAAAAAATGCTTGTAAGAGGGTTTTTTATGATTTTAGTTACGACAGCCTTGTGAAACGACCCTACTTGACCATATAAACTAGTACCTAATATTGTTATTGGAACAACATATTTTAATGAATAAATTTTATTTAAAGTGTTGGTAGGATAAGGGCTGAACTATTATATAAATATGCACATAATGTAGGGTACTTAGATTTTATATTGTTTTTATTTTTATTCCACCGAAAAATCATAAAATTGTAGAAAAATCTTTCTTGAATTGAACAATCAACCAAATTATTAAATCGGGGGTTTAAATTAAAGATATGTGAATAAATTGCGTAAAATAATACAAGACCAAATACTTTTCATGAAAATCGCTGAAAAGTTTAAATGACGGGAAAGTAAAATTCATTGTTGTTTCATTTCCTAAAATATTATGAAACGGTAGGGAATCGTTCAGAAAAACTAGAGTTTTTTTGATGTGTTCACTTAGATAAACCAACTGCCCGTGGTATTTTATGTATAGAAATTCAATTTCTTGTAAATGCTTTGAACAAAAACTCAACTGCGGGATTTTTTTAGAATCATACGTTATTTTACAGGGGTATTGCTTTTAACAAACTCGATAACAGACTTAAATATACACGAATTTTAGTTGGGACGTTATATTTGTTAGATATTTTTTTCTACTTTTTTCAAGACATTTCATTCCACAAGTTATAGTTCTACGATACTTGAAATCGTATAAAATAATGCTTTTTAGTAAAATTTTCTACACGTGGGGTTTTTTTTAATTAAAAATATGATTTTGTAATCATATCGAGCCATCCAAACAATCTAAAACGCATGCAGAATATGTGCAAAGAGAAAATAATTTGAAGAACTAGCTTAATTCTTTAATAAATGCGATTTGAAGGACACTAGATACACACTTATTGTTTTGTCTGTTTGTCCGTTTTTCTCTATCATCAATAAATGGTGCAAACATAACTAACCGGTTACGTCTGCACCGTTAATGGGGCTAATAAATGGTACAAACCTAACCAAGGGGTTTTGAATTTTTTTGTTTAAAATAAATTAAAATTGTGTCGAAAACTCATTTATTTTGGCTTACTAGTATCATGTTCTCGTTTTATTTAAAATGATGTTCTCGTTTTATTGAAACCGGTTTTTTCGCTTAGAATAAAGAAGGTTTCTACTATTATTAACGGTAAAAAGTTATGATGTTTTTTGTAATTTATATCTATTGTTGTTTCATTGTAAAGGATAAGATTCTATGGCGAGAATGAAAAGTCCAATTTATTTATAAATGAATATGCCCACGAAATAATAAAATGCATTTATAATACAGCAGTGTTGGAATTGTTAGTTGTATAATGTATGTTTTGTAATAATTATTGTTTATAATAAAATGTTTTATGGAGCATAACGTTTTTATTTAAATATGAATCCACTCTTATTTAAATTGTTTTCAATAGTAGTCCACCGAGAACAAATATTTGACGAATTTGAGTGAGCGCGAAAGATGAATTTGAGTTTTTCTTGTAAGAATCGTCAGACGATCACTAGATAAAAAAATCCTAAATATATTTTATAGGAAATGAAATCTAAAATAATACAATCCAAATATTGAACCGCCTCACTGGGGAAGCGTTAAACGTTTATTTCATTACGATAACATTAATTAATTGGTACTTATGTATACAAGTTACAATGCACACACTGTTCTGCATATAAAACTCCACATATATTATGGGGACCAGCCCCCGTTACTTTTATTTCAAACATGGCTAATTTATAGTTCATTCCATAGCATACAGTTAGGTTAGAAGTGGATGTTGAACTAAAAATAAATGTTACTAAATGTCTTAAAATTATAATTTTTAGTTCACAAAAATGTAACAAGGTTGTATACAATTAAATCGAAAAATTTCAGCTTGTTTTAAAATTGAGCTAAATATGAAACATACAACGGTATATTGTAATTTATAGTTAGTAGGCGTAAACAGTATTATTTTTCATATACATTTTATAATAATTATGTGATTGAACACTGCGATCTAAACATATATTTTCAATCGAAATCACGAATATAAGATTGAAATAGCAAAGTTCACTACTACAGAAGGTATAATTTTTAAAAAGTTTATAAACATTGAAACATATTTAATTTTAGACCGATTTGAGCACAAAAAGCATATCCTTAAATTATGTATTAACGGATACTACGTTATACAGGTTACCTTAATATACCAGCGTCATACAGACGAATACATTATGTTAGAACCTTATTCGAATACAACAAATTATACTAAGAAATGTTCAATTAAAAACTACAAATAACTTTAACATTCATTATGTTCTAATATTTTAAAAAGGCATTCCCGAGGAATGAAATAAAAATGTCTAGAGTTATAAAATGAACAACAGTTGTTGAAAATCGTCCGAAAATTTGGAATTTTGATATGATTAGGTTAAAGAGGCCGAAAGAACCGGTACTACAAAAAGTTTGTTACAAAAATAGGAATTATTCCGAAAGCTCAAGTGTATATATAGTGGACCAATATACCGATTGTATAACAATAGAGTACATAGTAAGAAGTATCAAGTGGTAAAACTTTAGGTAAGTGCATATACAAACTTTCTACTCTAAAAACTGTTCTTACTCGTATATTGTATTATTAACCCTTTGAATATCTAGCTGATAGTAAGAAGATTCACCTAAAACAACAATCTCAATGCTATAGTTTAAATATGGAATATGGATTGTTTTTTTTTGTACAGCTGATATTATTCGAAGGGGCCATGTGTCATGGTGCGCAGTGAGAAGTTAACAACATCAATTTATAACTACAACATGAACGAATATCGGCCAAATGTACAGGTATGGCACTCATATCACGGTCTTTAAACATTACACAAATCTACCCGTGTAAAATGGCAATTCGTCAGTGCGATTCTCAAAATCTTTAGCCAGGAACATTGAAGTCCATTCTTGTATAGATAAAAAGCAACAATATTATGCCATACGAATTATATACAGGGTGTTGCGTAATGAATGGACACTAGGGTACCTGCGGGTAGAGGACATTGTGCCGGTTCAGAAAAATGTTGAGTATGCAATGCAATAGTCCTTTGGTTTCCGAGATATTCGACATCTAAGAAATTAACTGAGTGAGTTGAGCTTTCATGGTTTAAATAAAAACTAAGCTTATTTTGTGAAAATGCTAGCACATCATTCACTAGCACATCCAGAAACGAACTGAAAAAAATCCTTCATTTGGAGTATTGGCGCCAAAAAGAATGGCGAAGGGAACAATAATTTTAGAGTTTCGAAAATGTCGAATATCTCGGAAACCAAAGGAGTTTTACGAGCATATCTTATCTTTTTCTGAACCGGCACAATGTCGCCTACCCGTAGGTATAGATACCCTAGTGTCCATTCACATCCTAGTGCCACACCCTGTATAACTGGACCTTTGTTTAGCTAAACATGCTAACCGAGACAGAGTCACTAATATAACAGTTACATCTCTGATTGGTTAAAAAATTGCTCAGAGAAGTTTTAAGATCCGCAAAGACGAAAAAGTACATTATCATTTGTCACAATATAAATAGATAACACCAATTATGAAAATTTATATTTGATACATCAATATATTAATAAATACAGCTTAAGTAGATATCAATGTTGATATCTACACTAACACGGATATAAGTATAAAATAAGCGTATTTTCGGACACCGCCCATGTTCCATTTCAGACTTATAACGTTGACATACAGCAACTTTAAACGCTGACTCATCCCATGTTAAATAGGCTTCTTAAATTGTTCCAATCGCTAAAACCCCATAAATTGAGCCATAGAGAAAATAAATTGGCTTTGCTATAGAGTTTAAAAATGCAATCGCTTAGCCCTCTTCATCAAATACATTAAATCTGCAGTTTAAAACAGCTATTCATGAAACAAAAATTGCTCTTAGCGATTGGAACAATTCAAACCCAGTAAAATCAAACTGTCTCCCAAAGCCCTTCCGTCCGTCAACATCACTTTCCAACACCAGGCACTAAACACTCGACCGAAACCGTCTTCTCACAGACATAGGTCTGTGCTTCAACTTTTCAATTTTCTAATCTGACGTAGAACGTTGCTACCACGACGCGAATACAGTGCTTTTTACACGACTACAAGTAAACTAAGTGTGCGAAAGGAGCCTCTTTGAGGACGCACATAAAATTGTGACACAACAGGAAGAAGACGCAAAATAATTTCACAATTCTGGTCTTTAAAGTTCTGAACGTTTGCACAATGATTATTTTTTGGAACAAACGCTAGCAAGACAACATTATACCAAACGCCTTTGTTCTTTCATCGAAGGTATTCGGTAACGTCTTTATCAGCACTTCTAAATACTCGCGCTTTTGATATCGCAAGTCCTACGTCTTGCATACATTGTGGGTTATTCTTCCGCTGTGGGCTCCGTAGTAGGCGGAGCTTGTAGGGCGCTTTGACGTTGAGCTCGCTTCACGTCTGCAATAGTCGTCACACCAGCTTTGTCCAGCTCGTCCCAACGCGTGTGATTGTTCCTTGCGTGAGCTACCAGTTCTGGCATGTCTATGAACGCTGGGGAAGAAAATATAACAATTGATGAAAGAAGAATGATTGAAGTCATCACATTCACAGTCATATACCTCACAGTCAGTGAACCATTGAAAGAAGTGTTGAAGGAAAGCGAGGAAGAGGAAGGAAGAATAAGTTACATGAGCCAGATAAAGTGAAGGCCACTGTTATGTCGTAAGAGGAAGTCAAGGAGCTAAGCATTTAAGAAAAATAATTAAAAAAGTACATGTTAAGATTTTGTAGTACGAGAAAATGCTAAGAAAGCACTGAAAAAACATTCAAAGACATTATTTTGACCACCGTCGTCGCTGGGGTTTTCTACAGACCAAATGGTGTTTTTGTATACTAAAAAGCAGTTTTACGTAAATGGTTTACGTAATTGATTCCGTCTGTGGAAAGGTAAGGTACTCACCAGCCCAAGCTTCCATCATATCGATGATGATGTAGTCAATGAAACCAATCTGCGATCGCGGGATAGAGCAGGTCGCCCGGTCGAACATGGGCATCACCACGGGCAGATCTTTGGCTTTCTCCTCGTCTGTTTGCAGGAAATACTCTTCGGCGATCCTGATAACATAGATCATGTTTGAAACTCTATCATATTTTATGTTGGTATTATGATTTTGGCTGTGTTTAGTCGGATTTCATTAGAATCTTAGTAAACTGTTGAAAGTTTAAGATGGTGGGTTGATAAAAATTGCATGACTGTACGGTAAATCAACCAAAGAAGATGATTTAGCCTTAACTTCGTTTAGTTCTAATTAATTCATTTGTTAGGTTTTTGTACCTCCTAGCCCACTCGAATGCAAACTTCTGAGGCCGCGACGCGTTTGAGACGTCAGCGCATTTGATCATCATCCTCTTCACTAAGATCACGTTCTCTGGCTGTTGGAGCGCTGTGGTGTCTAGCATGAGGGGTTCCTAAAATTAGAAAATAACATGGTAAAAGTATGGTTACAGTATCAGGCTTGGAGCTCGAGGTCTATATATTGTTTGTCCATCTGCTTCATTTATATTTATGCAATGCAACTTGCTCTGTCGTACGCCTCATACTATGTTTCCTGACCATTTTCATATTCTGGTAAATTTTTTCATCTACAGATTTATCCGTCGAATAGACTAAAAATCCCTCCATCTCTTGTTTAGCTTGTCAAAAACAAAAACTGAAGCCTTGCGCACATCTAAGCGATTTGCGATGGCGATCAGTGAAATTCTTAGTGAAAGCGTTTCACCGATCGCCATGGCCATCGCCTAGATGTGCCTTGACTTTTTTTATTCGACGAATAGCATTATTCTGTAGATGGAAAAAGTCAGCCTTGTGTGGTTTTTATAATGGTCTTATTAATTCCTAAAGCTATAACCAGTACTATTTATTATTATTATTATTATTATGTGCCCTCCGGGTCCCACTGCTGGGCAAAGGCCTCCCCCCATTCCTTCCAGACATCGCGATCCTGGGCTACGCCTGCCCAATCCGTCAGGAAACCATCAAGCTCGTCTCGCCATCTCCGTTTAGTACTATTTTTAAAAAGCTGCAAGTACTGACCAGTTCAGCGTGCATGCCATCCTCTCTACTGCCGTTGGACTTGGCGTAGAAGACATTGACGAACTTGGCGAGATGCTCGAAGTGCTTCGTCATCTCTGTGGCGAGGATCATGTCGATCACGTTGTGCCGCACTGACTTGTACGTCTCGCGGTCGAGATTCTTGAATATGTTCACGCGGTCGTCATCTGGGAAAGAATTATCAATATGGGTCCTACAATAAGAAAAGATAATAAGAAAGATGAAGATAAGAAAATACGCGATCAATACCCGTGTAATAGTTAAAATAAGAAAAGAATCGCAAACACTCTTGAATCCTATCTGAGTGTTGGGCAGTAAAAGGCATGGATGAAAAAAAGGTGGGTTCATGTGGCAGAGATGCGAATATTGAGATGGATGTGTGGAGTGACAAGAGTGGATAGGATACGAAATCAGTATAATAGGGGAAGTTTGAAAGTAGCGCCAGTAATAGAAAAAATGAGGAGCAATAGGCTGGCTTGATACGGGCATGTCATGAGGAGGGATGAAAGTCATGTGACTAGGAGAGTAATAAGTATGGATGTAGATGGACAGCAGAGGTAGACCAAGGAAAACATGGATGAACTGGGTGAAAGATGACATGGATAAGAGAGGAGTTAATGCAGAGATGACGGCTGACAGAGAGGAATGGAGGAGGAATACATGTGCCGATTCCACATAAAGATGGGATAAGGGCAGAAAGAAGAAGAGTAAGAAAATAATTGCAAAAACTCTTGAATCATAAGCTCGTAATATTTTTTCGTTAAATTTTTTGAATGGTCTTCCTTTTTTTTTAGTTTAGGTTTAAGGGTAAGTATTCATTTGATTACAATGATGATGAAACGAAGAAATGATCCATGTGGCTGGAAGAGTATGACCAAGCTAGAGACTATTGGCGATCCTTGGAGGTTAGAAGTAGTGGTTTATACAACCACCACTTCCTCTTCAGCTTTATAATATTTCTAAAGATAACTTCTATTTCAGTCTTTTTATAAGGTACAGTTTGATACTCACTGAGAGTCAGCTTGAAGGTGAGAGCGGCATGATGGCTCTCCAGCACACAGACATCGTTGTACAACACCGCGAGAGGATGGCGCGAGTTGCAGAGGAAGGCAGAGGATGTGCCGGGGTGGTCGATGTCGTGTGTCGCGGCAGAGATCAGCGCTGCTGCGGCTTCTAGCGGCTCGAGGAGGTTCTTCAGGCGTTCCTTCTCTAGGAAGAATGCTACGGCCTGGAGGACAGAGTGATAATCAGGTATGGTTCTTTCATACTCCTTGCTGCTGGCCCATATAATATGGCCCATTTGATTTTAAGTGGAAAACCATAGCCTCTATCAAAGCATTGCATCATAGGTCACGCACGTCAGGAATGTGCCCTGCGATACACTGCGTCCATCAACTTGAGGCATACAAATGTTCAGCCTCACGTGCCAGTAATTTTACCGGCACCAACACCCTTCAAACCGACACAGCAATGCTGCTTCACGGCAGAAAAAGGCATGGCGGTAGTACTTCCCTGGACGAGCCCTACACAAAGAGCTCTACTAATAACAAAGAGGTTACTACTACTATAAAAACGTCTTACCTGAAGCACATCAGCCGCATGAGTAGAGTTATGATACGTGTTCACAGCATGGTAATTAGTCTCGATCACTGTCAGCCAATGCAGCAGAATACGTTCATCGCACTCCAGCGCTGAGCAGACATCGAAGCGACCAGCCATTAGAGCTAGGCCGAGGTGGGCTAACGGACGGCCGCGGGTTAGGTCTTCGAGACGGAAGATTTCAAAGTCCCAGCTGAGAGCTGTATCGAGAAGCTCGCGGAGTTGACCTGAGGTCTGGAATGGAAATAGCAATCGTTTTAGATTCTTATTGAAACTATATTACACGGGTATTTATCGCGTATATCACCTTATTTTATTTATTTCCTAACGATATTGATATTTATATATGAGATACTACGATGACGACTATAGTTTCAATAAGTGTTATGATCGCGAAAGATTCCACAAAGATAAAGAAAGAACAATAAGGTCTCTTGCACAATTTTACACTTAGAGAAAAAGCGAAAAATTTTGAAAGGCTTTCGAAGCCAGTAGGGCAAAGAATTTCACAGTAAATTAATTAGTCAAAGCACAAGTCTGAATCTGAAGACCGATCGAATCTAAAATTCATTCTTAACACTTTAAATCGTAAAATTAAAACAGATTCAGAAGACATACTCGTTTTTTTTTTTGTATCTTGTATCTTTTGGGAACAACTATACCCGTCTATTTATCAGTTTGACATGTACATTGTGCAAAATTATGCCCTGGGTGTAAGCAGCAATCACGGATTTCCACTTGCTACGTCCCTGACATATCTCTTTCGCTTCATTCGCTCTCATAACTCTTCATACATGCTCTTTGGGTCAATGAATGAAAATATTACCTTGTGTTTGATGTTAGTCCTATTGGTTTGAGACCTGACCACGGTAGAGTCATTGCTGCTTCTTCGAGATGATAGCGTGTTCGTGGGTCCTTGCTGGAAAATTGAGAAAGAGTTTAGAGTTTTGTTCTTCAAAAGAGTTGAGATTTGAACAAGTTCTAAACACAGACATCTTAAAAGTGACAGTTGTTTTCATGCCTCATGTACGTCTGGAAATGTATAGGAGAGGGCTATATTTAGCAGTGGACTTCTTCTAGATGATGATGATGTCTAGTCTAATTCTCCTTTCTTATAAAGCTCTTTTAGAAGATATAGATTCCCCTTTTGGGCACTTTTCACATATTTTGATTGCTTCATTAATATTCATTTATTTCGCGCACTTATAATACTTTCACCACACTTGGTTCGAAAGAACCAGTGACACGATAAGAAGAAGAATGGCTTAATTTATTTTAGTTGAAATGAATATGAAACAGAATAGGTATTACAATTAAACACAAAAGAAACATACAGTTAGTAGGTACCTACCAGAGAACGAAAAAGGTTAAAACAGAACATTTAGTTTGCTAATAGTCTAACATTACAAGAGGTTAAAGGAAAATAGTGTCTATTCTAAGTTGTCTATGTTACCAAGCCGCTAATATTATCTAACATCACAACTATGCAAGAAGAGTTCAAGGCATACTGTTGATTTTGAATCCTCCTACCATGAACACTAGGCTTAGACTCGCTTGCTCCCGCTATCCAGGTCGAACAGGATCGGAGAAAATAAATACATGTTAGTACAAATATAACAATAAAGGCTACAATCATATTAAACAGGGAAAGTCGGGTTATTCTAGAAATTGCAAAAGTTAGGTGCTAACAAAATTTACATAAGCATTAAAAATATTAAAACGATGTTACTTTTAGGGTAGGTAGGTAGGTGGAAAACAAAATATTTAAAATAAAGGATAATGCAGTATAAATAAAAACAATGTAAATTTAAATATTTGGGAATGGGAGTTCTAATTTTACCATTGTCATGCAAATTATTCACCCCACAAATCTAAACAAAATTAAATCACCAACCGATTTGCACTATGAAATATAAAAGTACTTAGTCGTTGACTTCATCTTGGGTAGGTAAGTTCAATGGCTCCCAGATGTGCCGTATAGCAACGAGCAAACGCTAATAAAACAAAAATGTTACTCTAAAACTACTACAAAACCACAGAAGAATATACTGGAACTTACCGACAGCAAAGCTCCAATCAGATCAGTAGCAATCGGGTCTTCCACTCTCAACTTCGGCTCATCTCTCATTTGGGGAGAGTAGAGTTCTGAAGTTCGGAGCATATCGACGGCGCGTTCGATGCAAGCCACAGTGGATGGAGGTGCGCCTTCGGTGGCTGCTGAGAGGAGTGATATGACCTGAAAGAGAGAAACCTATAAACAGGTGTTTCAAGGTATTGTTTGAGCCGAGACTTTGCGATTGCTGTAGCGGAGTGATATGATCTGAAAGAGAGCCTATAAAAAAGTATTTCAACGTCTTGTTTGAGCTAAAACTTTGCGTTTATCAGTTTAAGAACCTGTGAAAGAATTCTTTAGACAGTTCCAAAGTAGCTTTTGATATTAGGTCGGTATGACCAGTGCAAGTGGAGCAGAATTTTCGTGCACTAGAAGGCAAAGAATCACAAATTCCGTTTTGCAAATGCATTGTGAAATGTCAATCAGTATTTTTTGTTTATGACTCAAAACCACGTAAGTTCAAAATACTGCATCATGTTCTTATTTATAGTCTCACTTTTTTATGACGCGTGTCTGTGTTTGAATTCATTGGTCACAAAATAATATTTTTATATTAACTTTCACACGGGTTTTTACCATCACAGTCTGAATGCAAATGATGTTTTCCTACATCCATTCATGATCTGACCAGTTATCGGCCATTCTTTCCTGTTACAAAACGCGTGGGTAATATCTGCATTATATCAAATCAGCTGTGGGGAAATACTGATAAAAATACTAATTTATACAAAATTACTACGCAGAAACTTTTTGTCTTCGTTTTAATTATAATAATGTGTATCTGATAAGGTTGCACAATGCAGTGACTCAATAGATATGTTGGGATCAGTGATCCCTTGCAAGAGTTTTGACGTGCGAAGTTTAATATAGAATGTTGCAGATCAAACACAAATGTTAACATTGTAAAATAAACCTACTCTCATCTGTTGTATTATAATGACAATGGAAGTGGTATTACATATTATGTAAAAACTTCTTTACTAATCTACCTACTTCGGTAACTTTTGCTGCTCAAATCTAATTTTGTAAAGTACCTAAGTTTGTATTATTTTACTATTTATGATTCGATTGTCTAATGGACGAGCTTCCCGGTTTCATTCTATCTTTTCTCTATACGTGTCGCGAGTAGAACCGGTTTTAGAAAAAAAGTTTATGTTGCAGCAATGTAGCAGCAATTACTAATATTGTAAAAACTGACATGCCTAGTATTACAGTCAATTGTGATAATGTGGAAATAAATGAATAAAAGAAATGAAAATGAGTTCTTAAAACCAACACTGCGGTCACTAATCCGACAAAATCAAGCGTATTCAGTAGGATTGCAAGAACCACTTTGAAACGTTTTAAAGCTAGGTGAGTTTAAGTGCCAGTTCCACGCCACCAAGCCTAGAAGAACTGGGAACAAACTACGGCTCGGTTCCTACCGTTATTTTATATGATCAAAAATAATCTAAACTTGGGGACTGCTAAGCTTGGGGACAACGGCAGCCCAAATGCGGAAGCCTTTATGTAGTGGATTTCTTAAAGATGATGTTGACGTACCTAGGAACCAAATCGTACATTTCTTACCTTGGTGAGCGCAAGTAGGCCGCCGACGGGTCCTTTTTGCGTGGCGCTTGACACATATTTTCGAACTTTTTAGGTTCTACGACAGTTTCCTCCATATTTTCCTTCACCGTTTGAGTAGAATTTTTGGGCTGAAATTCTCATTGGCACCGGACCACCTTTGGATCAGAAGGCAACGTTGCTACCACTAGACTACCAGTGCTCTCCTGGGTTCTCTTGAGTCCTTACCTTAGTAATAGGAGCTTCAAGCGGCAGCCCCTGTAGTTTAGCCAGTGAAGTGCGTCTCAAGCCATCAGAAGCGACAGACCGCACGTCCAAGGAACCCCGACGGATGGAATGCAAGGAGCCACGTCCTCGCTCGTTTTCCACCACACTGGTTTGTTCGCATACGAACACAATATGGGATGTGCATCTGAAAAAAACTGCATTTTCTTCAACCCGCCCGATCTAAAGAGCTGACAACCGTTGAACAAAGGTAAGTCAGTCAGGCTCTCTTATGAATGTTAGTTTTACATCATAGGTTTTTAAGGTTAAATATAACCTCAAAAACTCAAAAATATATAATTTATCTTATTAACTAAAGCGACTAGGAAGCTCATTTGCTTGCTTACAAAATTCTGTGACGGAGAAAATTTTACCACATAAAAATATTGGATCCATATGATGCATTTGATACAAATTTATTCAACAAAACACCTGGCCCTCCTGATTACTGAACGGTGGTCCAGATATTTTGGCCAAAAACTCAAGAACCAGATCGTCACAAATTCTGAAACCAATACCAATCTTCGTCACTAACTCATCACTAAATATTGGCATACCAACCAGGCTCCAATTTTCCTGGCCACAGGGTTAAGAGGACAGTTAAGGCAACCGTCCCCATCATCTAAGTATCGGACGCATCGCATAAAACGAATCGTCATATTATCGTGAAAACATCTATAGATAGTGCAATTCACGAAGACGCGCCCCTGCGCGACTGCCGCTCGGAGCAAACTCCCCGCACCCCGCGTGCGGGGAGTTTGCTCCGAGCGGCAGTCGCGAACCGTAGTCTATTCATTGTAGTGTGCGTGTGCACTCATAGGTAATTAGTGTGTACCGATAACACTCAAACATTGACGGAAGCTTGCACACATATACTATAAACGGTTAAGGAGGAATAGTGGGGCGCGCCTTCGTGGATTGCACTATCTATACCTAATTGGTGATTAGTTTTTTAAGTTTTTTAATTATAGATTGTAACACTGTTTGTTTTCCAAGTAAAATAAAATAAATAAATAATCAAATATATTTTTTTGCATAGAAAGTCACACAAGTACGTCTACTGATTCGCTCGAATGTATATCAAATGATTGATACGATGCGTCCAATACTTTCGATGCAAACATGTGGACGCTAGGCTTGCTAGTTTTCGATCACTTACATTATTTTCAAAGCTGTCATCATCAATTTGCAAATCCGCCAACAGGTTCACTGTTGGCTTAGTCTGTGTGCTCTCTGATTTTAACATTATTTTTCAGCGTAACGAACTGTGACTTTGAGCCCAAATGGGAGGCAATATTGGATTTTTGCTAATGGAGTTGTGAAGAATAAAAGCTTTTTTATTATATTTTTGTAGATATTTGAACTAAAAAGGTAGGACCTAAAACTAATCAACCAAAAAACTATCACAAAGCGATTTGCGATGGTAAAATTAAATAGGTTGACGATTCCTCAGCCACGCAAAACCGCACACCTTTTGGTACTTCTTCTCCTAATCTCTGACTATGTCTAAAGGTAATCAGACTATCCCTTTATTCTCGATTGCCTTTGAAAAGAAATGAATCACTCTCAGAAATTAAGTTTTATTCAATTAAATCCCAAGGATCACTCTCAATACGAACTAAGTGAATTAAAAGTAGAGCGATGGAAGACGATAGAAAATAAAAAACGTTAAAATCTCTTTTATTTGCAAGTTGAGTTGAGTTCGCTTGCGTTTAGCCCCTAATTTCACGAGTGATTAAGGCGGTCAACGGTGTAACATGCTTACCTAGAAGAGGTTACTCCCACTCATGCCTTGCTTTTTTCCACTTAATCCACGGATTAAAAAAAAACAACTGAGCCTATAGCTACTCAACAGTAAAGTACAGTCTACAACCTGGAGAGCACTGGTAATCTAGGGGTTACGCCTTCTAAAAGTAAGGTTCTGGGTACAAATCCAGTACTACTCTCAAACGGTGAAGGAAAACATCGTGAGGAAATCGGCATGACGTAGAATCTAAAAATTTTAAAACATGTGACGAGTGCAGGAAAGCTGCCTCTCTGAGGCGCAATTAAAATCTTTTCACCACATTTGCATTGGTTTGAAAGAACCAGTGGCACGATAAAATGAAGAACCTATTCACTATTCTCTTAAAAAAACATACGTTATGATAGGTGTTAGGAAAAACATCTGCTCACCTAGTCAATCCAATAGCAGCACCTCGACAAGGCAGTAAGATCTGATCCGGCGAAGCTCTGCGACGCAGAGTGATCGGAGCCTCCCACTCCCGGGCTCCGCTGGCCGCCAGTCGTAGGGCTTCGCCCCCAGCGGCTTCGGATAGAGGGCGAGGACCCTCGTCGGAGCGCCAGCCCAGCGCGCGGCACCAGGATTTGTTTGTCAGCTGAACATAGGACGTGTTTTCGAGTGTTGAAAGATATAAATAGTGACATGGGTTGGATTTTTACATACAACAGGCTATATTGAACCATATAACTTCGATAACGATAAGTAGAAAATTACGTTGAAAATCTCGGAATCGAGCTACGGTTCTTGTTTATAAGTAGTTTATAAGCTATAGCATTATCCTTAGAAACTTTAGTGGTGTCCTTAGTGCTATTTAAAATAATTAGATTATGCATTTTTAATAAGATAAATATATTGAAAATAGTGCGCTTCGGAGATTTTCAGTGACGACGATTTTAGAACAAAAAGTGGGTCAAAAGGAGTCGGTTACAAAAGACAAGTGAGGCTAATATAAAACTGTTACTGTGTACTGTGTGTTGTTGTGTTTTAATAATGTTAGATATGAATGCATATTTTGTGCATTTGGTAGAGGTTACTCACTAGGATTCGTTGCTGATCGTCAGTGACGGCGATGAGGTCGCGGCAGCGGTCTGTGGCGGCGGCCAGCGCGGCCATAGCGGCAACCTGCGCCCGAGTGGTCGCCGCCAGCGCTCTGGCTTGTAACACCTCAGCGCACCACGCCACTGTGCCTACTGTTTCTACCATAATCTGAAAACAAAAAACGCAAGTTTTTTATCTACACTTTTAAAATAGATAGCTAAGCATTTGGCTGCTATCACACCTGATGGATGGATGCATGCAGCCTAAGATGGTGCTTGCTTAGTATTGCATAATTCACCTGTTCACTCTTGTCATAAAAACTCCTAAATTATAACGTTCCGGAAATACTGACGCCGGAAGAAGTTCCACTCCTTGGCAGTTCGTACTATAAAAGTGGAGTCAAAAGTGTTGTACGAGAATATGGTATATCTACCATGAAGGAGTGGCACTTGTCCAAATGTTGAAAGTCTTTCAACTTTAGAAAGCTCTGCTGGCCTACCATGAAATTCATATTATTATGGTTATGGTTATGGCTGTCAAAATTGTGTCAACAGTGTCAACACATTCAAACCCAAGAAGAAAATGAATGTGTGGGTCAGCCATACACAATTTGACAGTCATAGCCATAACCATATGGAGCTTGTGGTAGCCCTGCTGAAAACTGAAGAAAACTTTTGTGATTATTTGTATTCAGTGCCCAAAGTTTGCCTCGCGGTAGCCTGACCAGGATTGGTAGAACGATGTACGGTAAGTTCAGAGTAACAAACTTCTATTATGAATTGGAATGAGGCTATTTTGATATAACTCCAATCTAAATTAAATTTGAATCAATTATTATAATTCTAATTTACAATGGAATTTCGCGTTGATTTTGTGTACTTAAGTGAAGAATTAAGTATCTTTCTAATAACAATTCAAATGAGCTAAAATCCTGAACCTTTTCAATAAAAGGAACGTTGAACCCTTTTCTTCATTACTGACTTAATTTAGAGTACGCTTCTCCCCGTTTTATTACATAATTGACTTTTTGTAATCTTTTTGATGGTAAGAAAATGCTTTGATTGAATTTTAAAAGTAGGTAGGTACTCATGTAGGGTTGTCGGCAATAAATATTGCACATCGTTTTTTCTGCTTTCGTAGAGTGCTATCTCTTTCTGACGCACACTACGCTCTATGAAGCCGTAATTGTCCGATATTTATTTTGTTGCCTACTACTAGGTATATCAGGTTTATGTGAAATGGAGAAAAATTGTTAGTTTCTTTTTTTATGTTTGGTCTGCGCTTATCAATTTAAATGATGATGATACCTATTTAGCCTATAAGTATACTTTTTAGGTACCGACATGATTATTTTGTATAGCGATTTGATTGGAATACACCTACTATTGCAAACCTCTAATGATGATTATCATAATAAGGATGACAAGCAAAAATCAATCAGATTTCGATTCCATTTTCAAAATCAGCAGCAAGTCTCAGTAAATAATTTTACCAACCAGTCCCAAAGCTGGTATAAAACCTATTTCACCACTTTTACAATTTTAGAGACGAAACTTTTGTATTTGATAGACCATCGTACACTCAACTTCAAAGCCCGATACACCGCACGTGAAAGTTGCCTCGTCTATCATTAGAGAGGCGCAGGGGTGGCTTCGACGTAAAGTTTATAACTATGGGGCGTGTCAAAATACCCTGAGCATCTATTGCGTGTCAAAAATATTTCACTATTCAAATGCGATCAAGATTATTTCGAAATGTATAGAGTATGCTTATTTATTTTTCCTAAATACCGGAAGTATGTATCTCTTTAGTTTTTTAGATTATACTTGCTCATACTTGCTCATTATGTAAGATTTAAGGCTCGAACACACCTAGTTCGCTGGCGGTAGCGATCAGTGAAACACTCTCAAATATCGCTGTCAGATTTATGATTTGACAGCGATATTTGACAGCGTTTCACTGTTCGCTACCGCCAGCGAACTAGGTGTGCGCAGGCCATTAATGCTGTGGAAAGAGGCTGTGTTGCTACTCAAATTTACTCAATGCATTGTAAATGCGTTCCATTTTCAAATTACTTTATCCCTCACACTATGCTTTTTCTTTTCACTTCTTTCGAAGCAAGGCGAAGACCATACCGTATATACCATACCATATATAGTACGAAGACCATACCGCCTAGTCTTACGCGTCACACTATGCTTGATGTTAGGTATATAGTTCATTACATAGCAAGCTAATATGCAACACTCGAGTGTTGCATACCCAAGTAGCACAAAATTGCTACTTGGGTCTTTGGTGAAACAATCTCTTTTCGTGAAAAATGATGAGAAAACTTTTTTTGAATATATATCAAGCTGAGCTTGTACTATGGGAACCTTAGCCGATATAATACTTATAAAACATTGTTTTTTGTTAATACGTCCTCAGAATACAACATAACACCCATACCGAGAACAAAACATCTGTGTTCACCACACATATTTTTGTTCTCGGTGGGGATCGGCGCAGAAGGCTACTACCGCTTACTGGCGTCTCAGCTCCAGCAGCCAGTAAAATATATTATTCAGTATATATTTATTGCCTTATTATGTATGTAAATTTAACAGTGTCAGCTCTTAAGACTAGTTTTTGAATCAATACATAATTTACCCTGTAAGGGTGTTGCAATACAGTAGAAGCGGAGCGATATGGTCTAATCATGCAGGTTGTAAACAGCTATACCCTGATTTATAATCTTAGTCTTTTTTGGTAAACAAAGGTAATGCCATATCAAAAAAACGATGTTGAACTGGTACTTTTTGATATTTTTTTAAATTTTGTAAAGTAGCTGAGGTAGTATTTATTTTCTTATCAATATCCATAGAATGAGAAAAAGTAATGATTTCTTGCTATCTCATATATTTTAATTCATTGTTTTAACAAAGTTATTAAATGATGAAGAAATTATAGTTTACGACACTGGTATCATTTGATTAACATGGGAGTAAATCACAGGGCTACGAAACAGTTGGTGCATTTTGGCACAATAAAGCCATTCTATTTTGTGTTTGTGTTCTTATTTGTTTTAATCGTCATGCTTTGCATCGTCTTTCGTTCGTCGAAGTCGAATGTGTCCCTCGTGTGCTGCTCGTGTCCAATTGTGCGTTGTTTTGTTACCCAAGTTTTTGCTCACATTATCGTTGTCGTTGTTATTGTTATCAGTTTTTGACGTGATAACGTCTTATAAATCGATGGAGCCGGCTGCACGCACGAAAAAACATGACTCATGCGTCGTTACGTCGTTTCGTCGTTCCATTTACCTGAGCCCGAGCCCGGGTCGGGTAATGGGTAAGGGTAAATGAGGGTAAGGGTAAATGAGGGTAAGGGTAAGGGTTCGGTCGGGTTCCGGGTCCGGGTCCGAGAGTTCGAGTTCGAGTCCGAGTCCGAGTCCGAGTCCGAGTCCGAGTCCGAGTCCGAGTCCGAGTCCGAGTCCGAGTCCGAGTCCGAGTCCGAGTCCGAGTCCGAGTCCGAGTCCGAGTCCGAGTCCGAGTCCGAGTCCGAGTCCGAGTCCGAGTCCGAGTCCGAGTCCGAGTCCGAGTCCGAGTCCGAGTCCGAGTCCGAGTCCGAGTCCGAGTCCGAGTCCGAGTCCGAGTCCGAGTCCGAGTCCGAGTCCGAGTCCGAGTCCGAGTCCGAGTCCGAGTCCGAGTCCGAGTCCGAGTCCGAGTCCGAGTCCGAGTCCGAGTCCGAGTCCGAGTCCGAGTCCGAGTCCGAGTCCGAGTCCGAGTCCGAGTCCGAGTCCGAGTCCGAGTCCGAGTCCGAGTCCGAGTCCGAGTCCGAGTCCGAGTCCGAGTCCGAGTCCGAGTCCGAGTTCGAGTCCGAGTCCGAGTCCGAGTCCGAGTCCGAGTCCGAGTCCGCGAGTCCGCGAGTCCGATGTCAATACAAAATGTACTTATTATTATAAAACAACGTCTTATAATACAAATAAATGTAACTTGATCGATTCAATTGTGATTTCCATTTACCTCCTTATCTATATTATATCCATACAAAATATCTATCAAACAAATAAATATTAATTAAAATTCTTTTGAAAAATGCAACCATTCCATCAGTATTTTCTTATGACGTTATCACGTTCAACTATCGTCAGTAAACCGACTTTACAGACAACCGATTTTTTTGATAAGTTTTAGCCTTGTTGTTGTTGCTGTTGTGTTTGTATCAAACATAGACCTTCAACCCGCACCGGCGGGTAAAAATATGATATGAGCTCGATATTTTCAGTGCATCAGTTACCTCTATTAAAAGTTTCTTTGTGTTGTAAATATTTTTTATTATTATTATTTTTATAATTTTCTTCCTGGTAATATTCACCCGCAATTTTCTTTGTAATTTTTATATTCTATCAGTAATAATTTTGTAATGTGAACGTTTTCTATGCATGCTGTGTTCGCATCTAGAAGGCCGTACAGCCAATTAAGTTATAGATACTAGAATTCAATGAAATTCGGTTGTAATGGCTGGTTTGTGAACCTTTCAATAAAAAAAAAATAAAAAAATGAAATTATAGTATCATTGTTATAATTGTACTTCCTTAAGATCAGGCACAGGAAAATGAGGTTCTACTTTTCAGTGTTCTGTAGTAGGTAAGTAGTTGTAGTAATATTCAGGTAGGTCTATTGCACGAGTAAAACCGCGCGCCGGTCCTACTAATAGTGATCCATGGTAAAACATGTTTTTCTCCCCTGAGTTGTCACTATGACAGTGACATATCATGACATTTGTTTGTTTACAAAAAAAGACTTGAGTTTCTGAATTAGGGTATAGGTATATACAATGTTAAAAATTATATAAGCTATTACAATTATATAATTATTATTATTATAATAAGTCAATAGTTACATTATTATTATATTATATGTCAATTGTTTAAATCTTATCAGCTAGGAATTCGTCAACAGAATAGTAACATTTGGATAGGAGCAAATTTTTTAAACTATTTTGAAATAAGGAGTTTTTAGGTTCATTTTTAATTATGTCAGGAATTTTATTAAAGATTTTTACTAGCCTAAAGTCAGGACTTTTGTCAAGCGTTTTTAATTTAGTCGCTGGTAGAATCAGCTGTTCTTTATGTCGTCTATTATAAAACGTATTATTTTCTAGTTTGGAAAAGAAAAAGTGTCAATATTTCCTAACAAAGATCGACATTTGTAGTATATACATATATACATGGCAGCGTTAGGAGTTTGTTTTGTTTGAAATGGGGTTTACAACTATGTCTTGGCTTAATGTTTATTAATATCCTAATTAACTTTTTTTGTTTGATAAACGCGTCGTTAAAATCTACACTATCGCCCCATAGCACAATGGCGTAATTGAGCCATGCAAATGCGTTTGCATAGTAAGCTGACAAGGCAGTTTCATAATTTGTGTTACATTTAATAATACTTACTATTAAGTATATTTAATCATTTACTATTAAGTAGTTTACTATTAAGTATATTTAATCATCAAAATTAGGCATAAGTAGTATAATATATTATGCCATGACTGAATTATAATATTCAAAGCATACATATTACCAAAACAGTGGGTATACTGTCAAGAGCACGTAAACGTTTAAACTTTCCGAAGCATAAATCAAATGTTCACATTGAAATTGCAGTAATTTCTGCTTAACCCACGTTCAACCCCTTTCTCCCTCTCAAAATCCGTGGATAGAGTTGCAAGTTGCAAGTTGTCCGGCATTTCAGGAAGTAAACCGGCACATAATATTCCATCACAGCACTAATTTAAAATGGACTGATTTGAATAGGAATTAAAAAAAAAGAGATTTTTTGTCCTTAACACTTTTTTAAAACATTGTTAGGTCATTGTTCACTTTTGACTGGTCTCTCAGCTCAGTTGGTAGTAGCTCTACCTTCTGCGCCGTAGATCGTGGGTTCGATCCCCACCGAGAACAAATATTTGTGTGATGAACACAGATGTTTGTTCTCTGTCGTATTGTGTGATGTGTGTTGTATTATAATTATTGTGTTTTAAGTATGTATGTATTTACAAAAAAAATATGTCAGTATTATATCTGGTTCCCATAGTACAAGGGGTTAGACCGTGTTGTGTGGATTGTCCATAATATTTTTTTGATGTTGACTGTACCAGTATGCCCCAGTTTGTGAAGGGCCATTCTTCAAACGCGCCAACCCCCTCCCTAGGTCCGTACATCGTACGCCAAGTGGTTTCATGATGAAGAGGGCTTGAAAACTTTTATTATAGGTTGCCTATGGAGACCTCACGAAACTTATGTTCACGTAGGTTCTAGGTATATTTTAATCTGTACAGGTTCATAATGGGTGTCTACTAGAGGCACCAGGTAGGGGGTTGAAAGGGGTTGGAAAATGTAGTTTGTAAAGTCGCTTAAGTGTTCCGGGTAAAGTTTTAATGCAGATGCATGCATTTGACGTGAACTTCACGTGCAACTTAATTATGTTTTCGTTGTTATACCTATTGATTTGACACTGGAAATTCAGGAACTTTTACAAATGGGCAATTATTTAAAATATGTATGCATGTAATATTTATGTTGCGAGAACAAATTTTATTACGAACGCTACGTAAAAACATAAGTTCTCGCAATTCCACCAGGGGCGCTCTTCGTTTCTCCATAAAAAATGGATGCTAAAGACTACGCTAACGACAAGTAATTTTACGTTAAGCTAACGACAAAATTATGTTAAGATTCAGAATAAGCCCTCTGCTCCAACTAGAAGATAACCAAACTTATTTTACTGACTACATTCTTATCTTATATTTTCCATTTGAATATTATCCAGACCAATTTGCTGGGTAGCTAATTAAGATGGAAGCGAAATTGCACTCTTTGCCTTGATACTTCACCTCATTTTGCACTCCAAGCTTTTGATTAAAACTCAGGTTGGTACGGCAAATACTCGTATAGCTCGCCAGCTTGTGAATGTACCTACTAACAGTACATTCAACTTGTAAAATACGTTTTATAATTCCCTCTCTAAAAAGCTTATTTTGTTTATAGAGCAGTTATACAGCTATACGTATTAAACGCAAATTTAAATTTCAAGTTAGCCATGTGGTAAGAGATGGCAATAGTTTATGCGTTTATGCACTGTTTATATTAAGACATGCATATAATATATAGGTATTTATAAGTAAGGCCATTATAAACTATTATGATGTTTGAATTTAGAACACACCACACAAATTTTATTCCAAATAAAATTTGTGTAAATATTTAAAATAACTCCTCGAGATTTGATTGGTCGACATTTTCGCCAAGGAGTTTAGCATTTGAATAAAAACTATTTTGTGTTGTGTGCTATCTGTCTATTATCCGTCCTTTGTCCACTAATTACATAATTATTACTATGGTGGTTGTTTTCAAAAGTTCAAGTTTTTCAAACCTTAAATTTTTAAGAGCTATTAATTTCTATCAATTAACAACTAACAGACTTCAGTGGTTCCCGAACTATTGCAAATTCTAATTAAGAAGTTGTTATAAAAACGCTTATCTCTAGATTGTTTTTTTATTTTAGGTTTCTTGCTAACAGTATCAACTTAACCACCCCACTACATTTAACTTACTAAAGTGAAACGTTCTACTCTCTATTCAGCCTGCCTATTCTTTCAAGTCTTGGCAAAAGTAAACTGCCAGTCTGAAGAACTCTCTTATTAGGCCGCTGATTATAGGCTCTCTTATTAGGCCCTAGCCAGAGTTCTCGCAATGGAGTAGTTATAACCAGTGAAGACCATCAAGCTTTAAGAAAGCTTTTAAAGTTCAACAAGTATGGCTTGGCGGGCTTGAGTTAGCCGTAAAAGGCGTAAGCAAAAAAACGAACCCACTTAAGCCGACCAAGTTATTTGTTGAGCTGTAAGTACATATATTTTAAAGTTACTGGCTTCAAATAAAAAAGGAGGAGGCACTCAATTTTTTTTAATGTTTGTTATCGCTTAACTTTGTCATTTGTGAAACGAGTTGAAATCTTTTCTATCTGAAAGGTAATAAATACTTCCAGATTGTTTCTATAGAAATTTCATCAAAATCAGTTCAGCCGTTTGGCCATAAAGTCGGTTTCTCATGTTTTTTAAGCTTCACTTGTTCGTCGTTGAGAGCATCATATTTGAGTGAAGCTTTATCTATTTTAAGTTACATAGGCCTGCGCACACCTAGTTCGCTGGCGGTAGCGATCAGTGAAACGCTGCCAAATATCGCTGTCAAATCTCAAATCTGACAGTGATAATTGACAGCGTTTCATTGATCGCTACCGCCAGCGAACTAGGTGTGCGCAGGCCTTTAATCGTGACGCCTTCTACTGCGCGTTCTTGTTCATACCCTACTTACGGATAGGTACTTATGATTTCTAATCTATACCTAGGTAAAGGTTACTCTGATAGTTTAGTATTAGCATAGTTGAAGCGCTTATTCAGGGTAGTTTCCAAGTCTGAGGCGGTTTGAAGTCGGTCATGTCTGTTATTGAAACTTGTGTGAAACATGAATGAAACTACGTTTTGAATAGCAGCGGAGTGTTTAAGTTTAATAGCGCCGCAAATCGCAATGAGAAAAGTTTATAACAACCTGGTACCTACTAACTATAAATTGGATTTAAAGCCAAAGAAATTGCAGTGAGTACTTTAATCTTTTTGTTTAGTTTTATTTATACTTCGTGCTCTTTTTGTTTCATTTATAAAGTCAAGGAGGTTTGAACTTTTTAGATTTGATATGAAGTTGATAAGAACTTTATGGACATTAATGCTGTCAGAGCGATTTCTGTGCGTGACGTGGGTTCTTCCAACAAAATAAAGTTTTTAATCATATCGAATGTAGCTGTAATCATTAGTGTAGGATTTGGGAATTTAAGGATATGAAAGCTGGTAACGGAACGTAAGTGAGATGTGTGAAATGGAACGTAGTATGAGGAACGCGAACGGCTGAATGAGAGTTATGGAAAGAACGGATGAATGTTTTAATTTTAAAGATTGCAAAACGGAGGTTGTCCTTTCTTCCTGGGAACTCCATGGGTGTGCCACGCTTGTGCAAATAGTATTCTAGATTTTTTTTATAAACCGAATCATTCAAAGAAATATACGTTTAATATTGCTTTGCATCCCACATTAGCATAGATTTTCAAACTCCAAACTGTTTTTTTACTATTTGATACTATACCCACCAAGCATAAAGGCCTGCGCACACCTAGTTCGCTGGCGAACGCGATCAATGAAACGCTGTCAAATATCGCTGTCAGATTTGCGATTTCACAGCGATATTTGACAGCGTTTCACTGATCGCTACCGCCAGCGAACTAGGTATGCGCAGGCCTTAAATAAAGGTGGGTAGGTAGTAAATTGTATTTTATGAATCTCACTCTGATCTCGCTCAATGAACCGAGCTGTAAAATAAATAACTTCAGGCAGGAGGTCATTTATCATAATTGGGACGAAATAGATTTAAAACGAACAATATTGCTTTTCAGAGCTGAAATTGTTTAATAATTCGTTCATAGCGTTGTGTAAATCGGTTTCCAAGAATAAATTGAATTAGTTCAATTTGTTGGTATTTCAGTCGGGTTACCTACTTGCAAATTCTGTAGGCTCCGATAAAGGTCAGGAACGTGCCCTACGATGCATTGCCTTGAGTTCATCAAATTGAGGCATATACCTACATATGTTTAACCTCACGTGCCAGTAATTTCACCGGCACCTACACCCTTGAAAGCGAAGCACAGCGATGCTGCTTCACGGCAGAAATAGGCATTGTGGTAGTACTTTCAGGTCGAGCCCTTCACAAAATCTCTTCTACTTTTAAGTAGAGTCTGAAGAGGAGGCTTATGCCCAGCTGTGGGTTTGTAAGAGCTGCCTATGGTGATGATGGAATAAAAGTTGGTTAAGTTTGGTTGAAAGGAATTAAATTTGGTGATTTATGTACAAACTCACCCTGTTAAAACCAGCTTCCAGATATGATAGCACCACAAACTCATCCTTCAGATAAGCACTGAAACAAAGAGAATAAAAGAATTAGGAATGAGTATAACCTGGTAAAATACAAATCAAACAAAACTATTCTTTCCTGTGCGGAAAAATAATAGTTATGTACCTACCTACTCAATCTAACAACGGCTTGCAAAAAGGTTTTTTTTTTGGTTAATCCATTCCTAGAAACAGTAGGAAAGTAGGTCAGCACTCGGTTTCCTTTATAAAACTCTGAACCTCGTTGAGTGGGGTTTCCTCATGAAACTTCACTCAACAGCCTGTCTTCCTCATGCAACTCCACTATACGATCAGTTTTCCTCATGAATATTACGGGGGAATATCCCCATTTTTCTTTATCAAAACTTAGTAACCTAACAATCTTTTTTCAAAGCTTGCAGCCTATAGTACTTGTAATAACACTGTTAGATAAGCCCTAGGGAACTCTCAAACTAGGTCAGAGACAGACAGTCTTCGACCCGTGATAAGGGACAATAGCAAATTCCTAGTACAAGGTGAGCTCCTATCATAGCTCGATAAGTGCCTGCAACCTGTAGCTGACCCATATTCGCATTCTGTAGGTTCTCCTGTCCCTGACACGGTCATGGCCAGGCTGTAAGTAATAGAAATGTAACTTAGGTATGTCCTTAACTATAAAAAATTGGCACATGTATAAAGAGATGCCTATTTTTAACATAGTTGTGTAGTGTAGTGATTTAATTAAAGATTTAATCAGAGCAATAACACCATAAAATTCATCATGCAAATGCATAGTTTTTTGAGTGAGTCTTAAGTTTTCTCTAATTTTGCAAGCAAAAAATTGAGTTAAACCACTGACAAATATTTGATTGATCAATTAGCAGTCCGTGAAACCGATCCTTACAAGAATAGTTAAAAATGCTTCAAACAAATCATTATTATGAATAACTTTTAATTTAAAAACAATTATTACAAAAAACATTACATCGAGATATGGAAAGTTTTATCTTCTTCAACAAATACTTTTCTAACTTATAACCACCCACCTTCTACCTACATTTTTTATTCACTGAATGATTTTTTTATGAAAGGCAAGAATATTTCCTTTTATCCTTTTCCTTTCACACTATATTTATCCAGTTCTAAGAAATAATCACTTCACAGGAAACACCTACTCTTCTAGGAAAGGTTAAAAGGAAAAAAGCAGCTAATAGGCGATAATAAGATGATTTCGTAATAAAAATATTCTTGCCAGCACTCTTGCTATAATTTAAAAACGCAAAAGTCAAAAGTGACGTAGCTTGCCTAGTCATGCGTAACCGACCAAATCAAGCTGCGCGTCATATTTCAGTCGTCAAGGTGGACGACTGAAAAGGTGCCTCTAACGCTATTTCAGTCATCTACAATAGATGCAAAGGTCGATTGATACTTAAAGTATCTTTAAATGTATATACATTTTCTTATTTCCTGAATTTCAGTCCAATAACTCCGTTGGCGTGACATCTTGTTAACTTCTTCATTGACTACGAAAAAAAGCATGTTTATTAAATATTTTCGTAAAAAGCCTCTGCCTCTGCTGCCAGCTATTCCTAATTCGCGTTACCTAGATTCGGCTGACTTACGACATATTTTAGTGAAACTGCGTAAACTTGGTGGCAGCCCCTGAAAAACCTTGAAATTCAACATCCACGATTTAAGGTTTAAACATATAAATGTTTTATACATATAAATTTTTCTCTTGAATCACTTTTTCTATTAAAAAAAACGCTTCAAAATCCGTTGCGTAGTTTTAAAGATTTTAGCATACATAGGGACAGACAGCGACAACGACTTTGCTTTATACTATGTAGTGATGATACGATCCACAATCCTTAAATTTTATGCTAATCACGTACCTACACAATTAAATACATACACATTAGTATTAAATCATCTTTTTATTTCTAATGAGCCATGCGCCAAAGCAGAACGCCTAGATGTGCTGGATGGCTTAAGAGATAAGTGTTTATGAAAAATGACTGGTGAATCTTCCAATGGCCCCCGGAGCAACTGGACAGATTCTCATTTAGACAGCTGGACAGATAGCACTTGCTAATCTGTCCAGCAGCAGCAGACAGAGTATAGTCGTGAAAAAAATGTAAATAATATTATTTGACATAGAAAAGTACATAACTAGCCGAGCCAGTGATCTCGAATCGGGGGACAACGGAAGCATCTCATTGACAGGGAGTTGAGCAACGTAAATATAAAATGGAGGAAAATAATTCATGCGTGCTTATCGAGCCTTTTATGGAGGTAACGAACAAGGGCAAGGAAGCCTTTCTTCATAATGCAAAGAATAACCTTATAAATGAGGTATTACTTTGTTACGCGTCTTTTAAGGAAGTAAAAACGAGAGATAGAAACGAGGCTCGTATTTCGTGACAGGTTGAGACAGGACAGACAGGACAGACAGGACCAGACATGTCAGCGTAAAAGATGCGTAACGAACCGCAATGACTTCTGTCTCATTACCTTTTGGGAATTTGACAGCAGACAGATGAGCATGTACTTCCAAAAAAGGACCATTGTAAAACTTTACCCAACTTCAGAACAAAGCGATTCCTTATTATCATCTTCCTGCCCTTATCCCACGCTATATGTGGTCGGTACAACAGTAGTTTTCTTCTTCCACTCACCTCTATCATTCGTCATCTCAGTGCTCACTCCTTTCCTGCTCATGTCATCTTTGACGCAGTTCATCCATCTCTTCTTTGGTCTACCTCTTCTTCTGTAACCACCATACACATCCATATCTAACACTTTTCTCGTAATATGAGTTTCATCTCCCCGCATGACATGCATATACCATGCTTACCTTCACCACCGTTACTTTAACCTCTGATATATTCATTCCTTATTTTATCCATCCTTGTAACTCCACACTTCCATCGCAACATTCGCATTTCAGCAGTACTCTTCTCTCATCTTTTTATCTGAAAGGTACTGCTTCCAGATTGGTCATATTTTATTTTTATTAAAATCGGTGTTGCCATTTATTTTTAAATATTTTTTTAATGTTTGTATCTGCATGCCTCCGTCATTTATGAACCGATTTAGAAAATTATTTTTTATTTGGAAGGTTATTCTTACGTCCAGATTGTTCCAAACAGATTTCATTAAAATCAGTTTAGCCGTTTGGCAATGAAGTCGGTTTCTCTAGTTTTTTAAACTTATAATTATTATGTTGCCCAACACTCAGATCGATACGACCGACAGGTCAGGCAATTTTCAAATAAATTAATTAAATATGGACATGAAATAGTAGTCAATAAAATAAATACTAAATCGAATAGCATCGACTACTTTATACAGGGTGTCCCATAAGTCAACGTCCAGCCGAAAACGGACGATAGGCCAAGTCATAACAGCTATCAAAAAAATATATGTCGCATCACCCGTTTTCGGCTGGACGTTGACTTATGGGACACCCTGTATAGCACTTTGTTATAGCTGTTGCTTGTTGCTTGTTCTTAGGTAATCAATCCGCGCATCTGTCGTCTCTCGAAGGTAAGTCACCACCTACGTCAAAGTGGACAGAATATCTTTGCAACAATAACGTAACTTTTATAGTCCAGTTATAAAATACTTTCTAACGTGAACGAGAAACTGCTTGTTATATTCCCATAAAAACTCTCAGCCCCAAAAATATATCCTCCCTAAAGGCTCTATTTTTTCATGCTCTATATAAATGATAAAAATCTTCGGTAATTTTCACAAGCCAGGTGTATTCAGGCTCTATACAGAAACTCTGCAAAATAAATAAAAGCTGTATTTCATAGCAGGTGGCTCGAATCGCACAAGTATTTTCATGCAGAACAAATGATTTGAGAAATGATATCGCTGTGGCGTTTCTCAAAGGCCTGCGCACATCTAGGCCATGGCGATGGCGATCATCTAAAACGCTGTCAAATATCGCTGTCATATTTGACAGCGTTTCAGCTGATGACTACTATTGAGATTTCAAAAAATATTCTGTCGACTGAAAAATTGAAAATGAGTTATTTTATCAGTCATAAGAAATGTTAACCAAGTTTGTTAAATAAACAAATATTTAGTGTTAGTTAAATTGAATAAGGCAGGTAAAGATGTTTAGTTTTTTTTCTTTATCTTTCTACTGTGTGTCTTGCACCATCTGGTGTTACCTATTGCATGTTCCACATTAATATTATGTAATTAAATAAAAATTAAAAAATATGTGGACAATACACACAACACTATCTAGCCCCAAACTAAGCAGAGCTTGCCCATAGTACAACTATGGGAACCAGATAGCTGATATAGTACTTAAATCCTTTTTTATTTGTAAACATACCTACATAAAACACAATATAACATTCCGACAGAGAACAAACAAATTGGCTGGTTTAGACTTGTTAAATTTTAATTGGGCAACAGAACCCTCACTATAAACGATGAGGCTATGTCCTACAGGCTATATCTATATCTATACTCTATACTAATATTATAAAGAGGAAAGATTTGTACCTATTTTTGTATGTTTGTAATGAATAGGCTCAAAAAGTACTGGGCCGATTTAAAAAATTCTTTCACCAATAGAATGCTACATTCTTCCAATTTGACATAGGCTACATTTCATTTTGAAAAAAATTAGGGATTCTTGGTAAAATTTGAACAATGTAACCGAAGGTGTAGAAAAATGAGTCTTAAAATGTCTTTCGTCGAATGCGCTGCCGAAACTATTAGCGATAGAACAAAATAATGTACAACAATATTGTCTACCCCGTGCAAAGCCGGGACGGGCTGCTAGTACTTACATACCTATATATCATGGTATCAGCAAGCTACACATAGCCTCATTGATTTTCATTTACTATTTTCCGATGACATTATCTTTTGTAGCTCCCGGATATTTTCAATTCCAGTGATTTCTGATGCCGTTTTGGTTAAAATGATACATAAATAAAAAATTTCGATCTTGCTTGCTCTTTTTTTACAGACCTGCTAGACACAGGCCTCTCAGTCCATGGCTCATTGAAATTCAAAGCTTTAGGATCATTATTATCTTTATCTTCCTTCCCTTATCCATTATATTTCATACAAGCTCTGCTTAGTTTGGGGCTAGATAGTGGTGTGTGAGTTGTCCACATTTTTTTAAGAAGGCAACAATTTTCTTTTCATCCCACCAGCTCTGAAAGTGTGTTTTTGCTGTTTAATTTCTGACTGGAAAGCCGTTTTTATCCGCTAGAGGATAAAGTAAATTTGAATTTAGAATATCGTGTTCAATAAGTTTGTAAATACACAACCTATTTACTTCTACCTCCATGGTGCCGAACTTATCATACAACCTTTTTTATTTTGTTAAAAACTCGCACTCGTAACCTTCTTGGTGTATTTGTGAATTCAAAACACCATTAAACCTATTTACTTCAACCTGCATGGTGCCGAATTTATCATACAAACTTTTTAAATTTGTTAATAACTCATACTCGGAACCTTCTTGGTGTGTTACTTTTAGTCGCGCCATGTTCTTTTTTGCATTAGTCATTTCCTCGCTGAGGTGGGATGAAAAGTTACGTGTTGCACTCGAGTGCAAAGATTTTTCACCTTGTGCTCTTTTGATTCCTTCGCCAACGCTTAGGATTCTAACTTTTAAACCACGAGCGTAGCGAGTAAACTTTAGAATCCTGCGCTTGCTCAGTCATCAAAATTGAGCACGTGGTTAAAAAGCAGCTTTGCACTCTTGTATAACAAATAACTATTACCATGCCCGTCTGTCAGCCGTTTTCGCTGTAGTCATTTAAAACCATGTCGTTTTTACAATAGCTTTGAAACATGAATATTTAATTTAATTTTGTTCACACACACACGTTTAGCCCGTTTTAAATTGTTTAAATCCTTTGTGAATAGTTGAAAACAGTCTGAGTGATGCTGACGAGCGCGTAGTTTCAATGAGTCCGCGTTCACACCGAAAACCGGTAAATGCCAGTGCACCAAATTATAACTCCACCAAGTTAAGTTTGCGTCCCGCTTTTTTGTGTATATTTGAATGTGCCATAAGTAACATGTTAAAAACAATAACCGCGAAGTAAAATCTAGCAAACATTTTTGTTTAATTTTTTAAGTCATAGCGAATCCATTTTTGCAGAGCGATGATTTTTTGTCGATTTTTTGTAATCGACATGAGGTGCAAACTTAACTTGGTCGAGCTATGCTCGCTAGTGGCAAACCTGTAAACTGCTACAGTGTGGCATGTTGGCACCCGCAATATACTAGTACCTATCAGCATGAATAATTTTGTCTGGGGAACCAACAATGTACGTGGTATTTTTAGACGTTTGAAAGTGATCCTTACGATTCTAATTAAATTATTTTTGATTTTGACTTTTTTTTGCTCAAACACCACAATATAACCAGTTATTCATTGGTCGCGTGGAACTGGCACCTAGACTCACCTAGCTTTAAGACCTTTCAAAGGGATTCCTGTGATACAAATGAATCAAGTTTTTTTTTTTTTTTTTAATTTTGAATAAATATGTTTGGACTAGAAAAAAATGTTGGAGCGACAATTTCAACGCTTTCGAGCGAGGATGGTGGGAATAAGCGAGGGAAAGACACCATTGCAGGGATTTGGGGGAGATTAAAAAAAAATACAGAAAACCGGCATGCAGATTACCTGCTTTCTCCGTAACTGGAGCTCACTGTTAGTTGGAAGTGAAACTTGCCACAAAGGGACCTGGGTTTGGATACGCTTTGATCTCGTGTGACGCCAGCAAAATGGTTGCAGTCAGGTTTCAATTTAACATGCTCATGACACGAGAATTGTAAGAATTAATACCAGCACATACAGCTCGGCCATTTTTGGATTAAAATTTCTAAACAGCTATTACAAAATGTGTCAACGAGTATTACCAAGCAACTTACGCTTCATTTTAGTATCAGTACCTTGATATACCGAGATCCTAACAACCCGCAGCTGTGATGATAAAAAGCAAAAAATTCAAGGTGTAAAATAAAATACACGAAGCACGAACGCCCGACTGCGTTCCATAACATAAATAAAAGCTTTTAAAATAGCGACTTTCCCACCTGAAAAAACATTTCATCAAAAAACATAATTGTTCAGCTACCACGATTTTTTTCCGTAGCAGTGCTACGAGGTTTATCTCGTAGAGGCTCTACGAAAAAATAATTTGATACAAAAGTTTTTTATTCATCACGTATAAATTTTTTTGGTTATTCAATAATAAAAGTAAAAATGATTAAGAGCCGAATATTGCTACGAGTAAAAAAAGATGCCTGAAATTGGTTGTTTATCCATTTAGTTATTGATCGTAAACCATCTTGTTTCCCTCCAGTGCCAGTGTACGGTTCCAGTGAAATTACATTTTAATATCGTGAAATTGCTCGCGAAACCCGGCACCTGTACGTACCTGCCTGGGGGTCTAATAAAATAATGCATAACATTGATTGCAGATGATATTAAAGTGGGATGTCATATTATTATACAGGGTAACTACAAAAAAACAGTGGCTCTCCGGGAATGCCGATAAAAGAGAAAGCTTAAACAATAACAGCCATACTTATAAACGCAATTTAAATTTAGTCATTGTTTAAAGCTAGCCCTGTCACTTTTTGTCATTACCCAGTGGTAAAAGATGGCAATAGTTTAAGCCCTGCTTATCTTTTACATATTTTTATAAGTAAGGTCATTACTTGTTTATCTCTCTCTGGCTGCCCGCGGGCCATCAGACCCCGAGTTTTAGCGAAGTTTGTCGATCTTTGCCTAAGAGGTGTCACGTGACGCATTACGCTGACGAGTTCATTGGGTTTTTCCCCGCCTCAAAAATTCTGAAGCCCTCATAGAGAAGTTTTCACTGCAAAAATGTAAGTAATGAACGAATGTTCAGTAGACCTACAACAAGCTATGTCTGGCTCTGGTTTTGAGCCTGTGTGAGTGTTGACTAAACAAATCCTATGTCGAATCGTCACACACACAGTTCAATACTCTGGTGAGTACTCATACAGACTCAAAACCAGAGCCAGAGACATAGACAGACAGAGCTTGTGGTAGGCCTACTGAACTTTTGTTCATATTAGTAGAGTAAACCCCCAGTGACTCCCAGTGAGTCAGATGAAGGAACGTATTCTGTTTCAACTGAACTTTGCAAATTACAGATGACGTTTGTAAGATAATTAAATTTGCTTCGGAAATGCAGAAGGTATTTAATTATTTTGAGAGATTGTTTCTTGAAACCGGAGCTTATGCTTAACCAACTTTCAAGGCCTGCGCACATCTAGGCAATAGCGATGGCGATCACACAACACGCTGTCATCGCTGTGCCACTGTCATATTTTACAGCGTTTCACTAATCGCCAACCTCAAAATGAAAAAAGAAATTAAATAATTTATTTCCATCAAGCATGGTTTTAGATAAAGGTAAATATAGATTCACACACTTAACAAGGAATAAATATAGAATTTTGGAAAAAATGCAATCATATATTGATTTATATCGGTTTTTAAGTGAAGGAAAAAAACTATGCCAGCCTCCACTGCGAAGACCATAATGTAAGAAAATACCTTATTTTAAGGTGGTACGATTTACATTCATACTAGTTGGTTAAATAGAGATTAAAATTGAATAGAGTATAATAATTATACAGTGAAACAACTGTGGTAAAATCAGTATTTATTTACAGCAAAGTGTTTTAAGTTGAATAAAACCGTAGATTAACAGCAATAATAGTAACAAAATATGTATTTTTTTTAATTCAGTATGCAGTTATACTCTAAACGCCTATAAATGGCAAAACCCCGTTTGTATAGAAACTTTAAATTAATTTAGCTGTTTCGTTTTTATTTTTTAAATTTTGGAAATACTTTCTTGTATTCATACTGTTTGTTAAATGTTTATGTTTAATCATTTCATGGCATTCATGCCATGAAATGATTAATGATATCCTTAAATAAGGTAGGTATAATAAATATAATCCTTGAATAAGGAGTATTAGAAGATCTGAGAGGATGTCTAACATGCCTGGGGAATACAGCTTTTGAAAATAAATAATAAGGATAAAACTTTAGATTTCAAAGAACCTTTGAGAGGCGAGGAAATATCGGAAAAAATTACAGAATCTTTATAATGAAACATATTTCGTCATCAAATTCGTTTACTTGAGTTTTCTCTGTTATTACAAAGTTTGTAACAACCTCGAATACTGTTGTGTTGGTTTTGCCAGGAGACATTTTTGCAACAACTTTTTTTTTCAATGTTTATGTTCGGTTATAATATTCGCTGTTCATGATTTTTTACATACAGGGAAGTACATCGTAGGGCACGTTCCTTACGTGCGTGACTTACGAGGCAATGTTTTGTTATAAGCGATGGTTACCACTTAACATCAGGTGGGCCATATGATTGTATCAGCTAGTTGTTAAAGAAAAAACATACATAAAATCACGCCTTATTTCGATGGGGGTAGGCAGATATCACGTATTTCCACTTGCTACGATCCTGACATACCTTTTTCGCTTCATTCACTCGCATAGCATTCTTCATACGTGCTCATTGGTTTAGAATACTCCTGACCGAACTTTTCTCTAAAGCGTCTGCTATCTGATCGAGATTCAAGATTTTTTTATACTACAATATTGAGTATAGTAAGAGCTACGTGTTTACGTACTATCGGCCGCTCGCGACTTGGCTCGCCCCGTTCCCGTTACGCTCCGTTCCCGTTACTTACATCCGTTCTTTGTTACAATATCTTTATAATAATATGTATTTATTGAAGTCTATTGTGTTATTCTGATGTATAAGCTATACTATTGTAAAGTTTCATTAACATCCAGTCTAGTTTTTGAGTGATAGAGCAACAAACATTCATCCATCCATATTAACAAACTTTCGCGTTTATAACTATATATTATTTTATACTAGTAGGATAAGCATATTATTCTCGTTGTAGATGTTTGCTTTTAGGTAAATAAATATTTATGCGCTCGTATGCAGAGCAATAGCGTTTCGATACACTCTAGAATTCTAGATAAAATAAGTAAATTGCATTTATGCGCAGGGGTACGACTTCCATAAGTTAGTAGGTTAGTTCATAGCAAAGGTATAAGTTATTTGGCTGTTTCTAACTCGTATCGTCGAGGTCGCTCGTAGAGTTAGCAAGTTGAAGTGGCAATGGGCAGGCTATATAGCTCGAAGAACCGACAACCGTTGGGGAATAAAAGAATGGCGACCACAAACCGGAAGACGAACCGTAGGGCGACCACCCACCAGATGGACTGCCGACATTGTTAAGATCGCGGAGTCGATGGATGGAAAGGGCTCATAATCGTTCTTCCAGGAAATATGTAGGCGAGGCCTATTTCCAGCAGTGGCCTTCTTTAGGCTGATGATAAGAAGATAATGAAAGGAATTACAAGTTGGGCTTATAGTAGGTATTTAGGACTAGTGCTACTATATGCATCGAGTTTGAATTATAAAACCATCAGACTGTTCCCCTTTGTCCAGTACTCGGGGGAAAAAAGGCTTTAAGCTGCAATGAATTGCCGAGAGACGCGACACAATTTAATTTTGAGCCAAGATAAATTGGATTTGTGGACGCCACCCGACTAAATAGATTGGCAAGTGGAAACTTCGTTGGAAAACCTTATAGCTGGAAAATAAGTCACTAATAAGCTATCCTTCTTAAGCTCAGATACTTTGCTAAGTAAGCTAAGTAAACGAGTTTAAACCTACTAGGAATGTGAAAGTTTGTCTTTGGCGGGGTTGTCAAAAAGTTTTCGAACTGCGGGTAGTTTTTATTTGCGCCCGAACAGACAAGAAATTCAACTTTTATGTGACTCTGATAGATTACACACAACTACAGTTGTTGGTGAATTTGAAACTGTACAAAAGTTTTTTGATAGATGGTTCAAAAAGCTCAACCTCGTATAACCAAGACAGGCACTGGTGAAAACTCTTTCGCTTCGATTTGAAACTAACCAAATTTTGCAGCTCAGAAAGGGATGCTGTCTCTTTCTTTTGAAATGAAACAATAAAGACAGCTATACTTTAATCACTGCTTTAATTTTGTTCAGATGCGGGTGCTGAATGGTGGACAATATGCGAGCTTATGACCCATTTGCTTCTATGGCATACGGCATATTGGCATGATTGTCAAAGTCAAGTATTTATTGCATGAAATAAATAGTAGACAGAAGAAAAAGATTTTATTTTAATTAATTTATAAATGTCCAATTTATTCTATTTAAATCTCATGTCATAATTTATAAATACATGTTAGTTTTTAATTTCTGTCTTTCTGTTTTTATCAATGTTATTACTTATGTATGCTATTTTTTATTTGTTTTTTCATACATTCATGTCTTATAAGTTTTGAGCTAAAAAGCAAATAAATGATTGTCTATGCCTAGATAACGGCAGTGTCAATCAATATCGGTGCCGTGGTCGCCTAGGGAAGTCAAAATCTTATAGATTAAACCTGCGATCAAATATTAGATGCATGATTTCAGAGTAGATGTATTCCATGCATATAAAGCACCCAGTCTGTTTATCACAATCACAGCGACGTGGTTTATGATCGACATTTTTAATGCGGCATAAACCAATCCCTGGTCGTAGTCAGTGATAAACAGGCTGGTTCATGTAGTTTTTTAACCAACTTCCTATCAAAAAGGAGGAGGTTCTCAATTCGGTTGTATTTTTTTTTTTCTTTTTAATATATATAATTATGTTTTTCTGTACGAAAATTTTCGAAATACTGAGAAAGGATCTTTTAATACTTAACCCACTGCCTACTTACTTAGTTAGCTTACTTAGTTAGTTGTAATAGGTACAGTAGCTGTTATATAATAGTGTATATCTCACATGAGGTACCCACTTACCTATAGGTATTTTTTATTTTATTTTAAAACCTTGGGTTTGTAAGTATTAGGCTCTGTAATTGAGGCAGTATGTATGTATATACTTTTTAGGCTTTGGTAAGGTTTATATTTCATCCAAAAGATTAATTAGACTCCTATGTGGACTTTTCTCCTCGCCAAGTAAAAATATTTTAAGAAAATATTACATCGGCTCACAATAATTTTATAAAGAAAAGTGTATAAAATAATTATAAGTTTAAAAAACTTGAGAAACCGACTTCATTGTCAAACGGCTAAACCGATTTTAATCAAATTTGTTTGGGACAATCTGGACGTAAAAATAACCTTCCAAAAAAAAAAAATTTCTAAATCGGTTCATAAATGACGGAGGCATGCAGTTACAAACATTAAAAATAAAAAAAAATACAACCGAATTGAGAACCTCCTCCTTTTTGATTGGAAGTCGGTTAATAACTCAAAATGTTAATTACTTTAGTAATGACCTAGCTATTTTATTCTGGAGCTGTGTTGTTACACATCAAAACGTTATTTATTTATCACATAAAAATCATGACGCAAACAAGTAACGATTCGGTTTTTCGATGGGAACATAAAAAGCGCTTTTTACGCGGCGGGATTATCGTTTAATCGTTTGAGGACATGATATTGTTAGCCACGGGGGCACGAGGCAATCGCACTCAGATATTTTAAGAGCTGAAAGTAACTTATTTTTAACCGACTTCAAATAAAAAAGAAGGAGTTTCTCAATTCGGGTGTGTTTTATAATAATTTTGTTCTTTGTCTTCGTCGTTTATGAGGCAATTTGATTTTTTATCTGAAAGGTTTTACTTCCAAATTAGTCCCATAGCATTATTTTTTAGAATTATTTTTTTAATTGTTAAGGCATAATTTCATCATTTATGAGTCGATTTGAAAAAAAAAAAAATATCTTAAAGGTCCCAGAGGTCTTCCAGATTGGTCCCATAGAAATTTCATCAAAATCGGCCCAGCCGTTTGGCCATGAAGTCGGTTTCTCAAGTTTTTTTACTTCTACTATTAAAGAATAACAAGTTGGCTTTGTTGGAGCTGGTTGAGCACGGACTGGGGGTTATTCGCACTGTTTAAAAACGTTTTTTGACATACGAAACCACACTTTTTTGATGGTACTTTTTTTTAGATAGATTTGCCATTGTAAGCCTGGGAGGCGCTAGGGAATAAAATACTTTTAGGGCATTAACTTTGGCGAAGAAAGGCCAATTTTTCCCATAGTATATCGTGGGGGGTTCCGAGAAAACATTTATCGAAGTTTAACACTTTAAAACGAATTTTAAAGAGAACTCGGGAAAATGTAAAGCTGAGATAATAATCTTCAGGTTAAAATGTAAGAAGTGAGAAAATGGATTTCCTCGAACCCGCTGACCAAACTTTTCCGTGAAAATATTCCGAGTTTCCGACACGCTAAAAGGATTATCGGTTTCGAATTTTGTGTCCGTATTTTAACATTTTGAAAGGGGAAATCATAAAATATTTATGAAAATATAATTTATAAAGAACTTGCACTCACTCAATTTTGATTTTCCATTTAAATTATAATCACGATATACCTGCACTCTACATAAATAATCATCATCTGCTGAAAACCAACGCTGAGAACTTGTTCTCAGCCCATGCTGCATGAACTCAGGGCTTTTAATTCAGACCGTACATGGCAGCATTCCACACACACGCACACACGCTCACACCAAAACCCTGCGCTAATAACATTGTAATTTTTACTTTTTTCTGTTTCATTTCTTGTTGTGTACAGTTTGCATAAATAAATGATTTTCTTTCATTCTTTCTTTCATCAATACTAGACTGAAGAAGGCCACTGCTAGAGAAATATCTCTTTTCTGACTTAGCAAATACAATAGCGTCGATCCGTCAGATAAGGGATCATCCTATGATGCCTTGTATACCACCACGCTTTAGCGCTACATCTAACTAATTCGGTTCAACTAATTTCTATCCAGTCTCTAAAAAAATCGCTTTCATCGTTATCGCCGTCAATTGTACTTTAAAGAGAGTGTTTAATAGAGTATGTAAATATATTAACTGCCATTCTATCTGTGGTTTCTTGTTCATCAAGATTTTTTGTTTCCCAGCGGTAGATATTTAAACATTGTCACTTCAACTAAATCTCAGAGCTGAATCTTGGTCTTTACACAGATTTCCTCATAAAAATGTAATTATTAATAAAAAACCATCTCTCTCAAGACTTATTTTTCCTCTCCAGAATTTTTCTTACTCTCCAAATTTTTTCTTTCATTTTACATTCATGAATGTTCCTGTGACATTACAAATTCAACCTGAACATTTCCGAGTGAAACGAAATCAGTGAGAGCTCGATCCATGCAAATGTCTCTATCCCACCGGAGCGGCTGAACGCATTTGCAAAAGCCTGTTTAACCGTGTGCCACTGCGTGTTAGCTTGCGATGAGAAATGAGCTTTATTTCTTTCGCTTTAGATTTGAAATGACGTTGACTGTTGGAATATTGAATTTTACATTTATAGTCGAGTTGAACCGAGTTGTAGCACGCCTTGAAACTAGTTTCAAGTTACCTTTAGGATGGGAAAAAAATTTGGCAAATTCATGTAGATAGATGACCATGGTGGTGATAGATTTGCTTGACTTTTTCATAGTGCAAAGGATACATTATATTTATCGCGGGTAACACCGCGGGGCGCAGCTAGTAATGAATAATCGGTGGATGATGGAGTGTTGATATTATTAGAGTATTTCTTTCTGGCTTTTTTAGTAGTAAAAGCATATGTCCAGCTGTGGACTGCTACACGCTGATAATGATGATGAGTTAGGTGGTGGTAGTGAAGCCTCGGCTACTTTAGTATATTCTGTGTCCACTGTTCAAATTGCACAAATTCAGCGCTCATTGCACTGACATTGTACCTACACTTAGCTTTTACCAGATTGGAGTTCTAGGAATTCCCGACAATATTCTAGTCTGGTTTCAATCGTAAAAGTTGATTGCGCTTGAATAAATGTTATCCTAGGCATGTGATCCCTTTAAACGTACCAAAATACTTAATTAGGTTTATTCTTCAAATTAATACACAATTTGATTTTAACTTTCCGCGTAGCATTTTCACAAGAAAATAACAAGACTGTCTTGACAAATTAAATTTATAAGCTACAAAAATATTAAAACATAATTAAGACTTTGGGCAATCTGCATAATTCGTTTTTCATTTGGCAACGACGGAGTACCCTTAAAAGGAAAACGTCCGTGAAGTTCTAATTTCACATTTTTCATGGTATCTTAAATTATGTTTTTTGCTTTTTTTCGCTTGATTATTTTAGACCCATTTTTAATGTGAACTATGGTAGGTACTGTTAGCCGGTTAGGAAATAGGACATACCTGTTAAATGAAAAAATAATATTGAAACTGGACATATTTGATACATAATAACCAGTGATCGGAATAGGCAGAGTATATTTACCTAAAGTTTAAAGAACAGAGACGGAAATCGGAGACTTCCTTACGACTAAATTTTTTTGTACCATTAAATTTACCGGAACTTTAATTTTGTAACTTCCAATATCTTGTTTTATCATTAAAATTATAAATGCTTTAATAAATCATAATCAATGCTTAGACAAATGAAATAACCAATATTAAAAATTTATATTTTTTTATATTTTTATGTTGGTTCAAAAAATATATGCAAAATGTTCTAAGGAAGAATGTTTAGCTTTAATTGTAATAATTTGATGCTAAAACTTACATAGTATAGTTCTGGTAAATTTACCGGTACAAAAAAATGTAGTCGTTAGGAAGTCTCCGATTTCCGTCTCTGTTCTTTAAACTTTAGGTAAATATACTCTGCCTATTCCGATCACTGAAATAACACACTCCTTGCACTTCATCAGTCAGTTCTTGTGAAATATATCTACCGTGACAAAAAAGTCACTGGTCTAGAATTGAGCCCCTGATCCGCCTCCGTGCGCGATATCACAGATCGGTGAGAAGAGGCTATTAGGTCGCTGGTATACCGTCGCACACACACAATAATAAATATCGCGGATAATCCACACACTAATATCCAGCCCCAAACTAAGAGCGTACTACTGTGGCAACCAAATAGCTGATATACTGAAAAGTTTTGCGACGCACAAAGCTCACCTCTTTAGTTTAGTAATAAGTTGTTCTGTTTATTATTGTTAGTGTGAGTTTTTGCTTCGTAAATAAATATTTTTTCTTTCTTTCTTTCAAAAGTTCGAAAATAATTATGTGCACGAAAGGAGCCTCTTAAAATCCACACACTTAAAATCCTTTGGCGAGGCGCACTTTCACCACACTTGGTTCGACAAAAACAGTGACTCAATAGGAAGAAGAAGAACATTTTATAGTAATTATTTTTGTGCTCACAACATAAGGCTCATTATGGCGGACTAATAGCGATTGTTGATAAAGTCAAAACCTAATCACTCAAAAATCTAAAAGGTGATAGACTATCACGCTCTAGATTTCTGGGTGATCTGGATACTATCACTTGAAAGCGCTAATTGCAATAATGTGATTGAGCGATATGGTCGTGTCATCATGTCATGTGACTGGGCTCTCAGCTCAATTGGTAGTAACCCTGCCTTCTGCGCCGTAGGCCGTGGGTTCGATCCCCACCGAGAGCAAATATTTGTGTGGTGAACACAGATGTTTGTTCTCTGTCTGGGTGTATATTTATACTCGGTGAGGACCGAACCCACGATCCAGGCGCAGAAGAAAGTGACTACTAATTGAGCTGAGAGGCCAGAACCTGAAGTCCCAGTGCATTTACAACATTTCGGTACCAAATGTTGTTTTTGTTTCGCCTATTTGTCTCTGTCTATTGTATGAAGAAAAGATGAGACAACAACTCTAACTACGTAACGTATTTTTGCCGTCTCATATTTTCTCCATGCAATAGAGAGAGACAAATAGATGAAAACGAAAACAACATTTGGTAACGAAATGTGCTAGCAAAACTCCGACTTCGGGTACAGTTCACGAGAAGAATGCGAATTTATATATTCAGTGATACTTGTAGCTAAGCTAGAGTGAACGAACTCTTTTGATACGTAGATAAGTACCTAACTTTCTGGTGTCTAGACCTTTTCTACTTAAAGTAGATTTAGATCCTAGCTCTCTTACTCAGAACTAACTTAAATGCTATTTAAATAATGTGACTGTCAAAATTTAGCTCTTATTATTTCTTCTCGTAGCTATGAGGTTGGATACTAGTAGTACTCGACTACAATATTTTTATAAATTGTAGTCTAGGTATGTGTTATTCTGATGTATAAGCTATATTATTGTAAAGTTTCGTTAACATCCACTCTGTAGTTTTTACGTGAAAGAGTAACAAACTTCCATCCATTCTAACTTACAAACTTTCGCGTTTTTAATATTAGTAGGATATGGCAAGGAACGACGAAGAAAGACCCCTCATAGAAGTTGTTGAGAACAGAAGAGGAAAGATGATTGGCCATCTTGTACGACATGACAGCTTTATCAGAAATATCATCGAAGGAAGGGTGGAAGGAAAGAGAGGAAGAGGAAGACCAAGGATAAGCTACATGAGCCAAATTAAATCAAAGATCGCTGTCATGTCGTATAAGGAGGTCAAGGAGGTTGCCCTCAAAATAAATACCTGGAGAAAAATGCATACATTACGCCGACAAGAGCGTTACTCTTAAATAAGAAGATGGCAAGGAATATGGCCTTTTGCAGTCATGTTTTATAGAAAAATCGTATCTATAAGAACTTTATTCTACTAACTTTTCTAACCCCTACCTGCTGTAACAACTTCGCCAATAAGAAATAACGATATCTCTGTAACCCGATAACATAGAGCGCTTCTATCGGGACCGCAGTCACGTAAGTTCTCGGAAGGTTGTTTCCAACAGTATTGACAGCAAATTGTTCTTTTCTGTTCTTTTCCAACAGTTTAGAAGTCAACGTCTCTTTTGTTTTGAAATAATTCATATTTGCAGCAATATTTTGTCTGTTAAAATATTTATTTTTCCAAGTGACTCACTGGCACTTTAATATTGAAGTGCCAGTGAGTCACTTCATGGAAAAAAATAACACTGCAAATTTTCTTCTACCAAGACAACCATTATTCTCAAAAATATTGTTTAAATGCGAGATAATATCAAGAAACACACTTTTATTGTATTAAAAATAATTTATTCTCAGGAAATTATCTAACACCAAGAATCGAAAGCTTGATTTAATACTATTTTGTATTAGATCAAGAAACGACTAATTTCTTACCCAAAGAACAGTAGGTATAGTAATTATGACGGACAAGTCTGAATATCTGTATGCCTCAAGTTGATGGTCGCAGTGCGTCGTAGGGTATGTTCCTGACATGCCTGACCTACGAGACAATGCTTTGTTACAGGTGATGGTTACCACTCAACAGGTGGGCCATTCGCTTGTTCCATCAGCAAGTTGTATAAAAAATTTTTGCTGGCGCTTCAATTGACTAACCAACGATATTGATAGGTCACGAAAGTTGGTGAACTGTGGCTGACCACTGTGTTCGTTTTATTATATCACTTTTTCTCAAAAAAAGATAGTCTCAAAATCATGTTTTATTACATAGAAACCTTAATTTAGCTTGGTCGTGTAGATCTATGCACCTTAATATACTAGTTTTTTGACGTTTCAGAGTGATCGTTGTGATTCAATCCAAAAAAATACTATTTTGCTCTAAATTTTAATTTAGAAATAGTGGTAAAGTTATGCTTTATCACAAGACGTGGGAAGTTTATTGTTTATAGATTTTTTTATACGAGACGATTCGCCGTGTAAGCGTTGTTTGAAGGCAATATGGAGGATTATTATTACAATTTATATCAGTACCCAAAGTCCCAGTGCATTTACAACATTTCGTTACCAAATGTTGTTTTCGTTTCGCCTACGTGTCTCTCTCTTTTGCATGGAAAAATTATGAGACAACAACTCTAGCTACGTAACATATTTTTGCTGTCTCATCTTTTCTCCCTACAAAAGACAGAAACACGTGGGCGAAACGAAAACAACATTTGGTAACGAAATGTGGTAGCAAAACTCGGACTTGGGGTACTGAAATTACAAAATATCTGTTTAATGCTAGTATCGTAAAAAATAAAACACAAAAAGAAAATAAAACATGGTTTTCAAAGAAAAACATTACTTTGTGAAAGGATTTGCTTTTAAAAGTGTACGTTCGCTGTCGTTCCGTAAGATTTATTTTCGAAGAAGGTAAATAATGAATTCATCGAGGGCTTAACTTGCAAATCCTCTCAGTAGTGGATAGAATGTAAAGTACGTCTGACAAAGGCCGCGAATCAGAGCAACGAAAAAAGCCTTGAGTTTAAAAAAAATAGTGGCTGAAAGGCTGAATACAAAAATACGTAATTTGTGTTAAATTAAGTTAAATTTGCTATAGATTATCATTATATTTGACTGGCCTCTAGCTCAGTTGGTAGTAGCTCTGCCTTCTGCGCCGTAGGTCGTGGGTTTGATCCCCACCGAGAACAAATATTAGTGTGGTGAACATAAATGTTTGTTCTCTGTCTGGGTGTTATATTGTATTCTAAGTATTTATTTACAAAAAAAAAATGTTTTCAAGTATTATATCAGCTATCTGGTTCCCATATTACAAGCTCTGCTTAGTTTGGGGATGGGTAGTGTTGTGTGAATTGTCCACAATATTTATTTATTTATATTATTGCTAGTATATCATACGTCTGGATAAAATCCAGTGAGTGATTCAGTCAGTGACAAAGCTGCCTGACCTTTATTAAGTTCTTTATGAGGTATTTTTGTGTACGTTAAAGTAATATTCAATCTATGTATTTAAAGCAAACTTTACTATACATTTCTTCAACCAAATTCAACGAATTTACAAAAATTGTTGAACATTTATGGTTCCCCTGAGACTCCTCTTTATCCCGAGAGAGGGAACATTCTGTCTTCCTCTCGGGATCAAACACTAGTAAAGGCATACCTGTATAGCACCTTAAGCCGTGCACACACATTTATACCCGGATGTGTGAGCCAGCCTCTATCAAACGAGTTAATCATCACCCGAGATGTGTTTGCACGCACCCTACAAAGCCCTACCTATAGAACCCAACTCATAAACTCACGAGTGTACATTCCACGCCAAAAGTAAGCACACATTATTCTTAAACACACACTAATAAAAGTACTCTGTACTACTACGAGTTGAGTTACAGAATAATGTATAGCATTAGTACACTCATCAACATTGTCTAGCTTGGAGTTGTCTAGGGATCATTTCGAATTTATTTTCAGATTTTTCGAGATTTTGTTTGTACTTTAATTTTTATTGATAAATCAACAACAAAAACAAACAGCAAAATCAAACAGTTGAATTTTATTATTATTAATAAACAACACAAAATAAAGATCGTGCGTTCGAACCCAACCGAAAATAAATATTTCTGTGGTGAACACAGATGTTTTTTCTCTGTCTAGGTGTTATATTAAATTCTAAGTATGTATAAAAAAAAATGTGTTAAGTATTATGATCAGCTATCTGGTTCATGTACAAGCTCTGCTTAATTTGGGGCTTGATAGTGTTGAGTGGATTGTCCATAATATTTATTTATTGTCTCTCTATAGAAAACCCAAGCTAGCAACACCAAAAACCAATTGAGAAAAACAAAAAATAAAACAGTTTTGATAAAGTTTTGAACGAAAAACACACCGGACTCAACTATTTGGAAACTGAAGTAACCGTTCTTTAGCTGACTCCAGAGAAAACGTGATTTGACTAACTAAACTTGTTAATCTGCTTTTGTCGTTGACTGTACCTAAGTGATGGCTGTCGTATAATTTCACAAAGAGGTTTACTTTACTCCATTCATCGTGGTTATTCTTGGTTATTAATATCCATAGCCCAATAAAATGGTATAACGAGTTAAGTTGTCGCTTCTACATGCAGCGTACTACTCGGGCGATTAACATGACATCTGTAGGCCTACCATTGAGCTCTGTCTGGCTCTGGCTCTGTCTCTGGGTCTGGTTTTGAGTGTGTTTGAGTGCTCACCAGTGTACTGTGTAAGTGACGTTTCGACGTAAAGATTTATTTAGTCAACACTCACACAGTCGCAAAACCAGAACCAGAACCAGACAGAGCTTGTGGTAGGCCTACTGTACCCGAAGTCGGAGTTTTGCTACCACATTTCGTCTACCAAATGTAGTTTTCGTGTGAGCACGTGTCTCTCTCTTTTGCATGGAAAATTTATGAGACAACAACTCTACTACGTAAAGTATTTTTTCTGTCTTATCTTTTCTCCATATGAGAGAGAGACAAATATGCGAAACGAAAACATTTCGAAACCGAAATATAATGTACCAACTAATGCATAATGTTGAGACCTAAAATAACCTCAGAACTATCGACTATAAACAAGCTTACAGAACAGATTGCAGCTGGAAAATCGTCTATATCTGTGAAGGTACGACTTAGAGTGGAGTGGATGGCCGTTATTCAATTTGCGAGTCCTGACGACGCAGCAGTTCCGATCCAAATGATTTGATTTGGACGCCAAAAACCAGTTGGATCCGATTAAAACTTTCCTTGTTTGAAAAGTGGATTGGTTGGACCCTTCAATTAGTTTCAACGTTGCGGGTTTGCTAACCGTAAAGGAGCAAAACTGATTCCGATAAGTGAATTTAGGCTAGTAATTTTTATATTTCCTTCTTGTTCGTGAGAAGGACATCGTGGCCAATAAAAAAATCATTATCTATATAAATATCATTCTCATATTTGACAGCGTTTCATTGCCACCGCAGAACGCTTAGATGAGTGCTAGGATATATGATAAGGCTTTATAGTTTTGAATCCGTTCTGTACCAATAGATTTTTACATGCTGTCGCTGGACACTTTATTTTGTCTATAGTCTACAGCCCTCCCCGTTTACCGCGGAAAACTCTCCTAGGGGAAATTGCTGATGCCAAGAGACCTGTTGGCAGGCCGATGCTTCGGTTTAAGGACAGTGCTAAACGTGACATGAACACTTTTGATATTGATCCAGCTAAGTGGGAAGAGTTGGCGGAGGACCGTGATAGCTGGAGGAGAACTCTTCTTGATGGAGTCATTGCCCATGACCGAGCATGGCTTAACTTGTTGTCTCACAAGCGCACCTTAAGACATCAACGTGCTGCTTGCCCTCTACCATCTGCAGGGACGACACCATTTTCTTGTACGAAGTGTGGTCGTACTTGTCGCTCTCGTATAGGCCTTACGAGTCACGAACGTAAGTGCCTGTTGACCCCAGACGCTGTTTGAATCATCTTCTTAATGCATAGGCCATAACTAACTAGTCTATAGCAGGGGTGATCACACTTATACCCCATTACTAACAAGCGTTTTTCAAAAGATAATCACTGTTTAAGCAACTGTCATCTCTTATGCCGCCTTCCTACGGTGCCGGGTTCCGCAGATCATCACGCACCGCGCACGACGACGCACGGCAACGCACACAGAAAGGGCTCCTGTGCTACCGCGCACTTCGGCGCACGAGACCGTTCCCATGGTGTGTCGTGAGAGCTGGTGCGCGATATTACGCACCGGTGGGAAGGGGCTATTACCATTCGGTAATGTCAAACAATGACAGGGCGAACTTTATTCAGTGCGTCACACCTAAGTAACGCTTGTAAGTAAGGCCATTAGTGTCAGCAATCGACCAGATGATATTTTGAAAGCAAGGGATCGACTTAACTAATATTATAGGTAGGTCATCAGCAATGCTATTGACAGCGTGGCAATGCCGCCAGCGTCTTAGGGACACTTCCGCCTGGCACTGATTTGGATCGGTTGAGCTACATATCTCTAGATGATCATGCATGGCACTACCATTATCCGAGTCATTATCCGAGAGCATTAACCGAGTGTTTCTAGAAATTATACTATTGCTGGCGATCGACTCGAAAAGCTTTCGCGATCGAACGGTCGCGTCGATCGCGATCGGCTGTTTAAGCACCCCTAGGGGTGCTTAAACTATAGACCAGCTGGTCTATAGTTATCTATTAGTCTATACCTATAGTATCTGAGTCTATGGTCTCCAGCGGGGCTGCGACTATGGCTATGGCTGTCAAATCGTGTACAGTTCAGCTGACCCACACATTCATTTATTCTTAGGTTTGAATATGTGCGTGGATTCGTTTTCTGACATTTTGGGAAGTTACATAGCTTTTTTCATTTTAATTGTTTTGCTAGTGTTATTTTGAGTTTTGTTGTGTAATTTCAGTGGTATTTCAAGCAACATTACTTGAGGTCTTAGCTCAAAGTGTTAGCAGTTGGAATGAAAGTGTATTATGTGATATTCTGATTTGATCGAAAAGGTTTCTGATGGTTTTGAAAACAAAATATGACCATAATTTTTTTTTCAAAGGCAAGTAGCGCCGACTGTCTATGACTGACTTGACTTGACGAAAAAGTATTATAGTGATGTTATAAATACTCACTCGACACTGGCGGAACTGATCCGAAGTGGACAGATGCCATTAAATTAAGAAGAAGAAGGAGAATATGTGCGTCAGTTTTGACAGCGCAGCGCTAACCATGGCCGTATGGAGCTCCCAAGCCGTAAGCCAGCAGCAGGTGATTCAATAGATATATATCCGACTCTGTCACGTACGGTGATCTATCGGCGGGAATGCGGAGAGCCACTCTATTAGAAACGACGCAGACAAAAATAATCTAGAGAGGCAGTGGAAAATGCACTGGTTTTATTTATTCTTCCCCAGTGATAGGAAATGTGTAGAGTCGCTGTTGTGCTGATTTTTATTTTTTTTATTCTTTGTATAGACTGCCGCAATGTAGGTATACAAAATGTAAGCACAGTTGCTTCAGTTAACACTTCTTTTTCATTCATTGTACACAGAAACTTGATAAAATTTGAATACAAAAGACATGTAAAAAGCGAGCCAAATTATGCGGATAAGAGAATGGTTAAACTAACAAAGTTTTTTGACGTGACAACGTCTTATAATTCGATGGAGCAGGCTGCACGCACGAAAAAACATGACTCATGCGGCGTTACCTCGCTCTGAGGCGTTACATTTAAGGCTTGAAGTGCAAGCGAGAGCGCGGAACGAGCAACAAAGAGACACGATCGGCTTTCGCGTTTGGCAGCGTTCGACATCTGTCTCTCTCCTACTTGAGTGAGCTCTATGCGTCCGCGTGCTGTATGATGTTGTCACGTTCAACTATCGTCAGTAAACCGACTTTACAGACAACCGATTTTTTATCATAAAAATGACCCACGAAAAAAAGTTGACCAAATTTTTTGTCATGAACTATTCAAACAAATTTCAGTGCGACCTACAGACGAATATCTAGTTCCTTGTTAAAAAGATATCATTATGTAATGGTGACTTACTTCTGAAGCGCTATAAGCTCTGATTCTACGTAATGTTATTCCGAAATTTTCCAAGTTAGCAACTTCCCCGAATTTCCGATGGATGTATCAGGAGAAGTTCTGAGCCGTCTATATAACTTTATTTAAAAAGTATGAAGAATTTGTGATTTTTCTAAGAAAAATAATAAATTGGAAGTGACTCCGAAACGAGACCCTAGAAAGTTCCACGAGGAAGGTTAATAAAAATGAAATTACGCGGTATTTTTTGGTGATAAATTATGTAAGCTGGATAATGATGTGGAGGATCAATTTTGGCATTTTATTAGGTTTCTATGACACGTGCCTCGTGGATTATCTCGTTTACCCAAGGAGGCAGCAAGTCTTGAGACGTAAACTCTCGTTTTTTTATATCACTAGATGAAGGAACAAGCTTATGGCCCACCTGATGTTAAGTGGTAAACTACGCTCATTACAAAGTACTGTCTCCCAGGTCACGCACGTCTACAACGTGCCCTACGATGCACTGACCTGCGTCCATCAACTTGAGGCATACAGATGTTCAGCCTCACATGCCAGTAATTTTACCGGCACCCACACCCTTCAAACCAAAACATAGCAATGCTGCTTCACGGTAGAAAAAGGCATGGTGGTAGTACTTCACAAAGAGCTCTACTACTACTAAATCTATCCTAAACAAATGCTTTTAACTAAATACATTGAAGATAAATCAAATTAATCAGAAGACATCGTATAGGATGTCATGTTACAAGCAAAAGTAAAAGATGCGTGATCCTGATTGAATTTCTCACAAACATTTGAGACAATTGTTTTTTTTAATTACATAGCATTTATTTTTCAATCTTTTTATTCTGACACAGAAACTACATTTTCATTGAATTAAAGCGTAAGTCAGAGGCTGCGTAGGCGAGGCTTTTGTTAGGTGGGTAGATGTTTTGTTATTGTTGTTGAGTCTTAGCCCAAAAATAAAAAAAGCTTTTCTTTAAAGATGTACCTAAAACCCACGTGTTACGAACTTAGCAAAACAATATTTTTGTATTGACCATACATTTAGGTTAATTTAATATGGTATAGTGTTAGGTGTGGATGTAAAAATATAGGCTTAGGTAACCAACCTAACCTGAGGTAGAAAAGGATAGAATGGTGGCTATATTCAAAATTGTCGAATATTAATTTTAAGGTATAAAATAAGAGAACTATTCCTATAATATTATATTGAAATTCATCATCATCATTCTCTTGTCCTTGTCCCACTTTATGTAGGGTCGGCACAACAGGTTTTCGTTCTCCACTCTCCTCTATCAGCCGTCCATTTCCCACAGGTGCCGGGTGCTGCCCCTGCGCGTCGCCTTGGGGGTACGCCCTAGCATAGTATAATATTATATTGAAATTATAATAACAATATAGCCTTCAACTTGGGCAGCACCAGTTTTCATTTTTAGCAGGTTGGCAACATGTTTCTTAGCAAAAGAAACCCTTGGAGGATCTTTCGTCGAAGTAAAAACAGTTTTTTTTGTAGACCTTGTCAATGTCAGTGTCAAATGAAATTGTAGCTCTGATTGTTTTGATTTTTCTCCCAAAATAGGGATGCCCTCGATCTTGTAATTATAGTCAATCTTTTGGATCGAAATCAATTCAATTCAAACATTGATTTTTGTTTTTTTTTTGTTCTTGCACTGGATACTTGCACGTGTCCTTGAGACTTTAGAGGACGGATCGGACAAGGATTGGTTAGGCTATGTTATAAATTAAAATGCGTGCCACGGCAGTGCCAGAAAATGTCTTTTACAATAAATAAAAATCCTCTTTAGAGCAATTTAATCATTGCTAGTTAAAAAAAGTATTTATTGAATTATTGAACTGCTACAGTGTACATGGCCCTCAACAATTGAATAGTGGAAAAAGTGGTCAGCGCAGCCCCGTACCGAGGGGAAGGTAGCGGGTTCAAATCCCGCTCGGCTCTTAACTTTTGGGACATTATAAAAATCTTTGTGATTTCCTTAAGTGTAGTAAACACTATAAAATTAATAAACAATTATGAAAAACGCAAGGTGACATCTCTCGTCGATTCAACTGAATGCAACTTCGGTTATCGAGCAGGTTAGTTGACTATAACGTCAAAAACTGTAGATGGAGCCACGGTCGCGTTAGTGCCGAACAGTCCCTAAGAGTTATTCGTCGAGTGTGATTAGGATCCGATGGCGCAGTGGTCAGCGCAGCCCCGTACCGAGGGGAAGGTTGCGGGTTCAAATCCCGCTCGGCTCTTAACTTTTGGGACATTATAAAAATCTTAAGTGGATTCGTATTACCAGGGTGTACATTAACCGGACCCCATTTTGCGCTTGTTATTAAAATGTCAACAAGAAACACATAACATTATGATGATCCAGGCTCAGGTGGTTTGATCGTCAGAAGGCCATTAAGATTATGACTTACCTTTTCTTGATGACCGCGATGAGGATGATGTGTTGAGTGTTTTTCGTCCCTCTTATTGCTCTGAAACAAAGCAACGTTGTTGTTAGCTTATTTTTGGGTCACAGAAATTTACTAAGCAAATCATAATCTGCAATATTTCATCCAGAAGAATCAATTGGAAGTCTTATCATAACGTAATCACTGGACGTAGTATTTTTAAATCACTACATTAATTTTTAATATTACGGAGGGCTTATCCGGGGAAGTACCTACTGACAACATTATGCCTGTTTCTGCCGAGAAGCAGTACTGCTGTGTTTCGGTTTGAAGGGTGTGGGTGCCGGTGAAATTACTGGCACGTGAGGCTGAACGTATGCGTCAAGTTGATGGACGCGGAGTGGTGCATCGTAGGGCACGTTCTTGACGTGCGTGACTTACGAGGCCATGCTGTGGGCCATAATATAATATATGCTTGTTCCATCAGCTATAGATGATGGAAAGTTGTATAAAAAAAATCATTTAATTTAATCTCTGGGTGTGAAGGTGGAGTTCCAAACTCCACAATACGCTCCAAAACTCGTGTTACTGAGAATTTGTTTTGTTCTGTGATAGTTTTTTGTGAAAATCTCGTAAGTATCACAAGCTTGTCCCAGCTAATATATCTGTATGAACCTGTCATAATACCAGACGAAGCCCTTCAAATTCAATGTAGGTACCGTCTTTATTCGCTTTGTAGTTCAGGTAATAAAGGAAATAGGGATTAGGGATGGTACTTTCATGCGTAAAGATTGTAACTATCGCGTGTCCAGGGACTGGCTAAAGGAAAATTATATTTAGGTTAGTACATAATTGGTTACTATTTCATTATGCTATGACTCTTATCTTATATCTGGGCTCAAAGTATATCATCTGTCATACACTACTAGCTGTCATGTCATAGAATGTCAAAGAATTTGGCGCGCTGTCAGAGGATTCAAGACGAAGAAGGATCGAGAGAGATCGTTTTGATAGAGCTGGCGGTTTTAGAGGTTGTAAAAGATTAAATAATTACGACCTTATCAATAGTGAATGCGCGTTTTATTGTATAAAGCACAATGAAGAAACGACTATTTATATTAAAAGAAAAAAAATATATCAAAAGTTGGGTTCTCTAATTTTCTGTGAAAACCAATATCAACCGAATAAAACAGTAGTACGTAATTATTTAACTGTTGTTTTGTTCGTGTGTATATTTGTACAACTAACTGTTTATTTTGTAAATAAATCTATCAATATCGATCCACCAATAGTTAATGTTTATTTTCAACTCGATAATTACTTCATCGATAGGTTTATCGATGTTTATATCGATACCTTACAAACTTAACGGCACGAGTTGCGATTCAAAGGAAGGGTGTCAGTTGACTTTCAAAGGAGCAATAAATTAATAATTAAGGGTTACTTTCACGGTATTTAAGTTTTCTTACTTCGTAATGCGAGCCACAAAGTTTTAATTTTACTAATGAACATCTGATATCATAAAGTCTGAATTTGTCATCATCATCATCACCAGCCTGAAAACTTCAATGCTTATGGTTCATTCATTTCGACAAAAAGAAATGAAAATAGGAAAATATGCGTTTACGTATATTATTGTTGTTTGCATCATTGAAATCATAACAAGCGGTACTCCCGAAAAATAACTTATCTACTATTTGATATTCAAGAAAATATATTTTTGTAATTAAATGCCTGGTAATATCCATTACTCGCGGCCTGTACCGGCTTCGAACGGATGGACATTTATTTTTAAACACATAAATATAGCCTATGTTACTCAAGGTGAATGTAGCTCTCCAATGGTGAAAGAAGTTTTAAAATCGGCACAGTAGTTTTTGAGTTTATTCATTACAAACACACACACAAAAATACAAATCTTTCCTCTTTATAATATTTAGTATAGAAGACTGAAAGAAACCCCATTTCCTATTTATGTTTATCTGAAAGAAATTAAACTGAAACCCGTAGTAGGTACAGTTTTCGTACAGCATTTTCAATTACAGGGCATTCACGTAAAAACGCAGCTCCTATCAAAAATTCGGTGGACCCAAGGTAAGCAAGTGAATTCTTAATTTTACCGCGGTGAGGTTGTAAAGCGCCGTGCGTTTTCGTCAGCGCGATTCAGCAGAGTGTTCGTTTTACTAGCGACATCTTGTTGTGAATCGAACTTCTGTTTCCTTTGCGTCATTATACCCACTATGGAATTGGCGCCCAACGTGGGGCTATCTGAACTACTCGACTAAAATCAAATAAGACCTTAAAATTTAAAATAAATAAACGTGGAAAGTATGAAAATATTATAAAAAAAATTTAATCAAATAACGAGTTAAGTTTCCTTAGATCGTGGCCTGTCACTGCGTTAAGTCGCGAAGAGTGGAAAGAGGGAAGGGAGGCCTTTGCCCTGCAGTGGGACAAAAACGGCTGAATAATAATAACGAGTTAATCGCTCTAATCATACACTATTACCCAACATTATGGGGCTTACAGTTAGTACATTATTGCAGTTTTTTTTTCTTGTCATTAATTTCATATACCTTGTGTTAATTCGAGTAGTCTAGAGTTTCAAGCACTACAATAGTACAGTCGACTGCACAACAATACATACAATACGTATAATTCAAGTAGGTACAAGTGCGCTGGCATTCTCAGGGAGAGCGATTCTCAAATTACCAAAAAATAAGTGAACTTATCAACTGATTTAATTTTAAAGTTGATAAGTTCATTGTTTTAGCTTGAACTCTGCGATGTACGATCTATGAGTTTGGATCCCTGCCATATCGTAACACTAAATCGACTAAATCAGTACACGAGTGACGCGACGATTCGTCTAGACGCTTTGGAAGCAATGTTCAAAGATACTGTATCATTTGCATAAGCTTAACTGATATTGATGCGGCCAATACGGTTGATTACTTGGACGCAAGTTTGTCGAACTTGTGTAAGTAGGTATTTACTTAAAATAATGTCTACTAGACACACCCTAACTTTTGAGATTATGTAGTAAGAATTGCTTGAATTCATGTTTTATTTGAATGATAAGTAATAATATGTATGAAACGTTTGGATGGAAGAGGTTAAATTCAACAAAAAATAATTGTAATATCACTTTGTTGCAGGATCTGGGTGCTGTAATGACTTGGTTTGGCACTCGTACCCTAGTAGAACCTATGCGATCAAAGACATTTATCACTTCTCTTGCTCAAAAACACCGTCATTGTACTTACTAGAGCAAGAAGAAATTAGCATTTCTTCCTCTAGGGGAAAAAGTTTTTAAAATTTTTGTCTGACAAATGACAATGAGCCTATAAAAACGTAAAAATAGGTATTTAGTCATAGGTAAAATAATCATGAATAAGAGCTCTACATAATACAGTTTCTTAAAAAAGAAAAACATTTATTTTTACATATTAAAAAAAAAAAAAATCGGCGATCTCTTTATTAGAATGCATGCAATGAGTTGCAGCTACAAAAGCAATAAAAAAAAAATACTGACGCGAAATCTTCAGAAATTTTCTCAACTATTTCACTATTGAATTATTTTATTTTCTACCAATCTTAGATGTAACACACGGCGCTTTACATTATAAGCAAATTTTGGGTGCATTTGAGCGTTGTGGGACCACCGTCAAACGTTTTAATACTTACCTAATGTAGCACGGAAAAAGGGCCTACCAGCGACCTCGTTGCGCAAACCAGTTCGCTCACCCACAAAGTATGATATGGCTCTAACTCTTTGGGCCGAGCTAGACAAGTGAGCGCAATCAATCCATCAATGGTAATCGTTGCAAATTAATGTCAAGTAACCGATGTTCATGATTGTAATTACCTTGTGCTATCGGCATTTTCTCGGAAAATGTATTTGGGCTTTGGAAATTGCAAAAGTCTTTTTACTAGATACTGACGGGTAGAGATAACTATGCACTAAAGGCGGAATATTTAGAAGTTTTTGCTGACAACCTTATTAGGTTGGACTGTTGGACGCAAATATTACAAAATAAGCCATGCATTTTCACGACTTCCACAGTTTCGTAATATCACAAATTCTCTAATTGGATTTTCTTTGGTTGAATTTTGAGAATGTATTTTAAATTGTTATTAAGTTTTAGATCATTTAAACTTTGGCTCTGCAAAAGCTTACGATGTTTTTATAAAGTAAAAGTACTAAGAATTTTGTCGTAATTTAATAAGCCATAAATTTTAATTGCCTTTTCACAATTTCCTCGAAAAATAAATAACAAAAGATTGTTTGCTACGAAACTCGTGTAAAATAGAAATTCCATCGTTGCTTGTAATGAAAATGTGAAAATCTAAGTTCAGTAAATAAAACTGTGCTCGTAGAGGTTAAAAGAGGAAAAAGCGCCAAGTACGGTTCGGACTTCGCACGAAGGGTTCCGTACAATGGTATAAAAACGTTTGATGCAAAAAAAACACGTTTGTTGTACGGGAGCCTTCTTAAATATTTATTTTATTCTGGTTCTTAGTATTTATTGTAATAGCGGCAACAGAAATACATCATCTGTTAATATTTCAACTGTCTAACTATCACGGTTCATGAGACAGCCTGGTGACAGACGGACAGACAGCGGAGTCTTGGTAATCGGGTCCCGTTTTTTACTTTGGGTACGGAACCCTAAAAATGAAAGGTTCCTGAGCACCCTATTAGCGTAGCGGGTGCATTGTGCATGGCATGGCAGACCATGCAAACATAGCTCATAGGAAGTAAGGCTGGGTCAATCTGACCGGCCAATCAACCAATAACACAAGGTTACTGAAAAGTTACTGTTAAGTTTACTGAAATAGTAATAGTAGTAAGTTTACTGAAATAAATTATTTGAGAGGTATTGTATTTGTACAAGATGAAGTGAACATTTTCACATGGGGTAGTAACTCTGGGAACAGGAGAAGTATGAAAACGCTACTTAAAACCTTATTAAAACACTAATTTAAATTAGTTTATACCATACCCCCTCTAAAAAGTTTATTTTTAACCGACTTCCAATCAAAAAGGAGGAGGTTCTCAATTCGGTTGTTTTTTTTTTTTTTTTTTTTTTTTAATGTTTGTTACCGCATAACTTCGTCATTTGTGAGACGATTTGAAAAACTACTTTTTTATCTGAAAGGTACTGCTTCCAGATTGGTCCCATTTTAATTTTATTAAAATCAGTGTTGCCATTTTTTTTTAAATAATTTTTTTAATGTTTGTAACTGCATGCCTCCGTCATTTATGAACCGATTTAGAAAATTATTTTTTTATTTGGAAGGTTATTCTTACGTCCAGATTGTCCCAAACAAATTTGATTAAAATCGGTTTAGCCGTTTGACAAAAAAGTCGGTTTCTCAAGTTTTTTAAACTTAAATTATATTCACTGAAAACAGTGAATAAAAAGCCATTTTAATCACTGTTTTGGTGTTTGAATTTGGAACACACGAATAAGGTCAACGTCCATCTCAATACCTTACAACCTCCTTGCGCCATAGATACTCTAGATTTTATTGGTCGAAATTTTTGACAAGGAGTTGAGCATTGTATTAAATACTGTTTTGTGTTTTTTGTTGTCATTGTGAATCATGTCATTAGTAAATTGGCGCTATTTTGAATACTGTACATAGTAAGTTAAGCAACACAAAGTTTGATAATAGTAAATCGATTGAAAATGTATTCTAGGAATGAAAAATATGTGCTGAGTTGTTTGTTGTTCATTTGAATTGTTGAGTTTATGAAAGAGATGTCGGCCAATAGGTATAGTAGAAAACTTGCATTAATTTATCCTTCCTGTTTTACAAATAAAAAAAAAATGTTTTATGTCATAATAGTATAAACAAATAATTTTATATTATTTGTTTATACTATTATGACACAGTCGTTAGAATCCTGCACTTGCTCGTGATTCATCTTTGGTCCTCGATTTAAATCCGTCTTTTATTCACTAGTTGCATAATATACTATTTTTATGCTTCAATAATAATAAATACTATCGTTTTCCTACTCTACAAATTAAAATATATTATAGTCACTGGTAAAACCTAAAAAAACTCATTGTTTCCAACACTGCTGCTGCGAGTGTGACCAGGAAGTTGTGTAAGTACTGTGTCAACAGATACTCTACTATATAATCCCTATTCGATTTGGTTAGCCAGAATACGAATCGAGATGGGATTGTATTTTTTTCCCCGTTATGTTGGCCATACAGTTTTGAACGAGAGACCTAGCTGTACATTTTTAGTCTGTGGAATTGAGTCGTGCGGGATGTCAGAGCATGTGGACGTATGCCTAGGCATGTCCAATTTGCGATCGGACGGGGCCCTAATTGTGTTCAGGCCGTGTGTGTGTATGATACTTGGTAGAATGTTCTAACTGCATGATAAATAGATTAATTCAATTCAAAGATTGACAGTTCCAAGAATCGATAGTGTGTCAATCAATTATTAAATAGGATTATTTGGCAGATTCGTTTTCTGTCATTTTGGGAAGTTACATAGCTTTTTTTTTTTTCTGGTGTTATTTTGAGTTCTGTTGTGTAATTTCGGTGGTATTTTAACCAACATTACTTGAGGTCTTAGCTCAAAGTGTTAGCAGTTGGAATTAAAGGTATGTGATATTCTGATTTGACCGAAAATGTTTCAGATGGTTTTGGAAAAAACAGCCATCTTTTGTTTCCAAAGCAATTAGGGTAGGGCCAACTTGTGACTGACGACTGACGACTTGACGAAAAAGTATTTTATCAAGGTATGTAATTTATCATCATTATACTCATTAAACTACTCGACACTGGCAAAATTGATCCGAAATGGACAGATGCCATTCATTTAGAAGAAGAATATGGTTATTTTATTAGTAAATTCAGACGCGAATGTTTGGATGTTTGTAGCTCAATCAAGTTTGTGGCACACCACTGGGCCGATACCCAATAACAGGAACGGGAAAAAACTATACCACAGGCAAAGCCAGGGCCGATAATTTTTCATATGAGTACCTAAGCGCAGGATTAGTAAATCAACTAGCCATTACGTAGGTTTCGACCACGCTAGGCTGCCTCGCGTCAACCACGATGACGTGTGCCTGACGCGTGTCACTGTAGCATAGCGCAGCGCTTCGAGCGCTTCTGTCGAAAAGCGCACGCAGCGCTGGCCGAATACGCATAACGATTGTAGCTATTACTCGGGCGAAGTCGCGGGCGGTCGCTAGTTTCTTATAAAAGTATGCGCAGGAGTAACTCACCTAGCCAGTACATAAGGTTCGACCACGCTAGGCTGCCTCGCGTCAACCACGATGACGTGTGGCTGACGCGTGTCGCTGTCGCGGCGCAGCGCTTCGAGCGCTTCCCTCGAGGAGCGCACGCAGCGCGCTTCGCCGCCCGCACGCGTGGTGGCTGCGCATGCGGCTGCGCAGACGCGGGAATTGCGCTCCGGGAACACGCATAGTAACTGAAATGGAGAACTAGAGTAAGACTGATTTCTGTATGGGGATGAAGAGAAAATAAAGATTATTTGAATATGTTAAGTAAATACAGATAGATAGATAGATAGATAGATTAACACTTTATTGTACACAAAGAAATACATATAGAAACTATTACAAAAATATTCAATACAATGGGCGGCCTTATCGCTAAGAGCGATCTCTTCCAGACAACCTTTGGATGGAAAGGATAGATAAAAATCGGATAGACGGCGGTGCACAAAAAGTTTTTAAATACTATATTCAAAAGAGAAATACAATAATAGTAATAACCAATTAATTCCTAAAATCAACTTGTTAAAATAATAATAATAATACTGTGAATACATATAAATACATGCTACTTAAATAAATATACAACACATACAATAAGATAGATACCTACCTAAATATTAGCAGACAAGGATAGGTAATGATAATTAACCTTTGTTTTAAAAATGTTGAGCGATTTGGATAAGCGAACAGACACAGGCAAGGAGTTCCACAATTTCACAGCTTTTACCGTAAAAGATTTACCATACATAACAGAGCTATGGACTGGAGTTGCGAGCTGCAAAGTGTCAGTGGATCGCAGGTTTCGATCATTTACATTTATTTACAGTGTACATTAGAAATTATTTACACAAAGAAACTTACAATTAGAGAAATATTGACAAAATGTACAAAATACGCAAGAAACAGTAGAGCTGACCGTTACAAACGATCTATAGATAGCTTAACTGATCCAAGTGCCATTCGGCAAGTTTCCCGAAAGCATTGGCGGCGTTGTTGCCACGCTGAACAGCAATGCTAATGCGCTGTGCCAGATACCCACCAGCCCTTGGGTCACGTGTCGCTTCGATCAGTCAGTAAAGTCAATTGTGTTTCAAGATCATGTCATTGTTATGCAATTTTGTTCCAACAGCCCATCTACTCATTTCGAGTGTACAGTAGGCATTAAAAGTACATTAGCAATTTCAATTATTAAATTCCCCTTTTTTAGGGATTTGTCAAAGATATGGCAACTTCGGTTTGCAAAGAGGTAAGTTAGATAAGTGTCGTGTGGATTGTCCACAATATTTTATTTTATTTATAGTAAGTAGTACAAGTAAGTATTAGTAGATAATACCTCTAGCGGCTCCTGAGGCACGTAGAGGAGAGCAGAAGGGATGTTGGCAGGCGGCGGCGATCTGTTCTGCAAAGAGGAAAACTTGTGTAAGCAATCTGGTATTTTTAACAGACTCGAAAAAAAAGCAGGTTCTCAATTTATTTGAGTTTTTTACGTTTGTTATCGCAAAACTTCGTAAATATTTGAAAAAAAAATATCTGGAAGCTATCCAGTAATATGTACATATATTACAGTAATTTCACGATATACCGACGATAATAACGGCAGAAATAGGCATGGTAGTAGCCCTTTGTGAAGAGCTCGTTCAGGCAAGCTCTGCCTGTGTCCCTAAAACTATACATGCATGCTTAATTTATCGTTGTGTTATAATTATAAAGGTATTTAAAGTAAGGGGGCGTCCATTAGTTACATGAAGGGCCAGGGGGGAAGGGGCTCAAGCGAAATCTTTCCAAATATCACGTAACTTTTTTCTAGCAGAAAACGGTGTTATATGCGTGAAAAATTATTTCTAGAATAAAATATGGCCAAATCTGACACAATTATTAATTTAAAGATTGTGATTTAATTACGGCAATATTCACAAATATTGCCGTAATTGCCGTATTTGCTAGTCTTCAATAACAGTAATAGAACAAGTTGTGTTTTTGTTTTTTTCTTCTCAATAATCCAACACGTTTACTGCCAAAACATAAATTTTGAAGAATCTCGCGTGAGATAGGGAGGAGAGCGGGAGTTGAGGAAAATCTTACGAAATCTTACCAAGGGGGGAGTGGGGGTTGCAAAATTCTCAAAAATGCCAAACGTAATTAATGGACGCCCCCTAACACTCAAGTGAAGATAGGTCCGTCGGTCGTACCGTATTGGGGTATAATTTTTGACTACGAATAAACTAACTTATTAGTCTCTCTCAGAGCTCTTAGTAGTTCCAGTCTCGCCACTGTACCTCGTCTATTTTATCATCGCATCTAGTTTGCAATGTAGCGTTCGTAATCGGATCAAGACGCTGTAGCGTCTGGCGAGATTCCGGTGTCCTCTCGAGGGCAGGGTAAATAGATACGTGCATTAGAGTTTAATCTCTGACATGCTACCTTTTATTAGTGCCGTTTTTAACAGACTTCAAATAAAAAAATGAGGTTCTCAATTTAGTTGTATTTTTTATGTTTGTTATTGCATAACTTCGTCATTTATGAATTGATTTGAAAAAATATCTGAGAAGTTATATTTTTTTGATGTCAGTTTTCAAAGATTTGTTACTTCACTTGTAAATAGAGTACCAATAATATTTATTATGTAAAAAAGATATAATACGCATTCTATTTGAGCAAAATATTTGGTTTATAGCTATAAATTGCTAACACAAAAACAGTTTTCGCGAAATGAAAGCTTAATTGAAGGCTTAATTTTTTAGGGGGTATTATTATAGCTGAATAAATTAATGACGTACGAAATATACAAACACTGAACTCTACATATAATATTCAAAGATCTTATCGTGGCTGTGACATTCGCGCAGCACCAGGCCGTATTTTGGTCATGAAAACGTTCATTTAACTTGTATTAGTATTGTCAGTCGTCAACGTTGAATGCACGCAGTGCTTTGTGTGGCTTCATTCTGGAAAGGATGCGGTGATATCATTTCTCCTGGGACACTGGGTTCTAGTCCAAACGTCTTATCACATGTATACTGGCTCAAATTGCTGACTTTATTTGCGTGAAGGCCTTTTCTGTTACCGACTTCAAAGGGTCTTTGTTCACTGTGCCGCTTAATCTTTGTCACCACGTTCAGAGACTTTTGGTGTATAGTTTCCGGCCACTACTTAACGAATAGGTTAAGCAAAGTTTTGTGTGGAAGGTGGTGAAATAATATCTAAGTACTTCCGTGCTTTACAGGGCGTGTTAATCTGTCATTCCTGCCACACAGTCACCTGTCATGACAGCGATATTTGACAGCGTTTGGCACAGAACCAAAGGGAGTGGCCTGGAGTGGCGTATTAGGGAGGAGGTTTATACCCAGCAGTGGGTGCATACAGCCTGAATAGGTAGATAATTTCAAAATTGAACTGAAAAAGTTACCAACTGGCTTTGCTATGAGAACCATGTTTTTATTGTGTATTCAGTATGTCGTTTGTGTGTGGAGGGTGAAAACACACAATCTATTAAGTCTATAAGTCTCCTGGCTAGTTAGACATGTATCGTAGCACAAACGGAACTCATGCACTCAGGCCAAAGTTGTTTGCCTCCGATGCTAGACGTAGACATAACTTTCCAGTGACGTCAAAGTTTCTTTACGCGTTTCGTTTAACTTACTGGACGTCTGTGTTTTTTAGTTTTTTCCTCTTAGTTAGTGAACTTTTACATTCTACTCGCAGGTACTCTTTGTTATTCCTTTATTCTTATTTTTATATAAGTTGCTGATGGAACAAGCGTATGACCCATCCTTACCATTGTATTCGTGCAAATAGTAAAAGTAAAACATGATAATTATAAAGATTCCTGATTGTGATAGTGTTTATACCTGACTGGAATTTTTCATTGTTGATAATATTTAAGTTTTTTTATCTGAGTTGTTTTACGACCTCCTTTCTTTTTAGGGTTCCGTAGCCAAATAGCAAAAACGGAACCCTTATAGATTCGTCATGTCTGTCTGTCTGTATGTCTGTCTGTCCGTCCGTATGTCACAGCCATTTTTCTCCGAAACCGTAAGAGCTAGACTGATGAAACTTGGCGAGTAGATGTATTCTGTGAACCACATTAAGATTTTTACACAAAAATAAAAAAAACTATTAATTTTGGGGGTCCCCCATACTTAAAACAAAAACTCAAAAAATAATTTTTCATCGAACCCGTGTGGGGTATCTATCTATGAATAGGTCTTCAAAAATTATGTTGAGGTTTTTAATATCTTTTTTTCTGAACTGAATAGTTTGCGCGAGAGACTTCCAAAGTGGAGAAAAGTTGAGTCCGACTCGCACTTGGCCGCTTTTTTTTTTACGGCACGCAACAAGATATTCGAAGAAACATTGGACGTTACATACGAGCTTATTTTATTATACTTAATATTAGTTATCTGATCAGTTGTAACCTTAATAATATGTAAAACTCTAAAAAGTAAAATATGATATTAATTAATCCAGACACTTTAAAAGGAAAGGGCAGAGAGACTACAAATAAACAAGGTAGAATTATTTTTACACAACGCTGTGTTTAAATTAATTTTATTAAACTGAAATCATGTTTGAGTTGCGCCATCAAGGCATAAATGAGGGCTATTATATTTTTTATGGCAACAATATAAAATAATTCACACCTGGCAATGTTTGTTATTTTTCACAGGAATAGAACTTGGCAAAAGGACTAGCACTCAACGCCAGAACAAAACAAAAATCAAACAGAATATTTCATAATTATTAGCAAACCAATCTATAATAAGTAATATTAAATATATGTTTTTAATGAACAAACTCAAAAATTACTGAGCTGATTTCAAAAGTTCTTTCACCATTGTAAAGCTACATTCACCCTGATTAGCATAGGCTATATTTATGTGTTTAAAAATAAATGTCCACCCGTGCGAAGCCGGAACAGGCCGCTAGTGTAGAAAAAAAATAGGTACCTAATGTAAGTGAGCAAGCCAATTTACATCAAGGATACCGAACAAGCTCTGAATTCAAATAACGCTTTGATGACTTCTTTTCTTTCTTTCTTTCTAAATCCACGAAGCACTAAATGTAGTAGGTATACATAATGACTGAATGTCTTCATACCAATGAATTAAACCACAAGCTAAAAAGCAGCTAATTAATTAATTATGAGTTCAATTATGCGTAGGTAATGGAGCTGCCTATGGAATATCTATTCTGTGTTTGTAGGCAGTAGGCCTACCACAAGCTCTGTCTGGCTCTGTCTCTGACTCTGGTTTTGAGTCTGTGTGAGTGCTCACCAGTGTATTATACTGTGTGTGTGACGTTTCGACGTAGAATTTATTTAGTCAACACTCACACAGACTCAAAACCAGAGCCAGAGACAGAGCCAGACGGAGCTCATGGTAGGCCTAAAGGTGGATAATTATATTATCAAAGAGCTTTTACCGAACGTTTTGATTGAAATTTAATACAGAATAATACCGTCAGATTATTGAACATTTTCATATACCGCAAACTAATTAGGGAACACGGTGAAACATACTTCCTACTTTGTAAATGGAGGTGAAATTAATTCTTTTGTTTGGTTGGCTGTGTACCCAGCTAGTTTTGATTGAATTGATTGTAGCTCAAATTAATATATAGTAGTTCTTATTACTTCCTTTTCTTATCGTGTCAGTGTGGTGAAAGGATTTTTAATGGGCCTCAAAGATGTTCCTTTCGTGCACTAAACACAGTCATGAGAATCGAACTTTCTAGGTTCTACGACATGCCGGTTCAACCTTGGTAGAACGCTTCAGTCTACACGGTTTAAAACCAACCCCAAGCTTTGCCGGGCGCGCTTTTCTACCAAGGGCCTTAAGAGGTCATGAGAAATTGGGTTTAACGACTACACGGTTTAAAACCTCGGTTCCAAAACATGGTTTGAAACCATGGTAGCACATGCTTAAATATTTTCCTTCTCCTCCTCCTCGTGTCGTGCTCCTCACTGCTAAGGGTCGTGACCCCCTCCATGGATCAATTTGTCCCTGACAATGTTTCGCCACCTGGATCTGTCACCAGCAACCTGAATGGCGTCATGGACCTTCACGTCGAATTTTCCAATCCTAACTGGAATTTTTCTTCTATCTATGTAGGATAGAGCACTGGTGGTCTAGTGGTAGCGGCCCCGCCTTCCGATCCGAAGGTCGTGGGTTCAAATCCACTCGTGTACCAATGAGTTTTTTTGTCGAAAAATTTATGTGCACAATGCCAGTACTCTCAAAACGGTGAAGGAAACATCGTGAGGAAACCGGCGTGTTGTAGAACCTGAAAAAGTTCGAGCAACACGTGTCAAGGGTCACGCAAAAAGGGCCCACCAGCGGCCTACTTGCGGAAACCTGCCCGCACATCAAGTGCGCATGATAAACTTGCCGACTTCTACGTAGGATATCAATGAATAGCAACGATGAATATATATTTATTCTATTAATGACTATCGATCCAGCTTAATAAGAACTCCATGGATTCTCGCGTCCTCATCCAATACCGTAGTGAATCAATTCAGAGCTCGAGCGAATCCCGAATGAACGCAGATTCTCTCACTGTAATTAGGTTGGTTCAAGTAACTTTATGATTTATAGGTATTCGAATAAGTTAATTTACATAATTTTAAATCCCCTGACCGAGGTTATGGATATACCCTATCCCCAGAACGAGAAAATGATTGCATTGCTGTCTTGAATATGGCTAAAACATTCATAAATATTAAGTTCTATCTTGTGATTGAATATGGCTAAAACATTCATAAATATTAAGTTCTTATATATTATTATGTTACGGCTAATACCCGAAGTGCGGCTACACCTAGTTTTAGCCGGTTAGAATTAGGTGTAGCCACTTACTCTTGGTTAAACCTAGAACGAGCCGATTGTTTTCGGGTACTGCCATGCACTATTCTTGAAATTAAGTAGGTATAAAAAAAAAACCTAGCAACCTACTGTTACTTATGTGACTTAAGTCGGGGTGCCCTGAGTTTGAATCTGCAATGGCTCAGCCAGAACACTCGCGAGGAGCCCTACACCTAATTCTAACCGGCTAAAACTAGGTGTAGCTGCACTTCGGGTATTAGCCGTAACATATATAAAAAAAGAAACATTGGCGAAAATAAACATGCCTTTGCATCTATTGTAGATGATAATATAAAACGTTACGATATATTTACGTTACGCTATTAATTTCAGGGACAGGATTATAAATGGTAAAAGGTTTGGTTTGGTTTAAGTTTGCCCAGCACCTATACCATGTTCACAGCTCAGATAATTCATAGATAAAATTATGATAGGAACCAAGCCGTAGTTTGGTGCCTGTTCTTGGTCGCGTGGAACTGGCACCTAGACTCACCTACCTTTAACACGTGTTCTAAGTGATCCTTGCGATTCTACTGAATAAATACACTCTTGATTTGTTTATTTTTATTTTGATAAGAAAGACATGGTCAATACATGCGGAGCTGACTTGAATATGCTGCAGGTTTCCGTTTTTTTTCTTCACCATTTGAGAGCACTAGCATTGTGTATATACATTTTTCGAACAGTGAAATTCATATGTGAACGACTGGATTCAAATCCGCGACCTTAGTATATACCAACAGTGCTCTCAGAGACGTTATTTAACTTCATAATAATACAGAATACAGGTCGTCTAAGGTAATTTTCATGTATTGTGTCGTGTATTTGAAAACAATAATTACCATGGCTTTTGTAAAGAAATCAATGTCTTTTGTCACCGTAAATGCAAGTGCAGCGACGTGGTTAGTTTATACTAAGTATAGCTATAGGTATTCATCACGGCACTATTGTGCTACGTGTCTGTCAGTCGTGAAAGGTCGCATCGAGGCTGCGATGGGTAATAGGTACCTACATAAACGTTTCTGTAATAGCTCTTGAATACTAAAGATTGTGCTATGTCGATTTGTTATACACACTCCATGGTTTACAATACACCTAAGTTGTAAGACAAAAAACTTGAGAAACCAACTTCATGGCCAAACCAATTTTGATAAAAAATCTATGAGACCAATCAGGAAGGTACTATTAAATGAAAAAAATTCAAATGAATTTTTTTTATTGCTTTAAAAATGACAAAGTTATGTGATAAGTAACATGGCCTAAAAAAAAGCTATTGAATTGAGACCCTTTTTTATTCGAAGTCTGTTAAAAAAAAGAGGCGGCCTAAACCTCGTTTGACAAAGTTGATTAAAGTTTACAAAGGTCATAATATAATAATATGTCCTATGTCATTAATATCGACCCTGCCTCTGGATGCCCTGGATCACTAAAATATTCGTCATAATATTATCATTATATCGTCAATAATGTTCCTAGATAGATCGTAAGTATATTGAGTATTATCTTGTAATATTGACAGTAAGTAATAATATATGACCTACGTTACTTTAACTTGAATGCAGACAAGCCAAGAACCAATAAAAACGAACAAGTTAAAATGACAACGCAAAAATCGAGTTCCTCTAACTGACATTAGGAACCTTTTTCTGGGCGATCGCTCGAGCTTTAATAAAAGGGTTCGGACATAAAGGTCGTTGCTCCCAACAATATTCGCCACAACACCCCTTGAGTATTCACTAATAGCTCTGAAACGTGGGTGGTTCTTGGTTCTTAAACGAATTTGGGGTTTGGTCGGCGCGAGGAAATCGTTTTTTGTTGGTTGTTCTGTTATAATTAGAGCGGTTTTAACTTTTTATTTGATTCCTCTTTATATTTTTTTAAATCCCGCTCTAAGTGCAATTTTTAATTTCGTTTGTGATATATAAATCAAAGAACAAGATAGAAAATCCAAGTTTCTTTCATTGCGCAGGCACAATAATAGGTAAGTAAGTATTCCTTTTACTTATCTATTTTCTGTTGAACTCTACGTTTGCTTTATTAATTAGCACCTGGCGCCGAGGAAACAAATACGAAGCCAACGAAACGACGATTTTAGATTCTGCTTCTATAATTGTATCTTCCCGGTGCAAAGTCCAGTTTTGACTGGAATTCGATAACACATGAGCTTCAACTCAAAATTGAGCTTTTTCTAAGAACGAAAATATAAGCAACCATCGTGTGATAATAACATAAGTTCACAATACTACCTCTAATCTACCAATAGGCTGCAAACCTCGAAAAAAGATAGGAAGCTCATTGGTTGAAATCAGGAATTGTCTATGCTTGTTGAATTTCACCTAATTTCGCGGTAAGGCTAAAGGGTGCCAACCGGGTTAGCTTAGCAATTCTATTTTCCCCCGCCTATTTTCAAACCAGTTGTCACTTGTCAGTTTGCAAGCCTGTTCGTGAGTTCTACCAATGTATTTTTCATCCCACCAGCTCAGAAAGTGTGTTTTTGCCGTTCAATATCTGACTGGAAAAGCCGTTTTTATCCGCTAGAGGATAAAGTAAATTTGAATTTAGAATATCGTGTTCACTAAGTTTGTGAATACACAACCTATTTACTTTTACCTCCATGGTGCCGAATTTATCATACAACCTTTTTAAACTTGTTAAAAACTCATACTCGGAACCTTCTTGGTGTGTTACTTTTAGTCGCGCCATGTTCTTTTTTGCATTTAGTCATTTCCTCGCTGAGATGGGATGAAAAGTTACGTGTTGCACTCGAGTGCAAAGATTTTTCACCTTGTGCTCTTTTGATTCCTTCGCCAACGCTTAGGATTCTAACTTTTAAACCACTCGCTCCGCTCGTGGTTAAATTTTAGAATCCTGCGCTTGCTCGGTCATCAAAATTGAGCACGCGGTTAAAAAGCAGCTTTGCACTCTTGTATAACAAATAACTATTTATACTAAGTAATTTTGAAATTGGAACACATCTTTGAGGCGTTGTGTATGTGTGCGTTATTTGGCTAAACCCATGCTCATGCGTACGCTTGCATCGACTTCGATTTGGAAAAGATACTGGTCGGGCCCAAGGAATCACTCTACGTGGTTGAAGTCAGGAGTAGGTATTATAAATCTTATACCTTTAAACGAGAAAATCTTGTATATATATATGTATATATATATATATATTTAGGATCTCGGAAACTGAACCAACGATTTTCATGAAATTTTGTAAACAGGGGTTTTCGGGGGCGATAAATCGATCTAGCTGGGATTCATTTTCAGAAAATGAGTCTGTTCGTTAAAAAAAAATTAAAAACATAAACTGAATATGTGACTGCTCCTGCCATCTATTGACGATTGTGAGCAACTAACTGCAAGCATGTCCAGCAGATGGCGTGGTTCAGTAAGAATAAACCAGTAAAGATAATAATATGACTCTTATGATTTCTTAAAAATACAAATTAACGTAAAAAATTCCGAGCGAAGCTCGGTTACCAACTAGTAGCGTTTAATATTTGTCTGGTGAGATTTACACCAGTGACATAAATCTCTTGGTGGCGCCGAGCATACGTGCTACGAATTGGTTTGTCTAAACAAACCTGCTGTATGTTTGTTTGTCAGTGTCAATCCAGTGGCTTTTAATGAGAATTGAGCTTTCGTACCCTGAATTTAAATTCGATAGTGACTTGCTCGAATTGGAGCTAATTTTAGATTGGTTGAACAAATACGCCAAAAACGATACGTTTCTGAAATATGTGTTATTTTTCAGTCAGATCAAAAGTACCAAAAGTAGGTTACCTTTATTTAAGCATGGTACCTACCTACCTATCGTATTACACACCCATACACGTGCACAAGAAATGAACAAGGTGAGGCTTAGTTGAGCATTAGGTTGAGCTAAAAAACTCATACCTTATAATGTAGTTATGAACCGGTTTTGTACCCCTACCCCTACTATTTATTTATTATTTGATCAAGTTATACATTACCAAGGTACATATTGGTTTAAATTCCTGAAGATAAAACACATACAACAGACATACCTACACCTACACGTAAAACAAATTAGGTATTAATAAATTCGTGTGTTTGTTTCTAAATTGAGATTTATTTGCTGACAGACTGCTCGGATGGATGTAACGTGCAGTCGTGACGTCCGGCCTCGATTAGTGATTTATTTAGCAATAAATTAGGTAAAGGTGAAACAGCACGACTGGCGTGAGTTCAGCGCCTTAAGTAAGTAAAACTGAGTACGTGTAACAAAGGGAATCGCTGGTTTACTTTTTGAGTAGTACCTATACAGTTTTTAGGCGAAGTTCGTCATTGACTTCATAGATGTTCACAGTGTGAACCGGTCAATCTAAACCCGGTGGACCGACGACATCGTTTAGATTGTGAATGGAAAAAGCTCAGTAATTTTTTTTCTGGAACTGTATAGAGAAAGCCTGATGATGATGAAGGTGCGATTATGCTACGATATGCGGTTTTTACGTAAAGCGCCGCGTTTAAGATTAATACGAGTACATAATTTAAAATTATTATGAACATAAATTATTAATCATGTTTATCACTGAGTTTTAATTAAAAATATTATAAAATCTTGTGTACTTAATTATAGTTTAGACGTGATAATACCTACCTACATAGTAAGATAAGATTCTTGAAAAAGATGGCATTGAATAAATTTAGTTTCAAACGTGGTGTGGCTTTTCGTATACAGAAGTAGGTATTTGTTATTTATCATTATTCTTTATCTTATCCTAAAACGGATGTCTATTATTTGATTTGATTACCAATTATGGACTAACAATCAGTATTTTTATAGCTTTAAACATCTATAATTATAAATCATAATATCACAATGAAATGACGAACGGCGCCTGGGTGGCCTCGTGATTGGCCGAAAAGCGTTGGTAGGACGATCTGGAAGTCTTTGAAAGAAAATGACAAGAGGTGAATCGGAGTAGGGAGAAATCAAGTCTTTGGGAGAAGCTAGGGGGAAATTAAATTACTATGTTCGAGCACGGACTTCATTCCCCAGGTATAAAAAATTCGTGAATAAATATTAAAATACATACAACTCGTTGTTTAAATTCAGCTGATTACAAGCTGTCAGAATTCAAGGCCATACCTCCGTCAAATTGAGTGACAGTTATTGACAAATTGAATTAGAAAGGGTGAGTGGACTGCCGGCACCCTCATCGGTTATTTTCGCTGATATAGGGTTATTTACGCCAAAAATCTGCTTGAGATAGAAGAAAATGAGGGAATGAGGGATAGGTTCAAATTCACGCTATTTTGAACTGTATGTTTCCTTTATTGTCCTTGTATCTTTTTTTAACCTTTTTAGATGAATGGTGTCTCAGAATAATTAAGACAAGAATACAATAGTCAACCATTTTGTAATAAACTTGTTGCTCAACAACTTTGTGGGTAATTTTATTTTTTATAATTGGACTCACATACATCGTAGAAGAACAACACATTAATTTACATATACAATAATAAACATATTTATACTTCGTATAAAAAATATTAAGTAGTATTTAGAGAAGTTGTTACCTAAGTTTAAGGTTTTTTTTAATATCTTCTACTTTGAAGAATCCTCCGAATCGATTTTTATATCTAAATCTGACAATAATATTTAAAAAAAATATCTTTCATCAAATTTAATGCATACATCGGTCGGATTTTTTCACAGTTTCAGTGTAATAGTATTCATAATTTTTATGCTTCATGAGAATTTATGCAAGGGTGAATGTCTATATTGACCGGACTAGAACAAACAATCTAGTTAGGTACGAGAAAACAAAATACAATAAGAATGGCGATCATACCCCGTTTGTATGGGAGCCGCTGTCGTTAGTTTTTCAGTATTTTATTTAAAAGATCACTAGATAAAATCTTTCTAATAATAAAGTAGAAAGGAGGATGTAAGAAAGTATTTATTTGTTGTTTCTTGTCGCTTATGACTTCTTCTTCGAAAAGTAATCATAGCACAGCAAGCAATTTTCCATTTTACGACTACCGAAAAACACAAAAAACAAAATGCTTATGCATTTTGGCGACACTATTTGGGCATATGGCCGTTCTATTATCTAAAGTGCTGCAGATCCAAAAGTAGCAAATAATGTACGCTACTCATCCCAATACCATTTATTCGGTTCAGTATAAATACAGTGTAATATTCTGTAGAGTACTACATCTGGTTCGGAATGTGGAATTCAATCGAGCTGATTGGTTTCCAAAGCTTTGAGGTCCACTCTGCGCAACCTCGTACTGAATTGACATTCCCACCGTTAGCCGGACTCTATAGTGCTATTTATTCTGGGCACAAAATTCCTGTTTATAAATGAAAAAAGTCCACTCACTCAACATGAAACTTGCAAAAATAAATACAGGTCTAAAGATATGAATAAAGACACAATGAGAATTGTGATTTTTTTTTTAATTTTTCACACGACTCAACATAAAAAAATACCTTGATATTCAGCAAATCTTTTTTTTAAGATTTACAATCCACACAATATCTCAACACTATTTAGCCTTAAAACTAAGACCTACGGCGCAGAAGGCAGAGCTACTACCAAACTGAGCTGAGAGGCCAGTCAGTAATTACAGGCCAGTAATTTTCAAACATGATTGTAGAACTATGTTTCGTCCATTGTTTTAGCTCATATAACTTTTTTTATTAACTTGAATGGGTGTCTGAAAGTGTCCTTATCTATTTGTTGACTTTTTGGGACAGAAATTGCTTGTCCTTGACACATTACTGGTTTTATCGTTTTCCCATAAAAGCATGCCAAACTTTTTTTGGATGATTCTGTCAATGTCAGTAGTAGCAGTCGTGCAAACCCAAAGCGTACCTGGGGTGGGTCACTTGTTAAAAATTCCATATTTCAAATTGAAAATGGAATCTATTCGAGGCCAGCCGTGGCACGTTAGCCGTTACTTACAATAAGCCCAGCCTCTAAAGCCTTCACACGCATAAAAACTGGTATATTCTCGACACAATACCTGCCGTTATGCAGTTAGATTTTATGCAATTGAGCTATTACTACGTACCTTTCATAGTCAAGCTCTAAAGCCAATTACGAAAAGCTTAGGTATATAAAACAAGAGGCGCGGTGCGATAAACGGAATATGGCAGGCGACAGATATTATTTTACCTAAAGTAGGTGCTACTGCAAAGATCCTATATGTCTAAGGAGGATAATCAGATGCGCGTCCAAAGAGGAGGTAAGAAGGCATAAAAAACATAATAGTATTAATGATGAAACTGATTCATCTGCTGGTCTCCCATTATTTGGGGTGGCTAGTCAAAAAACAAATATCTAGTCTAGCTTTATCCTAAACTGTTTGTTTCAAATATTCTGAGTTCCGTTCCACGAAATATCCGTGAAACGAGAAGCACGACTTGAAAAATGATATTATCACAACAAAATGTGACTGCATCACAGTGCAGTAATTTATTATTTTTTGCCTGTATGACACATGAGCGAAAGTAATTGGAGTCAGTCATTAAAAGTGAATTGAATGACAGACACATCACATTACATCAAAGTGATTTAATTTCAAGGGCAACATGGCGACAGAATCATACAAAAGGAGTGACAGACGTCAAAACTAAACGATGTCAGGAGTGATTTGACTTTTTGGGGTCAAACCTAAAGGCAGGCATCATAAAATTATTTCTTTTTGAGGACAAAGAAAATTTGATTAATAGTGTTAAATCGGTGTTATTACATGTAAACTGTCAGTAAGTTGTCAGTATAACCGGAAGCATTTATCAACTCTTTAAAAACTGTTGTAACATGTGATGTAATATCATTATAGTGAGAAGGTAACACATACAATTATACATAGCTTCCTAACAGTGGCTAGGCGTATTAAAAAACTGGGACTCTTTTACTGCAACACGCAGAAACACGACACACTTTTCAAGTACATATACCTTTATATTTCTTCTTTGATCATCATCATTTTTCTACCCCAGAGTAGTAGATAAGTAATAATTTACCTATATAATCAATAAATTTAAGACTAATTTATATGTATAATATAGTTATACTATAGATCTGAGCGACTATCTAGAGACTATTTCAATCTTTTTGATTTTCACCAGTGAACGTGACAGAGACAAAGCAAGTTATAGACAACGGTCCATTAACTTTTGAAGGCTTATCCTTAAAATGAAAATATTGTGAAGAGATTATATTGGAACTAATAAGGGACATTTTATCCCAAGCCCAAGGTGGGGTACCCAACGACAACACAAACAAGCTGCTATTGACAAAAGGCTCTGGAGAAATAACATTTACAGGGGAATATTTGTGGGTCGAAATATAATCTTAATAAGTATGCGGATTTCATAAAATGATATAAAGATCAAATTAAAGCGAATACTTGGAAAATACTTCAAATAATCCATCGTATTTGTTAACATTTGTATCCAGTCATCTCTCCAAATATATTAAATTATATCCAGAATCTTTCCTGTATAATGCTAGCTCGTACACAAAGGCCAAGGAAAATCATAACGAAACCTAGGGCTTATTAGTCAGCTCGTAATCCCTGTAGATAAGGCTGACCAGGTTCGATGATGATGGTAAAAGTGCTAGGAAAGTGCAGAATAATGCTCAAGTTGTGGGAGATACTTTTCCGGCCACGTGGACTTTCAATACTTATTTTGTATTATGTGGGTTTACTGTTAGTTTTTTAGACAAGAAGTGTGCCCTACCTATACGGACTATGTCTTTTTGTTCATGAATAGCAATGTCTAAAATTGTTTTCTATTCTCTATATTTTTGATGTTGGCGATTGCCACTTACCTCTTCCAACTCTTCTACTTCTTCCTCGGCAATGTTCGTCAGAAACATACTAGGCCTCATAGACACGCGGTTTTTAAACGCCGAACTCTTTCGCCAAGAATCATCAGCCTTATCATCGTCTAAGGTTGCGAATTGCTCATAAAAATGTATTACACCAGAAAGTTCTCCGTCCATCACTGTCGCGGGAGCATGTGAGTTCTGCACCTCTGATATTTTTCGCTCTTCTATTCCTCTGTAGCCTTCTTCTGTCTTGTTTTCACCGAGGACTTGAACTGTTCTGGGCTGGTGGGCATTAAATTCGTATTCTAGATCAAAGCCTCGGTCCGCGAAGAGTCTTTTAAACCGATTCCAGCATCCAGGCTTTTTCTCCGGTTCATGTAAGTCAGCTTCCATGGCTGGTGGGGTGCTAGTTTTATCCATGTCACTGAGTTTGCACACGTTTTTTGAATTCGAATTTAAATCACGTTCTTATTGGTCGATTAGTGTGGAATTATTAGTTTCGATAAGTTCTGTTTCCGTATCAACTCCTAAATATTATAAATCCATGCAAGCCAATATGACTAGCGCTTGATTGTGATTACACATACGTCCTTATTACATATTGATAGCGTAGTTGGTAGTGATTTCTGATGAATCAGATTTGATACGTATTACGTATACATATGCGTATTCATAGACTCCTTGATGGTTGTAGCGTAAACAATTCTTATTGAAAACTCTCATCTAGTTAACAAACTTCTCGATTCTAAAACTTCTATGAAAGTATTTAAAGATTTATCATTTATCATCGATAAGATGTGAATTTTATTTATGTGCAGATACTCCGAGTAAGTACGTAGGTTAGTGAACTTTGTATGATAAGTACTTCAAATGAGTTTGTTTTTATTGAGAGACAGGAATGTTCCGAAATCACTTTTGTTCGACGATCACAAACTTGAATCCTTCTAAATGGCACCATAAAACACTTTTTCATTCACTGAACTGTAGGTTTCTTGAAGAAAACCTCGCGCGACGATGTACGTATCGCCGTCTCAAATTTAAACTGAAACTTTCATGCATCATTTATAATGATAAACGTTGATAACGTATCAATAATTTACCTCTGCATTGATTACCGATTATTTATTATAAGGAGCCAACGCGTAAGTACGCAGTACTGTGATTGCTACAGTAAATACTCTAACATTAAGCAAATAGAAGTCACTCACGAAATTTCCTGCCATGTTTGTAAAAAAACGTAGAATATTTAAATTTAAACTGTGCATCAAATATTTATATGATAATTGTATGAAAGGGGGTTCGATTTCCATACAAATTTATTTTACATTTATGGACGATGAAAGTATTTTACGGTGAAATAACAGTGGTTGATTTTTATATTTGTTTTTATTTACGCGAAAAGTTATAATAACAATAAACTAAAAGATAGCTCAACTGTTTCTTGTGTATTTTGTAAATATTTGTTTAATTGTAACTTTCTTTGTGTAAATAAAATTTAATAACTATTTTATAAACTAAAAGGTGTGTATTTTAAGATTTTAGGTTAGGTTTTTACAATTAGCCGATAGAACAAGCATTGCCTAGTAGTAGATACTACAGGTTAATCTTCTCTTAATCTTATTTGTTTTTTGTTCACTATCGTTAATTACAAAATATTCCATTTAACTGATAATGTTTTTGGAAAACAAATTATAGTGATTGTTAACATCAAATCACTGTTTTTACCGGCTTTACCTACATTGCGTATTGCGTATTATTTATTTTCATAGCAAACAATTTGGCTCATAAATTAGCATACCGATTAATGTTTCTAGACGTTGGTGTATTTTTAAACAATTTCAAATAAAAAAGGAAGAGCTTCTCAATTCGGTTGATTTTTTTATTAATGATTGTTATCGTATAACTTCGTCATTTATGAACCGGTTAGTAGCGAAGCCCGGCGTTTCCCGGGCATTCCAGAATGTTAAAGAACATTAAATAACTTCTTTTACAGCATTAACGTTTCAATGGCAAGCGTGGGTGACGCTCAGTCGGTACCAATTAAGAATGGTCGGATGAACTAGAACATGCTGTTACGGTATGAAAATGACTTGGACTATTAAATACGGGGAATTTTCTTTGCAAACTGTCTGTAAATCATTCAATCGCCTCCGCGTTAACAAACGTGTTCATTGTCATCGGGGTCACCAAGGATATTGTCTTGGTCTATGGAGGGCTCAATGACTTGCATGCACACGTCTGTTGCTTTTATTTTCTTCTTTTGTGGACCGAATGGTGTTCCTTCGATGACCTTGTTCTTCAACCACTCTAGGCTATTCAACATAGTTTTTATTTAGTGCGTTTGACAAAATAAATGCGTTTGAATCAGAGTACATGCCTACTAATACAGCCACAGCACGTCGGCATTGATTCTTACCAACCATTTCAATAATTCAAATAGATTTGATTTCATCATTGATAGTATTGTTATGAGTTTGGGGGTCCGTAGAAGGACAGACAATGCGAAATAACGACTCAAGAGATGACATTATTTATTATTCCAACCCAGTGTTCACACAATATTTGATAGCATATTCCACTATTGCGTTCTTCGCTGTATACGGCATATACAGAACACTTCCGTTTTCTTTGTTCTTGATCCTATCCCATATTCCAAACATACCCACTTTTGATCCTATTCCGTATATAGATAAATTTCAACTATTTCCGAGTCGCTCACCAATCCATCTCCAACTCTTGCTTCCGACCCACTAACTTCATCTGACTTACTGACTGTAATTCACTCTGACGGTTGGCAATGCAACTCACTCCAAACAATCCCGGCTGTCTGAGTCGCCTTCTCTCCAACAGACGAGTACTGACGATCCCTTTCATGATCCAAGTGTCTTTGTGTTAGTTCTCCATTCACACGAGATGCCTCGGTCGCAACTAACTGAAGACTCCACACTGTAGCACTTGTCGAGCTTTCTTTCTGAGTTGCTTTCTTCGCAACTCTCCGAAGACTAACTAGCTCTCATCACTTTTCAAAACTCGAGTTGCCTCGATCTTAATTCTCACCAGAAGTAATGTCTTTTTAATTAAATGCTGGAGGTTGTCTGCCAATTTTTACGGCACTACCGGACATAGGACTGACTGTCGATTCGCGACTGGCTTTTATATACGACGCAGCTAGCCTGCGAATGTTCTGGAAGGTACTGGACCATATTTGTATCTCTTTTCAACAACAATAGCTCGTTCATGTCCTTTTATCTCTTCTGGAATAGTAGTCTAGCTAGAACATTCAAACACCTGGTATCTCTTTGTAATAGTACCGTCTCTATCAATATTATACTTAGACAGCTCTATCCTGAAATTTATTTCAAAGTTCATAGTAATCCTGAAAACAGGTTTTCAGTTCGTTGCGCAGAACAATGGGCACCATTTTTTTAACATTATTTTTCAGGTGCCATAAATCCACGGTAACTAGGGCCGTCTCCAAGCCACATCATCATCAGCCTCGTCGTCAATAGCAAGAAAATCATGAAAGTAGTTATTAGGTGCCCGGAAACAGTATCAATGAACTCTTAAATTTTCAAAATGATGTCGTTAGCTATAATAATTAGATAATTAGAGTTCTCAGCTTAGTTGATTGTAGCTCTACCTTCTGCACTGCAATCTCCAATCTTCAATGTCTTCTGGGTCCAATTCTCTCTAAGAACGAACATCATTCCTTTTTTTTATTTCATTTGTTTCTACGGCGTATCGTCTACGCAATTGACTTCGTTGAAGCAGGTCCAATTGGTATTCGTTCATAAAATTGCTGCAGTACAAGGTAATGGTACTACGAGTAGGTATAATCAAGTAATCATGTGTTGTATCGGACGTGACGAGTGTTACGTCACAAAGATCTTATCGGTGTTTGTATGAGTAACTTAACATACCTAGATGACTTGCATGGATACTACGAAGGTTACTGATCCTTATTATGTGACTATTATCACGCAGGCCAGTTTGCGTGTTACTTCATAAATACTAGTGCGAAACCCAGCTTGATGATTTTTGATGAAAATTGAATGATTCTTTTAACCGATTTCAGATAAAATGAGGAGGAGGCTAAAGCTGTATTTTTTTTATGTTTGTCATCGCATAATTTCGTCAATTACGAGACAATTTAGCTATGAAGTCTGTAGGCCTACCACAAGCTCTGACTGGCTCTGTCTCTGGCTCTGGTTTTTAGTCTGGGTGAGTGCTCAGTGTATTATACTGTGTGTGTGACGTCTCGAGTGACGTAGGATTTATTTAGTCAACACTCACACAGACTCGCAACCAGAGCCAGACAGGGTTTGTGGTAGGCCTACTGTTTCTCACTTATTATTATTATTAGTCTTAGGGTAGTATGTAGAAACAATGTATGAATCTGAGTCGAGCTTCAAAGAAATATTTTGTCATGCTTCACAATACGGAGCTTAAAAAGCAAGCGTAGCAAGCAAATCTGTCAAAATTTTCAAAATGATGTTTACCCCAATATAATGTGGTAACAACAAGTGGTTTTAGTTCTAGATATTGCTAATTTGAAATATTTAAAGTTTGTGGTTTTTATTTTCACTTGGTGACCCCATTTTATTGCTATATTTAATAACACATTCAAACATACACTTGTTTGCTACTATTATAACAGCCTACTCCTATAAATATAAGTAAGTATAGTGAACTCTGTTGTGTTCAGTCAGTGATAAGCAGCCATTTTAAAATACTTGCAATAGCATGTTTCAAAAAAATATTATTAATAAAACATTACCTTATCTTATTAGTTTTAAAAGTCTACGTAGATTTGTTTCTATGCAAAAAACGTCTGAAAATACAAATAGAAAAAAAAATACATATTTTGTTCTGATAAAATAAGTAGGTACTACTGTTCAAGATAAACTTTAGTTTTTATCAGTAAAACGACAAGCAAGTTTGCGTAAACGGTGATGCAGGTGATTTTTAGGAGATATTGAAAATACGTCATTGATACCGCCGAGATACCGCTTTTTATCGGGTTGTCAACCCGCCATTAAAGAACTTTATGAATTAACGGGATATTTACCATGATTAAATTTTTGAGTTGACTTCCGAAGTCAGTAGTCTCGAAACCAATTAAAGAGTGCGAAAGAGGGTAGATCGATCTGTGTGCCAATAACATTTCTTTTATCCGTGGACTTTTCGTTCAACCGTGATCATGGTGCATGCAACTGTGCCAAAATATCGGAAGTCAACTCAAAAATTTTATCATGGTAAATATCCCGTTGTTTCATAAAAATAGCGTTAAAAATCATGATAGTTTCAAAATTTATGATAATTATCATCATCATCAACCTATATCAGTCTATTGCTTTACGTGGGTCTCTCCCAAGACTCGTCATTGAGCCCGGTCTTCGGCTTTTCTCCTCCAGCTCCTCCTGTAGCTATATTAACTTTATACAAAATTTCGTTTTATGTAGGGTCCAGTTAATGTACACCCAGTTAAAACCATTTCACTTATTTCCACTGTAAAATTACGCACTTATGTACACTGTAGCCGTTCAATAGTTCCATTTATTACTGTTTTTATTAAGCGATAGATAATTGTCTTAAAGGGGATAGCTCCTTTGAGGTTATTGTAAAAAAAAACATTTCCGGCACTACGGCGCCCACTGTCACAGCACGCTCGCTTTGCTCGATCGCCTTGTGCGTATTTTATATTCAATCATAATCTAACCTATCCAAGTCGGATGCGCCCTATAAAGTATCAAGAACAAGTACAAGTATACAGTGCCAGAACAAAAAAGCTAAAATCAATGATTGAATTGCTACAGTATATGAGGCTCAACTGTCATCGTAATAACAGGGTATACAATAACTGGATGTACATTATCGCCTCTCTTTCTGTTTAGCAATTGAAGTCCTGCGCACACCTAGGCGATGGCGATGGCGATCAACTGAAACGCTGTCAAATATCGCTCGTCATAATTGACAGCGTTTCAGCTGATCGCTATCACACAACCAGGCCTAGTGTAGAGTGCGTTAGAATGACTTTTTATCTAATTTCTATTCTGTCAGTTACAATCTACGAGCAAAGGAATTATTCAAACGAGGTGTCTGTCATTCGGTTAAATTGTCTAAGGTCATTCATGATTTTAGTAAAATGTCATGCGATCAGCTGTAGACACGATGCAAATAAATTATTTAAATTTCGTTAAGTAATCTCTAGTTAACTGTCAGTTAATTATTTCAGCGCGTTCTAGAATGTTTTATAATCACTCGCATAATTAATTCGTTTTAAAAATTACGACCACTGCTTTTACTTATCATAATTATCTGTTGTTCCATCATTTATTCTCACTAAAAAGATCCACCAGCAGAAGTAATGTAAAAGATTAGGGGGAAAAAATCATGCAAAATTATTCTACAGATTTTAGATATACCAAAAAAATCGTGTTGTATAAATGTACGTAAGTTATTTTCCGTGGTTTCAAACCAAAAATCATCGTTCAAATATCATCAAAATAAATAATATTATGTCGGCCTTTGTTTTACCCAAAATTTGTTTTCGTATTCCACCACAAGAGATTTTGTACACTCAGTTAAAAATTTAGAAATATCGCAAGGATTATAATGTAGCTTATTCAGTAGGCTTATTTAGGTTTTGTTGTAGAGTGAACCAGCGTTAGGTACCGTTATAAATTGTAATTGATCTGACCCGCTTTATTCAGTGATCTGTAAAATGACAGCTAATGAATATTCAATGAAAGGACGCACCTTTATTAATATTGATTGACAAAGCGCCGCTCGAACTTCAGTTATGACAGCGATATTGCTTCGATTTTTGACAGCGTTTCGAAAACTGATTTCGAACGAGGCACAAAAGGTCGGTTTGAAGCTAAATTTTTCAGAAAGCAGAAACCTTCACGCATCTGATCCCTACGATAGACTCCCCTTAGAAAATATCTGCCGGAATATATACCGGATTTAAACCACGGCTTTTCGATAAGATGGCGGGTACCCCCACTAATCCATCGGTTAAGTTTATTTAGCAGCTAGAATCTACAATGGAATTTTCATCTGACATCAAAAATACATAGAAAACTGATATAAGTAATCGAAAAACACACGTCCCAACCTCTAGCTCTAGACTCTTGGAAACGAAGCCGTGAAGCAATTCACTAGATTGAAGTGTGCTCTCAAACAGAGTCGGAAAACATAGCAGACCCTTGAAGGCACATGACATGTGCATGAATGGAGCACTCCTCTTCTTTATTATTTTTTGCTGTGCCTAATCAGCTCATAACAAGCGAGTACGGATTCATCAAACAACTTGGATGAACTTGTGTTACCATTCAAGAGTCGGAAAAATGTGCATGAATAACATGAAAGCTTTGTCAGTACATTACGAAACAGTTTTAATTTTTTCCTACGCTATAAAGTTCTTGAGATTGTTTTGAGAAGGTTTGTTGACATGACGAAGGCGTACCACCAAGACTATACCTACTAGGATGCTAACGCATCGTACCACATTGGCGGCATTGGAGATTCACATGCATGGAGTTTGTTTAACAAACCATGTAAAAAACGCAATAAATAATGTTTTGGTCAGTATTTTAAGGTTGATCAACAACTGGCGAGATTTCCAAGTCACTATAGATTTTTATTTATTTTTTCAAACTTCGACCTACTTCCACACCAAATATTGCTATGGCCTAAAGCTTATAGGCCTGTCATGTATTCCGCGGACCTCAGCATGTAACTGATTGCATATAATATGAGTTTAAGTATCTCGTAAATAAACCTCTTTTTGACATAGCATTACCTGCCACGATTACAGAATCATGCGTATCACAATTGTTTAAACGTGTAGATAAATCCGTTAAAGCTGGGCAAAAAAAATCCTCTGCCAGCAGAACGTACAGTTGCGTTCTTAGTACATAAGGTCACATGCCGTCAGCATGGTGAAGAGGTACTTACGGTGACGTCGACTAGAGGCTCGTCTTCAGGCGTGAGTGCGAGCGAAGACCGGCGGCCGGCGCGTGCGCCTGGCGACCCGCTCGAACTGCCTGCAGACAAAACAGGGCATCTTCAATAACTTGTACTGGGATCTTGTATCTGCCTGATTACCTCCTGGCTTAACTTTTAGCCTGCATGTCTAAAAGCTTGCGCACGTCTACGCGTTTTGAAGCGGTGGCGCTTATGAAACGCTCAAATATCGCTGTCATAATCGACAGCGATATTCGACAGTGATAGATAATAGAGTTGTAGCAGTCGTTTCATGCTAATTTGTCAAACTTTCTTATACAGAATCAGTAAATTGACGGTTATTTTGTATAAAAATCGATTTTTCTTTCTTCTGCTTCATTTTGGTTTCTTAGAAATCAGCTTGGGCGATAGGCAAGTTTATTTGCATAACAATAATTTAAAAAGAAGGTGGTCTGCCTGTGTAATCAGAATCTATTGACGAGATATATTGGTTACAGGCGATGAATGGAAAATCAACTCAAATCGGATTAAATATCGGAGGACAAGACTTTTTGAAATAGATCTTTAACGAAGTTACTTGTTATTCGCTGGGATTGAGCAGGAACAGTTAACGAGGAAAGTATATTATCAATTTCAGTAATAAATATATTTTTTCCTCAACTGAGAAATGATTGTTATTCTGAGTTTTACTCGATCAGTTTAAGCAACTCACCTCTCTTTTTTGCTATGGAGAAACACTGAGACAACAACTACTTTCGATCGATTCTGCCACACGTTTTGTTGTTGTCTCATTATTTTTACTCATGACTTTTATTCTAGCATTTACTAAGAATAACTTTTATTCTATTAGCTTTATTTATTATGGGTAATATAGATACCTACTAGCTATAATATTAGCTCAGATTTTGCACGGGTTAGTACTAATCCGGTATAATAAAAGCATTCAGCTCGTTTTAAAGCCCTGGGGGTTCTACGATGTCCACGTGGGCGCAACAAGCTTGTAACTTTGTGTTGAAGTATACTTACGTGCTGTTCCGTTCAGAATGCAAGCTTTATACACCAAATTTTATTTAAATCGCTTCAGTGATTTAGTAATTAACCTACACATTTCGCAAAGGTAATTAAATTGGTAAGGATTCTTCCCAAGAAGAATAAGACTATTCACCTGTATCAACAGCACTGTCGCTGCTGCGTCTCTGTAGCCATCTTTGCACTAGTTCTATGCTGGCTTCTTGACCAGCTAACATTTTTAATTTACATATTTATCCTTCTCACTCCATCACAAATCAACGCACTAAACACGCAAACACTACATCTATCAGACAGCATGTGGTTGGGTTCGGCACTTTCACTAATAAATTAACATGACGCTTCAACAAGTATGGACAAAATAATCTTATGTTTATTTAAAAAACACTGACCTAGAATAAAAAAACAACACTGGCCGTAAAGAATCAATTCAAATTAAAAAATAAAAATAAATGAATCGATGGAATGACAGCTCCTTGCCGCGTTCAAATATCGAATTAATTAAATGGCGATCGTGGATAGACGAGTGTAAACAGCATAGATGAAACATAAATATATTGCTATTAGAAAACGCCCGTCCGTTCAAAAATAGCTTTTATTAACAGTGGGATAAAAACAGTTATATATTTTCTGAAGTGATATCGCTTTTTGGTGGTGTGTATAGAGCGGTTTGTTAGGTAATATGGCCATCAAGTCGAGACAGTTGATCTAAAAAGGGGGGTGAATGTAGGACGAAGTGTAAACAAACCGTTTGGTGATAAACTGATGAGAATGATGATAAGAGAAAAAAAATACTACGAGTAAAATGAAACAGGAAAATTGATTGCGTTTAAGCGGTGAACGATAAGATAAAAAAAGAAAACTGTTTTTTTTTTGTAAATTTTAGATGGAAACCCGGAAACACAAAAATGAATTACATCACCGCAAACCACTCAAAAGGATTATCTCTTTTTAAGTTGAGACAAAGTTCAAGATTGGGTACATGGGCAAATGGGCAACTATTAAAATTGCCACAAAAACTGAAAGTATTGTGATCACACCATATTATTAATCTATTATTATCACCACCCAGTCTTTGATTACATAATATAATTTATACTATAATATAACCGGAGATAACATAACAACAGAAGGAGTAAAAACCGTAAAATTTTTTTCTTGGCAGAATTCCAGCTGAGAACGCTGCCTATGACGTCAGATAAATTAAAAATTAAGCTTAAAAATTTAAAAACTGGCTTGATATAGCTTACAAGTTTAAAACATGAAATACTGACTTCATTACCAACTATTGAACTGATTTTTGTGAAATTTCTATGGAGCCAATCTAAAAGTACAACCCTACAGATTCAAAAACGTACTAATCAGTCTATAAATAAATGAGATAAGTGGTAGCAAACATAAAAAAAAAGCAAAATATATAATATATTTTGCTTTTTTTTTATGTTGACTGATTAGTACGTTTTTGAATCTGTAGGGTTGTACTTTTAGATTGGCTCCATAGAAATTTCACCTTATTAATTGTACCTCCTCTTTTTTAGCCAACTTCCATAAAGAAGGAGGAGGTTTTCAATTAAAATTTGTTTTTTAAGCTAGTAAGAAATGTTCTAGGTTGCAGTAGTACACTTTAAATACTTGCTAGGTTAACTTGCAATGGTGGCCGAATCGACAGTAAATAAAATACTATTAAAATCAAAAGTGTTTGAGTTTGAGTTTGAGAAAAAAAATTGTCCGAATCGACAGCAAGTTGCATTAATTAGGTAGGTTATCTAATTATGATGTTTTTGCGTAGGTATCACGTGTTTTGCTATAATTTAATCAATTTTCCTGTAAAACAAGAATTAATACGTCATGACTATGTAAATCAGTGTAAAGATAAATGCATACAAATGATGCTTATAAAATAATGTTTTCATTCAACTTCCTCAAACTATTTTGGCCATCGAAAGCTTTAGCGATAAATTAAGTTTTTAAGGTACTTTTACTTTTATATTTAAGGTGAAGCGTAAATGAATATTCTATTTAATGCCGAAACGAAAATATTGTTTGTTTCAAATTAAAAGGTGCCAAGCAATAAAATATTTTATAGGCGTTCATCGCATACTGCGAAGGTAATTCGCGTACCCGTACAATTTATTACCTAGTGTGCAATATTACCCACTGTAATAGGGCTAATATTACAAAGTTTTTATTTTATTTTAATGTCTGGAGACAATGGTAGGTTTTGGGGAAGACCTTTGCCTTAGCAGTGGGACACAATTAATTGATTAATTAATTAAGTATTTTCGGCGTTTTTCGTTTTTTGCGTCACGGTTTCTAATCCTGCTCGGCTCTTAATTTTGGGACATTTTAAAAATCTCAGTAAGTATTTATATTTTAGAATTTTACTTTTCATAACATAGAATGTCCTAATGTTTAAACGTTATTTTATGCAACTTAGGAATGAATTATACCATTCTGGCATTGGGAAAACAATATCACGAAAACCAATAAAACCAATATCATATAGCGCAGAAGACCCTATAGCACCGCCTTTACGTAATTCAATAAAATCCTGTCCATCCAAAGGTTGTCTAGAAGAGATCGCTCATAGCGATAAGGCCGCTTATTGAACTTCGATTAATCATTTTTTTGGTTTGTACAACCACCCGTTATAAATTAAATAATTTAATAAAAAGCGTTAGAATATTGAATTTAATTATTCAAGGTCAGCTTATCAAATTATAATTTGATAACAACTATTTAAATTGATTAATATAATTTATTCACTTTATACAAAAACTTTTGAATAAACCCGTTTTTCGCGATAACCTTCGAATTATGAAAACGTTATTATAACCACCTATCTACGTTATACCATTGTTTTTTTTTTTTTTTTTTTTTTATGTAACTAGCTGATGGAACAAGCATATGCCCCCCCTGATGTTAAGTGGTCACCATCGCCTATAACAAAGCAATGCCTCGTAGGTCACGCACGTCAGGAACGCGCCCTACGATGCACTGCCCTGCGTCCATCAACTGGAGGCATACAGGATATTCAGCCTCACGTGCCAGTAATTTCACCGGCACCCACACCCTTCAAACTGAAACACAGCAATGCTGCTTCACGGCAGAAATAGGCATGGTGGTAGTACTTCCCCGGACGAGCCCATCACAAAGAGCTCTACTACTACTACAAAGAGCTCTACTACTACTACAAAGATGTTGTGCATAACAAGTTCACTGTATAATACATATTATAATTAATTAAAATGTATTTCTTTTAACGATGAAAAAGGATCAAAAGGTTACTACAAAAACTAAGAAGTTTCTTACCTACATTATTATTATAGTCACCTCGTTACCAACTGAGTCGTCAATTGAAAAGTGTAAAAAATCTATGCTTGAGGCTCGACTCAGACTCACAAGCATTATTTTTGTATACGGGCCATAAAGACCCTAGAGACTTGAACTGAGTGGAATTCTTGCAGTACCAACTTATTAGAAGCAAAATTTACAAATTCGTGTCGAAGGAAGTCAGTTTTCTTGGTATCGTGTAACTGGTTCTTTCGAAGTGTAGTAAAATGATTTTATAATGGTCTGTCAACTATTGCTTATTATAAACAAAAATTGCCTGACAACTGTAATCTATCTAGATTATTTGAGGATTTCTATAAGGGAATGGTCACAGCTAATACGCCCAAACATTGAAAAAAACCATTGGTTCTTATAGAACCGTTAGGTATATGCAGAAAGAATGAGAATTGAGTCTGAGTGGAGCCTGAAGCATAGATTAAAAACTTTTTAATGGAGAGCTATCAAAAAATCTATGCTTCAAGCTCAACTGACAGACTGAAGCATACTTTCTCCATACGGCCCTTATAGGATCTATTTTATAACGCTTTTATTAGCTTCACCTGTATGTATGTAACCGTCCTCTTTGAGCTCGATTTTGTCCTACTTTGAACGATCAGATTTGATTCAAACTTTGCACATCTGTCAAAGGTCGATGACAATGCAATAATATAAAAAAAAAAAAAAAAATGAAAAAAAAATATATAAAAAGTAAAAAAAAAATTATAGTTTAAAAAACTAAAAAAAAACGCTTTTATAACTAATTGAACTAAAAAGTTAAAAATAAAACTGTAATAATCAATTGAAAAATTTATATTATTGTACAAAAAGCGTGGGGGGGGCTTGATTTTGATTGTTGTAAATATTTTATCAATAGTTTATTATATCTGAAGTTATTATAAAAAGCACCCCACGCTTTTTTGTACAATAATATAGATTTTTCAATTCATTATTACAGTTTTATTTTTAACTTTTTAGTTCAATTAGTTATAAAAGCGTTTTTTTTTAGTTTTTTAAACTATAATTTATTTAATATAAGTTCTTTTAAATGTAATACTGTCAAAAAATCTATGCTTCAAGCTGTACTCAGACTCTCTCTCTCTTCTCGTACTTATATACGGTTCTTAGGGTCTGTGTATATGTAGTAGTGACATCCCGTGCGGCTTCGTCCGCGTTAAGCTTTTTCCGTACAAACTTCAAGCCCCGCTGCACACTTTTAGGGATTGAGATTCGGGAAACCCAACCAGAAATCTACTCTCCAAATTTCATACTCCTAGGACCATTCGTTCAGGCTGCGCGTTGATTGTCAGTCAGTCAGACAGTAACGTAAAGTTGAACTCTTTCCATTTTAAAGTAAAGCTGCGTGCTGTAGTAAACACTCGAGTGGCCACGACCGTCCTTGAGTTCGATACGGGCGATAAGAAGCTACGATAGTGACGTCACAGTGACACTCGCATTCAAGACAACAGTGATATTTCTGTTATGTGGGTGAGTTTCACGTCACAGTGTGGAATCCTACAGCCTGATGACGTCACTAGGACGTTGACTGCTCAGTATTCTTTGAGTGAATTCGTAAAAGCTTCACTATTAATCCTAGAGTTTGTTTTTGTTTTGTTTTTACTATTAATTGATTGGATCCGTTGTAAATTATTGTAAATATTTTTACTTTTATTTATTATTTGGTTGTAATTTGTATATTATACCTTATTTTATGTTAAAAGTACTATGTATTAGCCTTAATTATACTTAATATACAATTACCACCAATTAATAAATAATAATAATAATTACAGTGATTATTTTTATTATTTTTTGTATATTACTGTAATTATTCTGATTATTTATTAATTGGTGATAATTATATATAATGTATAATTATAAAATCTTAAATTTGTATGATGAAGTCTGCGCTATCGTATTAGGGTATCTGTAAAGATAGGGCAATTGTTATAAATAAATAAAATAAAGTAAAAAATAAATAAATAAATGTCTGGCGGGGCGGCACGCTATGTCTTATTCATATCCTGGTTTAGTAATTTCTGGCGCTGAACTTTTTCATTTCATGTTTAGGATAAACTTTTGTATATTGAAAATGTTTCTTAGTTGTTTTATTTCAAAGGCTTCTTGGAAAGTTCGGGTTCTTTAAAATAAGGGGTCGTGACAGGAAACGTGACCTTCGTGAAAGTATGAGTATACCTACCTACACTACCTATATTCTACCTACCTATCTAGTATAGTGCCTAACAATTATATACAGTGGGATACAGCTCAAGCTACCTAAAAACAAAGAAAAATGACGCTTACTGTAATGACTAAGAGCTAGCAGTGTATAGTCTGATGCGTATCCTTGTGTACCTACTAGGTATCTTAGTTACTTATAAGCATAATATATTCACTGCTACCTACTATGTAACTGACGTTTGGCAAAATAATATTTCATTTAATTCCACAATTATATTTCATTTCAAAATTTGGAGTCTGGATATCTGCTCTCTTCCAGGTTAAAAAGGGGCTTTTCTTCGATAGAATTGTCTGCAATAAAACACTCTACTGTCGACATAATCGTATTTATTCATGACGATCTCACACACCAAGCTTTCTTTGCATGTGACCACCATAATATTATATTTTTTCTACCTCTTGAATCGCCTGACAACGCGCCAAATACTTTGACATTCCATGACATGACAGATGACAGACGACAAACCTTGAGCACAGATAATAGAAATTATTCAAAAAGGTAGCGTTACACCTTTAATAAAAATTACGAATTAACGAGTGTACGTAATACCGAAGCTGCAGTAAAGTTGGTAATACTACTGAGCACGGAATAGTTCAACTTTTAATATACGTTCACAATGACCACGGGGATTTGCACCAGGGAGAAAGGATGGGGGGAGGGTAAGTACCAGGAAGCCAGCCACTAGTCGGCACGTTTATGAATCGATCGGTCGTATCAGCAAGACAAGTTTCATTTTAATTTATTTAAAAATGTAGCGTGCATTTTTTGTTGCAATCTAAACCTAGTTTCATCTGTCTGTCTCATCTTGGGCATTATTTTGAGCTCAGATTGCAGTCTATAACGAATTGAAACAAAAATTATCCTTGACAAGATAATATTATTTTTGCAAGCAAACGTAAAATGTATACCTACTTCAGCCAATCGATGTGGAATGTTTATAAACAGTACTCAGCCAAAAATCTGGAATTATCTTTTCAATGTCAGTTTTAGAAATAATTCTTAGCATAAAAAATTGTAGGCGAGACCTTGTATAAATCATGTAGGTAATACAAAATTGGTGACTACCTAACCAACTCATAGTATGCAGAAAAAATATATATTCTTTGGTTTAATAATTTTTTGAATGAAAGTTATGCCTATCTATAAATTATAGGCGAGACCTTGCATAAATCATGTAGGTAATACAAAATCGGTGAGTACCTAACCAACTCATAGTATGAAGAAAAAATATATATTCTCTGGTTTAATAATTTTTTGAATGAAAGTTATGCCTATCTATAAATTATAGGCGAGACCTTGCATAAATCATGTAGGTAATGTGAAATCGGTGACTACTTAGCCAACCTGCTCATAGTATGCAGAAAAAAATATTATTCTTTGGTTTAACAATTTTTTGAATGAAAGTTAGGCCGGTCTATCAAAACCGGTAACTTAACTCTTGCACCACGCTCATGTTTAATAGTCTTTAATAGTCAATAAGGCCAGGTGGGCACGATTAATCACTACGCTATCTCCACATGCCTCTTACGCAATGATTTATATACGATATTGCGTACGCAATATAGCTATTGATTCTATCAATGGCCTATAAAGTTAAACGATTAAATAGATAAGGCCTTTGTGTGCAAACTAATATGGATCATACTTGTTTGAACTCCCTTCGGTCCCCGCCAAAGGCAGTACAAACATGTGATGTTGCTACTACGATGTTAGTGGATAAAGTAACAGGCCTTTGAATCTATTGTAGATGATTTAAATAGCAACAGAGGCAACTGGTATACAAGCCCTAATCGCGGGACGCTTTAGTGCCTGGGACAAGATTTTAGATGGAATAGGCTTGCTCAGCACCTATACCATCCCGATAGCCTAGTCGGCCTAATCCACAGGAAAGACAATGGTCAATACGTGCGGAGCTGACTAAGCCACATAATATATAAAAGCCAGATACAAACTCAAAAATAACCTAAAAGTTCGAGAATCACTTAACGAGCACGAAAGAAACCTCTTTGATGCATAATTTAAAATTCTTTCCTCCGTCGATAGAGCCAGTGACACGGTAAGAAAAAAAAGTGGATACAGTTGATTTAAATTAAAAAAAAATGTTTATTGCTACTGGATGCCAAATACAAATAAATACATAGACAATAAAAAACCGAGTAATTCCTTACAATATAGGAACTTACCTACCAAGGGAGTTTACAGGTGATAAACTGATAACTTACAAATACGCCACGAAAATAATTTGCTTTAATTAAAAGTGAGCTGGGTTAAAATAATTCAACTTCATAGACCAGAAAATGTTCATCTACTTTTCTCGCTGACCGTACCAAAACACCCAGACCCGGAACAAATATTTACATACAACATTTAATTTCTGTTTGTATTAGAACCAACTGAAATTAACCCCCGTAACTGTTATTTTAGCAGACTATTTATTTTAGCTCTATGGGTAGTTTTGGTAAATTCTCAAAATTTTAAGTGTTTATATTATACATAGTTTTTCTTTCATTTAACCTACATTATCTCACCGCTGGGAAAAGGTCTCCCCAAAACCTTCTCCTTATCTCGATCCCTAGCCCACCAATCTTTCCTCTGACCGTCGAGATCATCTCACCAACGTTTTCACGACCGGCTTAATTTTATAAAATAAGGAATGGTAAAATCTTTGAAATTGACTGTACACACGGAGATTAACTGGTACCTACCTTATTTATAACAGAGTGTGTGAACGTCCAAAATCGAATGGCACTTCGTTAATTATTTTTATTGAAGTATTACCTCACGGAATATCTCAATAAGTGTAACAGTTTTTACGCTATTAAAATGGTAATGTTGTACTTGAAATCAAGGTGTTCAAGTGATGTAAGCTAAAGCTATATTAAGCATATTTTTAGAAAGCGATTTAAAGTCGCGGTACTCTCAAAGGTGCAAACGATAACCATAATGGTCGTGGGTTCGATCCCCACCGAGAACAAATATTTGTGTGGTGAACATAAATGTTTGTTCTCTGTCTGGGTGTTATATTGTATTCTAAGTATGTATTTACAAAAAAAAAATGTATTCAAGTATTATATCAGCTATCCGGTTCCCATATTACAAGCTCTGCTTAGTTTGGGGCTGGGTAGTGTTGTGTGAATTGTCCACAATATTTATTTATTTATTTATTTACAATAATATTATCAAAATTCGAAATCGCTAGAATAATTATAATTACAAAATACGTTAGATTGTAAACCCAAATAGAATATAAATAAATTTAATTACTTACAACGAAAATGAATACTATTATTTACAAAATAAAATTTACTTGGGACGGGTTAATATCCCGTCGAAATATTGAGATCCCGGGGTACTACGGGAACCAGATAGCTGCTAAGATACCTACAAATATAATTGTATTAAGCAAAAAAAAATGCTTCAAATAAAAAGTAAAAGGTTCTCTTTTGTATTTTTTTTTATGTTTGCTATTACTTATAACTTTATTAGAATATTTTTTCTAATCGGCTCGTCATATGAGCCGATTAATAAAAAATAATCTATCTGAAAGGTTTCAGAGATCCCATAGAAATGTAATCAAAATCGGTTTAACCGTTTTGTTTTCATATATTATATTTTTAATGTTTGTGATCACATAATTTCGTCATTTGAAAAAATACTTATTTTATCTAATCAATCACAAATCAGTTCAGCCGTTTGATCATAATAGTCGTTTTTTCAAGTTTTTTACATTTATATTATTTAGTAGAATACAATATTACATCCAGACAGAACAAACAACACTCAAAATGTTTAGATATCTAATAGATAAGAGATAGATAGAGATGGAATGAAAAAGTCGCGTCGTTCAATATCTCTAATAGAGCTACCGAAGGTATTTGCGCGAATGCCGCGAGCTAGACAGAGTTAGTGATTAATATTGATTATACATTGGTCGTAGTGTAAATAGTATCGCAATATCAAACATAATAACTTTATTACGTTTGCTGAACTAACTGATTCTAAACCTTTGGCAAAGCAAAACTGCAGATGTTATAGGCCACTGCATACGTACTGCATAGTGTGACCCCATTTTTGTAACTACCTATGATTATAGCATGGTCAGATTTTTTTGTAAATATTTGTGTTTTTTTAGCTATAAACGTGTCTTTGACTAGGTACTTTTGTATTTTTGTACAAATATTTGTGTGGTGAACACATGTCTCTGTCTGGGTGTTGTATTATATTCTATGTATTTACAAAAAAAACTGGTTCTCATAGTACAAGCTATGCTTAATTTGGGACTAACTAGTGTTGTGTTGTGGATATCCACAATATTTATTTATTTTATTTACTAAGTTTTTGAAGGCTTTTTTATATCATTTCTGACCATGAGATTTTTCTGAATTGATTATATGTATATTATATACCTTCAAATATTGATTTGTTTATTACCTCGTACTTACTAATACGTGCGTACACGACTGTCGTGACTTTTAACAATACCACGACTAATAACAGAAATCTAGTAATCACGTGACCCACATTAAGGCATGGTGTGACATTGCACTGCGTCCATATAATTCTGAGACGTATGTATATTCCCTTAATTTGTCGAAAACTAGAGTCCGCCCGCGGTTTCACTCACCCCGTTCCCGTTACTTCCATTTTCTTTCACAAGAACCTTCTGCTGACATTAACAAACACAACAAAAAAAGAATTAGCGAAATCGGACCAACCGTTCACGCGTGATGGCGTGCGTGACCAAAGGAAATAGGGATTAATTTTTATATACATAGATTTATATAGTGACCAAAGGAAATAGGGATTAATTTTTATATACATATATAATTTTGATCGTAACACACATGATAGTTGCTTGCTTTTCGTAAATAACTTGATTTGATATCTTTCAAAATATCGAAGGTGCGAGTTATATGATCTTTGACGTCGGTCTGCCCCTTAACTTATTAACATAGGCTCTAGATGTCTCATAAACGTGACATATTTTGGCCATAAGTCGTAAAAGTCCACTTAACCCAATTATTTAAAGTCAATTAAACTTTCAATTTAAATATTCGATGTCTTATAAGGAATTATCAACGCATCTCAATCTTATAGTCGGTTTCACAATAAACCTTTAAGCCGAAGAAACTACAAATTGGGTAGGTAATAAATTAATTAATGCATTTTTAATACAGATATTTTGAGTTTCAAGATAAATAAATATACTAGCGGCCGCTTGCGGCTTCGCGCGCCCCTTTTCCGTTACAATTTCGAGATAAAGAGTATCCTATGTCTGTCTTCTGCGTCTAAGCTACCTCCTCACCAATTTCCAGCCAAATCGGTTTAGCTGTTCTTGAGTTATAAATAGTGTAACTAACACGACTTTCTTCATAATTATATATACTAGCAGCCACCCGCGGCTTCGCTCGCTCCGTTCCCAGTTACTTTGAAATTGAGATGTAAAGGTGCGAACTCTTTCCTGTGTGAAGCCGGGATGGGCTAGTCATGTTGTATATGAACCTTTCGTGAAAAATAATCTAACTGATGGCTTTAACCGCATCAAACCAACCGCATATTCTGTTAAATCAACTGAAAAAGTTTCTCAAGACGTAGTTGCATAGAATACCTCTATACATTCACATAAGTAGCCTATAGTTTTAAAACAATTCAAAGTATTGTTATGGATTTAGTGAATACTTTTCTAATTTTAAGATCGTTGAACGAAACGAACTAAGTAAAATGTCTTGTCTCATTAACTTCGTAACTTACATTTAAAAGACGTTTCAAAGTGATCCTTGTGATTTCATTAAATAAGAACCAATGACTTTGCTTTTACCTTCTAATTTGATAAAACAAAGCGCGTTCTACATATTCGCTGAGACATGTAGAGTATTTAATTAGACTGTTTTGAGAGAACATGAGCGGGCGCGGTCCTTGGGACCTTTATTTTATTCTCCTTTGAGAGTTCTAATATAAATGTTTAATCTTTGCTGTTGTCTGTCTCAATATTGTGAATGCTGTGTATGCTTGTAATTGGAACACATTTTATAGATTAATTTAACTTTAATTGATTTAAAAAAAAATACTATGCGTGCTGATGGTGTTGCCTTATATAGGCGTTGCGTCTCAGTTGGTAAAAGCCCTACCTTCTGCGCCGTAGGCCGTGGGTTCGATACCCACCGAGAATAAATATTTGTGTGGTGAACCTACATAGATGTTTGTTTTCGATATCGTATTGTATAGTATTCTATGTATTTACAAAGAAAAACATGTTTAAGTATTATATCAGCTATCTGGTTCCCATCGTACAAGCTCTGCTTAGTTTGGGACTAGATAGTGTTGTGTGGATTTTCCACAATATTTATTTATTAAATACCACAAACACAATTTGCGTATCCAACAATTAAAACCTAGTGCCAACTTTTTGATTCAACGCAGCAAAAAGTCGCGTTACATACAACCTATTGTTTTTTTTATTATACATCAGAAAAGAAAGAAACATGTCGCATAAACTATTGACTAAAGACCAAGAACAACCACATCACTGCCCAATAAATACCACAAACACAATTTGCATATCCAACAATTAATATTCAAGATCACTTGCAGCTGATTGCTGATTACTCCGAATACCACACAGTAATTACATTAAACATCTGACTTGTAAACATTTGAACTGATTCACGAATGTAAGCTTTATTTCTTTTCGATAGAGTTTAGTTTTGCCCGTGTGGTTGAGGCGTGTAAGTCGCCCAAAGATCCGCTGTTGACTGAAAGATACTTGTGTAGATACAAGATCCCAATTAGAGTGATCGAGTCGACTCGCCTGCCTTCAAAAGGCAACTTCACTTTGGCCTGTGCCACTTTCAATCAACTTACAAAGCGAAATCAACTCTATTTCAGAAGTATATAAGTCTGGGTCTCAGATTACAAGCTTTGCTTAGTTTGGAGCGAGACAGTGCTGCTTAGTGCTGCCTTTAATATTTATTTTAATTTTATTTAAATGCCTGCTGATTGTGTGGACCTAAGTTTAGCATAGACCCTCATCTCAAATATTTTTCTTAATGCAGTGTCTTTTAATTTGATTGACTGAGTGTTGTCTGAATAATTTCACTTTTAAGATTATCCGCCGTAATTTAAATTGCCATAGAATATGATAAAAGAAAAGAATGTTCTTCACTTCTCCCTCCCGTTGATCCGAATTAGCTCATTCGCTTCATTGATCAAACACACGCACACCAGGAAGTATTTCCAATTCGCTCAACTTACAACGGTTCCGTTGTTCACACACGCACACACACCCTTATTCATGAGCATGTGGGGATTATGACCCATTTATCATACAATTTATTGCGAGTGTAGAATTGTTGTGAAACATCTGGACGCTAGTACAGTTATAGTTTATTCTATGTCCACTACACACGTGCATAACCACTGTCACTTTTGATTTTAAACCTTATTTCACTACGGTGTAAAGTTGCAAATATAAATAGAAAAGCATTACGTATCTTGACCAGCGCTATTAGGTAATTTAAACGATTTTAGTGACATAAATAGTTTATATTGGCCACTTTACATGTTATAAAAATCTAGTACGATTTGAATAAGTGCACTTACTGAGTTGCCATATTTTTTGTTTTATCCAATTGATATAAATCAACAGGTTCTAAGATCGTGGGCTCGAATCCGGTCGCACACACCAATGAGCTTTTCTGTACATTATGCCAGTACTATCAAACGTCGAAGGAAACCGGCATGTAGAATCTAAAAAAATCAAAAGAATGTGCCAAGTGCATGAAAGGAGCCTCTTTGAAGCGCACTTAAAATCCAAAACCCTTTCACCACACTGTTTAGAAAGAAGTTGTGACACGACAAGAAGAACAGCTCAATTTTAGGTTATAAGTTCACGCAGCTGGAGTCTACAAAAAAAAGGTGTAAAATATAGGTCATCAAAACAGTAGGATTATAGAAGATTCTAAAGTTCTTTGTTATACACAGAAACCTTTTCATCTTCTTTTATGTAAGGTCACAAGGGTATTACGTCGTCTGTGGTGTTGTTAAGGCTTAGGGCAAAAACAGACTTGCGTTTTTTTCACGCATACGGTAGTTGGATGTAGGCTTACACGCGCGCAGAAGACGCAAGCAAAGCTAAGCCAAGAGATGGCGCTGTATTGTGTTGGCGGTTGATTGTTAATCTTTTGTTTATTGTAATTTTAGATGAATTGGGACCGCTAATACATAATTAATTTCAAGGGCCCTATTGGTTTCACCTATCTAGGGTCAGATTTTTTATACGCCAAGAAGACATTCAGTAATAAGAAAGTATAAAACTGGCAAGGTCACGCGCATGTGACAAAACAAAGGCTCCTTCCATTCTTGTCTATGTTTCTATATACCAGTCGATCTCGCACGCGCTTATACTACGCATGTGCGCGTCAACGTTTGTTGCGTATGTGACAAAATGCCGATACTTGTGCACAGAGGTTAGACACCGGAAAAAACGCTAGTCTAGAACAGTCTTTATAGGTTTGGTTCAGGTGCTCAGGCCCAACTCACAAGGGATAGATTAGTAGGTGAGCCATCTGAATGGGACTTCCGCAATTACAGCCGTCACAAAGGGGTCTGTCGTTTCTCATTCGTACTGTGGTTGTTCTGTACAAGCTTTGCTAGGAAGCTGATAGTTCTGAGACGATTCTTAGCCATGTTTAGTCTAAATCCATGCAGTTGCTTTCATGTTCTTAAGGTATTTATCATCTATATTAAGGGATTTTGAAATTTGTGTTTTTTATTTTATTTATTATTTATATTGGCCACTTTACATGTTATAAAAATCTAGTACGATTTGAATAAGTGCACTTACTGAGTTGCCATATTTTTTGTTTTATCCAATTGATATAAATCAACAGGTTCTAAGATCGTGGGCTCGAATCCGGTCGCACACACCAATGAGCTTTTCTGTACATTATGCCAGTACTATCAAACGTCGAAGGAAACCGGCATGTAGAATCTAAAAAAATCAAAAGAATGTGCCAAGTGCATGAAAGGAGCCTCTTTGAAGCGCACTTAAAATCCAAAACCCTTTCACCACACTGTTTAGAAAGAAGTTGTGACACGACAAGAAGAACAGCTCAATTTTAGGTTATAAGTTCACGCAGCTGGAGTCTACAAAAAAAAGGTGTAAAATATAGGTCATCAAAACAGTAGGATTATAGAAGATTCTAAAGTTCTTTGTTATACACAGAAACCTTTTCATCTTCTTTTATGTAAGGTCACAAGGGTATTACGTCGTCTGTGGTGTTGTTAAGGCTTAGGGCAAAAACAGACTTGCGTTTTTTTCACGCATACGGTAGTTGGATGTAGGCTTACACGCGCGCAGAAGACGCAAGCAAAGCTAATTCTTAATTCTTAATTCTTTATTGTACACAATATAAAACACAGGAAAAAAACAGAAATAGAGGACATGTACAAAGGCGAGCTTAACCCTGAATAGAGTTTTCTTACAGCAAACCTTTGAGGCTAGAGAGAGGTGACAATATAGGCAGGTTTGTGTACATTAAAAAGAAAGTAAAAATAACAAGGAATACTTAGATGAATAAATTTACTAGTATGCAAAATAAATATAGGCATATAATACTTAAATAATAATAAAAATACAATACATAAAAAATACATACATAACAATACGTATCACAGTTCACAGAGACAGATAGTGCTCCTTAACTTTCCTCTTAAATATGCTATGCGATGGACTAGCGCGAATATCGTGTGGTAAGGCGTTCCATAACTTGACCCCACCTACGGTAAAAGAGCTACCGTAGCGTAGCGGCCGTAGCTAAGCCAAGAGATGGCGCTGTATTGTGTTGGCGGTTGATTGTTAATCTTTTGTTTATTGTAATTTTAGATGAATTGGGACCGCTAATACATAATTAATTTCAAGGGCCCTATTGGTTTCACCTATCTAGGGTCAGATTTTTTATACGCCAAGAAGACATTCAGTAATAAGAAAGTATAAAACTGGCAAGGTCACGCGCATGTGACAAAACAAAGGCTCCTTCCATTCTTGTCTATGTTTCTATATACCAGTCGATCTCGCACGCGCTTATACTACGCATGTGCGCGTCAACGTTTGTTGCGTATGTGACAAAATGCCGATACTTGTGCACAGAGGTTAGACACCGGAAAAAACGCTAGTCTAGAACAGTCTTTATAGGTTTGGTTCAGGTGCTCAGGCCCAACTCACAAGGGATAGATTAGTAGGTGAGCCATCTGAATGGGACTTCCGCAATTACAGCCGTCACAAAGGGGTCTGTCGTTTCTCATTCGTACTGTGGTTGTTCTGTACAAGCTTTGCTAGGAAGCTGATAGTTCTGAGACGATTCTTAGCCATGTTTAGTCTAAATCCATGCAGTTGCTTTCATGTTCTTAAGGTATTTGTCATCTATATTAAGGGATTTTGAAATTTGTGTTTTTTAAATCTTAAAGATTGATTGAAGTGGACTGTAAGGACGTAGATATGTGTAGGTTTTCTTTTAAAAATACAGTACATACCTATTTTTGTAATTAATTACTCCCCTCCTCTCTTGTTTATGTTCAGTTCTGTCCATCCCAAGGTTCAATCTGCTCTAGCATAAGTTCTTTCAAAATTATAATTTTATATTCTATCATTATAATCAAAGCGATAAGGTCGCCCATTGTTTTGCCAAAAATCTTCATGAATCCTGTATTATGTTTCTGTGTGGTGAACAATAAAGAGTTATCTATCTATCTATCTATCTATCTATCTATTATAATTGAAAATTTTTTCGACCATGTATTTAGCAATAAATATACTCTGACTCTGACCCTAACTTTCCAAGGTTAGCTATCCGTTGTTTAACATTTAAAGACATTGAGATGTATTAGTTTGTAACTTCTTTTGAAAATGAGAGATTGCCGGAACGAATGCCCAAAGAAAAGTCAGGCGGATAAAATTAAGTTGCCAAGTTTTAAATTGACGCTTTTGTTTTGCGAACACGTTTACTGTGAAGGAAACAGTAATACACTTGCTTACAATTAAATGGTTACCAAAGTCCAAGTACAAAATCCCTTAATAATAATAAATAAATAATGCGGACAATTCACACAGCATCTAGGCCCAAACTAAGCAGAGCTTGTACTATGGGAACCAGATAGCTGATATATTACTTAAATACTTTTTTTTTAAATATATATTTATGTATACATAATTATATTAAAAATAAAAAGTATGTAAGTATACAATATGACACCCAGACAGAGAACAAACATCTGTGTTCACCACACAAATATTTGTTCTGGGTGGGGATCGAACCCACGCCCTCCAGCGCAGAAAGCAGAGCTACAACCAACTGAGCTGTGAAGGCAGTCCCTTGAATGGCATCTCTCTTCAACCGCATCCTCGAATCTGCTTACAATCTGTATGATATCTGTCCGTTTCTAGTGTATTGTTGTAACACCCTTACAAGGTAAATTATGGTTAATTATTCAAAAACTAGTACTAAGATCTGACAATGTTAAATTTAAATGCATATTAGGGCAATAAATATAAAGAATACTAAATCATTTTGAGAAGTTTTAAAATTTGGTGAGTTAAAGTGCCAGTTCCACGTGACCAAGCCTAGAACAAAGGGCAAACTGTACAATCACGAATGATAGGGGAGAATTGAACAAGAGATCATTTTGTGACGATCTATCTACGTCTATTTCATTTTCAATATAAGTATATTCAAGCTTATATCTTCGAATAAAATTACTTATGCTTATAATAACGATCGAACTTCACTTACGAAGCTCGTTCGATCGGTATATTAGAGATTCTGAGCAAAAACGTATATTAGTTCATCGAACAGAGTAGCTAATTCAGTTCTCATTAATTTTCATTACATCAACTAAAACATGAAAAATACTGCATTTACCATAGCGTGCAAAAAGAAAAGCGAATCGCAAAATTTTATTGCTGAATTTTAAACCCTTTGCGGCACATTACTGGCAATTTATGCTGTACAGACGTAATACGCTATTGTTTTACGTCATAATTTTATTTAAATCCAGTGTAATTCCTAGGTACCTTTTATCATAGAATTTAATCTGTGTAATTATGACGAAGTAGTATTAAAATAAATTTATTCCAAACTTGGCTTGGGCCGTTCTTTTGACTACCCCTTTTAGATATAATATGTATATAGTTATAATAATAATAATAAATACATATTGTGGAAAATTTACACAATACTATCTAGCCCCAAACTACGCAGAGCTTGTACTATGGGAACCAGATAGCTGATACGATACTTCTATACATGTTTTTTTTGTAAATACATACTTAGAATACAATATAACACCCAGAATGAGAACAAATATCTACGTTCACCACACAAATATTTGTTGTCAGTGGGGATCGAACCCACGTCCTACGGCGCAGAAGGCAGAGCTACTACTAATTGAACAGAGAGGCAGTTATTTGTTTCATTTCACTAATAAATCATGCTATGAAGTTGGTAGTGCCGTCATGATGTGATTTCCAAACTCCTGAAGGTAACGTCTTTATGGCAATTAGCCTGGATCATAGATCATAAAACACGCAGTTGATAAGATAGCATGCACCACTAAATTATATGCCTACTTAGTGGATAAGATAAACTAAGAATAATTTCTCGAACCTTGCATTTTACCGTCTAAGAAATATTTTTTATTTTCGTAACATGAAAAACGTATTCTTCGTCAGCCTTCACTGTTTTCGGATATCAGAACCGGGATTATGGGCTCCAAGGAACAATAAATAAATCGAAATCTACTGTTGATCCTACCAAAGTATGATAAAGCCGATTGTGAAAGAGGCTTGGTGGTATCGTTGGCCGTTTGTCGATTTCATGTGCATTTTCTATATTTCTTTCCGTGTCACATTGCATCTTGTTAAAACTTCGGCAGCAAAAATAGAATAATTAAGTAGGCACTACTTAATTATTCTATCTTATTATTCTTTTTATCGTCTCTCAATCACTGGTTATGAATAATGTGGTTTAGATTGTCCGTGAAAGATGTTCAGTGCCAGTATTTTAACCGTCACCCGCACCCTTCAACCAAAACATGGAATTGCTGCTCACAGCGGAAAAAGGCATGGTGATAGTACTTCCAGGGACGAGCCCTTCACAAAGAACTCTACTACAAAAACTGACGACGATTGGTAGGTATTTTTATCAGAATCCGTGCTATAAGTTCAGAATTGCCTAACACGCCATACCTACCTACTACAACAAAAATTCGCTAGAAAATCTTGTTAAAATGTTTTGCAATACACGCTTTTCAAAAATGCTATCTCATTAATATTGCGATGCCCTCAGGAAATGTATATAGTCCACCAATTTTGCTAACTGCTACTTGGTGTTTGCTATGCATCCAATATTTCACGAGTAATTGTACATTTTCAGGCAGTCAGTTGTCGAAATATAAACAAAACAAAGCGTATTCAGCGCTTTAGATATCATGAAATAATAGACCGTATTCCGACTGAATAGAGATCATTGAATTTTGGAAACGATTACGTAAAAAAACAAATAAGAAGAATGTAAACAGTAATAAAGCTATCCACAGTACAGTTGCAGTAAACACGTCATTTTAAACATGGAAATAAAATCTAGCAGAGTTTCCGCAGCAAAACACCAAAATCAAAAGGTCAAATCAAGTAAATTCGCCAGAAATATGACGAGCAGAAATAACACTTACTTCTTTGCACTCTATGACGACACATCAAATCAAAACACTTACTCCTCCTCACTGTATTACGAAACATCAAATCAAAACACTTACTCCTCCTCACTGTATAACGAAACATCAAATCAAAACACTTACTTCTTCTCACTTTGCTATGACGAAACATCATCTGGCCCTCATCGCACTTCACAACAAAAACGTACTATTGTCTCGAGTCACCGCAAAAACTAAAGTCGTACAACAGTCCTTGCCAGTACTATCTGCACGCGATCTGACGTAACACGATAACGACTCCTCGTGCGATTTTATTTATTGTTGACATTTCGTGGAGAGAAACTAGACATATAAAAATCTACTACTGATAATTCTCGTCGTTCTTCTTCTTATTTACTTATGAACGAATCGTGTCGTTATCAATGCTTTATTATAAGCATAATTGGCTACTGTCGGTACCTTTTTAGAACACAATATTGTGTGGTTCTCGTTTCTGTGTTTCTTTAAAGTGATCAATGTTTTTTTTGTCTTTTTCCATTTCTTGTGTAGCCGTATTTTTACTCGTTCTATCTATTATAAGATTTATAAGCCTTGCGCACATTTAGACCATCTACGATGGCGATGGTATATAGTTTTAGATTCAGTTTTAGCATAAGATTTTGCATATACACTGCCGCGAACTTCGACAGTGTGATATTTGGCAGCGATACATCGATCGTCATCCCATGCCATCTAGAGCGCAAAGCTTTACTTTCCATAGGGTTTTCGCAGATCTATTCATACGACATGAGAAAGACCTTGGCTCAACTCGGTTTAAGTAGCTAGTCGTAATTCTGCACTTCCTTTCTTTTCATCTTTCCTTTCCTTCAATGTGGTATATTTTCGGTCAGTTAGTCTCTTCTTACTACAATCTTCAGACTATTTTTTCGATTGAAATGAAATCATCACAATCTTTTAGCCACTAGGAGGATCTTTATTCTCTCTATCGACTAGAACTTGGTCGATAGAGAGTCTTAGTTTTTATCCAAAGGAAAAACTATCATTGTCATATATTAGTGGACTTGCTGCGGGTTCGCTAGAGATGTTTTCTTCCCATTTTTTAAATAGCTCGCAACTTTAGAATTGGGAGAAAGAGTTGCTAGCACAACATCACCAGTGGAACTACTATCTTTGTTTACTTCAAATGACAAAATGTTATTGGGAGATACTGTGACATTTTGAGTGCAGATTTTTGTTGGTTGGGTCGGTTTGTAGGTTGTTGATAAACTGGGTAATTATAAACGTTTTGACGTATACTCTCTATATTCTAGAAAATTAACTCTCGCTATGCTCAATTGTCTTCCCCAGACCTTATATAACTAAGATAAAAAGTAGCGTAATTACTGTCAAGCCAAAGACATCATGATGAACAATGATTATAGTAATTGACAAATTACTTTTCAATTGATCGTTAAATAGGTTAAGGTTTAGCTATCTCACGTTGTGATTTTACAATAACAACACGTTATATTACAAAACACTCATAAATATTTTTCAAAATCATTTCGGTCCCTGTTTAACAGTATCCACTGACATGAGGCGGCAATAGTTCTACCTGACCAAGTCTAGAAGAGTGGCTTAGACGGCTAGACAAGGGGACCACTCAATTGACCTATTATTTAATATTGGGTCGGTGACAGGGGCTTCGCTAAATAAATTGGGACCATTACAAACCTAATGATGATTGAGGACCATTCTGTCATCGACTAAACCGTGAACATATTCTGTAGAGCATTCTAAAGAGGTATGCAGAAAATTTTATTAATTTGAATTTTGAAGCAGTAGTTGAGCTCTTTGTGAAGGGCTCGTCCGGGAAAGTACTACCACCATGCATGCCTATTGCTACCGTGAAGCAGTATCACTGTGTTTTGGTGTGAAGGGCATGGGTGACGGTGAAAGTAATGGCACGTGAGGCTGAACATCTGTATGCATCTAGTTGATGGACGCAGGGCAGTGCATCGTAGGGCACGATTCTGACGTGGGTGTCTTTCGAGTTAATACTTTGGTATTGGCGATAAATATATAAAAAGTAATATAAAAAAAAAAAAAATCATACAAATGTTTCGGTTCCATATCTATGACGTACTTCAAATTTTGACTGTCCCAGTCAAGAGTTACACTCTCTTCTAGACCGCCCGTTGCTTCATCATCAATCTCATTATCTTTCACTCTCTAATATTTTACTTAAGGAGGGTATATTATAAAAAAAGCCTGAGCTTAGTGGCACAGTAGGCATATTTTAATTATCTTAATTCTATTTTTGTAAATTTTTACCGATAGCTAGTTTAATAATCCTTCTAATCAAGTCACGAGGTGTGGTAATCTCTTTGATTCCTAGATTGTAGTTAATTTATTATTCTAGACGATAGACAACCAAGCTGATTTCTAAGACCGAGTGTGCGGCATTCATTCCTAGAAGCTAGAAGCTAGACAAGCGAGCAATTGCTCTGATTTAATTTTAACTAGGTATGATACGTGTCTCAAATTTGCTGCGTTGAATTTATATCTAATTCTTTTTTTTTTTTTTTATTAACCTATTGTGTCCCACTGCTGGGCAAAGGTCTCCCCCAAAACCTTCCATTCATCCCGATCCTCGGATATCTAATTCTTATAGAACAGAAATAACCAATGGGAAAGAAATGTCCTTGAACCGCTATCATGATCTGGAAGAAGAAAAGTAAGCTGCCCAGTTGGGAGTGGTCTTCAGTGGTCGACTTAACCCACCATGGACTGACGTCATTGTGAATATAATATGAGAGCAAAGTCATATTCAAATATGTATTTATTCAATAGTTGACAAGGATCAGTAGTTGAGTCTAGGTGCCATCTAGCCTAGACCTAGCCTAGAAGAACAGGCAACAAACTCAGACAAGATCGGTGGATGGAGAAAGCATTTTATTGATAAACGATAGAGATGTCCAGCAGTGAATGTCTTTAAGCTTACAAAGCTAAAGACCAAGTGTTCTAGTGTATTATTACTTACCTAGTGTGTCATTGCAATCAATAAAGAGTTACCTATCTATCTATCAACCAAAATGCCAACGCGGCGGCTGACTAGATTTTACAAACTAATTTACTTACTTCCACTGCCAATATTTCAGCTTGTAATTTGCGAACATTCTGTTTTGATTGTATAACAGTTTATTGCTTTAATAATGTAGGTGAGCTGAGACGAATGAATGTTAATGTGTTTTTATTTTGATATCGTGACTCATAGTGCGTGGCTGTTGGGTTTTATCTGGAATAGGGAGAATGCACACTATCTGAGGACCTAGCACGTATAAAGAAATTAAATAATTTTCTAATGTTTTTGTATGTAACATTATTGCGTAAAGTTGTATTAATAAAGCCTACCGAATGTCTATAACAAACTTTTGGATGCCTCTATATCTATAAGCACGATTGAGTCATTAAAATATTTATTTATCACGTAAAAAAAAAGTAAACATGCCTTTGCATCTATAGTAGATGACTTATGTAGCGTCAAATAGTTATATGCCCCTTCTTACGTGACTCTATAGTGCCTGGGACAGGATTTTAGCACCTATGTACCATCTTGACAGCTTAGTCGGCTTAATCCACAGGAAAGACATGGTCAATACGGCGGAGCTGACTAAGCCGCGGTTTTCCTCAGGATGTTTTCCTTCACCGTTTGAGAGCACTAGCATTATGTACATACATTTTTTGAACATAAAAATACACACAATACCGACTGGATTCAAATCCGCGTCCGTAGGATCGGAAGACGGGACCATACCACTAGACTAGACCAACAGTGCTCTCATATCACGTACACTAATAATAAATTGCGTATAAAATGTTTTAAGATTTCATATTAGAGCTATAGACGATAAACGTCGATATTGAGATTAGATTTGTCTAGTCTAGACTATGTTCCCAAATCTACATCTAGTAAATCATTGTTGTTTTCATTTTTGTTGCTCGCTCGTACATCCTCGGCTTTGGTTTTAATCCGGGATTATTGAAACATGGCAGTTGGCCAGCACAGTCAATTCAAGCAGACAAACAAACACGTATTTTGTATAGATTAGTCCGTTAAAGACGTCGATGTGTTTATGAGCTTGAAAATTAACGGATTGAATGGATACATGTACACGTCTTTTAGTGCCATCCACATAATATTGTACAAAACTTGTATTTAAATTGTAATGTATGTAATTTGTTCGGATGGGATCTTGCAGCTCAATTTTAAAGCAGTTGAGCTAAAATTTTGTATACACATTTTTTGTGTTTTTAGACAACTATTTGCAGAGACAGAGCCAGACAGGGCTCATGGTAGGCACCATGAGCTCTGTCTGGCTCTGTCTCTGGCTCTGGTTTTGAGTATGTGTGAGTGCTCACCAGTGCATTATACTGTGTGTGTGACGTTTTGATGTAGGATTTATTAAGTCAACACTCACACAAACTCAAAACCATAGCCAGAGACAGAGCAAGACAGAGCTCATGGTAGACCTACAGATGGCACAATCATTTGGCCCACCTGATGTTAGGTGATACACATCGCATTTATCAAAGCTAATGGGAAATAAAAAAAATTGCGCATTTTAATTACATTTATTTTATAAAAGCTTGTTTATAAAAATGTTTTTGTGCTTCTATTTTTTTACTCATTTTGACAACTCACTAAGTATTGCTATGTTGTGATCAGACTGCGCAGTACCAGTACCCAAACTATATTTAAACAAACACCTTTAATTAACAGTTTTCGTTATATTTGCTTTACTATTTGATTGACTCTGCTAGGTTTATCTTCATTTTCCACAGCTCTCAACTTCTATTATTCTGGGCTTATCAAAAGCCAGCGCCAGCCATCAAAAGTTGGAATAATTTGTTTTTGAATCGTAAAATCCATTGAAAACTTCGTTCGATGCTGCTAGCAAAAGATATCCCGTTTCAGGCAATATTACTACGAAGGTATAGTTTCACTGAATAGAGCTTATTTGCGATCTGAAATCAAATAAATTCCCTATTTCCTTTCCTATGCAACTGGCTGGCAAAATACGGCTTATATTTATTCCCAAAGTTTATGCACAAGGTTCAGTTTGCGCTGGCAAAGTTTACATTTCCAGGGTTGTCACGCAAAAACGAACATTGAATTGCTGACTTCTGTAGGACCAATCTTCCGGGAAGCATAATATTTGATTTACCCATCCCAACGTGAGTTAACCGGAAATTGCGAAATTTATGGAGTGGTTATTGTATTTGGGAGAGGATACATTTTTATTTGTTGTAACAAGTAGTTTGCTTACTTATAGGAGTTTTGTATATTAAACACGTAGTGTTTTAATCATAGTGTTTTAAATATTTAAACTGTGGGCTTTTTTATTGTTTCCTTATTTTATGAGTAGGTAGTTTCTTTAGTTTTTTATTCGTATGCTTGAAATTTCGCTTTGAGCCTTAAACGCAGGTAAACATGTCTATTACGTATTTTTTATAATCTACCAGATCTAAACAATATAAATTATGTATAAGTTAATTTTCTTTGTTTCTTCTATTTTCTATCATCAATTAATCTTTTAATCTCTTCAGATGCCCTTAGCGTTTTTGTGAGGAAAGTGATGGGCCTTTATTTTTATTGGCTAAATACTCCCGTGACCTATTTAGATTGAATTCCGGAGTGGAAGGTACCTCTTTATTTATTGGCATCGCTTGTTCGCCCGTTATTTCAATAAGGAAGGTATAAGGGCTATTGGATAATACATAAAGTTATAACATTAACTATTGACTGATAATAATACCACGACTGAAAATGTATAACCTTTTAGATTATGTTCAGTGTTTAAACTACAATCTGCTTTTTGCTTTTGAATAGTTACAATTTTGAAAGTTGAAAACAAAAGACTTAAAAAAGTCGTTAATAAAAATAAGCATAAGCATATAGATCGTCAACTCTCCACTCCACACTGCAAGGGTCAAGGGTTTTCTTTTTTTTTTTCTTAAAAAATAAGGAAGAAAAAGAAGACAGCGAGCACAGATTAAAGTTTATGACGTTTCGTAAGATTGCCCTGCAATGGGACAAGATGAAAAAACAAACGTTTGTAGAAATTTTGAGCCGTTGTTCACCATCTTTTTTATGCCATAACTGGCAGACGAGCAGACGGGCCACCTGATGGAAAGAAGTTACCGTCGCTCATAGACACCTGCAACACCAGTGCTGATGCGCTGCCGGCCTTTCAAGAACCCGCCTTTTGAAGGACTCTATGTCGAAATTCCGAGGGAAAACCGCATACAGGGTTATTATTAAGCGTAATACACTATTATTTAATGTATAACGGCTGTATTCGTAACATCAATTGGTGTCTTAGGCTGCAGTCTTTCTATTGTCTTCGGCAGTACTTATTCTAGTACTTTTATCTATTCTGTTCTTGGCCTCCGGAAACCAGGTTCCGGTACTTATTTCAGTGATACCGGTCGCATGGTCGAGAAATGATCGGGTTGGCTCTGCACTTTTCAAGGAAATTGGCTGATAATAGCTCGTTTGCGTCAACATGTAGGAAGCGGTTTGGTGGAAACTATATTTGAAGCTACGAGTTGAGTCAACGATGTTTTATTTTGGAGAATAGGATACGCAACGCAAACATAATAATTTAGAAATAGAAATAATTTATTTTGCGTCAACTTAAAATTAAAAGTTCAACTTTATTATTACTTTATTATTTATTTATTTTGTATTTAAAAGTGTGAGGAGATACTGTTGGTCTGTTTTGTTAAGTGTATGTAGGTATGAGGGTACAATAAACTATTTTCATTATTATTTCAAATACGTAGGTAGGGGCTAATGGGTACCACAATCTTACAAGGAGACATAAATTTTACTTAAAAAGTACCACCAGTTTTAAGTTAAATTGATGTCTTCGAGAATCTAGTTAAAACTTTAACTAGTTTCTTGAAGACACAACTCTAAACCGTTATTAAGCACATGAACGCTCACTATAAAGAACACAGCGACAAAAATTTTAGGAAATAAATCTAGAGACAAGTACACTATGTCTGGGGTTACAATCGGGATTCCATTTTATCCCATCCCATCCCACTAATATATAAATACATAAGTTTGAAGTACAGAACGGCTGAATGGAACTGGATGAAATTTGGCACAGAGATAGTCTGAAATAGCCTATAGGCTACCTTTTATCGTAGTAAAATGAATCGTTTTCGTGGGATAGATCTTTTTATTTTTTCAACATGATGTTTTTTCATGATTTTTTGCATAGTGTTAGTTAAGTAGTCAGAATATGACAGTGCAATGCACGGTTCCTATGGGATAGCGTACAGAAACTGTATTTTTATAGGGTTTTTCCCCATCCAGTTGCTTACGAGGAAAAGTACCTACATACTGTTTAATCGCCAGGCGCTGCTAGTTTACCATTATTTTTTATCTTTGTATTCAATTTGGCCTCGAACTAACAATTTATTACGACAACTGTACCCGAAGTCGGAATTTTGTTACCACATTTAATTTTCGTCTACGAAATGTTGTTTTCGTTTCGCCTATTGTCTCTCTCTATTGTAATTGAGACGGCAAAAATACGTTACGTAAACACGATCGAAACGAGTTTTTGTCTCATCAATTTTCCTACCAAAAGATAGAGACGCCTAATCACACAAAAACAGCATTTGGTAGACGAAATGTGTTAGCAAAACTCCGACTTCAGATACTGGAAGTCACAAAATCTTTGAGATCCGTCATAAAATTCAGTAGCTCGGCGTCATGTAAGCCAGGCTATAGCCTCGAACATAGATAGAACTTATCTATGCACAGGTAAACATGCCTATTGATTTTCCATACCTCGCCTGGAGATAACCGAAAATGCCCCATTACAATGCTGGGTGATTATTATAAATGGTGGTCTGGTACACAGAATATAGAAGAAAGTCCAGTAGTATTATTAATCTATAGTAGAATCACGCGCAGATTGAGAAGTAAAGCTCTTTTCATACTGTATTCAACCCCTATTATGCCTATAAAAATACAAAAACTTTATATTTTAGCTGATTGGGATTTGAACTCCCTTTTTTTTTATCCCAAATTTTTTTTTATCTTTCCTATTTTATCCTTTTTAGGGTTAAATTTGGGAATTAAAATGAAATATGAAGATGAAGAAGAAATCAACAGGTGAGAACAGGTCAATGGATGAGCTGATCTAATTCTAAGATAGCGTGTGGATAAACCAGCCATCTATTGGAGAATGTGTGGTTCAAACATGGCGACCGAAGCTTATGACAGCATGAAAGTTTCAGTAAGTTACACCGCATAGTTCAACGAAGGAATACCATGTTAGCGCTTACATGGTAACACTGTGTATTATATACACAGTATAGAAGCGAAACTCATTGCAAAACTGTTGCATGTATTTCAGTATTTCTTGAGGTAAAATCGTCAAGCTGCCTATGTGTAGTACCTTTTTTTTATTTTATACAACTAGCTGATTGCTGCCTTCCTACGGTGCGTGGTTCTGCAGATAATCACGCACAGCCAACGACGACGCACGGCAACGCACACAGACAGGGCTCCTGTGCTACCGCGCACCTCAGCGCACGAGACCGTTCCCATGGTGTGTCGTGCGAGCTGATCCGCCCGCCCCTCCGTGCGCGATATCACAGACCGTGTGAAGGGGCTATTATAGGTGATGTTTACCAAAATTGCATTTGCATGTTGCATTGGCTCATAGATCTCGCACGTCAGAGACGTGCCCTACGATGCCTCAAGAGTTGATGGTCGCACGGTAGTGGCCCTTCGACCATCAACTTGTTCAGCCTTCACGTAACCACGCACGCACGTAGCCAAGGTAACTTCTATATGCTACCATATTACTTAGTTGTAATGCTAAGGTAGTTATTTAGTTTCGGTTCTCAAATATCTGACGGTACGCCCAAACGTGTACGCTTGGGTAATTTGGGTTCTTTGTTATACAAATGTCAAATAGTCAGAATAAGGCAAAATAATCGTATGAAATGTGGATATTTTCTCATAAACTTATTTGACTTTGAAAACATTTGGGTTCAGCGTGACTCTAGTTTTCAGGAAAACCATTAACCTTAAATACACAATACTAATGGACCCGCTCCGGCTATGCACGGGTTAAACAATGTCACTGTCAAAATGAAACAAATAACCAACTGGTCAAGTTACTGAGAACAGCTCAAAGATTCAGCGTGACTAAATAGGCTAGGCGTTTCTTTAAAAAGAAAAATCTTCTAAACCTGAAAAGTTTTAGAACAAACGGTGTTCCAGATGAGGTGTGTGTGAATGACCGCCGGATATTTTTTACTAAATATATAAAACACTTACGTTATTGACTGACTGACAGTCAACAAAAAATCTAGGCTATCTGGATGCGTGTGAACTTAGCAGATCATTGTCCAGCAGATCAAAAAAAAAAGTGAGTTCTATTCGCATGCAGCATAGTTCTACAGTTCCTGATACTTTTCAGGAATAGTTCTGGCCTGAAAACCTGAAAAAAAAACAATTGAAAATATGCTCTGCCAACTTCCCGTAGCAGATCATTTTTCACCAATAAAATAAAAAAAAATATTTTCATGTGCCTAAAGCTCTGCTCTACAGTTCCTGATACTTTTCAGAAATAGTTCTGGCCTGAAAACCTGAAAAAAGTGATTTGAACAAAAAATATTAATATTTTTTTTATGGTTTTAAACAGTTTGCAAGAGCTAGAACTCTTTCGTCTCTCATAGATCCATACTAGAGCTACTACCTAGAACTTGAATCAAGTCTGGAACTCACGCAAAAAAACCAGCAGAGCAGGGTTGAAAGTTTAAAATATTTTTTTTATAGTGTTAAGGGGTTCGTAAAAACTAGCACTCTCGCGTTTATCATAGGTCCTTATAAGACCTATTACCTACAAATTGAATCAAGTCTAGAACTCACGCAAAAAAACCAGCAGAGCAGGGTTGAAAATTTAAAATATTTTTTTTATAGTGTTAAGGGGTTCGTAAAAACTAGCACTCTCGCGTTTATCATAGGTCCTTATAAGACCTATTACCTACAAATTGAATCAAGTCTAGAACTCACGCAAAAAAACCAGCAGAGCAGGGTTGAAAATTTAAAATATTTTTTTTATAGTGTTAAGGGGTTCGTAAAAACTAGCACTCTCGCGTTTATCATAGGTCCTTATAAGACCTATTACCTACAAATTGAATCAAGTCTGGAACTCACGCAAAAAAACCAGCAGAGCAGGGTTGAAAGTTTAAAATATTTTTTTTATAGTGTTAAGGGGTTCGTAGAAAATAGCACTCTCGCGTTTATCATAGGTCCTTATAAGCCCTATAACCTACAAATTGAATCAAGTCTGGAACTCACGCAAAACGTTCAGCAGAGCAGGGTTGAAAGTTTAAAATATTTTTTTTATAGTGTTAAGGGGTTCGTAGAAACTAGCACTCTCGCGTTTATCATAGGTCCTTATAAGCCCTATAACCTACAAATTGAATCACGTCTGGAACTCACGCAAAACGTTCAGCAGAGCAGGGTTGAAAGTTTAAAATATTTTTTTTATAGTGTTAAGGGGTTCGTAGAAACTAGCACTCTCAAGTTTATCATAGGTCCTTATAAGCCCTATAACTTACAAATTGAATTACGTCTGGAACTCACGCAAACCGTTCAGCAGAGCAGGGTTGAAAGTTTAAAATATTTTTTTTATAGTGTTAAGGGGTTCGTAGAAACTAGCACTCTCGCGTTTATCATAGGTCCTTATAAGCCCTATAACCTACAAATTGAATCACGTCTGGAACTCACGCAAAACGTTCAGCAGAGCAGGGTTGAAAGTTTAAAATAATTTTTTTATATTGTTAAGGGGTTCGTAGAAACTAGCACTCTCAAGTTTATCATAGGTCCTTATAAGCCCTATACCCTACAAATTGAATTAAGTCTGGAACTCACGCAAAAAAACCAGCAGAGCAGGGTTGAAAGTTTAAATTATTTTTTTTATAGTGTTAAGGGGTTCGTAGAAACCAGCACTCTCGCGTTTATCATAGGTCCTTATAAGCCCTATAACCTACAAATTGAATCAAGTCTGGAACTCACGCAAACCGTTCAGCAGAGCAGGGTTGAAAGTTTAAAATATTTTTTTTATAGTGTTAAGGGGTTCGTAAAAACTAGCACTCTCGCGTTTATCATAGGTCCTTATAAGCCCTATAACCTACAAATTGAATTAAGTCTGGAACTCACGCAAAAAAACCAGCAGAGCAGGGTTGAAAGTTTAAAATATTTTTTTTATAGTGTTAAGGGGTTCGTAGAAACTAGCACTCTCGCGTTTATCATAGGTCCTTATAAGCCCTATAACCTACAAATTGAATCAAGTCTGGAACTCACGCAAAACAATCAGCAGAGCAGGGTTGAAAGTTTAAAATATTTTATTTATAGTGTTAAGGGGTTCGTAAAAACTAGCACTCTCGCGTTTATCATAGGTCCTTAAAAGCCCTATAACCTACAAATTGAATTAAATCTGGAACTCACGCAAAACGACCAGCAGAGCAGGGTTGAAAGTTTAAAATATTTTTTTTATAGTGTTAAGGGGTTCGTAGAAACTAGCACTCTCGCGTTTATCATAGGTCCTTATAAGCCCTATAACCTACAAATTGAATCACGTCTGGAACTCACGCAAAACGTTCAGCAGAGCAGGGTTGAAAGTTTTAAATATTTTTTTTATAGTGTTAAGGGGTTCGTAGAAACTAGCACTCTCGCGTTTATCATAGGTCCTTCTAAGCCCTATATTGTACAAATTGAATTACGTCTGGAACTCACGCAAAACGTTCAGCAGAGCAGGGTTGAAAGTTTAAAATATTTTTTTTATAGTGTTTAGGGGTTCGTAAAAACTAGCACTCTCGCGTTTATCATAGGTCCTTATAAGCCCTATAACCTACAAATTGAATTAAGTCTGGAACTCACGCAAAAAAACCAGCAGAGCAGGGTTGAAAGTTTAAAATATTTTTTTTATAGTGTTAAGGGGTTCGTAGAAACTAGCACTCTCGCGTTTATCATAGTTCCTTATAAGCCCTATAACCTACAAATTGAATCAAGTCTGGAACTCACGCAAAACGTTCAGCAGAGCAGGGTTGAAAGTTTAAAATATTTTTTTTATAGTGTTAAGGGGTTCGTAAAAACTAGCACTCTCGCGTTTATAATAGGTCCTTAAAAGCCCTATAACCTAAAAATTGAATTAAATCTGGAACTCACGCAAAACGACCAGCAGAGCAGGGTTGAAAGTTTAAAATATTTTTTTTATAGTGTTAAGGGGTTCGTAGAAACTAGCACTCTCGCGTTTATCATAGGTCCTTATAAGCCCTATAACCTACAAATTGAATCACGTCTGGAACTCACGCAAAACGTTCAGCAGAGCAGGGTTGAAAGTTTAAAATATTTTTTTTATATTGTTAAGGGGTTCGTAGAAACTAGCACTCTCGTGTTTATCATAGGTCCTTATAAGCCCTATAACTTACAAATTGAATTAAGTCTGGAACTCACGCAAACCGTTCAGCAGAGCAGGGTTGAAAGTTTAAAATATTTTTTTTATAGTGATAAGGGGTTCGTAAAAACTAGCACTCTCGCGTTTATCATAGGTCCTTATAGGCCCTATAACTTACAAATTGAATTTCGTCTGGAACTCACGCAAACCGTTCAGCAGAGCAGGGTTGAAAGTTTAAAATATTTTTTTTATAGTGTTAAGGGATTCGTAGAAACTAGCACTCTCGCGTTTATCATAGGTCCTTATAAGCCCTATAACCTACAAATTGAATTAAGTCTGGAACTCACGCAAAAAAACCAGCAGAGCAGGGTTGAAAGTTTAAATTATTTTTTTTATAGTGTTAAGGGGTTTGTAGAAACTAGCACTCTCGCGTTTATCATAGGTCCTTATAAGCCCTATAACCTACAAATTGAATCAAGTCTGGAACTCACGCAAAACGTTCAGCAGAGCAGGGTTGAAAGTTTAAAATATTTTTTTTATAGTGTTAAGGGGTTCGTAAAAACTAGCACTCTCGCGTTTATCATAGGTCCTTAAAAGCCCTATAACCTACAAATTGAATTAAATCTGGAACTCACGCAAAACGACCAGCAGAGCAGGGTTGAAAGTTTAAAATATTTTTTTTATAGTGTTAAGGGGTTCGTAGAAACTAGCACTCTCGCGTTTATCATAGGTCCTTATAAGCCCTATAACCTACAAATTAAATCACGTCTGGAACTCACGCAAAACGTTCAGCAGAGCAGGGTTGAAAGTTTAAAATATTTTTTTTATAGTGTTAAGGGGTTCGTAGAAACTAGCACTCTCACGTTTATCATAGGTCCTTCCTTATAAGCCCTATAACCTACAAATTGAATCACGTCTGGAACTCACGCAAAACGTTCAGCAGAGCAGGGTTGAAAAATTAAAATATTTTTTTTATAGTGTTAAGGGGTTCGTAGAAACTAGCACTCTCACGTTTATCATAGGTCCTTATAAGCCCTATATTATACAAATTGAATTACGTCTGGAACTCACGCAAAACGTTCAGCAGAGCAGGGTTGAAAGTTTAAAATATTTTTTTTATAGTGTTAAGGGGTTCGTAGAAACTAGCACTCTCGCGTTTATCATAGGTCCTTATAAGCCCTATAACCTACAAATTGAATCACGTCTGGAACTCACGCAAAACGTTCAGCAGAGCAGGGTTGAAAGTTTAAAATATTTTTTGACGTGATAACGTCTTATAAATCGATGGAGCCGGCTGCACGCACGAAAAAACATGACTCATGCGTCGTTACGTCGTTTCGTCGTTCCATTTACCTGAGCCCGAGCCCGTAATGGGTAAGGGTAAATGAGGGTAAAGGTAAATGAGGGTAAGGGTTCAGTCTGGGTCCGGGTCCGGGTCCGGGTCCGGATTTTCATTCAGTTCCATTCAGTTTCATTCAGTTTCATTCAGTTTCATTCAGTTTCATTCAGTATCATTCAGTTTCATTCACATTCAATTCAATTCAGTAAAACTAAAATTTTCTTTTGAAAAATGCAACCATTCCATCAGTATTTTCATATGACGTTATCACGTTCAACTATCGTCAGTATACCGACTTTACAGACAACCGATTTTTTTTATAGTGTTAAGGGGTTCGTAGAAACTAGCACTCTCGCGTTTATCATAGGTCCTTATAAGCCCTATATTATACAAATTGAATTACGTCTGGAACTCACGCAAAACGTTCAGCAGAGCAGGGTTGAAAGTTTAAAATATTTTTTTATAGTGTTTAGGGGTTCGTAAAAACTAGCACTCTCGCGTTTATCATAGGTCCTTATAAGCCCTATAACCTACAAATTGAATTAAGTCTGGAACTCACGCAAAAAAACCAGCAGAGCAGGGTTGAAAGTTTAAAATATTTTTTTTATAGTGTTAAGGGGTTCGTAGAAACTAGCACTCTCGCGCTTATCATAGTTCCTTATAAGCCCTATTACCTACAAATTGAATCAAGTCTGGAACTCACGCAAAACGTTCAGCAGAGCAGGGTTGAAAGTTTAAAATATTTTTTTTATAGTGTTAAGGGGTTCGTAAAAACTAGCACTCTCGCGTTTATAATAGGTCCTTAAAAGCCCTATAACCTAAAAATTGAATTAAATCTGGAACTCACGCAAAACGACCAGCAGAGCAGGGTTGAAAGTTTAAAATATTTTTTTTATAGTGTTAAGGGGTTCGTAGAAACTAGCACTCTCGCGTTTATCATAGGTCCTTATAAGCCCTATAACCTACAAATTGAATCACGTCTGGAACTCACGCAAAACGTTCAGCAGAGCAGGGTTGAAAGTTTAAAATATTTTTTTTATATTGTTAAGGGGTTCGTAGAAACTAGCACTCTCGTGTTTATCATAGGTCCTTATAAGCCCTATAACTTACAAATTGAATTAAGTCTGGAACTCACGCAAACCGTTCAGCAGAGCAGGGTTGAAAGTTTAAAATATTTTTTTTATAGTGATAAGGGGTTCGTAAAAACTAGCACTCTCGCGTTTATCATAGGTCCTTATAAGCCCTATAACTTACAAATTGAATTTCGTCTGGAACTCACGCAAACCGTTCAGCAGAGCAGGGTTGAAAGTTTAAAATATTTTTTTTATAGTGTTAAGGGATTCGTAGAAACTAGCACTCTCGCGTTTATCATAGGTCCTTATAAGCCCTATAATCTACAAATTGAATTAAGTCTGGAACTCACGCAAAAAAACCAGCAGAGCAGGGTTGAAAGTTTAAATTATTTTTTTTATAGTGTTAAGGGGTTTGTAGAAACTAGCACTCTCGCGTTTATCATAGGTCCTTATAAGCCCTATAACCTACAAATTGAATCAAGTCTGGAACTCACGCAAAACGTTCAGCAGAGCAGGGTTGAAAGTTTAAAATATTTTTTTTATAGTGTTAAGGGGTTCGTAAAAACTAGCACTCTCGCGTTTATCATAGGTCCTTAAAAGCCCTATAACCTAAAAATTGAATTAAATCTGGAACTCACGCAAAACGACCAGCAGAGCAGGGTTGAAAGTTTAAAATATTTTTTTTATAGTGTTAAGGGGTTCGTAGAAACTAGCACTCTCGCGTTTATCATAGGTCCTTATAAGCCCTATAACCTACAAATTAAATCACGAATGGAACTCACGCAAAACGTTCAGCAGAGCAGGGTTGAAAGTTTAAAATATTTTTTTTATAGTGTTAAGGGGTTCGTAAAAACTAGCACTCTCGCGTTTATAATAGGTCCTTAAAAGCCCTATAACCTACAAATTGAATCAAATCTGGAACTCACGCAAAACAACCAGCAGAGCAGGGTTGAAAGTTTAAAATATTTTTTTTATAGTGTTAAGGGGTTCGTAGAAACTAGCACTCTCGCGTTTATCATAGGTCCTTATAAGCCCTATAACCTACAAATTGAATCACGTCTGGAACTCACGCAAAACGTTCAGCAGAGCAGGGTTGAAAGTTTAAAATATTTTTTTTATATTGTTAAGGGGTTCGTAGAAACTAGCACTCTCAAGTTTATCATAGGTCCTTATAAGCCCTATACCCTACAAATTGAATTAAGTCTGGAACTCACGCAAAAAAACCAGCAGAGCAGGGTTGAAAGTTTAAATTATTTTTTTTATAGTGTTAAGGGGTTCGTAGAAACCAGCACTCTCGCGTTTATCATAGGTCCTTATAAGCCCTATAACCTACAAATTGAATCAAGTCTGGAACTCACGCAAACCGTTCAGCAGAGCAGGGTTGAAAGTTTAAAATATTTTTTTTATAGTGTTAAGGGGTTCGTAAAAACTAGCACTCTCACGTTTATAATAGGTCCTTAAAAGCCCTATAACCTACAAATTGAATCAAATCTGGAACTCACGCAAAACGACCAGCAGAGCAGGGTTGAAAGTTAAAAATATTTTTTTTATAGTGTTAAGGGGTTTGTAGAAACTAGCACTCTCGCGTTTATCATAGGTCCTTATAAGCCCTATTACCTACAAATTGAATCACGTCTGGAACTCACGCAAAACGTTCAGCAGAGCAGGGTTGAAAGTTTAAAATATTTTTTTTATAGTGTTAAGGGGTTCGTAGAAACTAGCACTCTCACGTTTATCATAGGTCCTTATAAGCCCTATATTATACAAATTGAATTACGTCTGGAACTCACGCAAAACGTTCAGCAGAGCAGGGTTGAAAGTTTAAAATATTTTTTTTATAGTGTTAAGGGGTTCGTAGAAACTAGCACTCTCGCGTTTATCATAGGTCCTTCTAAGCCCTATATTGTACAAATTGAATTACGTCTGGAACTCACGCAAAACGTTCAGCAGAGCAGGGTTGAAAGTTTAAAATATTTTTTTATAGTGTTTAGGGGTTCGTAAAAACTAGCACTCTCGCGTTTATCATAGGTCCTTATAAGCCCTATAACCTACAAATTGAATTAAGTCTGGAACTCACGCAAAAAAACCAGCAGAGCAGGGTTGAAAGTTTAAAATATTTTTTTTATAGTGTTAAGGGGTTCGTAGAAACTAGCACTCTCGCGCTTATCATAGTTCCTTATAAGCCCTATTACCTACAAATTGAATCAAGTCTGGAACTCACGCAAAACGTTCAGCAGAGCAGGGTTGAAAGTTTAAAATATTTTTTTTATAGTGTTAAGGGGTTCGTAAAAACTAGCACTCTCGCGTTTATCATAGGTCCTTATAAGCCCTATAACCTACAAATTGAATCACGTCTGGAACTCACGCAAAACGTTCAGCAGAGCAGGGTTGAAAGTTTAAAATATTTTTTTTATAGTGTTAAGGGGTTCGTAGAAACTAGCACTCTCGCGTTTATCATAGGTCCTTATAAGCCCTATATTATACAAATTGAATTACGTCTGGAACTCACGCAAAACGTTCAGCAGAGCAGGGTTGAAAGTTTAAAATATTTTTTTATAGTGTTTAGGGGTTCGTAAAAACTAGCACTCTCGCGTTTATCATAGGTCCTTATAAGCCCTATAACCTACAAATTGAATTAAGTCTGGAACTCACGCAAAAAAACCAGCAGAGCAGGGTTGAAAGTTTAAAATATTTTTTTTATAGTGTTAAGGGGTTCGTAGAAACTAGCACTCTCGCGCTTATCATAGTTCCTTATAAGCCCTATTACCTACAAATTGAATCAAGTCTGGAACTCACGCAAAACGTTCAGCAGAGCAGGGTTGAAAGTTTAAAATATTTTTTTTATAGTGTTAAGGGGTTCGTAAAAACTAGCACTCTCGCGTTTATCATAGGTCCTTATAAGCCCTATAACCTACAAATTGAATCACGTCTGGAACTCACGCAAAACGTTCAGCAGAGCAGGGTTGAAAGTTTAAAATATTTTTTTTATAGTGTTAAGGGGTTCGTAAAAACTAGCACTCTCGCGTTTATAATAGGTCCTTAAAAGCCCTATAACCTACAAATTGAATCAAATCTGGAACTCACGCAAAACAACCAGCAGAGCAGGGTTGAAAGTTTAAAATATTTTTTTTATAGTGATAAGGGGTTCGTAAAAACTAGCACTCTCGCGTTTATCATAGGTCCTTATAAGCCCTATAACTTACAAATTGAATTTCGTCTGGAACTCACGCAAACCGTTCAGCAGAGCAGGGTTGAAAGTTTAAAATATTTTTTTTATAGTGTTAAGGGATTCGTAGAAACTAGCACTCTCACGTTTATCATAGGTCCTTATAAGCCCTATAACCTACAAATTGAATTAAGTCTGGAACTCACGCAAAAAAACCAGCAGAGCAGGGTTGAAAGTTTAAATTATTTTTTTTATAGTGTTAAGGGGTTTGTAGAAACTAGCACTCTCGCGTTTATCATAGGTCCTTATAAGCCCTATAACCTACAAATTGAATCACGTATGGAACTCACGCAAAACGTTCAGCAGAGCAGGGTTGAAAGTTTAAAATATTTTTTTTATAGTGTTAAGGGGTTCGTAGAAACTAGCACTCTCACGTTTATCATAGGTCCTTATAAGCCCTATATTATACAAATTGAATTACGTCTGGAACTCACGCAAAACGTTCAGCAGAGCAGGGTTGAAAGTTTAAAATATTTTTTTTATAGTGTTAAGGGGTTCGTAGAAACTAGCACTCTCGCGTTTATCATAGGTCCTTATAAGCCCTATAACCTACAAATTGAATCACGTCTGGAACTCACGCAAAACGTTCAGCAGAGCAGGGTTGAAAGTTTAAAATATTTTTTTTATAGTGTTAAGGGGTTCGTAGAAACTAGCACTCTCGCGTTTATCATAGGTCCTTATAAGCCCTATATTATACAAATTGAATTACGTCTGGAACTCACGCAAAACGTTCAGCAGAGCAGGGTTGAAAGTTTAAAATATTTTTTTATAGTGTTTAGGGGTTCGTAAAAACTAGCACTCTCGCGTTTATCATAGGTCCTTATAAGCCCTATAACCTACAAATTGAATTAAGTCTGGAACTCACGCAAAAAAACCAGCAGAGCAGGGTTGAAAGTTTAAAATATTTTTTTTATAGTGTTAAGGGGTTCGTAGAAACTAGCACTCTCGCGCTTATCATAGTTCCTTATAAGCCCTATTACCTACAAATTGAATCAAGTCTGGAACTCACGCAAAACGTTCAGCAGAGCAGGGTTGAAAGTTTAAAATATTTTTTTTATAGTGTTAAGGGGTTCGTAAAAACTAGCACTCTCGCGTTTATAATAGGTCCTTAAAAGCCCTATAACCTAAAAATTGAATTAAATCTGGAACTCACGCAAAACGACCAGCAGAGCAGGGTTGAAAGTTTAAAATATTTTTTTTATAGTGTTAAGGGGTTCGTAGAAACTAGCACTCTCGCGTTTATCATAGGTCCTTATAAGCCCTATAACCTACAAATTGAATCACGTCTGGAACTCACGCAAAACGTTCAGCAGAGCAGGGTTGAAAGTTTAAAATATTTTTTTTATAATGTTAAGGGGTTCGTAGAAACTAGCACTCTCGCGTTTATCATAGGTCCTTATAAGCCCTATAACCTACAAATTGAATCACGTCTGGAACTCACGCAAAACGTTCAGCAGAGCAGGGTTGAAAGTTTAAAATATTTTTTTTATAGTGATAAGGGGTTCGTAAAAACTAGCACTCTCGCGTTTATCATAGGTCCTTATAAGCCCTATAACTTACAAATTGAATTTCGTCTGGAACTCACGCAAACCGTTCAGCAGAGCAGGGTTGAAAGTTTAAAATATTTTTTTTATAGTGTTAAGGGATTCGTAGAAACTAGCACTCTCGCGTTTATCATAGGTCCTTATAAGCCCTATAATCTACAAATTGAATTAAGTCTGGAACTCACGCAAAAAAACCAGCAGAGCAGGGTTGAAAGTTTAAATTATTTTTTTTATAGTGTTAAGGGGTTTGTAGAAACTAGCACTCTCGCGTTTATCATAGGTCCTTATAAGCCCTATAACCTTCAAATTGAATCAAGTCTGGAACTCACGCAAAACGTTCAGCAGAGCAGGGTTGAAAGTTTAAAATATTTTTTTTATAGTGTTAAGGGGTTCGTAAAAACTAGCACTCTCGCGTTTATCATAGGTCCTTAAAAGCCCTATAACCTACAAATTGAATTAAATCTGGAACTCACGCAAAACGACCAGCAGAGCAGGGTTGAAAGTTTAAAATATTTTTTTTATAGTGTTAAGGGGTTCGTAGAAACTAGCACTCTCGCGTTTATCATAGGTCCTTATAAGCCCTATAACCTACAAATTAAATCACGTCTGGAACTCACGCAAAACGTTCAGCAGAGCAGGGTTGAAAGTTTAAAATATTTTTTTTATAGTGTTAAGGGGTTCGTAAAAACTAGCACTCTCGCGTTTATAATAGGTCCTTAAAAGCCCTATAACCTACAAATTGAATCAAATCTGGAACTCACGCAAAACAACCAGCAGAGCAGGGTTGAAAGTTTAAAATATTTTTTTTATAGTGTTAAGGGGTTCGTAGAAACTAGCACTCTCGCGTTTATCATAGGTCCTTATAAGCCCTATAACCTACAAATTGAATCACGTCTGGAACTCACGCAAAACGTTCAGCAGAGCAGGGTTGAAAGTTTAAAATATTTTTTTTATATTGTTAAGGGGTTCGTAGAAACTAGCACTCTCGTGTTTATCATAGGTCCTTATAAGCCCTATAACTTACAAATTGAATTAAGTCTGGAACTCACGCAAACCGTTCAGCAGAGCAGGGTTGAAAGTTTAAAATATTTTTTTTATAGTGATAAGGGGTTCGTAAAAACTAGCACTCTCGCGTTTATCATAGGTCCTTATAAGCCCTATAACTTACAAATTGAATTTCGTCTGGAACTCACGCAAACCGTTCAGCAGAGCAGGGTTGAAAGTTTAAAATATTTTTTTTATAGTGTTAAGGGATTCGTAGAAACTAGCACTCTCGCGTTTATCATAGGTCCTTATAAGCCCTATAACCTACAAATTGAATTAAGTCTGGAACTCACGCAAAAAAACCAGCAGAGCAGGGTTGAAAGTTTAAATTATTTTTTTTATAGTGTTAAGGGGTTTGTAGAAACTAGCACTCTCGCGTTTATCATAGGTCCTTATAAGCCCTATAACCTACAAATTGAATCAAGTCTGGAACTCACGCAAAACGTTCAGCAGAGCAGGGTTGAAAGTTTAAAATATTTTTTTTATAGTGTTAAGGGGTTCGTAAAAACTAGCACTCTCGCGTTTATCATAGGTCCTTAAAAGCCCTATAACCTACAAATTGAATTAAATCTGGAACTCACGCAAAACGACCAGCAGAGCAGGGTTGAAAGTTTAAAATATTTTTTTTATAGTGTTAAGGGGTTCGTAGAAACTAGCACTCTCGCGTTTATCATAGGTCCTTATAAGCCCTATAACCTACAAATTAAATCACGTCTGGAACTCACGCAAAACGTTCAGCAGAGCAGGGTTGAAAGTTTAAAATATTTTTTTTATATTGTTAAGGGGTTCGTAGAAACTAGCACTCTCGTGTTTATCATAGGTCCTTATAAGCCCTATAACTTACAAATTGAATTAAGTCTGGAACTCACGCAAACCGTTCAGCAGAGCAGGGTTGAAAGTTTAAAATATTTTTTTTATAGTGATAAGGGGTTCGTAAAAACTAGCACTCTCGCGTTTATCATAGGTCCTTATAAGCCCTATAACTTACAAATTGAATTTCGTCTGGAACTCACGCAAACCGTTCAGCAGAGCAGGGTTGAAAGTTTAAAATATTTTTTTTATAGTGTTAAGGGATTCGTAGAAACTAGCACTCTCGCGTTTATCATAGGTCCTTATAAGCCCTATAACCTACAAATTGAATTAAGTCTGGAACTCACGCAAAAAAACCAGCAGAGCAGGGTTGAAAGTTTAAATTATTTTTTTTATAGTGTTAAGGGGTTTGTAGAAACTAGCACTCTCGCGTTTATCATAGGTCCTTATAAGCCCTATAACCTACAAATTGAATCAAGTCTGGAACTCACGCAAAACGTTCAGCAGAGCAGGGTTGAAAGTTTAAAATATTTTTTTTATAGTGTTAAGGGGTTCGTAAAAACTAGCACTCTCGCGTTTATCATAGGTCCTTAAAAGCCCTATAACCTACAAATTGAATTAAATCTGGAACTCACGCAAAACGACCAGCAGAGCAGGGTTGAAAGTTTAAAATATTTTTTTTATAGTGTTAAGGGGTTCGTAGAAACTAGCACTCTCGCGTTTATCATAGGTCCTTATAAGCCCTATAACCTACAAATTAAATCACGTCTGGAACTCACGCAAAACGTTCAGCAGAGCAGGGTTGAAAGTTTAAAATATTTTTTTTATAGTGTTAAGGGGTTCGTAGAAACTAGCACTCTCGCGTTTATCATAGGTCCTTATAAGCCCTATAACCTACAAATTGAATCACGTCTGGAACTCACGCAAAACGTTCAGCAGAGCAGGGTTGAAAGTTTAAAATATTTTTTTTATAGTGTTAAGGGGTTCGTAGAAACTAGCACTCTCACGTTTATCATAGGTCCTTATAAGCCCTATATTATACAAATTGAATTACGTCTGGAACTCACGCAAAACGTTCAGCAGAGCAGGGTTGAAAGTTTAAAATATTTTTTTTATAGTGTTAAGGGGTTCGTAGAAACTAGCACTCTCGCGTTTATCATAGGTCCTTATAAGCCCTATAACCTACAAATTGAATCACGTCTGGAACTCACGCAAAACGTTCAGCAGAGCAGGGTTGAAAGTTTAAAATATTTTTTTTATAGTGTTAAGGGGTTCGTAGAAACTAGCACTCTCGCGTTTATCATAGGTCCTTATAAGCCCTATATTATACAAATTGAATTACGTCTGGAACTCACGCAAAACGTTCAGCAGAGCAGGGTTGAAAGTTTAAAATATTTTTTTATAGTGTTTAGGGGTTCGTAAAAACTAGCACTCTCGCGTTTATCATAGGTCCTTATAAGCCCTATAACCTACAAATTGAATTAAGTCTGGAACTCACGCAAAAAAACCAGCAGAGCAGGGTTGAAAGTTTAAAATATTTTTTTTATAGTGTTAAGGGGTTCGTAAAAACTAGCACTCTCGCGTTTATCATAGGTCCTTAAAAGCCCTATAACCTACAAATTGAATTAAATCTGGAACTCACGCAAAACGACCAGCAGAGCAGGGTTGAAAGTTTAAAATATTTTTTTTATAGTGTTAAGGGGTTCGTAGAAACTAGCACTCTCGCGTTTATCATAGGTCCTTATAAGCCCTATAACCTACAAATTAAATCACGTCTGGAACTCACGCAAAACGTTCAGCAGAGCAGGGTTGAAAGTTTAAAATATTTTTTTTATAGTGTTAAGGGGTTCGTAGAAACTAGCACTCTCGCGTTTATCATAGGTCCTTATAAGCCCTATAACCTACAAATTGAATCACGTCTGGAACTCACGCAAAACGTTCAGCAGAGCAGGGTTGAAAGTTTAAAATATTTTTTTTATAGTGTTAAGGGGTTCGTAGAAACTAGCACTCTCACGTTTATCATAGGTCCTTATAAGCCCTATATTATACAAATTGAATTACGTCTGGAACTCACGCAAAACGTTCAGCAGAGCAGGGTTGAAAGTTTAAAATATTTTTTTTATAGTGTTAAGGGGTTCGTAGAAACTAGCACTCTCGCGTTTATCATAGGTCCTTATAAGCCCTATAACCTACAAATTGAATCACGTCTGGAACTCACGCAAAACGTTCAGCAGAGCAGGGTTGAAAGTTTAAAATATTTTTTTTATAGTGTTAAGGGGTTCGTAGAAACTAGCACTCTCGCGTTTATCATAGGTCCTTATAAGCCCTATATTATACAAATTGAATTACGTCTGGAACTCACGCAAAACGTTCAGCAGAGCAGGGTTGAAAGTTTAAAATATTTTTTTATAGTGTTTAGGGGTTCGTAAAAACTAGCACTCTCGCGTTTATCATAGGTCCTTATAAGCCCTATAACCTACAAATTGAATTAAGTCTGGAACTCACGCAAAAAAACCAGCAGAGCAGGGTTGAAAGTTTAAAATATTTTTTTTATAGTGTTAAGGGGTTCGTAGAAACTAGCACTCTCGCGCTTATCATAGTTCCTTATAAGCCCTATTACCTACAAATTGAATCAAGTCTGGAACTCACGCAAAACGTTCAGCAGAGCAGGGTTGAAAGTTTAAAATATTTTTTTTATAGTGTTAAGGGGTTCGTAAAAACTAGCACTCTCGCGTTTATAATAGGTCCTTAAAAGCCCTATAACCTAAAAATTGAATTAAATCTGGAACTCACGCAAAACGACCAGCAGAGCAGGGTTGAAAGTTTAAAATATTTTTTTTATAGTGTTAAGGGGTTCGTAGAAACTAGCACTCTCGCGTTTATCATAGGTCCTTATAAGCCCTATAACCTACAAATTGAATCACGTCTGGAACTCACGCAAAACGTTCAGCAGAGCAGGGTTGAAAGTTTAAAATATTTTTTTTATAGTGTTAAGGGGTTCGTAGAAACTAGCACTCTCGTGTTTATCATAGGTCCTTATAAGCCCTATAACTTACAAATTGAATTAAGTCTGGAACTCACGCAAACCGTTCAGCAGAGCAGGGTTGAAAGTTTAAAATATTTTTTTTATAGTGATAAGGGGTTCGTAAAAACTAGCACTCTCGCGTTTATCATAGGTCCTTATAAGCCCTATAACTCACAAATTGAATTTCGTCTGGAACTCACGCAAACCGTTCAGCAGAGCAGGGTTGAAAGTTTAAAATATTTTTTTTATAGTGTTAAGGGATTCGTAGAAACTAGCACTCTCGCGTTTATCATAGGTCCTTATAAGCCCTATAATCTACAAATTGAATTAAGTCTGGAACTCACGCAAAAAAACCAGCAGAGCAGGGTTGAAAGTTTAAATTATTTTTTTTATAGTGTTAAGGGGTTTGTAGAAACTAGCACTCTCGCGTTTATCATAGGTCCTTATAAGCCCTATAACCTACAAATTGAATCACGTATGGAACTCACGCAAAACGTTCAGCAGAGCAGGGTTGAAAGTTTAAAATATTTTTTTTATAGTGTTAAGGGGTTCGTAGAAACTAGCACTCTCACGTTTATCATAGGTCCTTATAAGCCCTATATTATACAAATTGAATTACGTCTGGAACTCACGCAAAACGTTCAGCAGAGCAGGGTTGAAAGTTTAAAATATTTTTTTTATAGTGTTAAGGGGTTCGTAGAAACTAGCACTCTCGCGTTTATCATAGGTCCTTATAAGCCCTATAACCTACAAATTGAATCACGTCTGGAACTCACGCAAAACGTTCAGCAGAGCAGGGTTGAAAGTTTAAAATATTTTTTTTATAGTGTTAAGGGGTTCGTAGAAACTAGCACTCTCGCGTTTATCATAGGTCCTTATAAGCCCTATATTATACAAATTGAATTACGTCTGGAACTCACGCAAAACGTTCAGCAGAGCAGGGTTGAAAGTTTAAAATATTTTTTTATAGTGTTTAGGGGTTCGTAAAAACTAGCACTCTCGCGTTTATCATAGGTCCTTATAAGCCCTATAACCTACAAATTGAATTAAGTCTGGAACTCACGCAAAAAAACCAGCAGAGCAGGGTTGAAAGTTTAAAATATTTTTTTTATAGCGTTAAGGGGTTCGTTCAAACTAGCACTCTCGCGTTTATCATAGGTTCTTATAAGCCCTATATTATACAAATTGAATTACGTCTGGAACTCACGCAAAACGTTCAGCAGAGCAGGGTTGAAAGTTTAAAATATTTTTTTATAGTGTTAAGGGGTTCGTAAAAAGTAGCACTCTCACGTTTATCATAGGTCCTTATGAGCCCTATAACCTACAAATTGAATCAAGTCTGGAACTCACGCTAAAAAACCAGCAGAGCAGGGTTGAAAGTTTAAAATATTTTTTTTATAGCGTTAAGGGGTTCGTTCAAACTAGCACTCTCGCGTTTATCATAGGTTCTTATAAGACCCATAACCTACAATTTGAATCAAGCCTTGAACTGACGTTGAAAATCCAGCGAAGCAGGGTTGAAGGTTTTCAATATTTTTTTCACGGTTACAGTTTGATTTCTTTTTAAAAATAAAGGAATGTTTTCTCCGAGTTAAACTTTCTATCTACAGTATGGAGTTCTTTCCCTTCAGGTGGCATGAAGGGGGACAAATGGGAATAATCCATTTTTTTATGTGGTTGTATGTGTTTATTTTCTACAATTTTTTTTTTTTTCTCTGTATGTATTTACAAAAAAAAAATGTATTCAAGTATTAAATCAGCTATCCGGTTCCCATATTACAAGCTCTGCTTAGTTTGGGGCTGGGTAGTGTTGTGTGAATTGTCCACAATATTTATTATTTATTATTATTATTATTCATCTTATTTTTTTCTCTTTATTATGATGATGTGTGTGTTCAATATTTATAGTCTTTAAGTTAATTTTAGCTAGTAGACTTTAACTACTTGACTTTAGTAGTTTTTAACCGACTTCCAATCAAAAAGGAGGAGTTTCTCAATTCGGTTGTATTTTTTTTTTTTTTTAATGTTTGTTGTTACCGCATAACTTCGTCATTTGTGAGCCGATTTGAAAAATTATGTTTTTATCTGAAAGGTACTACTTCCAGATTGGTCCCATTTTAATTTTATTAAAATCGGTGCTGCCATTTTTTTTAAATATTTATTTTAATGTTTGTAACTGCATGCCTCCGTCATTTATGAACCGATTTATAAAATTATTTTTTTATTTGGAAGGTTATTCTTACGTCCAGATTGTCCCAAACAAATTTGATTAAAATCGGTTTAGCCGTTTGACAATGAAGTCGGTTTCTCAAGTTTTTTAAACTTACAATTACATTATACATATTTATATGATTAAAATATTTGTTTCTTTCTTTTTTTTTTAACTTATTTAATTTTTATGTGGTTTTATGTACATTTTTTTTTAATATTTTTATTTGTTTTTATTGTTTTTCTTTTGCTATAATTATATGAGTTCATTATTAATGTTTTGAGTTTATGTACATTTTAATCAAGTTTTATTATTACTATCCATAATTACTGCTGCAATTTGTTTTTGTTAGAAAAACTTTGATTTAGTTAATAGACAGTATTAATTTGTATGATTAAAAGATTGGTTTCTTTCTATAATTTTGTTATATCTAATTTTTGTATATATTTTTTTAATTCTTTATTGATCATTATTTTGTTTGTTGAAGATTTATATTATACATGCTGAGTGATTTTTTTTTGTTGTTCTATACACGAATAGTTGTCTGAATTTTTTAATTATTGTACTTTTTTTAATTTATTATGTTGATTTGTGGTATATTAGTTCACAACCATTTTAGAGTTTATGTTTCAACATTTTCTTTTGGTTGTATTATTTTTATCATCCTTATTACGACTGCAATTTGTTTTAATTTGAAAAAGTTTTACTTAGTTACTAGACTTAAACCATTTATACATATTTATATTATGATTACAAGTTTTTTTTTTAATTATAATCTTATTTAATTTTTTATGTGGCTTTGTTTTTTTTTGTTTTTTTTTTGTTTTTTGTGTTTTTCTTTTGTGATTATTATATAATTTCATTACTAATGTTTTGAGTATGTGTACATTTTAATCAAGTATGATTATTACTATCCTTAATACTGCAGCATTTTTTTTTGTTTGAAAAACTATTTAGTTACTTTGGATAATGGGTTTATTTTTTGTAGTTTTATTTTGTGATAATTATCAGTATTAATGTTTTGAGTTTATGCACATTTTAATCAGGTATTATTATTTTTATCCCTAATACTGCTGCAATTTGTCTTGTTAGAAAAACGTTAATTTAATTATATCAACGTTACTACTAGACAGTAAGTTTATTCATATTAATTTGTATGAATTAAAGATTGGTTTCTTTCTTGTTTTTATTAGGTTTATCTAGATTTTTCTTATTTTAGTTTTTAGTTTTTTTTTATGTACATTATAATTTTTTTTTTTGTATTTTTTGGTTTTTTTTTTTGTTTTTTGTTTTAGTTTTTTATTTTTGTTTATTATGTTGGTTTGTGTATAAGTTCATTATTATTATTATTATTATTTTTTATTTTTTTTTAATTCTATATCGATATTATTTTTATCATCCTTAACCTAGAAAAGGTTACTGTTATTATACTTTTGATTAAATAACCTCTGTTTTGATGTCGTTGTTATAATCCATAACATTACTTCTTATCTTAGAGAGACAGTGAGAGAGCGTGGTGATTTGTCAATATCATTTTGTAAGCTTTCTAGGTTTGAGTTTTTTGTTGTTGTGCTGAAAGGTTGTTACATATGGTATATATAACTATATGTGGAGTTATAACAGTCCTTATTGACGCTGACATACGTTTTTTTATAAGTCCGTCATACTTGTACCAGTATTCGCCCGTCAGCCCATACGTTGTGTAATGTTTTTGTTCTTTATTATAATCAATTACAGCAGTTAACATATAACTGTTTTCCCCAACCTCAACAGTTTTTTTCAGTGCCCCCAATCTGGGAACTATGATTGCATCTCTATTAGGATAACCTGGATCGCTAATAACGGCAGTATCGATTATCAAGTGGGACCCATACCTATTCACGCAAGGAATCGTTTTCTTGCAGTTGAAGCAAGTTTTTTTATAGATCATGCAATCTTCTATTGCTTCCTGGACTAAATGTAAACCGCGACACAGAATTACATCAACATTGATGCTTATAAAATTATACTTTTGACAATTTTTATACCCACAGGAGCAGTCTACTCTACACTCGTAGCTTGGCTCCTTCTCCAAGAGGTAATCCGCTAAATGGGCAACATTGCACTCTGCATCTAAACGCTTTAAATTTGTCATATACGTCGTGACTTGAAAAATTCCAGTGTTTGTTAACATTTTCGACCGTTGGGCATAATGTTCTCGCAGAATTTTTTTGTTGTCATTAACACTCTGTGCCATTTTAATGATAGGGCAGTCAGTTGATTTTAATTTTACTGAGTACGTTTTATTTGCCAATAGTCCAGTAAGAATCACCTGGAAAATTGAATCAAAGGCACACGTCGATGTTACATTCAAGTATTCATTGTTTAGGCGTATAGGTCCTGAGATATTTCCATTTAAGAGAACTGGAGCGTGGGCAGTTTTTGAGTATTTGATGTAATCCCACTCTGGACAATCATCAAAGCACGTAGGTTTCGAACGCTTTTTGTTTTTTAAGTCATCGTTTTCATCCATCTTTTTTTCATTTTTGTGTAGACCTCTCCATTCTTCACGAACGTTCCAGTCGTTTTCTGTTATATTTTCGTAGCTAGTCATTTTGGTTCCAGCATTCTTTATTTCAGTTGAATCGAAAACAGTGTCCTTACTTTCTGTTACTGTCGCAGCAGTTAGTGAGCTGTTGTTTCCATCCTTCCGTTTTCCTTTTTTTTTTAATACACTTTTCCAGGCATCACCAACGCACCAATCGTCATCAGAAAAACTGGAACTACCAGACAACTGGGCCGTTTGGCATCCCGCATTAGTACCAGAGGCAGAATCAGAAGCAGAGATAACATTTAACCCTGTCACTGCAGTTTGTGATACTTTCGACTCTAGGCTAGGTAAGATGTTTTTCAGATCAGTTGACGTTTCTTCAGACTCAAGTCTTCTGATCGTGCTTGTTTGTAATTGTGCTTCCGAAGATTCATTGTGGTTTGAGTTATCCAGGACGTTGGATTTCAGGATGACTTCGGTTTGTGGCAAACAGTCTGACTCCTTAGAGCGCTCCTTCAGTTTGTCGTCGATTCGCTCAAGATGTTGTTTGACGAATCTGTCAATCCTCATTGGTATTTCACCCCGAAATTCACGACTTTTTAAATCGGAAAATTCAGATTCAACTGATGCGGAGGTGGCGGTCGCAGAGCCTCTTCCGAAAATAGGCACCATTATTGCAGTCCACAGAGGCGAATATGGAAGGAGGTACCTTTTTAACCGTTTTGCGAAATCGATGTTGTAGCACGCGTTGATCGTATCGCCTTCCGATGACTGATCAGCGATTTGAACTGCTGTCTCATATAATCCATCACACCACGATTTCCAGCCTGGTTCCTGCGTTTCATTATTACCAGCATTATTAACGGTTTCCTCATCAGTGCTGAGGCTAGTTTTTTCATCATTATTGTTTGGAACATGATCATCGTTATCGTCGTCGTCATCGTGACTACTTTTAAATTCGCTTCCTTTGATCGTATTGTTTAAAAATCGTAGCCGTTCAACCGATGGCAAGAGCTGATTATCTGGTCCAGACCCAATGCACTTGCTTAGCGCAACAACGAGAACAGATTCTAGAAAGTACGATAAGTCTTTTAGATCTGAGATTTGGCAAGCTTTTCCAACGCACCGCTTATAAAATCGACGTACCAATGACTTATCGTTTCCTTTTAAGCTGGGCCATCGAGTAATCATTGATATTAGATGACACACATCTAATCGCATAAAAGTCGATGGCAGTAACGACGACTTGTTCACAATAGCATCAAAACACTTTTGTAAATAATCGTTTAAGCTTGCGCATTGGCCAAATATCCGTGCTACCGCAATCAGCAAAGACCACCCAAAATCTGTTACGACGATCGGTGGAATTGGTGCGTTCGCAGCAAGGATGTGGCTCAAAAACTCAGCGACAATAATGGAGCGTTGGTCAGCCGAAACCATCTGAAAGGTTGGCACGCTACCATCTTTCGTCACGAGGACACACTGATACAAAAAAATGTGTTGTTTATCTGGCTCATTTACCTGCTTTGCAATGCCACCAGTTGCATCTATTGCTAATGTAGCGTTATTAGGGTCGTTTTTACAGCGGGATACGTACATTTGGAGTTGTTCGGGTAGCCAATATATACATTTAAAATGATATAGCCCGATAGATTTTATAGAACCAACTAGCCTACCGTGCTCAGCGCTGTGGAGTAAATTCAATGCAGGTTTCCCGAACTGCAATCCAAATTTGCTCAACAGCCGCTGTTCCTTAGCTTTACGGAGGACTTCGTTGCTGGGTAAGATTGGCGGATCATTACCTCCAAATATTTTTATGCGGCCCGCTTCTTTGCGTCGCCAGGACACTGCGTCTTTTCGGCCATTTATCAAGTAGTCAGCCACCTTGAGACGACGAGCACCCCTTAGTTGTCTCCTTTTCTTTCTGGAATGAGATTCTGGTTTGATTCCATCAACGTTGCATTGAAGAACCACATCAACTCCTTTCTTTGGCTCTTTTACTAGAGTCAAATCAACCTTTGCGTTGCATTCTCGGCAGAATCCTTGTATTGTTAAGTAAAACTTTGAAGTTGCACTCAAATACACATTGTGATTTTTGAATGCAAGAACACAGTCTAAGTGGTGCTGTACCCATAAGGCTTCCGCAACCACGTCAGCCCATCCTAGGCGTAATTTCCAGTAAATGCGCTTACCATACATCTTTTGTTGGGGTTTCATAATCTTCCATTTTTGTTCCGATATTACTAATGTTACGTTCATAGCAGTTAAACTGCTATCGGTGGTCTGGTCTCCCACGTTTTCAACGGAGCATTTGCTCAACTCTTTTATTTGAATATTGAACTCTTGCATAATGAGATCTCTAAACCCACAGCGATTATCATTTATTATGGTATAGATGTGCTTGGGCGTAATGACGGAGTCTTTCTCTGCCATCATATCTGAAATTGTTCGATACACCTCATGGGAAGGTGGAAAAAGACGCCCATCATTATCAATGCAAAGACAATCAGCATTTAATATAATTTCCTGTAAAGCAATTTTATCGTACGCTGTTTTGGCTGGCATTTTAGTTTGATTTTATACTTTTACTTATCCAAATCAATCAAGAAATAAGTTATGGAAGTTGAAGAAGATTGACGAATAGAAAAATAATAGAACTATTTTCAAAGAACTCAGACAGAAGATGCAAATATGAAATTTCTTTAGGAAGATCACAGAAAATCACCTTTGGTATTACAACTTTTTCGTACAATATTTTGATGTTTTTATTTGTTTTGTGCTAATACATCAAGTTTATTTTGCTGACACAGGCCAGCATACTAAGCGATAGTGTTTCGATTGTCACAATGACTAACTGTGTCGTAAATGATTAGAAAAGCAGTTATTGATTGAATTTAAAATACTCGTATGTTGTTAACTCTACCTAAAACCTTAAATTATATTCGTCAACCGGGCGGCACAACGATTAATTTATTATTATGAGCACTGCACGAAATGGTTTCGTATTAAAAACTTAGATTTTCAATTCGAAATTATGAAATTTCTTTGTGAAGATCGCAGAAAATCACCTTTGGTATTACAACTTTTCCCTACAATATTTTGATGTTTTTATTTGTTTTGCGCAAATATTCATGTTTATTTTGCTGACACAAGCCAGCATGCTAAGCGATAGTCTTTCAATTGTCGAAATGGATAACTGTGGTCGTAAATGATTATAAAAGCTTATAGTTATTGATTGAATTTAAAAGATGTTGTGATTTTTAGTTATAAGAAACCTTAAAATTATGTTCGGCAACCGGGTGGCACTACGATTAATTTATTATTATGAGTACTGCACGAAAGGTTTTCGATTTCAAGGCGAAATTATGAAATTTCTTTGTGAAGATAGCAGAAAATCAACCTGGGTACTACAACTTTTCCTTACAGTATTTTGATGTTTTAATTTGTTTTGTGCTAAAATCTTATGGTTGTTTTTTTGACATAAGCCGGCCTACTACCTTCCGGTTTCTGAGACGATTAGTTAGTTAACAATTTTTCAAAACCCTTGTCAATTGGAAAATGGGTTACACGTACGCCCGTCAACTGTTTCACTGGTAATTTAACAGATCTTGAAAAAGTAACAAGTCAAATCACTAGTTGCCCTGGTTACAATAATAAAAATATTCTGTTCCTTGATTGGCTTCGAGCATTAAATGCTCCGAGTTGATTGGTTGACACGAAACCTAATATGTTAAGTTAACAGCAGCTAACAACTCTTTCTGCTAAACAATTAGAAATGACAGTTTTGCTGCAGTTTTGACACCATGTTAGCTGACAAAAGGATCAGTCTCAAAAATTAGCCGTATGCGATGATGTTTAGATTGTCAATGTATAGCAAAAGTCAAACACTAGATAAAATAACTTTTAATCATTAAATTTTATTTAAATCTTTGATTTAATTTATGTATTTAATTAGGTTTATTTGTTTTGTTCACTTTATTCATTTCATTTCATTCGTATCGATCGTTTCATTCGTTTCATTCGTTTCGTTCGTTTCATTCGTTTCATTCGTTTCATTCGTTTCATTCGTTTCATTCGTTTCATTCGTTTCATTCGTTTCATTCGTTTCATTCGTTTCATTCGTTTCATTCGTTTCATTCGTTTCATTCGTTTCATTCGTTTCATTCGTTTCATTCGTTTCATTCGTTTCATTCGTTTCATTCGTTTCATTCGTTTCATTCGTTTCATTCGTTTCATTCGTTTCATTCGTTTCATTCGTTTCATTCGTTTCATTCGTTTCATTCGTTTCTTTCTTTCATTCGTTTCATTCGTTTCATTCGTTTCTTTATTTCATTCGTTTCATTCGTTTCATTCATTTCGTTCCAGATTTTTGTTGACAGTTGAGTTCCAGACTTGATTCAAATTCTAGGTAATAGGGCTTATAAGGACCTATGATAAACGCGAGAGTACTAGTTTTTACGAACCCCTTAACACCACAAAAAAAATATTTTAAATTTTCAACCCTGCTCTGCTGGTTTTTTTGCGTGAGTTCCAGACTTGACTCAATTTGTAGGTTATAGAACTTATAAGGACCTATGATAAACGCGAGAGTACTAGTTTTTACAAACCCCTTAACACCACAAAAAAAATATTTTAAATTTTCAACCCTGCTCTGCTGGTTTTTTTGCGTGAGTTCCAGGCTTGATTCAATTTGAAGGTTATAGGGCTTATAAGGACCTATGATAAACGTGAGAGTGCTAGTTTTTACGAACCCCTTAACACTATAAAAAAAATATTTTAAACTTTCATTCCTGCTCTGCTGGTTTTTTTGCGTGAGTTCCAGACTTGATTCAATTTGTAGGTTATAGGGCTTATAAGGACCTATGATAAACGCGAGAGTGCTAGTTTCTACGAACCCCTAAACACTATAAAAAAATTATTTTAAACTTTATACCCTGCTCTGCTGAACGTTTTGCGTGAGTTCCAGACGTGATTCGATTTGTAGGTTATAGGGCTTATAAGGACCTATGATAAACGCGAGAGTGCTAGTTTCTACGAACCCCTTAACACTATAAAAAAAATATTTTAAACTTTCAACCCTGCTCTGCTGAACGTTTTGCGTGAGTTCCAGACGTGATTCAATTTGTAGGTTATAGGGCTTATAAGGACCTATGATAAACGCGAGAGTGCTAGTTTCTACAAACCCCTTAACACTATAAAAAAAATATTTTTAACTTTCAACCCTGCTCTGCTGGTCGTTTTGCGTGAGTTCCAGACGTGATTCAATTTGTAGGTTATAGGGCTTATAAGGACCTATGATAAACGCGAGAGTGCTAGTTTCTACGAACCCCTTAACAATATAAAAAAAATATTTTAAACTTTCAACCCTGCTCTGCTGAACGTTTTGCGTGAGTTCCAGACGTGATTCAATTTGTAGGTTATAGGGCTTATAAGGACCTATGATAAACGCGAGAGTGCTAGTTTCTACGAACCCCTAAACACTATAAAAAAAATATTTTAAACTTTCAACCCTGCTCTGCTGAACGTTTTGCGTGAGTTCCAGACGTGATTCAATTTGTAGGTTATAGGGCTTATAAGGACCTATGATAAACGCGAGAGTGCTAGTTTTTACGAACCCCTTAACACGATAAAAAAAATATTTTAAACTTTCAACCCTGCTCTGCTGAACGTTTTGCGTGAGTTCCAGACTTGATTCAATTTGTAGGTTATAGGGCTTATAGGGACCTATGATAAACGCGAGAGTGCTAGTTTTTACGAACCCCTTAACACTATAAAAAAAATATTTTAAACTTTCAACCCTGCTCTGCTGAACGGTTTGCGTGAGTTCCAGACGTAATTCAATTTGTAAGTTATAGGGCTTATAAGGACCTATGATAAACTTGAGAGTGCTAGTTTCTACGAACCCCTTAACAATATAAAAAAAATATTTTTAACTTTCAACCCTGCTCTGCTGGTCGTTTTGCGTGAGTTCCAGACGTGATTCAATTTGTAGGTTATAGGGCTTATAAGGACCTATGATAAACGCGAGAGTGCTAGTTTCTACGAACCCCTTAACACTATAAAAAAAATATTTTAAACTTTCAACCCTGCTCTGCTGAACGTTTTGCGTAAGTTCCAGACGTGATTCAATTTGTAGGTTATAGGGCTTATAAGGACCTATGATAAACGCGAGAGTGCTAGTTTCTACGAACCCCTTAACACTATAAAAAAAATATTTTAAACTTTCAACCCTGCTCTGCTGAACGTTTTGCGTGAGTTCCAGACGTGATTCAATTTGTAGGTTATAGGGCTTATAAGGACCTATGATAAACGTGAGAGTGCTAGTTTTTACGAACCCCTTAACACGATAAAAAAAATATTTTAAACTTTCAACCCTGCTCTGCTGGTCGTTTTGCGTGAGTTCCAGATTTGATTCAATTTGTAGGTTATAGGGCTTTTAAGGACCTATTATAAACGTGAGAGTGCTAGTTTTTACGAACCCCTTAACACTATAAAAAAAATATTTTAAACTTTCAACCCTGCTCTGCTGAACGTTTTGCGTGAGTTCCAGACGTGATTCAATTTGTAGGTTATAGGGCTTATAAGGACCTATGATAAACGTGAGAGTGCTAGTTTTTACGAACCCCTTAACACGATAAAAAAAATATTTTAAACTTTCAACCCTGCTCTGCTGGTCGTTTTGCGTGAGTTCCAGATTTGATTCAATTTGTAGGTTATAGGGCTTTTAAGGACCTATTATAAACGTGAGAGTGCTAGTTTTTACGAACCCCTTAACACTATAAAAAAAATATTTTAAACTTTCAACCCTGCTCTGCTGAACGTTTTGCGTGAGTTCCAGACTTGATTCAATTTGTAGGTTATAGGGCTTATAAGGACCTATGATAAACGCGAGAGTGCTTTTTATAAAAAAATATTTTAAACTTTCAACCCTGCTCTGCTGAACGTTTTGCGCGAGTTCCAGACGTGATTCAATTTGTAGGTAATAGGGCTTATAAGGACCTATGATAAACGCGAGAGTGCTAGTTTCTACAAACCCCTTAACACTATAAAAAAAATATTTTTAACTTTCAACCCTGCTCTGCTGGTCGTTTTGCGTGAGTTCCAGATTTGATTCAATTTGTAGGTTATAGGGCTTTTAAGGACCTATTATAAACGTGAGAGTGCTAGTTTTTACGAACCCCTTAACACTATAAAAAAAATATTTTAAACTTTCAACCCTGCTCTGCTGAACGTTTTGCGTGAGTTCCAGACGTGATTCAATTTGTAGGTTATAGGGCTTATAAGGACCTATGATAAACGCGAGAGTGCTAGTTTTTACGAACCCCTTAACACTATAAAAAAAATATTTTAAACTTTCAACCCTGCTCTGCTGAACGTTTTGCGTGAGTTCCAGACTTGATTCAATTTGTAGGTTATAGGGCTTATAAGGACCTATGATAAACGCGAGAGTGCTTTTTTCTACGAACCCCTTAACACTATAAAAAAAATATTTTAAATTTTCAACCCTGCTCTGCTGGTTTTTTTGCGTGAGTTCTAGACTTGATTCAATTTGTAGGTAATAGGTCTTATAAGGACCTATGATAAACGCGAGAGTGCTAGTTTTTACGAACCCCTTAACACTATAAAAAAAATATTTTAAACTTTCAACCCTGCTCTGCTGAACGGTTTGCGTGAGTTCCAGACTTGATTCAATTTGTAGGTTATAGGGCTTATAAGGACCTATGATAAACGCGAGAGTGCTAGTTTCTACGAACCCCTTAACACTATAAAAAAAATATTTTTAACTTTCAACCCTGCTCTGCTGGTCGTTTTGCGTGAGTTTCAGATTTAATTCAATTTGTAGGTTATAGGGCTTTTAAGGACCTATTATAAACGCGAGAGTGCTAGTTTTTACGAACCCCTTGACACTATAAAAAAAATATTTTAAACTTTCAACCCTGCTCTGCTGAACGTTTTGCGTGAGTTCCAGACTTGATTCAATTTGTAGGTTATAGGGCTTATAAGGAACTATGATAAACGCGAGAGTGCTAGTTTCTACGAACCCCTTAACACTATAAAAAAAATATTTTAAACTTTCAACCCTGCTCTGCTGGTTTTTTTGCGTGAGTTCCAGACTTAATTCAATTTGTAGGTTATAGGGCTTATAAGGACCTATGATAAACGCGAGAGTGCTAGTTTTTACGAACCCCTAAACACTATAAAAAAAATATTTTAAACTTTCAACCCTGCTCTGCTGAACGTTTTGCGTGAGTTCCAGACGTAATTCAATTTGTATAATATAGGGCTTGTAAGGACCTATGATAAACGCGAGAGTGCTAGTTTCTACGAACCCCTTAACACTATAAAAAAAATATTTTAAACTTTCAACCCTGCTCTGCTGGTTTTTTTGCGTGAGTTCCAGACGTGATTCAATTTGTAGGTTATAGGGCTTATAAGGACCTATGATAAACGCGAGAGTGCTAGTTTTTACGAACCCCTAAACACTATAAAAAAAATATTTTAAACTTTCAACCCTGCTCTGCTGAACGTTTTGCGTGAGTTCCAGACGTAATTCAATTTGTATAATATAGGGCTTGTAAGGACCTATGATAAACGCGAGAGTGCTAGTTTCTACGAACCCCTTAACACTATAAAAAAAATATTTTAAACTTTCAACCCTGCTCTGCTGAACGTTTTGCGTGAGTTCCAGACGTGATTCAATTTGTAGGTTATAGGGCTTATAAGGACCTATGATAAACGCGAGAGTGCTAGTTTCTACGAACCCCTTAACACTATAAAAAAAATATTTTAAACTTTCAACCCTGCTCTGCTGGTTTTTTTGCGTGAGTTCCAGACTTAATTCAATTTGTAGGTTATAGGGCTTATAAGGACCTATGATAAACGCGAGAGTGCTAGTTTTTACAAACCCCTTAACACTATAAAAAAAATATTTTAAACTTTCAACCCTGCTCTGCTGAACGGTTTGCGTGAGTTCCAGACTTGATTCAATTTGTAGGTTATAGGGCTTATAAGGACCTATGATAAACGCGAGAGTGCTAGTTTCTACGAACCCCTTAACACTATAAAAAAAATAATTTAAACTTTCAACCCTGCTCTGCTGGTTTTTTTGCGTGAGTTCCAGACTTAATTCAATTTGTAGGTTATAGGGCTTATAAGGACCTATGATAAACTTGAGAGTGCTAGTTTCTACGAACCCCTTAACATTATAAAAAAAATATTTTAAACTTTCAACCCTGCTCTGCTGGTTTTTTTGCTTGAGTTCCAGACTTAATTCAATTTGTAGGTTATAGGGCTTATAAGGACCTATGATAAACGCGAGAGTGCTAGTTTCTACGAACCCCTTAACACTATAAAAAAAATATTTTAAACTTTCAACCCTGCTCTGCTGGTTTTTTTGCGTGAGTTCCAGACTTAATTCAATTTGTAGGTTATAGGGCTTATAAGGACCTATGATAAACGCGAGAGTGCTAGTTTTTACGAACCCCTTAACACTATAAAAAAAATATTTTAAACTTTCAACCCTGCTCTGCTGAACGGTTTGCGTGAGTTCCAGACTTGATTCAATTTGTAGGTTATAGGGCTTATAAGGACCTATGATAAACGCGAGAGTGCTGGTTTCTACGAACCCCTTAACACTATAAAAAAAATAATTTAAACTTTCAACCCTGCTCTGCTGGTTTTTTTGCGTGAGTTCCAGACTTAATTCAATTTGTAGGGTATAGGGCTTATAAGGACCTATGATAAACTTGAGAGTGCTAGTTTCTACGAACCCCTTAACACTATAAAAAAAATATTTTAAACTTTCAACCCTGCTCTGCTGAACGTTTTGCGTGAGTTCCAGACGTGATTCAATTTGTAGGTTATAGGGCTTATAAGGACCTATGATAAACGCGAGAGTGCTAGTTTCTACGAACCCCTTAACACTATAAAAAAAATATTTTAAACTTTCAACCCTGCTCTGCTGGTTTTTTTGCGTGAGTTCCAGACTTAATTCAATTTGTAGGTTATAGGGCTTATAAGGACCTATGATAAACGCGAGAGTGCTAGTTTTTACAAACCCCTTAACACTATAAAAAAAATATTTTAAACTTTCAACCCTGCTCTGCTGAACGGTTTGCGTGAGTTCCAGACTTGATTCAATTTGTAGGTTATAGGGCTTATAAGGACCTATGATAAACGCGAGAGTGCTAGTTTCTACGAACCCCTTAACACTATAAAAAAAATAATTTAAACTTTCAACCCTGCTCTGCTGGTTTTTTTGCGTGAGTTCCAGACTTAATTCAATTTGTAGGTTATAGGGCTTATAAGGACCTATGATAAACTTGAGAGTGCTAGTTTCTACGAACCCCTTAACAATATAAAAAAAATATTTTAAACTTTCAACCCTGCTCTGCTGAACGTTTTGCGTGAGTTCCAGACGTGATTCAATTTGTAGGTTATAGGGCTTATAAGGACCTTTGATAAACTTGAGAGTGCTAGTTTCTACGAACCCCTTAACACTATAAAAAAAATATTTTAAACTTTCAACCCTGCTCTGCTGAACGTTTTGCGTGAGTTCCAGACGTGATTCAATTTGTAGGTTATAGGGCTTATAAGGACCTATGATAAACGCGAGAGTGCTAGTTTCTACGAACCCCTTAACATTATAAAAAAAATATTTTAAACTTTCAACCCTGCTCTGCTGAACGTTTTGCGTGAGTTCCAGACGTGATTCAATTTGTAGGTTATAGGGCTTATAAGGACCTATGATAAACGCGAGAGTGCTAGTTTCTACGAACCCCTTAACACTATAAAAAAAATATTTTAAACTTTCAACCCTGCTCTGCTGAACGGTTTGCGTGAGTTCCAGACGTGATTAAATTTGTAGGTTATAGGGCTTATAAGGACCTATGATAAACGCGAGAGTGCTAGTTTCTACGAACCCCTTAACACTATAAAAAAAATATTTTAAACTTTCAACCCTGCTCTGCTGAACGTTTTGCGTAAGTTCCAGACGTGATTCAATTTGTAGGTTATAGGGCTTATAAGGACCTATGATAAACGCGAGAGTGCTAGTTTCTACGAACCCCTTAACACTATAAAAAAAATATTTTAAACTTTCAACCCTGCTCTGCTGAACGTTTTGCGTGAGTTCCAGACGTGATTCAATTTGTAGGTTATAGGGCTTATAAGGACCTATGATAAACGTGAGAGTGCTAGTTTTTACGAACCCCTTAACACGATAAAAAAAATATATTTTAAACTTTCAACCCTGCTCTGCTGGTCGTTTTGCGTGAGTTCCAGATTTGATTCAATTTGTAGGTTATAGGGCTTTTAAGGACCTATTATAAACGTGAGAGTGCTAGTTTTTACGAACCCCTTAACACTATAAAAAAAATATTTTAAACTTTCAACCCTGCTCTGCTGAACGTTTTGCGTGAGTTCCAGACGTGATTCAATTTGTAGGTTATAGGGCTTATAAGGACCTATGATAAACGTGAGAGTGCTAGTTTTTACGAACCCCTTAACACGATAAAAAAAATATTTTAAACTTTCAACCCTGCTCTGCTGGTCGTTTTGCGTGAGTTCCAGATTTGATTCAATTTGTAGGTTATAGGGCTTTTAAGGACCTATTATAAACGTGAGAGTGCTAGTTTTTACGAACCCCTTAACACTATAAAAAAAATATTTTAAACTTTCAACCCTGCTCTGCTGAACGTTTTGCGTGAGTTCCAGACTTGATTCAATTTGTAGGTTATAGGGCTTATAAGGACCTATGATAAACGCGAGAGTGCTTTTTATAAAAAAATATTTTAAACTTTCAACCCTGCTCTGCTGAACGTTTTGCGCGAGTTCCAGACGTGATTCAATTTGTAGGTAATAGGGCTTATAAGGACCTATGATAAACGCGAGAGTGCTAGTTTCTACAAACCCCTTAACACTATAAAAAAAATATTTTTAACTTTCAACCCTGCTCTGCTGGTCGTTTTGCGTGAGTTCCAGATTTGATTCAATTTGTAGGTTATAGGGCTTTTAAGGACCTATTATAAACGTGAGAGTGCTAGTTTTTACGAACCCCTTAACACTATAAAAAAAATATTTTAAACTTTCAACCCTGCTCTGCTGAACGTTTTGCGTGAGTCCCAGACTTGATTCAATTTGTAGGTTATAGGGCTTATAAGGACCTATGATAAACGCGAGAGTGCTAGTTTCTACGAACCCCTTAACACTATAAAAAAAATATTTTAAACTTTCAACCCTGCTCTGCTGGTTTTTTTGCGTGAGTTCCAGACTTAATTCAATTTGTAGGTTATAGGGCTTATAAGGACCTATGATAAACGCGAGAGTGCTAGTTTTTACGAACCCCTTAACACTATAAAAAAAATATTTTAAACTTTCAACCCTGCTCTGCTGAACGGTTTGCGTGAGTTCCAGACGTAATTCAATTTGTAAGTTATAGGGCTTATAAGGACCTATGATAAACTTGAGAGTGCTAGTTTCTACGAACCCCTTAACAATATAAAAAAAATATTTTAAACTTTCAACCCTGCTCTGCTGAACGTTTTGCGTGAGTTCCAGACGTGATTCAATTTGTAGGTTATAGGGCTTATAAGGACCTATGATAAACGCGAGAGTGCTAGTTTCTACGAACCCCTTAACACTATAAAAAAAATATTTTAAACTTTCAACCCTGCTCTGCTGAACGTTTTGCGTGAGTTCCAGACGTGATTCAATTTGTAGGTTATAGGGCTTATAAGGACCTATGATAAACGCGAGAGTGCTAGTTTTTACGAACCCCTTAACACTATAAAAAAAATATTTTAAACTTTCAACCCTGCTCTGCTGAACGTTTTGCGTGAGTTCCAGACTTGATTCAATTTGTAGGTTATAGGGCTTATAAGGACCTATGATAAACGCGAGAGTGCTTTTTTCTACGAACCCCTTAACACTATAAAAAAAATATTTTAAATTTTCAACCCTGCTCTGCTGGTTTTTTTGCGTGAGTTCTAGACTTGATTCAATTTGTAGGTAATAGGTCTTATAAGGACCTATGATAAACGCGAGAGTGCTAGTTTTTACGAACCCCTTAACACTATAAAAAAAATATTTTAAACTTTCAACCCTGCTCTGCTGAACGGTTTGCGTGAGTTCCAGACTTGATTCAATTTGTAGGTTATAGGGCTTATAAGGACCTATGATAAACGCGAGAGTGCTAGTTTCTACGAACCCCTTAACACTATAAAAAAAATATTTTTAACTTTCAACCCTGCTCTGCTGGTCGTTTTGCGTGAGTTTCAGATTAATTCAATTTGTAGGTTATAGGGCTTTTAAGGACCTATTATAAACGCGAGAGTGCTAGTTTTTACGAACCCCTTAACACTATAAAAAAAATATTTTAAACTTTCAACCCTGCTCTGCTGAACGTTTTGCGTGAGTTCCAGACTTGATTCAATTTGTAGGTTATAGGGCTTATAAGGAACTATGATAAACGCGAGAGTGCTAGTTTCTACGAACCCCTTAACACTATAAAAAAAATATTTTAAACTTTCAACCCTGCTCTGCTGGTTTTTTTGCGTGAGTTCCAGACTTAATTCAATTTGTAGGTTATAGGGCTTATAAGGACCTATGATAAACGCGAGAGTGCTAGTTTTTACGAACCCCTAAACACTATAAAAAAAATATTTTAAACTTTCAACCCTGCTCTGCTGAACGTTTTGCGTGAGTTCCAGACGTAATTCAATTTGTATAATATAGGGCTTGTAAGGACCTATGATAAACGCGAGAGTGCTAGTTTCTACGAACCCCTTAACACTATAAAAAAAATATTTTAAACTTTCAACCCTGCTCTGCTGGTTTTTTTGCGTGAGTTCCAGACTTAATTCAATTTGTAGGTTATAGGGCTTATAAGGACCTATGATAAACGCGAGAGTGCTAGTTTTTACGAACCCCTAAACACTATAAAAAAAATATTTTAAACTTTCAACCCTGCTCTGCTGAACGTTTTGCGTGAGTTCCAGACGTAATTCAATTTGTATAATATAGGGCTTGTAAGGACCTATGATAAACGCGAGAGTGCTAGTTTCTACGAACCCCTTAACACTATAAAAAAAACAGTTGTCTGTAAAGTCGGTTTACTGACGATAGTTGAACGTGATAACGTCATAAGAAAATACTCGCGGACTCGCGGACTCGCGGGCTCGGACTCGGACTCGGACTCGGACTCGGACTCGAACTTTCGGACCCGGACCCGGAACCCGACCGAACCCTTACCCTTACCCTCATTTACCCGACCCGGGCTCGGGCTCAGGTAAATGGAACGACGAAACGACGTAACGACGCATGAGTCATGTTTTTTCGTGCGTGCAGGCCAGCTCCATCGATTTATAAGACGTTATCACGTCAAAAATATTTTAAACTTTCAACCCTGCTCTGCTGAACGTTTTGCGTGAGTTCCAGACGTGATTCAATTTGTAGGTTATAGGGCTTATAAGGACCTATGATAAACGCGAGAGTGCTAGTTTCTACGAACCCCTTAACACTATAAAAAAAATATTTTAAACTTTCAACCCTGCTCTGCTGGTTTTTTTGCGTGAGTTCCAGACTTAATTCAATTTGTAGGTTATAGGGCTTATAAGGACCTATGATAAACGCGAGAGTGCTAGTTTTTACAAACCCCTTAACACTATAAAAAAAATATTTTAAACTTTCAACCCTGCTCTGCTGAACGGTTTGCGTGAGTTCCAGACTTGATTCAATTTGTAGGTTATAGGGCTTATAAGGACCTATGATAAACGCGAGAGTGCTAGTTTCTACGAACCCCTTAACACTATAAAAAAAATAATTTAAACTTTCAACCCTGCTCTGCTGGTTTTTTTGCGTGAGTTCCAGACTTAATTCAATTTGTAGGTTATAGGGCTTATAAGGACCTATGATAAACTTGAGAGTGCTAGTTTCTACGAACCCCTTAACATTATAAAAAAAATATTTTAAACTTTCAACCCTGCTCTGCTGGTTTTTTTGCTTGAGTTCCAGACTTAATTCAATTTGTAGGTTATAGGGCTTATAAGGACCTATGATAAACGCGAGAGTGCTAGTTTTTACGAACCCCTTAACACTATAAAAAAAATATTTTAAACTTTCAACCCTGCTCTGCTGAACGTTTTGCGTGAGTTCCAGATTTGATTCAATTTGTAGGTTATAGGGCTGATAAGGAACTATGATAAACGTGAGAGTGCTAGTTTCTACGAACCCCTTAACACTATAAAAAAAATATTTTAAACTTTCAACCCTGCTCTGCTGGTTTTTTTGCGTGAGTTCCAGACTTAATTCAATTTGTAGGTTATAGGGCTTATAAGGACCTATGATAAACGCGAGAGTGCTAGTTTTTACGAACCCCTAAACACTATAAAAAAAATATTTTAAACTTTCAACCCTGCTCTGCTGAACGTTTTGCGTGAGTTCCAGACGTAATTCAATTTGTATAATATAGGGCTTATAAGGACCTATGATAAACGCGAGAGTGCTAGTTTCTACGAACCCCTTAACACTATAAAAAAAATATTTTAAACTTTCAACCCTGCTCTGCTGAACGTTTTGCGTGAGTTCCAGACGTGATTCAATTTGTAGGTTATAGGGCTTATAAGGACCTATGATAAACGCGAGAGTGCTAGTTTCTACGAACCCCTTAACACTATAAAAAAAATATTTTAAACTTTCAACCCTGCTCTGCTGGTTTTTTTGCGTGAGTTCCAGACTTAATTCAATTTGTAGGTTATAGGGCTTATAAGGACCTATGATAAACGCGAGAGTGCTAGTTTTTACAAACCCCTTAACACTATAAAAAAAATATTTTAAACTTTCAACCCTGCTCTGCTGAACGGTTTGCGTGAGTTCCAGACTTGATTCAATTTGTAGGTTATAGGGCTTATAAGGACCTATGATAAACGCGAGAGTGCTAGTTTCTACGAACCCCTTAACACTATAAAAAAAATAATTTAAACTTTCAACCCTGCTCTGCTGGTTTTTTTGCGTGAGTTCCAGACTTAATTCAATTTGTAGGTTATAGGGCTTATAAGGACCTATGATAAACTTGAGAGTGCTAGTTTCTACGAACCCCTTAACATTATAAAAAAAATATTTTAAACTTTCAACCCTGCTCTGCTGGTTTTTTTGCTTGAGTTCCAGACTTAATTCAATTTGTAGGTTATAGGGCTTATAAGGACCTATGATAAACGCGAGAGTGCTAGTTTTTACGAACCCCTTAACACTATAAAAAAAATATTTTAAACTTTCAACCCTGCTCTGCTGAACGTTTTGCGTGAGTTCCAGATTTGATTCAATTTGTAGGTTATAGGGCTGATAAGGAACTATGATAAACGTGAGAGTGCTAGTTTCTACGAACCCCTTAACACTATAAAAAAAATATTTTAAACTTTCAACCCTGCTCTGCTGGTTTTTTTGCGTGAGTTCCAGACTTAATTCAATTTGTAGGTTATAGGGCTTATAAGGACCTATGATAAACGCGAGAGTGCTAGTTTTTACGAACCCCTAAACACTATAAAAAAAATATTTTAAACTTTCAACCCTGCTCTGCTGAACGTTTTGCGTGAGTTCCAGACGTAATTCAATTTGTATAATATAGGGCTTATAAGGACCTATGATAAACGCGAGAGTGCTAGTTTCTACGAACCCCTTAACACTATAAAAAAAATATTTTAAACTTTCAACCCTGCTCTGCTGAACGTTTTGCGTGAGTTCCAGACGTGATTCAATTTGTAGGTTATAGGGCTTATAAGGACCTATGATAAACGCGAGAGTGCTAGTTTCTACGAACCCCTTAACACTATAAAAAAAATATTTTAAACTTTCAACCCTGCTCTGCTGGTTTTTTTGCGTGAGTTCCAGACTTAATTCAATTTGTAGGTTATAGGGCTTATAAGGACCTATGATAAACGCGAGAGTGCTAGTTTTTACAAACCCCTTAACACTATAAAAAAAATATTTTAAACTTTCAACCCTGCTCTGCTGAACGGTTTGCGTGAGTTCCAGACTTGATTCAATTTGTAGGTTATAGGGCTTATAAGGACCTATGATAAACGCGAGAGTGCTAGTTTCTACGAACCCCTTAACACTATAAAAAAAATAATTTAAACTTTCAACCCTGCTCTGCTGGTTTTTTTGCGTGAGTTCCAGACTTAATTCAATTTGTAGGTTATAGGGCTTATAAGGACCTATGATAAACTTGAGAGTGCTAGTTTCTACGAACCCCTTAACAATATAAAAAAAATATTTTAAACTTTCAACCCTGCTCTGCTGAACGTTTTGCGTGAGTTCCAGACGTGATTCAATTTGTAGGTTATAGGGCTTATAAGGACCTTTGATAAACTTGAGAGTGCTAGTTTCTACGAACCCCTTAACACTATAAAAAAAATATTTTAAACTTTCAACCCTGCTCTGCTGAACGTTTTGCGTGAGTTCCAGACGTGATTCAATTTGTAGGTTATAGGGCTTATAAGGACCTATGATAAACGCGAGAGTGCTAGTTTCTACGAACCCCTTAACATTATAAAAAAAATATTTTAAACTTTCAACCCTGCTCTGCTGAACGTTTTGCGTGAGTTCCAGACGTGATTCAATTTGTAGGTTATAGGGCTTATAAGGACCTATGATAAACGCGAGAGTGCTAGTTTCTACGAACCCCTTAACACTATAAAAAAAATATTTTAAACTTTCAACCCTGCTCTGCTGGTTGTTTTGCGTGAGTTCCAGATTTGATTCAATTTGTAGGTTATAGGGCTTTTAAGGACCTATTATAAACGCGAGAGTGCTAGTTTTTACGAACCCCTTAACACTATAAAAAAAATATTTTAAACTTTCAACCCTGCTCTGCTGAACGTTTTGCGTGAGTTCCAGACTTGATTCAATTTGTAGGTTATAGGGCTTATAAGGACCTATGATAAACGCGAGAGTGCTAGTTTCTACGAACCCCTTAACACTATAAAAAAAATAATTTAAACTTTCAACCCTGCTCTGCTGGTTTTTTTGCGTGAGTTCCAGACTTAATTCAATTTGTAGGTTATAGGGCTTATAAGGACCTATGATAAACTTGAGAGTGCTAGTTTCTACGAACCCCTTAACAATATAAAAAAAATATTTTAAACTTTCAACCCTGCTCTGCTGAACGTTTTGCGTGAGTTCCAGACGTGATTCAATTTGTAGGTTATAGGGCTTATAAGGACCTTTGATAAACTTGAGAGTGCTAGTTTCTACGAACCCCTTAACAATATAAAAAAATTATTTTAAACTTTCAACCCTGCTCTGCTGAACGTTTTGCGTGAGTTCCAGACGTGATTCAATTTGTAGGTTATAGGGCTTATAAGGACCTATGATAAACGCGAGAGTGCTAGTTTCTACGAACCCCTTAACATTATAAAAAAAATATTTTAAACTTTCAACCCTGCTCTGCTGAACGTTTTGCGTGAGTTCCAGACGTGATTCAATTTGTAGGTTATAGGGCTTATAAGGACCTATGATAAACGCGAGAGTGCTAGTTTCTACGAACCCCTTAACACTATAAAAAAAATATTTTAAACTTTCAACCCTGCTCTGCTGGTTGTTTTGCGTGAGTTCCAGATTTGATTCAATTTGTAGGTTATAGGGCTTTTAAGGACCTATTATAAACGCGAGAGTGCTAGTTTTTACGAACCCCTTAACACTATAAAAAAAATATTTTAAACTTTCAACCCTGCTCTGCTGAACGTTTTGCGTGAGTTCCAGACTTGATTCAATTTGTAGGTTATAGGGCTTCTAAGGACCTATGATAAACGCGAGAGTGCTATTTTCTGCGAAGCCCTTAACACTATAAAAAAAATATTTTAAACTTTCAACCCTGCTCTGCTGGTTTTTTTGCGTGAGTTCCAGACTTGATTCAATTTGTAGGTAATAGGTCTTTTAAGGACCTATGATAAACGCGAGAGTGCTAGTTTTTACGAACCCCTTAACACTATAAAAAAAATATTTTAAATTTTCAACCCTGCTCTGCTGGTTTTTTTGCGTGAGTTCTAGACTTGATTCAATTTGTAGGTAATAGGTCTTATAAGGACCTATGATAAACGCGAGAGTGCTAGTTTTTACGAACCCCTTAACACTATAAAAAAAATATTTTAAACTTTCAACCCTGCTCTGCTGGTTTTTTTGCGTGAGTTCCAGACTTGATTCAAGTTCTAGGTAGTAGCTCTAGTATGGATCTATGAGAGACGAAAGAGTTCTAGCTCTTGCAAACTGTTTAAAACCATAAAAAAAATATTAATATTTTTTGTTCAAATCACTTTTTTCAGGTTTTCAGGCCAGAACTATTTCTGAAAAGTATCAGGAACTGTAGAGCAGAGCTTTAGGCACATGAAAATATTTTTTTTTATTTTATTGGTGAAAAATGATCTGCTACGGGAAGTTGGCAGAGCATATTTTCAATTGTTTTTTTTTCAGGTTTTCAGGCCAGAACTATTCCTGAAAAGTATCAGGAACTGTAGAACTATGCTGCATGCGAATAGAACTCACTTTTTTTTTTGATCTGCTGGACAATGATCTGCTAAGTTCACACGCATGCTATCTGGGACCCTCCGTGAGTATGAACTTAAAAATTTGCTGTTCATGGTAACTTCTTGATGAAACTATACAGGGTTGTAGAGGGTCGGAGATTGAAATTATGATGAAAATATGTAGCTTCACATTAAAAAAAAGCGCGCGTGTCTTCTCGTGTATATTATTATTTTTAAAGTTTCATACCTGTGTCTTCCTCAAACTCGACCTCCATAGCAGCACGGTTGCATCCTCACTTCATACCAACAATTCAAACACACAACCTTACGTTTTCCTGTCTGTCTTTCTTTGCCATTTTATGGGTTCAATTGGCGTTAGTTTATGTTGTTTACTGATAGACAGATAGCTACTACGAGTGCCTTTTACAGTGTCACGTTAGTTCCTATCGTACATTGATTGTATCGATTAAATCACTGAAAAACAATCACTAGCGACGCGCGCGTTTATTTTCGTTTTATCGATAAATTTCAACGATCGGTTTTAAATTTAGAACGCGTAAAATCACAAACCAAGTGCGACTGACTGAGTCCTCGTTTGTTTCAGTTTATCACTGGACGGTTAGACGCGTTATCGTCAGCTGAAATACGATGTAGCAATAAACAAAGCGGTAGCTTGTCGATTAAACGCCTGCGCAAAACGTCACGGACGTTTTTATACTTTTTTATTCACACCGAACAATAATTCAGTCACATTTTGTCAACAACTACCTATGTTACCAACACGTCTCCTCGAATTTGACACACTAGTTGAATCGCTTATCGTCTTTCGTTTCACTTGTCATGTCGAATTACTTCGACTATGCAAATTCCGTACGTTACCTACACGCAAGCAATTTTCAAGAACACTGTATTTTTTGAGTCACATTTTGCGCACTTTATAGAAACTTTGGCAGCGTTTTTTTTTTGCTTTTAAAAACAATATTAAGCGATCGGTTATTTCTCTTTTATTTAGCTGTTATTTAATGAGCCAGTTTGCATGCACAAGACTGGAAGTCGACTGATAAGCGCCGACGCATGCAGCGACCACGCGAATACGTAAACTATCGTGATATTACACTACGCTAGGTAGTTTCTTATTATTATTTTAGCAAAATATTAGTCTGTGTGATGATAAGACATTGGCGTATTTGCTCTAATTGTAACACTATTTACACCATTTCCAAGGGTATTCAAACTTACTATGTTTATGAGCAGAGCGTTTAGCTGAGCGTGTTCAATGTTGCACATGCACATAACAACAATATCCTAATAATCATAAGAATGGTTTTCATTTGTAAGCAGCTTGAATTTTTCTATCTTTTCTTGTATTTTAAAAGTAATTTGTGGTGCGACGCTTTACGCAGTATTTTTTCTCACACACGAACGCGAAATACCGCTAGCTCAATGACCTGTGTATTGATTATGCATGCAACTTCTATATCGCTTTGTTTATCGCTCTGCTCAACAAGAATTTAAATGTAAAGTTTTTTGTACTTACAAATTTTTGATAGATACAGAGAATCGATTGAGTTGACATCTTGAATGTCGCATCCCTAAATTGTATGTAATCATTTGGTAATAATAGTTATCTCTTGTATTATTTGAGGAATGTCATCGCACGTTTATATTTAGACGCCATTTCTAAGTAAGATTTGGTTGTAGTTCTAACATTGTTTATCTAAGCTCTTAATAATATAAGCTGTGTATTAACAAGATATTGAAGAGAGAAAGAGAGATATTGGAATGAACTATTATTAGAATATTGAATTGCTTGATCATTTATTTTAGTTTTTTTTAACTAGCCGATGGAATATGCATATGGCGTGCCTAATGTTAAATGGTAACCATCGTCTATAACAAAGCATTGCCTCGTAGGTCACGCACGTCAGGAACGTGCCGTACGATGAAATTAGCATGGTGGTAGTACTTCCCCGGACGAGCCCTTCACTCAGAGCTCTACTACTACTACTAAAAAGTGTGACAATACTATCTCTGGACACATCAAAGGGAGAACGGTCACGTTCTAGGCTGGGACCACCATGATCAATCTAAAATGCAAACATTTCAAAATCATTGTACCAAATACTGCCAAATATTGCGCCGTAGGTCGTGGGTTCGATCCCCACCTAGAACAAATATTTGTGTGAAGAACACAGATATTTGTTCCCTGTCTGGGTGTTATATTGTATTATAAGTGTGTATTTACAAAAAAAATGTTTTCAAGTATTGTAATCAGCTATCTGGTTCCCAATAGTACAAGCGCTGCTTAGTTTGGGGCTAGATAGTGTTGAGTGAATTGTCCACATTATTTATTATTTATTGTTTAAACAGTAGCTATTCGTATTTTTATGTTAGTATCCGATAACCAGATTATTTAAAAGGTATAAAACAGTTATAAAATTAATGACTGCCATAATAAACAAAATACTTCGTTATCAAAAAAACCATTCCCATAATCTGCTTTATTGAGAGGAAATTATATAAATAACTATAGGTTTTTTCCTTCTTTGTAACAAGTTATTATAAACAAAATTTAAAAACCAATAAACGAGGTCAGTATGTATTTTCAATTCAATTCAATTCAATATGTATTTATTTTAGACAGCGCTCCGCGGTGCTACCCGATATTAAAAAGTATGTACTTTTCCTCTATGTCTATAAATAATGCGGACAACCCACACAACACTATCTAGCCCCAAACTAAGCAGAGCTTGTATTATGGGAATCAGATAGCTGATATAATACTTAAATATTTTTTTTTGTAAATACATACATAGAATACAATTATAATTTATAACACCCAGACAGAGAACAAAAATCTACGTTCACCACACAAATATTTGTTCTCGGTGGGGATCGAACCCACGACCTACGGCGCAGAAGGCAGAGCTACTGCCAACTGAGCTGAGAGACCAGTTTATCATAAGTTCATCCTCTGTAGCAAATGGATGGTAAAACCCCCTTTAAAAAATACAGTTCGTGTATGTTAATAGGAACCGTGCATTTTCCGGGATACAAATTAGCCTGTCACTACTATGCTAAAAAATCATGTCGATCCTTTGCTCTATGAAAAATTAAAACAAATCCAACCCACGGGAACCATAGATTCAACCGGAATAAAAAGTATTAGCATTCCAGACTATAATGAAAACTGGAACTTCACTGCTATTATTTTTGATTTGCAAAAGGATCATATAAAAAAACGGTAGGAACCGAGCCGTAGTTTGTTGCCTGTTCTTCCAGCATCCAGACTTGGTCGCGTTGAACTGGCACCTAGACTTTAAGACTTTTTGATTCTTGCAACTCAACTGAATACACTTTTGATTTGATTTATAAATCTCTGTGCTAAATTCCATCTAGATCCGTTAAAAATAACGGGGATTACGTAAATAAGCTGTTTTATTTCAGGAATGCTATTATGTCTAGGTCTTGCTTGGATTACTATCACTACATCAAAGTGTCACTCGTATGCTCGTCACTCGATGAGGTAAGATTTATTGTATTCGGAGCTTGGTCTAATAGGAGTCACATAAACTAGGTTTCTTATAACGTCACTGGTCCTTTCGAAGCAAGATAGATAGATAACACTCGGAATCTTAATGTTTGAGTGTTTAGCTAGTTACTTAGTTATGTATTACGTATTTTTTATTTTTTTTATTTTTAAGTAACCTATTTTGTCCCACTGCTGGGCAAAGGTCTCCCCCAAAGACTTCCACTTATCTCTCTCTCGAGCCTTCTCCCACCATCTCCTCTCAAAGGTGTCGATATCGTCCCGCCAACGTTTTCTTGGGCGGCCCCGTGACCGCCGCCTGTCAGGGACCCAAGGTGTACTGATGGTCGCCCACCTATCGGGAGGCATTCCCTGCCCAATCCCACTTTAGCCGGGCAGCCTTAGCCCCTACATCGGCAATGCCCGTCAGTGAACGCAGCATCCCCCGAGTATGCTGCGTTCCAGGGCTCTCTGGCAAATCTTGAGCTTGGACTTCTGCAACTCGGTCAGTGACCATATGTCTGTGCACCGTAGTATTACGTATAACTAAACTAAATTACAAGGCAATGTGGAGCCACAGAAAAGAGAGGAGCTCTTCTAATAAAGGTTTCCCAACTTAAAAGAAGAGAACCCTTTATTTGTCAATTACCTGTAGTTTTTTGAATGAATTGTTTTTTTTTTGTTTTTTTTGATAAAAATACGTGTAATACGCTTGTTTCATCAATAATAAGTTGCATAAAAATATATACTATAATGCATTCTAGTAGAGTACAGGACACTATACCAACGGTTCAACCTATTTAGGTGCGTACGATATATTGTTATAACAAAAGTAACTAGCTCAAACTAGAGTTAGCTGTTGACGAGCCAAGCCACTAAGCCGATTAGATAAAGTGACATCACTATGAACATGAACAGTATGTTAAGTAGGTAACATAGGGTGAAAAATAACTACATCCAAAAACTTTAACGGGACTTTAAGACCTAACGCGTCCACTAACAGAAAATCCAGATTTACAAGCGGTCACCCGCGGCTTCGCTCGCCCTGTTCACGTAACTTTTTCAGTATAAAGAGTAAATATCCTAGGTCCGTCTCCTGGTTCTAAGCTACCTCCCCTCCAATTTTCAGCCAAATCAGGAAGGAATAAGTTTGATTTTTCCATCTACGGAATAAGACTATTCGTCAAAAAAAATGTCAGTCCTTATAAAATGTTTTTGTGGGTAGAGCTCCCACAAAAACATTTTATAAGGACTGACATATAAAACTGGTATATAAAACCTCCGAATTTTTTTTTGTAAGAAAATGAGGTTGGACTCCCATTTTGTTTTGTTGGGCAAACAATCATGTGTGAACTTCTTCATCGAACATGCACCTTCAATTTCATGAGTATTTATTTAACATCCTGTAGATAGATTAGTGGGTTATAAACTAATAATGTACCTGCTTGTATCAAATGCCATAAAAATGTGGGCTTCCCATTTTGAGTTAATTGTTTTTTATAAATGCAGTAAGATTATGTCATAAATCAGATGATAAAAAGAAATTCCCACTAGCCACAGTTGGTCGCTGTTCATTTATTAAGTATATTATTGTGTTGATAAAAGACCACGAGAATTGGTGGTTTAGCGGTAGCGGCTCCGCCTTCCGATCCCTGAGGTCGTGAGTTCAAATCCTTCAATGAGTTTTTCGATCTTTTAGGGCATAGCAGAAGACTAGCGTGGGCTGTTGTCAAGCTGCATAATGCAGCACTTTTTATAAATTAAAGCTACCTACAATACAACTCCCTTTTGATATTGTTCTTGTGTTGTTTTAAGTCAGATGGACGACGATATTGTTATGATGGCGGGAAGTCGATGGATGGAAAGAGCTTAGAATCGTTCTTCCTAGAAACAGCAATGCCTACAGACTGGTGATGATGGTTTTGGTAGGTATTTATATTCATGTTATGACTGGTTTGTTATTTGTTGCAAATTATAAAAGCATTTTCATTTCATTTTTCTGTCCAAAAACGTGTGTGCATTATGCCAGTACCTACTCTCAATAAATGATGAAAGAAAATAACGCGAGGAAACCGGAAGCCGTCAAAAGCTTAAAACAATGCGTTGAATGCACGAAATAAACTTTCTTTTCAACCTAAAGTTGTTTGTATGGTGAGCAGTAAAAGTAAACAGGCCTTTGCATCTATTATAGATGATTTAAGCGTCCAGGGCAACTGGTGATTACTCAAGCCGTACTTGCGGGACGCCATAATGCCTGGAACAGGATTTAAGATGGGATAGGCTTGCCCAGCACCTAACAGCTTTGTCTGCCTACCCACAGGAAAGACATGGTCAATACGTGCGGAGCTGACTAAGCGGGTGAGCAGTTGTTTTAAAGGTATTCGCTGATGTTTCGTCTGCCACTTACCAGACACGGTACTACGACGATAATCAACAGCCTCTGTGTAAAATGATACACGTTTGGTTTTGAACCCATATACTTGCATTCAATCGCTTGCCCGGGAGGTGATAATGTACTAGAGTCTGTTCAGAAAGAGAACCGTCGTGGGCAAATTGAGAACTAACGTTTCGATTTTTATATGGTAGGTCATCCCTTTCTTTCTGTCAGCATTTTGCATCATAAAAATTAAATAAAGGAATAGTACACTAGTTGTGATAGGATCAAAACACAACAGACGCGCTATTGTATTGCCCACTGAACAAAAAAGGTGATTAAGCACAGCAGCGCCCTCCAATCCCCGACGGTTCTCTTTCTGAACAGACTCTATCTATTATTTAACATACACGTAATTATCGATTTTTGGTTTTTAAATGTTTTTTTTATATTTGTTAATTAATCATATTCTGGGTTGTCATTTTTTAGACAGCTCATTCGCAATATATTTATTGTCACATTGAATTGAATACAAAATACTTTTCACCCATCAAACCGCTCGTTGTCGACCCAAAACGAAGGTCGTTGTATAGCCGGATCCTATTCTATTTAGTGTGTGGTGTATAGTGTGTTGTATGTGGTTTGTGGTGTGTAGTGTGTGGTGTATAGTGGATAGAGTGGATAAAAGCGAATGAATTTAAGGTAGTGGGGGCTGATTATCTAGTAGTTCAATGATTAACACTGGTATGACAGTCGTGCGTCATCGTGATAACGATAATAGTTGATAACAGGTTGATGACGAGGTCATTGGTATTTGAAACCTTATTACAACGTAATAAGATCTATAATTTACCCCTGTTTTGGCTACAATTTGTGAACGCGGCTTTGAGGTATTGAAACATCGAACTAGTTTGGGAGGGAGGTATGTAGGTTGGGTACCATACTAACCTTCAGTGATCGAGAATTAGATTATGTATACTTACTTAGATTATATTATAATTACCTATTACTTAGATTAAGTACATGCTATGAAATACATTATGATGAAAACAGAATCTTATACCTTTAAACGAGAAAATCTTGTATATATATATTTAGGATCTCGGAAACTGAGCCAACGATTTTCATGAAATTAAGTATACAGGGGTTTTCGGGGACGATAAAACGATCTAGCTAGGATTCATTTTTAGAAAATGTCCCCTTAATCGTAAAGTAAATAATCAACTTTATCATACAATCATAACTCCTAGCGCCATCTGTTGATTAAGTCATGAGTTAGTGGGACAGAGAACGCCATCTATTGACGAGTAGTGGAGTTTATTATTATGTCGGTAAGATCTAAAAATATTAATAATTAATCAGTATGTAAGTAATTCGTATTTAAATAAGATTCACAACAACAGTTTACCAAAAAAAAATACCGAGCGAAGCTCGGGCACCAACTGCTAGTAAATAAATAATATGAATAGTCTACACCACAATCTCTAGCCCCAAACTAAGCAGAGCTTGAACGATGGGTGCCAGATAACTGATATAATAATATTTATTTTAAACTTATTTTAATTTTATTTATGTTCTCCGCAATACATTTTGTTCTCGTTGGGGATCGAACACACAGAAAAAAATGGGTCAACAAAGTCACAATAAATGCATTGTCAGAAATTTCCTGTCGGAGCAACTAAATACTCTGTTACTTTAGCAGAAAGAGCTTTGTTGAGTTCAGCAACGTTTTTATTGTCCGCTGATTTTCCTTCGTTTAATGTGCAAGGAACAATTTAGCTTTGTCCTTACATCAAAGTTAATAAAAAATTGATTATATAACAATAAAACGTTATAGGTGTGTCAATGTGAACATTGTTAATAAATCTAACAAAGTAATTATAGTCGTAGCTTTTAACTACCATTTGACATGCAATAGATACGTTGCTGTAGTGAAAATAGAACGTTGCTAGCGTGCCAATGTGAACATTGTTAAAAAACGTATTAAAGTAACTATAGTTGTCGCATTTGAGTACTTTTTGTCATACAATAAGTATGTTGCTGATATGAAAATGGAACTGGCATGTGTGTCAATGCGAGCATTTTTAATAAATCTAACAAAAGACCTATAGTCGGAGCATGTGACTACTCAAACTCATACTCATATTCTTTATTTATTATGTTACATGGTGAAGTTATAAAGTTAAAAATTGTGAATACATAATAAGCCCTTAAGTTTAGGGCATAGCAATATTTGGAGTAGAAGTGGGCCAGTGTTATACAACAAATATATTACTGTGATGACAATGGATCGTTGCAAAAGTGTAAATGTAAACATTGTAAATAAATTTCGCAAAATAACTAAAGCGTAAAGTTCAACTACGTTTTGTCATGCAATAAGTAAGTCGTTGTGGTGACAATAGAACGTTGCTAGTGTATCAATGTGAATATTGTAAAACAACCTAGCAAAATAGCTATAGTCGTAGTATTCAACTACCTTTTGTCATACAATAAATATGTCGCTGAGGTGACAATGGAACGTTGCAAGTGTGTCAATGTGAACATTGTTAGTAAAGTAAACTAACAAAAAAGCTGCTTACTAAATTTAGAACTAGATGGCGTGACTAAAATTGTAACGATCCTAGAACGCGCTGACGAAAACGCACTTCATGTTTTCTTATATTGTAGAAGTGGTTTTATGAAATTTGATATGACTAGAGTTGATCCGATGAATGCATCGGATCAACTTCGGTCTTATCAAATCTTCTTTTTTTACCCCTCACACTTGGGGTCTTTCGTACCTACTAGTTGTACATTTTTAGTCCTTCGTTTTCGAAATTAGTTTCGCTGACAAAAGATAAATTGTTGTAGTATCAAAACACGCCTTATTGATAAAATAGAACATTGTTGCAATGACAATTAATTCTTGACAATAGAAACATTGTTGCAATGACAATTTACTTCTTGACAATATAAATATTGTTGTACTGACAACTTGATCCATGACAATAAAAACATTGACGCACGGACTATACACCATGGTGGGCTCTCCCCTGTTAAAGTTTTATTGTTGGAACCAACAATTTTTTTTTCTGAGTGAACCCACGGCCTACGGCGCATTAATAATTATTGATTATCCGCAAATGGTATAAAGAAAAGAATAGGAAATAGCATTGCTATTCCGCGTGGCAATGCCGCCAGCGTCGTGGGGACGCTTCCGTCTGTCACGGATTAGTTGAGCCACAAACAATCAAGATCGTTTGTAACGGTCTGCAGATTGCTCAACTATTTCTTGCGTATTTTGTGTATATAAAAAACTAAACGCAAGCACGAAAAAACATGACTCATGCGGCGTTACCTCGCTCTGAGGCGTTCCATTTAAGGCTTGAAGTGCAAGCGAGAGCGCGGAACGTGCGACAATCGGCCACCGCGTTCGGCAGCGTTTGACATCTGTCTCTCTCCTACTTGAGTGCGATGCGTCCGCGTGGACAGCTGTATGACGTTGCCACGTTCAACTATCGTCAGTAAACCAACTTTACAGACAACCGATTTTTTTAATAAAAATAATTACTGATAACTTTTAGGATACCTTAATAATCTTTGATATAGGCTATTTAACATTCCAGCGTCGTGTGTTGTTTAGCTATCTGTAGATCTTATCTATATAGGCTATCTCTGAGATTTAATTACCCTTCTGTTATGGACGTTTGGAATAGTTCGCTTTATTTGGCTTGATTGAACCATAACCACCTACTAAGATCGATGTGTAAAAATGTCTGGAGTTTTGAAATTGATATGATGTTTATTTCTCACGAGAAAACTAGCGTAACATTTTTAAGCACATTACAAAAGAATATACAAAAAACACTAGAGTATATAAAATACTTTTTCATCTATCTCGGAAATAGTATTTTTGGGGTTCGATATTAAGTGCAAAACCGTTTTGAGTCGCTACAGAATAAAGTAAATTGAATTGAGAACATCGTGTGCACTCAGATTATCAAAACATCATTAAACCTAATTTACTTCTACCTCCATGGTGCCGAATTTATCAGGCAACCTTTTTTAAGTTAAAATTCGGACTCTGAACCTTCTTGGTTTGAACTTTTTCTTTATGTCGCTTATTTACGCGCGCTATTTTCTTTTTTGCATTTAGTAATTTCTTCGATAAGGTGAGATGCAAAGTTACGTGTTGCACTCAATTGCAAAGACTTTTCACCTCGTGCTCTTTTGATTTCCTCGCATTATTCTAATATATATACGCGTTAGCTTAAGGATTCCAATAAGTTTTAGAATCATTCGCTTGTTCGGTCATCAAATTGAGCACGCAGTTAAAAAACAACTTTACACTCTCGTATAACAAATAACTATTATGTACTTATATAATCAGCAATTAGATGCTATGTTAAAGGTCCCTTGAGAGAGCTTAAAGTACGTGAACTCATTTACTGCTAACTTATTGTAGCCAGCGTAAAATACCTCAGGTAAATTACAGTCTTCTGTAAAACGGTATCCGTTATAAAACTGTAAAGCCTTGCGCATATGTTATCGCGCATATAAGCGTTCTGCAGTGGCGATCAGTGAAACGTATAGTCCAATTGGACGCAGGGCAGTGTATCCTATGGCACGTTCCTGTGCGTGACCACAAGGCAATGCTTTGTTATAATAGGCAAAGACCATTTAACATCAAGTGGGCCATGTGAGTTTTCCGTGAACTAGTTAGCAACATCAGGTGGGCTATATCTCTTTTCCAGATAGTTGTATAATATTAAAGTAGCAAACTGAGTTATGAAGCTTTATTACGGTCACATTTGTACGAAGATCTTATCTTACGGAAACCGCAAGTTAAGACTACTAGAGCCCAAGAGACCTATTGGGCACGAGACGAAAGGACGGTTGAATACGTTGAATACTTATAAATAAAATATAAAGATATACAGGTCGTAATAGATAGATAACATGAAAAGAAAAATTTGCAAAGAAAAGATGGATAAACAATGTGAAAGATGACGAGAGACTCAGTCAGACACTGGCAAAATTGATCACAAATGGACAGATGCCATAATTATAAAGAAATTAAAGAAGAAGAACTTCCTGAACAACTCAAGATCCTTGATGTCTATTCGTGGGAGTTTGAGGCAAGTCATATTCGTAGATCGTGTTTATATTGTCTCAAGATCAGATGACAAAGATCTCTTTCTGTCGGTCTATGGTTTTGTGATGAGCTCACCGGAAATCCTAAGTAGGCTAGAGATAGGTACCTATTTAGTGAGTTTTATCACTGCTTCATATACACTGTATAATTCGATTTTCATAAATGCGCCCAGTGTTCGTTAATCGGTGCTAATCTTCCCGGGGTTAGCATTGTTTTCTGAAGCAATAATATCGAAGGCGATTTTTCAAGTGCTAACATCGGTAGGGTCACCATTTGGCAGTTAGATCACAGAAAAAATGGAATTTGTTTGATCTTATACTGACTTACAATTACAATACTTAGGGCTAATTTTTCCTTCAAAAAGTAAATTTATCGGCCAGATAAAAATAAAATAGTATCCATCTCTTTTTTAGGCTTGCCAAAAACGTGTATATTTTCAAACAGCCTCTGTGTAATTGACTGAAAAACTCCTAGTCAACGGAATAGAGCAAAAACTGCCGCGTTGATTGCTACCCGTATTAACAAATGATAGAGACTTTGTAAACCCACAAGAATAATCAATGTTTATTTATTTCTACCGCACGTTCCATTTCATATGAGTACTGGGCCTTCAAATTTTACATAATATTTAATTAAGTATATGATTACTTGAGCTAACAATTCCACCATCATAAGCAAAATAATTTATTCAAAACTGTTTCCAGTTGGTTGTTATTCTACCGTTCTCTTCTAGAATTATTATACTGTCATAACTTCAGGGCTTTATTTATTATCCAAATTAATTATTTTGGGTAGTACCTTCAGGCCCATTTACATAATTGGCTGGATTCTAGGGAAATTTAGGTAAGTTTCTACTACTTCTCTGAATTTCTTAAAAACGAACTTTAAAATATTATTGGTTTTATATTATTTAAACAAATCGGTATTATTTATACGACAGTATTTAATTTATTTTGTGCATTTTTTTCGTTATTGATTCTCCGATGGAGGCGGCAAGTTATCAAAACGCTCCTAGAGTTCTGATAACGCATAGCTTCTGCATAAAAAATAAATTATAGTTAAAAAAAAAAACCACGCTTTTATAGCTAATCGAACTAAAAAGTAGAAAATAATGTTTAATTACAGAGTTTCAGAGTAAAAAGCGTGGATGCATTTTACTATATTTTTTATCAAAGACTAAATGCTGGTCATCGTCTGACGATTCTTACAGCGCTACCGGGCAATGGTAAGCGCAGCGGGCGCTCAACCGGTAAAGTTAAGTTGGGGCAACACACTAAAGGGCACCGCTAGCGCTATGGTAAACGGTTAAAGGTTCCACCGGGAATAAAACAAACTCACAAACGGTTCCATTGCCGTCGACGTGGTAGACCAGCGCACGACCGGCACAGCGATGTGGCAACCTGCTTTCTGCGTGAGAAAAGGTTCTAAGCGCGTGTGTAATTGAGACTTACAGGATTATAATTTATTCGGTGTTGCGTTCATTTAACAAGTTGCTCATTAAATGATACTGAGCTAAACCATGACTCTAGAAAGAAGAAATTTTAAAAGATCAAATAGAACTATATCAATAAATACAGTGTGTGTTTGACACTTTCCTAAATAATAATATAAACTTTATTTTAGACCACTTAGGACCGATTATTCCATTTACGGAATAACGATAAAGTTATACCGAACAAAAGCGTTATTCGGGACGAATAGTCGTAGAATAAAAAATTAGAGAGAGAGAGATGGATATATTTTTATCTAACGGATGAATTTATCTGTAGATGGAAAAGTTATCCATTAGAAATGCAATTTAGGAACCAAAATTAAATACTGGTCTATATTTCAAAATTATCCTTTTCTTTCATGTACGGATTAACGCTATTCGTAGAATAAAAAAGCAGCCAAGTGCGAGTCGGACTCGCCCATGAAGGGTTCCGTAGCAATAAGTAATATAATATAGAAGTTCTAGTAGTTCGTCGAAAGGTAAATTGCGGTTTACGATTTATGACGTATAAAAAAAAACTACTGACTAGATCTCGTTCAAACCAAATATCGTTGGAAGTTTACATAGTAATGTACAACATATATTTTTTTTAGTTTTCTCTTATTTTAGAAGTTAGAGGGGGGGGGGCAACTTTTTATCACTTTGGAAGTGTCTCTCGCGCAAACTAGGTATTCAGTTTAGAAAAAAACGATATTAGAAACCTCAACATCATTTTTGAAGACCTATTCAATACCCCACACGTATGGGTTCGATGAAAAAAAATTGTTGAGTTTCGGTTTCAAGTATGGGGACCCCCCAAATTTATAGTTTTTTTTCTATTTTTGTGTAATAATCTTAATGCGGTTCACAGAATACATCTACTCACCAAGTTTCATCAGTCTAGCTCTTACGGTTTCGAAGAAAAATGGCTGTGACATATGGACGGACAGACAGACAGACAGACAGACAGACAGACTTGACGAATCCTTTGTTTTTGACAAGTCTGAACCAGAGATGGGTATGTTTTTATGTGACTGATTACATGTTTATAGAAAAATTTGCCCTAACACGGATTTTCTGTTCCGTATTTTTGTCGCGGTGTCTCGATGAGATTTGTCACCTCGCATATTGGTAATGCTAAATAAGAAACAAAGTTTGCGGCTGGTGCTAGTGTAATAATAATGTAATTTAAAAAAAAAAACATCATAACCAATTACAGTTATCGGGTTTCAATGATGTACAATTGGGCTCGGTAGCGATCTCCACTCAGATATTGGTATTATAAGGCATCTAATACGTAATTGGGTGCTTAGAAGAAATTATGAACCGTTGGACGCAGGTATTTTTTTTTTTATTTATTCATAAACATTTTTCAGAGACCAAACTAACTCGGATACATTCATCAAGGCTTTCAGAAAAGATGACGTCAGCTCTTGAGAAAAGAAACCCCAGCAAAGAGTTTCAAAGTCTATGGCAAAATCAAATATGTTGCACGTGGTAATCGGTTATATGTGGGGTTTAAAACTGTCTTTGGGTTGAATTAAAATTTATTTTCTCAAAATACTGTAGATATTTCGAAGATCAATCTTTAGGTAGGTACTTTATATTGATTGGTAAGGTGCACTCAATATGAAATGTTTTTGAAGAGTAAGTTAACAGAAATTTTATTTCAGTGGTTCCTGATTGCAATCTTTGCAACCTCGTGCATTGGTCAAAGACAAGGAGGCAACAGCCGAGGAAAGAGCAACAGCCCATACAGTTACATCAACAACTGGGCGCAATATGGAATGCCCGAAGAGATAGGATGGTTTATGAAGATTCTAACCAAAATGGCTGCGTTTAGGCGTAATAACTGCCCACTTGGACCTTCCTACAACGACTGTGTCAAAGGAAACTTAAATGAAGTAATTTCTAAAATTATTGACGAAACTCTTGATAGAGTTCCACCCGTTGGAAGAACAATGAACGCATACGAGAACAACTTGAATAAGGAGGTTAGCGCGAGTGCAGATATGGGAAAGGTACACAATAAGCAGGTTCGATGTCGTTGTTACCAAGAGATGAACAAAGAGAAGAAAATAGAACACAAAAAAATGAAATTAGCCCTTAGCCGATACAAGTTTTTGAAAGTAAATCCCAATTACCAAAAACGTCCTTCGTATAATCGCAATAAGCCTTTCGGAAAAATAATCGGTGATAAAGACTAATATACTTTTTGTGACACAAGACCAAATTTTTAACTAAATAAAATAATTCCGAATCAGTAGTGTACAAAAAAAAGTTACAACTCTAGGACAGTAGACCTACCACAAGCTCTGTCTGGCTCTATCTCTAGCTCTGGTTTTGAGTCTGTGTGAGTGCTCGCCAGTGTATGTGTATGTGTCATTTTGAAGTAAGATTTATTTAGTCAACACTCACATTATACTCAAAACCAGAGCCAGAGACAGAGCAAGACAGAGCTTGTTGTAGGCCTACTGTTTTTTTTTAATTTATGGGCTTGTGTTTGACAACAATCTCACTTGCTGTTAAGTGATGATGCGGTTACACGCTTACCTAGAAGATACCTATTAACTCTTCTCTTAAAATATCTAAGCTACAGGTTTTCCGTAAAACCGACGCCGGTAAGAAATTCCACTCCCTGGCTGTCCGCAACATAATAGTTGAAGCAAATCGCTTGTAGACAGCTGGAACATCAACCTATGGATCTCGCATTTCCGTGCGTACAGTTGTCCGATATTAGAATGGGGAACTAAATTATGAAGTTCCATCGCAGTGTTCCCGAAAATAAATCGGCTAATAATTCAGTTTTCACATGTTGTAATAATCCAATTTGCTTTATTGAATAATCAAAGGCTCAAAGTGAGTTTACTTATCAGGCAAAATTATACAAGACTCAGGCTTGCCACTTCAAAGTGAGTTTACTTATAAAGCAAAATTATACGAGAGTCATGTTAAGTTATATCTAAAGGTAAGTTATACCTATAGATATGCAGGTACAGTCACCGACAACAAGAGAGTTGATGTGACAAAGTTCTGATGGCATGTTATTTTGGCACCACTTTCCGTATCTTTTATCTTCGTTTGCTGCCCAAACCTAATCTTTGTATTTTCCGTTTTTCTTTACCCTATACCCAGCAGTGGGCGAAATCGGGCTGTGGATGATGATGATGATAGTACGTAATTTTAAGTTTAGAACACTTCATTTAAAATGCAAAAAGGGTAGAGCTCTGTGAGCTCGATGACGCATCGGTTTTTCCTACCCCCTTCATTGGGGAGGTATTGAAGAGATAAGCATTTTTAGCAACGATAGTGGCGTAGCATCGACCTTCGAAGCTTTCAATATTTTTTAAAATTAGTTTATGATTTTGTTATCAAACAGTATAGTAGTGAAATAGTTTTTCTTATTTAATCAAGTCATTCGTGTTAATGAAAAAGATACTTATTATATGTAGAGCTCACCCATACAACAAGAGCCTAAATTACATCTCTTTTAGAGAATAATCAAAACCGCACCAAAAAACCTAAGAGTTCAAATAAAAAAATATTTTTTAATTTATTTTTTATATACTTATGAGGAACGAAGTAACATAGGGTAGTATAGTTCTAGGGATATTTATCGTGCCCAAGCCCATAGCTATTTCGTTTCTTACGTCAAGTGAGAACCTTTTTTGTATGCTTAAAAATATATACAAACTTACCAGAAATCCTCTTTATATGCAGCTGAGTCGCAAAATTGTTCCCCATTTGGGAGACATAGCTGTCCTTCTTGCTGCTGAGCTGGATGCTAAAGCCATCGGACTCCAAGGAGGCCCGAGGTGCCCTGGCAGCTTGGACCGCTTTGTTGCACACTGTCGGCGTGACCTTCGCAAGAGCCGCCTCCTGGGAGCCCGTGCTGTCCCGCCGGTTCTTGTGATCGAGGAGCATGCTCGGCGTGCACCCCATTATCACATTGGCACTACACTTTGGCACTGACACTGACACTTGGACGTTTCATTGTTATCTGGAACAAGAGAGGGAATTTTATTAATTAGAAGTTAGATGCACACAATAAATAAATTAAATAAATAAATAGTGTGGATAATCCACACAACACTACCTAGCCCTAATCGAACCCACGAAAATAAAACAATAACAAAACAAATAAAAACCATCCTTATAGTATAAGCTACGTTTGGATGTTTGTGGCTCAATTACGCTCTGACTACGCAACCAATTTGGATGAGCAAAAAATATAGTTTGTAACATGGAATAGCATTAAAGGTAAATTGTATTATTCATCCCGAAAATAAAAGCACCACAAAGGGACCACCACTACCAAACGGGCGAGTCCGCAGACGGCCGCTAGTGCTACCTAAAGTGATTGATATTGTGTTCTGACCGCAAAATGTTATAAATACAGTAGAAAATAGTAAAACATGATGATTGCAATCAATTTAAAAAAGTGCTACGAAGTGCTACGAACTTTATGAGCTTACGCGTTTTTCAGATTTTGATTTGGCGTTGAGAATTTTTACGCGTAAAAATTACTTTTTGATGGAAAGTTAATGAATTAAAGTACTATTGGTCCAAAAGTCAGAATGTCAAGGTGTTAAAATGTCACACTGCTGTCAGGTTTTATAAGCGACAATCACTTAAATTTAATGAATAACACTTATTGTGTGAACACACATCATTAAAAACGTCGTGCCAGAATAATAATTAATTTATGTAACTTACAAGTGCTTGATTAATATTTTTATTTATATTTGTCTGTTCTACTTCCTGTAAATATATACTTAGCCTACAAATATTCATAACTATCGATGACAAAGCCCCAAATATGGGAACCAGATAGCTGATATTAAAATACTTTATCAATTTTTTTTTTGTGTTCTAAGTTTGTACATATCTTGAATACAGTGTACCCAGACAGAGAACAAACATCTGCGTTCACCACACAAAGAGCTGAGAGGCCAGTCAAAACATTATGAATGCGAAAGCTTGGATGTTTTTGGGTAGATCACGCTCTAACCACTAGACCGATTTGGGTGAAAGTCAAAACCTGGATGCTACTTATTTACACGAAAAATTCACAACAACGGTAGAGAAAAAAAAAAATTTTCCTTTAAGGAAGCTACGCCTTTGGAATTAATGCTAGCAAGGCAGAATAGTTAGTAAAACTACGTTCAGAAACACGATAAGTAATCGCAATCCCCTCATAAAATAAACAAAAGTTGCGAGTCGCTTATTGGTACGAAGATTAGTGAGGTGTAGCGCTAAGTTTTTTAATTACCCATTTTCCAAGTTTGTTCGTGCGAAGTTACTGGGCATCTAACTTCGCTTATTGTATTTTTATCGGAAGAAAAATAGGCTAAGGTATTTCCGTATTCTGTTTTTTGTTCTTAAAAAATAAATATTCTGTAGAAAAAGCGAGAGCTTTTGCTATGAACCCTACGTGACACGGATACTTATTAAATTAATTAATTCATTGTGCCATAGTGGGCACTTCCGTTTTGGAGAGGGAGACATTTTAACTAACGGTAAAACACATAGCTCATGACAAAATAAAATATTTTTTAAGGAGGGTGGAATCTAAAATTTTTCAGTAGGGTCTGACACGCCGTGACGTCATCGATAGCATGGTCCTGCTTTAGTCTTTATTCTGAGGCATGCCCTATAGCTTTTGTGTGATTTTAAAAGAAAGAAGAAAGAAGAAAGAACAAAATACATTAATTAATTTGACATAACGGCGTAAACGTAGGACAAATACCTACATTAAAACACACATACTTTTAGTTATTTTGTCATATGGAAAATTGCATTTATTTCTATTGTTAAAGATATTTAATAAAGTGCGCTATTGCGAGGTTATGCTTTGTTAAAAGCGATGGCACTATTCTGATGGAAGAATTTTGTGCATAAACTTCAATTATAAAAACGAGTAAATCAAAACTATAAACGCCAGTGTTTAGTCAACAGTTTCAGATGAAAGCTGGCTCGCCTTTGAGTTCACAATCCAACCATAACAACCTAGATTTATTGGTTAGAAACAGATATAGATTGAACCAGATACTGCACCGGCGTCATATTTGTATAACAATGTATCGTGTAATAAACAAGCTTGACACATTTGTTGGAATGCGCACTAAATTAGAGCACACAAGACACCGAGTGGCACAGAATTGTAACCATTACTTTATACCGATTGAATATAATCAGCGTTGGACAGAGCGTATTGATCTCACTTGAAATCTAAAGGCCTGCAGATCCAGGCGATGGCGCTGACGATTAGTGAAACGAGTATACGCGCTGTCACATTTAACAGCGTTTTACTGATCGCCTTTGCAGATTGGTTAGATGTGCGCAAGGCTTTACTGAATTAAGGATAGCAACTTGTAGTATCTAGAACAACCTAGACTATGAAGTAGCTTTTAGCATTTTAACCTGACAGGTTACATAGCTAAATACATGCAATATATAAAAATGTAAAGTAAACAGGCCTTTGCATCTACTGTAGATGATTTATAACGTCAGGGGCAACTGGTGTTCACTCATGCCCCTACTTACGGGACGCTTACCATACCATCCTCACAGCTTAGTCGGCCTAATCCACAGGAAAGACATAGTCAATGCGTGTGGAGCTGACTATAAGCCGTGGGTTTCCTCACGATATTTTCCTTCATCTTTTACAAATTTCTGTTACTGTTATACTTACATAATATTATATATAATTTAGTTTACAGAATTTTCCAGCAAAATTTTCCAAGAGTTTTAAGACAAGAAAGAACAAATAGAAGACTTAGGCCGAGATTCATAGACGTGACTTTACTTTACAGCAAAGGAGTCTTCGCAAAGTAATTTTATTTTTATTTTATTTTATTAAAAAATTTCGGTTCGGTTAGAAAAGTTCGGTCTATGAATCTCAGCCCTAGTGTGTCTCATAAAATAATAACAGCAGAAAGTTGAATCAAATGTCTTTTTATGTTAAAAGTGAATAGTGCTCAGTGAAGTGAGTTGTCCGCATTTCTGTTGTGTACCGTAGGAACCTATTATATGAAGGTATCTGGGTGGAATAGTAGGTGATTTGAACGGAATTGAATAGACTATTGTGTGCATGGCTCGGAGCTGACAAGCAAATTATGTATCAAATATCTCTGCATCACGACGTTATTGTAATCAAAGGAAGGAAGTATAATTTAACAAATAATACATTTATTTACATAAGAAACTCACAATTAATACAAGAAACAGTTAATCAGTCATAGACATTGGTCTCGGTCACAAAATTGTGCCTCGGTTCCCCACGGACCCAGAGTCTCAACCCCAAAAAAAACAAATGGGTAGAGCCTACCCATTTGTTGTAGTGTCGAGACCAAAGGACAAAATTAATTTTATTAAATGCAATGATTGATTTAAGAGAAGATATATTATATTATGTCAAATAAAATAATTATACTATACTATCCAAAATAGCGCAAAATTAACACCGAAAAAAGGAGATTTTTGCCCATCAGAAAAAATCTGGGGACTGGAGACATTTAAATCGTCCTTGGCCAGAAGCGGCCCCTGTTGTACACAATACTCTCCATTAAAAATATTTTGATCTTGCATCTTTTTTTAACGGTTTATTCTTCATAGCAAACTCCAAATTTCACAAAATGTCTAACCTTTTATGCAGGTTAAACTTGAAACTCTCTGATCTCCAATAAAAAATTCAAAATGATTTTTCCATAGCCGGGAAAATTCCAATCAATATTCAGTCAATAGGGTGAAGTAATTAATTTGTTGACGTAAGCTTATAAGGCGGTATGCTTTTCCAGCGGATACACGTGAAATAGTAAGTGGATGATACACTTTATGCGCTGACGCTTTTTTTAATGGCATTGCTAAGTGGAGTAGTTGTGGCAATAGTTGCAACTGACCAGCCGTAACGTGTGTGAATTAATTGCGAAAAGTTACCGCAGCTTACCTCGTTTTCAAGTGGCATTATAACTAAATATTCTTGGATACACCAGGGCAGGTGGCACCTGATATTTAATTGATAGGTTTTGTTAATACTGTAAACAAACGACTTCGCTAGCATCCAACTATTTTGGTTTCCACTGAACTGCATTGATACAGCACAAGATACAACATTTATTTTTGTGAAAAACTTATTTAACAGTACAACCTAAGGTCTAAGGTTGGTAGTAACCCTGCCTTCTGCACCGTAGGTCGTGGGTTCGATCCCCACCAAGAACAAATATTTGTGTGGTGAACATAATTATTTGTTCTCTGTCTGGAGTGTCATATTGTATTCTAAGTATGTATTTACAAAAATGTAATGGAATAGCTGATTATAAGTACTCTATCAGCTATTAGGTTCCTATCATACAAGCTCTGCTTAGTTTGGGGCTAGGGCTAGCTAGTGTTGTGAAGATTGTCTACAATGTTAATTTGTTTATTTTTAGAAGTGTACTTACAACTAGTGAAATCGTGCTCGAGTTCGTTTGTGTGAAGTTTTTATACGTAGGAGGTAAAGCAGAGGTTGAACCTCTGTTGTACCTCTTAGGGGAGTATTTTAAGAGTTCCTTTCATAATAAAATCTGTACGCACAAGAGAAATAAACCTCTAAAATTTCAAGGTAACCTCAAGTTTTTACGACCGCGGCTTAGCCTGTGCGTTGCTTCTATGTCATCCAGTCCAGTAAGACTTTTAAAATCAATGCAAAGATAATACTTGAAAGCTTTCTTTTTTACGAACGGGTGCACCATGCAAACAATGAATTAGCTTATTTCCTTGTCTTTGAGTTTGAGTTTGATTCAAATAAAAAATAAGGAGGTTCTCAATTCGGTTGTTTTTTTTGACGTGACAACGTCTTATAATTCGATGGAGCCGGCTGCACGCACGAAAAAACATGATTCATGCGGCGTTACCTCGCTCTGAGGCGTTCCATTTAAGACTTGAAGTGTAAGCGAGAGCGCGGAACGAGCGACAAAGAGGCACAATCGGCCTCCGCATTCGGCAGCGTTCGACATCTGTCTCTCTCCTACTTGAGTGAGCGATGCGTCCGCGTGGACAGCTGTATGACGTTGTCAAGTTCAACTATCGTTAGTAAACCGACTTTACAGACAGCCAATTTTTTTAATGTTTGTATATCGCATAATGTAGTTTTTTTATCTGGAAGGTAATATACTTCCAGATTTCATAAAAATGAAGTTTCTCAAGTTTTTCTCAAGTTTCTTCACTTGTTTTGCATTACTTTCAGCTGGCAGAAATGCATACATATATATTATGTTACGAATGCAGGTATGCTTATAGATGTTAATAGTTCTAAGTTTATAAAAATGTATTCTCATTTTAAGTACCATTGCATGGCAATACCTTAGCTGCGCTTATAGCCAACCTGTCGCAAGTTACGTAATCGTGGGGTAGGGGTAGTAGGATACCTAATAATCTCACATTGTTATTATTATGATCATCTCACATTTCACAGACAATTAAGTGGTTAGAAATCCAATACTAAAGGAGCAATAATAATTAGCCCCCAGTTTCGCCCTTTTCCCCATTCCACTAGGCCTACCACTAGCTCTGTCTAGCTCTGTCTCTGGCTCTGGTTTTGAGTCTGCGTGAGTGTTGACTATATAAATCCTACGTCGAAACGTCACACACTAACACACTAATACACTGCGCGTAATACACTGGTGAGCACTCCAGCCAGAGACAGCGCCAGACAGAGCTTGTGGTTGGCCAAACAGGGCGAGCATGATTCTCCCTAGGCGGTAAGTTTCTACTAATTACGAGTATATGTGAAACTAGTGGTGAACACCCGCACTTCGTTTGCGTGAAGTTTGTTAAACAAAATTCAACCCCTGCTTCACTATCTTAGAGTTGATTTTCGAGAATCATTTTCTCAGTGTGCTTCTATACACTTGGTGAAAATGCTCTATTTTACGGGAAGTATCTACGCTTCGAGTAGATTTGCAGTTATTATGGGATCATTTTAATAACTTAGCGATGTTCGAATCATTGAAGAAAGTACCGCCAGAGGCATAAAAATTGAGGAGCCCCTAAAATAGGCTGGCGTGGTACGGGCATGTCATGAGGAGGAATGAAAGTCATGTGACTAGGAGAGTGATGAGTATGGATATTGTGAGCAAAGGTAGACCAAAGAAAACATTGATGAACGTGTGAAATATGACATGAATAAAAAAGGAGTGAATGAGAGATGACGGCTGACAGAGGGGAATCGAGGAGGAAGACATTTTGTGCCGACCCCACATAAAGTGAGAAGGGTAGGAAGAAGATAGAGAAAATCATACAAATATGGTAGAAACTAATCCAATATTTTGAACCGTTAACTGTAATTTTATACAATACCTTCTAAAAATAACACTCATGCGAAGCCGCTAGGTCGCTAGTAAATAGCCAATGTAGTAAATGTAGTAGCAGAGATAATGTAGCTTTCTAATGGTAAGAAAATTTTTGAAATCGGGTCAGTAGTTCATGAGTTTATTCAATACAAACAAACCATTCCTTTTCATAATTGTGAATATACTTACTAACTTTTAAATTTTATAAGTGTGTGAAATGGTCTGAAATAAATTAATTGAATTGAATAATATTAGTGTAGAAAACCCTTTGACTTTGCCCCTAATGAGTTTACCATACTCAACTGGACCCTTATCTCAAATAGACCCTCAAACGCAGTAATAAACAAAAAATTGAAAAACATTTCGCAGTAAGAAAACATCGTGAGAAAACCGGCATATCGTAGAACCTAAAAATTTCGAAAACATGTGTCAAGTGCACGAAAGACTCTTTAAGGTGCACTTAAATTCCTTTCACCACACTTGGTTCGAAAGAATCAGTGACACGATAAGAAGAAGTGAGAAAACACGAGCTAAATCGAATTTGTTTTGAAATGTCGACGGGAATTTCTTGTTCCACTTTTTTGTGCGTCATATTTGTGATCTAATTGAAAGGTGGCTCAGTGGGCCATGTGCCAGCCCCGTTCTGTAGGCCTACCACAAGCTCTGTCTGGCTCTGTCTCTGGCTCTGGTTTTGAGTCTGTGTGAGTGTTGACTAAATAAATCCTACGTCGAAACATCACACACACAGTCTAATACACTGGTGAGCACTTGTGGCGATTGCTTCGTCCACCATTTTGTTTTTCCCATCTCTAGTCGTGCAACGGGCACATCTCTAGACCCGCCGACTGAGATGACAGATTGTATTTTCTCGAAATATCCAACTGAATAATCTGGTGTTATTATATTGTTTTGGCATATGTAAACCCACTGTAATTGGGAAAATTAACTGTTCGACACATCACTTTGGCATCCAGTTTTATTTATAATCGTGGGACATAGTAATTCCCTCACACTCACACAGACTCTAAACCAGAGCCAGAGACAGAGCCAGACTGAGCTTGTGGTAGGACTACTGACATGAAAAAAACATTCCTCATCATTCGTAGTAATTGACACCTATTGATCTTAAAAGCTTTTATGCCACGAAGCTCACATACAAAGCAGATAGAAATAAAGCGTTGTTTATTCTCTTTCAAGGAAGGCATACTATTGTTTTTCTTAATTGAAAACTGAGGTAACGTATGACATCGGCAACAAAGGTATTTTGTGACGTCGACAGGACGGCCTTGTAGCCAGTGTAGGGTTGCTACTCGTTTGGTATCGAATAGTTTCGATACATCAACCTTCGACCAGCATCGTGCCTTAGGAGTTATTAAATCTTACATTATTTTAAGGTAGTGAAGACTAGACTAGACTATTTAATCATTTCATGTTTTAAAATAATATTTTTTGTGAAGACTAGACTTTAAGTTTTTCAAAAGTTTCTATAATCATTTCTTGTATGTGAATTGAGAGGCAATACTTTTTCCGTTTAGTTGCAACTATTCGCTGGCCACAGTCAAAGTAAACTTCTTCTCCAGAATTCCTAGATCTTCTGGTATTTTATATTAATATAAATTTATATTCTGGCTCTTTTTCCGACTAAAGGCAATATGGGGCAAATTATATAGATTATATATTGGCCCGTCAAATAAATAAATAAATAATAAAGGTCTTGGGTTGGATCCCCATCGAGAACAAATATTTGTGTGTTGAACGCAGATGTTTTTTATCTGTCTGGGTGTCATTGTTTTCTAAGTGTATGTATTTACAAAGAATGTTTAATATAAGTATTATATCAGCTATCTGGTTCCCATAGTAAAAGCTTAGCTTAATTTAGGGCTAGCTATTGATGTGTGGATTTTCTAGAATATTAATTTAAATAAAATCGGTTGTCTGTAAACATACTGACGATAGTTGAACGTGACAACGTCATAAGAAAATACACAGATGTCGAACGCTGTCGAACGCGGAGGCCGATTGTGTCTCTTTGTCGCTCGTTCCGCGCTCTCGCTTGCACTTCAACCCTTAAATGGAACGCCTCAGAGCGAGGTAACGCAACATGAGGCATGGTTTTTCGTGCGTGCAGCCGGCTCCATCGAATTATAAGACGTTGTCACGTCAAAAACAAGTAAATCATTTAATCAGTCGTTTAGCCATCCGTGATACTGACTCGACGTTACTAGGTGGGGCTACGTTGGTAGTGAGCCCTTGTGGGTGTGTGAGGCAAACCTGTTGCTTGTTGGCATATGCCCAAATACGCACAAAATGGATATTTGACCAAGCGTAGCTCCTTAGCGCAATTTATTGGGCAGCGGGTACGTTATGGGAACATTAGCCTAAGTTTTGTTTGAGCCTGTCACACAAAAAAAATTAAACAGGCCCTTGCATCTATTGTAGATAATTTATTAGCGTCAGGGGCAACTGGTGTATTTACTCATGCCCCTACTTACAGGACGCTATAGTGCCTGGTCAGGATTTTAGATGGAATAGGCTTGCCCAGCACCTATACCATCCTGGCAGCTTAGTTGGCCTAATCCACAGGAAAGGCATGGCCAATACCTGCGGAGCTGCCTAAGTTGAGGGTTTCCTCACGATGTTTTCCTCCACCGTTTGAAAACACACAAGCCCATACATTATTCGTGTTATTCCGATTGTTCCATAAGTTTTGAATACAGATAGATGTTCTTATTAAGGGTTTTCTATTCATGGTTATTCTTAGTTGTTCTATGTGATCTCCATACAACCGCCGATTGTGGCTGCTTATAAAATAAACCTAGTAGAATTTTACTGAAAAGCATTCATCATAAATCTATGTATGTACGAGTATAGTGGCGGTATGTAAATGTTCGTCGATTTTCAACTTGATTTGTTCAACGTATCACGATCACATACTACCTTTTGAAAGAATAGACAGAATACACCGACAAGTTAACGTCAACAATAAAACAATAAAAAACACAACACAAAAATAAAAATGTATAATGTATGATGAATGTATAATGTATGTACAATAAAAATGTATAGGTAATTAGTAAGTTAGTAAGTAAGTCTTCTTGTAACTTTGCAAAAGGAGGGCCATCTATTGAACTTCTACGTAAACACTCGACACAAAAGTTCCGGAAATTTTCATGAAAATTTAGTATACAAAAGTATTATTAAAAAACCGAGCAAAGCTCGGGCACACCAGCTCGTAAAGTATAATATGCTATAGTGCGGAAGCAGAGCTATTAAAAACAAAGCTGTGCGGCCATCACACTAAAACGGCTGTGGTGCATCCGCCCGTCACCGGCCATAAAGCTTTGCCATTCGTTTTCAATCAGTACGTCAATGTTGTGTCATGAAACGCTGTAAAATTGAACGGTACGTTGAGTTTTTGCAGCCATGAGGTTAAGGCGAAAACAACCGTTGATGTATTTCTCTCTCGCACATTTTGATTTTATGATTTAAAATCACTGAACTTATTTATCGAAAATCGCGAGCAACTATTTTGTGAGCAATATTGTTTTGCAAAGTATATGTACATATTAGGTATGATTATTAGACTTTGCTCAGTACGCTACAGAAAAACGAATTTCTTCTTTATTTTTATTCTAGTAATCAATAGAAAATACTGAAACTGATATTTTTATGTCGGTGACTGTAACTCTAAATTAAGTTTTAGTGGCCTGTTTATAGTTTGTAGATTTTTCATAATACTTTACCTCCTGTGAGCATCCAAGTGTTTTATATAAGCATCCGGTGAGATTGTTTCCATTAAATTTTATTTTCATTATTTTTCTTTTATTTCCAATATGTAAAATATACTTTTAAAAAGGTAATGAAAAAGCATTCAAGGATTTTGAAAAATGTATTTATTCTCTTATGAATGACGAGATTAATAATTAATTTGTTAAAATAAATCTACTAAATACAAAAATCCGCCATGATAGCTTAAACACCGGTCAGAGCGAATTACGTCACGTCTCAGTAAACGTCATTCTGATTTAGTACAAAAGCACCAATGTTTACTGTTGATATACTGCACCGTGACGTAATAACAGACGCCATGAAACCAGCGAGCGTTTTGGCGTGAATTTGAAAGTTTAAATTTTAATATACTTTTATTGAACAAAAACCTTTAGTTACAGAAATATGATCATATATCTTATGACGACCCTCCTTCTAAAATTGAAATTACGATGTTTCCGGTCTGGTGCATTTTCGACTTGTGTGAATGTTATACATGCTTCATTCATACCTAATATAATAAATGTATAATTATATATAAAGAGGGCTTATTTAAATGTCTAAGGTCACAGTATGTTTATCCCAAACCACAGTGGAACAGCTGAGCTATTGAGTGCTTGAACCGTACTGCAATAATAATTAAAATATTAGTTTGAAATAATCTTATTCTATAGATACATACTTAAATTTACATACTTAAGTCATACGTAGTTTACGCCTAGTTTAATTTTATTTTTATATAATTAAGAAATAAATAATTAGCCACAACTTTGTAACAAAAGCATCTGTGGCGATAATAATTATGGCCTAGGTAATCATCTGTTGCTTTTGCTCACTAAATAAAGTAATTTTTAAGATGTATTGTATCCCTAGCATTAATAATTTCTCGCAGTTCGAAGGGAAGCGCTGGAGGTCGGGATACAGAATTTCTCGTCCGACCCCCAACACACCCTACCTACTTTATGTTTGAGTACGTACGAGTTTAAAATTTCCCAAGAATAGGATAGATATACTTAGTATCATATTGTTTTTGTAACTCGTTTGTACTTGTAACTCTATTTTTGTGAAATAAATTATTTAAAAAAAAAAAAAAAAAAAAAAACCTTTAAACGAGAAAATCTTGTATATATAATATATATTTAGGATCTCGGAAACTGCACCAACGATTTTCACGAAATTTAGTATACAGGGGTTTTCGGGGGCGATAAACCGATCTAGCTAGGATTCATTTTTAGAAAATGACGAGAATTTGGTGTTTTGCAATAATCAAACATAAACTCAATATACGACTGTTCCTGCCATCTATTGGCGATTGTGAGCAACTAACTGCAAGCTAGACGGCGTTGTTAATTAAAAATAAGCCAATAAAGATACGACTCTTCCTGACATCTATTGGCAAATAATAATACTATTTTTTTAAACCCGAGTGAAGCTCGGTCATACCGGCAAGTAAGACATAATAGATACTTCTGAATATGATAGAAGAGATTTTGAAAATTAGTCGTCATGCATATTAAACATAACTGTGAGACAGGCAGAATTTAATTTTTTTTAAGTTTTTGTTAGCAATATCAACGAGTGACATTAGACTTATTATTTTATTTGTTGTTATCAATTTTATTAGTGACTGTTTTTTATGATTAATTAATTTTTGTTTTGTTATTAGTATTAATTTATTCGACGAAAGATATACCTACCTAATTTGACATGTTTAACTTCTTGTAATTATGTTCTTTAATGTAAAATCAATTATGTAATTAGAATGACAAAATGTAATTTACCTTTTAATTAGTGGAATTGGTTCCCAGACCGTTCTAATTAATTAAATTAAATTAATTAAATTAAATAAATAATAACTAGCAAGTTATTGTCCAACCTACATTGTACGAGACGCATGTTTTGAAAACTATTCCTGGCCGTTCCATGGATGTTTATTCCTCGTTTATGAGCCGTACAATTCTCGCTCATAGCACAGATTCACTTACGCACGTACTTCTGCGAATCACGAGCAATTGGTAAATGAATTGCTTCATAAAACCAAAGAACATGTAGATAATTACGGTATTTGCAGCAATGAGGCTGAAACATTATCTTAAGGAACTTGTTGCTGCGCAGTAAAAACATGTAGCGACTTTTGGGAGTTTTTTTTATACAACTTGCTTTTTAATCAAGCATTGCCTCGTAGATCACGCACGTTAGAAACTTGCGTGATGCACTGCCTTACGTCCATCAACTTATGGCATACAGATGTTCAGCCTCACGTGTCAGTAATTTTACCTGCACCCACACACACCTTTCAAACCGAAACACAGTGCTACTTCACGGCAGAAATAGTCTTCCCCGCATGGTTGTAGTACTTCCCCGGACGAACCCTTCACAAAGAGTTCTACTAGTACTAAAAAAGAGACCGCGAGTAAAAAGAGAGCGCCTTGCATACTGAACCTAGTAGGTATCCAAAGGATTTGAAATTTGATTGAAAGTTTTTGAAATAGCATTTCGTCTCGTCGTAATAGGTTTCTAATTCTAATCTGAGAGCGCTGGTGACTAAGTGGTAGAGAGCCCGCCTTCCGATCCTAAGGTCGTGGATTCAAATCCAGACGTGTACCAATGAGTTTTCCTGCCCAAAAATTTATATAAGTACACAATGCCAGTGCTCTCAAACGGAGAAAGAAAACATTGTGAGGAAACCAGCATAACGTAAAACCTGAAAAAATCGAAAACATATGTCAAGTGCATGAAAGGAGCTTCTTAGAGGCGCACTTAAAATCCTTTCACCACACTTGGTTTAAAAGAACCATTGACCAATAGGGAGAATAATTCTAACCTCCTTGGGCTGAAATGGTAATGAAAGATGCCAACAAAATGTAGAGAAATACATTTTGAAAGAACTTGATACTTGTTCGGCGGACTGTTTTCAGCAAAAAGGCCACAGGTGGGCCCTTTTTGCGTTGTTATGAAATATTGAAAGAATCGTGGGCGCGTTCAAAGCATTATGACGTCACACGTTCAGCGTAGAAAGATTTATCTTGAAAATTAATAATAAATCTGACGTCAGTCAACGTCGCGCAGCAATAAACGATCCGTCTGAAAAATGTTCTTCCGCCGGCGAAACTCACCTAATTATAATGTAGCGTGGAAATTGGCTTCGTTTTACGTTTCACAGCTCCCATTTATTGCTGTGTAAGCAATGTAGAAATAACATTATTATTTATTTATTGGTTCATTGAGCGCAGAGTTTTTATAAATTAATAAATCTATATCCCTCGTTTTTATAAGCATTACAATCCGTTAACATAATTATGTATATGTGCTTACAGAAAAACAGTAATTATGTACGTACAAGTAAGGAGAACAAAAGTAATCATATTTATTTGGTAGGTAGAAACCTTGCGCACTTTGCGCGCGATTGATCGAAAAGGATCAGAAAAAAACGGTAGGAACCAAGCTGTAGTTGCCTGTTCTTCTTGGTCGCGTGGCACTGGCATATGGCACCTAGACTCGCCTAGCTTTAAGACGTTTCATACGATACTTGTGATACTACTGAATAAATAAATCTTTGAGCTACAGTTTGGATTTGACACAACGCATTACGAAGGCGAAAGCGATTAGTTTCTGGAAAATATAGTCGTGTTGTTTACAAACTATTGGTTTAAATAAGAACGCGTTTGCTGGCATTCCTTTACGCGAACGAAATCGGGTGGGATCCTAGTCATAAGGAAAATATTAACTCGCTCGTAGGGTAGGTACACATCAACCCTAAAAGGAATTATTGCTTGCTTAGAAGGGTATAAAATATGCGTGGTTTTAAGTGAAGTTCCATGTTTGTTTCGAAGATAAAGTAGAGTCAAGACCTAATAAATTATTTTACGGCCTTTCAAAGGATTTATTTATTTACAATTATTAGAATACGCAATTCCACTTAGTTTATTTTCACTTATAAGAAAATACGACGATGAAAGACCCTTTGAAAACGCGATGTGTTAAGTGCATACCCATTTTCTTTAGATGGTACTCGTAATTTGTTAAGTCCATAAGTACCTATTTCTTTTAATTTGGATTAGTTTAGCTATCTCTAGATCGTTTGCCTATCAATATTGTAATATTCAGGACGACGGGAGATGGACGAAGACGGCTACAGAATGGTGGCCAAGGGATGCTCAAAGACCTAGAGGCAGACCACCCGCCCGTATGGTCGAACGACATTTTTGCTTATGCTGGGAATGAGTGGATGAGACTCGCGAGGGACCGGAAAGAGTGGCGCAATAAAGAGGAGGCCTATACTCAGCAGTGGATGCAAACGGGCTGAGATGATGATGATGGTCGCACAAAATGTTTATCTGTATTGAGAACCCACCAGATGGACCGACGACATTGTTAAGATCGCGGGAAGTCGATGGATGGAAAAGGCTCAGAATCGTTCTTCCTGGAAATGTGTAGGGGAGGCCTATGTCCAGCAGTGGCAAGAAGTCTCCAGGCTGATGATGATGATGACTGAGAATCGAACTTCAAAGAGCTTTGAGTAAAATATCAACAGCAAATAAAACCTAACAAAATACAAAACTTTATTGGTTCAATACAAATAAAGTTCACCACATTTCAAACAAGCTTTTTCAGAGGCATTCATTCTACACTTACGAGCTTTAAACTGGAACGCTTTATGGCGGGTTGTTCAATACAAATATTTTAACAATTCCTATGAACTAATTTCAAAAGTAGGTATAGGTAATTTTGTTAGCTTTCAATTGGTATCAAGAATATTTAAAATAATTAAATTTCCTACCTAAATTATGGAAATTATTGCATTAGGTCAGTTTTGCATTAGGTTGAATAGGTAGTAATATGTAAAAATATTTTCTTACTGATGCCTGGCTTTGTCGGTGCGACATTTTAGGTCCCATGGCTGGCCTTATGGGCTCAAGTGCCATCTTTGAGTCTTCGTCTGACGGTGGACTCGTTTACAGTCCTCGCTCGCACTTCTTTGATCTGCTGTTTGACGTCTTCGATCACTTTTAATAGCTAACAAAATTACCTTTCAAATGATATACCACTATTCCTATTTCATTGGATAGTAACTGTAAAAAAATGTATTGATGAAGTGATTCCAGTTTAAAGCTCGCAAGTGTAGTTCAAATATCTCTTTATTAATTATCCAGCACAGCGTAAAAATAACTTTATCGCTCTACGTCAGAGTGCATTTTCATTTGACATCAAGTTTATTGTTTTCAATAGCGGTTTGGTAGGGCAGGTGCTATGACGTCATTGGATTGGGTATCTCGGGAATGATTGCGATATGAGCTTATGGGATTAGACGGTACCTACATATTCAAATGTCAGAAAATGTATGATTGCATATTTTCATGTATCGATTACCTTGAAAAAAAAAACAAAATTAATCGTAGGGCCATTTCTATTAAAAATATTTTTACTTTTATGGGCGTTAAAATCGCTCATCATAACAACAATGGTTGGCTTTTATATTGGTCTTATTGCAACAAATCATCATAATTATATTTGGTTGGCGAAAACTGTTTATAACAAATAACAATAAAACAATTTTTTTTATGGTTGTTACTATTAATATACAGATTTCTTCAACTTAATTTAATTTGCCGCAATTAAATACCAATATAATAGCCAACCACTGCTACTTCAATGTTCCATTATACTCTCATCGCTCATCAATTGTAATATCATCTTGTAAAGATATCGATATGGATGTTGCACGAAAGAAGCCTCTTCTAGGCGCACTTACAATCCACGACACTTGTTTCAAAAGAACCAGTGACACGATAAGAAAGACACAGGTAAAGCTTTGGTCTCGCGATCGTAACGCACAACGCTGCGGTATGCAGCTTGCAGCGCCGGACACATAATCTTATGAAAAACGTCTAGAATGGTCTCTTGTTCCGTCGCAGTTTGCGTTAGCGGCGAAGTGCAATCGTGTGTCGCTGCTTCAAGCCGTATACCGCAGCGTTGTGCGTTACGATCGCGAGACCAAAGCTTTAGGTCGCTTCGCGTCTGGCTGTCACATACAAATACTGAGCATAATTGGCCGTGTGCAATTTTGTTAAACTATTCCAATTTGTATTATAGAAATTTTTATGGTCAATAAATATGTTTTCTTCCTTTCTTTCTTTCACATCGCTCTCGCCTTTTTATTTTACGTAATTTTTTACGTTTCCAAAAATGAATGGATGAACTGTGTGAAAGATGACATGGATAGGAGAGGAGTGAATGCGGAGATGACGGCTGACAGAGGGGAATGGAGGAGGAAGACATGTTGTGCCGACCCCACATAAAGTGAGATAAGGGCAGGAAGAAGAAGAATCAGAGAACGGTTCCAATAGACGCACGCATCCCAATCACCTATACTTATAAGATATTTTCATACACTTTTGACCCAGAAAAATCCTCAAACAATTTTCGACCTTCAGAGCTAGGAGATAAAGCGAGTTATAATATACGAGTCGTATGTTTTAATAGGTCGGTTTATGCCCTTTCTATTTTTATTAAGCATGATTATGACTTAATCATGTGCTTGTGGGTAAATAAATAATAATAAATTAGTTAGGTAAGATTATTTGCAGTGAGATAAATTGTTAATAATTTTTATTCAACTGTATTTTTTAAATCGTATTTTGCATGTAATTAATGCAAATAATCATTTGAAAATAGGATTATACTGTAAAACATGTTTATTAATCAGTTTATTTTTGCCGATTTATACATTCTTACACCACAGAACTATTTATGTAAGTACTCAAACTAAACCATTTTATGCATGCTATAAATATACAGGGTTATTCATTATTAGCTGCAAATACTCAGGAATTAGGTTTAACAAATAAAATAAAAAATATTTATGAAATGATTTTTTTTAAGTTTTGTTATGAAAATCCCGAGAAAATCGATAAAGGAATCATTGGCACCTGACCTATTTTGACCTTTGATCCGCGCCCGCGCGCCGTGAGCGACACTCTGCGTTCAGTCACCGCCTGGGTGGGTCATCCATCGTCCTGTTCTCCATGGCAATCATTATGCAATAGCCGTAAAGAAATTAATAAAAATAAAATTTTGATACAAAAATTGGAAAAATTTTATGATCAAATTTAAAAAAAATAATTTCATAAATAGTTTTTATTCTATTTGTTGAACCTAATTCCTGAGTATTTGCAGCTAATAATGAATAACCCTGTAGAGTATTTTATTATGAGATAAAAAAAGATATTTTGCAGATTATATTGCAAATAAAGATATTTCATTTTATTTCATTTCATTTCATAAGTTAACCAAACAACCCGATGATCAACCTGATGCTTACCTGCCCGTCCCCCCTGTAACAATTGTAGTACAAAAACCACGCCACCAAACACAAAATTCAGCATAAATTATGAAAATGTTTAGGTACTTGAATGAAAAACAAACCTTGAAACCGCGTCTTATTTTCACTATTCTATTTCAACAGGAACTCAAAATAGCGTTCAGAATTAATTTGTCATCGCTCTGACAGAGAATTTTAAAGAGACGTGTTTTCACGCTAATAAATTCACCTACTGTTTACGTCGTTAGCTTCCGCAAACATAAAAATAGAACATCGATAATAATTTATCTACAAAGCACATTTAGTGGTAAAAGTAGATAAATATGACGGACAGTCAAGGTCAAACTTTTGGGAGACTTGGCATAATTATGTTTTCTGACTTTTTAGGTTTTACTACTAGCCGGTTTCCTCACGATGTATAATATACTTGCTTATTCCAAAGCTGTACGTTGTACAATCACCGGTTGGTTTTTGAATATTGATGAATGGTTTTCAGGTTAAGGAGCCTCAACTTGGCATCGAGGAAAACAATGTGATGTAACTTTGAATCGAGGTAACTTTGACTGCCTTTTCACATGCACGGCATCTGTTAGCGATTGCCTTGTAGACTTACGTACATACGCCATTCAAATTCAAATTCATATAATTTATTGCACTATGTTGTGAGATACAGGTGAGACAGTAGACTCGTTTCAAACATAAACCCTGTTAGGGCACCGCTACAAATTTTTCCCACTTTGGTGGCGCTAATTATCAAAAGACTGACTTTTCTATACATTTTTACTTAGGTACTACCATTATTCTATACTTAGGTACCTACTTATGTTAGGTGCAACATCGAGATGACATTTCACCAAATATGAAGGTAATTCTGATATCTACTAAATACCATAATAATTATTTAATAATAATGCAACTTAGAAAAACTATACGCTGGTCTTCCGCTTCGTTTTTATGACGCATGTGATACTAAAATTAAATAATGTAAGTACCATAAAAGATAATAAACCTAGCCAGAAAGTATGCTAATGACCAATTTCACTTTGCCCATATTTTTTTAATAAATTTACTGAATGATCGATGGTTTTATAGAAAAGTGAGAGATCTGAATGTTTGAAAATACCTAATCCTGTAGGTAAACCTTTCAACGCAGACAATGGAGATCCTGTGGGCGGGTTACCTTCATTACTAATGTAGGATATAGAAATCATTCAACAATAGTAACCAGTCACTATCCCTCATTAGTTTAAATTGGTTTGTAACCCTTATGATCTTTAAGCCCTTAATCCTACTAACTGTCTCATAGATATCTACTGAGCTACATGGCCCTAACTTTGAACACAAAACTTCAATGGGCTTATCATCAGCAGCTCGACTAAACCCACAGCTGGGCATACGCTTCTCTTTGGTCTTGCCACGATCTACCTACCTAGGCTACGCTAAATGGATTTATCAAAGGTTACTGGTACCTAGACTCGACGTTTCAAATTGATGCCTGTGATACTATTGATTAAAGTTAAAAAAAATCGACTCCACGCGGACGCATCGCTCACTCAAGTAGAAGAGACAGATGTCGAACGCGGAGGCCGATTGTGCCTCTTTATCGCTCGTTCCACGCTCTAGCTTGCACTTCGAGCCTTAAATGGAACGCCTCTGAGCGTGGTAACGCCACATTAGCCATGCTTTTTCGTGCGTGCAGACGACGGCTCCATCGAATTATAAGACGTTGTCACGTCAAAATACATAATTTGACTTTGATTTTTTACTTTTTTAATGTTGCTCTGGGTGCCCGTCTCGAGTGCCGTATACACGTCAACCTTAAGCATGTTCTAAGGCGTTTCGAGATTAACTTATTTGGTATGCAAGTGGGGTAGACAGACACGACATTGTCGATTTTGTTATACCAAGTTATGGTGTAAAACTGGAGTTTCTGTGGTGCATACCTCTATGAAACAAATATTTTTCTTCACCATGTTTTAAAAGACTATCCATAATATGCTTCTTTTTAACAAAACTGTACAAAAACAAACATGGTCAATATAATTTTTATACAAGCTTTTTTTTAATTGTTTCGGTCCGCATGAGGATGAAGTAAAATTGAATTGAGAACATCGTGTGCACTAAGTTTGTGAATTCAAAACATCATTAAACCTATTTACTTCTACCTCCATGGTGCCGAATTTATCATACAACATTTTTTACTTTGATAAACACTCAGACTCGGAACCTTTTCAGTGTATTACTTTTTTTGAATTGTCTTGACCCGCGCCATTTTGTTTTTCGTATTTAGTCAGATTAGTCACTTCCTCGCTGAGGTGGATATTAAATGACGATTCTATCTATCTACTTAACCTAATGGATTGAACAAGCAAGCTTTATTAAAGGGCCGCTGTACTTTTATTGCATTCAAAACAATGCATTATTAAAATACCTTGTAACTTAGTAACAATTTTTTTCTGTAAAAGGCTGAGCGTGCCAACATAATCTAGTTTAATATTAAATGGGTCGTGCCTACACCTGTGGCAGAGAGACAGAGTGGTGGATTATGGTATTACCTCGTAAAAATAAGCGAAAGGCCCGTCACATATTAATATGGAAGTGGACGAGCGACAAATTATAATGAACTTTATTGGCAGACGTCTCCCTGAATACCCCTTATTTTAATAGTATTTATTAACAATCTTTACACTACAAAAAAAAATATAATATCCCAAAAGTTATAAGAGCCGAGCGGGAGAATACAATCAATAAAAAATATAATCTTAACACTAGTTTTACGAAATAAGAAGTAATTTTATAATCTATATGACAATGGTAGTAAGGTTGTTTTGCTTTCCAGCATAGGCCTCCCCCGAACTCTTCCATAATTGCCGATAACGCGCTTTCCTCCTCCTTGTTTGTGATAAATAAGACTACCCCTCATAGAAACCCTTAAATAATACTGAAAATGTGACCCTTCTCTGTCATAATCATGTAAGTTTTTTTTTAGATAGATAGCTAAGCATTTGACTGCCATCACACATCGAAAGTGAGGATGCAGCCTAAGATGGAGCACGCGTGCATGCTTTTTCTTTTATATTTCTACGCACAATCTTACCAGTGTCAAATTAGTGAATTGTAATAATATTTTAATTCAAGTTCGTCAAGTCAGTTGTTAAATCGCGCTAATCAAATTAGAAATTCCATAGATGAAAGACAAATTTATTAACATAATTACTAATAATCAATATTTTTCAAGCAGACTTACAGGAAGCGGTGCTAATAAATCATCACCAGCCAGACAGAGCAGATCAGACTAATAAACAATTTCCTTGCAATAAACATAAAAGAAGTTAGTAAAATTGACATTTGCCAGCAGTTCAGTTGTCATGATGTTGCCTGTACAAAATAAAACAGTGCACAAAACAGTAGGTACACAAAAACAGCAAAAAAGGGAAGTAATTGAGCGTTTGACATTGAGGGACGTATGAATAAAAATAAAGCGCTGACAGCGATAAGATCTTTCGCAAGTAATACAGTATGAGCTCAAGAAAGCGCTGAGGAATTGTTAATGGGTCGAAGCAATGACCTTTGGGTGGGGCTAGTTAAAGGAGCTAGCGATTGTTATTTGATAAAGTCTTCAAAGTTAACCTTGTGATACAACTGAATAAATAAATTTTTAATGTGTGAAGAACATCATGGGCAAGACCTGGATGAGAATAGAACGAGACCACCAAAAGTGGCTCAGCTACGTCTGCGACCATCATTGCTGTTACGGCGCCACACGATCAGTTCGCCTGTTTGCTAGGGTGTGGCTGATCCTTAAAACTTTCGTCACCAGTGTTGCCACTAGCTTCATCATCTTCCTGCCCATTATCCCACGCTAAGTGGGGTTGATCATTCGTCATCTCGGTGCTCCTGAGATCCTCTCCTTTCTTGATCATGTCATCTTTTCTTTGGTCTACTTCATCTTTTATAACCACCATCCACAACCATATCGATATCACAATTCATAATTGTTACCACTAGCTTTATACTAACTTCTTTTTTTATACGCTACGCAAAAATTTGCGTTAAAAAACCGCGGCTTCCTTAAACTTGGGCTGCACTCCGCACGTGGCAGTGAAACAAACGATACCATCATTACGCGGTCTGGCTAGGTGACGGAAGGGCGCCGCAGCCCATTACCAAGTATATTAACACTATTTCTGGCTCAGATTTACAACGGCTGTCTTGTGGGGGTCACTGTGAAGTGGCTTTTTTGGCACTTTCTTAAAAGGAGATCTTTTTGAATCTTCACACAATGAAAAAAAACCTGCCAGCGTTTGGAAACGTCTTTTTAGTGCTACAAATACTGACATAAATCCCCTGCCACGGTAGGATCCTCTCAGATCTCTTGAGTATTCACTTACGAATATCTGATCTGAGAACGTGTACCTAAGATGTCAAGGGGATGGAACGGTGAGTAAAAAGGGACGAGGTTATGGAGTTCTGATAAAAAGTGGTCCATCTAATAACGGTTTTGTGGTGTCTATAAATCGTCAATGATTTAACGCCTGTAAATTTGTGAAAGTCTTCAACGGTGCTGCAGGGCTACCACGAGCTCCATATGGTTATGGCTATGGCTGTCAAATTGTGTATAAATTGTGATAGGCTGACCCACACATTCATTTTCTTCTTGTGTTTGAATGTGTTGACACTGTTGACACAATTTTGACAGCCATAACCATAACCATGAAGCTCATGGTAGGCCAGCCTGGTTGTACCAACTGATTTGTGATGCCAGTCTATCTGAAAAACAAATGTATATTCTTCAAGGACAAGGAAGGTCCGAGGAAGGAAGAACCATCATTGATAAATTGTGGTGTTGATTTTCCTGTTAGGTCAGCGTCGAGCCCACCGCCGCCGATTCGTGCAATATTTGTTTTTCATCAAATCGGTTTCAGCTATGGTCTAGAATTTTAGATTACGTTATTATTACTGCGAAATCACAATACATGCGTTCGTAGAAATATAAATGAACAAACGGCCGTCCAAGGCTTCGCTCACTCCGTTCCCGTTACTTTTTCGGGATAAAAAGTATCCTATGCCCATCTCCTGGTTATAAGCTACCTCCCCGCCAATTTTCATTCGCTCACACGACCAAGAAATACGGATTCCCTTATTTACTATAAGTGGAGCGATGACTTCCACAGGGTGGCGGGCAGCATCTGGATGGAAAGAGCCAAAGACCGGGCTCAGTGGCGCGCCATGAGAGAGATCTAAGTCCAGCAGTGGACTACAAAAGGTTGATGATGATTGTTGGTGTTTGGGCACGTTGTAGATTAACATAATTCAAGTCCGTTCTTTACAAAGACGTGGAAATACCTTAATTTTTTTTATTTTAAACTGATCATATGCAGTAAAGATATGAGACTGTCAAAATTCTGAAATGAAAGAACTGCTTGAGGGAACTTTTATACAACCGCCTGATGTTAAGTGGTAACTATCACCTAATAACAAAGCATTGCCAAGCAAGGTCACGTACGTCAGGAACGTGCCCTACGTGCCCTGCCTTTCGTCCATCAATTTGAGGCATACTGGTGTTTAGCCTTACACCGGCCTCCACCCTTCAAACCGAATAACAGAAATGCTGCTTCACGGCAGAAATAGACATGGTGGTATTACTTCCCTGGACAAGCCCTTCACAAAGAGCTCTACTACTACATAATAATAAATAATAAGGTAAAGTCATGCTATCAGGCAGAGTCAAGTCAAGGCTTCAGGTCTATTTACCACATTAGTGTAAACACTATTAATAATACCATAGCCAATCCTTCAGGCGTGACGGAGCATGATCTGTCACACTTATACCACACTTATACACAGTAGCCAGCTACAAATACCATTGTTAGAAAATTTCAAGCGCACGTCACTATTATCTGGTGTAATTCTGTTGCAATCAAAACTTGATACTAACAAATAAATTATATTAGTACAATTACACACACACATAGGGAAATGAAAGCGGTCTGAAACTGACAGACTCACATAGCTTTAATAGCCCCTTCCCACGGTCTATGATATCGCGCACGGAGGGGCGGATCAGCTCGCACGACATACCATGGGAACGGTCTCGTGCGCCGAGGTGCGCGGTAGCACCGGAGCCCTGTCTGTGTGCGTTGCCGTGCGTCGTCGTCGGCTGTGCGTGATGATCTGCAGAACCACGCACCGTAGGAAGGCAGTATTAGACGTTTCAAAGTGATCCTTGCGCTTCAACTGAATAAATGCACTTTTGTTTTTGATCACATAATAATATCTTGTTGCCATTATTTTTCGACCATTTTCTATCAGTTGCCATAGTAGTTTTACAAAGTGAAGTTCCTATTCGTTATCGCATGTTTATTACGTTTTGTTGCAATAACGTAGAGTTTTCTCATCTTTAAATAACACTATCTAGCCCCAAATTAAGCAGAGCTTGTATTATAGGAACCACGATAGCTGATGCAATACTTACATTTTTTTTTTTATGTAACTAGCTGATGAAACAAGCATATGGCCCACCTGATGTTAAGTGGTAACTATCGCCTATAACAAAGCAATGCCTCGCAGGTCACGCACGTCAGGAACGCGCCCTACGATGCACTGCCCTGCGTCCATCAACTGGAGGCATACAGATATTCAGCCTCACGTGCCAGTAATTTCATACTTAGAATACAATATAACACCCAGACCGAGAACAAAGATCCACCACACAAATATTTTTTCTAATAAAATAAGAAGAAGGACTGGATCATTAAAGTCAGTCATCTAACACCTGATAAAGGATTCTAGTGAATAATTAATTGTTATAATGGATTTGGTTTGTGCCGTTAATGGTGGACCCTCCATTTTAGCAAGGCTTAATAGCGATGAGGTGTAGAATACTGATAAGTATTTTCTATTCATTATACCACTGGCCTCTCAGCTCAGTTGGTAGTAGCTCTGCCTTCTGCGCCGTAGGCCGTGGGTTCGATCCCCACCGAGAACAAATATTTGTGTGGTAAACGCAGTTGTTTGTTCTCTGGCTGGGTGTCATATTGTATTCTAAGAATATATTTACAAAAAAAATGTATATAAGTATTATATCTGCTCTCTGGTTCCCATAGTACAAGCTCTGCTTAGTTTAGGGCTAGTTAGTGTTGTGTGAATTGTCTATAATATATATTTTTTAATGATTAATCTAATCCTTATACTCAATTACATACAAGTTACTGTCATGTAATATTGTTAGAAATAAAGATTTTGTATTTGTTAAAATTATTTCTCAAATAAAATTAGAAAAAGTTGGCAAAGTCCTGATTAAGTTAACCACAGTACGATGAACGCCTATGTTTTAGAACTCGAATCAAACAAACTAATCTGAAACTAATTTGTTTTCATAAATAAAGTTCTGTTTGCTCTTTAACGAACCAAACGGAGTGTAAACTCATTTTACGATCGTTTTACTTTACAAAAAGTTTTGATTTATTATCATCATCAGCCTGAATAAGGACACTGCAGTAGGCCTACCACAAGCTCTGCCTGGCTTTGTCTCTGGCTCTGGTTTTGAGTCTGTGTGAGTGTTGACTAAATAAATCCTATGTCGAAACGTCACACACACTGTATAACACCCTGGTGAGCACTCACACAGATTCAAAACCAGAGACAGAGCCAGACAGAGCTTGCTAGGCCTACTGGACACGGGTCTTCCCTATTTTCCAGGAAGAACGATTTTGAGCCTTTTCCATCCACGGATCTTTAATAATGTCGTCGTTCCATTTGTGATGATGAGAACAGAGATATTTCGTTGAAGGTCCTTATTGTGAAGATGACCAGAATTCAATGGTAATCGTTCTTGAAATCGTTTTTAAACTGGCCTCTCAGCCCAGTTGGTAGTAGCTCTGCCTTCTGCGCTGTAGGTCGTGGGTTCGATCCCTACCGAGAACAAATATTTGTGTGGTGAACACAGATGTTTGTTCTCTGGCTGCGTGGGTGCTAGATTGCATTTACAAAAAAAAGTATGCAAGTATTATATCAGCTATCTGGTTCCCATAGTACAAGCTCTGCATAATTTGGGGCTAAATAGTGTTTTATTTTTAATTTTTAATTTATTACCCTGTCTTTACAGGTGTATCCTAATTCCTAATACGATAGCGCAGCCTTCATCATCCAAATTTAAGAGTTTATAATTATACAATTACCACCAATTAATTAATAATTAATATAAATAATCACAGTACAAGTGACAACCAATTAATAAATAATAATCACAATAATATACAACGGATCCAATAAATAAATAGTAAAAACAAAACAAAAATAAACAATACACATTTAATGCTGCCTTCCTACGGTGCGTGGTTCTGCAGATCATCACGCACCGCGCACGACGACGCACGGCAACGCACACAGAAAAGGCTCCTGTGCTACCGCGGACCTCGGCGCACGAGACCGTTCCCATGGTGTGTCGTGCGAGCTGCTGCGGGCTGGTGCGTGTTATCGCCACTCGGTGCTTGCTTACATGCTGTGTGGATTGTCAACATTATTTATTTATTTACTTCTTCAAGCTAATGATGGTATGGTTGATGATTTCAAATTGTGCGGATGAAATAATAGCAGCTTCTTTGTGCCAATGCCAAGCAATTTTCACACATCACCGGCAAATTTAGTATGCAGTGCGAAGCAGCACATTGCATATAAAAAACTTTGGAAACTGTTTTCATGACCAAACGGCTAAACAGATTTTGATTAAATTGAAATTTCTATGGAACCAATCTAAAAATGTTTGTCAAATCTCATAAATGACGAAGTAATACGTTGGCAAACGTTAGAAAAAAAACAAACGAATTAAGGTTCTCTTCCTTATTAGTTTGAAGTTAGTTAAAAGAGGCTCGGGAGATAGAAAGGTATTTGGAAGAGACATATGCCCAGTTTGGAGGACGAAACAGGTTATGTAAAAAAAATTAGAATTATAGATTGTCTCAACATCATTTCTTGTCCTTGTCCCACTTCATGTGGGGTCGGCACAACAGGTTTTCGTTCTCCATTCTCCTCTATTAGCCGTCACTCCTTTCTTACACATGCCATCTTTCACACAATCCATCTATCTTTTTTTTGGCCTACCTCTACTTCTATACCATCCAAATTCATATCTAGCACTCTTCTCGTTACATGACATTCTTCCCTTTGCATGACATGCCCGTAAACTATTGCTCCTCATCTTTTCAGTCACTGGCACTACTTTCAAACTTTAGAATAGGCATGACGACTAATTTTCAAAATCTCTTCTATCATATTCAGAATTTTTAATTTATTATGTCTAAAATATATCATATATCTGTAGAAAATTAGGGTTTTTGTCCAATAAAAGTACATTTAAATTTAAATTTTCAAATTCACGCCAAAACGCTCGCTGGTGTCATGGCGTCTGTTATTACGTCACGGTTAGGTATATCAACAGTAAATATTGGTGCTTTTGTACTAAATCAGAATGACGTCTACGTAAACGTGACGTAATTCGCTCCGACCGGTGTTTAAGCCATCATGGCGGATTGTTGTATTTTGTAGATTTATTTTAACAAATAAATTATTAATCTCGACATTAATAAGAGAATAAATACATTTTTCAAAATATTTGAATCCTGTTTTATTAGATCAGATAAATATTTTGGCGATACTTGATTACTGTCTTCATGCCTATTAATAACATTGTAAACAATCTTTACAATATTTAATTAATCTCATTTATGCTTTTTCGCAGTGAAGGTATGACGCGCCTTGACCGACGGACAGGCGGAACAAGCGAAAGTTATTTATAAGGTGACGCGAATAGAATCAGTGAAAGTGTTTTCTATCGACGTGTTGCAACATAGATTTGCATTTGTGAACATTCTAGATCTACTTGAGATTCAACTTTGGCTGTGGAATTTTATTGGAGTGAAATTGAAACCCGAAACAGTTCTTGAGTCTAACATATTGATTGAACACAATACAATGTATAGAAAAAGGACAGTTGAAACGTCACACACACAGTATACATCGAGCTATGCTGCGCTGTACAGCGCTGTGCTATGTTTGGTCAACTCGCTCGTCTAATATTTTAATGAGGATACAAACAAACCATGATGTGCTGCGCTGTGTGAGGCTACGCATTGTTTAAAAACGCAGCAGTCTCGAGCGAGGCGCGCTACCCGTCGTGCTGTGCCGAACTGTTGATCCCGCTATAGAAGGACTTTCACCGAGCCGGTTATTTAATGAAACGTATTTTATATATAATTAAACATGCCAATAAATATATTCCATATGGGTTGCCTATCAAATTTCAGTCCAGGATAATTATGATTAATTAATAATTAAAAAAAAAAAAACTTTCCACTGGTTTGTTTAATAAACAAATTCTATACCAATCGAAAGTATAGACCCCAGTATTTTTATTCAATAAACATACCGGTGCAAAATGCTAGTATCGATTTACCTGTTTATACCTGGCTACCCGAGAGTTGTAACCGGAAAAAAATAGGCAACCTAACGTTTGCATATTCTATAGGGTCTATACTTTCGATTGGTATAGAATTTGTCTAATAAACAAACCGGTGGAAAGTTAAAAAAACAATTTAGTTTTTTAATTATTAATTAATCATATCCTGGACTGAAATTTGATAGGCAGCCCATATAGAATATATTTATTGGCATGTTTAATTAAATATAAAATACGTTTTATTAAATAACCAGCTCGGTGAAGGTCCTTCTATAGCGGGATCCTATACTATGTGCTATGTATTTTATGGAGCTCTGCCATGTTGCCCTGTGTCTTTTCGATTTGTCTGCACTTTTATACTGAGCTAAGCAAAGCGCAGCACAGCTTAATGTTGATTGTTAAAAAAAGTAGCAGCACACCACAGCGCAGTACAGCGTACAGCGCAGCATAGCTCGATGTTGATTTGTCACCCTAATACGCTGGTGAGCACTCACACAGACTCAAAACTATGATGCCTAACAGGCATCTATTGTAGATGATTTTTATAGCGTCAGGGGATAACTGGTGATTACTCTAGCCCTACTTGCGGGACGCTATAGTGTCCAAGCCTAGAAGCACATTTAACCTGCGTGCAGTAATCAACGTAACAGAAATCATTATCAACAGCTACCTCGTTTGTTTGTTAACTACTCAAATAAACGATAAATATTATGCCAAAACCGTGTTTCATATTATCTGAAAGCATTTAGTTTCAGTAGGATAACAGAGATAGCTAACAGGATAGTGCCATGGAGGTACCTTTTGGTATGTATGTCTAACGTGACCATTTATTCTATGACTCAAAACGGGACATCGGTTTATTTAGGTCAAATAATAGGTTAGTATTAGATACTTCAATGTTTCCCCTGTAGGTGGAGCTAACGGCGCTAGAGTCCGTAGAAGGTCCCAAAGATTTTTGACTACCTACTTGATTTCGTGGCTCAGATGGTTAGACCATCCCCGTATTAAGGGGAGGGTCGCGGGTTCAAGTCCCGCCGAAATCGTCATTTTATTTTAATCGTATTTAATTTCTTAGAGATTACCCTGAGTGCGAGGGCTTACGCACTATAATAACAAAAACCTTAATAAATAATAGGTTGTCAATGAAAAAAAACACTTTTTTAAAGTTATTTAATCAGAAAAAGTTGGTTGGCTTAAAAGTTACGAATCACAAAATATAGGTTTGTGATCACGAAATTTGTTTTTATATAGCTGGTGAAGATTTCAAGTAGGAATGAAACTCTTGGCACTTTTTTTTTATATTCACCTTAATTATCAACATCGCCTTTAGAACTGAAATTTGTAACTGGGTTTTTTCAGATGTCCACAATTTGTTCATACTTAATCGAAAATACTCTTCTTCTGGAGCACTCAAATTTTCGCGCGGTTTCTGAAAACGGGACAATTTTGCGTCCCACAGTTCATTTCGGGGACACCGGGACTCGTAATTGTAAAAAGGGACAGTCCCGTTCAAAACGGGACGTCTGGTCACGTTATGTATGTCGCAGCCAAATAGCAAAATCCCCCGTTTAATGAACTGCCCAGCATAAAATGCCACCATTTCAGTAACTGCCTAAGCGTTGGCGCACACGGGGGTCCGGCCACAACCACAAAACGCCGCCACCGCCATATTTCCTGCAGTCATACATTTTAAAATTAAATGTACAGTTGCGGTATGAAAATGTTCGTCACCTTAGAATCAGTTTTAGCTTGCGCCAGTGCCTTGATTATGAACACATTTTGACATAATTTGTGACGTTAACTTATCGGTGTATTCTGTCTATTCGGTTTCAAAAGGTAGTATGTGATAGTGATACGTTGAACAAATCAAGTTGAAAATCGCCGAACATTTTCATTCCGCCTCTATACCTATGAAAGTTCAGGAAATATGACGGTGGCGGTGTTTTGTGGTTGTGGCCGGTGGCCCGTGTGCGGGAAGACTTAATGATACCTGAACGTTTAACCTTATCTAATAGTCAAGTCGGTAACAAACGAAAAAATAAACCTAAGTCCTAAGTAGGTCGCTTGGTTTTTTTCGTCTTGAGTGCTACCGCTACCGCAGCCATGTCGCAGCCAAATAGTGGCAACCACCGGCCGTTTAATGAACGGCCTAGAAGTGGTAATTTTTAATACTCGTGAATGAAATGGCGGAACATAATGATACTTCTAGCACGGCGGTTTCCACTATTTGACTGCGACATGGCTGCGGTCGTCATACACCTTCGTAGTTCTACCAATAATGATTCGTAGAACCGAAAACTTCAGTAGTTTTCGGTTCTACGAGTTTCGGAACCGAAAACTAGGTTGCAATATTATATGTTTTTTTAACAATTTAATAATTAACTTTGATTATGCATGTACCCACGGATTTGACATGCCTATAATTTAACTTTTTGTCAATTTTAATATTATAATAATGTATCTTTTCCCAATTGAACTTTTGGTCACCTAAATGGTGAATACGTGATCAATCTTTACTTTTAACATCTTTGTTTTTTCCCATACCTACCTTGTATTAAATGGAATGAAATGTACGTGAAAGATTCCAAGCCCATCGTCACTGCAAAAATAGGTGTTGCTTTTATTCGGGTATAAAACTAAAGTGAAACCGAAGCAAAGAGTAGTAGTAAGTGTTTTAAAATAGTTAGTGCTCCGTCCGTCGTATCTCACTAATGCATCCTACGTCACCACTACGTCACAAATTGCCCAACTATTTTAAGAGAGCGGCTGACCCGAGATAGCTCCTAAGTGACTCTTTATCTTTATTATCGGTGTGATAACCGGAGGAGACGACTTATCGTACGTATTAGAATATCCTAACGTGTTGGGATTAAGTCTACTAAACCAGCATTCTTAGAATATACGTGTAAAATATAGTTTTAATCGAATGTAGAATTTATACTCTACGCAATACTTAGACAATTTACAATATCGTGCTTTTAACGTGAATTTTAGTAAGTAGTAGTAGAGCTCTTTGTGATGGCCTGCGCACATCAAGGCGATGGCGATCAATGAAACGCTGTCAAATATGACAGGCATCGCAGATTGCTTAAATGAGCGCAAGCTTGAAGGGCTTGTCCAGGGAAGTACTTCCACCATGCCTATTTCTGTCATGAAGCAGCATCGCTCTGTTTTGGTTTAAAGGGTGTAAGTGCTGGTGAAATTACTAGCACGTGAGGCTGAACATCTGTATGCTTTAAGTTGATGGACGTAGGAAAATGCAGAGCATTGTCCTGACGTGCGTGACCTACGAGGCAATGCTTTGTTATAGGTGATGGTTACCACTTAACATCAGTGACTATATAGTTGTTCCATCAGCTAGTCATATAAAAAAGGTACATTTTGTCACTCATGCCCCTAAGTTCGGAACGCGTTGCGGTATAATTTCTATCATAGTATCAGCATTTTGTCAAAACATACCGAGCACTAGTTGTCACTAAAGAATACACTATAAAATCAAAATCCATACTGCACATAGGATGTTCAGAGTCTGGAATCTTTGAGCTAAATATGAACTACGCCAGTGATGTCCTTCAGCTCATGAAGTAACCTACTAGCTATTGCTTCGAGGCTAGACCTATTCCAGTCTTTAACAAACAGCTGTGGATAATACTGTCATTTTACAGACCTACGTAACGAAACTGTTGGAAAAAGAAGATTTAGGTGCATGTATCTCAATCAGATCGCAGACGTTTTAGAGAAAGGCCAGGTTAGGAGTACCCCAAAACCGACGAGTATGTATAAAGAATGTTATGCGAGTGAATGAAGCGAAAAAGGTGTGTCAGGATCGCAAGTGGAAATCCGTGATCTCTGCCTACCCCCATGGGATGAGGCGTGATTTTATATTATGCATGTACCTAATGGCTAAGGTAAACGCAGAATCTATACAAAGTTGACCATCACAGTCGTGACGAAATCATTTTCAATTTTCCTTCCGCAACTCAATCGACGCTCCTAATTTATTAGCTACATTCCGTTTGTGCTACTTACTTACAATTTATCAAACTGATAAACTTGGCCTGTGACACTGGTGACGTAATACATTGATTTGAAAGTCGTAATATGGCTAGACTGGGCCCATAACCTGTTTTTGTTGTAATCAATTTATCTACAAGAACGCAGCGTCCTTTGAACATAGGGCTAGGTGAAAAGTTGTTTCTGCTGAATAAATTTATCACTATCATCAGCAGCATGAGGCTCCAAGCCTGTCTAGTAAGATCTCCGTCTCCAGCTTACCAGGATCAGAGATAATAAGTAATTAAACCAATCAGTTATTGGTGTGGTGGACATTTAAGACGACCATTTCTAGCCTCAAATTAAGCAAAGCTTATACTATAGCAATCAATTGACCCATACAATACTTTTTTATTTCGTAAACAAGTTATCATATTCATAAGGATGATGATTCCAGACAGAGAACAAACATTCTGTCTGTGTTCACCACACAAGGTTTGTTCTCGGTGAAGATCGAACTCTGAACATATCAGCGTTAAAAGTATCACTATGTAAAAAAATATCAGAAGATAGAGCTACTAGCAGGGCTACCACTAGCTCCATATGGTTATGGCTATGGCTGTCAAATTGTGTATAGACAGACTGACCCACACATTTTCTTGTTGGGTTTGAATGTGTTTACACTATTGACACAATTTTGACAGCCATAACCTTATGGTTATGGCTTCCTGTAAAGTATATGTAAGAAAGTTAGTAATTATCTTAGAAAAACTCTCCTATTTTAAGTTTCAGGATAGTCTTTGGAATGAAAACATATTTACAAGAAGTATTCATTGAGGAAGTGTTCCGTCACATAATGTAAACACGGCGAGCTGTCGACATGACGAAATGGTTAGCACCCAGCCTCGATTGGTGTTTGCAAGGCACCTACATAATCTTCTTTTAGATATATAGGTATAGAATCTGTAGTGATTGATTGGCTGACAGTTAACCAACAGCCTAAAGTATTCTAGCTAGAAGTATAGAAGTAGCACAGTGTCTTCAAACATTCCTATGTCTATTAGGACGGGGCTTAATTCGACTAGGTTCATTTTAGGATTGTATAATCATTTGGTCCAAAATAGCACTAAATAGAGACGACTGGAGAGAAGGAAGGGAGGCCTTTGCCCTGCAGTGGGACACCACAGGCTCATAATAATAATAATAATCATTTTAATTTAATTAGTTGTAGATGAAACTATGAACGGAAAGAAGAATAAGAGTGTTTGAAATCGTAAAACAATATATTAATATACTTTCTCTTAGTCAAAATAAAATAACGAGATATTACGTTCGTTGCTCCGCCTATTAGGTAATAAAAAATACTTCGATTGCTCGCTCTTCTCTTAAGTACTCATCTTTCATCTCTTAAGATTTGAAGGAAAAGCCTTTTTTTTTTCAAATATTAAGGAGCTAAAGGGAAGGCTTAAGAAGCTTAGGTTGGGGCTTAAAGATACCCTTGACAGGCGTCTAAAGAGCCTTCCGTGCTAAAACCATGAAAGAAAGTGCAAAAGACTATAAATCATATTGATATTCACAAAAACCTAATATGAACATCTTTATATAATTTATTCGTCAAATAAATATATACCCATCTCTTTTTTAGGCTTGTAAAAAACAAGGACAGACTTTTTTTATTAACCAACTAGTGGCCGCCCGCGGCTTCGCTCGCCCGTTCCCGTAACACCCCGTTCCCGTTGCTTTTTCGGGATAAAAAGTATCCTATGTCCTTCTCCCAGTTATAAGCTACCTCTCCACTAATTTTCTGCCAAATCGGTTCCGCGCTTCTTGAGTTATAATAGTGTAACTAACACGACTTTCTTTTATAAATATAAAATAAGATAGCGTTATTACGTAGTATGGAAAATCAGCCCTAAGAAATATACTTAGACTACTGAGATTTTATTATCAGTCAGTAACAGTATACATACTTACATATAGCTGAAAGATAGCAATTTAGGTCGTGAGTGGGTAGTAGACATTTAGGTCGCTTCGATAGGCTCATTTTTCTATGAAAATAATATTCTTAGGTAGAGCGTTACTCTTTATAAAAATAATATTATATTTTTATAGTTTTGAACTTCTTTTACATACCTACCATTTAAAAAACTTCGCTGAAAAGTAGATAAATAGATAGATAGATAATTCTTTATTGTTCACCACACAAAAGATACAGTACAGGACATAAAAAATTAACAATTTGGTAAAACAATGGGCGACCTTATCGCTGAGAGCGATCTCTTCCAGACAACCTTTGCATGGAAAGAAATAACGACGTATTACGTTTTAGATGTTAATTTATATTTTACTAGAAACCGCCCACAGCTTTGCTCGCTCCGTTCCCGTTGCACCCCGTTTCCGTTACTTTTTCGGGATTAAAAGTATCCTATGTCCGTATCCTAGTTCTAAGCTACTTGCCCACCAATTTTCAGCCAAATCGGTTTAGCCGATCACGCGTGATAACGTAGCCAAGGGAAATAGGAATTCATTTTTATATAATTAAATATTTAAAGATTATTTTATCCTATTTAGCTACTCTGACACAGAAGACTAAGTTCTCTTTGGACAGTACCGATATAAAAGCGAAGAATACATAGTAAAACCTCAGCTTAATTTCATTAATACTTGTCTTTGAAGAAATACCTTTAAAATACTGGGAAAATACCTACATGAACCCAATTAAATTATATATTGCTTGGTATTTCAGACCCATAAGAGAGTCAAAGACATTTTTGTCTAATGAAATCACAAGGATCACTTTGATAAATTAAGTAAGAGATAGGTAATAAAGCTCCATCAGGAGCCTTAAAAACCAATTAATAACATACCTACACCAAAATAATTTACTTCGAATATTAAAAAGAAATAAAATCACGAACGCATGCGTGCCTGGAGAGGCACGGTAAGCATCCTCTCAAAAAAGTCAAACAGTGAAGGAAAACATCGAGATACCTTGAATAAGGGGCTGGCTTTTCAAAGCCCATATTTTTGCTACGTGAAAAGTTGCAAGCCCTTCGTGTTCCTCGTGATGTTTTTCGTCACTCTTTCTGAACCAACACCTACCTGTGAGCAAAAAAGCTACTAGGACCACGCAAAAAAACAAGGCTTTCGATACAGTCCATATAGTCGTTAATCTAATTTTACTGTTTTGTGTCGCTTGAAAAAGTCATACGTGATACATAATTATGAGCAGTAACAAAATATTCCGTCAATAAGTAAAATCCGTCCTAACTAAAAACCAAGCAGATCTTTCATTTTCATTTTAGTAAGCAAATCTTTCACTAGTCTAAGTACAACGGTAAACGTTGCTCAACAACAAAGGATCTCAACCCAGAAACCGATCGCACCTTCACACGTGCTCAACTCTACCACACCAATCAGCTGATAACAATGACGTCACACAACAATCACTCACCAATTTATAACACCAATAACACAAGTCAAAAGTCCACTTTCACAAAGTTTCTATAAAAAGTCTTCCAAAGAATGAGAGGATGGTACGTATCTCCTCAGTTTTGATAACGCGGAAAATGTAGTTTTAACTGTTGCACGATCGCGCTCGCAAGGCGACGGTCGACACGTCTGACTTCCGCGACGGTTCCATGGCGACTGAGCGCTGTAGCCCCTGCCGCCCGCCCTAGCCGCCCGCCCAGGCAAGGAATGCAAAGACAGGTTATAATGTATGAAAAATGTTTAAGCCGACACGCGACGTGGTGCTTTGTGTGAACTGTGAAGCATGAATTATGAATTTTATGGCAAGAAATATCAACAGTAATATAATTAAATTGTGTAGGTACATGGTGCCCACTGGATATAGTATACGAATATTCACGCAGAACTTCATGATAAATCCGGGCTATGTTTTCATGCTGTAAAATGTAAGTTCTTAGGTACTAATGTTAAAAGTGAGTGGTAAAAATATTACTGAAGTGTAAGAGAGGTTTAAATTTGTCTTTTTGTAACGTTTGCACGGTTGAATCACTGAACCAATTCAAGGTGAAAATTAAAGATTGCGTTTTAAAATCATCATCATCAGCCAGAAAATTAATCCCCTTAAAAGATACTACCATACATTTACAAGAAGATTTATTTTGGGCTTTCTATCCACTGCCTTCCCGAGCTCCCGTAATCTTTACAATGACGCCGGTCCACGGTTCCGATCAATCGTCCTGAAAGGAGAATTTTTGTTTTACATACCTAACTGATGCATTAAAAAGCTGTTAGTCCCCCTGTCCAACCACAAGCTCTGTCTTGTTCTGTCTCTGGCTCTAGGTTTGAGTCTGTGTGAGTACTCACTAGTGTATACTGTGTGTGTGACGTTTCAACGTAAGATTTATTTAATTAACACTCACGCAGACTCAAAACCAGAGCCAGAGACAGAGCCAGACAGAGCTTGTGGTTGGCCTACTGATGTTCAGTGGTAACCTAAAACAGACCACTGCCTTGCGGGTCATGCACATCAGGAACGTGCCCTTCGATGCACTGCCCCGCGTCAATAATCAACTTGGGGCATACAGTGCCAGGAATTCCACCGGCACCCACACCCTTTAAACCAAAACACAGCGATGCTGCTTGACTGGCAGAAATTGTTATCACCAATCGTTCTACTATTAATATAATAAAGAGTGGAAGCGGTGACCCAAATACGATATTTTAGTTCAAATAATATAAAACAACGTAGGTAAGAGGAAATACTTCCATATCTACCTATTAAATGTGAACATTTCGAATATAGTCCAAGTCTAACTCTGCCAATTAGTTTCACTGGCATCGCCAAAAAGATTTGTTCATGGTATTATTTTTTATCAGTCACTTTGATGGTATGTGAGCTGTCAGACTGATTGGGCCACGGATATTTTTCCTTGGAAATCTTAGAATTCCACTATTTTTCGAAAAATGCAGGCTTTGCTTGGATGGACTATACCTAGCCTCTATTGACTGTGGCCTCTCAGCTGATTTGGTAGGAGGTCTTCTGCGCTGCAGGCCGTGGGCCGTGGTGGGCCCCACTGAGAAAATATATTCGTGTGGTGAACGCAGACGTTTTTCTCTGCATGGGTGTTTTATATTGTATTTTAAGTATGTATTTACAAAAAAAAGATATGTTACTGTCAAAAAAAAAGTCAAAGTCAAATATGTATTTATTCAACTGTATCACAAAGATCACTCTGAAACGTCTTAAAGCTAGGTAAGTTTATGTGCCAGTTCCACGCGACCAAGCCTAGAAGAACAGGCAACAAACTACGGCTTGGTTCCTACCGTATTTTTGTATGATCCTTTTACAAAACAAAGTAATAATAATAATTGCGGTCAAGGGTTCTAAAAATAACAAACCACATAATATATTAGAAAATTTAATACGGTACGTATATCACGTAAACATTTAGTTTCGATTATTAATAAAATTATTTTTAAATATGGATGAACACATTACCTCAATATATTTTGCAATAACTAGGCAAATAATTAGGTAGCACCAAAATATTGCGCACTTAAGAGTTTAGCCGACTTCAAATGAAAAAGGAGGAGGTTCTCAATTCAGTTGTTATTATTCTGTTTTTTTTTCTGTTGCATTATAATCGTAATATAAGACCAAATTGTAAAAAAAAGATTTGAAAGGTCCAGCAGGCCGATCATGTAACTATCTGGTCTCAATAGAAATGTTATCAAAATAGTTTCAAAAGTTTGGCCATGAAGTCAGTTTCTCAAGTTTTTTAAACTTCTCTCGTTATGTTACCACAGCATTTTAAAAGCTTTCGTCTTTACTTCCCATCAAAAACATAAAGCCACAAATTATGCAGAGCTTGTACAATATATCTTGTCTAACGAATAGTGTTAGAGTCTGTTCAGAAAGAGAACCGTCGTGGCCAAATTGTGAACAAACATTTCAATTTTTATATGGCAGCTCATCCCTTTCTTTCTGTCAGCATTTTGCATCATAAAAATTAAATAAAAGAATAGTACACTAGTTGTGATAGGATCAAAACGCAACAGACGCGCTATTGTATTGCCCACTAAACAAAAAAGGTGATTAAGCACAGCTGCGCCCTCATATCCCACGACGGTTCTCTTTTTGAACAGACTCTACGTATCTTCTTAAAACCACACTCATCCACCATGTGTCTTCGCAGAGTCCTCGAGCTTTTAGACCACATTGCCAGGAAGGAAAGGAGTAACCTTGAAAAATTGGTGGCGACCACGTGGAGATGAAGAGGCCGCGAGGACGGAACCCGCGATGCGTTGGAGCGACCAGGTGCGCTCAGCAACAGACCTCAGTGAGCTAAGCCATCCATACTGGAGAGGACAGAACCTGATGGAGGAATATAGTGCAGACTAGGGTCCTACACAAAGATCACGACCCTTAGGAGTAAGGATATCGACGCAGGGAGGGAGGAGGATATTCTTTAATGGTAAAGCAGCAGCAACAAATAGAAGGTACCTACCTAAAACACGCCCTAACTACTGGGGCTCAATTCTAGACCAGTGACTTTTTTGTCACGGTAGATATATATATCACAAGAACTGTCAAATTCACTAAAGAAACTGACAGTTCTTGTGATATATATCTACCGTGACAAAAAGTCACTGCGGTCTAGAATTGAGCCCCTGGACTGATTTGGATGAGTTTTGGAACGAGTATAGTTTAACCTGGATACCTAAGCTTATACAATTTGAATAAACTTTTATCTCAATGAAATAACAGGAACTAGAAAATAAATAATATTATGTATAATAAGTAATAACAAGTTTGTAAATTCAAGCCGTATCTTACTTCGATGCTAATATTATAAACGCGAAAGTTGTAAGATATGGATGGATGGATGGATGGATGTTTGTTACAATTTCACGTAAAAACTGCTGAATGGATTTTAATGAAACTTTACAATAAAATTGCTTATCAGAATAACAAATAGGCTACAATTTAAAAAGATATTGTAACGGAGAACGGATGTAAGTAACGGGAACGGGGCGAGCGAAGCCGCGGGCGGCCGCTAGTGTTTTATAAAAAGAAAAATAAATCATTACCTTACACGCGAAATATTTATTTTTGCTAAAACCCTAACATCATTCCTAACATCATCGCTGGTATAAAGCAAGTTGGTTGGAAGCCCACTTCACAGCAAGGAGTTTCCCAAGCCTCCAAGGTAAAGCTCTTCGAATTTCAAATACCAGTAGCGCCATCTGTTATGCTTGCACAGAAGTTATTGCGGTAATAAGAAGCATCGCAAAAGAGCGAGCAGCGGTGGAATTAAACTGTTAGCTCTTTCGTTTAGTTGAGCCAAAAACTCATAGATGGCGCTAAAGAGTCCTGATGTATTAAATTATAATTTATTAATTTGTACAGTGTTATTGCTTAAACAGTACTACCTACTACTTACCTAAATCGCCACCATATTATTTTTGTTTAAAGTATTATTATATTCGCCGCTAAAAATGTCGATTGAGTTTGGATAAGTGGAACATGGGGAAGTACGACCATACGACTCATGGCTCTTGACTATTGGTAGCTTCTGTTCATTATCATACTTTACTTTAGTTATTTTGTGTATTTGCGTCTCTGTCTTTAGAACGGAAACGAAGAGAATGGCGTTCATTTTAGCTCTGCCAAATAAAATTGAAGTCATCATCATCATCAGCCTGAGATATCCACTGCTTTACATAGGTAAAAAATAATACTAAAGCAGAATTTATACTTTCATTAACCTACATTATCGCAGTATGAGAAATGGGAAAACTTGAAATAAAATAAAATTTTCTTGTAATACATTATTATTTATTCGTGTATATTTATTTGAATACATCAAACATTTTTGGTGTAATACGAAAACGCTCATATGCGTTAGTCTGGCCTAACACTACCTTACAATAAGATAGGCCAGCGTATATTGATGATCTTATATTTATTGTACATCATCAGGAATGTACTTACATCTACGACTACTTAGCTCAAAATATGATGCTGCCAAACAAGTCTACTAGACTTAGACCTAAGTTTATCTTTTCTAAAATTCGCGTGGCGTTATTGCTCTACTGCTGTAGTTAAAATTATAATACAAATTTAAAATTAAATACGTAGGTACCCTATGCAAAACTACAACAAAGTATTGTTAGAATCAGTCATTTACAATTTGTTTAAAATTTTAGCCTGCATTTTGATATTTATCTATCGCTCAAATTATTGCACTAATTCATAGGTACTGTAAGCCAAATGGCAAGTTCATTTCGTGGCTTTTACTTTCCACAATCAATATCAAGTTATAACTGTAATACATAATCTAATTAGTTGAAAATGATGTACTTATCTATTATATTAGAGTATAATAAATCTACATAATAATTAAGAAATGGCATATTAAATTTAGATCTGTAAAAGGTTTGCTTCTATAAATATTACAACTTTTACAATTCGAGAAAATTATCCAGATCAAGCTTTAAAATTTTGTCTACGTATCTTTTAAACCTCGTTAAACTACCGGGCAAAGTAACTTATCAAAGCGACAATTTATAAATAACTATAATCTAAATTACAATACTGATGTCTTCATTGACAATACAAATATACTTACACCATGCCGAAGTATAAATCACAAACATACGATAAGATGTATAAAAACTGCGTAACAATAGTTTTAGTTTATTTACATGAATGTACATCAAATAAAATCAGGCTCAAGTGCACTGTCCACATTTTCACACATCACCAATATATCAAATTATAAATACGTAAACTAAAACTATATTTACAAAATCAATAGATACCAACCTATCGTCACCTCGTATAAAATGTGTTTAAAAATTATAATACAAAAAAACATCCATAGAACGGCTCTGAAATTATTCATTCAAATAATAATTTCGTGTTCATCAGGCAGTGGATTTAAATAAATTTAAAGTAATTGTAAAATATAAGTAAGTACAAAAACTTAATCACAAAAAAACGTACCTACATAAGTACAAATTATTATATATTTTAATAAGTGTCAGCTTCTCAGTTTGTACTTATTTTATAATTTGAGATTTAAACTTAATAATAATTCTTTCAAGTGTTGTTTGTCCATTCATTTCAATTGTTTTTATTATATTGTCAATGATTTGAGATCTCGAGGGACGTACTCTCTCCTAAGATGTTCAATTTATAATATTTTACTTGGAACGTTCAAAGATGTTCAAGAGTAATTATTAAAAATCCTCTAATTTTATGTTAAAGAACAGTTCAATATCATAAACTCAACCCGATCGTAAACAAATACAGATTACTGATAAAAACTTTTGCCTTTGCTAAAAAAGGTACAAATGGGAAAATGGAGTTGCTCTAGGTTTTATCCTGATTACATTCTGGTTAATTCAGGAACGAGCATTTTATCAAAAGCCCTAAAATCCATCTTCCCACTTTTTTTTGAGACCTTTCAAACATGGGCAAGTTCATCAATGCACTGCACTAAGAACCTCAATCTTTGTCACTGACATAAAATTTAAAACTATAAAATCTAATAACACTGTATATTCTCGGCTTAGGAGACCATTTGCCTGTGACCGTTCTGACCGTTGCCATTCTGTGAGGGGAATAGGACGCCTTCGTATGTGACACCGTTTAATTCTATTGACACGACGAGTTGCTGGTCTCCCGTATTGGCATCACCTGTAAAAAAAACATTTGTTATGACATAATAAGAACAGAACAAAGTAAAATTAATATTAGAATAAATAATGTCGTTTTGTGATTTAATAAGTTTCAAAAGCACCGAGACAGAAAATAAGTGATCATTCTTGCCCAATCTCCCCTCAATTAAGAATCATAGCTGCGCCCCGCGGTGTTACCCGCGATTAAAAAGTATGTACTTTTCCTCTATGTCTATGATAAGTTTATCCTCTGTAGCAACTGGATGTTGTAAAAACCCTCTAAACAACACGTTTCTGTATGTTATCCCATAGAAACCGTGAATTTTTCGGGATAAAAGTCTGGCTGCTATTAACCTAGGCAAAATCTATAGTTGTTTCAAATTTCTTCAAAATCGGTCCATGCAGTGGTTGGGGCGTGATTGAGCCACAAACATCCTAGCATCTGGATAACCAAACATCCAAACATATACATGTACATCACAACATACATCAAACAAATACACATTTATAAAAAAAATAATCTTACCTCTGGTGGTAATTTTGAACGCTGCTCCATTCGTTCCGTTAGTGGTTCCTCCATTCAGCTGTGCCGGTGCGGGCGCGCAGGCCTGTCTTGGGGGGGAGGGTAGCCGGGGTGAGGGGGGTCGGGGGGTGCGGCGCTTGGCGGGCGGAGGGGGGGAGCGGCAAGCCTCGCGCTTTCCACCACTCGTGCTGGAGTTCGGGCTCTCACTGAGGTTCAGTGCCTCACTGTAAGACAAAAAGAAAATAGTTTAGCAGGCTTCCAATTTAATGGTGGAAAAAATATTCTATAGCAGCGTAGGGCGTTCCTAACGTGCGCAACCTAAGAGGCAATGCTTTGTTTCAAGCATTGGTTAACATTAAACTTCAGGTTAACCAAAAACGGTAGGAACCAAGCCATAGCTTATTTTCTGTTTTTCTAAGCATGGTCGCGTGGAACTGGCACCTATAGACTCACCTAACTATATATTCCAATAGCTAAGATGTTGTATAAAAAAGAATCTCGGTTGAGCTAACATAAATTTCATATGGTAAAATAAAAAAACAGTGCAACCGCTACCAAACATTTCCACTGTTGAACACAAGTAGGTCTCCTGCATTTTCCTTAGCTTATGGCATATCACTGCTGGGTTTTTACCCAGCAGTGAATTTTATATTCACAAATCTTTATTTGTGAATATAAAATTCAACTTCAAAACTTGTTGCATAAATTATACATATAAATAAGCGCGTAGCTTTAAGTGTCGCCTCACACGGGGAATGCCGCCGCCGGCATTTTTCCTGTAGTTTTCATACATTTTATACAGCGACGATTTGCTGCATGTGGCGGCTACCAGCATCAACCGTGGGCGGCGAGTCCATATAAAATGTATGAAAACTAATGGAAATATGCCGTTGGCGGCGTTTTGTAGTTGTGACCGGAGACCTGTGTATGAGCACTAACATTCAAATGAAACGTGGTAAGTAACATAGATACCTATAATGATTGCTTGATACACACCGTTGTGGCTCCAGGTCCGGCGCGGGGCTGTTGTTGTTATTGTTGTAGAGCGACCATAGAGTGAGGCGGGAGACGTCGATGGCGCTGAGTGCGGCGTCGCGTGGAGACATCATTGAAGCTGGGTTGTTCACGCTGGGCGGGGATTCGGAACCTGGAAAAGATATTATGAATATTATAATAAAGAAGATATTTATAACTACAATAGATGTCTCTGTGCTTTTTCATAACTTTTTATTGATTTTTATAATTGACAACATTTTAATAATGTCCCAAAAGTATCCCGCTCGGCTCTTAACTTTTGATACATTATAAAAATCCTTGTGATTTTATCTTTTATAAAATCAATAAAAAGATATCTATCTATCTACTCAGCCCCGGTTCACATTAGCACGCCACTTTTGAACGCAGCGCGAATAAAACTTTTTACTAAATTTTAATTCTAGTTAAAAAGGTGGTCAAACGTGACCCAACATCCTCTTTTCTCAAAGCAATGCCTTTTTACTTTAAAAGGACTTTTTACAGCGCCATCTATTCTCAAACTAACTAAAACTTGTAAGAAATAAACAAGGCAAAACCATTATTATAACCATTATTCTATTTAAACTCTTTTCTGAGGGATTTCTATCCTACTTGGGGTAAAAAAACTCACCATTTCTCATCAGCTCACGTTGCGTCTGTATCATCTTCATGTACTCCCTCACTCTATACTCGATGTCGTGCTGGGATATATGCGGGGCATGCGGGGGCAAGGGGGGCAGACGGGGCACCCCCGCGACCCCCCCTCCTAGCGAGAGAGACAGAGGCTGCATGTGCTGGGATAGCTGGGCAAGAGATGCGGGGACCCCGCGGTTGAGAGGCGGCTGAAATGAAAAGGACTGCATTAATGTTGATGAAGTTTTGCGAATAAATAAATAAAATATGTATTTAGTGTGGGCTCTAATTCAATTCATTTTTACCGATTTTTTGGAATGAAACGTAGCCTATATTGGCTACGCCAATCATAAACTGGCTTGGCCGGCGCAGTGTTTTGCACTGTGTTGATATTTACCATGCCAAGAGCTGCTTGCGCATCGTATTGGCCCGATGCACGTCTTCCTTCTCGCTTGTTGCCTTCGATGGCGGCGTCCAACTCGCTTCTGGTAGACAGGTTCTTCTTCTCACACTCATAGTCATAGAGATATTTCATGTATCTGTAACGATAAGAGATTTTTTGCTTTTAATTGCATTATTATTGCTATCTAATATTGTAAAGACACTGTCAGGAATATGAAATATGCCTAAGGAAGTTGGTTGAACTGTTTTTATTTTTATATGTCAAGCTTTTAATAACTAAAAATCGGAATTCATTTGTAGCTGTAAAGCGATTTGTGTAGACGAATATAATAAAAATGACCTTTTGAAGATACCGATGCAATAGATCTTCAGATCATAACCCTGCGCTACATTCATCGACCACAACCGTATCAATCAGTTCTAAAATAAATCAAAAGATTACAACACCGATGTCACCGCTCAAGCCTTTCAAAATAACTGAAGAGGTCTACTTCTAATTTAACGTCAACGCCCTAACCTCGGCACCGTGACAAGATATAAATCATACTTCATGCCCAATTATTATCAAACTCCTATCCCTCAAATACGAGACGCATCCTATTACATTCATAATCCTATTCTTATGACGAGTCAATTTTATAAGAGCCTATTGTCAAGCGTTCGTTACCATAACTCATAAAGCGTTCACTTATTTATTACGCGTAATACAATGAAAACTTTGAGAGGCCGACGCTTCATAAAAACGCAGGCCTTTTCATAAACTGTCTAATGAAAGGTCTACGACTAATAAATATACGACAGAATCATAAGGAACAATTTTATAAACGAAGTTTTCATTAGAAGTAAAGATAGTGAACACGTAGCGTGAATGAAACCCGTGCTTAGGGAAACGCTTTCCAAAAGATGTGGCAAGCTAGGTTGAGAAGTAAAAGCTACCATCCTGAATTGTTACGTTGCGTTTGCGCCTAAACGATTGTCGTGCGTAACGGGGCACAGTTTGAATTAGAAATGTAAGACACCTTTATTCCAACCGACAAAAGGCGTCGAGGTGAAGGAACTCGCCAGAAAGATAAATGGGAAATTATATCGGCTGAGATGAGTTAGAGGTTATTAATTATGAAGATGTCATATTGTCGTCGGTCGTCACGTAGCGGGTATTGTGGCTGCAGCTTTGTCTTCCTCTCGTGAGAATTTGAATAAGGCGATACAAAGAGTCGCGGTCTGGCGCAGACTAAGTAGGTTCCTAAGTTCTGGCGACTTGGCGACGGCTCCTGACCACTTGGACCACACATAGCCTATAGAAGCTTCCCCAATTGTCCTTCTATTTGAATACGAAGATTACGACACATAAAATCCGTTTCTAATCAGGCTTAGACGTATTAGTTTTATGAAAAGGAAAAGCATTAAGATGGCGATGACTATTTTATGGTTGTACTTTCAATACGTGTTCACATTTGGTGTGTTTAAGCGATGAGTTAGTGATAAATGAAAATGTAACTTTTTATTGCTTTATTTTACATCTCATGGTCATGACTTTCTATAGCCAGATAGAGAAGCTCTCTCTTCCTGATCCTCTTAAACTCAATTTATATATTTTCATCGTGACTCCAATAACCAAGCTGATCTGGAAACGACCTTTTCCGAAGAGCAAAAGACAGCTTTAACAAAAAAATAGACAACTTACAGCAAATATAGCCTAGCAGCCTTTTTAAGAGAACTGAGTTGAAAATGGGTTTAAGAGAGAGACAAGAGACGAATGTTTCTATATCATCCCCTGAAGAACACAACAGTTTCTTGTTGCAGGTAAGCGAGGAAAAGGAAGGCCAAAAACAGTCCAGACAAAAGAGAAGGTAGCTTTCGTTTCGTATAAGGAAGTCAAGAACGCCACATTCAAAAGACTCCATTGGAGGAAAGTGCATCAGAACCCTTACAAAGATTGAGTCTTTTAATAGTTTTTTTGTTTCCTTTAGCGTTAGCGGCTCTATAAAGACACCTTAGCTATGCCCCAGGTAGTAAATACTTACTGTGTGCGCAAAGTGAAGGCCGCAGACGTGATGGAAGACGGTAGCCGAAGTCCCTTGATGATCTCCTGCCACAGCTTCTTGTTGATCACCTCGACCAAGCCACCGCGTGCGATCACCAGGTTATACAGCTCGTAGAGGTCCAACACGGACTTGGCCATTATTGGCAGCCGGTTTATTGGAGTGCCTGGAACAATGAGATTTATATTAGATATCGAAAAACTGTACTTTTTCTGAAGCTTTCCCAAAGTGGAACTAGACGCGGCGGCTAACGATATTCCATTTTCTCCGTCGTTGTGACGTACACATGGGAAGCTTAGAGCCTCATAGCTTTGAATAAAATGTTTGTGTATCACGAAATGGTGTGCCAAAATTTTGTAGTCTCGCGTGTAACATAATTTTGTTCGCTTAGCCAAAATAAAAACAAAATATATAATATAATAAATAAAGACAAAATATCAGCAAATTTGCAGAGTTCTGGAGACGTGATAAGAAGAGGAGTATCAGCAAAATCCAGCATTAGACAGCTGGCTTTTGTCTGTAATTGTAATTTGTGATTGATTTTCTTGGGCTGTCTCAAGAATTATTCAGAACATGAGTTTCCTTGTTCGAAACTAGTAGTGAATGACGACTTCATACACGTGATACTTGTCTTGCTTCAAACCCCGGTTCCGGTTACGAACTAAGAAAAAAACCTCCTACGTAGCTGTTTATGAAACTCCGTTACGTAGACACACTAAAGGGCTTAATGATTTAGGCAGCCTTTGTCCACCAGTTAACTACGGTATTGATAATGAAGATGGGCTTAAAAAGCATTAGGTCAACGTAGTGGCAATCCACGTTTCCTTCCGCCCATAAATCAGGCCAATCATTAGGCCGACGAGCATTAAGCACGTCATTGGAACAATGTTTAACAGGAAAATTACAGTAAATCTACTGTGGCCAAACAATCTACTAGAACAAACGGCTTCCGCAGTGGCCACACCGAGAGCGCTAAATCTGGTACGGGGTCGTAAAGCGGTGATCTGATGCGCTCGCGCTGCGCGTAAATCATTTATTGTGCGATACGATTCGCCACGTTTGAGTGCAGAGATTTTATAAATAGGTGGGTTAATCCTACTTTTGTTTCAATGTTTTGGTTAAATAATATAATAATGTTTAATACTAGAATATAATATGGTTTGGACAAATATTTACTTTGGATAAAATTTGAAGTTTTCATGCACAACTTGCAACTTGATTGGAAACAACTTATTGATGTTTATATTATACTACCACCATTCCTGCTGGCCTACCATGAGCTCCATATGGTTATGGCTGTCAAAATTGTGTCAACAGTGTCAACACATTCAAACCCAAGAAGAAAATGAATGTGTGGGTAGCCTATCTATACACAATTTCACATAACCATATGGAGCTCGTGGTAGCCCTGCTGTAGTGGAGTAGGTAATAGTAAAGAACCACCATCCAGTAGAGACTTCCCATGGAATTGAATGCTCAAAATTCATTCATTCATATTTACTCTTTCATTTTTAAAACGTCTAGAGTCAAATCAATTCAATGTAGGTATATTTGTTAGTAGTTAAAATTAAGTTACATGTCAAAGGGTCAATTAATATGAAAAAAATTTACTATTTCAAGCTGTAAATTTGGTATATACAATACTTTTAAATACAAGTGAACCAATTTGTGCAAATAAGGCTGAAATGACTAAACTTTACAGCAAAACAAATTACCCAATCGTAATTTCCCCGAAGGCTACCCCATCGAGAAGTTTATTGATGGAAGCGAGGCATTAGCGAAATACCTAAACGACTATTTGTCAATCCGTCTTCCTGTCTGCTGTTAATCATTCCACGGTTATCTGGCGAGGGAGAGGGGGTGGAGGGGGCTGTGACGTCACCCACTCAGAATTAATTGCCAAGTTTATGTTCGCGAGGCGTGATGGTCGGGAAGTGATGTACCCTTAGATAAATAGGTCAGAGGTTCCATTTTCTATAAAGAGGTAAGTACGATATTGGTAGGGGGTGCGAAGAATCTCCGGGTTATGAAAGGCCGCCCAACCCCATCCCAACTGACCCTGGCTACGTATAATGGACGCACTCTACGGCTTGACGAACACCTGGCGCAGCTCGAGGTAGAACTTGAGAAGGTGAAATGGCACATTCTGGGATTATGTGAAGTCCGTCGAGAGGGAGAGGACACCGTAACCCTGGAATCTGGCCATCTCATGTACTACCGCGAAGGTGACCTCACCTCCCAAGGCGGTATAGGGTTCCTGGTCCATAAGTCCCTCGCCGATAACGTCACTGAAATATCCAGTGTGTCGAACAGGGTTGCATACCTAGTACTTAAACTAACCGAGAGGTATTCCCTCAAAGTTGTTCAAGTGTATGCACCGACCTCGTCACACTCGGATGACGAAGTGGAGTTCGTCCTGGATGACATTTCTAAGGCCTTGCACACCACCACAAAGGCGCACTTTAATATTGTCATGGGGGACTTTAACGCCAAAGTAGGAGTACAGACTTGTAGCGAATCATCGGTAGGGCCACACGGCTTTGGTTGTAGGAACCACAGGGGGCAAATGCTGGTCAACTTTTTAGAGAAGGAGAGACTTTTCTTGATGAATTCCTTTTTCAAGAAGAGTCCCCAGCGGAAGTGGACCTGGCGAAGCCCCGATGCTGTGACGAAAAACGAGATAGACTTTATCATTGCGGATAAAAAGCATATATTCAGAGATGTCTCAGTGATCAACAGGTTTAATACCGGTAGCGATCACCGAATGCTCAGAGGCACTCTGAATATCGACTTTAAGCTTGAACGCGTTCGCTTGGTAAAGTCTACACTCCGACCAAACCTACTCCAAACCGCTTTAGGCTCTGAAAAGTTCCAACTTCAGCTTGAGAACCGATTCGCTACCTTGGAAACTACTGAAGACGTGGATCAGGACCTAGACAACATTGTGGACATCCTCAGGGAAGAAGGCACAAGGTTCTGCCAAGTAAGACGTACGACCAAACAGTCCAAGTACTCGGACGAGACTCTTCGGCTTATGGAAAAACGGCGACTTACACCACTTTCTCCCGCGACGCTGCCAGAATACCAGGCTCTTAACAAAGCCATCGCGAAGCACATACGCTATGACCTCCGACGCTCCAACACTCTTCGCATTGAGCGAACAATCGAGCAAAACCGGGGGTCCAAAGTGTTTGTGCAGCAACTCGGCCGAAGCCATCTGACGCAGCTCACAACACCGAGGGGGAATACCGTCGTTTCTAAGCCGGAAGTCTTAGCTGAGATTGAGGACTTCTATAGCCGGTTGTACGCCACGCAAGTATCTTGTCCCGAACCCAGTAATGAGGATGCTAGAGCCACACTGACCCGCCACTACACAGAAGATCTCCCAGAGATCAGCCTTGACGAGATTGAGATAGCCTTGAGGCAGTTGAAAAATGGAAAAGCCCCAGGGGAAGACGGAATCACTTCAGAGCTCCTAAGAGCAGGTAGTTCTCCTGTTCTGAAGGAACTCCAACGTGTCTTCAATTCCGTTCTCAACCATGGGAGAACTCCAAGGGCATGGAGCAGGAGTGTCGTGGTATTGTTCTTCAAGAAAGGCAATAAAGCTTTATTGAAGAACTATAGACCGATCTCACTCTTGAGCCATGTCTACAAACTGTTTTCCAGGGTTATTTCGAACCGTCTTGCGCGAAGACTTGACGAGTTTCAAACACCGGAGCAGGCCGGGTTTCGAGGAGGATATGGCACCATAGACCACATTCACACAGTGCGGCAGATTATACAAAAATCTGAAGAGTATAATCAGCCCTTGTGCTTAGCGTTTGTGGACTATGAGAAGGCCTTTGACTCTGTTGAGACCTGGGCTGTTCTACAGTCCCTGCAGCGATGTCAGGTTGACTGGCGATATATCGAAGTGTTGAGATGTCTTTACAATGACGCCACCATGTCTGTTCAGGTCCAGAACCAGCAGTCAAAACCTATCCAGTTGCGCCGCGGAGTGAGGCAAGGGGACGTTATATCCCCCAAATTGTTCACAAGCGCGCTGGAAGATTTGTTTAAGACGCTGAGTTGGACTGGAATGGGCATCAATATCAATGGCGAATACATCTCACACTTACGATTTGCTGATGACATCGTCATATTGGCAGAATCGTTGCAGGACCTACAACAGATGCTGAACAGCCTAGCTGTTTCCTCACGACGGGTCGGCCTGGGCATGAACTTGGATAAAACTAAGATCATGTTCAATGATCGTATCACCCCAGAGCCAATCACCGTCGCCGGAATGCCTCTCGAAGTTGTGCAGGAGTATGTCTACCTCGGGCAAACCTTGCGGTTAGGTAGACACAACTTTGAGAGAGAGCTAAACCGGAGAATACAGCTGGGCTGGGCTGCGTTTGGGAAACTCCGTCAGGTTTTCTCGTCGCCGATCCCACAATGTCTGAAGACAAAAGTCTTCAACCAGTGCGTCCTACCTGTAATGACCTATGCTGCCGAAACGTGGACACTAACAGTAGGGTCGGTCCACAAACTGAAAGTCGCTCAGCGAGCTATGGAAAGGGCTATGCTCGGAGTCTCTCTGAAGGATAAAATCCGGAACGAGGTTATCCGACAGAGAACCAAGGTGGTCGACATAGCTCAAAGGATTAGTAAGCTGAAGTGGCAGTGGGCCGGTCATGTTTGCCGTAGAACGGACAATCGTTGGAGCAAACGAATACTAGAGTGGAGACCGCGTTTAGGTAAGCGTAGTGTAGGACGCCCTCCGGCAAGGTGGGGCGACGATCTGCGAAATGTAGCTGGCAAGCACTGGAGGAGAAGAGCCGAAGACCGGGCTCAGTGGCGCGTCTTGGGAGAGACCTACGTCCAGCAGTGGACTAATATAGGTTGATGATGATGATGATGATGACGATATTGGTAATTTGTAGATAGGTGTTCTTATAGCTAGGAACTTTAACATACGGAAATGAAAAGGTAAGTACTTAGTAGGCTTAAGTATAGAAAGATTGTGTGCTATAGAGAAACTGGGGACTGTGGAATTTGAAATTCCATTATAAGATCCCACTTTATAAGTGGGAGAAAGACAGGAAGATGATGGTCAACTGAACAGATAACAATAATTTACAATTTTGAATACAGAATCAAAATTGTTTTGTGCAGAATCGTCAGAAAATTTCTGCAAACTGAGCTCTACCTAGAACCTTCCACTGAGTTGAAATTGGCTTAGGGTCGTGTACTTCAGTTAACCCTGGTATTTTTCCTGAAGCCGAGTAGTTTAAAACTAGAACCACAATAATAATTGTAATAAGTTGATGGCACTGAAAATGTAAAGTATTTTTGCATAATGATTCACCACCCAGGTAAATCCAACACAGGTAGAAGTCGAAGAATAGTTTAAACTACAATAAAACAGTAAGCTGATAATAAAACTCCTAATATTTAACAATGAATCATTTCAACACAATGTACGCAAATGAATCACAAATTCACAAATTCTGAGAATAAATAAAGAGGATAAACTGACTAATATTTGTATTGTATACTGAACAATAGAAATATTTCTAGATAGGTCGAAAATCTACCTAAACTACATTTGTTTAATCCACCATTAGCTGGTCATCATTGGCCACCTAAAAAGAAAACAATCCCGTGGAAGAACCTGAGTAGGCCTATGTAGATTCGGGGATTTTGGAGACAAGACGTCTGTGCTTGTAGAACGACACCTGCAGGCCGATCATGTAACTTTTGTTGCAATGGTTTCAATCAAAATCTTTTTGAAACTGTCAATTTGCGATCATAATATAATATTAGTTCGAAAATTGACAGTTTCAATAAGATTTTTATTGAAACCATTGAACAAAAGTTGATGATCGGCCTGCTGGTTACGATCTTCAGGAATAAACTACCAACCACGAAGAAGTCATGAGTTGAAAAGTCACTGGCTCCACAACACAGTGTGGAAGTCAAAGTAGAAGTAGTACAATCGCCTTCTGCACTAAACAGAAATCTATTAACTATTCCTACTTTAGTTGTTGCATCAACAAACTCCACGATAAGCACGATGCCTATAAAAGCTAACTCTACATCCACTATCAGACACGGAGCTAGTCCCGTTATCCAAAATAAGTACAAGCTACAAGAAACTATGGACAAAAGGTATTGTTTATGCAAGCAATCACCCCAATAACTATTTCCACAAAATGCGTTGCTGGCCGGCGGCGGAAAGCGGCCGATTCGATGCGCGTGCGTCGAGCGGCGTAAGACTGTTATTTGCATACCCCAGGGTCGTAGCTAGGTAGGCAAGTCTTGGGTATTAGAAGTTATTATTTACCAACGAGGTTTAATCTAAAGAAATTGTTTGTGAGATTTTGGTCACAAAAACCATAACTTTTTAAAAATCGGCTATAGGTACTTATCATTTGATACAAGACCAAAACCCTCTTCCCTAGATCACTCTACCTCACGAACACGCTTACCTCATCGATTCTATTCATTATTAATACTAATCATTCAATTTCATTTCTTGCTCTATAGTCCAGATGTATAATTGTAGGTTCTTTTATGTTTGGCCAAATGGAACTGACATAAACTAGCCTTTAAAGTGAGCCTTGTGTTTTTACTGAAAGACCTTCGCCTCCTAAAGGTTCTCCCAACGTCTGCTTCCTGGCTACGAGCCTGCACCCCCATTCAGTAAAGGCCACACATCCCATCCAAGACGTACGACGTCTCACTCGATCCGCTAAAAGCGTAATTTACGACGTATGTCAAATCGCCAGCAGAGCCAATCTAATCGTGCCCAATTGTGACAAATTATTGCCTTTTCTACGAAACCTCACGCTAAATATAAAAATAATTTCTCTTTAAGTACTTACCCACCAGTGCGTTTACAAACGAGGTGTGTTTTATGGGACTTTGTAAGGGTGAACTCTTTAACCTCGTCTGCTAATGCATCGAATATTTTTATGTCAATCGAAGATATTATGTAGTTGTATGAACTACTTAATCTGCTTTATCGTTTCTGTCATTTGTAAATTTTTATTGCTGTATTTGTATATAATATTGATGTTTAAAAAGTCAAAGCTGATTGTATAACAATAGTAACTTCTTAAAAAACTTGGATTATGCTCGTCATGGCTAATAATAGACGATGGCGATGGCGATCAGCTGAAACGCTGTCAAATATCGCTGTCATATTTGACAACGATTATTGGTTGAACTGGGTGCCAAATGCCACTACATTTTAAAAACGATCAAAGTGCAAAGACAATACTGAAGTTGGGAACCTGTAAAAATAATTTAACAGCAAAGATGATCCAGATTATAATAAAAAACTTTAGTGCAAAATACTCTTTCAATGAACACTTTAGCAACTGTCAACTTGACCTGTGCTCAAGTAAGGTCGAAATTAGCTTAGGGTCGAATTTAGCTTACAGAGTTGCAGTCCTTTGCGTTTTGCGCCTCTTGTTATTTATCGACACTTGATGTCTCCTCAAATGGCTTTTTCCTTTGAGTGAAGGTCATAAATCGCTTAGTAGAACTCCATAAGTGCTGATAAAGGACTGTAAATAACGCGCGATTAGCCCGCTAAGCTCTTTTAAGTGTTGCAATCTGCAAGTTTGATTTAGAGTGATTTTTATGGTCAGATTAGGTCCGAAAATATTTTTTTGAAATTAATTTTAGAACCAAGCTAAGAATTCCATTTAATTGAAAGCGTAACGAAAAAAAATCGCGTTCAAGATTTCTCGTAAATGCAAGGTGTGACCGATGATTATGGAGAAGCAGCCGCCTATCCGGCCGGTGGGTAGCCGCGACACCAAGCGATAATCTATCGAATCGACATTCGACGCCTACCTCTTATCGAGAGCTGTATCAAGGCCCTTGATCCCCTCAACCCTGCAGCCGGCCAATCAGAAACCGCGATGGAGCAACGCCGGCTTCTCATTGGCCAGATACACTTTTGATTGCGCCGCCCCACTCGATTCACGACTCGATCAATCTCAATTACCCGACTTGTGTTGGTAACTCTCCAGTTGGCTAACTTCACGTGCATTTAATTGCGAAATGGTGCGGTTAGAACCAGTGTTTTCCGTTTTTCTTGTACCTTGTAAATAAACCTAATTATAGGACAAAATTAATAGACCTGTTTATTTCAAGAACTATTAATTCACAGCCAAAACGCGGTAACTGTCTGGATACTGAATAAGAAGTTATATTACACACGAAACAAGAAAAAAATAACATTTTAATATTCACTGAAGATGCTCTACCAATAGAAAGATATAAATAGGAATTTATATGACCATGTGTTTGAAACGTGCAATGCAAGGAAAATCCACCTTTGAGGTAATAAAATGTTTACGATAGAAGATATAAATAACATTGATGTGACAAATAAGCAGACATCAACCGTAGATGATAAATGTCTAGTTAGACTCTTGTTAGTAGGTCTTATTTTGCAATTGGCCAAGAATATGAAAGTGTACCTATCTAGTAAAGACAAATAGGCAAGTATTCTATTATAATAAAAAGTACAACATGTGCTAAGTTAATGGAAAAGTTTGGCTTCAAGACAAAATAAAATCTGGGTCCAAAAATCATATTTAACAAGAAGCTATTTAAGGCCATAACCAGTAGTAGGTACTTAAGTGATTTAAGGTGTGCAAAACGGATTAAAAGAATAATTGCATCAGCAATCATTCTCTTATTCGTGCATTAGGTCATAAACGACAGCTAGCCTCTGTTTAGACAGTCGTTATAATTTTATGGACGGAAGAATTTATTGCGGCTCGAAGGAGGTTTTAATTTAGAAGTATACGATCATTCGAGTGTTAATTTCCACACTTTCAGTCCAAGCCAAATGCATTATAATTGGGATCATTTTGAACGTGGGGTTAAAGCGTTGAGCAAAAGACCCAGTGAGCAACTTAGTCGATAGAAGAAACACAATGCAGCATTTTGCTGAGTTACCATAACTCAATATACCATTATTACTGTACAGAAATTCCAGGAGATACAGCGCGAAAATGACATAAGGTTGAGGATACAACGATCAATCACGAGGGGAGCAGTAAACTTGAGAACAATCCAGTGTAATTCCGTCTGAGAGACATTAAAACGACGGCCGCCCTATCCGGTACAACATTGTGGCGAGTGCGCGCCCATCCACCATAACACGTTCATATAAATAAGACCCATCTCGGAATACTCATAAACCTTGAAGATTAATATAAACCCGACGAATATCAATCAAACTATGACAATGCGAAAAAACTGGATGCAAATACAGTCACACCAAAGAACGTTATTTTGAAGGCATTTAACTTTAATAACACATAAATCACTTATTCGAATACAAATCAAAAATAAGAGGGATCTTAAAGTATTGTATCAAGCGGTGGAATTCAGGAGGCCATTCGATGTAATTGGCAATCATTCAGAGAAGAATATTTTCTCGCTCCAACAATCAAGACAAAGGCAGCCGATAGTACCTACCTACAGGCGAGCCATTACGGGTCAATACCCATTATTATGCTATATTTTCGCGAGCACGGCCTCAGATATCCCGTGCACTCGCATGAGACGGCAAATATCTGTAATTAAAGGTTGTAAAGTTGATTTACAACTGGGGTCCGAGTATCGAACCTCGGGGAACGCCTCGACCAATCGGCCGGCCGCGTTCCCGAGGCACCGCACCTCGTATCAATTTATTAGAAATGAACGACAATCGCGGCTGCGGTGGCTCGGAGCGATAGTACGCACTTTGCGGCTGCGGATCCCATCAGCTCGTCGGCATCGGCAACGGCATCACCTGATCGTGGTGGATAGTATCGAAAGCCATTGCGTACTTTACGATCAGCGCTGGGACGGTAACACCGGCAATAAAATGGCAACAATGGAAATGTCGGATGCGGCTGAAAGGCGACGCAACTACGCTGGATCATTGCTATGAATGCAACAATGGCATCCTCGAAACGAAGGTGGCAACTATTCGCGACCGTAAACCTACACTATCGACTGTAACTTAGCCTAGCAGAACGAGAACCGATAGCATGTCAATGTGAGCGCTTTCACAGACATTTTATGCGATGCAATTACTAAAACAATCTTAGGCAAAAGCAATCACGTTCTCGTAGAAATCAACGTAAATTGCAGCTACTAAAATTCATATCTTATGGCATTAGCAGTAAACAAGTCAGATATCAGAAAGTTTAGAGCTTTCAAGATTTATTTTGCAATAATTTAACTTTAAATAATTAATTCCAGTTCCTCCTGAGTTCAAATTAACAAAGTAAGTTAATAACAATTTGTTTCTTGAGGTTGGGCTTCTGGCCGAGCTGTGTGTAATTTGTTTTAAATGCGAATGTTATTACGTGTTTGGAGAAAGGTTGCATTATTACGCTTTAAAAAGTACGAGAATGTGTTGTTCCACTTATGATGGCTTCTTCTTAGTTCTGTAGCCTAGTTTTAAGATGTTTCAATGCGTTCTTGATTATTTTATTACTGCTAGATTACCTAACTAGATTTCTTCTGACTTTAAACCTAATTAAAATCCCTGCCATATCTTTCTGTTCTATTTGTATGCTAAGTATAAGTTCGAAATCTTCACAACCTTTAATATTACTTTTATGACAGCGTTTTGTCGCTTACGGGCATCGTAAAATATCATTGGTATGGAAACCTTTAATTTTCTTTATCATTGCTTTTGTTCAGAACAACAATGTTGATAATGGATGTGCTACACTGTAACTGGAAAACTTTAATCATGATAGTTAGGAGATTTTATAACTATTATTTTAATAATTTCTGGGGGAAAATACCACACAGAGTTCTTAACAAGATTGCCACTTTTGGAAACAACAAGAACCTGAGGTATAATAAACTTGGTAATAATCAGTAGGTTAGGTAAAACCAAACTATTAATAATTACAAGCTAATAATTACAACTACAGGCTTACTTCTGAAGGTATAACATAATTTTGAGATATCAAAATAAAGTGTGAAAATGCTACTAATAAAAAGAAAAAATGGAAACCAAGGATTCCAAATCACAATGGAATCACTGATACACCCAGTTCACGAAAAATAAAAGATGTACCAGTATTTGAATACGAGCTAAAAACTAACAATCTATTACAAACTTTAAGATTTGAACGCAGTAAAACAATGGCTTTGTTTACAAATACTTCTGAGGATACTTTACTCACCTTTCTATAGGTCATAGGGACAAGAGTTTGTAATAAGATGCGTACCTAAGTTAAAGTTTTAGTCGTGTTGTGTTGTGAGGTGTCGAGATTGTGAGGTGCCACTGCTCTTGAGTCTCTTCGAGATCATTTAAATGATCATTTGAATCACAATAGCGACGGCGTCCCGGCAATGACAAAGCAGTTTTGAGCGTCACCTCCAGCTTATAATATCAATATATCTGAGATGATTAGACAAATAGTGATTGTATCATTCATTTGAAGATATCAATGAGTTGAATTGCCTTGGGACGGGACCCATTGGTCAGACACTTGAATATGTTATGGGTAGATGGAATATTCGAATTCGGTAGCATACCTATAGATTTAACTGTGCGAAAAGTGCTAGTACTCTAAAACTGTAAAAGACAACATCATCAGGAAACCCGCGGTATGTCTTTCCTATGGATTAGGCTAAGTCAGGATGGTATAGGTGCTGGGCAAGCCTATCCCATCTAAAATTCTGTTCCAAGCACTAGCGTCACCAAAACACCAGATGCCCCTGACATTATATAAATCATCTTCAATAGATGCAAAGACCTCTTTACTTACTTTAGATGGAACATTATGTGACCAATAAAAGTATAGATACAGATGAAACAATATAATGAAGAAAAAAATACTACGCCTCAAAGACTTGATGCAAGCACATCCGAATTTAATGAGGATGAGGCAACAAAGCCAACTCATAACGGAAATCAAATAATCCGTCTCAGTAGTGACAAAAAACACACAATAGAGTCAAAGGGCAGGGATGACAATACGTCCCACTGTGTTATACTCTGTGGTACTGACGTCGCAAGATAGAACAAATGAGGTGTCTACCACAATGATGCATTATCATAAATGGGATAGAAAACGGGTGACAGTGATGGTGATAAAAAATATTGATTCACTCATAAATATTATAGATTTAATTTAAATAAGAAAACTAATATGATTGTGTTGGGTTTTGTTTTTGTGTGGGATGGTTTTTGTTCTTATTTTTTTTGTTGCGTCTGTTTCCGTTGTTTGATCTTCACAAACATTATTATTATAATTATTTTTTCAATAGATTCATGTTAGTTTTCTAAAGTCCTATCATTGATTATGCATATCTATTAACATTTGTTTCAATGCTACCACTGTTTGTACATTGCTAGTTTTAAAATGTACATTTATTTGGTATGTAACACGTATAGTATCAATTGAATCATTGCAACAGGAATTATCATCATGTTTATCAAGATCAAAATCAGCATCACAAAACATTGAACTTTGACATTTAAGATAATCGAATTAGGGTTTAATATTGTGAAATCGAATGGCTTGCTTTTGTGTATGTAATCCAATTGGTGATTGCTGTGGTAGATATGGTTAGCTTATCGTTGAGTTATCAAAGTTTCCTGCCACCCGCCACGCCTCTACTTACACTTGTATCTTTAGCTTGTCTTCTTAGCTCACTCAATCTTTTAAAGAAGGTTGTTCGATTCCGATACAAACTGAATTTACACAACTATGGGCAAACAAAGTATAAATGTATACTGAAATAGCTGTAATAGAATTTTACAGTGGTCTTTATTGCCGGCCAGTTATATAAAGTTGGAGAAAACTGTAGGATAACAGAAATATTAATAAAAAACCAAAAAAGTAATTTTTTCGTCATTTTTTCTAACGGGTACTCGGCATTGAATACGTGGATGAACTTAAAACATATGTCTCAAAATAGTCGTAAAAGTCTGTTAGTTCTTTTTCTGAAGCCTCGACTGCCACGACCAACGGCTGACACTCCAACTTTATATAACTGGCCGGTAATAAGGACCACTGTAAAAGCCTATTACAGCTATTTCAGTGTACATTAATACTTTATTTTCCCATAGTTGTGTAAATTAAGTTTGTATGGAAATCGTACCCCCTTAAAGCTAAAAAGTATGCAGAAGCTTTTAAATTTTTCGTACGTTCACAATGCACATTGGTGGCATGTTAATTTTAAATTAGTAATAGTTATACTTTGAAAGTAAGAAGTTTAAAGGCATGAAGAAGAAAAGAGTAGTTAAGAAATTAATCTGCCACATGCCCGACAACTTGAGAGCTAAGAAGACCACAGAGTGGATCCCACCAAATGCAAGGCAGCGTCGTGGAAGACTCAGAATGAGATGGCAGGACGAACTTGACTCACACCTTAAATCATGGCCTGTCACTGCGTTAAGTCGGAAGAAGAAGTCGGACTCGAAGAGTGGAAAGAGGAAAGGGAGGCCTTTGCCCAGTAGTAGGATTACAATGACTTAATAAAAAAAAGAAAGTAAGAAACAAAGGGAAACCGAGATGGTTGCGTTTTCCTAAGGTAAGAAAGGAGTGACTATACTAAGATGACGGCAAATGAAGGACCTGTAGTCCCAACCTCACATGAAGTGGAATAAGAAGATGATGATGACTTTTTTACAATTATCAGTCTGATGTCGGTTAAGTAGTTGAAGAAAATCACTGTTATGAACGCAGAATACCAGGTGAAATCGAATAGAAGAACCATTCAATGAAAAAAGATTGAACGTAATATGGTTCATTCATGTTCATATGTTGTAGAGGTTCTCTTGTTAGTTATAGTTTTTTTATTATACCTTGAATCCGCCCAGTATCAAGGGCGGGCGGTAATCTTGGGGCGGTTTAAGCTCCGCCTTCGAACACCTCTACAAAAATGCTGATTTCTTGACACTGAATCAACTTTATAATGAATCTAGATCTAAATCATACTAAAATTATAAACAGGACAAAATAAAATTTATATCGTCAATAGAAAGCTACTTTATCCTTGATTAGGTAGGTAATATAAATATAATATACCATATATAAATATACATGGGTGGTAGGTTATACATTATATATTACTTCGGCATGGATTAATTTAGAAAATAGGTGCAATATAAAACACGGCCTGTTTTCAAGTCGCGAATTCGGAGATGAGGCAAACTTAGGAACTCGCAAAAGTTATGACTTGTAGAAACCACCCAAATTCAAGCTTTTAAGTCTTTTGTTCATCCTGTCTGATGAGTATTTTTCTCAGTAAATTCACGTTATTCCACCGTCATCACCACAATCTTATTTGCAAGATAGCGAAGACTTATAAGGAGATAACTTGATTCGTGACAATGGTGACCCGTGGGAAACGCACACATAATTGCATTTGTCGCGGATATGAGATAATGCTTCGAATGTTTATCTTGAACCGGCGGAAAAGGTTTTGAGGTTTGTTAGAAGAGCAGGCTTTAGATAGGAAGCCTGACACTAAAAGATAGGTCACTGCTTCAATATCAAAATGATTCCTAAGACAAACTAAAGATATCTATAAGTTATGTAAGTGTGTAGGCATTTCTTGACTGGCCCCTTAGCTCAGTTGGTAGTCACTCTGCCTCCAGCGCCAAAAAACATATTTTGTGTGGTGTACTCAGATATAATTTGTTCTCGGTCTGGGTGTTATATTGTTATTCTAATTATGTATTTACAAAAAAAACTTAAGTGTAATATCAACTATATATCTGGTTCCCATAGTACAAGCTCTGCTTTATTTGTGACTAAATATTGTTGTATATATTATTGTCTACAATATTGATTGGCTGCTCAGCTCAGTTCGTAGTAGCTCTGCCTTCTGAGCAGTACGTCAAGTAATTGTGTGGTGAACACAGATGTTTGTTCTCTGTCTGGGTGTTATATTGTATTCTAAGTATGTATTTACAAAAAAAATGTATATAAGTATTATACTATCAGCTATCTGGTTCCCATATTACAAGCTCTGCTTTATTTGTGACTAGATATTGTTGTGTATATTGTCCACAATATTTATTATTTTATTATTTCACAAGTTTTTTTTCTCTTTTTCATAGCTGTAGCATACACACGTTCTATTAGTTATACATAGAGGTATATAGATTGTAGTTACATACATAGGTCGTTTTTACGAGTGTTTGTTAGATAAGCAAGCATATCCGGAGCCCAGATAGATTAGTGACCAATCACCGGAAATAGTACACACATCGGCAAATACAATAAATACCTATAGTTCATTCATGGAAAAGCGGTACTTTTGATATGTGACCATGAATGACTGAACATTATTATGTAATCCATACCAAATTCGAACAGTAATAATAAATCGAATAGTTCAAAACCAGCTATTACATGGTACGGCATTCATTTTTTAGTGAAAAAAAAAATATATTAATATTTTAGTTAATGAGTTCAGTATTAGAGTTATTTCAACTATGAAAACGAATTTTAAATTTCATCCGTGATTAGAAGAATTTGTAAAAAAGAAAAATTCTGAATAAAATAAACATTTAATAAAATAAACATTTTGAATATTGAATCACAGAGTAAACACATAAACATGATTCAAGAATAGAAAATTCAGGTGTCCACCTACATTTCATAATTACATTTCATAAGAAATACAATAATTCCAGGTAAAATTATTAAAACTTCTGTTGGTACAGTCAATGCCAAAAGTACCTATGCAAATGATTGGAGATATTTACTTTGTTAGAGTAGGTATTTCTACTGTGGATTCCATAGCTGTTTAATATGGAAAGCTATTTGATGTCAGTGCCGTAAGAATATAAAGGAAAGGAGACAATAACAAAGACGCTTACAATAGAACTAACTCTCAACTCATTCCATAATCGAAAATACAAAAAATGAACAACACACATAATATTTTTGCTAGAGAACTCGCACAAAAACAAGTGTAGTTCAAAACCGACGTCATGGCCAAACTGCTAAACCAATTTTGATTAAGTTTCTACGGGAACAAACTGGCATCTGTTTATTACCTTTCAGATGAAATAGGGTTTTTTCAAATCGGTTTATAAATGATGAAGTTAGGCGATAACAAACAATCAACAAAAGTACGATTGAATAGAGAACCTCCTTTTTTATTCGAATTTGGTTAAAAAGGGGGTACTAATGCGTAAGTTTTTTGCCTGTATTCCAGGCTTACGTCACGAGGAGCTGGCGCTTAGATTCGCCTCGTTCAGAAGTTTCAAATCCTCCTAATTCTACTGAATAAGGACTATTTTTATTTTGATTTATACTAATTAATATATATTCACAATCTATTTCAAAACACTGCGATCATGTTTCACTTTTGATCTCAACTGTACGCCGCAAATAAAACAGAAAAACACAATTCTGAAATCTCAATTCGAACTAAATCACAAACTATAAAGTCGGAAGTCCTGTCATCGCTGCTTATAAATAATCACTTTTGCCCACAGCTTTTGCCCAACGGGTCGTTAGTGGGGGGAGGGGGGGGCAATGGTAATTTAGCCGCTCATCAATCAACCTCACCTTCACACCGACCTGAATTTAGCTTTCAATTAAGTGGGAGATTTGAAAACGCAACTAAATAATTTCTATCTAAGTATTCTATATTCATATAAATTAGTTCTGTAGAGGACTAGAAGTCTGAAATTCAGTACAGTAACTCTCTAAGAGTAATATATCACAATAAAATTCGATTTCTGAAAACATGCACCGAAAGTATTTTAAGCAGGTGCCAAGGTTTGTATGGATTATTTTTACTGAATAAGTTGGAAGACAGTGGAATTTACGTGAGGCCAATTTAACTTTCTGTCTGAATCAATTAATATAGATATTATGATATAGCTGCATTGTCAAAACAACGCGAATACCTTCATTTCTTTATGATCGTTTGAAGTTTGCGTAGGCAGCACAATTTTCCCGTCACGTTGACAGCTGTCCTGTCAAAATGACAGGCTATCGAAAATCGCCGCATCTATTGTTATAAATCTAGCAATTCAAAATAGACCACGGTGAGTGATCCGTGAGCTAATTACCTTCTAACGACCGGCAATCAGTGACATTCTCGTCGGTATATTTCGATGGCCGTCAGAATCCGTCAGATGCGGCAGCTGACGACTGACGGTCTTTATTTTATACTAGCTGTCCGGCTCGCGGTTTCGACAGTGCGGAATTAAGCAGGTTGGTCTCTTCCTGTATACTTCCTTACATTATATACTTTACTACACAGACTAAACTTTTATTACTTAGTAGTTAGGGAGCTATTGTTCCATATTTAACTATTGGAATCCCGCGCTACTTCGCTCCCGTTAAGCATCTTCCATATGCAAACTTCCAACTACGCTACACCCCTTTAGGGGTTAAATATTCAAAAACCCTTTTTAGTAGGTACCTACACTGTTCACTGTTAGTCGCATCGACTTACAACTTGGAGGGTGTGGCCCTCCAAGTTTTAAGTCGATGCGACTAACAGTTTAGGCTGTGTATGTTAGTCACTCTCCAAACTTATTAATACGAGTACTTAGTATGTGATTTTCATGTTATAACTGTAAATTTTCTGCGTATAAACTTATGCGACTTTACCTATTGTTAAGACTTCATTAAATTAAATGTTTAATTAACATTGATGTTTACTTTTTTTTAGAATGCGTGTATTGGCTTCGTGCTGAATTGAAGATATTAATAGTTTTGTTATTATCATGGCTTCTAAGTACCTATTTGATGGCTACAGACCTATTCTTAGCAAGGAAATGGATACGCGTCAATCGTTGAGAAAAAACTGAATGGGGAAAACAATCGCCTTCCGCGAGCTTCTATCTTTGGATGGTATCGGTTTCAGAAGCTTTGTTCTACGAATAGACTGACTTTTGACCTATACGCTCAGTTCATTGGGGAATAAACGAACCCAATAGAAGGGGGAATATAAGCCTATCACTGTTTTTTTGTTGCTATCGCGAATTCGACCAATGACGGTTCATCTAGTCACATCTAGTGGAGCGTCATGTAGCGGTTCTTTCGAGGTGACGTCTACGTTGGTAGCAGTCCGTCCCGTTTTGGTATTATTATGTATTCTGTGATCATGACGCAAGCGCCCCACTGTTCGATATTCAATTTCTGTGCGTAAAAAAAACGAGACGCATCTGTGCAAGTAATTTGCGAGTCCATGTAATTTTGTAAAAGAGGTTTGAGAACAATAAAACCTTTTTTGTCACATATTTTTATCCAGGGTATAAAGGCACTCAAAATTACCGCTCGAGGCCCTTGTTAACACCTCCGATGCCGGTCGCGATCGATTAGGCCTGCGGCCGCTCACATTCAATTATTTATTTATTTATTCGTAATTAACCCGCGAGTTATGGTCCTTCGATTTATGACCAACTGAGCTATCAGCAATCCAACGAATTGCCAGCGAAATTTTTGCATCGATACCGGCACAGTATAATTATGCTTTATTTGGTTTTGACAATAAACTTGGATTTTCTAAGAATTTCACAAAGCCGAGCTTTCACGATTAGAATTTGCTCGACTCCCATTTTTTCACCCTTTGACTTTTTTTTATCTATGGTATACTATGATGATCTTGACAAACTTTATAAATTACATATTTAAACGTTGCGCTGGTACATGTAAAAAATAAAGTCATTATTATTTAGTAAAGACAAAATGATTATTAATGCCACAGCAAACGAATTATTATATAAAAATATAACAAAACGGTCTCAAAAGCCCCGTGCAAATATTTTTGTCGACCTATCAGTTCAGTTTCATTATCCATACATTTAGATAGATGCTACAAATTGCATCTCATTACATACACAATGAGTTTAACATTAATAACTGTGTACCGACATCGATTTTATCATGGAACTTATTGTTAATCTGTAAAGTAGTAGTGAAAATAGAATAGCTATGTTAATTTGAGTAAGGGTCGGGCCGAGAGGAACAATTCTCGCGCGGTCTCGGGCATTTTCTGACGGATCACGGACGCGCGAGCATTTTTTGACAGGTAATTTTGGAATATATGCCTTGTTACAATAATTTTAAAGTTGATTTTCGAGTGCTTTCATAAAATCCTCTTCACTGCGCTCCTCTCTGCCTACACTGACCCTAAGAAGTGCATAGTAGTAGTCGGGCAAGTCGCAATTTCACGGAAGGAAGTTTTTCTCAAGGAAGCCTCTTTGAGGCGCACTTAAAATCCTTTACCACACTGGTTATTTCGAACTAACTTAGTTCGAAATAACCAGTCACACAATTATATGGAACCAGTGAAACGATAAAAAGAAGAATTAAAGGTGCAATGTTCAACTTCTTCATTTTGTTACAAATGTTGTTATGTAAGTACAGTTTACTTTGACTAAAGTTACACAGCTGTTCCGTGCTAGCTATGTCTGTGGATACTCGATAAGGCGCACGTCACAAGACCAATTTGTGAGAGCCCATAAAGAACTTTATTAAAATAAATCAACTCGTTTATTGTTCTCTTCTCGCCTTGTCAGACCTTGTTTTGTCCAGTCTTTATGACTTATACGCTATGCTACAATACGCTTCAGTACCAACAAAACTGACGTTATTTCCAATAAAGTCAGTTTTGTGATGTTGGCAAAGTGATTTTGAAACGGTTGTTCTGTTTTAACCTTACTGTTGGCAATACTGCATTGTTATTTTTAAATAACTGCTAGTGGAAAAACGTGCGAAATATTATACAAACTTTGACACTTTTTTCTACCACTTAGGGTGCAATTTTGAAGATAGCTTTTATTGTGAGCGCCCAAACCAGAGTCACAAATCTGTGCCAAACAAATCTCTAGGACTAGACCTTGCATTAGTGAAATTTCGTGATGAGTGAATATTTTTGTTGTATTCATTTGTCTCCCTCAGTAATACAATTTAAACAGGCATCGACACTAGCATCAAAAATACAAATGTAATTTTTATATTTTTAGTTTTTTTAGAAACATCCAACAAAACACAGGAAAGAAAACAGGACGAGACGATAAACACAACACTACCAAACAAAAACACAGTGACACTTCATTAATCGGAGTCAACACAGCGCAGGCGCGAAACCTGCCACTTTTAATAAACGATTATTAAAAGTTATGTTTTTAATTACAATTTGATCGGACCATATTTATTCCGATAATTTTATAGGCGCCCGCGGCGGTATCAAAAGTACAGGCAATAACACAAGTGTTAAATATCCCTTTTGGCGATCGCATAAAAACATCAATTAAATGTAGCGTAAGCATTCGGAATGTTTCATTTTTGAAAAATGAAATATCTCAAATCTGAGTTATTCATCTTTTATTTATTAGGTATAACACAGATTTAACATTATTTAGCTGACTGGTTTGACCAATAGAAGTCTCAAATAAAGTCTCAAATAAAATTAAAAAAGGGTTGCTTTATTTTTTTATCTGTTATATATAAATTACGCATTTCTTATAAGAATTTTAATGTCAATTGCCTTGTGACACTGGATGTATTTGAACTGTTAAGTATTCTGTGTCCAGAATGTCAAACAATAAAATATTGTGCGTCGAATAAATTCAATCCATAACGAGAATCGATGCATCCCAGTCGTAACGTGTTCGATTTCACAAAAAATAATTAAAATAATATGAATTCCTAATAAATCCATGAAATGATTCTTGCTTATTTGGTCTTTCACATACTTGATTAAAAGTGAAGAGTTTATTGCTCTTAATATTATGAAACGGCAGCGTTTCTTCATTGCCATGAGCTAAATCCGATACCGCTCAAATCATGTGACGGATGAAACACGGACGACTGCGCATCGCATCCGACATCACGAGAGCGAAACATTCCATTTTCAAAAATTTAAAGAATTACAGTGAGATGTAGACGTGGATTGACGGGTGTATATTTATCTGCTTGGTTAATGAGTTATTGTCTCGTCTGTACCTACCTATAAATTAGAAGATCACCTACTTAACACGGTCGAAAACAAATACAATAATTTTAAAGTTGTTATTCGCGGTTTTCAAAATTATTAGCAAACGTTTACAATGGTTACTTTTTTTAGTATTGTGAGTTCATTTCACATTGTTTTGGGAACTTTTATAAATCCCAAAGGCGATCAAATAACAAGGACTCATTAACAAGACCTTGATTAAAAGTGTCGATTTCACCGATTGGGCCCCAAAATGTTTGGTCTGCACCCGCCAAAATATCGCACACATATGGGTCAGTGCAACTTTGTATGACCCTTGCACTACCTATATGTGTTTTATATGACCCTGTAGATGTGTATATGAGCCACACCGCAAGTTATTAATCAAGTTTTATACCGCCGTAAAACCAAGGCGGGATTAAGCCCACTTGGAATCATATTTTTATGGGATTTAGATCCGAGTTTATATTTGAAATTTTTATAGTGCCGAGCTGTTTAGTGCGTTTCCAATTTGTGTACGATGATTTATGAGATGTGCTAGACGCGGCGCAGACTCACAATGAAATCACTGTTGATACAGTTTCGGCGTGACGTAACCAAATCTAATGCTTTGTTTGAGAAGGTCTTGTAAAAAGGTTGAACATGTGATTGAATATTGTGTCGCAAAAGGTTAAATGTCAATTTGAATTTCGAATAAGTTTTAAAGTTGAAGTTGTTTGAATACCTGTACTTTTTATTTTTAAGTTGACGCAAAATAAATTATTTCTATTTCTATTTAACTTTTGAGACTATCATGGTTTTAACACTATTTTTATGAAACAACGGGATATTTACCATGATGAGCATGCAACTGTGCCGAAATATCGGAAATCAAAACTCAAGATTGATTCATGGTAAATATTCCGTTGAAGTTGATTATTTACTACATAGTTGAGAAAGGCGCCAACATAGAAAATTATGAAACAAAAGGTATCTAACAGACAAGGAAGCTAAATCATTTGACATTAGCCCCCTTTGACCAAATATGCCTTGAGGAAGTTAGTTTAAATAAAATACCGGTTTGATAATAACTGTCGTGGCGGCAGCAAGAATAGACCTAGCTTGCACTGGTGTTAGTAAAGCCTATTGATTTAGCTAGTGTGCACGCATCTTAATTAGCCTAGACGTTTCGGCGAGATGCGAGGCTCGTGTTACCAATCAGTGGATCTGATGAAACTGAAGACCATTGGCCAAGTCCCAGAGATCAGGACGCGACAGCTGATTTCCGGTGGAACCCTGGATGTTCCTATTGCAGTCACTTTGATTTTAATTACAGTTTCGGAGAAGTGGGAGAAATGAGACATTTTTGTACCTGCCTATTCGTACGTAATATTAAAAAACATGGTGAAAAATCATTTAAATGTGTGATTTTTTTTTGTATTTTTTAGTATTTAGAGTTTCTCGAACTTTTAGAGCAATGAGCTTTTTCAAAGACCATTTTATGTCGTACGTGATTGTTTCATCAGAAGACAAAATTTGGAATTGTCTAACCATTCTTTTTCTTCTTCGTTGTACTCAAACTGTCGTGTCGTTAGTTTGAGTTTGAGTACCAAACCACACAGCTGTTTTTTCCTTTACATGTAAAGAAAAACAAAATAAACAACACAAGTTAGGAAAACAACTTGTGTTGTTTATTTTGTTTTTCTTTCATAGTAATCTGATAAATCATTCAAGTCTAGTTTTGAACCTAAAGTTAGATCTATCTAGAAGTATAGTGCAATAGTGATCCGGCCGGCACCGCGCTCCGCCGCCGCCAACCAACACGAGCTTATCTTTGATACGTACCCGATGGAATCGAAACCCGATATCGGACACAAAGTTTACATATCGCGAAATGCGACGATATTTTCGTCCGTCCGTCACTCGGACAGTTCACGGAACGGGCAAGATTAATTGTATTTCGGTTGAGTCATCAAAATAATTAGAATGACGCTATTTTCGTTTGTGATGCTAATTTGACAGACGTCGCGGGAGATTCGTGTCTTCTTGTTCGCAGTTTGATAGCTTCTTTGTTATTTTATTTTAATTTATTGGAATCGAGCAGACCGAGTTGAAGATTTTGCTGCGTGTAATCGCTTAGGTACAGTAAAATCTTCCATTCGTCGAAGTGGTTTTGCGAGCACAAGCTTAGGGTTAGGTAAGTAGGTAACATACAACCTTTTGTGAGTACCAATATAACCTTTTTTGTAGTAAACCGCGCAGCTGCAGCTGAAAGTGTTTCCAACAAACCCCAAAAACTACCACATACATTTGATGTTTTCGAAGACGCACTGATGAAGAAATTAACAAAAACTACGAAACATAGAATACAAAAAGCAAGTGTTTTCCCTTATTTTTTTTTGTATACTGTAACTAAAATATTCCGGTCAGCAATAAAGTGAAACGGTAGTGTAAAGTGTGTTCTGCACAGGTATAGTGGCATGTAACGATTGTCCATAAAGCATTGGACATATTCCAAAACTATGTGTATGAAACGTTATAGCAGTTCTAGACCACAACGAAATCAAGGAAGTACAATAAAGACTGTCGCGGCCGGTTTAATGTTTTGAATATTTGATAGCTTACAGTTCTGAGAACTAACCTTTAATCTGCATGTTTGTTCGAAAACTGTTCCCGACATTTCACATTTGTTAAGATAGAAGTCATTTAACAGCATCCTACTTTTAAATGATCAGACTTTACTTAATCCTAGCGAGATCAATACGGCGAATATCGTTATAGTAGACCAATGATGAACTGCAGAGGTACCAATCAAAAGAATTCTCTATCAAGTATCAGACAGAAACTGTGAATAAACTGATGAAATACCTAAGGAATAAAACTCAATAAAAACCAGAAAGAAGGTTAAAACGTCTCCGCCACATTACTAGCGTCATAAAGAAGACACTACAAAACCTTGGTTATAGTTATATGCGACCGCAATAAATGTATTTGATTAATATCATTCCCGCGAAACAAATGTAATGGGTTCCAGCTTCCTTTGATCAGAATACGTTGTTAATCATGTCGGAACAATACGAGACATAAAACCCATTGATGAGACATAGCGAATTGAAGAGAATATTAATAATGAAACGGTTCGTTTAATTTCGTCTGTAATAACATTTTGGCACGTTATTGAACTACGCACCGGTGGCAGACGTTTTATGGAAGCTAGTGGACTTATCCCGGATACGCTCGGGTTAAACTGTATTAATGTCAAAATGAAAGCGTTTTATATGTTGAAACAACAAAACAATACCTTGGTCTAATATAAAATTAGAGAAACGTCCAAATTTCGTCTGTTGATCACTGGCTTAAAACTTTTAAAAGCAGAACAATTCAAGCATTGTCAGTTCAAATTTTGATTAAATAAATCATATTTTTCACAAACAATCTTAAGAGAATGTGAATCACGTGCTGGACCGTCGCCAAACCCAATATTGGTTCGTTTCTACATTCCATTAATAAATACGAGCCATTGTGATGGTGAAGTATTTGATCAAACACAATCATGAACGTGTTATGACATTCTGTTAATTTGTGGTGCGTAAACTATTTTTTTATTTTTGCTCGTTCATTTCATTTTTAATTAGACAAAAGAATATCTGCTTATTACAAGCGCTAAGAAGAATAAGGAGCTTACAACTATTGGTATAGTTGATAGAAATGCCAAAAAAATATGTAAACAAGAAATATTTGCATCACCGATGCGTTGACGAAGACTTTGATGAAAATCAATCGGATAGTGACTAAACAAATAAACAAAGATGAAAACCATTAATAAAAATGTAACCTAAAACCAATCGTTTAGTTTTTCTAGGACATTAAAATGAATACGCCAAAGCAACAGATTAGTAATGAGTATCATCGAGATCAGAGACAGCGTAGACCTGTTGTGACACTATACATTATGATTAATGAGATGTAATCGCGGTTTTTATTTATAGGTGGCAACACTCGCTGCCGGGAGGGATTCGTTTGTTGACATAAAAATAGGCCAGTAGGTAAACATTATGAGGAACGTGACAATTTCAATATGGTGGCTAATTTAAACGGATAGTATGTCGTTGTTTAGTATGATAATAGAATTGAATGGAATTACGTAAAACCATTTGTATCTACGTCAATAACAATCAATTTTTTAAAATGCTTTGTTGTTTTCTATATGATCAAACATATCACGAAGAAGTATGCTACCAGACATGGACATCCTTCTGTAAACATTTTGAAGAATAACAGTTTTGAGCATTCTTCATCCACGACTTCTCGCAATCCTTGTAACTTACCGATACTTGACTTTTCATTCGCTATGTTTTCTTTCTTTTTTTTTTCACTACCAACCAGTGATAATTTATGAATGAATAAAATACCTGTTATATTAAACAAAACTGAGACTTTCCTAACCGGTTTACCCTCTTTAAAATTATTTCAAAGCAATTTTAACATCATTCCATTGTGAGTATACAGTCTGTATTGCGTCGCCTAATTACGGCCACTTAGTTTTATTTAATTGTGTAATTATGTTGAATGCGACCGCTCTCTTTGATTACTGAATCACACCTCGCCATCTTGATTGTGTGGCAATTGCAGATTTACAATTGTACGCTGTCAACTCGTCATCATTACTGTTGCGATATTTATGACGGTAAATAGCAAGAATAAGTTCTTTAAACATGTTAATTTTACAAAATATTAGTCCCTGACGTGAAGTCTCTGTGGTGAATATCCTCAGAACATGGAAACGGCTGCATGGATTACCGAACATTGCTACAAAACCATTTAAAAACTAGGAATATACCGAAGCTTTCTAACAAGAAAATCCATGAAAAAGAATTCATTAAAATCAGTCCTACAAGTTTGATTCCACTGTTAATAAAATTGGTTTGAATAAAAATAACTAATTTGAAATCAAAATATTATTTAAACTACTAATATAACCTATGCTAGGAAATATTTATACGACAAACAGAAGCAGAATTTGTTTTTAAACAAAAACAAACTATTTGCAGAGCACGGAATTAAAACAAAAACGCAAATTGGAAACAGCCGATGTAATGTTGTAATCAACTAATTCTAATTCCAGAGAAATTTAATAATGCTGCGGAGGTCACCATCTTGGCTCTGTATCCCACATTTTAGAAACATAACACCGACATTTGATTTAGTTTTTATGTTGATTTCATTTTCATTGTTTATCCAAATGACGAAAGATTTAAATTAAACATAACTGTAAAATGGAAGCAATTTTTTTAAATAAATGTTTTGAGCAATCCACACAACACTATCTAGCCCCAAAATAAGCAGAGCTTGTATGGTAACCTGATAGCTGATTTATAATGTATTTTTTGTTAGTAAATAAATACTAAGAATACAATATAACACCCAGACAACGAACAGAACTCTGCAGTCCACTACACAAATATGTATTTGTACGACCTACGGCGCAGAAGGCAGAGCTACTACCACTGAGCTGAGAGACCAGTCGTATACTTATATTCTCTTTATTCTCATATTTTTCGTGAAACAAAACTGTTTTATATACCCCAACAACAGTAATAGAATAAATAAATATTACCGGAGTATTAATTATGAGCCAAGCAGTGGTGGGTTTAAAATATTACACAATTAGTTATCATTAGAGAAAGTAAATGATTAAGAATATTGTGACCCGCCTTGGATTAGTGTTTGTTCTGTTGAAGGTAAGTACCGTGACTACAGTGGGTGTGCTCATTGAGTAGGTAATGAGTGGGTAAATAGAGCGATCAGAAAACTTGAGAATTGGATCAATTGGTCTGAACTCTGAAGAGGAAAAGGAGGCTTGAGCTCACACGCCTCCTTTATGGGATATGATATCTAAGAAAAGTAGGCTAAATAAGATGGTATTATTGCTAATCTTTCTTAATGCTAACAAAGTAGAGTCGTGTACCAATGAGTTTTTCTGTCCAAAAAAGGTGCCTACCACATTATGAAAAAATTGTCCAGCAACTCACTTTTGCGTAAATGTTATATCTGTCTGTATCTATAATTCTAATATCCTTTTTTTAAAATAAATTAAATGAAATAACTATGTGTGCACTATGTCAGTACTCTCAAATATAGAAGGTAAACATCGTGAGGAAACCGGCATATCGTAGAATCTCAAAAGTTCTAGAAGTCGTGTCTTTAAAATCATTAAGTACATTGCACTTGGTTCGATAGAACCAGTGTCGCGTTAAGAAAAAGATTGCCAATTTAGTTAAACAATACACAAAAGCGAAGTAAAATGTAAGTATCGTTTTTAGGATCTAATTTCTCATAAAAATCGTAGAAGGACTGCATTGATACACACGGGGAACCCTATATTATGGTGTACCAATACCCTCCATCGAAAATTTGAATGCGACCTTCGTAATACTGTAAATTACCAAATAAGAACTGTTTTCTGAATTGTATTTTAACTTGTGGGACCTTTCATGATTGTGCGAATCATCTGGATTGCATTTCTCCGTATTGCTTCTTCATCGATCGTGATCATCTGCAATTTGTAGTGATCGCGCTCTCGCTTCGCGGAAGCAGCGGGTTGGCGTCACGCGGCGCCACAGCCACAGCTCGCTCGTAATTTATGGCTTATTTCTAGAGATGTACCGTACTATCGGATGTTTAGACGGTAGAGCTGTCACTTTGTAACTCGCTTATATGCAACGAAGTAGATTGTAATCGATTGACTTTCTTTAGTCCATGTCAAAAAAGATCATTATCGGCTAATTATAGACAAGAGCGCTGGAGGTCTAGTGGTAGCGACCCCGCCTTCCGATCCTAAGGTCGTGGGTTCAAATCCAGTTGTGTACCAATGAGTTTTTCTGCCCAAAAAATTATGTACACTATACCAGTGCTCTGAAACGGTGAAGGAAAACGCCGTGAGGAAACCGGCATATCGTAGAACCTAAAAAGTTTGAAAATATGTGTCAAGAGCACGAAAGAAGCCTCTTTGAGGCGCACTTAAAATCCTTTCACCACACTTGGTTCGAAAGAATCAGTGACACGATAAGGAGAAGAAGAAGAATTATTGACCAACTAGGTTCTAATCACTACCTATTGCTGCCGTGAAGCAGCATTACTGTGTTTCGGTTTGAAGAGTATGGGTGCCGGTGAAAATACTGGCACGTGAGGCTGAACATCTGTATGCCTCAAGTTGACGGACGAATGGCGGTGCATTGTTAGGGCACGTCAACTCTCAATTATTAAAAAAAAGCTTTTGAACCGATAGTCGTTGTAAATACCTACCTAAAACTAAAGTTTCCGTTCGTTCGGGCAATACGGCACAGATAACATAAGTTGGTAATTTTTTTTCTGTGACTATTTAATCCTACTGGATTAAATAGTCACAGAAAAAAAATTACCAGCTTACCTCCAAGATGACATTTCTGGACTTTTTTTTACTCAGATTTTTTTATGACTGTTATGACGGGTTATCAGCACATATATGGTTGTCTAACTTCTCTGCGATTTACGCTCACCACTCTACGCTAAATGTCTCTGCTAAGCGTGCAAGGTAATACCTACTTACTAGTGCTTCATCAACATTGTAATATTTTATGGTTTCATCTGATAACCAGTCACATCCATACTACTTAGTTCAATTTATAGATTTGTCGGTATACTTTATATTTTATTATGTAATAATAAATTAGGAATAAATAAAGTAAAACATTACTTTTCTTTGAAGAGTTTATTTGAATTTAGAACTTGACTTCTAAGCTTTCCATGGAACCTGCGCATAAATTAATCTATCTTTAAGATATTTCAAAGTGATATTATATGTATGTAACTCAATTTAATAAACTATCGTCTTTAATTTACCTTCCCTAGATTTTTCAAAGCGAACCGAGTTAGCATTACTGGCTTTGAAATTTGAGCACGTCAGGTGGGCCAATAACGCTTGTTCCATCAGCTAGTTGTATATTAAAAAAAAAACACAGATGACGCTAATTGGTTTACTATCGGAGCATGATCCTGAAACAGTGTTGCCAATCTTTTGTTTCACTCTATTTGTTTCCTTATGCCTCAACTGCGACGGAAACACTTGTTGACATTTCCAGAATAGTCCTTTGTTAGACTGAGCTTTTGGCTTTTGTATTGTAAAAAGTTACCACCGTAAATAGCGGCTGTTATTTCGACAGTCAAAAGTTGCAACGTATCAAATTAAAAGCGTTTGATTGGATTTACTTCTCCTTATCGTGTCATCGGTTCTTTCAAACCAGTGTGGTGGAGGGATTTTAAGAGCACCTCAGAAAGGCTCCTTTCGTGTACTACATTACCTATGTATGTATATAGATATTTGATTGACTGCCAGAGCATGATTCCGATCTCTGCAGCACGCAACACTGCCGCGCGTCACGAAGATTTTTTCCGAACAAATTATGAATCTGTTGAGAATTTGTCTGCGCGAATTTTTTGAGAATTTGTTCGGAAAAATCAGCGTGCGCGTCAAGCTGATTTTTCAGCAAGGCTACTTGCTAACGAGATCGGAATCATACCGTAGATCATTTGGATTTCAGAAGTTTGGCTAAATTCCGATGTAGCTGAAACCTCTTTTATACGAATGTTGCCAGTTATAACATTTGTAATATAACGGTGTCCGCTTCAGAAAAAGCTATGGCATGCGTCTAATTATTAATTTGCATGAAAATCCCACATTGTTTTTTATTTAAAATTGGACTGGGCGTAAAACATCATTTGTCTGATTAAGTTTTTTTTTACAATTTATTGAGAACTTGTTAATATAATGGTGCCTACGGGTACGAAACTAAACAACAGCAACCGATTCCTAGAACAGAGAGTGCATAACGGTAAATTTAACTAGCCCACAAAAGACCTTACTTTATAAGGGTATCTATACTTATAGCTATAGAAATTGGGATGTTTGTCCGAAAACGTGTCAGAAACAATAGAATTGGGAAAAAAATGTAAAATTCCCCGAGAGAATTTCGGAATTCAATGGTCAAAGATAAGAGTAATAAACTAGGGATGTGAATGTAACAGATGTCGATAGTCTTCATCGCTTTTACGATTGCAAAAACATCGTGTTTTTTATTGACGTAGGTACAAAAAAAACATGGCGATATAAAAAAATATAGTTATAAAGCAAGTATTTAACATTTTGGCTTATTTAAAATTTTATAACACAAACTATTCTTACTCGTATACTCTAGTTTTATTTTATTTTATTCGGAAAACAAACATTGTTACAATATATAATTATAAAAACTTAAAAAACAATTAAGTGGATGTTTTATACTTAATGTTATCATTATAAAAACTCCTCAAGACAATTAAAGTCATACGACATAGGGAGAGATAGCAAAAGGTTACCATGGCATGATCTGCCACACCAAAAGCAAGAATTCGATAAAACATTCCATAAATTCGATAACATTGCCGAATAGTGAGTCATTCGACTATCTATCGACATTTTTTCCTCTCATATCTATTGCAGCTTACGCCGATAATGTCTCCACCAATACAGGTAGACAAACACAATAATAAAACATTTACCCGACGAGAAAAAAAACAATTTGAAAGCAATTAACTCGGCGTAAGCCTCCTTGGCGTCAGAAAGATTACAAAGGACTTATCACTTTTTTGTCTGGACTTCCTTACCTTCTTGCTTGCTCTCTCATTATAGTCCTAAACTTAAAGCAATAAAATACATTTTAGTTAATGATTTTCAACCGCGGTCTTGTGTAGGTGGTCACGTATTTGTTTTTGTTCGATAACAAATTGGTCATCTTAACGAGACCTCCGATGATGATGTCGTGTTGTCAATCCTTTAACGATTCAAAATAGAAACGCAACAAATCAAAATCGCAGAACGAATATAGACTTGTAGAATCAATAAATCAATAAAATATGCAAATCAATACTACAATGTATGAAGCTTTAAATAAAACGTCAATAAAATTCCCTTCACACGTAGAATTTTAAATTTAACTACGCGTTTGATAGGCTAGTTACCATGAGCACGATACTTCTCGCAAGGGAATAAAGGCTCTATAGAGCTGTGCTAAAGGTGGGTGGCTCAAGACGTCGTGGGGCAGATGACGCGTGCGACAAAGTAAATCGTACGTGCTTGTCGCGTAAACATTCGATAATGTGTGGGGCCGCAGCAACAATAGCTTCTGTACAATTTGTGATTCAACTCTATAATACTCCGTAATTACTTACACGAGAAAAATACTTATTTCTCAACTAATTTGCAAGCCCATAGCTTAATTGAAATGAAACATTGTAAGTACACTATTGAAATTCTTCTGTCATTACCGTACTGACAGCTTTTTTTTTAAATTTACATATCGAGTACAAAAGAAAACTCGATTTTGACGATTCGAATAACTTATTTCGTTAGTAGATTATTTCCTTTTTAATGAATATTCATTTAGGCGGTTCACAAAAAGCTCTGTAATTCAAATAAGTCCCAAACATTGTTATTCGTATCGAATTTACGATGAATATGATTTACGAGCGTATTTGATGCGGATGGACACGCGGACAACAATAGCCTCTACAGCCCGATGAAAGAACTGCCGGACCAAGACATGGTTATACTTCAATCTACCTTCAATCAAAAATAAGCTTTATATCCTGAATTTACAGTCTATATTTTGAAGAACATATTACCAAGATTGCCTGCAACTGATAGTCTAGTTATGTCAAATGGAATAAGAGCTCTTAGTCTCTGGCTTTAAGTACCAGTATCGTTTGCGTTAGTAGGAAAAACATGGTTGTAGAATAGTCTGAGTGATACTTCTGGCTATACTATGGCCAGTTTTAGTATTAAAATGCGGTCACCCCTTGGTCTGAATAAGTTTTTTTACTGCCTAACCTTCTCGGAAACAAATGTTCGATTACAGGCGTTTATTACCGTTCGGAGTATTGTTTTATTGAAATGTAAAGTACTTAGGTTTACCATGTTTTTACATCAACGGCTTTCCTTTAATGAGTACCAGTGGTTCCATTTCCTGTGGTGTGAAAAGACTATCAATGACTGTATTTAATACTTTATTGGTCGTTATTCAGTTGGGCGAGCCATTATTGTGTCACATCACTATCGTTACTGTTACTATAATGTACTGTTATTTAATGGTACCTATTTCTTCATATTAAATCTACGAAATATTATACTTATTCACCTGTGTCGACGGTGCCATTTCTTCATAATTTTGCTTCACAGTTCTTATGGCACTTTTAATTAAATAAATAAAAAATAATAATATTGTGGACAATCTAAATTGTTGTAACAATTTTTGTTACATTGATGTTGGTTACCACCAAATATTTTTTTTAAATCTCTAACTTAATCCGTTTTTTCAATGCTTCAATTTTCTTTCCTTTCATTATTTTGATTAAAAGTTGTTATGTGAGAAATAATGCTTCACGGTTTTTTTTATTAAATCGCAAACATATCGCTGAATTCGATACCTAAACATAATCGATCGATCACGCGCGTGATATCGAATACAATACGTTTTCGGCCGCGAATTATAATGGGTTCGAATTTGAAACGGTTTCGTAATATCGATGTTGACCAACACTAGCTAATTATAACATTGAGTCACTTTATTCAACATCATCCATTTATATAATTGTTTCTACACCAACTAAACAAAGAAATGTTGCATCACAAAATAAAAATACCCTATGAAAAAATAAATCTTTACGGCTTAAATTAAACTGAAATGTGTTCTCGATTACACTACAAAAAGATGTCAAAACGAGTTAATAAAATTTACAAGAACAAAGTTGATACGTCACACAGCACAGGCAATCAAACATTTAACAAAAACAAAGAATCGTTTAAACCGCAATAAAAATGTATTAATAGTGTGAAAAGCGTTTCTAGGGCGATTGAATTATAAATTAAAAAAATATTCATCGTGCATTTTCTGAAGACTTTGACAAATTAATTCACATTTCAACGCAAGATTTTAATCGAATGTGCTACTATTTTTTAACAGGAACTCGGAAAACGCCTCAGCGATGCGTCCGCTAGTGATGGGACGTGTTAACGCGGTATTATCGATATCGATGAACAGTTTGCGCATGATGATAATTATCGATTGTGCATAATATAACAGCGACATAAAACAATTATTTATATAATCTACTGATGTGCATGCACATTAGTAGAATCTGACATCTGATCTGTAACAGTTGTTCTTACGTCTTGACATAATTGAAGTCAGTATATTTAAAAAAAACTTTAAAAAGGAGGATAATTGGATAAATATATTTTTGTGATGAAAAATACTTTTATGATGAAATTGAAATTTGAATAAGTGAAGATTTTGGACCTTTTTAGAAAATTATTAATTGATTGAAATTTATACTCTTGAGGTGGTTCTATCGTCACCGAGCTTTAATTTGAGATCAGTTATCAAAGTTTTAAATGTAATTATTATACAAAGAATCATAAGAAGTACCACATCACTACAAGTTGATTAATTCCACTTTTATTTGCATAAGATTCAAGCAGCTGGCGACGCGACGCGTTTGATCCCGAAACGCCACGACCGCGACGACATAATGTCTCGGGATTATTCAAAACTTGTGAAAACACGACGAAAATAATCGATCATAATCTCGGGATTCGACGAAATGAGATGATCTATTTCTATTAATTAGATGTTCCTATTTTATTTTACAGACGACATCACTTCTTGTTTAAAACATTTTCCTTATCTTTAGCCACCGACTGACAATCAACACACTGTCATAACCAAAGTCCTATGGAGTATGCAACTTTGAGAGTAGTTTTCTGTAGCTGTACTTATCAGAGTGCGGTAAAAAAGGATTTCCCGAAACACAGCCCCTAAAAGAGTACAGCGGGGGTTGAAAAAAACTATGAAAATAACTTCACACACAGAGTGAAGTTGCACGGGCAACCACTAAAAACATATGTTCGTCTTGTCATCACTTATTCTATAAAACCAGAGTGTTGAAGATATTTTAACTTATCAGTGCTAGATACCTAATTACCTACTTAGTAAGGTGAAAATACTGATTGATCTTTTATTGACAATGCTTCTATAAAATTTAGTATTAGGTATGATGGAAAACGTAAACCAATCGATGAACAAACAAATAAACCAGTAGCGGCTACTAGATACGGGTCTTGTGTAAACGGAATAATTTATCTGATGTGTACATACAGGGAAAGTCGGTTAATTGGGAAAGCGCATACCTTGATGTAAAAATCAACTAGAATGTGTGGTTATGATGGCATTATCATTGCAAAGATAAAACTCATTCACCATTCGTTCAATTCATACCGGAAAAGTAAAAAGTTTTCACTAGTTAGTGGTTAACTTTGAACTTTTTAGGCCGCCCAAAAGCCTTTGTCTTGGCGTTACGGCACAAAAGCTGGATGGTCCATCCAAATAATGGCCGCAGATATTGATTGTTTAAGAATTTTACGCCAAAAATCATAGGAAATGCTATAATTCAATTCAAGTTTATATATATTTTAATATACCTACCTTAGCTCTATTTAAGGTTATTTGAAAATCCTCGCTGAAAGGAGCTCCAATCAAGCAGTCTATTTGATTAAAACTTGAACTTGAACGAAGAATCTCGAACTGTATGATCTGCTATCACGTTCATTAATATAATAAAGCCAAGTCTCATTTCTAAACATAAAAAGTACATCTATCTATCCAATAAAAATTGCGGAGTACCCGCGTCAGTGAGCTTTGTGACGGTCATCTAACGCCAATAAAGCAAGTGTCGCAAGTCATGCCGACAGGGCCGATCATGCCGCAAGGGTTCAAACGTTCAAGCGGAGGATCTCTTTTTAAACAGAAGCGATACTTGGGGCCTATTTTACTGCCCCTGAGTTACGTTATCTGTCCTTGTATCTGTCATATGAAGATGTTTCCCGCTTGGTTTTAGACGAAATTGAGGTAAACGATTATTCTTGACGGATAGCGATCTAAAGATGGAAATCTAACCTAAAGCAGATCCTTAGGTTCTTGTAGTTCTACATATTCGCGATATACAAAAATGCTGTATACCTTGATGACAACATGATGCAAATATCGAGTACCTACCTACAATTTTAATCCGCCTAAAATCTTATAACTCTGAGAGTCTACCAAAGAAAAGAGAGAAAAAAAACATTATAGTACTTAGGTATATCTATTTACCTACCTATCATGATGCAAATATCACCGTCCTTATTAGAATAAAAAACAGACTAAAGTATAACTCGGGTGTTAAATTAAAACAATTAATAAACTTCAACTGTAAACAAGAGCAAGAATGATTAGCATTCGCAATAAATAACAAAAATCAAATAAATAGTGAATACGAAGTGACAATGATCATGCCTCGAATAGTTTTCATTCATCAATCTTCACCCTCGTTCCAATCGGGACTTCACACCATCCATCTTACACACCTACTAACTATAATCTATGCTGTTCGGTTATTTAAAGCGCGGAACTGTCGCTTCATTAAATTTGTTTTACTGAATGAGACCGATTCAAAGTTTGTCGATATAGCGCACAACACTATTCGATAATAAAATTGACAGGTGACATTGATGGGTTCACTCTAGAAAGTTTTACTTTAAATGTCATGAATGAAACTGAGTGAAAACTGAGAGTCTACTCAAATGAAAACAAAAAGAAAATGTATTTATTTAACATAACATACACAGAAACACTGTACTTAGATAGGCACAAAAAGCTTTTGCTGCTTAACCGGGTATTATCATGGCGTTGTAGGTATACCCCGCCAAGCAGCGCTGGTTTTCAGGCAGAGCCTAGGTGAGTCAACTCGAATGCACAGTCTCACTGCGTAAAACTCAATGTCACTATGAACTTATGCTTACTAGACCTGGAAAACACAAGTTCGAAGCGCCAGTTCCACACGACCAAGTCTAGAAAGATCAACAGACTAGAAACTGTTTGGTTCCTACCAAAAAACATCACAGTTCGATTAAACCCACAAAGCTTCATTAAACCCGCCCCGCCCAATAATACGTCGAAGTCGTTCCTAATCAATCAACTTTAGATTAACACTCAAACCATAGACTAGACAAAAACAGATGAGTGAAGCTCAACCAGAAATCGAATTAACCACGAGCCTGTTTAGACACCAATTAAAACTTCAACAAAGGCTATCTTCAATGAGATGAAAAAAAAAGTTTGATAGATCCACTCTTTAACCCAATCACTCGTTCACTTCCAATCACAGCAAACCCAACCTTATCAGAATAAGTTTAAGAATGATTATAGCTTGAATATAAAAGTAAGAAACCGTGTAGGGCTGTTGGCACAACATCTTATATCGATTAAACAGATAATTAATCACGGGAAATGAATCCGAATGAGATGTTATTAGTTATACCACTTTGCTATGAACAAGTGAAACAATGGATTGGCTGTTACATGGTGTTGTATGAGATACCTCTTTTTTAGAAGTCATACAAGTTTAATTGTGTAAGCTAGTAAATTTACATTTCTTGATCATGACCGTATCATCAAGATATTTAGCAAGGATTTTCTTTTGTAAAAAAAAAACAATAAAATATTTGTTTTTCCATGATCACATAATTTCTGCTCATCATAAATAAATAAATAAATATTGTGGACAATTCACACAACACCACCCAGCCCCAAACTAAGGAGAGCTTGTAATATGGGAACCGGATTGCTGATATAATACTTGAATACATTTTTTTTTGTAAATACATATTTAGAATACAATATAACACCCAGACAGAAAACAAATATTTTATGTTCACCACACAAATATTTGTTCTCGGTGGGGATCGAGCCCACGACCTACGGCACATCATCATATTACGGTACATATCATATTGAGTAAACCCTGATCACTAAGTCTTGATCAAGTAAAATCAACCTGAATCTAGGCAAAATCATTACAATGTTTTGTGATAAGCAAGGTAAAATTAACAAAACCGAACAGGAATGGTTTGGCCAAAGAGTTGCAATCTTTTTCAAAATAGCAAAATTCTAGAGATAACTAATTCTAGATCATACTGTATAAAGAGATTATGAACTTACAAAGCACCCTGTATAGCAAGGTTAACCGTCCGATATGGCCGATCAATCAGTTGCTAACGAGATGCTCGCGGCTGGTTAGCCTTACATAAGTTCTCAATGACTCGACGAGAGCTATCAATGAATTTAGGAAAATAATTACCATGCTCTTATAACCATTGTGTAAATGTAGTAATATCATTGTTTGATATGGCAACTCTAAAGAGTATTAAAATAAATAGCTTAAGTCAGATAAGTGAAAAAAATATCTAAATTATAATTACCAATTGCATAAAACATAAATCTTACAAATGATCTTACCAAAAGTGTTCCTTCTGAAAGTAGATATGTCTTTTAACTAGCAAAGAACACTTAAAGAAATGGTAACTATTAAATATCTAAGGATTTTTCGTTTATGCAAAAACAGAACACCCACCGCGACATAAAAGGTAGGTAACCCTAGAATTCTACATTTCAAACAGCTGATTAAAATTTACATAATCGTTTGTCGCTGCCATTAAATTAAGCGTTCGTATAAAAAACGACCACTTTTTAATTTCTTTTCCAAGACGAAGACAGAGTGCGGTCACAGTATAAATGATAGTGCGAAGGTGCAGGGCGTGGCAGACTAACTTTCATTACTCATGAGAAGTAATAAATGATAAAACATTATTAATACGAAGAGATCAGTCTCTGATGGCCAGAGATTAACGTTCGGACGAATAAATTAATTCTAATGCAGTTGTTTTTATTTTCAACCGGTCATTGTAATTTGCATTAAATACCTACCTTGACTGACAAAAAAATAAGCTGAGGCTAAAGTTAAGGAAACGAAATGAGACTATTCCTGATTTATCTAAAAATATTTCTTTTTAAACCATTACCATACACTCTTTTTCTAGGATATACAATCAGTAACATGTACATTCAAAGAATCTCAAAAAACTCAGTTCCACCAATCACAAGATTTTCAATCAGAAAGTCACAGCTGTTATTGTAAAATAACAATTAATTCCGTTATCGCACAGCGTAATAACAAGCAGAAGTTATAGTCCGTGTTCGGAAGTGATAAATTGAATAATAATTTATTCCGAACGAGATAAAAGATCGCGAGTGAGATACACTCAACGCGTTAACACAGAACAAGTTGTGCTTGAATTGTCTTTGTTGCAAAATCTGAAGTAGAAAAATATCACAAATTTGCGTTTGTTTCGTATCCCCATTAATTCACTCCAGCTTAAAATCATTACTTATACCATGATTGTGGGAATTCGCCACTCTAGCTCCATCCATGATAATCATTATATTTTAAATATCATAATAGAAATAATTAAGCTGATCTCTCGATCGCCTCGAGCGTTGAGGTCTTGCGCAGGCGCGTGATTGATAACTTTTCTTTCTTCTTCTTCACTCTCATTCACATCCGTACTTCCATCTCTGTCTGGCATTAATTGATCTACGTTGTAAACGGCGCCATTATTGTCGCAAGATAGATCATGTTTATATCTATCCGCCTTGTTGTTAGTCAAATCAATTGTTATTGTTATAATACCTACTCCAGTTGCAACATATTGTAGTACTCGGTTTCGTGTTCTAGTTAATCGTTATTTAGTTATAGATTCTATCGATTATTGGAGTTGTCTCGTCGATTTCTATTGCGTGGGTAGTTTCAATTGGATAGCACTGATAAACGTTGCAGAATTAATGAAATTCCTTATTTTTAATCTTTCTATTACTCTTTGTTATGGTATGTAAGCGACCAGAATTTTGTAAATATTCATGTTACCGTGTGCGTTTGCAAAGTATATTTCTGATATTATAATATATCACACATAAACAAAAGACAAATGACTATTTCAATTCAGATTTATGTTTCGATATACTCTGTAGTCTGTATCCTTTAAAGCTCATTAATGGATCATAGTACCACTTCCATGATCTAACATCGTCCATCATCCGTGATCTTATCATCCGATCACCGATCTACACAATATAAAATCGTTCGTACACCGAATGCCTGATATTACCTTACTCGATTTGTATCTTCACCATACAGTTAAGACCTGTGCGTTCAAATCATTTATCTGAATTCTAGGTTTATGATAAACTGGCCATATTATATCATTTGAATCGATGATCGTGAATGAATCATTTAGCTTTTGATAAATTACGCTGCATATCAATCGGTACAATGGATTAATCAGCTTCGTGGGATTGTGACTTATCTCATTTTTGCATAAAGAATGCGAGTTTAGAGTACTCGGTAGATCTTTAATTTTCTATAAAAAGTAATGTCAATAATTCCGCTTTCTTCCAAGTTCTTGTTTACCTAATTATAATAAAGTATTTTTAAACATACGAGCCTATTAGTGACTTTAAGATATATAAACACGAATGGAGCCTCTTTGAGGTGCACTTAAAATCCTTTCACCACACTTGGTTTGAAAGAATCAGTGACACGGTAAGAAGAAGATTATTAAATTGTGACTTACCTCGTTTTTGCATGAAGGAGAAGAGGTCATCGAGGAATTCTTTCCGCTGCGGGTCGTCGCTTATCTCATACAACTGAAACAAAAAACATTTCTATTGCACTAAAACAAAAGTAAGTTTCATTAATTGATCGAAACGAAATAGTTTTTTTTATAACGCTTTTATAAGCTTCACCTGTATGTAGGTATGTATGTATGTAACCGACCTCTTTGAGCTCGATTTTCTCCTACTTTGAACGATCAGATTTGATTCAAACTTTGCACACCTGTCAAAGGTCGATGACAATGCAATAATATGAAAAAAAAAATAAAAAAATGAAAAAAAAAAACTAAAAAGTGAAAAATAAATTATAGTTTAAAAAACTAAAAAAAAACGCTTTTATAACAAATTGAACTAAAACGTTAAAAATTAAATTGTAATATTCAATTGAAAAATTTATAGTATTGTACAAAAAAGCGTGGGGTGCTTGATTTTGATTGTTGTAAATATTTTATCAATAGTTTATTATATCTGAAGTTATTATAAAAAGCACCCCACGCTTTTTTGTACAATAATATAAATTTTTCAATTGATTATTACAGTTTTATTTTTAACTTTTTAGTTCAAATTGGTATAAAAGCGTTTTTTTTTAGTTTTTTAAACTATAATTTATTTTATTGTAGTGTGTGACATGTGTTTTAGACGGTTAACCCTTATAGAGTATTTTTGCATATTACACCGTGAGAAAGCTATTTGTCCTCAGTTATTAAAAGGAGGTGTAATGCATTTCCTATGTTTGCGGACATGCGGGCGCACGTGTTTGTCGCATCGCCGCACTGACTTCCGAGGAATATGAATAACTTCATTATGTCATTGGTGGTGGAATTGTTGTATTCTACCTTCATTATTAATAAAATTAATATTCTAAAAAAGCCACTCAACACTATCTAGCTCCAGACTAAGCATAGCTAGTACTTTGGGAACCAGATAGCTGACATAATACTTATAAGTATGTATTTTTTTAGAATACAATATGACACCCAGACAGTTCTTTGAAGCTAATTCTTCTGTTCTTATTACGATTCTTAATGTAGTGAGTGTAGCGAATCTTAGCACTTGGGCGAGGTGACGGTGTAGGTATGTTTGTTTGTTGATACGATCTGCGTGGAATTCGGACGGTTGATAGGTTTTACTTGAGCTAGTAAGTTACTAATTATAGGTAAGCTATGTTAGAAGATGGTGTTTAAATATTAGGAAGACTTGTTACACCAAATACACAGTTTATATTCCTAAAGTACCAACAAGGTAAAATGAGGTAGGTTAAGCAAGACTTGATAAGTTGAGCTAAGTTGAGCAAGCCCGATCACAAATACTGAGTATAGATATCGGTGGTATAGGTAAGCATTACGACCAATTGATAAGGGGTTAAATGATGCAAAACACACCACCTTATCTCAATACCATAGAGTTCAAAATAGGTGTTTATCTAGACTCCCCACCAAGAGAGGCGTGCCGTTGAAATAATGAGAGAAGGTATCCGCCATTTCAATGCAATGCGCAATTTAAAACGGCGATAAAACAGTTGTGCTACTTTAGCGATAAAAGCATTACGCTTGATTGGGTGGCAGAATACATTGACAATGGTGACAAGGTGATAAGCACAAGGGCCTAGCGGGTTTGGTAGATGCAAGAGGTATGGGTTCGATGCCTGATACTTACGATACAATAAAAAAAAATCGGTTGTCTGTAAAGTCGGTTTACTGACGATAGTTGAACGTGACACCGTCATAAGAAAATACTGATGGAATGATTGCATTTTTTAAAAGAACATTTTTGAAAAATGCAACCATTCCATTTTATTTTATTTGTTTGATAGATATTTTGTATGAATATAGAGAAGGAGGTAAATGGAAATCACAATTGAATTGATCAAGTCTATGAAAGCAAGCGCAGAAGGCAGAGCTACTAACCAACTGAGCTGAGAGGCCAGTACCATTTTCCATTGCCATTGCTAGTATATTTCAAGTAAGGTTTAATAGGAAGAGTAATACGTAATGTCATTAAGTTCATTCAACTTTGATGATTGTTCGTATACCATAGTTATTTAGAACACAAAGTACAAAGGTTATTGTATAAATGTATTATTTTGTTATTTCTGAAAACTCACTGAGCTTTAGTTTTCACAGATTAGATCGAATCTACCTACTAATATAATCAGCGGAACTAAAATACAATAAGTGTTATGTGAGTAAACCATCTTAGTGCAGATGACTTTCAAATATCAAATACCATTTCATCAAAAACGTAACGCGAAAGCGTGAGGCATCGCAAACAAAGCCCGTTATACTAGTATTAGGCATGTTCACACGAGCGACTAAAACGTCGAATCTGCTAAAGCCGTGAAAACATCGCGCGGCGCCCCGCGATCAAACACACCTCGAATACGTCTATTTGCATTCGGACAATTACAACAAGGCACTTAGCGGTACGGAGAACTGGGCCGTGGAGAGACAACGAAACGCCATTTGACACTTCCTGTTTCCGTCTTAATGTGTACGCCGTTGGTATATCAATGGGGTCAGTTTGCGAAAATTGTTGCATTTTTTCTTTGCGTAATTGTACCGTTAGTTGGTGTCATCGGTTTTTCTAGACATTTTGCGCAAGTCCAGTTACTTAGGTCAGTTACATACTCCCTAAGACTTATTCTTTGAGTGTGATAAGAGTAGCGGTCAGCGCAGCCCCGTACTAAGAGGAAGGCCGCGGGCTCAAATCCCGCTAGGCTCTTTACTTTTGGGACCTTATAAAAATCTTTCAGATAATATCATTAAATGATTGTAGGGTTTTTTCACAAATTGATTAGCATATTATCTGAAAGATTTTTATAATGTCCCAAAAGTAAAGAGCCGAGCGGGATTTGAGCCCGCGGCCTTCCTCTTAGTACGGGGCTGCGCTGACCGCTACTCTTATCAATGCTCGTTTGCGTTGCATTACTTGCTATTTCCTAAATTATCAATGATGCTGATGCTAGTACGTCTGTACCTAATCATCAATTTTGATGAGATGGCTAAGTTATTGCGTACCTGGTTAGGTACAGGCAATAACTTACCTTTGTACCTAATCAAGAAAAGTAAATCCAGAAACAATATTGTGGTAAGCCTGTCTTATTTTGGCAGGATGATTACTTAAAAAAAACACAAGACCGTTTACAAAGAAATCATGACAAGTTTATACTTTGTTATGTGTGTTTACCCCTTATTAGAACAGGCGTTAAGCTCTCTGGTGGACCCTAGCCTTAAATAATAAAAAATACACGTCATTATAGGTAACATCTTAAGAATTCAAATCTTCTCATACAAAACAAATTTTGTCAGAAAATCATCGTGATTTGCATTTTCTACGCTCAACAGCAAGATATTTAAATTACAATACATTTCACTACTTATCATTATTAACCGTTCAATGTCCACTTGATGTGAACGCGACAAATTATTATAGAATTATCATAACAGGACCAGCATTGTCGCCCACCGGGCCGTCAATATTTGAATCACAAAACTGGTCCGTAAGCCTCATAATCTCCATTGTGGCGTGCCAATTACCAACTCTCCCCTTCCGGTTGAATAAATAAATAAATATTGTGTAACATCGCACTACACAATTAAAATATTTTTTTCTCATAAGTCGCATTTTTGTTGAAAAAAAATTATGCAGTAGGTATAGGTCTACCAAAATCTCATGGCAAATGGAGAAATAAAAATTAGTTGCGTGCAATTCTGGGGAAATTGGATTAAACGATCCTGATACTGTTTAATTTTTATTTATGTCTTTATTATTTGATTATACAGGTGACAATTGACGTTGCCATTATGAAAGTCAGATTTTTTTTTTTTATCCGTTATACCTATGCTTAAATTTGTCAGAGACATACCATAAGGTACCTCTGCCGAAAAATTGCCTTGTCACTGTTTGTCATTACCAATTAGAAAGAGGTGGAAATAATTTTCCTAAACTCTTTTTTTTTAGATCTTTTAAATGACGGGATAGCATCAAATCACATAATTTCATTTTTTAAAGCATTGGGTTTGCCGATAGTAATTATGACCTTACTTGATTCAATATGTAATTACACAATGGTATATTTACTATTTTATGCAATTGTATATTGACTGTTGCTATTAAATTATATTTTATTGATTGCTGTTGACCAAAGAAGTCCATCGGTGAACGCAAGGTTAAGTGTGCGGAGTAGAAATATTATTATTAGAGACCAGGTATGAACTTGTTAAAAATATCGCAATTAAACCTTTTGATGTTAGCGCTCAGTTTGGATGAAAGTCATGTGACTAGGAGAGTGATGATGATGAGTATCAATGTAAATGGATATGTGGGTAGAGGAAGGCCAAAGAAAAGATGGATGAACAGTGTGAAAGATGACATGGAGAACGATGAGAATACAGAGATGACGGCTGATAGAGCAGAATAGAAGTGAAGAATATATTGTGCTGACCCCACATAAAGTGGGATAAGAGCAGGAAACAGAAGAAGAGATGTAAGCACTCAGGGTCTTATTAATAATCCTAGCGTAGCGTTGGACTAGTTGATCCGTGTTTTGTCTCTTGCATTGACATGCAATTGTCAACTCGAACAAATGTGACAAAACACGATTTAACTACTCCAGCGTTGCGCCAGGATTATTAATAACCCCCTCAGTGTGTATAACGCTTCTCTTACAAAAATTTAGGTTTGAAGTTACAAAAAATCCAGAAAAAAATATGAACCCATGTTAAAGCAAACATGCTTTTTACAAAGCAAGTTTGCTTTAACATTGCTTAGTATTAAAAAAAACTTTTTTATATTGTTAAAACCCTTATGTCTTCTGTCTAACGATTATTCAAGAAAATAATCGTTAATTCTGTGCTTAATATTTTATTATTATTTGTACCTGATGTGCCATAATGAAAATATTGACTCTATGGTTAAATAGTATGATGTATCACGAATGAAATAAATCAATCCGTCAATATTGAATCGTGGATAAATAGGACAAGGCGTCCGCATAGAAAACGGTTTTTGACATAGTTGTGGGCGAAGTCTGATAGACTATTGTGTTCCACGCTTAGATCAATTTGAAAGCATTTTATGATACATACAAGTTAGTTTTTGCTCTTTCAGTAGCCACATCAAACTTTGTTATTAAGGTACCTAAAGTATAGTCAGCAACGAAAGTTTTTTAACATACCTTTTCTTCGAGATATGTAGTTAGACGGTAACTAATTGCAACTTGAAAATTGGTATGAACTGAGGCAAATCTTCTTATATTACCTGATAACTTTGATCATGAGGGAACGGGTCTTAGAGTAATTCAAGTTATCTACGTTCCTCAACTTCAGCTGCTGTCTGTACTTGCAATACATAAAAAAAATATAATATAATAATTTGCGTATGATGTGTATGCGTGTTTAAAAGTTCTCAATAAAAAAAGAAGCACTGCTTCCTAATAACCTTATTTACTCTTTTTGGGTATACATCGATGGCTTACTTACTTATATCTATATTTATTTCATGCATCAGTGTTTAGGTAAAACGCATAATATTTAAAAGTATAGGTAGCCGAGAGTCAAATTGTCTATCGACGTGACAAAGATTATTCCTATGGCAGCAGGACCAAAAATTAATTCTGAAAAAGGTGGTAAAATTTGGCAGAAAATATACCTACCAAAAATTCTTATAATTTTCCCGAATTTGCTTCATTCGTCTATTGTTTGTGTGTAACCTGTGAGTATATTATTTACGTATGCGTGTGAGTTTCGAGATACTGGTTCCCCATTAGTTTGCAATGGTTTTACCACGCGCGCCGCCGCAAGACAATTTCAAATTGCCTGCAATAATTTAAACTAGTATTGTATAAGAAGGATGGTTTTATAAATAAACCGTGAGGGTTCCATTTGTAGCGGGATTGTGGCCTGTGACTAACATCTGTGGATAACTTTTAGCCCGCAGTTCTACTCACGATCGTCTGTTCTCGGTTGGTCCAGTAGTTACGACGTATAATTAGAAGATAGTACAAAAATCAATACTTCGCATTTTTTTAATAAAAAATTGTGCCTGTAATTACATAAAATTGTGAGTTATACAATCTTGAATTTTGTTACATGGGCAACTTGGAAAAAAAATACAGTAGACTTTTTTTTAATAAATGACTAAAACATTTGCTATAATGTTATACTAAATTTTTGATCCGTCCTTTCTAATATAAAAATAAATAATAAAAATACGAGAAATTTGGGTCTTCTGGAAAACTATAAAGCACTTATTTTATCTGTGGTTGAACCACAAAGTAGATCCACGAAGAAGAACCCGTGTACTCTTGTTTAGTCTATGGTAATAGTAACAGCGTTTATGGAAATGCCAAAGATTTACACTTATTGCGTTTGATGGTATAGAAAGTATTACTCTTGAAATGTATTTATTGTGACGTATGGATGGGGAATTACGACTACATACACTTTGCTTGTTTGCCGGTGGTCGTTTGTCATAGTTATTTAAATATCTAATGAATAAGGTGGAAAATGATTAACTGTAATAAATAAGTAATAAATAATTGATTTTAGTTAAAAACTATTTAAAGTGAAACCGTTTTTAGGCGCGTTGGGCATTTTTTGAGATGAGAAAAATCTGAGAAGGTTACCGGTTAAGAAATAAGAATGGTGGTAGTAGGGTGTTCCCTTTAGAGACGTGGTTTTTTATGCAATAATTTATTAATTTACGATATAAATTAATAATAAATCAAACTTTTATTTAACTGTAACTTAAATATTACTTATTTAATTGTAATTTTAGTAAAATTTGAATTGCAATTTTAGCTACCTATATCTACTAATGACTTAGGAAATCAATTCTAAACAGACTTCGACAATTCATTTAACCTCAATAAAACCAACTGCGCATGCAATAACACCGATGTCGTTTCCTGCAATTTCCAATAAAATTACAATGTTGCCTTTTCCATTACTTATGGGCCGTCAAAATGACGCACCTTAAACAATCCTGTGTCATTTTGTATTGTATCTTAATCTAAAATGGGCTTTATCGTACTCATTTAAGGTATTTATTTCATTCTTCTCTCTGTCTTACCGATAAAGGCTAACTTTTTCAAAACGTGTACCAACGTGCTTAAAAGGTTATGCGAATTGCGATATCAAACATAAAAAAATACAACCACATAAGAAGTCTGTAAAAAAGTAGGACTAATATTTCGTACACTTTGTAAAGTTTCTTTGTGTGAATAATATTTTACCAGAAAATAATGAGTAGCTGACGTTTCGGACAAATTTCGCTGGGACAAAGTGTCCCAAAAGACACTTTTGATTTTAATATTATTTTTACTGACGTTTCGGACACCATCAAATTATTAATACTTTTGAGTACAGTCAGGTAAAATATATAGGTACTATAAGTAAGACAAAATGAAAATCTTGAACGTCCGAAAGCGCGATGGGTCGACGACATCGTGAAGGTCGCAGGAAACACCTGGACAAGAGACGCGCAGGACAGGGGAGGCTGGCAAAATATGAAGGAGGCCTATACCCAGCAGTGGGTGATACCGGGCTGAAATGATGATGATGATGATGATAAGTTAGACTATCTTTTAGTATAGTTTTTATACTGTTGTGATAGTGATACTTCTGTAACAGTACTATTGTATATTCTTCGCGATGCGTCGTGCGTGTATGAACATCGCACTTATTCGATAAGTCGACCTATTTTAAGTTATTGTTGGTATCGCGAAAACGTTATAATTGCTAGGTTTTCCGTTTGTAATAAATGAAAAATACCATAAATGACAATGTAAATTTTTGCACCATTCTTAGATAAATAAATATTGTGGACTTTTCACACAACACTAGCCCCAAACTAAGCATAGCTTGCATGATGAGAACCAGACAGCTGATATAATGTGTTTTTTTTTTCATTCATACTTAAATTAAATTTAACACCCAGACAGAGAAAAAACATCTACGTTCACCACACAAATATTTATTCTCGTCGGGGATCGAACCCACGGCCTAGAGCGTAAAAGGCAGGGCAGGGGCACATTACTTATGATTTCATATTATTGCCAACACATTTGCGTAGCTGTTTTAAACGTAAAGTTCTTATTCCCATGGTTTTTGTTATGTAGATAAACAGTGACTTTAATAATAGACTTTTCCAATTTTGTTAAATAAATTAATTCAACATGCTTCAGGTTCTGTTTTTGTGTTCAATGTATACTTATAATACAATATCTACAACGTCAAGAACAAACCTCCAGAAGTCTTTCACCTCAGCTATAACATGAATAGGTTCAAGAAAAATGTAAACAAGTTCTTTCAGGGTAGGCAACGCAACGGCAGCACCCCTGGGGTTGTTGGTGTCTATGGGCGACGGTGACCACTTACCATCAGAATATAAAACCATAAAACACACAGATAAAAAAATACATAATACTCATTAGACAAATGTGTGTCCTCAGGAGGGATTGAACCCACCACTACCACATACAGCGTCGAAGGCAGAGCCAACACCAACTAAGCTAAAAGGCCATTGGCCATTGGCCATATATGCGCAGATAAGTAACCTCTCCAAGGAAACTATTAAATCAACAAATACCTACCTTAACTACTTTGTTTATTGATAAAAACCAGTGCAATTATGTATTTTTATAGTGCAATTCTAATAAAATACATTTAATTTGTTGTAGTTGGAAAATATTCAGTCCAGGTCGTAAAAACCGCATTAAGTCAATACTAAAGCTAGACTTTGTATTTACAATATGTTTGGTAAATCGTGACATAAAACTAATGAATAAATATTCTTCTTCTCCTTATTTATGAGCAATGTTCTTGTCAGCGTAAAAAAAATATATTGTTGAAATATCGCTGTCAAATTTGACAGCGTTTCACTGATCGCGATTGCTAGCGACCTAGGTGTGCGCAGGCCTTTACGGCTGAGTTTTAGTCTAGATATTTGACCTCAACCTCCTTGACCTCTTTGTAAGACGGCGATCTTCTCTTCCTCTCTTTCCTTCAACCTTTCCTTCGATGATGTATAAACTGTCTGCTTTATGAATTCAAGCTTTTACTATTTTTGAACAGCAAGCGGTTACAAAACTTTACTAATAATAATTCATAATTTATTACAGAGTAAATGTTACTCCCTTCACTAATCAAACAAACATCCGTATTTCACGTAGAAATCAATAAAACAATCCATTTGCACATGAGAGGTGACTATATAGGCAGGTTTGTGTACATTAAAACAACATTAAAAAATAACAGAAATACATAAATGAATAAATTTACTAATATACAAAATAAATATAGGCATATAATACATAAATCATAATAATGTATTACATCGGCTATTTTTTATTTACCCAAGCGCTTTGCTTCAACTTTTATGTTGCGGACAGCCAAGGAGTGAAATTTCTTGCCGGCCCCTTTTATTTTTTCACATGTACTTAAACTTTTTCCAGCCATATTCAAACACTTTAAAGAATGTAAAATGATAATGATAGCCTAGTATCTCAAAGGTAAGTAACTAAGTGCGAAGAATCGATGGGTAAGCAGGTGTCACTCTTCCGATTGATGTTTGTAACAGTTTCACCAGGACCAGATGAGGTAAACAACGTACTGCAGGCCGCAAGTCATGAGATGATCGCGACTGCATGCACCAATAAAAATACGAAACCTAAATAGTAGCGATAATCATATAAATTAGCGTCGCCTTTAAAAATGTATTTCTGAATGAATTAATATTAGCAAAAAAAATTGATTATTTTGCCATTTTGATTTATGATGTAAGTATGACACTCTTATGCGAACGTCATTACTCAAATTATTAGGCGCTTATATCTATCAAAAAATAAACTCTTTGACCTAATAGCTTTTGCAAAACGACGAATTTACATGATTCCAATACACGTACAAAATACACGTATTATTCACATTATGACGTCACATGCAACGCGTGACGAGTACTAATATGACTTGAAACAAACATGAACATTTTTATAAAAAAACCTGTTATAACTTTTTGTCATCAAAGCATAATAATGCAAAAAATAACGCAAGTAATACTAACTGTAAATAGTTACAGGTCAAAACACTATGATGGCCGCGTCACTGTAATACACCATGACGTCACAATTTGCGACATGACACAACGCTATACGTCATAGTGACGAAACGCTAAAGTTCGTATCTTAACAGAGTGCGTTGGCCGCAAAACAAAGCGCGATTGATACGAAGAAGTGACGAAATCTTGAGTAGTACGTCTTTAGGCTAATGGGGAGAGTTCTACGCAGCAACAAGCCAAGCCTTGATAAGAGCTTTTTAGACGACAAAAGACAATTTATTTCCGGATTGACCAACTAATTTACTAGTACCTACTGGAAGGTGGTTTATTTATTCAGTACACTTTGAGCATTATAATTTTTAAGCCAAAATTCATAATTTTTAAATTTAGAATGAGGGATAGCTTGCTGGTTGCAATTCAGGGTAAAATCAATCGTTAGTAATTGAACGAAATAACAAAAGTACTCCAAGCTACTCGTATGAAAACAGTTTTGATTATAAAAAAAGTTACGGTAAGAAACTTGGAATAAATACTAGCAGGCTCTGAAGAAAAAATGCTAATTCTGAAGCTAATTCTAATTCTATATCTGAAGGAAAAACCTATAATACAATATAGCAAATGCCACCACCCAAGCGAAAAATGCCTTAGTATTGATATTAGCAAATGAAAAAACAACCCAAGTGAAATTGCAGGTAGCTAGTAATACTTTCTAGAATTCACAGTGAAATAATGTTTTGTATTTTGTAGTAAACCTTTTCTTTGTACATATTTAATTACAGAAGGCACCTAGTAAGTGCTAATTGGCCACAACTTCTTGTCTATTTTACGTATAAAGCTATTCTTTATCGGAGTCTTTGATAGCATCGCGCTTGGACGCGCTAAGTGATTCCCATTCTATGGTGTTTACTTACAAGTTACTATTAATTTGACCTATCGACGCGCTCTAGAGATTGATTGATCAGAAATGGTCCAGCTGTACTGTTAGCACGAGTTTATTCGGGATATCGTTCGTCATATTTATAGAAAGTTCTTTAAAATTTGATGATTGACATAACGCGAGCTGTTTTATCTAAAACGAGCGGCTGTCCGCGGCTTCGGTCGCCCCTTTCTCGGTACTTTTACGGAATAAAAATTATTCTATGTCTGTTTCCTGGTTCTAAGCTACTCCCCATAAATTTTCAAACAAATCGGTTCAGCCGTTCTTGAGTTATAAATAGTGTAACTAACATGACTTTCTTTTATAAATATAATAAAGATTTGCTCAATACTCAATACTCAATACATTTATTGCATAAACATGGTTTAGTTTAGGTACATACATAGTTCTTATTATTGAATAGGTATAATATAGACTATTATTCAATATCTTTGCCATTTTTTTTAAATAATTTAACTTAAATAAGAGATAAATAAATAGCAAAAGAGCTTTTAATGTTTTGGTCTATAGTTGTATTTTTATTGCACTGATTTGTGCGTTTACATCAACTAAAACACTGTAAATATATAGAAAAACTTCTATGAACTTTCCAATGCACATAAACCAATGAGCTTGAAATCGTGTCACATTACATCCTAATGGGCTCAGGCAATAAGCTCTTATGTACGGGAATTCATAAGGAAACACATAAAGCAGAAAGCTCACTCGCCAAATAATGACCACCCTATACAATTATTCCGGGCAAGTAATCGCGTTTGACAAAAACAAAAGGATGTGCTAGCCATTAGAACGACACTAGGCGTTGTGGGGTACTGGATATGCCAAAGATGACAAAAATCATGTATTTTGTAGAAATACAAGACTACTCTCAAATATCGTTGAGCTAGAAGAACCTAGGTACCAGTTTGCCCAAGCTTGGCCTGAGCAAGGTCACAAAAATGTGTGAAAAAAAACTTCTCACTCTAAATTATGGTAAGCAACCGTGTGCGAGGGAGATGAAAATGATCGGTGTTGCTTTTTCATGTTTGAATTCGTTTCCTTATTGGCACCTTCGATTTTTATTTATTTTAAATTTGACTTCACAACTACTGCGAAATAATAAATGCAAATAGGTACCTTATGACCTATGTTTCTAACACATTTGAAATATTTTTAAACAATTTTAAGATACAAAATCGCATAAAGTACCCTTGAAATTTTTTTCAACTTTAAACAGCCTCAATTAATTTTAAGAGTGAAAAAATTGACACAGTCTACACAGTAGCAATTTTTAAAAGGTTTAATTTTATTTTTAAGTGTTTAAGATGGCTAGACGAGCTCGATAAGCACAGACCACAGTGGAACATCTCAGCTTAGTACCGCACAGAGTGGAGGGGATTGGGCCTCCCCCAATTCCCTCCACTGTGTGCGGCCACCAACCTTTGTCCAGCGATCGGTGGGACATAAAAGGCTCATAATAATAACTGTTCAAGTAATATAGACGAGGGTTGTCACATCCAGTAAACTATTGCTTAGCCAACTTCTATCGAGCACACAGTACAGCCAGTGTACACATCACATGGTTTCTTTGATCTCCAATTAGATGAACATTTTGGGGTAGATATATCTGCCCCACAGTGGGGAGAGGGTGACAATGCCTCGTGAATGTCAGCACACCCTTTGTGATGAGGTGTTTTGTAAAGTGTTGCGAATTGCTTATTGATGGGGACGGGCGGATGTGATAATAATTTTGACAAGTAATATTTATGTTTGAATTGACAACCCTATCACAGTGACAGCCATTGTTTCATTACAAATAATAAAGACTCATCTTCCTTGTTAAAAACATTTCAAAGAATCACGATTTTAGCCTATTGTCAGTACTTTCAGAGTTGACACCTGAATTAAATAAATACAAAAAAAAAACAAAACTTAAACCATTGTTTTATTAGAAATGATAAAGACTCATCTTCCCAGTTAAAAAAAATCTAAAAAGCATGATCATCCAACTGTCAGTATTTTGAAAGTTGACACTTGAGTTAAATATATTAAAAAAATATATTTATCTGTAATCAAATATTATAGTTAATCAATTTCGTATTTTTAGAAAAAAAACTGTTTTGTTGGAGCAAGAACTCATTTATTAAAAATATGTAATGAATGTAAAACTTCTTACTTACTTAACTTGAATGCCGTAAACACAAACATAGATGCCAAATCAATTATCAAAACAGACCAGTAAAAGAAATAGCCTCAAAAGGAATCAAATTGGTCTGGGCGGGCGGCGCGAACTAGGGCGGGGAAAATTAATCCGCCCCTAAAGCCAGTATTATACGCCGCAATTATCCAGTGGGGATTACGCGGCAAACCGACTCAAACCGGTTTGGTCGAGCGTGAACCGGTTAGTTTTAGTAATATTTGTCGTGAATAGGTGTTGAAAAAATAATTGGTTGGGAACTGTTGATTTTAGTATAAATAAAGTGTAACTCTGCGTGGATTTATCTGTTAAAAAAAGTCCTCCAAGTTCCTGAAAATTATGCAGTTGAAATCAAAACTGGCACGTGCAAATATTCTGTATCTTACTAGGTACGTTATGACTGGATTTTTTAAAATGATAGATAGTCGAACAATTTTTACGGTAAATAATAATATTAGTAATATTTCAACATCATTCAAGATATTATTGCGTGTGTGACAAGTCCTAAACTAAACTAAGTAACTAAATTAAAAATGAATCCCTATTTAATAAAACACTCTCAATGAATATCTAATCAAAAATGTATTCTTCGTTCGAAAAGTCCAAGCTTAACCCAATTTGAAAAGTCCTTGGCAAAACTTTTTGTAAAGAATCTAGTCCAATGAAGTCTTTCAAATCACTGACCGATAAATTGGCAATTTCAAGTTGAAAAGAAGTATAGTAGGTATTTCTCAATGTTATAAACGGCTTTCTTTGAGGTGAGATGAGTTTCTACTGAGATTTTGGCACTATTTTGTAGTTATATACAACTAGTAGGTTTTCAGGACTCATGATTTTACCAGCGGAGTGATGACGGTTACTTTCTAAGTAATGTGCATAAACAAAGTGCTTTCAGCATTCAACTTTTGATCCTTATTAGTTATAGATTTGGGTAGTTCTGTTTAGAAGTGGGTTTTCTAATGTTTTTTTTCTAGAATTATTTTCGTAATTAATCCAATGATAAAAGAATTGCATTATTTGCATTGATTTGAAGTAAAAAGTTTGTCAAACAATGAGCGTTTTCAAACAGTTCAAAGAAACTTGGCTACACCTTAATTTAAAAGTTTTAAAAAGTCAACGGATTGTTTTGTATTTTAAAAGAGAAAGCATGAGATCAACATTCTGAAAAGCTAGTTTAAACACCGAATGTCAACTGCAAAGGCACGCATCTGACGGATCGTGTCAGATACATTAGCGTGGCCATGCGAATATGCGCACACGCATCCATTCATACAGCCCATACTACATAGTTCATACAACAGTGAACAGTCACGCATACAAAGAGGCATTACAGAATCTAGTAGGCCGAAAAAAGTAATCTTCTTTTTCCTGCCTTTTTATGTGGGGTCGGCACAACATGTTCTCCTCTTCCATTCTCTTCTATCAGCCATCATATCGGTATTCACTTCTTTCTTATCCATGTCATATTTCACACTGTTCATCCATCTTTGCTTTGGCCTACCTTTTCCCACATATCCATCCATACTCATCACTCTCCTAGTCTCATGACTTTAATGAAATCCCGAAATCCCGAAAAAAGTCATCATCAGAAAAAAACCATTTGACTTTTGTGACGTAAGCGTATCATACCAATATCCGAGTTACAGTTCGCAGCAGCAATGAAACACCTTGCAGTCAGATTGGCCATGCCGCGCATTGTATTTCAAAGTTAATACGATGCACTTACGCCATAAATATCAAATTAGTTCGTGCTAGGCGTTCCGTGCTTAAATCTTTATTCAGATTTGAGTATTGTCCTAGAATACAGGCCTATAGTAACTGTGTTATCAGTTATACCATCACAGACATACACCTATTTCCAAACGGCTTCATTTACACTTAGCTTGAATAATATCTGCTAAATTCTCTCTATTGGCTTTTACATCCCACAGACATAAACTACAAGCAGCTACAAGATTTTCTCCATAAATTTGTAATTAGAAAACAGCTCGTTCACTCTATTCAATTGCTTCAACTGCCCTGGGTTTCTAGAAAGGTCGAGAATGTTCTGCAGTAGGGCGATAAATACGGTTGTAGCGGGACTACGCTTCAACCAACATAAAAACAATTGAGCATCGCCGCACGGTACAAAAAATCGTAGCCCGTGAAAGGGGCTGATTGTTGGTAGTCCAAAACAATGAGATCTGTTGTAAAACTAAACCCAAAATGAATAGTTTACCTTGTATTGTAAAATGCACGGGATAAATTATATACGCAGGATGATTACAGTTGCTGTCAAAATAAAATGGAAATCATCCAAAACATGTTTTGGCAAAGTATTATGGCTATAAGCACTGTATAGTTTTTGAAGGTGATTATCTGTCTGCTTTTATTATTTTTATCTATATATAATCTATCTGACCTATCTGCCAAAGCTAAAAGGTAAACAGTAGCTTTTATATAGTCTCTAAAATTAAAACTATCTTTATGCCAAATTTTACCTCAAAAACGTATTCGCATTAATAAATTGGTAGACAGAATAATATTCTTATACAATTAATAAATAAATCAGCCACTGTCAGTAACATACCCATTCACACCCACGGGGACTGATCTAGCTGCCCCTCCATAAGCTTTGAAGGTGCTTAATGGACACACACAAACATACAAACGCATTTATTGCAAATGCACTCTGTTTGCAGGTGTAACATACTCTCGGTCATCGCACTTTCCTCGCATGTGTGCGTGCGTGTTTTACAATGTTGTTCACACAGCCAAATGGTCACACAACCGGGTTGAGTGTGTGAGACATGCTAATTTCTTGCGGCCCAACAATCGTTCCTGTATATAAATAAATGACATGGTATTTGCAATACTTTTACAAGAATTAATGCCAGTTTGTGTTGAATGCTTTTGTTTGAACTTTGCTCTGAGACCGTACGTGTGCTTATGTTTATGGTGGTAGGCTTCGTCACGTCATTGTTGCGACGCTTATTTTAAAATTAATACTTAAGGACATTTTCACATAGCGCTTAACAAGCTAAAACCTGATACTTAATAAAATACTCATCTAAACTTCAGTAAATTAGAGTTGATGCGGAAAATTGGTGGTGTGAGAGGAAAAACTTTTTATGGGAAATCTTTATGAGAGGAATATAACCACTATGACAACAGTGTGTCCACTTTTAACTTTTCACTATCAAGGTTGATTATAAAACTAATAAAAAAAAACAAAAAAAAACGAATATTTACACAGTGGTAATGTAATTTTTCGAAAGGCCAGAAACTTGCTGTCAGTTTTTTTAAAGACACCGAAAACCTTCAAAGACGGAGGTTACTTTACCTCAAAGCTTAAAATGATATTATATTGTAAATATAAATCAACACGGATGAAAAGGGCACATAATCCACTCAGTGGTTTAATAATATCATTAAAGATCTCCCTTTCACGCATTATCCGGCTATAAAACCCGTGCGCAACGCTTAAAATGTTGACCACCACTGACCCAATGTTCTGTTATGTCAGTTTTAAATGAATTGATACTTATAACATAATTAGAATTGAGCGTTTTAACCAAAAAGCTACCACAGTCGGTTTTTGCAAAAGTGAGTTTTAATAATTAGACATAGACAATGATTTATTTGATTATAATATGAAGTTTCAATGATTTATAAATTGAATTCGTCATAAATCAACGGTGGTAGCTTTTTAAGCTCTTACAATATGTCATTGTATAGTGGCAGAATGAAAATGTTCATCGATTTTCAACTTGATTTGTTCAACGTATTACGATCACATAGGTACTACCTTTTGAAACTGAATAGACAGAATACACCGATAAGTGAACATCACAAACTATGTCAAAATGTGTTCATGATCAAGGCACTGACTGGTGCAAGCGAAAACCGACTCTAAGGTGACGAATATTTTCATAACGCGACTATAATCACCTTTCCCCCTAGCTAGAGTGTGGTGTAGTGATCATCCAATTTATATGGAAACAAGAAGTTTTGTAGGTGTCAGCTGGCGCTTTATGTTTTTCCATGCGAAAAGGTGGTAGACGGTGGCGACGGGCGTCCGGCGTCAGACAAATCTCGCGGTAGGGGTACAGAATTAAAAAGTATCTTCTTGTACTCGGGGTTCTCTATCCCCGACTTCCTGCGATCTTTACAACGCTGTCGGTTCATCGGGTAGGGGGCGTCCAATGCGTCGTACGAATTATTATACCACTAATAAATATTGCAAGTAAATTTACTGGAAAGTAAATGTCATACGCATACATTTTATGCGTGTGACATTTGCTTTCCATGATGCTAGTTTTACTTAGTTTGGGGCTAGTTGGCGCTGTAATAAAATGTGCATTAGCTATCAAATACAATCTAAACGAAGATAAAGTTATTAGGGATTGTGTGGTTTGAGAGTGATAAAATAAAAGTTTTGGGTAAAGCTTAATCGAGCTTTTATGAGGATTATTTTGTCTCATAAGATTTACAATATCTGTACACATCTCCAAACATTACCGCCATAATCCATCTTTAAGCCGGTGCAAGTGTATTTTTTATAATGACACGATATTAAGCACCTATTAAACTACCCATAAATAATTCTAATTTATAACGAATCCATTATTTTTAATCTGTCCGCTTCCCAATATTAATTCGGCATCATTTTATATTAAAACTATAATTAACTTCCATAAAAAGGTTCCTAAACAGATCGGCAGTTTTGAATACAAGATTTAATATATTCGTATAAATCTTTTACGGTCGTCTAGTTTATTACTAATTTCATTTCATTGTTTTATTTGAAAAGAATCGTTAGGTTTTAATTGAGAATGTGAATTTGGACTTTAATAATTTACTAGTGGCAGCGCGACTTCGTTCGCATTAAGCTTTTTTCATGCAAGAACCGCATCTACAACAAGAGTTGAATTTTCAAAAATCCTTTCTTAGTGGACTTTTCATATAGAAGACAACCTTCAAATTACAAGTCACTACGACTAACGGTTTAAGCCTTGCGCTCATCTTGCGCGATGACGATGGCGATCAGTGAAACAAATAGTCACATAAAATAAATAGACAAATAGTCAGTGATCAAAATATCGCTGTCATATTTGCCAGCGATATTTGATACCGCTTCACTCATCGCCATAGCTATCGCGCTAGATGTGCGAAGGCTTTTAGGCTGTGCGTTGCATGTCAGTCGCTCACCGAGCTCTTGCAAATTAGTATTTTGATTTCGGATACAAAAACGCTATCTTTGAAGGCTCGAACACACCTAGTTCGCTGGCGGTAGCGATCAGTGAAACGCTGTCAAATATCGCTGTTAGATTTAAGATTTGACAGCGATATTTGACAGCGTTTCACTGTTCGCTACCGCCAGCGAACTAGGTGTGCGCAGGCCATCAAACATCAATACTTCTCGATAGCCAAACTTACATATTTTTCATAATATAATTGCTTTAACAAATTTAATTAAATGTTTGTTGAATTTAACTATAAATAATCTATCAACCATCATTAGTCTGACAGTTAGTTTAAACGAATTAATTAATTGCACTTTTAATCAACATAATTTAATTAGCTAATTACAAAACATGTAAATAGCAACATGAAACTACAAACTTGTCAAGATAAGCTTAATCAATTAATATAAAAGTTGTATCTTTTAAATACCATGTATCTTTTAATTCATGTGGTAATACCTAAGTAGGTTATGTATCAAATAGGCATTACATCTTTATGTCAAAGTGACTAAACTCAAACAAATATTCATATCAGTAGTCAAAGTGTTGTCATCTGAAAACCATTGCTCACCTTTTTCTTATCAACTTCGAAAAAGTTAGGCATCTTCGGAGGGTCGCGATCATGGTGCGCTGAGCCATGGTGGTGGTCCTCCATAAGGTTGTTGAAAAACTCCATGAATTCCATTTAACCAGTCCTCTCACAACCGATAACTCACAAAAAACACCAATATTCAAATCCGTTCACGACAACAAAAAAAATCCGCGCGACGGAAACACGTGCACAAAAACTTGTGACAGACGCCAGACGTCTTACTCTTGCCAACATCAGATATAAACTAAATTGAAAATTGGAAACAAAATGCAATGTTCGAATCTTGATATGACAATAATAGGAGAGACGGAGATAGCCGCAACCCTGTCGAGAGAGCGAGACGACGCGTAAACTAGACGGCCGCTCCACCCCATCGACATTGGCGGCGCAGGGGTTGTCGCCAGACGAGATCGCTTCAAAATTTTAAATTCCTACCTGACTGACAAAACATAAACATCATAGCCAAACATTCAAATCCAACCTCTATACCGCACACAATAAGCTCAATTTCGACTGTCAAATTTCAGAATTTAAGCTTTTTTTACGCAAACTATTCTAAGTTGTAATTATAAATAGCAAACGCGTGGATACAATACGCAAGGTTATTCTGAGAATCCGTCTTGTTTTATAATTTACTTCGATGATTGAAAGATACTGTTTTAAATATGTGGCATAAAGTGTATGAGATACGACTCATAAAAGTACAAAGAGGTTTCATAAATATTTATGTTTTCAGGCATCAATTCAGGCTGAATGAATCGTAACTCTTCAAATCGTTTTAGCTATTGAAATCTTATAAACACTGTTACCTATGAAACTGTAAATCACGCAAGTTTCATGTAGAAATCTTAAATGCATATCCCATAATAATGAAACAAACAATCTGGGAATAAAACAAAAGTTGCCTGACTAATAAATAAATACAAAACTTTTTTTTTATTCGTAAAACTTGTAAACATGTATCTCTGGTTCGAGAATTGGTCTGTTTAATCGTGCATTTTGTAATAAATAGCATAATCAATTGATCAAACGACCGTTTATAACAAAAATTTTATGTTTTTATTTTTGCTATAAGTAATTAAGAAGTCTTTTAAAATATTTTTTCGAGCCCCGTAGAGACTACACTCCGATTTATTTTTGAACAAAACCGAACGTGTGATTATTGAGTTTAGTTAATAAAGCCCTAAACCTATAACTAATATTTAAAGACATCACACAAAAAAACGATTTAACAAACCAATTGTCACAGAAATGGCACATGTAGTAATAAGTTTTTTTATCCACATTCATAATATTCACGGGAGTTTTGATCTGAAAAAATATTGTGAAACGTCACACGCAATCAGTTAATTTTTATTCTTATCTCAAAACAATATTTAACGAAAATTTAACAATTTCCATGATGACCACTTATATTAATAATATGTATATATAACACACAATTTTGGGGTTATATTTTATTAATATAACCCCAAAATTATTAATATTCGCACGCAATCCTTCACTTTCGCAACAGGGTCACTTACAAAATCCTGCACCCTATAATATTCATCACAAAACTACCAATTTTCCAAATAAAATCAATTATATCCATATTATTGTGGTTGTCACAACTGCAGGGTAGTTTATCTTGTTATGATATCTTTACAAATAGGGTGAAGTGGTCGAATCTCGACATACGGGTGCTTAGATTGATACGGGTGGATTTGCTATTATTTTGACAGGTTCATTTTGATCGCAAAAGAGTGGATTAATTTGTAAAGTTTGCTAATTTTACGGCTGTTAAATTTCGTAGATGGTCTACGAAATGCTACGAAAATATTAATTGTTAAAATTTGTATGTATATCATAGACTTTATTTATTATGCATCCTTGTTCAGCGTATTTTTGAGCATTTCACACAGCCATATCGTACTTAAATACATGAATCAGTTTTTTTGACCATTTTTATCACTCATTAGTAAAATTAAGAAATTTAAATTAAAAAAAAATTAAACACATTACTTACATTTTTCTCATCAATCTATTAAGAGTTATTGTTCACATAAGAACTAAAAACATTTGAAGCTGGGAACTTCCCAATGATCTTTCTTTTGGGAATTCGTGGTAAATTTTACACTAAAAACCCGATGACGTCATCACCACATCCCTTTTGTCTGACATTAGGGGCGAGCGTAAAATGTCAAATAACCGTAACAATTTAGATAATAGTTCAAAGAATTCAAAATACGTTGCATAATCTAACTCTGGAAGAATTTATGTTTCACTGGTTTTCTGATATTGTTTTTGAAAAACACGTGTGTAAAATTCCACAAATTTTACTTTTATAACTTTTTATTGATTTTATAATGTTTACTAAACTTAAGGAAATCACAAAGATTTTTATAATGTCCTAAAAGCTAAGAGCCAAGCGGGATTTTATATATTAATTCTTAACTTTTAGGACATTCTAAAAATTTTACTTTTGTTGGTAATTTCACAGACTAATAAACGAAGGCTACATCTGGTGTCCCCAGGTACGTTTAAATATTCATTTTATTATAAATAATCACTACATTCTAAACGCAGGTAAAAACATTCCCAATATAATAAAATTTTGTAGTAAATTCTGTACCCGACCATTTACTATCACCGACTTTTATTCTCAAGATAATAATATCTACTGTAATAAACAAAAGAAGTCCAGTCGAGCAAAAAATCCTTCAAATAACGATTAAATATTATTTCTATGAGTAGGAACAATAGACAGAATATCTTTATTATCAGAGGAAGTACCGATACGGGACCAAATCGAGCGTATTTCTGTGAAATCGCATTTGTTTGAAACAATACTTTGGGTCGGGCTAAGCTATAGTTTTATTATTTCTACGATAGCAACATGTGCGTCTAATATGAAGAATATTTTTCGGAATTTTGACCGGTTTTGGGTTCTGATACTTTTGCAGACAGAGACAGATTGCATTTTTTACCAAGAACATTAAAAACGTCTAGAAATTTCCTGATGAATAAATTAAAAAATAACAAATACCTAGTTATATTTAGTTATCATTAGACTACCGAATAGGTGAATAAGTAGATACATCTGAGCTTAACTAAATGACTTTAGTAATTAACATTCTTTTCACCTATCATAAAAAATATACGATAAGCCTCTGGTACTCAAATAATTAAGTAATGAGTATGTAAGTATTTCCCTTAGAAGCCTACAATAACATAAACTTTTTGATATGCTGCATTTGTTATTTTGTTAATATTTTATTGTATATCTAAGTAATCAGGCCTTTGTATCTATTGTAGATGATTTATCTAACGTCTGGGAGAACTGGTTTATTCTCATGCCCCTATTTACTGGACACTATAGATAGATAATTGTACACAAGGATACATCACAGTAACAGCGTAAGTATATTATTAGTGTTGCTATAGTGCTTGGACAGGATTTTTAGATGGAGTAGGCTTGCCCAGCACTTTACCATCCTGACAGCTAAGTTGGCCTTATCCACAAGAAAGGCATGGTCAATACGTGCAAAGCTCCTAAGCCATGTACACCTACAATATTATGATCATCTGAAGCAGATATCCCTTGCTCCTCTTGTCCCTTGCTCTTTGAAATACAGAATTCTTCTTAAAATAACAGATTTTTATGATTTGGATTTTAGTTTTATTCATTGGATGGTAGAAAACATTTGTGAAAAATATACTTAACTCAGTTTTGTTTTGGTAAATGTGTGTCATCTCTACGGCCCCGCAGAACTGAACCGCTGAGCTTATAAAAAAAAAGATAAAATAGAAAATATTTGCAACAATAACATCCTAATCCAAACTCCACAATAGATTCACTACCCCTGATAATTTAAGGGCATTGAGGGTAATCAGCATTCACCTTATGGACCACGCGTGGTTTTCACACGGAAGATATATCGACGTATTTTAATTAACACCAATAGTCAATATACCCCTGCCTCCCCTCAGAACTTTAATTACAGTTTTGATAGCTCAATGAGTTGTGGGATGCTGGGGTCATTAAGGTTTGGGTCGATTTGTTGCGAATTTTCACTCAGCACATTTTATTTCTCATGTTTGATTTTGATCATCATCATCCACAGATCTTTTTTATTTTGCAAAACTAGTGCTCGCCCTGGCTTCGTACGGGTGGTATAGTTCAAAGGCTTCTCATTTTACATTTCCTTTTTAATAAATTAGAACTGTGCGAAGCCGGGGCACCCGCCCCGGCTTCGCACATATCGCCGGGTCGCTATAGTAATAAATTAAGGTTTTATTTTACTCCGATATAATGTCGCTCCCGAATAGAAAAATATTCTTGCAAATCGAATACTTTTAGATTTTATTTATTACAAACATACAAATATTTTTTCTTCATAAATGTATTATCATCAAGTATGATAAGATAAACAATAATCTATTATTCTAAGAACAATGGCCATTTTGATCATCAAATTAAAGTGTCATTTACATCAATCAATGTTGTTATTGTGCTAAAATAACTACTATGTTTTGACAAAATAAACAACCTTGCTTTGCGTATTAGAAGCTTGCTATATCTAACAAATTTTATTGAGTTTTTCTGTAATAGCCAAAGAACGCAATCGCAAAAATATAGCAACGACTATAGGTACATACTAAATGTACTCATTTCCATTTAATTAGTATAAAAGGCTCATAAAAACCAAATGAGGAGTTTTATTGCTTGCCTACCCACACCCGATAGATGGCGCACCTGCAAATAGGGCTCTAGACATAGGGCTTGGCAAGTGAGTAGATTGAACCAGTGAATGGGAAAATTAACTACTCGTACACGCTTTTATTTTACCTCTAATATTAAAATATTGATCGAAAATCGACCCTACAAAATGAAACCCCCCATCCTATCCAGGATAGCCTTTTTTTTTGAACAACTAGTTGATGGAACAAGCATATCACCCACCTAATATTAAGAGTTAATCATCTCCTATAACAAAGCATTGCTCGAACACACACGTTACGAACGTGCCCTATGATGCACTGCTTTGCGTTCATCAAATTTACCAGCACTCACACCCTTCAAACCAAAACACAGCAACGCTACTTGATGGAGAAATAAGCATGGAAAAAAAATATTAAATGATTATCTACTAAGATTCAAAATTGTTATTGGTCTAAGAAGATTGCCAAAACACTGACTCTATTTGATCATTATATCACACTTTGATTATACTGTGTTAGACGTAGTATAGTACCAACATTACATTTGGGATTTTACCTAGTAGTAGGTAAAAACCCAAAACTGTGACGTGAAAAATTGATTTGACACTGGAAATTCTGAGAATTTAAATATTTTTTAGACATTTCAAAAGAAGAATTAATTATCTGACAAGCACAGTCAACACCAATATTTACACTCAAGGCGACAAATGGAAGAAAATATAGCACTTAGGATAGGGCCCAAGAAGAATCCTTTAGACAAGAGCTCCTTCATTTTATGAACTGGCTCTAGCAACAGAAATTAATGTCAATGTGGGATTGAAAATCTTATACATCGTGGCTCGTCGTTTGAAGGCAACCTCAGAGTTGTTTAGACAGCGGCACCACAAAGCTGCGATCAGCCTGCAACGTCTCCTCTTTACGAGCCGACCACCTGTGCATGCTTTGTATGTAGTGATCTGTTGTTATCAATTTCAGTAATTTATTACCTTGAGAGTGAGACGCGTCTTTCCGCGGATTACGAAGAAGTTTGTCTGACGCGTGGTCGAAACACACGTAGCGTGTTTTACGCGATGCATTTCAAATCTGCATGCTGCGCAACAATCATATCCACATAGCACGGACAAACCATAGCGTGAAATTCTTCAAAAAGAGCGTTTTAAAAGTTTTAGAGGGTCGCGCTTGTGATGCCTCCATATTGTGGTGCAGGCGTCCATAGGCTACGGTAACCGCTTCCCATCAGGTGGGCCGTATGCTTGTTTGTCTACTTTGTTGTATTAAAACTGGTGATCATTTCTGATGAGTTTTTAAGCTGCCCTGAGGCTATTTCATGGCTTGACTAGCAACGACGCTGGAGCCAAGGTTTGCCTTCTTGTTCGTGTGCATGGTTCTGTCTGTCATTTTGGCAGACTTTAATTTGCTGTCAAGTTAATAAAAAAGCCAGTCAAGCACGTCAAGTTAGCTGTCAAATTTTAGCAATAAAAATGGCGGTGGTTTTTAAAAACCTACTCCCCAAACACTCTATCCGTTTAGATCAGATAATGCCTATATTAAATAAAAATAAAAAGGTAGTAGCACAGTGTTCTACAGTTTTGCGACGAGCTCGCCGTGGACTCGATAGCATCAGACACTGATGCTAAAGACACTGTTCAAGTAGACACATACGCACTACGTGTAACTCATTAAGTGATTTCGTAGAGCTCTTGTAATCAGGTTCTGATCAAAGGCCTGTGTGTTTTGACGGGTTGTTTAAGGATTCTTCGTAAAGCAAGACTTTTGGATTTGTTTTCGTAAGTCCAGTTGGCTTTTGATAATTCAAATCAAAGTGACCGAGCACCAAGAGTAATAAAATTCAATAAATATTCACAGAAGAGTCACAAACGGTACAGCCAAGCATGAAAATTCCATTCGAGATATTATCATCAACATTTTGGAAACTCCACTCTTACTCATAGGCCAGTATTACCAGGAAGGATGATTTGGAGACCTCTCTATCCATTGACATCCCGCAATCTTTAATATCGTCGATAATAAAAAAACAAACGAAAGTTGAACTATTATTAAAAAACGATATTATAATAACGATATTATTGAAAAACGTTTGTTCTATCTTTATAACTAATAAATATAGAACAAACGTTTTTTACTCCGCTTCCATTTCAAGCACAAGTTGAGACCTCAAAGATACATATACTATATCGATGCTCAAGGGTCACGAAAAAAGCAAAACGGCAGAAAAACTTGGCGCCTGCGTCAACAGCGTAACGGTACTATGCCAGGTCAAGTGTCACCACTATCGATAAGCTTCCACGCAGGCCACGGTAGCAACTTCGTACCAACTACAAATGAAGCTGTGTTCTGGGCTGAATCGAATTGAAAGCTATAAAACCTCATTGTACTATCGACCGACAAAGCCCTACCTACCTTACTAAACAATTACATGAATAAACAACAACAGTTCCGTTTTTTATCGAGCAAAACAGAAAATTATAACATAATTATTTAGGCAAGAACAGTTTGTGTAAAATATTTGTAAGAAATAACAGTTTCAGCCTCAAGGCAAGCAAAAAACGTTGTAAAATTTAAAATAAGAACAGGAAATGATAACCCGCGGGTCGGTTGCGCCCGCGCCACCCCCGTCATTGCTCACGCACAAACACATGCAAATGGGCATCACTTTTATAGGATGCACACATCTAAATGAGCAATTAAATTAACACGCACAAAGACAGTACAACTTTTGAAGAGGTTTTAACTTTCTTATCTTTTGTTGTAAGTACATAATACGAGTAGAATGCACATGAAAATAAAAATTCTTTTTTTTACATAGGCTAAAGTTAAATTATACATTCTACCAACTTTTGAAATTCGAAGGCTCATAAAAATAGTTTTCAAACTGAAAAAGTTTCGTTCGATAACCGTATCGTAATTTCAAGGGGATGTAATCTAGTGAAGGATTCGGGACGTTTTTTGTGCTTATGGATTTATTTATTTTTTGCCCGGGGTGGCAATCTGGAAATTTTAGAATAATCTCCCAGTGGAGAGGGCCGCCACATGTGCGCGGGCGTCTCGGTGATAAACATTTTATAGGAATGTTTAGAGCAAAAACTGCACCAAATGTGGATATCGATTTAGGGTCTTGAGAGGAAGTTGTAATATAAATAATAAATCTATGGTTACGAGGGAAAAAGACAAGTTTGTCATTTTGTGTTCTGTTAAACTTTTGTGAGCTTTTAGACGAGTTTTGAACCAATTTCAAAGTAATATTGAGTGGTAGGTACGCACTTGAGGAGGGTATAATCTACATTAAATGTATTAGTGAGGCTTTTTAATATATTAACTTTGTTTATTTAATCAATGAAAGCAAAAGTAAGTAATAGTTATCTAGAACAACATTAACAAAATATAATTACGTACAGACAATTGTGTCTACAGACCGCAGCAATAGATAAAACCTCTATGCATTTACATTGTCGGTTAAAAACAAACAAAATCACTCCCAACGAGTGTCAGCAATCACGATATAAACATGAGCGTCCTTGATACTACTGAGGGTTCTATTTTTATCGGCAGATGCGCCCCGAGCCGCAGAATACAGCATAGTGCCATACCCATGCCCCGTGCGCGGCTATTTCAGGATAGCACCCCTATGCACCCTGGGCGGTACTATGAAAGTTTAGATTTGTAAGTTTGTGATAGTTTGCAATCGGCTAAAAGCCGTTCAATCTCTTAGTCTTCTTTAATAACCAGTTTGTTAAAGAAATTTATTCAAATGATTAGTTATAAGTTAGTTAATTAGTAAAAAATAAGGCTCTTTTTATATCCGCTTTCTGGTTCCCATAGTACAAACTTTTTTAGTAAGGAGGCTAGATAGCACTGTGTGGAATGCCCTCAAATATTGATTTATGACGGTTTGTATCATCATTTTTATTAATTATTAGTCCCTTCACAAAATTAAAACATTTGCATAAGTCAAAATCAAATACATATTTATTTGGTAGTATCACAAGGATCACTTTGAAACGACTTAAAACCAGGTGAGTCTAGATTCTAGTTCAAACGACCAAGCCTAGAAGAGCAAACAGCCCAACATGCAATAACCACAAGATTCAGCGCGTGGCTCCACTCTGTAACAAGATCTGAGGGTGTTTTTACACAGCCCCGTGATGCAATAAGTGCAGGACAGGGGTGGTTATTTCCGTCGACTGGGGGCAGGAATGATTGATGCCCAATCAACATCAGTTTTGGACTTGTAATAACGAGAGAGCAGATTTTAGAGAGGTGGTGATGAGATAGATTGAAGAGCATGCTTGAAAAATAGGATAGATAGTATGTATCTTCAGGCATGGATAACATACTCTCAGATATTTTGGTAAATGGAGATTATATCTACAGATGACTATTCAAGCTTAGATGATGACATCAAGCAAATGTATCAAATGTATTTTTTTTTCAAGAAGTTCATTCAATTTTTGAAAAAAGTTCAGGCAACATAGTAAAAAGGCCTTTGCATCTGTTTTAAATTATTGATATAACGTCAGGGGCAACTGCTATTTACTCATGCCCCTACTTACCAACCGCTATAATGCCTGGGACAGGAATTTTAGATGGAATAAGCTTGCCCAGCACCTATACCATCCTCACAGCTAAGTCGGTCAACAGATCCTATTTTTACTGTTCCTATTTTCTGCCCCTATTTACAGGATACTGTCACTACTGTAACGTAATTTTAGATAGAACAAAGTTACCCTGTGTCAATACCATTCTCAGGCGCTGTTAAAAAAAATATCGTATATCGACGAAGTTTTTGGCCTTCATGGTCAAAACAAAACTTGAAGAAGCTGCATAGTTCCGACCACCCTAGTGACGTACACACTCGATTAGTAAATGCGAAATGGCATCAATTCGATCCGTCTACCATATGTATCGAGTCAGCGTGCATTATCGTGTCGGATGACCTGTTAACTGCATTACGCCACTCTATTTATAACGCCATCTTGGATTGCATTCTATTATGCCAAATATTACTAGCAATAACACAGAAGGAATAATATTAGTGGTATTATTTAGAATTTTTTCAAAATCGTTTTGCTGGGTATAAATAAACCTTAAAGAATTATTATTAGCAGTCTGATGTCTGTTCAGTATTTCACACATAATTGAGTATTTCAGAAATTTGTGATACAAAGAGCTTCTCTTTTATCAATAAACGAGGATACTTAAAAATCTAATTTATGCCACCTAATAGTCATAACAAGGAGCGTTATTGTTTTGAAATCAAGCTTCTTATGTGACTGCGCAACCAAACTCACAGGGGTTCGACTATTCTGACATAAAACATAAAACTCATTGGCAAATAATTTGGCTTACATCATTCGCCACATCGCACGTCGTAAATGCGTAGCGTGTCTATTCGTCAGAACTATTCACCATCAATCGATTGACATAAATCGATGTAAACCGTTTACTCGATGTTTCAACACCACGTTTATCAATGATTATGTTTTCTTCAACAGAAATTCTATAAGATTTACGTATTTTAAATCATAAATATGTTTTTATTGTCTGCTGTCAAAATTAAAAGAATAATTTTGCCTATCCTATCTCCTCCTAACACGTACTTGTATTACGTATTTATTTGAGAAAATTAATAGACGGAAGAGAACGAAAACCCGTGATCTGTGCCTACCCCTATGGGAAAGAGATGTGATTTTATGTATGTATGTTTATTTTTATTTTTTATGGACTCTCATGTCAGGACTTCAAGATGGCATTATTAATAACAACATCGGCACAAAGCGATCAAGTCTATACACGCGCGACATATTGCAGCACTCCCGCTGATCAGGACATTCAAGGATTTATAACGCCGTCCAAGGTACAGAATTCAGCGTTTACTACATAAAATACAGTCCATAAATCACTGAAATCAGTATACTTTGAAAGAACTCAGCTCAGTTGGTAGTAGCTCTGCCATCTACGCCATAGGTCGTGGGTTCGATCCCCACCGAGAACAAATATTTTTGTAGAGAACACAGACGTCATGTGAAAATATGTAAGTATTATATATCAGCTATCTGGTTCTCATGGTACTTTTGGGGCTAGATAGTACTTATTGAGATTTATTATTGAGCAAAATAGCATTTTGAGTGGTTTGGTCACAATATTTGTTATTTGTTTAGCATCGTATCTGCGATGGTGATCAGTCACAAGGTTTAACATGCATCTTCGAACTTTGACAGTGTGATATTTGAAAGCGATACATTGATCGCCATCGCTAGCGACTAGATGTGCGCGCGAGCTGTACCACCTTTTTAGTAATCAAAATTGGAATGAGCGCTTCGCGAATTTCATTGGGAGATCTCAATTCAACAGAGATCTACGTAATTGTTTGCTGTAATTAGATACATCATGATGGATTCGACAAGGTTTTCAGAAATGTGTAGTGGATGATTCCGAGGGGCCGATACTTTGTCAATTTATTGATTCAACAAAATCTGATCATACGTATTTTATCGAAATTTGAGACCTTTTTTCTGCGTCACACGAGATGAAGTAAAAATACCTCAATAAATTATAAAAACAGTTGATAACTTGTACCGTGATCCCCCGTGCAACTCGCCGAGAATAGCCAGTCAGCTGGGGTGCGTCACAGTGTCCCAGACAGTGCCTATCACGAATCACGACATGGCGAGGATTGCACGCGAGGTACGGTATATTTTTACCATTTGAAAATTGATAAAACTTTTTGATCTTCAGCGCTTTCCAACCTAAAGAAGTCCACTGGGCTTTTGGAAAATGTACATTTCCAATAAGAACGATTATGAGCTATTTCCTTACAATGACTTCCCGCAGTCAAACCCAATGCAAAAAGATACAACTTGGAGCCAATACCTTTCTTACTAAGTAAAAAACACTGTGAGAAGACTTGCCTCATACTTAAACTGAAACAAGCCTCTTTGAGGCGCACTTAAAATCCTTTCACCACACTGTTTTGAAAGACATAATGTAGTGTCACGACTAAAAAAGAAGATGAGTACTGATTAACGAAAAGTAAACAGCTTAAATATGTTTTCCATCGTGGTTGATGCTATACCAACTATTAGCCAAACGCATTCAGTTGGTATTCGAGTGCGTCGTCTAGACGCTTTATCAGGATGGCCTCTCTATCTGCCGGAATGTTTTATACACTTGAAATCGGAAAGTTACCGAGCTTTTAGCTTTTTTTGCCGCGTTACTTTGGTTTAATGTGCGTCTGTCGCAAAGTATGTCGATAAGAATTGGGTCAGCGTAACTATTTTTTATTGATATATTCAGTTTTTGAAACATTTTGTAACGAAAGAAGATTACATACAGGAATTTATAAAAGTTGTTTTATTTAAAACTAGCCAACACATAAATAAGAATATTTCCCTATCCGATCATCTTTATCAGCCTGAAGAAGTGCGTGCTTAGACATTTTCAGGAAGCATGAGCTTTCTCCATCAGCCGATTTCCCGCAATCATTATAAATAATCTCGGTTCACGCTTCTAGCTGGTGGATTTTGGGGGAGACCTTTGCCCAGCAGTGGGACAGTGTAGGTTAAAAAAATATATTTACCTAGTTTTCATGAGTCACCAAGAAAAGGCTGTGATAGCCAGACCTTATCACCGCAACGTAATATTACATAAATACCAACAAACAAATTAGTGAAGCATTAACGAACCATAGACTTCCGAACCTAATTATGCTGTGTTTCTAACTTGTTTTCAACTTAGATGCGGTTGTTATCGCAAAGCGATTGGACGCAATTACCCTCAAAATGTCCATTTGTTCATAAATCTTACTTAACAATACATTGGTTTGTCTACAAAATAACTCCGCAAATACCTGCGTAGATTTGATAATATAGCAAAAGACAAAGCGTGGAGCGGCCTCCGTCGAGATCGTGGAATGAAATCGTTCGTCTTGGTAATAATATTTGTAATTAACATCAGTCGTATCCATACAACGGTTATCTGGTAGAGATTGCTGCTTAGCGATAAGTGCTGCCTATTGTTTAGAAAAATTGTTTTTAAGTTTTTTATGTAGGTATCATTGTTTGTTTCTAAGTTTATGTGAGTAATAAAGTATTTTCTATCTTTCTAATATTGGAAGGGTGTTTGGCCAGTAATGCACTTCTTTCGGGCGGTGAATAATATACCAAAACATAAGAGCATGAAGAATAATTTTAATTATTCTCATTACACAATCTTAATGACCTATTTTTGTGTTACTAAATGATAGGTAGTTTTATTTATTGTGGATAGTTTGGTAATAGGCATAACGTGCAAGTACCCACATAAATAATAAACTACCTACTCGTTTCTGTATCTCGATTTGTGAAGTTTCATTTAACAGCCCTATACCTCGTATAAACTATTGGCAACACCAATTGTGTTCATTATAAAATAATACAGAATGATAAATGTTATAAATTAAACTTGTTGTACATAAACAAGCGCCCCCCGCTGCCGAGCGCGTGTGCGATGTGACAAATGCGCGATAGCCGTGCGCGAGCGCATCCTTATAGTAAACCTACATCTAGTACCGCAAGTTAAAATAATTGTATAGGGTTCCTACTAAAGGTCAAGTTAGCGGGAGCTAGCTGGATTCAGTTTAGCGTAGGACTGGAAAGAGTGGCATGCCCAAATAGAGGACTGTTATGCCCAGAAAAATAAATAGATGCATAGATAGAACTCAATAATTTTATATAACCTATAAAGAAAACATCAAAATGTTGTGTTTTTCTTTAAAAAGTAACGGTAGATTTTAATGTTCCCAACTCTAGTGATGAAAGGCTGCTAAGCTTCAAACGAAGACGGTAGTCCAAAATAATCATAAAATAAAATAAAATAAAGATGGAGAATAAAAATATTATTCTCCATCTGTTATTCTGTATGTCCTATTTCTGAAATAAACTTTTATTATTATTATTTATTATTATTATAATCTAGGTAATAAGCGATATCAGCAATTTACCTTTAAAATATGCTTAGTAATAAAAAAGTCATGAAGATTATACACTGTTAAATAAACTATGGTACTACTAAGTAGGACGTTACCGTCGTGAATCTCCGTCCGTAGTCTCATTATTGAAAATTTACTAAAGGCTTCTTAAATATCACTGACGTAACTTAAATTATACTTGTATTTACTGCGAAAACATAAACACACGATGGTCAATGATAATTTAATTGAAAATCATTCTGGGTTAATATTTTTCTTTTCGTCAATTGTAATTCAATGTTTTAATTATCTATCTATATTTATAAAAGAAAGACGCGTTAATAACAATATTTATCAAAAAAAAACTAAATATAATTTAGACTTTTAAAATATAATTTGAAATTGTAGGTACCTATATATTATTGTATACTAGGCCAGTAACGTTTAACGTAAGTATCCTCCCTAACGTGAAACTATTCGGGTGGTAAATCTATTTATATGTAGAACACAGTACTGGCAAGCTGTTGTAAATTACGAATCACAAAATTAAAACAAATATCCAGCTATAAACCGATATCTAAATAGAACAATATCGCATCGAATCGCGCACAATCTACCGTGAACGCCGCCACCGGAGCGCGCGATCAAACGCGCCGCACCATGCGTCCATATCACGCCATAATTGCTACGATTTCAATGCAAATCGCACCGATGCGGTAGTGGGTCAACACCTTTATAATAATGTCAATAGTTATTATTATTTCAAATATTTCCCTTCATATTCATTATCTGAGCCCGAAGTCGGAGTTTTGCTACCACATTTCGTTACCAAATGTTGTTTTCGTTTCGCCTTTTTGTCTCTTTCAATTGCATGGAGAAAATATGAGACGGTAAAAATACGTTACGTAGTTAGAGTTGTTGTCTCATATTTTCTCCATACAATAGAGAGAGACAAAAAGGCGAAACGAAAACAACATTTGGTAACGAAATGTTGTAAATGCACTGGGACTTCGGGTACTGGTTCATAATAGTCTCGTATTATCAGTCAATTCAAGCAGGCCGATAAGTCTGTTGCCATCAGCTCTTCTTCTTCTTTTTAATTAATGGTATCTGTTCATTCGAACATTTTTGCCAATGTCAAGTGACATTATAAATAAAATCGAGTCAGTCAATAGACAAGCCGGCTGTTATTGGCTTATTTTTTGACATGAAAGTGACAGACTTTTAGCTTTTAGATTTTATTCTAAACAAAGTACCTACAAGTAAGTTGGTAAATAATACCAACTTACTTGTAGGTACTTTGTTTGATTTATTGAATTAAAACGCATTTACTGTTCTATTTAAACGTACCTATTGATCTGAGTTTATAATATTAACTTTAGTAAAATGCATATTAATTACGTTCTATAATTCAAAAAGCAACAACTAATAACCGAGATCTTTGATCTGACTTGTATTTCAAAGTTGGCAACAATAACAAGAATGTTGCATTTAAAAGCTCGAGCATTAAAAAGCAACACAACAGACTCAATGCAAATAAAACGTAATATTTCCCCACAATGCTTTAATTGGGAGACATTAACACTTTGTTCGACTTTGTTGCATTGAGATGCACTATACGACTATTGTTACTTTGTTGTTCTTTGTGCAAAGCTCTCCCATTGACATATTGGCGATGAAAAAAAACAAAATGGCGAAAAATATGGCGTAAGGTGAGATGTATAAATTAACACTAGCCCCACACATCAGTAAAATCGTAACAAAGCACTCGTGACCACAGCCTTATGGCATGGAAAAAAGCCCTTGAAATACGCACTAAAACTGTAGGGCGGGATAATAAACTTGAAATTCATCTATTTTTGTACCGTAATGTTTTGGACAAGCTAATTACTGATCTTTGGAACCAGTGAACACAATGCTCTATAGTTTATGAACACAAAGAAAAATTTACAATTAATAAAAGTATTTAAAATATACGAAACAAAAAACTGTTGAGCTATCTGCAGAGCGTTACAAACGATCTAGAGATTTCTCAACAGATCAAATCAGTGTGTGTCAGACGGAAGCGTCCCAAAGACGCTGGTGGCACTGCCTGCTAATGCGCTGCCAGCCCTTAGATCCATAGTTAGTAGGAGCCTTGCATTGTGGAACATTCTGTAGTAACTCATGTGATTAGATTTATCTAAGTCAGTAGTAACCTTTACTTATAAGTTACGCACTAAGATTTTTTTAAGTACATTATCTGCTTTAGTTTATAGAAATAGCTTATCATTTTCATAATATTCATGATTTCTGCAGTAGTTGCTGATGCAGTTGAATATAAAATGGTATGTTATCGATGTTTTAACTTTTTTTTCTACCGTAAGCTGTAATTTTGATGCCTTTCTTCTAGTCTTGGTCACCTGGTTGACCCGATCATTATGATTCAAGTAAATTCATATTTTTTGATCATCTAACTACATATTTTTTACCAGTTAAAATCAAAATTAAATAAATACTTCTTTATTCAGTGGTATCATAAGGATCACTCTGAACAGTTAGTTTTCCAAATATCTCCGCGCTAAAATTCATGTTTTCCATTGAGTTGTATGTTCATAATTATACAAGGCAGAACGGTATGGTGTCCTTTGTGCTACGTGAGCACGCGAGCAAACCAAGATAAAAGCGGTTAACTCGTTAATTTCACTTAAAACGATGCCATGTGCCACGGAGAGGCGGCATTATTACTGTCATAACAACACACTTACGCCTTTACATCGAAGGTATCACAATTGTTGGTTTTAAGAAGTGAAATTTCTGAATAAAATAACTCAAAATGCGTGTGATGCAACCAGCAAGGGTTAATCCAACTTTCATTCACTAAGCAAGAGAAAGTTTCAGTAACAGATAATATTTTTCATTTTTTTGTTGATTCCTTTTCGCTCCTTTCGAAGCAGGCTATAGTATCAAGACCATACGGCCTAGTCTTACGTTTTGTGTTGGAATTTTTAAAATTTACGTCTTTCGTCAGACCGTCATTATGGATCCCTCTAGTAGTATTTTTCATGTTGTCGCTCATTTATGACACCTCTGTCATTTTGACGTACAATCTTGCCAGTGTCAACGTCATAAAATATAAAATTAATAAAAGTATATCAGAAAAATCGACTGTCATTTGTTTCAAGGGCATTCAAAGAAAATGCTGTCGGCAGTTTTCTTCAAACCCAATGAGAAATAATTTTGATCAAGTCAGAATATCGAACTGTTTAATTCCAACTGCACAAACTTTCAGGTAGGTTTGACTTACTATGTAGGTTACTATAAAAATACTATTAAAATAAGATGTTCTTTTCCGAGATAACGCTATAGGAAACGCATAAAAAAGTGACAGTGCGTAGGAAGCAACATATTGAGTTCCGGATTTTTGAAAATAATGCCACAAACATGTTTCATATATTTCAGTGTTCGGCAGCACTACGTCCTTTTTGCTCCCTCACAACACTATCTGGCGATCATTGAATACCAATAAGCCATCCTTTCTTTGGATATATTTAACAGCTTGTTAAGACATTTTCTCTCCAATCGTGATGATCTCACACGCTTTCTTAAAGGGCCGATACCGAATGTAATTACTCCAGTATTGTGTCCGTGTTCCAACATGGTATGGGAAACAAGGACTTTACTAAGGTACAATCAAATATTTGACAGCTGTTAACTCAATTTGCTGAACAGTTGATGCGTTGCGTCGCACTTTATGTACTAGTGTCACGGAAAACCAGCGTTATACAGGGTTATTCATTATTAGCTGCAAATACTCAGGAGTTAGGTTCAACAAATAGAATAAAAAATATTTATGAAATTATTTTTTTTAAATTTGATCAAAAAATTTTTCAAGTTTTTGTATCAAAATTTTATTTGTATTAATTTCTTTACGGCTATTGCATAATGATTGCCATGGAGAACAGGATGATGACCCACCCAGACGGTGACTGAACGCAGAGTGTCGCTAACGGCGCGCGGGCGCGGATCAAAGGTCAAAATAGGTCAGGCGCCAATGATTCCTTTATCGATTTTCTCGGGATTTTCATAACAAAACTTGAAAAAAATCATTTCATAAATATTTTTTATTTTATTTGTTGAACCTAATTCCTGAGTATTTGCAGCTAATAATGAATAACCCTGTAGTGGCGCTCGCTACTGTACCTGAGTGGCTTCCAATTTTTGTGTCCTTGTTACTTGTATATCATTCATGTGTTCATCTTATTGCTCTTGTTGTGTGGCATAAAACAAATAACTTTTGATTTAATTTCATTTTTACTTGAAAATTTTGATATAAACAACCGTCAAATATTTAATTGGTCGAGTTCCTATCCATGAAACCGGCCTAAGAAAAACTTTTCTGGGCTTTTGGATTTTCTATGGTAACAAGTTCAGATATCTCTAAATTAAACATGGGATTCCCCTTTATTGTCAATCACAATATAGAGACTACGTAAATTGCATACAAAAACAATAAATATTTACCCCTTTAGCCACCGCAAACCAGTCAACCCTCGCTGCTAAATAATTCACTGTCTCAATACAAATCGTACCCAATAAAACGAAGGTTGAAATCGCCACATAATAACATGACAAACCAGACATAACCCGTTTTTCTTTTGTGACATTATTTCAGGGGGGTCGCGTCTACCCCAAAGGGATAAGTAAAGTAATAATATTGCGCTATTACTCGTAGTTGAGGGTTGAGCCAGATTTAACCACAAACTATGCTTCAGTTATCGGATATGTTTTTCTTCGCAAACAACTTGATTACACAGTGTTTATCCTCAAAGGCTTCCTGTCAATGCCATTGCGCTATTTTCATTATGATTATGGTATATCAATTCTTTGTGATTATCTACTCACTTTGAACGAAGCATTTTATTATTACGGAAGGAAAGCTTCAATGTGAAGCAATTACGTACGTTGCCGTTGGTTCTAGTTAGTTTTTTTTTTGTTGTAGATAAGTAGGTAGGTATGTCAGTTTTGATCAAGGTATTAAGCCCTAGCTTTTTCGCCTGCATATCCTTACTGGTATATCCCTATTGGTAGGGAGTTTTTTCAAATTTTCTTTTTGTATCATCTCACTTACCTGGCGAACTTGCTTGTACTGCTCCTCGAAGCTCCAGCCAGCAGCGCTTCCCTCCGAGGAAGACGACGATGCTGAGCCGGCGGGCTGTGCTGGCGGGGGCGGTGCTGGCGCCAAGAACGCTGGCGGCGCGTACGGGAACCCCCCCGGAGCGCCACCGCCGGCCAGCGCGAACACACTGCTAGGCGTCGACAGAGGCGCGCCCTGTGCCAGGGAGGCAAGCGATGACAAGTGCGGGTGGAGCGACGATTTCAAGGACTCGAAGTCATCTCGGACCTGGTGGAGGGAGACTGCGTGAGTGCTTGAAGCCTTGAAGGTTTCTTTGAACTGCATTAAAAGAGGCAGCTGGATCGACTGGACCAATACTACTGCTATATTTGGGCATGTTTGTGCTAGTTATTGTAAACCTAATCTATCTAGTAGTCGTAAGCAAAAGCGTTTTTGCTTTTCTGTGGTCGCAACTATATATCTCTAGGAACACGGAAATGTGTCACCTAAGTTCGGAAAAGAAAGAAACGGACCGAGACGGGCGTGGCAGTGTTTGTTCAATAACTTAATTAAGTCAATTCATAGGCTCCTGAGCTGATAAAGTGTATCTGGTAACACAGCTTCTCCCATCTAAATAGAATCTTGTATTGTGTTTTACATAATCTTACCTTTAGCTCTCGCTCCATCGGGCGAGGCGAGTTCCGCGCATGATGCGCCATCTGATGGTTGAGATGCTGATGGCTCATGCTGTGCGGCGGCAGCTGCGGGATGTGCGGCGGATGCTGCGGCAGTTGCTGGATCGGTTGGTGCTGGTGTGCTGGTGCATCTCTGCCTACGCCCTCGTCTGAGCTCTCGCAAGACTGCTCGCCTGATGACTCGCCTTCAGACCGGGCCGACTGGAACAAATGGAATTCTCTTTTGACATTGGACAAAATGTAGCTGTCGTTTTTCTCAAATAATGGTAATTTCTGTTATAATGAAGTCAAAGTCTGTATCGGTAAAAAAAACTGACCAACGCCAACGCCCTAAAAATCCCTGAGTAACTATAGTTGCTATTTTATTTTGTTCTATCTGAACTGAGCTATGTAGCTTCTCATCTATTATGATATCCTATAAACTATTATTGTACTAGCTCAGCTGGTGAGCGTAGCGTGAAGCCTACCTACTTACTTACCCGTAGATTAATAACAAGTTTGAACTACCCGACAATTACACATAAATGTCGCGAGGTGTCACTGGTAAATGCTTTAAATAATAGCTGACTGCAAATTACCTAGAATATTTATTTTTATGCTGTTACTAATCTGTACGTAAAGATAGATGAAATCGAGTTACCATAAATAAAAATAAATTTTGTTCGTTTCTAAATGACTGGCCTCTCAGCTCAGTTGGTAGTAACTCTGCCATCTGCGCCGTAGGTCGTGGATTCGATGATCACCGAGAACAAATATTTGTGTGGTGAACGCAGATGTTTGTTCTCTGTCTGGGTGTTCTATTGTATTTTAAGTTATGTATTTCCAAAAAAAATTATTTAGGGTCTGCTTAATTTGAGGCTAAATAGTGTTGTGTGAATTGTTTACAATATTTATTAATTTAAATTGTTATTACGTACCAAACAATCGTTTTCTGTACCTACTGGCAACTATGATCTACGGCTACGACTTTAGGTACGTAGACCCTTAACAAAACAGACCTACTAGTATTAGTTTATGCTGGGTGTAATAAGATTCATCCTGAAAACTGAAAGCGGACTATTTGATCATACTCCTTGATTGATTACTACCCGTCAAAAAAAACGATTTTTTTTCTAAATATTGAACAAAATTATTTTTAATAAAATATATAATTAACCTAGATAATATTTTTCGTATTTATTTCTGTTTTATATAATGATGATAACGATGGTCACAAACAGATGGTTACCACGAAAACTTATCGCCTCTGGCTGCTTATTTTGGTGACTGAAACCAGTCGCATTAGTGGTGGAGTAATTTCGAATAATTTTCGACAACTTGTGTGAACATGAATTTAAGGGGTTATCTTTTTTATTTTGAATGACATTCATTTTTCTTCTAATCTAACGCTTTATTACTTTTTTTTTTTACAAACCTTCTTGTGCATTTCTTAATAAAATACAGGTAAATGATAGGATTAGTAAAGAAAAGGTTTTTTCCCTTGTTCCAAATATATTACACCACAATACACTATTTTTGTTTTGTTTCTCTTAAAGAGAATTTTAAAATGTTATATTTAGTGTTTTTGAAACCGTTCTTAGTTAAAAAAAATCATGAAATACCACTAGTGGTTTTGACAATTTTACAGACGAACCAGTGGTCAAGAAAGGTGCACGAAGTTTCATAAGCCCTATATAAAAGAACTGTAGCAGCAATCAAATTGTTGGTTCGAAAGAGCGCGTTTCGCCGACGGCCCCCGGCCCACAATTACGACATTAAAATTATTTTATTTCCATTTTTATTTATTATTCGCATCATTATTATATTGTGTGGAGTTATTATCGGTGAAATGTTTCGTTCGGATAAACGCTGGAGCGACACGCAACCCCTCAACGCCTTCGACCAGAGTTCCGTATAAGTTATACGTCAAATTCGACGCGTTACACGGTATAACTCGTCGAGTTTGAATTGTGAAACTTCTAGCCTTGGTCGTGTAGTACCTTACTTGGCTATAAGAATATTGAAAGTGATATACCTACTTGTGATTCAAGCAAACCGTAGTATTTTTGAGCATTCCAGAAGTTGCTAAATCTTTTTTTACACAAGGATACACATCAGACTATACATATATGTATCACAGCTCACTTTTATGTTCTTGAGGCAAGTAATTTTTAATTTTATTTTATGTAACTTAACTGTATCCATGTGTACCACAGGATAAATTAACTAAGCTATGTGGTTTATCAAACAAAATTGTTCAAAGTTGATAAATACCAAAACATACTAAACGTAATGACCATGCTTATTGCAAAAAAATATTTTCTTTTAACACAATCTCCTCATGACTCATTGAAATTTGGCGCTGTATTTAGATACTCACCTACGTAAAAACGGTGTTATTTTGGTCATAAGCAAACCTACCGAGACACCGAACCAAGAATTGATTGTTAGGTTATTAAGGCGTTCTTTGTAGTTTACAACGGAACCCTAATCGCGTCCTACGTATTCCCATCTTGTTATTTTATTCGACTTTTCTTTCTCATGGTTCAGCTACTGGATTCCAGCTGTTTTTTATTACTTTTAAAGTGACCGCAATTTTATTTAAACGTTATATCAATAAATTGAGCCACTTATACAATTTCGAGTTCGTCCACCTACGGTAAGGTGTCTCCAAATTCGGTAACAAAATCAAATAAACTATTGTACTGAATATTGTAATTATCGAGTGACGAACTGTAAAAATCAACACAGGCACCAATAAGTAGGATAACGTTAGCACATACAGTGCTAATACTGAAGTAAATAGAATCGTACGTGCTGGTTCAAATCGCTCGTGATTTTATAATATAAAATGAACTGTAAGATTTTTAGTGGGCCGATGAAAAGGTAGCATTATTGAAAGTGTCTATAAAAATGACCGGAATTTCACTAATACAGGTTAACACTTTAGAGAGCAATGCTTGTATTGTAATTTATGTTCATGTACCTATTTACCCTAGTGTGGGTTCTTTACAATAGTATAATGATGTAGTATATGTATCATTGTTTAAGATATATTATTATTAAAATCTAACGGTGCCTACTGAAGATTGAATCAACACAGATCAACACGTGGGTAGTCTTTTAACGTTAAAAAAGTTTTCGTAAAATACTTATACTAAGGGGCAGTCACGCAAATTTAGCAAAATTTGAATTAAGCAACTATCAAATATTTAATTGGTCATCCCTGAAAACGGCCCTTATTGGTAATTGTAAATTATGGTCAGGTAAATAAAAACATCATAAATAAAAAAGTTCCTATGGTATCTGATACACTTTAAATCGTGACAACAACAAAGAAACGGAAAGTGAAAGAATTCAATCCAAGGAAACCATTAAAGGTTCTACAAGCTGATGTTTTGTATAAACATGAACCTTACGCTTTCTTAGAAGAACCCCGAACCTTGATATAAGGACACGCCGTTGATTAACGCGTTTTTCTTTACGAAACAATATCATTCAAGTATGAACCTTAAAAGCTCACACTTAAAATTTGTTTTATAAATTTCAGTCTCCCAATATCAATGAAGATAAACCATGATGTTTTAGGGGAAACGCTACTCTATTTCAATGATAAAGAAGTGGTAGCTGAGTGTTAAACGATAGTCAAATTGAACTCACCAGTTAGAAATATACTTCTAAATTGTTTTATGAACTCTTTAGTTCAAAGTGTTGACGAAGAAAAAAATATAACAGAGCGATCTGCTAAACGTTGCAAAAGATCTATAGATAAACATAAACTTATATGAAGAAGTGCACAAACTTTTCAATCCAGTTAAAATTAAACGTTAACTTAAAGTTGATGTCGCAACAGTTTGTGTCAATGAAGTATAAGAATGACATTTTATATTACACTGTAATATTTGAGATAGAAATCGTAATCATACGCGAGTGTGTTTATGAGGCAAAATCAAATAGAAACTTGTAATGAACGATGTCGTGTGCGTCCGACATGTTTGGTATTCAAAACAAATACGACGGCAATAAAATATTGAACATTAAGCTGTTGATGGAGATATCGGCTGAGGTGCGAGGTGAAAACATTGACGACTCTGAAGAATCACTTTATTACACGCAAAATCCAGACTCTGTACATGAAAAGAACACTGTTTCGCCAAGCTGTAATATATTTTCAAAGTTTAAAAAAAAAATCCGAGGGTGGTCTCTCAATCCGCAAGCACATTACCTACTTTTGATTCCTGAATGGCTTATTATCGAAAGCCGATAACTATCTGAACGCTTGATGGACAAAAGGAATTTCTCTGCCTTTGTGTCCACAACGGTTTGAATTCATATTCTTATTTGTTATGGAAATCACAGGGCAATGCCATTAAAGATCTCCGCGTGATGGCTAAGTTCGCATCCACACTCCCTGGAATATATATTAGCGGGAGGGTCACGAGGTTTGTCCACACATTAGCGGTGTTAGCACCCGGGATAGCTGGCTACCTGCGTGTTTGCCTAGACATAAATATACCCGCTATTTGTCTAGATATCCACACATATCTGGTGTTTCGCAGAGCTCGCTTGCAACACCATTTGAGCAACGTATTGTTGACGTCGAAGGGAAATCTGCCTTAGTGTTTATGCAATCGAAAGGATTGTACAAGCTTCATACTAATAAGTTGTAAAGGCTGCTATTGAACTGCGATTAGCGAACCGCTTCCATATTTTGTAAGGCACGATTCTACTGCAGAGTTTATCTCCGCAATTTTAAGAGTAATAAATGTAGAGAATAATGTCGGACAAAGGGAATTACTCCTACTCGTACGTCTGTGAGTCGACCGTCTGTCACAATGTTGCCAATAACTGCCACAGTCACATTAACATTAGCGGACATAAAATAACCGCCAATAAGTCGAGGTACGCATCAAAACGTCGACAAAGCAACAGGTTCTCGGTTCGACAAACACGCTGTGTTTACATTACGATCCTGGGCTTCATTTAATAATTCTCGGGAACTAAAAGCCTTTGAACATTTCATCAGATGACCCTCGGTGTTTGCACACACTCCTGCGTCGAGATGCTAATGTGGACACAGGGACCTGTATCGCCGATCGATGCGTTTATTGTTAGCCCTTTCGAGTTGACTTCTACTATTTCACTGTGATGTTCGATCGTCGATATCTTGTGCAAACATTTGAAATTGGAAATTCTTGTTTTTATTTGACATTTTACGGTCAGTCGGAAGGACTTCGACTGTTTATTTTAGTTTTATCTCATAAAAAGATCAAAAATAACATTACCGCATTTCAGGTACAATCATTGCTCACCTTTAGGCTTTGTGAAATAGAAAGCTGCGGGAAATGTACAACTTTAGCAATATCAGATGAATAAGCATCTCTCATGCCTAGGCACAACAGTAAATAGATAGGTATAGGAAGCATTTGTAAATCAAGTAGCCGGACTACGAAACGAGCTAAGTATTTGAGCAAAACAAAAGGTGATAAGAAGAGGTAAATAACCTGAGCCATTGACGGCGTGACGCCGGCGCGCGTGCTGCGTAAACAGTCATGTCATGTTGAACGCGCGCCTTCTTCGCTCAACAACAGCTGTTTAACGCCTCGCATACCTCGCTGAAAATATCGACGCAGACCATTTAGCAACCTCTCCACCGCACTGAACATCAACACAATTTAACACGCAATTTACGACATCAACGGCACACTGGTACTGCATTATGCAAGTGCATCTCCAATTTCCACAGATACAAATGAGTTCAAACCGTTTCTAATGGCCATCACATCCGTACAGACATCGCGACACTATAGAATCCCAAATCATTTGGACTCGTAATTTTATTCAAAATACCACAAGCGGTACGTAAAAAGAGATCGTGTCACTTATTGTGATGATAATTATTTTCAGAAAACAAAAACTAGAAAGCGAACGGACGGCGATGCCTATCAGTTAATTATTGTCACCAAAATGGCGGCATATTGTTATTGCCGCAAAATGGTTGGAGTGACAAATCGTTAGGTTTCGTGCACGTTCCGTTTGATTGACGCGTGCCAGATTCCGCGGTAATATACCTTTATTCATATTTATTTATGCGTAGAAAGCGCAAATAAAGACGGGCTCTTTTACACAGCGATCGAGATAGCCAATCAATGCATATAGACACTTGAGATGGATGAATGAGTTACGATCCGTACTTTGAGACCGTACAGTCTTAAAGTATTGATTGAGTTGGGCTGGTCAGCTTATTAGGGTTATTAAGGTAATGTTTACGATTGGAAAATATCGAAGTCTTTGAGACAGTTTTGAGCCGTACGACGTTTGGGGTCAAATATTGACAGTTCTCACGAGTCACAGCGGACACGGCTCGTGCTCGGCCGAGCCTATGGTCCTATTCCTTCCGCTTTTCACACGTACCTATAGGTAATAATCGATCGCTTTTATTGCCTGTGTGTAGACCGACGCGATACTTCGAGGAACTATAACGTGACCTCTAGTTTGCCGACGGATCGAGCAAAGCTGGACGTTAAGTGGACCGACAAACGGTGACTGACTCGTGATTTCTTCGAAAGACCTGCGAGCTTGCGTCGTCAGATTCCTTTGTTATCGATTATCCACGACTCCTGACGCACTGTGCAATCGCGTCAAATGTAAATTGTCAGGTAAACCAAAGCTCACCTTTATTTACATTAACTTATTCCTTAAAACGGCAAACAGCGATCATCGTATAAAGGCTTTGTGATACCCAAAGTGGATGTTTGTCTTGACTCATTTTAAAGGGAAGTTGACGTTCGAAAGCGACCTCAACTCTACTGAGATGATGCTTTGGAGAATACAAATAAGGAACTAATAAGGCAAAATATAGACGTTGATAAAAACATCGTTTGCATATAAACAGCTCTTATTATTATGGTGTGAGATGGATAGATAAATAAGATGAGAGTAATCAACTAAAAGTTCCCAAAACACTTCGCATGTGACGTCACAAGATAGAATGGCCAACTATAGCTTTCTACCTTCTCAGGTTGATAAAGCTTCCACAATGGGTCATACTGTTTCATTTGCATACCCTTTGGACTGATGGATGCACCAAATTCAACAAATCAAAACATCAGCTTCTAACTTATTTACAAGAACATTGTATAGTATTTCGTCAGACAATGGGTTCGTGACGATAGTAAAGTGTATCGTTAAACGCTTTACCGTGCCCTAACCACTGGTTAATTACCCAGAGCTTGCGGTGCTCGTAAACCTGGACCAGGAAACTAATGCCCAAACCGCAGGTAGGTCAGGTGAACACTGCACATTGTATGTAGGTAAGTAACGGAGATTCACATAAAATGTAATGCTACTCGACACTGGCATGCTCATCAATCTAATTATTTCGATACTGCAAGCCATCTGACGGCACATGAAAGACAAATAAAAATTAACCAAGGAGCAGAAAAATGTATCCGTAGCCGAAATCGGCCTTTGGAATTTTCATGAAAGAAAAATGGGTCAAAACAAGTTTTCACTCCATCAATGTTTTCATTTTTTTATAAAAGTAAACAGGCCTATGCATCTATTGAAGATGATTTAAATAGCGTCAGAGGCAACTGGTGATAACACAAGCTTTAATCGCAGGACATTTTTTTATAAACACAGCGTAATTCTAAGGTTCAATAACCCAAAGCGTTTCGCAGAATCCTGTGCATCTTTAACATTAATCAATTCGAGAATCGATGGTGACCTGTCCGGCTATCAATCAAAGCACCCGTGACACAGTTAATAAAAGAATAGCTGGTAGATTCACTCCCTTGGGGCGGTAGTCTCGATAATATAGCGATTGCTAACAGTTACCAACGTAAACGACCTTAGATCGTCAACAAATAATTGGTAATAACACAGTCCAACAAAAGAAAAACGATTTATCTCTAAACTTGGTCATGCATGGACAATTGCATAAGTAGATAAATAGCAAATTCAATTCAAATTATTTTCATTTCAGACCATAATAGTATAACACACATGCAGAAAATACCATAGGTGGAGAAGGTAATGTACATACAATTGCAATACAATACAATTTACAATAGAGTACGCATTGCAATCAAAAGCTGATTTTTGAAATTAAAATCAAGGAAAATTTGAAGGATTTTTGGGAACTTGAGTTTGTACTATGTATAAAATTTATGGTGTATCAAATCAAATGCTTAATAGTTACCAACACATAATAGCAGTTACCAACACACGCCTCAATACATTTTTTTTGACAACGTTATTTCGGTAAGTTTCGAGCGAATGTTTATTCTCTCGAAATTTCGAGAGAATAAACATTTGTAAGTTACCCAGCTGGTTTCATTTAAGCTGTGTGTTTAAGATGGTACCAGTAACCTAATGTCGCTTATCGAGATAAATTTACACACGTTAATTTATCAAATCGATTGGTCTGACAAATACCAATCGATTTTGAATTCCTTGATTTTGAATCGGTGCTTGTGCCTTGTGTACTTTTTAATAATTCTACTTTTCAATGAACTCGTGTGCCAGTTACCGCGTCACCGTCACCGACACTTCTTAGGGAGGAAGAACGGAGAGGGGAGAGGGAGGGGGGTTCTAGTTCTAATTTACACTTCTGTCGATCTTCCCGGAGTGCCACGTTTTAATAAATAATTAAGTATAACAGCGAATTTGAATTTCTCAAAACTTGATTTTTGAAATTTATCGAACTCGAGAATTCCATAGATGTGGAGCATAACAACATCAAATCTTTTTTATTCATTTCTTAGGATCCTTCGTAAAGAGGCAACCATCAAAACAAACATTCATTTTAAAATCAATATGAACCCTTTCGATAGTGTTCAAATAAACCGAAGAGAATCGGAAAAAACATAGCAGCTACAGTGTGCGCATCGGTTCTTTACCCCTTTGAAGGCCTTGCATTTGACAGCGTTTCAATGATCGCCACCCCAGAACGCTTAGATGTGCGAGGCTTTATATAGGCACTAGAAATGATTGCGCATATTGCTTGACCGTAATACAAATAGGAATTATGCAGCTACCAGAAGTTATAACTACAAACGGACGAAGATCCGGTGCGCGTACTGTAAGAAGATAGAGAAACGTAATCGAAAGAGCCCGATCTGTCCACCACCATTGTATATTAAGTTATTTTAAAATGATGTCGTGGAGATATGAATAAAAATCAATCAAAGATTGTATGATTTCGATATTCGTCCTCCATTATTTCGGCTACTTGAGAACTCTTTGTGAAGGGCTCGTAAGTACTATCACCATGCCCATTTCTGCCGTGAAGCAGCATTGCTGTTTTGGTTTAAAGGGTGGGGGTGCAGGTGAAATTACTGGCACGTGAGGCTGAACATCTGTATGCCTCAAGCTGATAGACGCAGGGCAGTGCATCGTATGACACGTTCCTGACGTGCGTGACCTACGAGGCAATGCTTTGTTATAGGCGATGGTTACCACTTAACATCAAGTGGGCTATATGCTTGTTCCATCAGCGAGATGTATAAAAAAATATTTGTTTTTAAATACTTGATCGGTATCAAAATGACATTCGGGTGCATGTTATAAAAATAAAAAAGAATAATTCCTTTCTCTGACTTCAATTTCATTCCATATTACAAATCAGATAATCGATAATAATTGATGATTAAATTCAAGGCGTATGACATGAAAGTAAGATCGTGCCTTAAAAATACCAAGCGGGCATACCTTAAATAATTGATAAATCAATGCAGTTCTCAACCAGAGGGCCACTAAATCAAAACGCGACTGGCTATCATAACATTTTGACGTAACAGAAACGCATATTAAACTGTTGCTACTAGATGGCGCGATAAGCAGCTGTCAAACTCACCTGTCACTAGCTTATTAATGGCTGCCGGTCTTCATATTGATAGATTAAAAGTTATTGTAGTTTTATTGCAGTGAGAGTTTACTAAAACTTGTTTTGCGTGTGAGTCATTGATCCAAGTCTAAATAAAGTTGGTAACACTGAATGCGTAATACCATTCGCGACAGTTCCAAAGACAATGGCTCTCCCACACACGTCTGGCATAATTCCTGCACATCCCGCTGCAATTTGGCTGGATTTGCACACACTCAGAAATCATAATTCAATTTGTCTGTATACAAAAAGTTAACAAACAAGGCCGACCTAACACTTTCGCTATTATCCTTCGTTTTTTCAAAAGCAACACTGTCTTATTTAGCTAAACATTCGGGTTCCTTCCCAATAAGACTGGAACCAACCAAGGCAATAGCAACTCTACGACGATTGATTTTCGATTGAAAACGTATTGTATTAATATGAGAGGATGTGACCTTTTTGGTGGGGTTGTGCGTCTGACCATAGGACCACACACGGTCGTGAGTCAACATCGGTCCCAAGAACAACAGTATAGCACTTAGTATACTTTGCAGCATCAGGTAAACTAGTAGCTTTTAAAGCGAACCTCCTGGGGTTTCACTTTTTAAACGCAAATCAAATCAAAATCTAGTTTTAAAACAAAACAATCTTAACTTTGTAGACATTGAAAGGCCAGATATGAATATCAATAACCATAGTGGGTACACAAAGTCCACAAAATGGTATGCAGTACAGAAGCGGGCAACAAACGAAATTGAAAACAAAATACGCCCATCTACAAAAAATCGGTTTGTACATAAATAATCTACTCGTGGGCGACAAAAGAACCGGTAGCGAGCAGACGACACGCCACCTCATAGAATTTACATTTTTATTGCATTTACTTTATGCAGGACAGACGAATAGCCAGAAGTAGCAGTTGTTTAGTGCAGTACCTACAATAATTTTATAGGGACTTTTGGTGCCAATTCAAGCCAAACGTGTTGACAAAGAGCTAACCACCTCAAATGCATTTTTTTCTTGAGAAGGCCGTTGAGTTAGTTTGTGATTTTGTTTCTGGCTGATAATAATTATGGCAATAAAATCTTCACCCCATTGGGCATTATAGATATCTTATATTGCACATCATTCCTTTCAGTGTTGGGTCTTCCGCATCGAGTTCCTTCCCCACCAGGTCTTTGGTTCTTCTTCGGTATTTGGTCAGTCTCAGTGATACCCACTCCAAGTCATATCTTTCTTAGCTTTAATCAGGTTTAAGACTTATTATTGACCTGCCTATTTCCAGTTCTTCCTCTCTACCCAAAGACTATGTCAGGCGATGCAGGTTGGCAAATAAAAAAAATTCATTTACATTGCTGCATGACAGAGTAATCAGCAAAGACCCAGCAAAGACAGTCTCCAAAACTGCTCTAAAAACTAACAGACACGAAGAAGGCTGTACTGCTTACGTCACATTTATTAATACCCTCAACGATCCCGAAATTATCAAAGCACCGTTTCGGGGAACAGTCGCTAATGTGCGGCGACCCCGCCCCTTCCTGTCGCGTCTGCATGCGCGTGCGTCGGTTTAGTGCAAGTTGTGCTTCTTCGAGTTGGAACTTCAACTTAATTAAAATGAACTACTCAAAAATCATAATAAAAAACGTCAAAATGATATCATGATTAAAACACAAAACTGCGCAATTATGTGGGTATTTACAACATTTTAACAAATATAACAAATACACAGCTACAAAATCTATTGCCACGGGTATTTATCGCAATAATTACCTTATTTTATTTATTTTCCCGACGTTTCGGCTATGTTGCAATATAATAATAATAATAATAATAAAAGCATTTATTTTTCTTTCACAAAGTAGGTAGCGAACACAATGTATGGTGTAGATGCAATAGGAAGAGTAATTAGATGAGATGTGTCCACCCACTTTGCAAGAGACTGGAGCTTAAGATAGGCTTAGATAGCCTGTAATACAAGTCTCCAGGACCTTCCGCCATGGATAAAGACTCCCATATCCTCAACAGTAGGTACACAATCATTCAAGAACATAATATACACAATTACATAATGACAGAAAAAACAACAAATATTTAAAACTAACTAGGTAAGTACTAAAAAAACGGTTCAGGAGACCTTACAATACACACATACACATACATAAACATACACACAATTATTGTGTGTATGTTTATGTATGTGTATGTGTGTATATGTGTTGGAGTTATGAAAGTAAGAATGAGTTCTGAGAGTGCAATAGCCGTGATTGTGGGCAGACTGGAGCATTGATATGAGTGGTACCGTCGTTGAGAAGTGGAGGCAGCATCACTAACTACCCTCACTTGATCTTCTTTCTCCGTAATTTCCATGCACGCACTACGATACACAACACTAATAGTATCTACTATCTACGCACTGTGGTAAGGTATCGCGACGCACACACTTTACACCTTTGTGTAATACCTTCATACCCTAAGTATTTTGTAAAACATCGCGAAAGTTTAAAAAGTACTAAATATACCTACAGCTGACTTGACAACCTTATTTTATTGAAGTTGGTTAGAATCAGTAACTTTGACCACCCTATATAATTAAACAAAGTGTCTCAAACTGATTCGAACTCAGATGACCATGTAAGGAGCTACTTTAGTCAAAAGGCTAATAAGGCTGTGTTTCACCAACACAGCTCGTTCCTATAACCTACACTTACTGGCAGGAGGCTTGGAGTAAAAAATAGGCGAAAGATTTTATAGAATGGTACCCTAGAAAAGGGAAAAGAGCCATAGTTAGACCATTTCGAAGATTGCAAGGCGACTTCAAAGAGACAGCTGGCATACATTGGAGTAGGAAAGCGCGGAATCGCCAATTATGGAAGAGTTTGGGGGAGGTCTAAGCTGGAAAGCCAACAAGCTTACTACACTGATGTCACATAGATTATCAAGTACTTTTTATTTTGTTAAACTAGTATGACTTTTAATTTATATTAATAAAGAAAAATTATTAAAAAAAAAGAAATTATTAATAAAGAGTTTGAGAAGTCTTTGGACGGAAAAGACCCAAGATCGTTCTACCTAGAAATATTTAGGAGAAGCCTTAAACCAGCAGTGGTTTTCAGACTGATAATAGCATGATCGTTAAAGATTATCTCTGGTTATACGCGATTTAACCATGAGATAACATAACCGTTTAATGGTGATGAACACTCACCAAGATCTTTATGACACGCCTCAGAAAGAAAAAGTCAACAATCAAAGAGCCCTTGAGTCGAATCAACAGACTACCGTAGTTACGGACCACACCATGGAGTATGGAGACAATTGTAACGATCCAGAGTGGGTAAACAAGGTGGGCGATGATGTCTGCTGGAGTGGACAGCATGGGAGGTATGGAAGGGATGCACTGACCACCTTTGCGTAATACCTTAAGCACTTTTTACAACATTACTTACTTTTTCTGTGCAGTTGGATGAAAATAATGAAAATTCGTAACTTCAAAATCCATCTTTATGTATACTAATATAATAAAGAGGAAAGATTTGTATTTTTGTATGTTTGTAAAGAATAAACTCAAAAAAACTGTGCCGATTTCTAAAATTCTTTCCCCATTGGAAAGCTACATTCACCTTGAGTAACATAGGCTATATTTATGTGCTTAAAAAATAAATGTCCACCCGTGCGAAGTCGGGACAGGCCACTAGTTACGTTTAAAAAAAAACTGGGGCACTACAATGTTATAGAAGTAACCGATTAACATTTAGGTGCGTCATTACTTTTTCGATCACTATCAATAAGGCGAAAACTAGCCATTGAATACAATTAGAACTCTGTATAACTTTGTAAAATGGAAAACAATAATCTACACATCACGACGCCATATTACTACATCCCCCGACTAGTGTTGTCTTTCGTTGCCCTCACTCAGTAGTAATGTCCTATTCCCAAAACACTATGGATAACACTACTATTCTAAAAATGTATGTTTTTGTACAACTGGTACCTATAAATATTTTTATCTGTTGCTTGGTGGTGGTCATGTCCTGGATCCAGAGTTATTTAAAGTTTTCGTGTAAATCATCAAATTTTAATGAAGTTCTGCTACTAACTGTACCTAGACTACCTATAAAATTGCTACTTTAATATTTTGTGCTGTTCCTGTAGGGTTACCACAAGCCTGGTCTGGCTCTGTCTCTGGCTCTGGTTTTGAGTCTGTGAAACATCACACACACACAGTATAATACACTGGTGAGCACTCACACAGACTCAAAACCAGACCCAGATCGTGTGGTGATTTTACTACGCCAAGCATAAAAAAAGTTCAAACAAAAAACGCAAAACTTCTCGATATTATTTAAATTGATATCAAAAGATATAATTACCATAATGAGATGCATACACCCTTGAATGCTTGACGCCTGGTGCCTATTAACAAATAGAGGTAGACCCCTGGGCCTATGGACCACCGGTGTTACATCAGCAAGTCAAATCATTCAAACCTGCTCGTCATTCAAGGGTTTGTTTGCAGTTACACCACAAACTCTGGATTGTCTTTGTGTTTAGGTTTTCGACTATCTATTTTTAAGGTTAGGCGGACTGATTTGCAAGTTATACGCTTGTTTAAAAACAATTGATTGAGTAATTCTTATTTATTTTCTGGTTTTCATGGGGTGGCTTATAATATTATGTGTGTGCTAAAATTCTGTGTTTTTTTTATATTATAGTCAACAATTTTTTAATAGACATCTTAAAGTATCTTTTTTATTCATTTAATTTTAAAATGATTCTAATAAAAAAAATCTTCTAGAAATTTTTCTTCTAAAAAAATTAGGTGAATTTGAAACGAATCAGATACGAGTTATCTAACATTTACATTTCTATTGCGTATCTACAATCTTTACTTATCATCATCATCATCAACCTGAAGACGCCCACTGCTGGACATAGGCCTTCCCCTATACACATTTCCAATTAAGAAGAATTATTCTGAGCCCTTACCATTTACCGACTTCACGCGATCTTAACAATGTCGTCAGTCCATCTGATGGGTGGATGGGATGGGGCGCCCCACGTTACATGTTCCGGTTCGTGGTAGCCATTCGGGAACCTTTATTCCCCAACGGCTGTCGGTTCTCCGAGCTACATGACCAGCCCATTGCCACTTCAACTTATTAATTATTGATCGAAGCGACGCGTGGCCCATAAGGGCTGGTCTGGTGAAAATCTGGCGCATTACTATTCAGCTTGGCAATGCCGCCAGCGCCAGCGTCTTGGAGACGCTTCTGTCTGGTACTGATTTGGATCAGTTGAGCTATCTCTCGATCACTTGCCTGCAGATTTTTTGTAAATATTTGTTTAATTTTAAGTTTCGTTGTGTAAATAAACTTATTAATTACACTCTGTCGGTGACCTTGCTTTTATACTGATATTCTCATCTACACTTATAGCATTAGAATAGGTATCTATCGAATAAGTAAGCACAAAGTTTCTTACTATACACTAAATTAGCATAGGTACTCGAATAAAAGGGGCTACTCAACATGCATGATACAAATATTAAAATCACGTCTCTGAAACAATTAACAGAAACGAGCGAGCGATCAAATAAAACTGCCTTTGTCATACAAACTCGCTTATTCTAAGAACCATGAAGAATAACATTAAAATCGATGAATCGATTTCTCTTGTCCAATCGGATTGCGTGAAAATTAACAAAATGGCGGACGTTATTCTATTCTTATTTTAAAAATTACGAATGGAGTTAAGCATTAGATCTAGGTACCTGCAGAAATATGCGATATGCAAATAGTGAATGATAGATTTTAGATTGATTGTTGATCATGCGACATTTTTTTCAAACAAATTGGTCTGTAGTATGTTGGTTTGTTTGAATAACGAAGCATCTGACAAATCGAAATCGAATTTCATACTAAATAGATATCGGATTTTAGTCCAAAAGAAATAAGAAGGTAGGTAAGGTACCTAGAGATTCTTGCCAACTTTGAAAAACCATTGTAATGTGAACCCATTTCCCATTGGTTAGAGTTTTATTCACGTCGTACATCACCGATAACGTGATTCAGTGCGAACCACTAGGTTATTACATACTATACTATTAAATATCAGTTTCTATTTCTAATCATTTTATAAATTGTTTTCATTCTGCCAATCAACATCATAAACATTGTAATTCAAATAACATTCGATACGCTAAACTAATTAGCAACGAATGACGCAGCTATTGCGTTCAATCTCATTTGAAATAGTGAAGAATAGTAAAACCGCTATTTAGCAAATAGTTTTCCGTCATAGAAACGCCAGTCAACCTCAAAACTACACACAAAGAGCGAGAAGAGCGAGACGCATCACCTCCAACCTCCGATTGAGAAACCCAATTTGAATAACAATCAATAAATTAATGTACAACCATAATTTATTCATAACCGGAGTCTGTGACACACCGACGCGAGACGAGCGCTGAATCTAAATGAAATTTTATAAGACTCCTTTTCAACGCCTCATTATGGTTATAATGTTATACTTTTCTTTATGTATCATCATTATCGGTCACCACAATGCTTCTTTGAGCAGCGGGCAGTGTCGTTAAAGCAGACTAATCTCTTTACACGTAAAAACGGACGATGCTGAAGCGTTTCTCGTGTTGGAATAATTAGTCTGCAATTGAAAGCATGCCTTATTTCAAGAGGTCGGACAAAACAAAACGGACATGACACGGTTGGCCAACGGTAAAACACTTTCACGAACACAATGATAATTATTTCAAAAGACTATGTACAGACTGCGATTCGGAAATTTGACCGGGTTGTTTCGTGATTCCGTATTTAGAATATTAAAATAAAATATTTAAATTGTCTATGTCCATAAATAGAAGCTCGTTAATTACAGACCGTAATCACATTTCGCCAAACGCGTTACGAAACACATGTCCCATCCCTTCACTGTTCTAAATTTAAATATTATTAAGGCGGGAGCTGGAGGCACGCTTCTCGTTTCAATACATTTAGATAATTATGTTTTTTCACCACTTTTAATTTATGATGTGCTTTATACCTACACCGTAATTTATTATTTGGTTAGTACTTAATCAGCATATTTTCGAGTGAATCTATCGAAAGACTGTTTGTTTTTTTATTAGGTTATTAATATAATTATACTTACTTATTACAGCATTTCACGCAACTCTTAAAAACTGCATTCCATCGACCAAAAACAAAGGATCGGAACAAAAAACGGCAAATAAGTTAGTTAGAAATTGCCCAGAAGCATTAGGTTGGTTATCAATTTGCGTGTCCTCACGATCGCCTCCAGCATTTGGGAACCTCTGTCCCTGTGGGTTAGGGAACACAGATTATTTGAACGGCTAGCTAGTCGTACTTATCACTATTTTCAAGCAAGGTAGCTTGAAATATGTCTTCAAAAGTTTTTGGAGCTTATATAGCTAAAAAACTAAGTACCACCGGCACCGTGCCCTTTGTATTTTTTGTCTTGAAAGTATCAAATATATGCCATAATTTTCCCAGCTTTCCAGCAACAGATTCAACTTTTTATCAGCCGTAAACGTTGCGTGTCTAAATCATGGCTGCAGGCGAAACAGTAGCAACCATTGCCATCCAAATTGCCGGCTGTCAGAGGCTGTGATGTCAGACGTCAGATCCGCCATCGATTAGTCGATTATCTGGATCATGGGAATCGATTGCGTTAACTGCGTCTATTTTTTGCTGATAAAAACAAACCAGAGTTGTTTTTATCAGCAAAAAATAGAAGATACCAAGTTCGATTTAGTCATGTGTACAATCAAATTATTTCTAGAATTTTTGTATCGGGAAAATACAGATTTTTTTTGCTGCTTTGCGTTTTTTCTGAGGAAGGTTTTGGTTCTTAGCTATTTGATTTTTACTATTTGAGTTTGATTCAGACCTACTAAAACTAAGCCCGTTTCAAAATATTTTCAATTACTATGATTCAATTCAGACCACGTTTTAAAATAATAATTTGATTCTGATCACGTCAAGATATTATTCTTGCTATGATCATAATACAGTAGTTAAGTTCATCTAATTATGAGCTTTCCCGCCAGCTCATTTCAAGATGGCGGATGCGATTTCACGTCATTAAGACTAGTTATCGCGCGACCTACCCACTATCCTCTAATTATGATACCGGTGTCTCCCAAGAAATAATATTGTATATTATAAACTGGAAATGCACGAGTTTATTCAGGTAAGTATATTCTCAGAGAGAGATAACCACGACCTCGCCGAACTAATTCATGTCTGAACCGAAGATATGAGTAAGTACAAAATGTTAAACGTAGCAAGCAACCTACAATACAAAACCAAACATCTTTTTTTATCAGGTATTTTTCTTGGAAGAAGAATCTATTTCTTTATTCTTTTCGAATATGGAACATTTAAAAACAAGTGTTCACTTCCTAATATAATTGTGGCGTTGTAATGTAACGGAATCAAAAGTTTTCTATCGCTAGTTTTGATCTGACACAGATAATAAATACTTATAATGCATTTGCTGTTCAAATGCTCCCAATTTTACTAAAAGTCAAATTTAATTGTTATGAGAGTACCTAGGTACTTAATATTATGACGCTATGTTAATACTTCTCCGATGTTTTCCGGCTGTTAATAATCTACACTGAATGTAGTGCAAAAGGGGTGTAGAATTAAATAAAGGTAATTAGTATGAAGTGGTGCTGTTTCCTGAAGGTAAAGATTTAACTGCTATTATGCAAGATTACGTATTCCTTAGAAACCTTAGTTCAACCTTAGATTTGATTACATTTATCCTTCTGAAAATAGACAAACTTTGAAGTCTTTTTTTTTTGTTATTAGTCCTTGCGAAAGATTCATTTATTGAATCTAATATGGCGGCGCTGACCGATATCTTCTTCTCATGAGTGAGAGTGAAAGGGGAACTAAGTAAACAATAGTGTGTGAGTGAGTTCCAATGAGCATAGCAGCTCATACATCACTTGCTAGTGTGCCGCTTGTGCTCAAATACCTACACAAGAGAAGACATACAGCCACAGCAAGCGTTAGGTTCCTATTTGTCAAAGGTGATTTAGGCATTGATATGACAAAAAGAAAGAAGTGGCTCCACCATTTAAGATTCGTTTTTTTATTGGCGCGAAAAACATGAAACGCTAAAACGAATTCATGTAAAAACTTAATTTTTGTTTATAATAGGTACTTCATTAATCATTATTATTTTTTATATCTTACCTATAATCAATAATGCCTAATATTTACACAACATATTAAATAATTTCCTTGAATAGCTGCCCATGTTTGCCAACTATTGATTATGACGATAAAATCGATAACAATTCTCTGCTAAACCTTCAGTAAATAGGTACCTACCTATTTAAGGCATATTGTAACGTATGTAGTAGGTACGTACTAATAGTAGGGAAATGAGTAGGCATCATCATTTTATAAAGTCTTAAGTTCTATTATTTGTACGGTTACCAGTTGAAGCAGGTTGGGCCAATAGTTACTATAATAACGAAACTTCTAGATTCGATTATAGCATCGGCACCGTATCATTAGGGCTGTGCATCCGATTCCGAGAATCGCAATCGTTTACATCGAGGCGGCCGGGAACCACTACGAACACAGATCAAACAATAGTTATTTAAATCTGATGTTTCACTTACTCATGCACTATAAACGAATCTGTAAACGTCATTGTCATGATCATCATTTTAATCGCAGTGAAGTATTTTTGCAACGCAGGTTTTGAATATTTGACATAATGCCAACTTGAATTAAGTACGGGGCTGTAATATTTTGTAAGATTTCCGGCTTTTTCCTGGAACAAATCTATGCAATTTCAGCTTAAAATCCTATCCATGAAATGTTTTACCTTGATGCAGCCGTGTCGTTGGCTGTCATTGAGTAGGTAACTGAATCTATATAAAAGTCAAAGCAACAAGAAGAGCGAGAAGAGAGAGAGAGGGATTTAATATGATACAAAACCAACTCCTAATAATCAGGTTTCAACATGTTGAAGTTAATTTAAACGTGATAAAGTTCATTTTACTTGAAAGGTAGCTTCAAAGTGATACAAGTTGTGTTTAACCACGCACTGTGGCGTGCGGTGGCGCGCGTGAGAATCCGTGCGATATATCGCATCCAACGATTGACAGTAGATTGTTTTTGCAAGTTGCTACATAATTGGCCCAATCAAACAGTAATCTTTTTACTTGAGTCAGTAATTATAGTTTTTTAATGCATCAATGTATACCCAGTAGGTAGTTTTGTATGAATAATCGTCTATGGTAAAAAAAATATATTATATACTTGGATCATGCTGCAGTACAAATTTCATTAAAAAAAATACCTACCTACTACGAGCAGGTCCTTCAATTGCAATTATTTGACGCCATTTTGACGCAGCTAATTTTAAGTCTAATTTTTAAGAATGGTGGTAAAAACAACAAGTACCTACTTATCTACCCACAATCTGACCCAGATTTAAATAGATTATTAGTTATGTCAATGCAAAAAAATACCCGAACACCGAAACCTACATAAAAAGTAACAGTGATTATAACAATTAATAACTGCGGTTATACGATTAATCACTGTGATGACGTGTCACATCACTAGCGCCGGCCGTTTACAGAGACAGCTACTTGAATGGAAAAATAACATTATTTAATTCTTTTGTGAGGTATCTTTTATGTGGATTTAATTAATTATGTTGAATGAATATATTCTCCATTGAGCTGTGTAATTTATTTAGTCTGGATTTGTACTTTATCAAGATGCAAATTTATTATTCTTATTTGTTTTTTAAGGCTAAATAGGTACATGACACAAAAAATATAATATGTAAGTACCAAAAAAAAAATGTAAGTATCAATTATTAAAAAAAAATAGTGAATCTTATTTTTTTTTCTTATGTACATAGATGGATGGTTCATGGCAATGTAATAAATACAGTCATCATTATCACCAGCCTAATGAAGTCCACTGTTGGACATAGGCCTCCCCTAACATTTCCAAGAAGAACAACTCTCAGCTTTTTCCATCCACCGACTTCCCGAGATCATAACAATGTCATCGGGCCATGGGATGGATGGGTGCCCTACGTTTCGTCTTCCAGTTCGTGGTCGCCATTCGAGAACCTTCATTCCACAACGGTTATCGGTTCTTCGAGCTATATGACATGCACTTTGTCAGTGCCAGCTTCATACCAGTATTTTTTAAATATCCTGTCTTTTAGAAAACCACAACCACACCTGCCTAACTTGCATACCTACATGGTTATACCCAGCTTATAAGTTTTGAAATCATGTCCTCTTAATGGAACTCGACAAATATTTGTTTAAATCGGTTATGACATACGAAAATAAACCCATTATAAGTTTCGTAATAGACACACAGATATTTTAGTGTAAGTACCGTATTTGCTGACATCAATGCACAAGTATGGAATGTCAGCATTGGTATTATGTTAACATTCACACCTTTAAAGACGCCGCCTGTCAAACCTGAGGTTTTTTTTATCATCAGTATGAAGATGCCAAAGTCGAGATTAGACGCCGGACAAAGGTTGTGGATGTGGGTACGCGAATCGCAAAAGTGAAGTGGAGATGGGCAGGGCACTTGGCAAGAAGGGACGACTGGAGATGGGCGAAGGTGGCTACAAAATGGTGGCCAAGGGAAAGCTCAAAGACCTAGAGGCAGACCACCCGGCCGTTGGTCGAACGACATTGTTGCAAGTGCTGGGAATAAGCGGATGAGAATCGCGGGGGACCGGAAAGAGTGGCGCAATAAAGAGGAGGCCTATTACTAAGCAGGGTGCAAACGGGCTGATGATGATAATGAAGACGCCTTCCCCATACATATCCCGGAATAACGATTTTGAGCTTTTTTCGTTCAGCTACTTGTCAATCTGTATAGTTTCCTTGGTTCATCGAGGAGTCTCATACCTACGCTTCGTCTTTCATTAGGTCACCATCAGTAGGCTTACAACAAGCTCTGTCTGGCTCTATCTCTGGCTCTGGTTTTGAGTCTGTGCGAGTGTATTATACTGTGTATGTGACGTTTTGAGGTAGGATTTATTTAGTCAGCACTCACACAGGCTCAAAATCAGAGACAGAGCTTGTGATAGGCCTACTGTGGTTATACCTAACAGTCAAATGTAACTACACTAACTTAACTGTTGAATAGTGGACATAAAACAAACAACAATGGTAGCTAATTTGAAATACAACAATTCGGGGAAATAATGTCTTATTGTTCGAAAAGCTTTTTCTTGTAGTTAACTAGGTCAGTTGAATGTAGCTGTCTTTTTGCGCATTCAATTGTCACAGTGGATATGCATTTATTATATGCGAAGCCCGGCATTGCCCGGGCATTTTAGAACGTTAAAGAACATTCTAAAGCGTTTAGGAGCATTCTAGTTTTATCAAAATCGAGAATTTGATAAAACTAAAACGCTCCTAAACGTGATAAAAGTGTGGACACAGAAAAGTCCATGCGTGTTAGAAATTGATATACATAGATCTTTGGTAAATTTGCGTTGATGCTGCTATTAGACGTAGCGTGATGTTATAAAACCTCAATAAATGGACTATCCAACACAAAAATAATTTTTCAATTCGGACCAGCAGTTCCCAAACAAACAATCAAACTCATCAGCTTAATAATACATATTAGTATAGATTTATTTTGATGAAAATGTTGTTTATATAGGTATGCTTTAGTTCAGACACATGGGAATTAAGGCTTAGATTAGAGTAAGGCGATGTATGTGCCAATAATTGCCAATATTTATTTATTTACATATTCTGGCAATTATTTTCTTTCCTACTTTTCGAAAGAGAAGTACCTAGATAAATTAGCATCATGCCTCTAGAACCTTTCGATTGGTTGAGTGTGGCTATGCATTTTTATCATTCGCGTTAGAATATAATTTAAACAGTTTCGTGCCAAAACGAGCGAAGAATAGTTAGAACAGGGTTAGAATCGTTTTAAAACGCCCCTAAATAAAAGTTAATCGAATAAAACTTTTATAGCCAGCGGAGTTCAAAACTCAGCCGAATTATGTATTCTTATGAGCCTCAAATTAGTACTCACACTCTTGGACATAAACTCTACGTACTTACGGTTATGAATAGCAGGCATTATTTAGAACTTCGCCGTTAATAGCTTGCTCTCATCCAAAGAAAACAAAAAATAATTTATCCTTAAGCAACACCTGCTCAGGTTTGGCATCACTTTTATTTCCTTCGGAGTTTTACAGCCCCGAAAAGACTACCTTAATTTGATCCCCCAAAGCTATATTATTTTCCTTGTTTTGCTGAACAGGGGTAGGTCTAGTTTTCTGGCAGTCGGTAAACACGGTTTTAGTGCTAGTAAATAATTAAAGCGCCTAATTTGATGCGAGGAAGCATGGTTCGCTCGGGTTTATGTGGGCGAGCCTCGATTGAATGACAGCCGAACGTCTTGTAATCAAGAAACACGAGGGGCGCTACATTAATGCCCAGCGGTAGACAAAGTAACATGCAAGAAAGTATCAGCGATATCGCGGGTAGAAAAGTCCAATATATCTCATATGCCCTGCGCACACCTAGGCCGCTGGCGTCGGCGATCAGTGAAACACTGTCAAATATTGCTGTCAAATTTGACAACATTTCACTGATCGCCAACGCAAGCGGCCTAGGTGTGCGCAGGCCTTTAACGCTACGCTAGTCACGTGTCGACGATTGAGATGAAAATTTCAACTGTCTAGGTTTCGGTTAGGCCTACGTGTGTTCCTTGGTCTATTGGATCGTTTTTCCCGTTTTCGATCGTTTTCTTATCGGAAATCGGATAAGAAAACGAAAAAAATGTTTTTCGGATAATTTTGAATGCGAGCTGTCACTTTAGATCAGCCAATGAGATGAGTGATGAAAAAAAAGATGGGAAAATATCCTAACCAACGAAATACATAGTCCACACAGGGACACTGGTAAAACCACCAGAAACAGCAATTAATAAAACTACACGAGCAAAAAAGAAATGGCGTTGAATGAATCAACTTCATACCGATATAAAATATTCATAAAAAACCTAAACGCGAATAAACTGCTTTAAGTAAAACTGCTTTGGCGCTATCAATCATCCCCACTCCCGCCCACCTCTGGAAACATTACTTTCGAGGTAAGGAACCCTCAGGATAATAAGTAGAGGATTAGCACAGGTATTTTTCAGAGAGTTTCTTGATAAATAATTTGAACAGGCTTTTCAATGTCTTTTGTTGTGTTTTAGGTCTCTTTTCGAGTATTTTTTTGAAATTAGGGTGGTGAAAGGATTTTAGGCGTCCCGAAGAGGCTTTTTTCGTGCACTTGACACAAACTTTTGAAATTTTTATGTTACACGACATTTCGGGTTTCTATGCTTTTCCTGCACCATTTGAAAGAGTTGGTATAGTGCACATAAATTGTTGAACAGAAAAACTCATTGGATAATGAACAGTCGTGCAGACTGAATTTGAACCCATGACCTCAGGATCGTCGGCTTGCTCAGTACCTTTACCATCCTGACAGCTTAGTCGGAAAGACCATGGTCAATACGTGCGGAGCTGATAAAATAAATAAACAAAACTAATCACCAGATTTATGCACTAAGCTCAAACAAAGTTATCTTACCCTATCTGTTTTAAGTTTCAATCTAATCATATCAAATCCCGTCTAGCGACACTTGATACATGTAAGACAGCCACCCTTATTGATTATAAGATACACGAATAAACAAACTAAACTAAACACCAGATTTATGCACTAAGCTCAAACAAAGTTATCATACCCTATCTGTTTTAAGTTTCAATCTAATCATATCAAATCCCGTCTAGCGACACTTGATACAGTAAGACGGCCACCCTTATTGATTAGAAGACCCACGATAGCCTTGAGTCACTACGCGTCTATAATATTGACGATTTGTTGTGATTTTTTATTTATTTACCTACAATTCAACATTTCAAAACTACCTTCATTTTGACGATGCAGTGCAATTTCGGAGTCAAATCAAGGACGACGTATTTGAGGCGTGCGATTGATTATTTTGATGATGTTTATTGCAATTGTCGCGTAATGTAATGTTTTATAACTTTAATTTTATGAACCCAGAAATGCATCCCAGCTATGTTATGGGGAATGTGTGCTACTTACTGTATATTTTTGAAGTGAAAACTTCTTTAGCGGCGCTGAGCACTTTCTGTAATGGGTATAAAATCTTAAACTCGCGTCAGGATCACGTGACCCTGATCGAAAAAGCGTAAGACGGATGTTTTTGTAGAAATGTACCCTAAGACTACAACGTAGAGTTCATAATAAAAAAACATTAAACTGCACGAGAATTGCCCACTTTCACAGAACTGCACAATTATTGTGCAATAATTATAACAAGTGAAAAAAAGCCAAGGATCTCCAAATTAAATTATTGCAAATAATAAACAATAAAAAGCGGAGTCAATATAATTCTTATTCTATAAATGCAAAGTTTTTGAAGTGAAAACTTCTTTAGCGGCGTTGAGCACTTTTTTGTTTGGGTCATGTAGGGAAGGTGAGATTATTTTGAAAGCAATATAATTTTTTCCCCCCTTTCCCTCTAGACCCCTTTATTATTAAAAAAACCTAAAAATGCCCTATTTTCAAGCCTTTTTTTTCGAGTGGAGCATTGCGGCGAGCGAAACGAGCCGCCATGCGACCATGGGAACAGCGCGGCGAGCGAAGCGAGCCGTGCTGTGACTCCCCCCAAGGCCCCCAGAACCCCCTCCTCCTGAACCCGGGGGGAGCGTCGCGGCGAGCGAAGCGAGCCGCCACGTGACCACGGGGAACAGCGCGGCGAGCGAAGCGAGCCGTGCTGTGACCCCCCCTAAGCCCCCCAGAACCCCCTCCTCCGAAACCCGGGGGGAGCGTCGCGGCGAGCGAAGCGAGCCGCCACGCGATCACGGGGAACAGCGTGGCGAGTGAAGCGAGCCGTGCTGTTACCCCCCTAAGCCCCCCAGAACCCCCTCTTCCTGAACCCGGGGGGAGCGTCGCGGCGAGCGAAGCGAGCCGCCACGCGACCACGGGGAACAGCGCGGCGAGCGAAGCGAGCCGTGCTGTGACCCCCCTTAGCCCCCCAGAACCCCCTCCTCCTATGTCTGCCGTTTTACTTCATTTAGGACCTACTTGTAGGTCGCGCGACAAGGTCCCTTCTAGCGGTTCCGACCCGTTGAGGATTTGGCTTTACGTAAAATTTAGGGTTCCGTATAGGGTTTTGATTGGGGTTATACTATATTGAGGAATTTGATTAAATGGTCGACTTTTAGGGTTCCTTAGGACTTTGATTGGAGTTTCAACTACACTTAGAAGCTTGATAATGTTAAAATTTTTAGGGTTCCTTAGGACTTTGATTGGGGTTTTACTACATTGAGGAATTTGATTAAGTGGTCAACTTTTAGGGTTCCTTAGGACTTTGATTGGAGTTTCAACTACACTTAGGAGCTTGATAATGTTAACATTTTTAGGGTTCCTTAGGACTTTGATTCGAATTTCAACTACACTTAGGAGCTTGATAATGCTAAAATTTTTAGGGTTCCTTAGGACTTTGATTGGGGTTTTACTACATTGAGGAACTTGATAAAATAAACAACTTTTAGGGTTCCTTAGGCCTTTAATTGGACTTTCAACTACACTTAGGACCTTGATTATGTAAACAATTTTAGGGTTCCTTAGCACTTTGATTGGAATTTCAACTACACTTAGGAGCTTGATAATGCTAAAATTTTTAGGGTTCCTTAGGACTTTGATTGGGGTTTTACTACATTGAGGAACTTGATAAAATAAACAACTTTTAGGGTTCCTACGTTAATAATCAAGTTTTCACTTCTGCCGGCACTCCCGGAGTGCAACCCGTATTTTTTTTTTATATCTTGTAAATACACCATTCAAGCAAAATAATGATTTGATTTGATTTAGGGTATGATTTGTTTTTTTTATACCTATCTAGATAGCTAAGCATTAGACTGCCATCACACCTGATAGAATGTGAGGATGCAGCCTAAGATGACTTCAGTAAAAATAGCTAGTAAATATATCCAAATGCTCATCTTATTAAATTTCTTAGGAAAAAATGACACTACAATTTATAAAAACTGCATCGCACCACACTCACGTTTAATTAAGGACAGTCGTGCACCGATAGTAATATCGGAACGCGATTATAGTGTGTATGACTTCGCGAAGACGTAGCAATGCCGGCGTGATACCCAGTGTCGGCTTACATAACCGCCGTCTGTTATTCATTTATTTGACGTGTCTTCTACTTTGATTGTGTTTGTGTAGAAAAATATTACATTAAATTACCTATATAAAGAAAATCGCAAAACTGAAGTGGAGATGGGCAGGGCACTTGGCAAAAAGGGACGAGGAAGGGGGACGAAGGCGGCTACAGAATAGTGGCCAAGGGATGATCAAAGACCTAGAGGCAGACCACCCGCCCGTTGGTCGAACGACATTGTTGCAAGTGCCGGATAGAGTGGCGCAATAAAGAGGAGGCCTATACTCAGCAGTGGGTGCAAACGGGCTGATGATGTATAAAGAAAATATGGATTTGAAATTAACTCCAAGCACTAACTGTTTCTCTTGTGCTGTACCTATGCCCAAGATTATTTGAGGTTGGGTTTAAATCATCATCATCAACCTATATCATTCCACTGCTTAACATAATCTTCTCCCAAGACGCGCTGAGCCACTGAGCTCAGTTCTCGGATTTAAATACATATTCAAATGAAATACAAAATACATAAATGAGAAATTATTAAATGAGTGTTAAATGACCGGCAATGTTTATTTACACTGCTGGAATTCAAATTGTCATTGAAAACTTATTAAAAATTTTGTTCTTAAGAAATCTGAGCGAAATATTTTAGTTCTTGCAAGCTTACATAATTTACATTTATGATTTCCCAATGTCACAGATAAATTAATGTTTATATTTAGGTAGGTACATTAAGTAAAGGATGCTGGTAAGTTGTATTGTAATTATACATACATATTTTCAAATTGGGTAGTATAGTGTACGTGCGTGTTACAAGTATGGTGCTTGGCACTTTAGGATTGATGACATCGAGCTCATATCTGTCAAAAATTAATTGACACTCATTAACCTACGTAACAAGCAAATTAAATATCAACTGTCGTCCGGTTTTCGAAGATGGGACAACACTAGAACGCAAGCGCACGGGCAACACTAGCGATAAGCAGGCGAGAAAATGGCCGTCAAAATGTCATCTTTCACACAGTTCATTCATGTTTTCTTTGGTGAATGGTAATTGGTATACATACAAGTAATAAATGTTTAGTGGACGCATGTAATTAAGATATTTTTTAATGAAAAATTAATATCAAAATACCGTTGCAATGTATTCAAGTATTATATCGGCTATCTGGTTCCCATCATACAAGCTCTGTTTAGTTTGGGGCTTGATAGTGTTTTGTGAATTTGTCCACAATATTTATTTATTTAAAAAAAATGATTTTTACGATGACTTATTCTAAAAGAAATGTTTTGCTCAAAACTCTTGGTGCTTGAGACATTATAAAGTCAGGGCAATCTTGACTTTGGACGTGTTAATGTGCCTGTAAAGTTGCACCTAAGCTTATTGAGTTCTCAGCTTAAAGACCTTTAATTTTACCAGCATTGAATTTTCTAATAAACAGCAATGCAAATCTAATATGCAGTTTAAATAGTTAATAGATCACAGAACGAAAGCCGCTTGATTTGAATAGTATGTGCAAGTGATTCACCGCCCTGTCATTTAAGGTGAATTAAAGTGTAGGCTCTTGTGTTTAGATAGCTGTGAAAGCCTACATTCAGTCAGGCCCCCTACATAGGAGAAAGCTTAGTCACAAATTGTAACCAATCAAGCATTATCATCCACAGCCCGCCTTCACCTAATAGGCCTCTCTGCATGTGCCACTGTTGACGGTCTTGTGCTAATCTCATCCAGGTTTTGCCCGTTCGCTACATTGTCTGCCCATCTTGCTGCAGGACGACCGACGCTTCTATACCCAGTTATTGGACGCCATTCAGTTGGCGTCTAAAGGCATGCGCACATCTAAGGCGACAGCAAACAGCTGAAACGCCATCAAATTTGACAGCGGTATTGGACACACAGCGTTTCAGCTGATTGCCACCGCCTAGATGTGCGCACACCTAGGTCGCTGGCGATCGCGATCAGTGAAACAACAAATTTGACAGCGATATTTGAGAGCGTTTCATTGATCGCCATCGCCAGCCACCTAGGTGTGCGCAGGCCTTTACTGTCATCACCTCGTCTTGCCAACCTTGGTATGAATAAAACAAAACATCCGTAATAAATAAACAATTACAATTTGATTTCTTTTACTAAAAGAACATTAAGGGGGTACGATTTCCATACAAACTTAATTTACACAACTATGGGCGAATAAAGTATTAATGTACACTGAAATAGCTGTAATAGGCTTTTACAGTGGTCCTTATTACCGGCCAGTTATATAAAGTTGGAGTGTCAGCCGTTGGTCGTGGCAGTCGAGGCTTCAGAAAAAGAACTAACAGACTTTTACGACTATTTTGAGACATATGTTTTAAGCTCATTCACGTATTCAATGCCGAGTACCCGTTAGAAAGAATAACGAAAAAATTATTTTTTTGGTTTTTTATTAATATTTCTGTTATCCTACAGTTTTCTCCAACTTTATATAACTGGCCGGCAATAAAGATCACTGTAAAATTCTATTACAGCTATTTCAGTGTACATTTATACTTTGTTTGCCCATAGTTGTGTAAATTCAGTTTGTATCGGTTAAGAAGTTTACATAAGTGATTGGGGAAAACAACAAATTACTTAAAATCTATAGGTGATGTTAGTTTTTGACAGAAATTTCAGAAACTGGTTTTTTATCTACATGGATAGATTTTTGACATCAAAAGAGATAAGAAATATCTTGGAAGACTTGTGTACATTATAGGCGAACAACTGAAACGCTGTCAAATATCGCTGTCATATTTTACAGCGTTTACAGCCATCGCCATCACCAACCATACTTACTACTTAAAAATTAAGTTTCAATAAACTCCCTGCTGCTTAGATAAAAGGAATAGATTTCTCCAAAAATTTTATGGCAGATCATAATTATAGTTATTATCAATTCTGTCAATGATTAAATTGAAGAAAGCCGTTAACCATCATAGCTGCCAATTACAGTATTTAATAAGAATGCGATATTAACGAATAGGGAAGGTATGATGGAATAAATAATTGTTTCAACCATGCGGGCGCCCGCGCAACAACCAACACCAGAAGTCGTCATAAGAACATACTTAATTGATACAATAATAACCCTTATCTATAAACACAGTAGTAGCAAAATAGTTTGAATGATTTATTGCATGTGATTGCTTTTAATTAGCTTGCGCAAAATTGTATAATTTTATAGTTTGATACAAAAATGTCGTGAGTGATAACGATTTTCTATGACGTACGTGTATGTTTCGTAAAAGTAATAATTTAAATTCCACGTTTGAAATTAGAAACCTAAATTGCCTTGCTTCTGAGGTAAGCAAAGAGAAGGTAGCATATAAATCTAAGGATGCAGCAACCACTGAAAATAATTATTATTCAAACTGACCTCGAAAGGCTTATGTATAATTTTATTGTAATTTAATACCCGCCAAGCCTATTTACAGTGGTTGTTAGAGCACTCTGAAGTTAAAAGTCAAAGTAAATTATTGCAAGCTCAATCATTTAACATTTGACAGCTAGACAATTGCAAACTTAACCCGTTTTATTGAATCCCACACATTCTCACCGATACATCATTTCGCAACTTCAATAAATAGTACTGTCACATTATTATTACTACGGTACGTTTTACTGATATAGGGTTGGATAATAAAACTTCCAATAGAATTGGGGAAAAGTAAATATCCTATCTAGTCTGTGCCGATGTCTTAAGCCTCATTAATACTCATAAATGATCTTGGCTTAACGTCTATAGAAAAAAAAATTCGAAATTTAAATTATACGAACTGTATAGATATCATTATTTCACAATAACAAAAATTTTAGCACTTATAACAGGCCAGTGACTCATACCAATATAATTATATAATGACATTTTTTAATGTTTTTACTGTATAAATCGAAAACCTGACTTCACCCACTGCTGGGTATATCTCTTTATGTGTGTATGGCTTATATCCATCAAGATAATGCTATACATTAAATATTGTAAGCTGCAAAAACTATTGTGAAAATATCGATCAGATTAGTAATAATCGAATAATGCGCCTCTATTGTCAAGCCTATATCTACTATTAAAATAAGCTTTGTAGAAGTTGGCAGCATTTGCACAGATATTTATGTATCTTTAGCAATCTAAGTGGTGACGATAGAGCTGTTTAAAAACTACTGGTAATAACGCACATACTCATTAACTTAGAATTAGTAGGTAAAAGTAAAATGTAGGCTAAATCAAATTAGTATAGCTTCTTCTACTGCGACCCTTTTACCTTTTGTTGATCAACCGTCGATGTGCTCGCTCATTTTTTTAAAGACATATAATCACATAACTTATTTGTCGAAATTCGCGAGCAACTGTCTTGTGTGCAATCGAATTGCACACAGTTTAACAAAAAAAAGTTGATCCAAATGTTGGATGAACTGGTTATCGTGCCCAGTTCAACTTTTAATCTTTGTGTTACGATCTTAATTATGTTTTTGCTAAAATGTGTTGCACTCAAGATTGTTATTACTCGCGATTTTAGATAAATCAGTTCAGTGTTTTTATATCTTTCAAAAAACGGTCAAAGTGTGCGAGCGAGAAGTTGTTTCACTGTTTATAGTGTGTAAGACGAATGATAATGAATAAATGAAAATTGTTATCAATAACGGTGGCGAGCACTTCGCTCGCCACGGTGTGACAGTCAGTCAACGACCCACGCAACCTTCATAAATAGTGTATGTCAATACAATCATTTGGGACAGATTTATTGAATATCAATGAGAGATAAAGGATCAAGTTCGATTCCGTGTAAAGATGACAATAGCTCTTTTGTCGAGTCACATTTTACATTTATATGCAAATATATTTTTTTCAAAATAAAACTCATGATAATGCGAACTAACAATATCAAGTTGTTTAAAGTAGGAACCTACCAAATAGGTTATCATACTTGGTTCAAAAAATCAAAATAAAACAGCTGTTTTTTTTAAATATATTGTTATGTATGAAATAATATTAACTAGCGTAAAATCTAATAAACCAAGAATTATTAGTGACATACGAGCACCAAAAAAGAGAAGATGTGAGTAAAGGTAAACCAAAGAAAACATGGATGAACTGTGTGAAAGATGACATGGATAAGAGAGGAGTGAATGCAGTGATGACGGCTGACAAAGGGAGAAGAAAGGAGGAGAAGACACGTTGTGCCGACCCCACATAAAGTGGGATAAGGGCAGGAATAAGATACGAGTACCAACAAAATAGGCAATCTTTCAAAAAAAGAATATTTTTTTATCTTAGGTCTCCCATAAAAACCATCCTAGCTACAACTCTGCGTTCCATAAAAAAAAGTCGATGAGAATCGTTTTATAGCAAGTAAGAAGAGAAAATAAAATATGTACCATGAGAAAAAAACACAAAGCTTTCACATAAAAACTAAACTATTAGATCTATGACAAATCACAATGATCTGTAACATGAGAAAGCCGCGTTTGGGTCTCGCACGCGACCAGGTAGAATCATCACACCTGATGCAAAAACTCTTGTTAACCTGTGTTAAGGTATTAGGTTTAATAGCTGAAACTGCATGGAATTTAAACACCATAGAAAACATCTGATCATTGATTTAAGGCCTGTGTACCCTAAAGTAACTAAAACGCTGTCAAATTTGACAGCGATATTTGACAGCGTTTCACTGGTCGCCATCGCGAGCGACCTAGGTGTGCGCAGGCCTTTAGCATATTTTTCTATCTACAGAATAAAGCCCGTCACAGACGTAGCTCAAATATATATTAACATGCCGTGCGATAATATAAATTACGATATAAGTTGGTGACGTCATAGAAATAATAATAATATTATAGCTGCGTGTGCGGTCACTTGAATATTTGTATAAAAAATATATGGTAAAAAGCCTTGCTATAATTTATATTTATAGATATTATAGCTACGTGTTTACGGCTTAATGCAATTCGTAAAATAAAAAACGTCAATCCTTGTTTATGATTAGCATAAAAAAGAGCTGGAGTTATTTTTATCTTACGGATTAATTTATTTGTAGATTGAAAAAATTAACCCATAAAAAAGTAAATTATAAAATGTTTATCATCGAAATCATAAATTTTAAAATAAGAACTAAATACACCAAGAAAAATAACGATAAGCACATCTGACACTTGTTTCTCAACTACCTGTCAGGTCCCTAACCAGTAGACAATGATAATAACATTGTTGTTCCAACTTCTCGCATTGAAATAGGTACAATAAGTACCTTTAAAGTTTTATAAATAATCCTACCCATGCTGAAAGCTACCTAAGTCTAGATTACTAGGCTTTTAGCTGCTCGAAATGTTTTAAAAGGAAATCCTTTAAGTAGTCAACCTTAAATTGTCTATAGGTACATACTAATTATTATAGTTTAATCTCAATAATATTTTAGATGCATGGTATTTTAACGAAATGTAAATAAATAGGCCACTAAGAAACAATTTCGCAAGCTTTTACAGAGCTTCTCAGAATCATCCGAAATAAATTCACATGTGCATAATTAAAATTAAAAGGTGTCGAGCAGTGTTGTCAACAGAAAAAGCAAATTCAAAAACGCGCCAATTATTTCAATTAATGAAACGTTTGACAGGAACAGGAAGTTGTCGTTGTCTGTGGTCTGTAGCATACTCTGTAGCTGCTCTGTAGTCTCTGGCTAAGTTTCATTTGCGATTGTGAATGACAGCTAGTTTTGATTAATTAATCTAACCCTCTAGATCTGCTGAGATAATAAATCGTGCGTGCTGGCCTCCCAAGAGATGTCGCTGTCGCCAAAGATCCAAGTAAATTGATTGAGTCAAAGCATTATATCTGGCGGTACAGAAATAAACGCCTAATGATGTCTTATACAGGTAAGCGATAATAAAGTCCTCAGATCTCTGATCGTTAGAATTCCAGGATTTGAAGTTAATTTAGGATTTGTGCAGTAAATCAATCTTGTTTGAAACGGCGTGAAAATTTGCAGCAGTTATGATAGGTCGGTGATTTCAACGCTATCATTCAAACTTATTCATCATTAAAACTGGTTCATACATAATTTATTGATATAATATTTGAAGCCTATGTAGCTGAAGACTAACTGAATGGAACTTTTTTGAAAGTTTCTTTAAAAAAAGTTCCATTAACGAAACTTTTTTATTGAAATTCTATTTACCGAAAAGATTTGCTTAGCTAAAGTTTTTATGAATAGCCACAAACGGTTCCGCTAGATAAACAAAACACATTCATATTTTCCAGAGCCGAACCAGATGTTGGAAGGGTCGTCCTATCCCATAATAAAATAAACTTGAAACCGAATCGCGAAGACCGAATTTGTTATTAATAATCAAATCGGCGCCATTTTGTAAAAGCCGACTCGTAATGATGGCACATGCAGCTTGGTGATGCCATATTTTTTGCATTTTAAATATTTTAATTTGCATTTGGGGAAACTTTCATGTTAAATGTCGGATGAGTATTTAATAAAAAAAAATATTTGATACATATTTAAAGTATACCTAGGTAAACACAATTTATTAAAAGCTCCTCAGAATCTTTGAGAATAAAATAAATGACAAATCGACAATATTTTTCTAAATTTTAACAAGATCTAAGTATTATCAAGTGCAACTAACTTAAGTAAAAATAAACACTATGACGAACTCAGTACACAAACGGTACGAACACTATTAATATCGATATGAAAATTGATAAAGTAGTAAGCACTAATTAATAATTGATTATGCCTCCACTTACCCACATTTACGCCAATTTAAACAATAAAACAATTAAGATTAATTGGGATACAATCATTTACTTAAAGTTTCAGCTATAGCTATGTTGTAGGTCCCCTTAGTTGCCAACCTAGACAGTGTGAAAAACAAAGAAAGAAAATATAAAACTTTGAAATACCCGCAAAAATAATGGAAAGGTTTATTATTATACTGTTGTCATAACAACAATTTAGTGTACAACAGTAGGTAGGTACATATCAGCCACAATTAGAAAATTGTACAATCATAAGCATACTCCCCTATATTATTACTTACTATGCCCATAAAAAGGGGAGAGACCCCATTTCACATTATAAATTCATGCATTTATGTTTTATCTCCAAACAATTGAATGTCTATCATTTTCCTAATTCAAATGTGGTTCTAAGGGCAAAACGACGTATCCCACTTTCGCTGACATTATTAAATGAAACCTCCTCTAATTTCACATTTATATAATGCTCAAGCTTTGCTGCAAGAGAACTCTTTTTAGGGTTAAGCTTACCTTTATACACGTCTTAATTTAAAGTTTTCTAAATGTATTTTTCTACAGTTTGTATTATTATTATTATTATTTTCTACAGTACAAAGAATAAATAATGAAATCTTACAAGACGTCTCATAAGAAATAACCTTCTAACTGGTCCACAAAATGTGCAAACCACATTCAATCACCACGTGTAATTAAAAAACACCATTATAACCAAAACAAGCGGACTGTTGAAATTCATGAAGCGTACTTAATTATTTGCAATTCATTATAATGCCTCAGTGAAGTAGAAAAGACATACGTCCCTCTTTCTTTTTTTAGGTTTTCAGCTTGATCGGGACTTGTGCGACGGAAAGTGCAAAATGACGGTAGGGTACTCACCACTGGGCTGTCGTCTCCTAGGTCCGAGTCTCGGTCGGCGTCGGCCATGGCATACGCCGGCACCGGCTCACGATTCTTCACCCGAATCTTGGCGGCTGTACTGAGCCCGAGAGAGAACTGGCCACGGGGGCACTGTGTACTGTCACACACACACGACGAACATAAAACGCGGTTACCGGCAGATCCGTACGGCAGATACGTCGTTCGGCGCGACTGCCACGAAATGGTATGGCGAGCACGGACAATGCGCGCCCCTCTCTGCGTGGCCCCGCCTTAAGGCGTCCGCGACCCGGCGAATCAAACTCCTCGCATATCAAACTGATATTTGTGATACGCTCCGCCCGTTCAACTTATTGTTTTTATTCAAGCTATAAAATAATCGCCCGGCATTGATCGTGCCCTGTGATTAACTATTGAAACGCGATATTAACGCGGCTGTACTTCTTTGTGTCGTTTCATTTAATTTTATGCATAATTTGGGTCAATTTATTTCACGGTGAGAATGGTTAATTGAAAACGATAATTTACTGTTAATGGATTATTTTTATTAAAATGCTGGAGAATATTTTATACGATAGTTTCTATAGTTGCTCATAATTGGCATTTTATCTGCGTGTGCTGGTATTCGTAGCAGTTGCGTAGAGGAGCGTGCGCGTTTATGTCTTTTATAGCGGTTATCAAAGTGTCACGTGATTAAAGATTTGTTGGATCAGCTACTGCATTTTTATCAAGATTTTAGAAAAAAAATCACTAAAATACTTAGACAATTAAATACAATATTATTTTTAACCTGACTATGGCGAAGCAAAAAAAGAGAAACAGCTCTGAAATTTATAATATAATATTTTTTTTAGTGTAAAAAACATTCGTTAAGCTTCCTAAAATAATGTTGGATTTTGTTTGTATTAAAAGTATGCTCCTAATTTACCTAATTATTGTAGATACTATTGTCATTCACTAATTTTTATTTCATTACTTCATCATCATCAGTCTAAAGAAGTCCTCTGCTGGACATAGGCCTCCCCCAAACATTTCCAGAAAGAGATTATCTTTATAATGTCGTCGGTCCATCAAGATTACTTGATCATTGGATGTGTTGTTGACTTTTAAGCAAGTACCGAATTAAAATATATAAAATAAAAATAAATATTGTAGACCCAAAAGCCGAGCTTGTGCTATGGGAACCAGATAGCTGATATAATACTTAAATACATTTTTTTTGTAAATACATACTTAGAGTACAATATAACACCCGCACAGAGAACAAACATCTATGTTCACCATACAAATATTTGTTCTCAGTGGAGATCGAACCCACGACCTACGGCACAGAAGGCAGAGCTACATACCAACTGAGCTGAGAGGCTCGTCAATAATTACTTATTTTGTTTGAATTAATTCTAGGAGCTAATGAAGAAGCTTAGGTCTGATCCTCAAAAGCCTAAATTATATCGCGTTGGTAATATCCTGTGTATATAAAATAAAACCTAAAGGCTGGTCATGTACCTACTGCGGGTAATAGATCGCTTAGGTTTAACCCTATGTGACTGTATGCAATCGTTTATTGTGGTTATCATATCAAATAATATGCCTAGAACCAGCGAAAAATTGTCTATGCCTAAAACTCACTTTTGGGACCTCCGACACTTTTAGTTATCAGTATCCTTAGTATACAGAGCGCTGGGGCCTAATTCTCGGGCTGACCGAGATTTTCTAAGCGATTTTTTTTTTTTTTTTTTTTACATATTATAGGCTTGCGTTTGACCGCAATCTCACCTGCTGTTAAGTGATGACGCAGTCGACGGTGTAGCACGCTTACCTAGAAGATACCTGTTCACTCTACTCTTAAAAACATCCAAGTTATAAGTGTCCGGAAAAACAGACGCCGGCAAGGAATTCCACTCCTTGGCTGTCCGCAACAAAAAAGTTGAAGCAAAGCGCTTGGTGCGGACAGTTGGAACATCAACCATGTATGGATGTCGCATTTCCGTACGTCTGGTATTTTATTTTTGGCATTGCACAACCCCGCACTTTTTCCACGGTTTCCGTATATCGTAGCTGTCGAGGCTTTTACGATGAGGTCGTTGATGAATTACTCAAGAAAATCATTAATTCTCTCTTCGAAAAGAAGTAATAATATAAAACTGCAAAATGATCGAGATCGGCCCGAGAATTAGGCCCCTGGTGGTCTAGTGGTAGCGGCCCTGCCTTCCGATCCTAAGGTCGTCGTTCAAATCCAGTCGTGTACCAATGAGTTTTTCTGCAGAAAACTTATGTACACTATGCCAGCGCTCTCAAACGGTGAAGGAAAACATCGTGAAGAAACCGGCATGTCGTAGAACCTCAAAAGTTCGAAAATAGGTATGTGTCAAGTGCACGAAAGGAGCCTCGTTGAGGCGTACTCAAAATCCTTTCACCACACTTGGATCGAAAGAATCAGTGACGTAATAAGAAGAAGACTATACATTTTCTGTACATTTGAGTAATATCACCATACATATTTCTGCCTTGAAGCAGCATTGCTGTGTTTCGGTTTGAAGGGTGTTGGTGCCGGTGAAATTACTAACACGTACTTCGCGAGGCAATGCATCGTAGGGCACTTTCCAGTTTCCTCACATGCGTGATCTACGAGGCAATGCTTTGTTATAGACTATGGTTACCACTTAGCATCAGGTGGGCCCTATGATGATTCCATCAGCCAGTTGTATAAAAAAAACTCTGGTAACAAGTTCTGAATTGGAGCATCAGTTGTTGTACATTTTTAGGACAAATTCTGAATAAGAAGGCCAGTTGTCAGCAAGCTTAAATTAAAATTAAATTAAATTAAATATGATTTTATTTCGGATAACTTGATCCATAGTTATTAGTAGATGATTGATAGAGAAAACTATGTTAGGTTGACTGACGAAACAAATAACAATAAATAAATAATCGTTCTGCCCTATTACCAACAAGCCGGTAATGTCGAACAGTGACAGGGCGAACTTTAAGTGCGTCACACTTGTAACGCTTGTAAGTAAGGCCTCTGATGTCCAAGTAATGACGTCATAATGTGGCATCGCCTATGCCGCTTAATGCTTAAAGTGCGGTTCCATGCGCTTATAAGCAGGTGAAGCCTAAGCCGTGGATCACTCAAGTCTAAATAGCGGCGTCGGGAGGGGAGGGATCATCAATCAGCTCCGGGCGATTACTGGATCGTGTGGTACAAGGTGTGAGTATACGCGTCTAGCACGTATTCTTAGGATAGCAATTCTTGACTGATCAGATAGAAAACAGTGAAGAAAAACATCATCAGAAAACTTGGGCTGCATTTTTTATTACTATCTCTTCAAGGCAAGTGTGAATAAGTGTCTTTTAGAACATCCTGCTCCATCGACGCTTCCCATCAGCTGAAATTGTGGGCAAAGGAATATTCAAATTTAACAGACCTTCGCCTTTCCACATGAATTAAATTTATTGCATGAATATTTATTGCGTATTTAATGATTTAAATGATTTTCCCGACGTGGCTATGTTGCAATAAATAACCGAACATGGTTGCGGGCAGACTGGAACTTTCGTATGAATGCTACCATCGTTGAGAAGTGGAGGTAGCATCAATAACTACTATAGATAGTATCTACGCACTGTGTAAGGTATCGCGACGCACATACCTACCAATGACGGGATTCCATGACGGCGAAAGTTCGAAGCCGTCTTCTCGAAATCCTTCTTGAAATTAGGATATTCCTTCATTTCAATCGCTTCATGCACCATCGCACTGCTGATATTTTAGAAATGAAAATCTCATCTCTGATCAAACTTATGTTTCTCATCTCTTACACCACATCGTAAGCGCTTGCACAGTTCGACAAGCGATTGATCTGCCTGCCGTATTAATTGTTGCTGTCTGAACCTATACCATCCTATACATACAGCCGATCCATTCTCGAGCTTGTATTTGAATTGTTTAGCAGTTCCTAATGAAAGTGATTATTGCTTTTGAAGTGTATTGGAACATAATTGGAGTTCTATGGATTGTTCTGATCCTTACTTACATTATTTAAGAGCTTGGGTCTACACTTCTAATTTATTTGCATCAGTTTGCGTGTTTCATCAACTAGTAGTAAAAAAAAGATTTAAATGAGATCTATTGATGAGTATGTAATAATGATCGAATTATTAGTCGGTATTTAGGTATCATAGCTAATGTTCGGGATCATTCACTTTTTTTCTCTCGAATTTTAGATTTTTTCTTTACTCTACAACTACATCATAGTATTAGTAGTTTTTAAAAGATGTCGCTGTTCTCAATCAACTCAATATAAAACTCGGATCGACCAATCTATTTCTATACTCAAACGACTAGTTATTTTACGCTGCGACTCTCGATTTAATTTTCACGTTTCCCGCTAGATGCCGCTAGGTTGTCGTATAAATTACTTCACAATCATTTAAAAATCTTCATGTGTTTTTATTTCTGAATAGATACTGAAACTAATTAACTCTTCTTTTCATCGTATTACTGGATCTTTCAAATCCGTGTTGTGAAAGAATTGTATGTGCGCCTCAGAGAGGCTCCTTTCGTGCATCGACACAATTCATGTTTTTGAACTTTTTAGATTCTACGACACGTCGGTTTCCTCACGAAATTTTCCTGCACCGTTTGAGAGTACTGGCATAGTGTACACACATTTTTATACAGAAAAACTCATTGGTACACGATTGAAAAGTTAAGCTACGGAAATGGTTATTTTTCTTAGGGTGCCTCTCCACTACTGAAAGTTTGCAGTCATCCTTTTAAACTTTCTTTTATCTTGGGCAAGCCTAAATAGGTTTTCTACTTTCTTAATCCCAGGCTAGTCTCTCATGTTGCGAAGCCATGATGTTCTTCTTCTACTCCTCTCTTGCCCCAACAACTTGCCCATCATAATAATTTGGAGCAGATGGTAACGCTCATGCTGAAACAACACATACACACACATGACATGACAGAAATTGTAAGATGATCGAAACCGTAAAATTTCAATTTCAATAATTAGAGCCGGCAAGTGAAATGCTTTCCAAACAGCAAACAACCATTTACCATCGCATCCCCAACCCTATTTGACACAATGATGAATTAACCATTTTATTGAAAAGGACCGAACTCGGCAGCGTTTTGGTTAAATTTAATTATGCAAACTTACCATGCCTAACGCACTGTGGGCCAAAATTTCCACATTGTGGAGCCCTGAAACAGCGAGGAGGCGCGGTAGACCACTCAGGTGATGGCGGGACGAGCTGGATGCCTTTGAACTGATTTGAGAGTGGTGGAATTGGGTGGAGGGTGGTCTCTAAATATTGATAACCACGTTGTGCCTACTAAGTATAGAACCGAAGAGCTAAACATGGTAAAAATTAGCAATGATCTGATCACTCTGCCAACTCCATTTACCAGAATAGATACTTTCATGATACATTCAACTATGTAATTGTGCTGCCATCTCCTGCCAAAGTTAAGCTGAGCCGAGCTTTAACTATCGAAGAGTTATTCATTATTTGCAGTTCATGTGGGCATTCATTGCTTTCTGTGGCATTTTGCATTTGCTGAGCATTAATGTATGGTGCGGTTTGCTTAGTTCAGCTTCGGAGCATGCATAATGTTTCGTATAGTCTTTTTACAACGTCCGGGCAATGTCAGGGACAGGTAGGATATACAGTCATATAAATAAGGAGAAGAAATGTTTTGCTATGTAATGTTGAGGTATCAATCTGCTATTTTTCGCATCGTCTTCTCTTTTTTGTTCAATTGCTTTGATATTTCTTCACCATACTTTTAAGCATTTGGTTACCTACCCTAATATTGAAATGTATCGAGGCCGGGAGGCGAGCCTGGAAACCCGATCTACAGGTTTCAATTTGAAACCTACTTGGGTACCAGCTCTCGGTATAGGCTAAGTTTTAAGATTTAATGTTTTAGACCTAATTTTTATCCTTGTCCTTAGTCTAAGTGAGAGAAATAAATAAATAAATAAATAAATAAAAAAAAAAAAAAAAAAAAAAAAAAAAAAAGCTTTGGTAAAAAACTACAAAATATTTACTTACGTTAAAATACTGACAAGCACGTGAAGTTTTTCGTATGCCTCAAGTTGGTGATGATGATAAGTGACGCTATCCTATCAGCTAAAAACATATTATTGTGCAACAGAATATGTTGGCAAAAAAACCTGATAATATAAGGTTTTATGCAAGTATACGCTGACCCGTTGCGTATGCGTTTTCGTCAGCGCGATTCAGCAGTGTGTAAATGTGTGTAAGTTGTACAGCGACATCTAATTCTGGAATTCGAATCCAAATCCCTTATCAAAATGTATAAAATTAGTAATGAGTCGTTTACCAACTACGGAATTGGCACCCAGCGGGGCTATCAGAACCACACAACTATTTTTATCGCAAAATTTAAAATAAAACAACGAGGAAATATTTTTTATGAGGTTTCCTAAATGTGAACGGGATAATCGCTGAAACCATACAAACCGGTACCCTATTATAGAAGTTTAATGAATGCCCCATGTCATTTCTAGAATTTTATAAGAATAAATACGATTAATTCTAAATGTCACACAGTCCGGCTGCTTGTGCACAGTCCCTCGCTATTCTGAGTAATGCCCTTCTCTATAAATATGGGAATGTTTGGACGTGTTAAGGTTTACATTATGACACTTATTAAGCTCATTGTTTTCATTTTGTCGGAGCGATGAATAGGTACAAAATGGTCGCTCTTTTCTTGTTAAACTTTGCCTCTTCGTGCTTGTTCCTTGGTCACGTCTAAAGCTAGTTTACGACAATTCTTGAAGAGTTCAAATTCTAGGGTAGATCTCCGATTATTAAGATATCTCAAGTACCATAATAATAGAAGGTTTCCATAAACTATTAGATACCCATGAAAAATAAAAGATTACAAGTAATTGGTCACGTACAAAAAAATCGTTTATTTGATTATTTATACATTCCTTATTTAAACCTAATTCGTTCGAATCGCTCGTTATTGGCCAACAACGGCTTTAAAAATAAATGCTATTTAGATTCGATCGTCATCTCTCGTTCTCATATGAGTACACAGTTATGGGGAGGTGACGATAGGTACTGTCTGTTCTCTTGGCTGTGGCTGCTGTTCCGTCTTGACTGGCTCAGTCAGGCTGTTTGACAGGTCCAGTTTTGGTGATCGGCACGATTCTTTCCCCAGCATTGGGAGGGGGGCGTTTCAGAGCTGTCACTGTCAGAACGCCGTCAGATGACAGAGAACTGACAAGGTCAGCGACATCGTAGCCTGATGGTAGGATGTACCGCCTTGTGAACTGACGGGAGATGAAGCCATGCTCGTCTTGCTTCTCCTCGTGCTTGCCTTCGACGAGTACTGAGTTGCTGCTAGTCTTGACTGTGATCTCTTCAGGTGCGAATTGCTGGACATCTAGGATGACCTAGAATATAAAAGACAGTACATTTTAGATAAGCGGACTAATAGCTGGTAAATCCGTCTGCTAAAAACGCTAGCCCGGGATTTGAGACTAAGTGGGCTGGTATAAATCATTGGTATTAGGTATATTAATGTCCCTGGCCATGGACAGAGAAGAATGGCATAAACTGGAGGAGGCCTTTACCCGAAGAGGGGTTCCTAGCCAAACGAATGAGGACGAAGCAGCATAAATATAAATGCAACAGTGATACAATTACTAGAATTTTGTAAGTATTAAGCATTGTAAAATTCGTTGGTAAGGAAAATAAATGGGCTTCTTATTATTTATTAGGTATATACATTCATTTATTCATATATATACATTCTGGAAAGAACTGGGCTAATTGTTCAGTCTCCAGATCAATAATTTATCCGTCAGATAAAAATAAATCCATCTCTTGGCTAGGCTTTTAAAAACCGGGACCTTCTTGATGGGACAAATAGCGTTATTCCGTAAATGGAAAAATCAGCACGTGGTTCAAATTAAATTACCACAATTTGTTCAATGAGTGTGTCTACAATTCTTCCTGTGTAGACAATGAATGTAGTTACCCTAGCCACTTAGTCATACTGACTAATATTGTAACAGTTGGAATATAATTTGGCAACAGTTCTAGTCACAGCTCAAAACAGTTATCGTCACAACACAAATCGAGAACGAAATGTGTGTTACACTCATAATGCGTGTTTGATGTGAGTAAGCATAGTATTTCTAGAAGTACCTACCTACATAAATCATCATCATCATCATCATTTTGTTGTCCTTGTCCCAGTTCATGTGGGGTCGGCACGACAGGTTTTCAACCTACCTAAGTACCTACATAAATCGTTGGGGAATAAAGGTTTTCGAATGGCGACCACGAACCGGAAGACGAAAAGTAGAATGCCCACCCACTCGATAGACTTACGACATTGGTAAGATCGTGAAGGAATGTATAGGCCTACTTCCACTGCTGGACATAGGCCTCCCCAATAGATTGGTCCTGACAAATTCATACACCACTCACGTTTCATCGGGTTCAAAATTGTATCTGAATTGTATGGTAAAATTTAATGGTTTTGGTAAAAACAATAACTTATTTATGTAAATCGTCATCATCATCAGCCTGAAGACTTCTTCACACTGCAATTCATTTATTTTGAACCCGACGAAACGTGAACGGTGTATGAATTTTTCTCTATTTAAAACGTCTTGTGGTACGATTTAGTTCGTAAGAATACTGAACACTCACTTCAAATTTCTCCTTAGTCATATTGATGGTGGAAGAAGACTCCTGTCGCGTCAGGTTCGTTCTCCACGGCCTGAAGTAGGAGTTCCTCAGCAGGGAAGTGGCAGGCATGGATGATAGAGAAGACAGGAGCTCCTCGCGGTTCAGACCTGTGCCGAAGTGCTGGTCCAGTAGCCTGGAGGGGCGGTCCCACTCATCCCACCAGTCACGGAACATTAGGGGTACCATCGACATCTGGAATGGGATGAATTCAATATTTGAGTGTATTTTTATGGGGAAAAGTATTTGTTTTAGCTTTAGGAACAGAAAAATCATAGGTTTCAAATGGGTTTAAAACCTGCGACCTTTAAGTTGATGACTGATTGACTGGCCTCTCGGCTCAATTTGTAGTAGCTCTGCCTTTTGCGACGTAGGTCGTGGGTTTGATCCCCACTGAGAACAAAATATTTGTGGGGTGAACACAGATGTTTGTTCTCTGTCTGGGTGTCATATTGTATTTTAAGTATGTATACAGAGTTATTCATTATTAGCTACACAAACTGTATATTTACAAAAAAAAAATGTTTATTATACCAACTATCTGGTTCCCATAGTACAAGCTCTGCTTAATTTGGGGCTAAATAGTGTTGTATGGATTGTCCACAAGATTTATTGTTTTATTTAAATATGCACAGCTCTAGAGTGATCCCAAAGGAGAAAGCCGCACTGGTAGTCAGAACAGAAGTCTGAATGGAAGTTTTCCAAACAATAAGTTACTCTGTGGTGAACATGTGGACTTCTTCCTATGTTTAGATTCTTAAAAAAGTATACCTAGTCCAAACCAAAAAGTATGGTAGCATAAACTATTTTTAAGAAACATTGGAAGCGCCACATAACGTTCCTCCAGCCAGACATAAATCAGCATTGTATTCAGCGATGAGATAAACAACATTATTTTTAGCTTGCCTTTGAGTAATTCGTACTTTTTCACGTTTGTTTTGTAATAATTGTTTAAAAAACAAAAACTAAACTAATCGGAATTAGAAATTTCATTTGTTTGCGCATCTCTCTAGAAGTCTCTAAAAATCTCTCTCTAAATGCGCTAAGCTAATAATATTCGAATCTAGTATTTATAAGCTTATCCTCAAATGTTCACGATTAGTAGTAGGTATTATGAAGGTGAAAACTATTATTTAATATAGCTAGGACTCTGTTCATCTTCAAAACAGGGCAAATAACAATCTACGCATCACGACGCCATTTTTCTATCTCCCGACTAGTGATGTGTCCCGTCGTCCGGTCTCAGATAAAAACATTTGAAACAGTTAAACCGGCTAACAGTATGTAGATGATACAAGCGAATTTACCTCATCCGAACTAATAGCTAAATGTCACAAACCAAAGCAAGCACAAACACTACGTGCTATTTTAGTTTGCGGTTGCATCGAAGTGCAGGTAAGTAAAATTCTTCATATACCTACTTAGGTTTTTGTAAACCTAAGTTGCATAGACGTTTGCTATCCCACGTACATAATATAAGTTTAAAATCTTGAGGAAACGACTTCATGGTCAAACTACTACATCGATAGGTATTGATACAACTTCTTAAAGGCCAACCTGAAAGTTTACCTTTAAAAAAAAACAAATTGGCTCAAAAATGACAGCTATGCGATTACAAAAAAAAATACAACCGATTTGAGAACTTCTTATAATTGAAAAGGGGTGCAACATGGACGAAGGGATAGACTGTCTCCTTACAATAGTTCAAAAATTGTATTGGTGTCTTCTATCTTTTGTTTTCAAAATAAACATCCACGAACTTGTTTATCAATGGCGCCCACGCTTTTCAAACTAGAGGAAAACTGTTCTGGAAAGCTAACACGTGATTCACCTGAACCATTTTAGAACTGATGCAACCATCTCTTCGGCTGGAGACATCGATGGTTTTGCAAGAAGATATTTTGAGATATCTACTTCGTTGTTGCCGTAAAGGCCGGTTATTTGATAGCTGAGAAACGATAGAATTTTTCTAGCAGGTATCATACTGTAGTAGGTACTCATACTCATACTTATTATTTATTGCAATTATTATGTTACTTGGTGAGGTTTTAAAGTAAAAAATGGTGAATACATAATAGGCCCTAAGTTTAGGGCATAGCAATATTCCCATATATTATAGTAATATCTGAATAGATTTTTTTTTGCAATCGCATTTTTTCCTTTATGAGAGACAGCCCTTCAATAAAATGGGCAATATTTTAACTGTTAGTAAGCTAAGATTACCTACCAAAGAGTTCCGTCTTGTATCATGAATGTAAGTTTTTTTATAGGTACCTACTTAACTTACGCACACCTACAGTACCTAGATCTACACGAAAACCAAATAAAAAAAATGTATGCCAGCTTTTCAACAGATCCACTGGTAGTTATTCTACCAAGCACTATTTTGTAGTAGTCAAACACCACAGTTATTTTCACTTTCCACCACTGCACTTATTATTAAAAACTTTTTAAATGTTTACCTTTTTGATTCGTTGCGAGCGCGCGCTGCTCTATCGAGAGACTATGCCAGGAACGCTCCTCGAGTGATTTAAATAGAATTTTCAGCTGCCCACAGTCTCTGATTCATCTTACACCTTGAACTTGAAATTTTCATGAAGCAACCATGATTTCAGGGTGTTTGGGCGTATATTTTGATCATAATCTTTATTTGACGTATAGGCCATTATAGCATTGAAGGTTACCTAGGCACCTCACTTAGGTATATTCTTAAACATTTCCATACGCAGCATTAAAACATAGCTCATTATTTTTATTGAAAGAAAATGGATTTATCTGGACATTACGATTGTAAAAGATACTGAAAACTTCAATTTTGCGATCGAGCGTAGAAGCTCTACGTCAATGCTCTATGGGTCTACGCTACGCCGTAGAAAAGCGTAGAGGGTAGTTTACAAATACAGGACGGACAGCTGAAGACAGGGTGAAAATGTAGGGAAGAATGCGCTGTTTTTAAAAATTTGCTAAAGTTATTGATACCCTATTGATGAGACTGTACCAAATCTAAAACATTAGCCAACGCCATCAATAGAAAGGTAAATACCTACCCTACTTACCTACACGCATACGTAGTGCTATTATTCGAGAACCGAAGTGGGTGGCGCTATTTCAGCTGTATTATTAATCTCCAAATATTCGCAGATAGGTAGGTACAGTCACCTTGTCGTGGCATTACACCGGTGCCTATTTTAAAATAAGACTTTGTTAGATTGTAACTAAATTGGAGCTATTTTCTGCAATGACGAGACATAAATATGCGTGTGTGATTTATTTTAGCTGACTGTATGAGATAGGTACTTTAAATAAAAACCTATTCTGCCAAGGAGGTACAGAGGTACCAACCAATGAGTAGGTAAGTATACCTATATAACGCTAAAGATGGTCAACAAGCGTTTATTCTTCTGTGCCATAGGCCGTAGGTTCAATCCCAACCGAGAACAAATATTTGTGTGGTGAACACTAATGTTAGGAAGTACCTATACACATCAAGGTTTATCTCAAGTTGTTGGACGCAAACCTACGTAACAACGCTTTGTTAAAGTATAGGCGATGGTCACCACTTAACATCAGGTGAACAGGTGAACCATTGGCTTAGACGCCTATTCAACCACATGCGTTAGCATCATAGTCTGTGTCAACCACACACACGCCACGAGCGCCGTGAGTTATTCCATCAGCTAGTTCTTTGTACGGCCAGTTAATGTACGCACTGCCAAAACGATGCCACTTTTTTTCCACTGGAAATTAGTAAAGACCTATGTACACTGTCGCAAATTAATATTTCTATGATTATTGTTTTTATCTAGCGATGAATAATTGTACTAAACAGGCCCCTTTGAGGTTATTGGGAAAAAAACATTATCTGGCACTGCGGCAGCCTCTACTGTGGCACGCTCGCTCTGCTCGCTCGCCTTGTGCGTAATTTTTATGTTCTAACATTACCTAACCTATCCAAGTCGGATCCGCCCTATAAAGTATCAAGGACAAGGTATAAGTATCCAGTGCCAGAACAAAAGTAAATGATCATGTTTGAATTGCTCCGGTGTGCATGTGGCTTAACTGGCATCGTAATAACAGTGTGTACAATAACATGATGTACATTATCGCCTCCCGTTCTTCTTCTTAATTAATGACATCTGTCCATTTTAGATCAATTTTGCCAGTGTCAGTCAAGATTACATTAAAAAAAATAGAAATTTTAGTAAAGTCAGTCAAGAAATTTTTCGGGATCTGGGGCGGTCTGTAGGCCGCTGCATTTTGTAATTTTTATTTTTTGAGAAAAGTTGAGTTTTTGAATTTATTTATATGTCGATGATTTGAAGTTTAGCTGTTTGCTGTTTGCACCCACAGATACAAAAAAACCCGTAAAAATAGTATAAATAGAGCGCCATCTAGCGTCGAGTAGTACCAAGATGCATGAAATGACAAATGTTTATGTTATCTGTGAACTTAATTTAGAACAAGTTTAGAAGTGTCAACACCTTTTAAATTTAGTAAAATGCGATAACAGAATAGCTTATAAGATTTTCCTAACTAAATTAGAAAGTTTTAGGCTATTTTAGCTAGATAGTTTGTAAACAACAGAATTGATACCATTAGCTCAGAATAAAGACTAAAGCAAAGCAGTCAATAGAAAAGCCGATCGTCATCACCAACTCCTCACACATTGTGCTAAGACCTCAAGTAATGTTGGTTAAAATACCACCGAAATTACACAGCAGAAAAGAACTCAAAATAACACAAAAAAGACATATTATAATCAAAAAGTTATGTGACTTTACAAAATGACAGAATACGAATTTTATTGGCTGACTTGACATAAAACTATTTTGACATTGGTAAAATTGACAGATGTCATCTAAATAAATAAGAAGACGGAGGAAAGTCGGAACTCGTTGCGTTGCGTGTTTCGTGAGGGAGGCGGTCGGTGTTGTAATTTCATAACTATACAGCGATTTCATTCTGTGTGACAAAATTGTGATAGTTGAAATCATCTCAACTTTCAATGTGTTAGCTTACATTCAAATAATCCATTCCATTGTGTATAATAAACTATCCTACCACTTCAAAATAACCAAAGAGCAACTGCGGCTAAAATAACCATCGCTGCAGAAAAGATAAACATGCGAGTTTACGACTGATTAATTATTTGTCCGTAATATAGATTACACAATGTTTCCACGACGCCGGTTTACTTAGACCATGAAAATATCGTAGCGAAAGTACAAGCTGCGGTAGTGCGTAACTACAACCGGCGGAGGCAACGCTATTTTATCTTCCTTCCTGCTATTTTACTTCAGCTAATACAGCAGTTGTAAAGACATTTTCTCGCGATGTTGTCGTGGTTGCAACACAGGTGGATTGGCCTATGGCTGATGTTTATGGCACTGGGAGCCATAATGACCTTCTTGTATGGTTTTTTCCCGTTAAAATACCATTCAGGAAAACTATCACATTCGGACGACCTTCCAAACTTCATTGGAGAAGTCAGGTATGCTTATTTCATAAAAAAAATCACACATTTGACTTATTGAGTCTTGTCCCTCCACATCCACGTCTTTGTCATCATCCTATCCACTGGAATATTGTTGACATCAACCCAAAGTCCTACTCCGCTATGTTAAGGAGTTGGGCTGGCTTGGGTGGGGTTGGCAAGGGTACAATGCACAATACACCCCATTGCAAGACAACAGTGCTGACCTTATTCCCCCAACTCAAATTAGAATAACACACATTTTAAGCTATCCCTGTAACTAGTATTAGGACGAAGCTCTTCATTGAATATAGCTAGAACTCTTGTTTTACTTTAATAATCGCAAACCAAACAACACACATCACAACGCCATCTTTCTTCCCTCTCCACGGAACGACGAGACATATCTCTGATGTGTCCTCTCCACTAGGGATGTGTCTCGTCGCTCGTTCTGAGTAGAGATGTCCTATTCCCAAAACCGCCTAACACTAAAAAGCTATAAATCTACATTAACACTTATTTCGACTATTTCCAGTATCGATGGACACACAGTCTATGACTCTGGTGAAAACAGTGTGGTTCTGATGGTGATTGATGGCTTGCGATATGACTTTGCCACAGCGGAGTACATGCCATATGTCGGAGAGCTTCTAAAGAATAAATCAGCATGCATATATGTGTCTGTAGCTGAACCGCCTACTGTGACCATGCCTAGGATAAAGGTAACTAGAAAATTGTATGAAATATTGATGATTTTGATACACAAATAATCAAAGTGATTAAAGCCCGTATTCAGAAACAGTGCTTGACTCCCAGTGGAGCCTCAAGCATTCTCAAGCATAGATTTTTTGACAGTTCTAAAAGTAAAGTAAAAGTAAATCAAATGCAAGCCTATAACAATGTAAAGTAAAGCTCTCCATTGAAAAATGTCTAAAACCTATGCTTAGGCTCGATCTCAAGTTTCTGAATACAGGCATAAGACTATGCTTTACTTAATTACTAACGAATATAGATCACAAGCCCCTAAAACTCCTAATATGTTAACTATTGTAGTACAGTTGCACCTAAAATAAATAATAGTAAATTTTGTGGACACACCACTATCTAGCCCCAAACTAAACAGAGCTTGTACTATGGGAACTAGATAGCTGATATAATACTTAGATAAATATATTTTTGTGTAAATACATACTTAGAATACAATATAAAACCCAGACAGAGAACTAAACATCTATGCACACAAATATTTGTTCTCGGTGGAGATCGAACCCACACCCTCCAGCGGTGAAGACAGAGCTACTACCAAATAAGCTGTGAATGCTTTCATACAGTAATACACCAAATTTGGTAAATTCAGGGAATAATGTCCATAATTAGCTATAATTTAAATCACCTAAAATCAGTAAGTAAAATCTATATAATAAATGAATGTCACTGTTCAAAATTTGAGGAGTATTAAGTTATGGACAATTTGGACATGTCAAGCGGCCATTTTAGTTGATGTCCAGGTGGTGGTAAATAAACAGCTTTAGTTCAGATGAAGGCAGGCAGATGATCCAATGACATTTGTGTTGTATAGTTTCAGCCGCCATACCAAAGAAAAACATATTTTCCAACAGTGTACTTTTTAAACTTAAATGTCTTATGTCCAGTCACCTGAACGTAAAGTGGAAAAGGCACAGTGGAGGCGCACAATAAACTTCTGGAGGGATATATTTGCAAGTTTCACTTTGTATTTAAACCTGTAGTAACACTAGCAAGGCTTTTTATAATGCCAAAGAAAAAACATAACTTTCCACTTTAGAGTTTTTACTAATCTGTTTCAATAATGTTTTTTCTTTGGTATTGTGTTTGATTTGCAGTGCTTGTGTAGTTTTTTCATGCAATCATAATTATGGTGAAGGATATTTCAATATTTTGGATGATGTTTCTCCTGATGACTTCTTATCAAATCATCCAAATGTTAGAACCAATAGAAAAACTATTGAGTCAAGAATGTTTGTGCTTTTCAACATAAACATATAAAAATAAAACAAACCATCACAATAATATTCATCACTAGCGGACGCCCGCGGCTTCGCTCGCCCCTTTGCCGTTACGCCCCGTTGATTTTTCTTTTAAAAGTTTTTCCTCTTTTTCTCCGCTTAGGGAAATCATTTTCCAATTTCCTTTCTTAGTGCACCCCTATGGTATAAAAGAAACATACCCTCCAAGTTTCATGCTTCTAGGACTTACGGTTTAGGCTGAGCGTTGATTGTCAGTCAGTCAGTAACGTAAGAGTTTTATATATTTAGATTATTATTTACTGGATTCAATCTTATCAACCGTGTAATAAAATGTAACATCTAATAAATATATGTAACTTTTGAAACTAATAATCATAATTTTTAACACTATTTTTATGAACAATGGTATAACGGGAGTCAAAACTCACAAAATGTAATCATGGTAAATATCCCGTTGTTTATAAAAATACATCTAATAAATATTGTAAAATAAATCCAAGCCACTAATGTTATAACATTAGCAAAGTAGCTCAGGTTACGATTTCCTTATAATTTGATACTAACTTCCTATTAGAAAGCAACTTTCAGAGAATAAATCAATAATAGGTCATTCTGCCACATAATACAATGTACATGTTCCAACTGAATGCACTTGATTATTGCAGACAGTGTTTGCTATATCTACTTGAGCATGTCAGTGACTGACTGCATGTCTCTTATGCAACATGTTTAAAACATTGTTTTTCTCATAAAATATAAAATATCACTTAAAATGAGATTAAATAGCTAAAATAATACCTTACATTGCCTTTGAACGGTTACCGTAACACCGTAACACATAAAATATTTATCAGATAAATATTTTTACAAACATAGCCAGCCATAGGCCATTTAGGGATCTATAAGAAAGTTCTCAAAGCAGACAATATAATATTCATTCAAAAAGCCTTAAAACCTGTAAAATTTGTATTCGGACCTAGTTTATCGCATGATTGTACAGGGGTTAGATATAGCATGGTTCTTTTCATGGTCTTCATATCAATCTCCGCACATATCTTTGGTGGTGGTCATGCATGAGTTGACATACGTATTCAAACATTATATTTGTTTTTGTACATTATGTGAGTATGCTTAATATCATTGCACTTTCATTATTCAATTTTAAACCATATTCACTCATCTAAGATCTATAATCTCCCACAGGCTATGATGACTGGGAGCGTATCAACGTTTGCAGATGTAGCGCTAAATTTCGGCGCGCCTGCTGTGAAAGGCGATAGCGTTTTGCGCGTTGCAGACGCTAAAGGGCACCGGTCTATCTTGTACGGCGATGATACATGGCTGAGACTCTTTCCTGGGCTGTGGGCGGATCATGATGGGACCACGTCGTTTTATGTCACGGATTATACTGAGGTAACCTTGGCTTTATTCTTTAACAAGTGTTATATTTGCCAAAAGTTCTTGCAAAGTTTGATAAGACCAACACGAGCGAGGGATACGGACATTTCTTTTATTTTCGGTGTATAGAATATTGTTATCACAGCTACGAAAGATCTTTACTTTCAAACTCTAAATTCGACTCTTTACTCAGCTTGACATTTTAAATATCAGGGGAAGTCTGAAAGTAGCACTGGTGACATTAAAATTGAGGAGCTACAGGCTGGCGAAGTACGCGTAGGTATGTCATGAGGAGGGATGAAAGTCATGTGACCAGGAGAGTGATGACTATGAATGTAGAAGACTATTGCGTGAAAGATGACATCAATAAGAAAGAAGTGAATACAGAGATGACGGCTGATAGAGAGACTGACTGACTGAGAGCGGTTTCAGACTAGCGTTATATACGCGCGTATGAGCTCGTTTTGGAAGCGCATGTAGCGCGTATAGGCGCGCCTTTTGTCACACGCTCGACTCATACGAGCGTAAACGCGCTTCTAAGCTCGTATAAGTGTCAGAATCCATGTTGATACTGACACGACACCACCGGTTCGAGCGAACACGTCGAAATATGCCCGTTTACGCGAGTATGGTTTTAACAAGCGCGAAATGTAGCGCGCGTATAAGCGCGTATGCTGAAACGACCGTATACGCGCAATTTCTTGCTCTATTTCAGGTAGACAACAACGTAACTCGACATCTAGACAAGGTCCTAAAGGCAGATGAGGACCATAAACCCGATTTCGACTTCCTAGTCCTCCACTATTTAGGATTGGACCATATCGGTCACCTAGAAGGCGCGAGGAGTGATAAAATAAAGCCGAAGTTGCTGGAAATGGATAGAGTTGTGAAGAAGATATTCGAAGCTATGCTGACATGGGTAAGCCTTTTTACATTATTCTTACCAACAGAGAGCCATAAGGAAAATATTTTTTATCCTGTTATCTGCTCGTTTCTAAGCAGCTTATCCGATAATGATTGCGTTATATTACTATTACTACTGGTGCCTACTCACAGTGTCAGCTTAGAATAACATAAATATGCTACTGAAAAGTTGGTGTGTCAGCTGAACTACAAAGAAATAGATAAAACCCGCTTTAGAATAATCAGTTGTAACAAAATATAAATGAATGTATGCAACAAAATGTTTTGCTAAATAAAAATTGAACATTCTTCTATGGTTTACGGAATTCATCTAAGCTCAACCAATGGGGAATTTGATCTTTTAAACCGAACTTGGCCATCTTTTTCGCATTAATTTATTTGTTGGCATATTTTTATCAGAAAGTTGTCAAATGGTTATGCATATAAGTTTTATTTGGTCTATTGGCTTACGGTCTTGACAGAATACTAGCGCATAGCTTCCTCACAGTAGCTAGGCATTATGCTGAGTCAAGGCCCTTTTGCTGCTGTAGCACACAGAAACACGACGCACTTCTCCAGTATCGATGTATCTACTTGTATCCTTTAGTTTCCTTGTGTTTTGCTTGTTTATGTAGTAAATAAATAAATGTCTATGTCTATTTGCAGAATCGCAAAGGCATCCTATTTATTTGTGGTGACCATGGTATGAGAGACGCCGGTGGTCACGGCGGCTCAACCCCGGCAGAGGTGTTAGTGCCTCTCGTAGTTGTCAAAAGCAGCGATTTTGCTTGTCCACACCCGTAAGTATCCATTATTCTTAGTTTTCAGTATCGCTTAGTAATATGTCAGGTGAATTAAAGGGGATAAAAAGTGCCAGTGGTCCGCCCCGTGGCGGGAAATGAGGTGAACTACAGGCTAAAAAAAAGAGTTCATGATTCACTTCTTCTTCTTATCGTGGCACTGGTTCTTTCGAACCTAGTGTAGTGCAAGGACTTTAAGTGCGCCTCAAAGAGGCTCCTTTCGTGCACTTGACACATATTTGATGATTCACTGAGATGAACTAAGCAGTTGGACCATTAAACCTCTGCCTGATTTATATGCGGAACTCCACGGAGTGGATTGCCATCGACTGTTTTCCTGAACAATACAATCTGGACCTTTCTTAAGGCTGTATTGAGATTGATGCCAAAGGATATTCTTCATAATAAATAATGTTTCAGTCCCGGCCCAGGCCCCACAGTGGCACAAGTGGACCTAGCACCGACGATAGCATGGCTCCTAAACGCACCGCCACCGGGTGACAGCGCCGGTCGCATTCTACCATCATTGCTGCCCATAGACATGCGACAACATCTGTACTTACTGCATGTTATAGCAGCGCATAATGCAATGCAAGGCGTGCCTACGAATCTAGGTAAAATATTCGTTCTATTTTAATTTTAAATTAATTTGCGAAATGCTTCAAAATGTAAATAATGAAGAATATGAGTTCAACAATCGAACCCTGAGTAACGCTACTTTGTGCATTCAGTTAATGCCTCTACGCCACCGACTGAAACACTGTCGAGAAGTCAGCAAGCTTCATGTTATTTATGTGTTATTCAAACCTAATTAATTTAATTACAGAGTTTTACAAACAATTCAAAAGGGCAGAAAAACAGTTCGCCCATTTCCTTGCAACCGGTGAACAGAGCGCTGCTAAAATTGCCAAAGAATTTTATGAAGAGTCTCTTGGAGAGATGGCTAAATACCTAGCAGCCTCTACTGTCGATTTTGACGTCTACTCTATTGTGATTGCAATCGTACTTCTTTATTTTGTAAGTATCCCGTTTATCTATACTAATATTATAAAGAGGAAAGATTTGTATTTTTGTGTGTATGTTTGTAATGAATAAACTCAAAAACTACTGTGCCGATTTCAAAAATTATTTCACCATTGGAAAGCTACATTTACCCTGAGTAACATAGGCTATATTTATGTGTTTAAAAAATAAGTGTCCGCCCGTGCGAAGCCGGGACAGGCCGCTAGTAGTTTATATACTAACTTCATTCTTATTAAATACACTTTTGACCATAATCGTTCATTGCTTTTTTTTCAGGTCCTAACCGCACTTATGTGCGCTACCCTTTACGCAATGCAACCAGAAAGCCAACGCAAAATCCAACCTCGCCACGGCCACCACCGAACAACCACAGCCGGCTCCATCGTCGCGTTTATAATCATCCTTATCATAATCACTATCATCCTCACTATATCCTGCTACATCACCGAAACTAAATCCAAAATGTGCTCATTCGACCCTATCTGGGGCACTGCATTTATTTTATTAGGCTGTGCATTTACTACTACTTACTTCATCATCAAATCAGGAATAGAAAAGATCACCGATCTCTCTCCTCTAAGAGAACTAAACGCGATAGACTATTTGCTCATCTTAGGCACTCTATTCCATTCCTGGACGTTCTTCGGGACGAGTTTCATTGAAGAGGAGCATATGACGTGGTATTTCTTCTGGAACACGCTCATGTTTTTCATCCTGATAAGAACTATAGTTCTGGTGGTTATGTATTTGAGTAAACATTTGGTGGGGGCGACAGAGGTGCAGGAGAAACCGGAACTGAAGCAGAGGATCAGTGAAGTGGGAATGGGGATCTTACCCAAATGGGTGATGCTGATCGCCTTGCACAGGTCAGTAAGTATCTTTTGGTTTAGTATCCTACTAAAACCTTCACTGGATACTTGCACAGAACAAAGTAGAACGACAATGTAGCCGGAAAAGTGTCGCCAAAATACATGAGCATATGCTCCTTTCTCCATACAAATTCAACCGTTTTTTCGGGAGTCGTAAAGTGAAAAATGCTTTGCAGCAGCGCAAGTATTACTTTCTGAACAAGTTAAGCGACAACATATAACATAGAAATACTTTCTCAACATCTTCCTTCCTTTTTCTTAGAATATTCATATTTAGTGATATTTTAAATATAATAGTGGAAATGTAAAAGTGGTGACACCGGCTCCCATACGAACGGCGCATAATCGCAATTCTACTGTATTCAGTATTTTGTGGGTACTTGGTACTAAAAGATCTGATGGGGTATAAAGTCCAAACGATGAACAGCTTTTCATTAATCAGTGATCCTTTCAGGTATTTACGCACAATGAATCAGACTGGAGATAGATGGCTATTCCTGCCAGATACTGCAGATTGGCTGAACGCTCCAGAAAACGCTGTTTATCTGCAAGCACACCTAGTTATAGGTAAGGACAATATCACTCCCCACTTTTCCTACATAATAGGACTGAAAAACAACTAAGTATTATTATAAAGGAGATCATAAATAAATAAATATTATAGACAATCCACACAACACTTTCTAAACCCAAACTAAGGATAGCTTGTTTTATGGGAACCAGATAGCTGTTTAAAAACTTACATACATTTTTTTGTTAATACATACTTAGAATACAATATAACACCCAGACAGAGAACAAACATCTGTGTTCACCGCACACATATTTGTTCTCGGTGGGGATCGAACCCACGACCTACGGCGTAGAAGGCAGATCTACTACCAACTGAGCTGAGAGGCCAGTCAATCTTGTCGTGAGATTAAAGTCGTGAGCTATTAATTTTTCTTTCAAATTTTTATTCTTTGTTTCAGGGACCATAGCAACTGCCGTAATTTGCTACACAAACCTCAGACACACGAACAATTTAAAACAAATCCACACTGTTCTTACAAGCATCGCTGTAGTAGCTATATTCTGCTATCGAATCGCTACTTCTGCCTTAGCCACACCATTAGAAGAAATAGCATCTTGGGATCCTGTATTCATCGTCAACATTTTCTGGGGATGTTTAATCACCCAATTTGTTATCGAAGTTCTATCCTACGCAGGCATATTCAAACGTTGTGGAGTCAAAATCTCCGAACCGAAAAAACTTTCTACAAAATCTTTTGACTACTACACGCCCAAGGCGAAAGTTGAGGATTACTTGGAGTCGGTAGAACAAGAGCCTTGGAATATAGACGATGTGAAACTGTCTCTTACGCGTTCGTTGCTACATCTTATGTTGAATTCAATGATGCTGATCATAGCACTGCTAATGAGACCACATAATGTGATCATGGTTCCTAGTATATACGTAACATGCAAATTGACATCTGTATGCTTGGACCATAAGATGCTGGATACAAAGTCTGGAAAGAAGACTGAGGTAGTTGATGTGCTGAGCAAAACGCTAGTGCATATTTGGATTGGTGTGGTGTTCTTCTTTTATCAGGTAAGGTGCAGTCTCTTCACCAGATGTGCAAATTGAAAACAATTATATTTAAAAGACTGATAGAAGAAGCTCAGGACAGGAAAGATTCCAAACCTTCCATCCACTAAATTCTCGCGATATTTATAATGCCGACGGTCTATTGGGGCGATCTACGCCTCGTCTTCCGCAACTACTACCGCATGATCTGCTTAGTTTGGGGCTAGATAGCGTTGTGTGAATTGTCCACAGTATCTAAATATATAAAACTCTTAAGTTACTGACTGACTGACAATCATCGCACAGCCTAAACTAATGGTCCTAGGAGTATGAAATTTGGAGAGTAGACTCCTGTACCCGAAGTCGGAGTTTTGCTACCACATTTCGTTACCAAATGTTGTTTTCGTTTCGCCTATTTGTTACGTAGTTAGAGATTTTGTCTCATCTTTTTTCCATACAATGGACAGAGACAAATAGGCGAAACGGATACAACATTTGGAAACGAAATGTTGTAAATGCACTGGGACTTCGGGTACTGGTGTAGTATAGGAGTGTACTCGGAAAGGGATTCCCGGAACTCAACCCCTTAAGGTGTGCAGCGGGGGATTGAAGTTTATATGTAAAAAGTTTTACGTGAATGTATTCGCACGGGATTCCACTAGTATTATAATATAATTCTTCTTTCCAGGGCAACTCAAACAGCCTAGCGTCAGTGGACCTAGGCGCGGGCTACGTGGGCCTGCGTGAGTACTGCGCAGTCCGCGTGGCGATGCGCATGGGGATGCACGCGTACGCCGGTCCTGCGCTCGCGGGCGCACTGCTGTTCTGCGCAGTGGCGAACGCGGCTGCTACCTGGCATCTGTGAGTACTGAGCTAGCACGGGCTGTGGCGTGTTTGCATAGCGTTGGATAGAGGTGGATGTGGCGACGGATAGAGGTGGATGTGGCGTCGGATATAGGTGGATGTGGTGTCAGATAGAAGTGGTGTGTGGATGACTTCTAGACGCACGGATAGGTGCCACTCCTTTATGGTGGATATCCCACACTCGCGTACAAAGCGTTTTGATTCCACTTTTATAGTACGAACTGCCAAAGAGTGGAACTCTCTACCGGCGTCAGTATTTCCAGAACGCTATAATTTGGGAATTTTCAAGACAAGAGTGAACAGGTGGAATATGGCTAAGCATGCTCCATCTTAGGCTGCATCCCTCACTTTCTATCTGGTGTGATGGCAGCCAAGTGGTGACAGATAGAGGTGGATGTGGCGTCGGATAGAGGTAGATGAGGCGACAGATAGATGTGGATGTGGCGTTGGATAGAGGTAGATGTGGCGTCGGATAGAGTTGAATGTGGCGTCGGATAGAGTTGGATGTGGCGTCGGATAGAGGTGGATGAAGCGTCAGATAGAGGTGGATGTGGCGTCGGCTAGAGGTGGATGTGGCGACGAATACAGGTTGATGTGGCATCGGATAGAGGTGGATGTGGCGACGGATAGAGGTAGATGTGGCGACAGATAGAGGTGGATGTGGCGTCGCTTAGAGCTGTATGTGGTCGTGTTTAACTATCATGGAAATGTGTGGATTCACTAGCAGCTCTTCCCCATTTCTGCGTATATTCTGCTAGTTGATTTATATAGGTAGACTCTAGACGCCAAACACGAAAAGCACCCTTTGTTTTAACTGCATCTTACATATTTTTACAGACAAGCTTCTAATTTAATTTTTAATTACTCCTCAGAAACTTTAACTACTTAACAAGTATTATCTTCCCCCAGATACCTGCAGCAATGCTGGCAAGCTATCAACATATTCGCGGCGCATCGCGTCTACTGCCTAGTCATCTACTGCGTAGTTGCCACCATCTTTAGGCACCATCTATATGTGTGGACAGTATTCTCACCGAAACTACTTTACGACTTCGTAGCGGTACTGTTCACGATACAAGCGCTAGGGACTATAGCTAATGTGGAATTGTTGACGCATATTACTAGCTGGTTGGCGAGATATGCTAGTTATAAACGGAGGTTGTGATATTAACTTTACTGTCGAGCTTCCAGATATTCGGAAGGATGCTTGGCAACGGTTAATCGTTCAGTTATGTGGAAGAACTGTTTCCTTTTACCACACTTGCTTAAAGGTGTGGTGTTTGAACTAAGGCCAAAAATGAGTAAAAATTGACGATAATTCGTTATTTGATGTGATTACCACTAGTAATTAGAATAATTCTAAAATCGGAGGTAGGTAGGTATTAGCCACAGATAGATTATATCTCGACATAGCTACCACTAACTAGTCTAGTTAGTGATCTAGTTAATAGACCATTTTAAATAAGAATTTAGATGGCCACGGTCGCATTACCGTATTAAGGGCCTGCGCACACCTATCGCATCAATCGCTCGCCATCAGTAAAACGCTGTCAAATTTGACAGCGATATTTAACAGTGTTTCATTGATTGCCATCGCCGGCGACCTAGGTGTGCACAGGCTTCTAGACCAACCCGAGTATTCGTCAAGTGCGATTAGTATCCGATGGCATAGGTGCTTAGCGCATCCCTGTATCAAGAAGATGGACATGGGTTCAAATCCCACTAGGCTCATAAATTTTAAAAGTTATCTAAAATGTCTTATCGTAGATACGATATGAAATTTGCGATCGAAGAATCGATAGATAAGAACAGCACATAGAAATGACCTGACATCTATAAAATAATAAATAAATTATTATAAAATATCTAGACTTTTTATAGGTTTTGAAAGTTCAGCGATTTCGAACAGCGCGAGTGCAGTTTACATTGGTTGACAGTATTTGTATAGCAAAATAACTAAAATAATTTCAGAGTTTAAGTAGAAGCTAGATAACGACTGTTTAGCTAGTCTGTGACCATGGTCTTGAGTTTTACTTAATCAGTTTGAACATCTCGTTTCGCTTACGTGTCTCTCTTTTTTGTATGGAGAAAAGAATGAGACAACAACAATACGTAACGTAGAAACAATTGAAACGAGTTGTCTCATTATTTATCGATACAGAAGAAAGAGACACGTAGGCGAAACGAAATGTTCAAAGTGATCGAGTAAAACTAAGACCACGGGTACTGAATTACATAGATAATAAATGAAAGTGACTGCAATGATCAATTTCAATGATCATTCAAATTAGTGTGGGTGTACCATATGCAAATACATAGATAGAATAGAACTAAGGTATATTTAAATAATTCCATAGGCATTTCCTAGTCTTCATTCCAAAACATTTTTTAAGGTTTTTTTAAAAACTGGTCGAAAAAGTATATAGAAACAAAATTATTATAAAATATGTATACTTTTTTATGAGTACTGTATTTTAGCATAGTTCATGTAAGAACAAATATTAAATTCGTTATGTACTTAAGAAGCTAATAGAATTAATAGTTCCTTGTTGTATACAGGGTGTAACACAATATCCCTATTAGACCTGAAAGGGGGGTATTCCACACCTCGGCGTGATTCTTATCGCACAACGTTTAAGCTATACTATTTTAGGTTAGATTACGGTGAAAAGCCTTCTAAACTTTCCACCAAAGTACTCCCCCCCACCCCTTTCGGGCTCATAGAGATATTAATTTTACACCCTGTATAGGTAATTGCCATTAGTGTTTCTAGATATAAGTTACTTACCAAAAGATGTATAGTTTACAAGCTAGTTTTTTTGAGTACATAGTATAATTATGACGCTTGTATAAAAGTATAGTATAGTATTATCTTTTACAGCAGATGTTGTTTCAGTTTTTAACTCTCAATGACTTCTATCCTAACAAAAAAAGCGGATATTTTAGAAAATAATGTAATGAAAGCTGGGCCCAGCTGGGTTAATAGTTTCGAGTTAGCGTCCGATGCTGTATTGGTTCTTAATTTCTTATTTTAAGAGGGAATCACACCGGCGACTCTCCATACAAACGTAGTCCCCTATTTCCTCCCTGGATAGAGTAACCATTTTTTCTCATAAAATCCAGATCTGCTCTAAACGTGCTTGTATGTTTTCCTTTTTTTTCAGAAACTTATTGATAAAGAAAATATCACCTCCAATTCATATTTCATGTAAATCATATTAGGGTCATATTTTCTTTATCAATATTTTTTTGAAAAAAAGGAAAACATACGAGCACGTATATAGCAGATCTGGATTTTATAAAAAAAAATGGTTACTCTAGTCTAGAGGCATTATCCAGGGAGGAAATAGGGGACTACGTTTGTATGGCCTGTGTGATGCCCTCTTAACATTTAGTATTATTTATAAAAATCACTTTGAATCTAGAGATTTACAATAAAGCTCAAAAGTGAGTTTTAGAAATACTTGAACTTATCAGAAATAAATGTTCTCTTCATCTTTAACGCTGACTATACCTACGGTATTTTTTTTTATAAGTTCGCTGCCTACTTTTTGAAATAGTGTAATGGTAATAAATGAAACAAAGATTTTGTTCTTTCTTTTATTGTAAATACGGAACCACCATTTATGTTTTAATTATATTTTACATAATAAAGTGTAACCCTAACACCAGACCAAATTTAATATAAATATATTTTTTCTTATATTTTGTTTTATTTTTATTAATTTATCTAACTGTGATGTAGCATTTTATACACTGGTATACATTTGCCCAAAGTTTGTAAATACAGAACCGATTATGATATTCTATAGATAGAATTTTATTATTAACACATTATTTTTATAGGTAGATGAACTTTGGGCTTTATTTTTGCGACAATGATAACACCAATATAAAATCTAGAATAAGATAGACTGCAATTCAATTTGGGTAGAATACTTTAAATACAAATTTTGAGAGGCAATTTGACCTACTTATTCCTATCTGGTTCTCAGTAATCCAACCTCTTCCGTGATGCATATGTTATTCTACTTTATACTCTCTTCGTTAGATAAAGTTCACGTCGTAAGTAAGATCAGTCAGCAACAGAAGTGGAACTCTTTCAGAATTACGAGATTATAAATTAATGCCTCAAATATTAATCACAGTTTTTAATCTTTAAATTAAGAGTATTTTTTCTTCCCAATTTTTTTTTGTTCGAGAATACAAAAAAACCGTCACAATTATTGTTACAAAAAATCATTTACGTACTTTTGATGTTGACTGCACAAATAGCATCTCGACATTCATCGAAACTGTAATGTATTTCGAGACTACATTATATTTCTGGCAACAATTTATAAGTAATAAATTGAACAAATATACACTGGAGTCTAATTTCAGTCGTGAATTTGTAAACAGAAAGGAGGAATACAAAGTAATACAAAATTAAATGCAAGTCAACGAACTCAAAAGAATAAGTTTCACTCAAGCACCTGTTTCTTTAGCGAAATTGGAATGATTTCAAATAGCCTTAGTATATAAAGTATCGAAAAATATTGGGTATAGTTTTCTTTTAAAATTTCCAATTTTGTACCTGGTATTGGTTCAACAAAGAATAAATTTTGGCACAGAAATATAACAATACAACATAAATATTTACAAAAATACATATTAACACAGAATATTGTTCAAACATCTATGTAATAATTTATACATATACAAACTAATGATTTAAGCCTAGACAATTTTTTTACATATGTTTAAGAAACATTTTGATAAAATCGCAGTTAGCAAAAGGACTTGGGAAGACCTAGAAATTTAAACTAACAAAGTATTTATTAAATTTTCTGCATCATAGATAAAATCTATACTATTAATAAAAACCAAAGAAAATTAGGATAAACACCATACAAAAATATATTTTCATTCTGGTCTGCAGAATATGTACAGTCGCGGTATGAAAATGTTCGTCACCTTAGAGTCGGTTTTCGCTTGCACCAGTCAGTGCCTTGATCATGAACACATTTTGATATAATTTGTGACGTTAACTTATCGGTGTATTCTGTCTATTCAGTTTCAAAAGGTAGTATGTGATCGTGATACGTTGAATAAATCAAGTTGAAAATCGACGAACATTTTCATACCGCCATACACTACGCTATACACTAATACATAGATGAAAATTCTGTCAGTATTGAGTTCAAAGGACGTAGAAGATTGATAGCTGCTAAGAAGCCTACTGATATTATCAGTTAAATTACGTGGCCTTAAGTATAATGTGCACCTTCCCCGATCAATCACACCATTGGAATCATTTACCTGAAAAACAAAACATAATTCATAAAAAAAGCAGATGCACAAGCGGAACTTTCTAATTTGAGTTGGGAGGGAAATAAGGTCTGCACTGTACCGCGATGGGGTGTATTGTGCAATGTCCCTCTGGTAATCTTACTCCAGCCAGCCCAACTCTTTAAAATAGTGGAGTAGGACCTTGAGTTGATGGCAACAATGTTTCAGTGGACCGGATGGTGACACAAATGTGTATTTCGAGGGACTCAATCAAGCAAATTCTTTTAAAACATGAAAATCGGACACTTAGGCAAGCAGGACACTTAGGCCCGTATTCTGAAACAGTGCTTAGGTCTGAGTCGAGCCTCAAGCACAGATTTTTGACACTTTTCAATGGAGAACTGTCATAAAATCTGTGCTTGAGGCTCGACTCAGACTCAAGCGCTGTTTTTCAGCAGTGCTTGAGTCTAGGTCAAGCCTCAAGCATAGATTTTTGACATTATTCAATAGAGAACTGTCAAAAAATCTATGCTTGAGAGAGCTTGAGGCTCGACTCTGACCTAAGCATTGTTTCTGTATACGGGTTTAAGAGAGTTCATCATCTTCTTTTTTTTGTCCTTGTCCTACTTAATTTTCGTTTTGCACTCTCCTCTATTAGCCGACATTTCAGCAGTCACTTTTCTTTCGCATGTCATCCTTCACACAATCCATCCATCTTTTCTTTGGCCTACCTCTACTTCTATACCCATCTATAGGGGCGTAAGAGAGTAATAATGTGTTGAATACTCACAAGTCTATAATCCGTTGCTATTTCTTCATTGCTGTATCTTGTATCTGTATACGAGGACGCTGGCCACGCCCACCAGCAGACTTAGCAACAGCGAGCCCCACACAAACATCTGAAATGGATTATCTATTAGAGGCCAGTTACTTTTACAAAAGAATATATTTATTCCTCGGAACATGGACACGGCTGCAAAGATTTTTAGTAAACATGGCTGAGAACCATCTCAAAACAGAACACCGGTGGTCAAGTAGCGGACTCGCCTTCCGATCATAAGGTCGTGGGTTCAAATCTAGTCGTGTACCAATGAGTTTTTTTGAAGGAAAACATCGGCTCGAAACCGGGCGGCGTGTCGTAGAACCTAAAAAAGTTCGAACAATACGTGTCAAGCGTCACGCAAAAAGGGCCCACCAGCGGCCTACTTGCGCAAAACAGTCTGCACAACAAGTGCGGATGATGAATTTGCCAATATTTTTTATTTACCATCTCAAAACTAAAGTTTGTAACAAAAATAACACTCAAGTCGGATCATTAGTTTCGGAGCTGATGCATCAGACGTTGACATTTTTACCTTTACTGAACTTTTTATGAAAAATCCCGCGCAACAATTCAAACTAAACTTGTCGCTTACGAATTTTCATAAATATTACGCGCGTCTGCCCCGTAAAATATGTATTAATAAATAATAAATATTATAGAATTCACACAACACTATCTAGCCCCAAACTAAGCAGAGCTTGTACTATGGAAACCATATAGCTGATATAATACATATTATGTATATACATATTTTTTTGTAAATACATACTTAGAATACAATATAACACCCAGACAGAGAACGAACATCTGTGTTCACCACACAAACATTTGTTCTCGGTGGGGATCGAACCCACGACTTACGGCTCAGAAGGCAGAGCTACTACCAACTGAGCTGAGAGGCCAGTCAAATATTGGATTATCCCCTACCTTAGTCCTTGAAGGTTTCTTATCAGGAATCGGCGAAGATCCTTTAGCCGGCTCAGTGGCCCCCAGCATACGTTTAGCCAATCTCCTCTCCACAGAACGATCTCTAGTGGCCCGCAGTTCGCATTTCTGTAATTCCTTCCTGGCTCCCGAGTCTTCCGGCGCGAAGACCGCGGCCGCTCGTGCTGCTTCCAAAGCTTCCGAGTTCTTGCCCATGGCTGATAGGATCCTGGACTTGCGGAATAGAGCCTTTGCGTTGGTCGGTTGGCAGCTTAGCACTCGGGTTACGGCCTGAAGAACAAGGGTATTTATTATATTTTACAAAGAGTAGCAGCTGCAGCTGGACGTAGGTTTCCCCTAAACATTTCCAGGGGGAACGATTCTGAGCCCTCTTCGTCCACCGGCTTCACTAGATTGTACACGTGTAATGTGTACTTTCCGTATTCTTTACAAAAGCGTTAGTTCATCGGGCAGAGAGAACCTCTGCAAGTGGGGAATGAAGGACCCCTCCTTGACTGGCTGCGACTGTGGAGCTCAGATTCAGTACATGTCGCATTTACTGACCTGTCCCTTGTCCCCAAACACTTGCACAAGAGACGATCTTATCAACGCCACGGGCCATGTAGTGGTGGCAAAATACTACTTAAGTATAGTCTAGTGTTCCATTGACACAATAGAAAATCGGGCAATGATGTATGCACCCTCAAACTTTGGTCCAGTAATCAGTACGGCATGTTATCTAGCTCATTTACCTCTGGACTTAAAGTATAATAAACCCAAGTCCAATTCTTCCTACTTCCTAATGATAAATAGCAAACAATAGCTTCTTCTTCTTATCGTGTCACTGATTATTTCGAACCAAATGTGGTGAAAGGATTTTGAGTGCGCCTCAACGAGGCTACTTTCGTGCACTTGGCATGTTTCGAACTTTTTAGGTTCTACGGCATGCCGGTTTCCTCACGATGTTTTCCTTCACCGTTTGAGAGCGCTTAAGTACAATAGCTTATGTAAATAGTCACCTGTAAGGCAGCTTCATAGGCCCCAGCCTTCAACTGCGCCGCCGCCATATTGTTATGCACTCTCAGCCTCTCATCAAATAACGCGTGCAATGTGTCAGATGCGCCATCAAGCTCTCCAGTAGGCGTGGGGTCTGTTATACCCCCCTCCACTTCGTCGAGCACATCGAGCGCGCGACGGTACAGCTGGACGGCTAGAGGCGGTTCATCGCGACTGTACCACCAGTTACCGCGAGAACGGCGGCGCTTACTGCAAATATTACATTATGGGTTAATTACATACTTTGGGGGAAATTTTTGATACTTAGTACCATTATTTTTAATAAGTATTCTAATAATAAATACTATTATATATATTATAGATATTGTGGACAATCCAACTCCAAATTTTTTTTTGTATAGTGTAAATATAAATTAATAAATATTTTAGACAATCCACAACAAACTATCTGGCTCCAAACTAAGCAGAGCTTGTACTATGGGAACCAGATAACTGATATAATACTTACATACATTTTATTTGTAAATACATACTTAGAATACAATATAACACCCAGACAGAGAACAAACATTCTCGGTGGGGATCTAGCCCACAACCTACAGCTCAGAAGTCAGAAGTCATGAGTTAATATGAATTGTACGAGAAGAGAGAGAAGAGATTTTAGAAACCTCAATATCATTTTTAAAGTCCTATTCATAGATAACCCACACGTATGGGTTTGATGAAAAAAAAAAATTGAGTTTCAGTTTCAAGTATACCCCCCAAATTTGTTTTTTTTTCTACTTTTGTGTAAAAATCTTAATGCGGTTCACAGAATACATTTACTCGCCAAGTTTCATCAGTCTAGCTCCTATAGTTTCGGAGAAAAGTGGCTGTGACACACGGATGGACAGACAGACATGACGAAACTATAAGGGTTCCGTTTTTGCCATTTGGCTACGGAACCCTAAAAACCACTCAATTTTATATAACAAAAATAGGTTCATGTATAGTTTGGCCGGCAGATAATGGCGTGTCTGAATTTAATAGTAAGTGCCAAAATAATAATTGAAAACATGCTGTATGCATTTTTTAAATTAGGTCAAAAGTAGGGTACCAAAACAAGTAACATGATACAGCAATTTAAGATATTAAAAAAACTTGCATAATTCTACCATGACAATAGGCTCTGTTTACTTATAGCTATAATAAAACGTGTTCTGTGAAAATTACCTTGGCACCTTTGAAATGTGGAATCCTAAATATTGACGCGATAATATTATGCGTGATAACGTCACAGCCTACATCTTCATGCGATAAATGTCGAGGCCACTGACCAACTGAGCAGATAACAAAACCTTGATATTAGAATTCATTTTTAATTTAACCAAATTTTCAAGGTTTGTTTAAAATAGATAAAAAATTGAAACAAATTCACGAATTTCATTCCTAGGCACGATGTAGACTACCAGTGCTCATCCATAACACTGGTGGTCTAGTTACTAGACTCGACTAGACTCTAGTAGTAGCGGCCTTGCCTTCCGATCCTAAGGTCGTGGGTTCAAGTCCAGTCGTGTGCTAATGAGTTTTTCTGTCGAAAAATTGGACGCTGTTTAACTAAAACGTTCCAATCCACATTAAGTTTCATGTGGATTGGAACGTTTTAGTTAAACAGCGTCCAATTGATGTGCACCATGCCAGTACTCTCAAACGCCTTGAAGGAAAACATCGCGAGGATACCGGCGCCGGCGTGTTGTAGAACCTAAAAAAGTTCAAACAACACGTGTCAAGCGTCACGCAAAAAGGCTACTTGCGGAAACCAGTCCGCACACCAATGGCGGATGATGATATTTTTTTAATTTCGCTCCAACAAAAAGTGCTGACTCAACATATTTATTCTAGGCTATCTGAAGTTTTACAGTGATTCACTGCCATCAGCAAATTCATGCAAATGATTCTAAAATTCTATTCTTTCACCTCGTTTGACGGTTGCGTTGGGTGGCGCGTTCACCTTTAACATCCTCTTTACACAATACACATTGTATGTTTACACTCATCAAAACCCAATAAATTCAATATCCAAGGTCAATCCATATTTAAATTCAACAAAGATATATCCTTATAACGACATTTCCATCTAGAGTGGAATTGGCAATGTTTCAAGTCTTCCACACAACAAACTCCAATTAACTTTTTTGAGATGATAGCCAATTTTAAGAAAAACAAAGCAGTTAAAATCCATGGTTTATATGGTTGAAAACTCATTCGCACTACAATTGAGGTGTCGGGGAAACAAACCACCAAACAATGCAGTAAAAATAAAATTATTTTAGCCTGAATAATCCCTTTGCACCCTTTTTTCCACATCTTTCGATCTTTGGCTACCAAATAAAAGTGTTGTAAAAATCTTACCCAATCTCCATCCTCTCTGGAATCGTCAAAGACTCCAGTTCAGGTTCTTCGAACCAATCGTGTAGTTCCATAGTCCCTTCCAGCCAAGTCTCGGATCCTATGGTTGGCCCGTTATACTGTTTCTCCGGGTCGCTGATGAGGCCTAATCTCTCTGCGGCTTTGAGGCCTTTCTCACCATACGCAAACCGCGGTGCTAGATGTAGTATACATGATTCCCCTTTGTACATCAGTGTTAATGCTAAATCCAGTCCTTGTAGAACCTGAAAAAATTTAGGATGTTTTAAGAAGTTATTTAAATTTTGAATGTCTGTTTAAAAATGTATGTGCACTATGCCAGTACTCTCAAACGGTGAAGGAAAACATCGGGAGGAAACCTATGTGTCGTAGAACCTAAAAAAGTTAAAGCAACATGTGTCAAGGGTTACACAAAAAGGGCCTGCCAGCGGCCTACATGCGGAAAAACCAGCCCGCACATCAAGTGCGGATGTTAAAAACTTGCCGAACACATCAATCATCATTGGGATGATGAATTTGCCAATTTGCCGAAGTAGTTATTTATCGTTGTGATCCAGTTTTCTTAGAAGGTAGTGATTTTTAATAACTATTTTATAAAGTGCTTTATAATAGCAGGTTTTCATAACAATTTACCAAGTATTTTAATGTAGGTAACTAGAAATAGGTTCTGATTATTGATAAGATTACTTTATTATTACATTCATTTTAAGTATGCAATCACAGAAAATAAAAAATTAAGTGCTTTAGCTGATAATTTTTATTAAAATTTAAGAATAACTACCTCCAGAGTAGTAACTTATTTTAGTATCTTTTTTTGTAACCATATAATATGGATAGTGGAAAAGAGAGGTCCTTTTACAAGAGTATTTTCTTACATTTAAAAGAGCCTCATGAATTTTGGCAATTTCGGCTACAGAACTAAATAAAATATTTTTCTTTTCATGCACCAGTTAAAAATTATTATTGTTATTCAGTCAGAATAGTCTCACTGCAGGACAAAGGCCTCCCTTCCTCCACTCTTAGCGATTGAATGTAAATTCAGCTATTTACTATTTCAGTAGTTTTAATTAGCATACATTGTTGTTTGTTTACAAAAGGGATTTGACTCCAATAAAAAAACTTAAACTCGTTATAAAAGAAATAAAGATATTATTGAATTCTAGAGGGATATATACTCACTTCATTATCTCCCAAATAGATCTTAACGTGATCTTGTTTCTCAATAAGGTCTCCAGTATCTTTGATCTTCAGTTCATAACTAATTTCAACTATATCTCCTCTGTGGGCTCTTAAACCTTTGCTTTCATCACCTGCTTTTATTATCTGTAAGAATTTTAGGCTTTAAATTTCGCATATCATGTGGGTACAGAAAAGTGCTCTGCAAAGTTTCATTCTGCTATGAACAAAATAAGTTAGACTTAGATGGCTATTCAAGCAAAATAATTTGACGAAATGCTGCTGACCTTTTTGAGAAGGGCGCCTGACCCCAAGACATCTTGCCACTCATCAGGTTTGGGCCCATCGTCCTTAGATTTGTCTTTCTCTTTGTCGGCGGCCGCTGCTTCTGCCAACTTGGCCTCCTCGACCTCTTCAGCGATGGCGGCGGAGGCAAGGTCCTCGAAGGAACTACTCTCCGACTTATCCACCATAGTGCCTTCACCTTCGCTCATCTGTAAACATACGCGTGATTTCCCCACTTGATTCTAAAAGATAATACGTAGTAAATGTCTATCAAAACATATTTTTTTAGATTAGAAAGTACATAACATTTTATTGACAGAATCAAAATAAATAGAAGCAGTTTACCATGTGACTCCGCAAGAAAGGAATTAATCTTAATAACGCAATGAAAAATGACAATACAACTTTTCGGTCGGAAGTCGGATTCGATTTTTTGCAAAAATGAAATGAAATGATGATTTGTTTTTTTTTTCATAAAGGTGGTGTGGTGCGTTCAGTATCTGTTTCACAGCACAGCGGCTATATCGCCCGCCATCCTGGTAGTAGTAGAACGCTGAAACAAATTGTGCGCTGTGGAGAGAACATGGACATTATTTGTTATTTTTATATTTATGTAATATACATGTACATACATCAAGATATTGAATTTAGTAATTTATTGTATTTTATTTGATAACATGCATCTTTAGTAATACATACGTACAAGTAGTTTCTGAACATACTACAGCGTTCCCATTCTAAACATGATTTTTAGCATGAAATTAATAAAGACGTCAGTGGATTGACTTTGACATTGACACTCAGCAGGTATTTTCAGTTTGATTGATGGAATTTATTTTGCAGCATCGATTTTGGTTTTTGTTTCAAAATTTTATATTTTGTAGAATACTTCTAAAATAATATGCAGAAATATGAAAAACTCGAGAAAATCGGAGAGGGAACATACGGAACAGTTTTCAAAGCAAAGAATAAAGAGACCCATGAAATCGTGGCTCTCAAACGAGTGCGGCTGGATGACGACGACGAAGGAGTACCATCTTCCGCTCTTCGAGAAATATGTTTGCTAAAAGAGTTGAAGCACAAAAATATTGTGCGGCTATACGACGTGCTACACAGTGAGAAGAAGCTTACCTTAGTATTCGAGCACTGTGACCAAGATCTAAAGAAATACTTTGATAGTCTCAATGGAGAGATTGACTTGGATGTTGTGAAGTCGTTTATGTATCAGTTGCTTCGTGGTCTTGCTTTCTGCCACAGCCACAATGTCCTTCATCGTGATTTAAAACCTCAGAATTTGTTAATTAACAAGAATGGTGAGCTGAAACTGGCAGACTTTGGTCTTGCAAGAGCATTTGGTATCCCTGTCAAATGTTATTCGGCAGAGGTTGTGACGCTGTGGTACCGCCCGCCGGATGTCCTTTTTGGTGCTAAACTGTATACAACAAGCATTGACATGTGGTCTGCGGGATGTATCTTTGCTGAGCTGGCTAACTCAGGAAGACCATTGTTTCCTGGGTCCGATGTTGATGATCAACTGAAGAGGATTTTTAAAATGCTTGGTGGGTATTTTTGAGTCATTGTAAACATGATTTTAAGCTAGGAAATAAATAGATCCAATTATCTTGAACTCATTATACAGGCATACTTCTATACTTATAAAGAGGAATGGTTTGTTTGTAATGAATAACTACTCAACCGATTTCATAAATGGTAGGAAGGTGGGAAGTATGTGCGAAGCCAGGGCAGATCCCTAGTTATAAATACATATAATTATATTTCGAAGTAATCAAAACCACTTCAAAACATTACACTATGGAGTGATTGATATTTCATAATACAGATATTCTGTTTTACAGGTACTCCTAATGAAGAATCTTGGCCTGGAGTCACACAACTGCCTGACTACAAACCACTGCCGATCTACCAACCATCTCTTGGCTTAGCCCAGGTAGTACCAAGACTGTCACAGAGAGGCCGAGACCTACTCTCTAAGCTATTGGCATGTAATCCTGCATTACGAATGCCAGCTGATGAAACAATGGCTCATGCATACTTCCATGACCTAAATCCTTCTGTGAAGAACGACAGATGTTAGCAGTCAATACACCCTTACAAGTGTACCTCTGAACTATTGGTGTGTCCTAGGGAGGATGAGGTGCAAGTGTATTGTGAAGAAGACTCGAGTAGCTTAAATAAGTTTATGTGAATTATTGTTTCCAGTTCCTTTTCTTATTTGTTATAATCATGTTACAGTAGTGTAAATATTAAGACTTGTGTTGTAAATTTTTATTTTTATTAATCGATCTCAACATTCTTTTATATTAATTATTGTGAGTACATAAATGTTTTGTTTTAAATAATTTAGCTTTTTCAGAGATCTTACAATTTTACATTGCTTTAAGTCCCAAGTTTCTGGGTATGAACTAAGGGTATGTAATAAAAGTGTTATGTATTTAAAATTAGTATAAGATTTAATAAACATTAATAATAAAATATCTAAGCTTTATATCATGGCAAACCCTGCTATCAGCTACACTTATGTATTGTAAACAAAGAACTGTAAATCTTTGGTAAAAAATGCATTATTAGGGTTAAAGCATTTCCATTTCAGCTCTTTTCCTCTTACGGTGGTTAGCAACCATATTTGCTGTTGTGAGGGGGCAGTCACCTCTTTGAAGCCACATGGACAGAGCCTTCTCTGTTTTAGCGGCCGCGGAGGCCTGGGTGCGCTCACTGTCAGACAGTGGCTGCATGGCACTGATGGAGTCACTGGAGACACTAGCTGAGAGCAGCATACGGAATCTTTGGCGGCATGTCTGTAAACAAAGAATGAAATTTAAAAATGTTAATACTGGCAATTTTGCACTTTGGTAAAAAGAAGATAGCTACCAATGAGGTGTGTATATCTTTCTCATATACTTACATTTATAAGAGTGGACCCAACTTCACCTTTTATATCATGCTTGGCAATGTAACATCCAAACTCAAAGAAATGAGGTCCTAACTTATGCATATCAACTGTACAGGCATCTGCATTAAATATTTCTCTGTATGAATCTTTGTATGTTTTGGGTAATTCCACATTTACCAATGGTGGTCTTCTGGCATACAGGGACTCCGCAAGCCATAACGGTATTTCTACGTTTGTTCCAGCTTTCAAATCGTCCTCTGTTGCGGAGGGATCCAGGAAACCTAGAATGAATTTAAAAAAATAGTCAGCAACTAGTCTACTGCTGAGCTAAAAAAATAGTGTTATTGCATTGTGAACTAGATAGTAATCTTGCTACAATGCTTACCCAATTTTGGTAGATCATGCAAAAATTTACAAGGAACTTTTTCATTAGTCACAAGTATGTCAGCTATGGATAAATAGGAGTTATCCATTTTAATATGACCGGCATAGACCGCTGTTGTACAAGACACCACCACAAAAGATAAAATAGTTCTTCGTTATTTATAAATTAAAACCTTCAAAAACGCAAAAATAAAAACAAGACTGGTTTCTAGATTTCGCGCCATAAAACCAGTCATGTCATCAATCTGTCAACTGTCAATAATAAAATTAAGAATTCAATGACATTCATTTAGAGCCAACCATGTTTTTTTCCGGCGCTCTTATATTTACGCAATATTCACCACGGCATGTTTATCAAAACTTTTTTTTAATTTTTGATTGTACTTTATGGGTTAAAGTTTTCTGTAATATTTCACTATCTTTCTTTATTCTTTCTTTGTAAGCTTAATTACGATTAATCTCACTGCATTTATCTATCATCGAATTTTAATTAAAGCTTTCATCATTTTATAATAATAAGTTGATGATACACACTAGCAAACATTTAGCAAACATTTTTTTTACGGAACTCAAATCTTCCCTTACCTTGGCTTCTACCGGATGCAATTATGTAAAAAAATAAAAAATGGGTGGTTCTTACGACAGGGACACATACTTTGTCGGAGAACAATATACAAAATTCAAACAAAAAGTAGAAAATATAAGTTAAATTAAAATGAATCAGTGTGTCAGAATAATAACAATAATCAATTCAGAATAATAATTTATATGAAATCTTTAACGCTACCTATGAAAACATTGATACAACATTGAAGATATCTTTAGTAGGTAGTTACTTCATCACGCACATCTACCTAATTATACTTCATTCACAATCTGACTTCACACACTTTTGGCAGGGTTTTAGACACACATCACAAACCCACTAAAGTCTGGTCTACCACTTTCTAGCGCTAAGTTTGACACACATCTTCAGCCCACTGAAGATTAAAGCCCACGAGGTGTCTGGCATGTGGCAGAAGTGTCCAGCCCTGAAGAATTAAAAGTTCTTCTCATTAGTGATGACTGCCCAGTTCTATTGCGTAGGAGTTGCTTAGGAGCGGTTGGTTCCCAATGCTGCTGGAGGCATTGGAGTCGTCTGTGCTGTAGGAAATGGTAAATACTCTTCAGATGATAATAATAAGACAGATCATTAATTACCGATGCTGTTGCAGCCATCGCATTTCTGTCCTATTTATTATTCCGGTGGATTTTATTTCGTAAATAGTAGCTCGCACAGTGTCTCCATATAAAAATAAAGGATTACCGTGTTGTAGCGATGGGCGAATCCGAGACATACTAATACTAATGTTTCGAAAACTCATATCTCTCGAACTATTCGAAAAACGCTGATACTAATATACTAATCTAGCTAGCCCGTAAGGGTAAAAAGTGTTCTGTGAGCAAGCCTGACTGTAACGAACGAAAGAATGAATATGTATAATAACGAACGACTAACGAAACGAATCAAGAAAGACAATAACAGGTATTATATAAATAAATAAAATAAAATAAATAATATCAATCAAGCGTTCGAGTGGTGAATGAAATGATTAAACAGACGACAACATCGAACGAATGAATGCCTGCCGCTTAGTCGAACGAAACAAACGATAGAATTATGATGGGGACGGGAAGCATCTTAATCATCATCATTATCAGCCTGTAGAAGTCCACTGCTGGACATAAATATATATGGTATAATATATATGGACATAAATTTTAGTCGTTGCCTATATATTTATTATTATTATTATGTAATTAAAAACAAAAAAAAGGATTATTCTCAAAATAACTTTTTGCCACGAAAGTCACATGACACATCCCTAGCCCTTGAACGGTAAGGCGAACGAACATTGCGTGAGCGAAAATGAATCAATCAAACTAAGCCCCGCCCCATTCGTCTCTCGAAAGATCTCTCGAATCATTCGAAAGCGGAAGTCATTCATGGACTAATTTCATATTCGAACAGAAAAATTAGTAACGAAAGACCTTTCGAACGCAGTTTTCATTCGAAAATGCGCATCGCTACCGTGTTGCCAGGGTGAAAATACGGTGTTTTACGGTGTGTCAGTTAAAAATTTACCGTAATTACCGTGTAATGTTTAAGTGTATGGTAAAATTGGTAAATAAGTAGATAAAAAACAAATTTAAAGGGAATTTAAAAGCAATAATTAAATTACAATCAAAATTTTTAATACCTACTTATTATTAATTGTTACATGTTTCTAATTTTTTGTAATGAATTTAAACCTACTTACATAAAAAACTAGTTCCTTAATCTGAATCTAAGACGACAATTTCTTTTTCGTAAATAGAAGCATTCATTTTGCTGATCATTTCTTTAGTGGGCATGAAATCAACACAGGTTTTTCACACGTAATCAAAAAAATATCATAAATGCGAAAAGTTATTCATCACCATATTACGGTAGAATTACGACACGGTAATGCACGTTTACCGTTGACCGTAGATTATGTCAGATTACGGTGCATCTACGGTAATTACCGTGTATATGGAGACACTGAGCTCGCATCTCGAAATAGCCTAGCAAGAATTATAGAACAGTAGCAAGCAGAAGCAAGCATGACATTGACCTCTTGACATTTGACAGTTGAGATGTCAGTTTTGACAGTTGAAATATAAGATTTACGCACACAAATGTAGATATACATACGTATACGCACACATAAACCATAGAAATCTGCTTCTTCTTTTTTTCGTGAAAATAAGATCGGCCGTTTTTTTCAACATTTAATTTTATAGGGGTTAGCACTCTGCGTCAGCGATCAAAGAAAATTAACACAGTTCCCAGGGACAGTTCCACATTTTTCTAACCATTCATGAAGAGGCTCAAAAGTGAGCTAATTAGGGCTCTTTTGACACTATCCAATCAGATCAATATCTAAACGATTCTGAACGAAGTATATTTCCATAGCTGAGTATTTTCCCACAAATTTATGGGATTTTGTAGTGTTATGGTAAAACATGGAAGTTGTTTGAAGAATGTTGTCTTTTGAAATGTTAATAAAGCGTAAGGGTGGTCCGAAAACTTTAATAGCTAACTCTAGTACTTACTGAGCTATCTATTAGCACATAATCTCTGTTAGAATTATCGGGATTGCGAACTAAAAATCAATGTCTATACGAAAAAGCATAGAGCATTCAAAAATATTCAAACTTTATTGAACACTAAATCAGGTTTTTAAATGGGTCCAGTAGTTTCGAAGTTATCTGCATCACCAGCTGTACTATGTATTTCAGTACATCGCCCTACCTATAGAAATTATAGAATGTGGGAGATGGCGTTACAGCAGTTAGCGGGTGGCCGCGAACGTTCAAATTAGAAAATGAGAATAGAAAGTTGATAAACATTTTAGTTTTTTAAGATTTCAGAATATTTATTTACAAGAATTTGGATTTTTTGTTATTTTCTAAAATATGTGCACAAACGGTTTTTATTTCAAAAAGTCCAGCCTCGTTTTTGGAGTTTTTCATATTTTGTTCAATATTTCAGTTTGTAAAGTTAGTAATTGAACGCGTATTTGAATATCAATTCTGACTGGCTTTTGACTGGTTCTCAGCTCAGTTGGTAGTAGCTCTGCCTTCTGAGCCGTAGGTCGTGGGCTCCCCAACTGAGAATTAATATTTGTGTTGTGAACACAGATGTTTGTTCTCTGTCTGGGTGTTACATTGTATTAAAAGTATATATTCTGATAACTGATATATTATAAATATAAAAAAATGTGTATTAATAATATATCAGATAGCTGGTTCCCATAGTTCAAGATCTGCTTAGTTTGGGGCTAGAAAGTGTTGTGTGGATTGTCTTTAATATTTATTTTATCACCATGCTAGCTCTGTCTTTCTACGCTAGCCTGGCTTGCTAGTTATGATGTGGTGACGGCTAGCATAGACCACTGGCTGTTGTGTTTAGGCGGAGAGAACATTAGGTTTAGGAATGCCACATAGACTCACCTAGCTATAAGACGTTTCAATTCAATCAATCAAAGTGAGCCTTTTGATACGACTGAATCTACGACTGAATTTGACCCACGTACAATATTATATCAAATATTTTTTTAATAATTAGGAATCAATTTTTAGTGGGAAAAAAAAATCAGACAGTGGCAGCACTGGGTACGTGCCCATAGCTCTTGAGTTTAAGCTCTTGAGTATATGTGTTCTGTGGTATATGTGTTCTGTGGTTTAAGTGTTCTGTGTACGTGCCGCGTTGATCGCTTCGCTTGTCGCTTGCCGGTATTATAAAAAAAATCTCGATTTGCTATTGAGAGTTTAATTCGTTTTGTAATTTGTATCCATATCCATTTGTGGCCTGGCCATTAACCGGAAATATAATGGTACACATCGAAATAATGTAAAAGATGCTGTGCTGGCTGTGAATCGTAAATCGCATTTTCATAATCAGTCGGCGCCTGAAAATCTCCAAAAAAATGTCGGGGTAAGTCGTACATTTCTACTATCTACGCCTCTTTGTGTACAAATACTGATTATATGTATTGATTTAATAACATCCTCACACTCTGGAGCCTCCGGACATCATACCAAACCTATCTCTTTACATTATAATTTTGGTACAGTGGGTTAATCAAAAAAAATCAATAAATAGTAGGTATTGATAGATGACTATAGCTAGAAAGAAACATTATGTAATATGTACTACACAATGAAAGCTTGATGCTTTGTTTATAAAAATTTAGTTCCTTGTATAGCTAGTAATTCCATACCATATCGTATGGATCAAGTTGGGAAAATATCACACAAAGTGAAATGTTTTCAGTGATATTTGTATATCATCTAATTTCCAATCTCGACTTTTTATTCCAGGCCTAAAGCATACACCATGAGAGAAATGAAAGGGATAGTGGAGTATTTAGTGGAAAATAAGGCATACAGCGAAATAAGAGGAAGAAAAATGTGGGTGGATTTTGCCAATTCTTCAGTAAGTTTTGTAGTCACTTACCCCCGTGTCAAAATATTGCAATATTACACATTCCTTTTTTAAATCTGGTCACTTTTTGCCATAATAGCTTATTACTATTGTGACGAGGGGTCACTCAACTCAGGTATGAGTTGACAATAGTTCCTAACACTGCTATAACATTTGTTATTATTAATATAGAAATACCTCTTCTTATAATAATAATGTGACCTTACAGGTGAACCATTGCCATTATACATCACATTTTATCATAATACTTCCTACCTTCATGATAATGAGCATTATTAAATTATGTTACAGCGCACTAGTAGAACATGGCAGAGTTTGAAAGAAACATTCTTGAAGCGCATCTTAACTGACATTCACAATCCTTATTACCATCTCACCCGAGACCAAGTGTGCAGCTTTAAACAAGGGTCAGTATTAGTACTTTAAAGCTCTTAATTATTTTCGGCTCCATTGGTAGTAGCTCTGCCTTTTGCACTGTACACAATGGGTTCGATGTTTGTTCTCTGTCTGGGTGTTATATTGTATTTTAAGTATGTATTTGCAAAAATATGTTTCTCGTCCGCGATTTTTGATGTCCGTCGAAGCGTCGCGTCCGATGACGTAGCGCATAATGTGGCATCTCCCTTAAAACATATGAAACACTATGCAATGCACAAATGGAGCCTCAGCCTTAAGGCGGCTCTTCTACGCTCGCACTCATTCCAATAAACTATAGGCCTAGCCTAGCCAATGTTGATGTAAAAAAACTTTATTTTTCGGTAAATAGCTTTGTAACTGTATATTTTTATATGTAAGAAATCATGTGAAAATGAACTTGAAATATTATATCAACCAACCAACTTACCTAATCTTATTCAATAAAATCAAATCGAAAAGGTTTGTTAGGGTAACAGGGATTACTTTTATGAAAAAGTATAACAAATGGTTTCTGTTTTACCGTAGCTGTACAAAATCGTGTTTTCACAGGGTTGATGTTGAAGCAAAAGAGAGGAACAACAAACTGGAGATCCGGACTGTGAGCGAAGGGTCTACTAGCAATGGTAAGGTATATTCTCATATTAAACATTATTAGGTTAAACTGTATTATGTCCATTCTAGTTAAATGAAACCAATATTTTGTCTCAGTAACAGAAAAGCAGAATGAAATTGAGCAGCCATGTACTAGCGCTGAGAAACCCAATGAAGCGGAAAAAACTCTAGGTGAGAAAGTTAAATCTGCCGCAATAACTGTGAGGAATCGCTCTTCAGCCGACACATTCATTATAGACGAAGAAACCGAATCACGAAACTCTCGCGACGATCCACCAGTCTCGAGGAAAACAACTGAAGAACTGTTGGAAGATTTGGGTGAGCCTTCAAAGTCTCTCAAGGAATGCTTGGCCTTTGAGTACTCAGAGCCACCGTGCGCAGTCAGGGAGGTAATAAATGACTTCGAAACAGAATCCGAAGACTCTGACAAAGAACCACAAATGGAGATCGTAGAAGATACCTCAGTGAGTGTTGATGCCGGTGTTATTGAAGAAGTTATTGTCGTTGATTCCGAAAACATGGACATCGTAGAATTAGCCGACGAAGACAGAATATTAGTTGAAGGGGGAATGGAGGTCGATATCGGTCCTACTTTTGACCATGAAATCATAACTGAAGTTACTTCAACCGACTTGCAAGGCATAAACAACTGGCTTGAAGACTGTGCTGAAACTGTACAGAAGGTACCTGAAAATGAAAGTGCTAAAAGTGTTGTTCAGGAAACAACTGTAGAAGAAAATGAAGGCTCAAGTAGAAATGAGTCTCGCGAAGAAATTGAGGCGATAATCGTTGAGGAATCGGAACCGATAATCGTTGAAGGTTCTGAAGATGTTAACAGAAAAACAAATGAAAAAGAAAAGAAGAAACCAGATAGCGAAAATAATAACTTAAGTAGTTTAAACGCTACAGCAGACACAATCATTCCCAATAATCAAGAAGTATTGGATGCTACTAAGAGTCAAAGAACTAGCGGTAAGTTCGATATCTTAGCTCCACTAAAAGATGCATCTCAAAAGAGGTCCACTTCTCCTGATAAGATTGTAAGTAAGAAGAAGAAGCTAGACTGTGAAGCACAGCCGAAAACCAATGGGAATGCCATTGAAGTAACACCACCCAGCTCCGACAACACAGAAGCTGTTTTTGAGGCTCTCAAGAAAGCGGACAAACCAGTACAAGATAGCGAAATGCAAGACGCTCAACATATTGACGAGGCCCCTCAAAACAAAAATCCTTGCTTAAAAAGTGTTAGCCTCTTTGAAGAGCAATTTAATACAACGAAATACTCTGACTCTGAAGAAGACACACCTATCCCAAATAATGAGGTAAAAATAAAAGCAAAAGCAAACACTACCACTGCAGAGGGTAATCAATCGAAAATAGTAAAAGAGTCACTTCCAAATGATAACCAAGAAAAGATAACAGATCCCTCAGTGGAGAAAACACAAAAAGAAGTAGTAGAAACTAATCCCGCAATGAAGGAAACACAACTACAAAAAGAAACTGACCCTCCAGCCCAGGCAAAACAAAAGACGGCCGTCGAGGAAAAACACGATGAAACAACAAAAAGTGATGCCCCAGTTCAGAAAAATAAAGACATAATACTGCTAAAATCTGACTCTGATTCTGACGTCCGACAGACGACAACCACAGCCGAAAACCCGAAGGAAAGTTATTATAAGAATTTGGCACATGCATTTGGATTTGTACCTGGTGAGTTTAAAAGGAGCACAGTTTGATGTGAAAACGTGTTGTAAGTAAGCAAGCATGGTTTTTTGACGTTATTATTTTCACTTTAGTAATGTTTTTTTCCAGTTTCGCTCATATTGCTATTAAATTAATCTCTCACCTCCTTATCCCTCCTGATCTGACCAGACAGATTTTTACACACACATATAAAATGAATCTTTTAAGCTAACAGCTCGTTATAAATAATAAAATAAATAAAAATAAAAAAGCCTTTATTATTCCCTAATTAACAATTTTTAAATAACTTATATCTATATTTTTTATGAAAAACTAACTAAGGACCCCTCGACGGGTATAGGCCTCCTCCAAAAGTCTCCATTCTTTCCTCTCCTTCGCTTTCTTTGTCCAGTCTTTTCCTGCTAATTCAGATATGTCATCTTGCCATCTTTCCTGCGGTCTCCCTTGTCTCCTCTTGCCAGCTGGACCGTTCCAAATGGTTGTTGTTCGGGTCCATCTGTCATCTTCGGTCCGAATCAAATGGCCCGCCCACCTCCATTTTAATGCCTGTGCGTGCTGAAGAGCGTCAATCACTTGTGTTTTTTTCCTAATTTCTACATTTCTTCGTTTGAATTTTAGCTTTATGTTTAGTAGGCTTCTCTCCATCGCTCTTTGACACACTTTTATCTTGTTCATAGTTTTTTTGGTAAATACCCAGGTTTGGCAGCCATACGTGAGGGAAGGTAGTAGACATGTATTCATTACTTTTGTTTTTAATTTTATTGGTAATTTTGACTTCATTATTTCCTTGTAGCTCCAGTACTTATTCCAGGTTAGATTTACTCTTCTCTCAATTTCTTCCATATTTCGCTTTTTGCTGAAGGAAAGTTGCTTTCCTAGATATATATAGCTATCAACATATTCTATTATTTTATTGTTCACGTTTATCGGCTTCTTGATCCTGTTTGTAAGTATTTTGGTTTTCGAAGTGTTCATTTCTAAACCAACTTCAGTGCTCACTTTGTGTAGGTCGTTTAACATCGTTTCTAATTGATTGGCAGTCTCTGATACAATAATGATGTCGTCTGCGAATCTCAGATGGTTTAGGCGCTTTCTGCCGATGGATATACCTTTTTGTTGCCACTCCAGTTTTGACATTATATGTTGTAGTACGGCAATGAATAGTCTCGGAGAAAGAGGGTCTCCTTGGCGAACTCCCCTGTTTATTTGTATGGTTTCTCCTGTTGTATCCAGCTTGACTCGGCTTTCACTTTTGTCGTAGATATCTTTTATTATATTAATGTAAATATTTGGGACTTTTACCCCCGAATACTGAAACGCAACTCAGATTTAAGCACGTCTCAAGCGACGAATATTTGACACATTTTCATTGAAAACTGTCAAATATTCGTCGCTTGAGACGTGCTTAAATCTGAGTTGCGTTTCAGTATTCGGGGGTTAATGCCGTAAGTGTATCCCAAATGCTCTCGTGGTGAATTGAGTCAAACGCCTTTGTGTAATCAACGAACCCCAAGTACAGTGGTCTGTTGAACTCTTCGTACTTTTCTATCACTTGTTCGATGGTGTGTATGTGGTCTATTGTACTGAATCCCTTGCGAAAGCCCGCTTGTTCAACTGGTTGCTGTTTCTCTATGTCTTCTTTGATTCTATTTTCTAGACAGGATGCGAAAAGTTTGTATATATTGGACATTAAGCTTATTGGACGATAGTTTCCCACATCTGCCGGATCTCCTTTTTTGTATAAGAGGATTATGTCTGAGATAGCCCATAACTTCGGTATTTTTTCCTCGGTTAGGATTTTATTAAATAATATCAGTAGTGGTTGTATCAGTACTAATTTTGATATTTGTATTATTTCATTGGTTATATTATCGGGTCCTGGGCTCTTGTCTGGTTTTAGTTTCATAATCTGTTTCATTATCTCAGATTCGCTAACAGGTTCTATGCTTTTATTTATCTGAGCTTGTTCATCTCCTGCTTTCAGTGATTCGATACTATAAGCTTGTTTGTCTTTAACAGCTCGTTAATGTATTGGTAAACTGTGGTTTGCCAAATATATTTTTGAAAGCGAATTGTGAAGTTATACACTACGCTAAATAATTTTTCATACTAAAAAATGTTAACCTGTGTGACTGCAAAATTTTTTCGTTTCGTTCGTAAGGAAGGACGAAATCACACCACTAATCGTAGTGTTAGGAATTCAATATTTACTAACTAGCTGACCCGCTCGCGACTTCGCCCATGGCAAGACATAGGCAAGTGCGAGATATTAGCATGTGTGATGTGATGTAACAATCTTGATAGCGGATCATACACTCGTACTTAGCTCGATAGCTACTGATATTAAAATTGCTATTTGAACCTCCAGAGAAGTCATGCATGTTAGTAATTTTGGCATAACTTTTGTGCCTTGTTTACCTCGCGCCAAGAAACAATTCCAAGATGGCGGCCTTAATAATGACCTCTCATTCACACATTATTTTAACAATCACAGAACATAGTAGTAGAACGGCCATTTAGCCAGAAAAGTGACGCCAAAATATATGAGCATGTTCTCCATCCATACAAATTACGTAGATTTTTCCGGAGTCGTCGCCGAATTTTTGCTCAATAATTACTTTACGAATAAGAAGCCAAGCGATAAGTCAAAAACAAAGAAATATTTTCTTTCGATACTCCTTCCTTCTTTTTTCTTAGAATATATTTAGTGTTATTTTAAATAAAGTAAAATGTGAAACTGGTGACAGCGGTCCCCATACAATTGGCGCATGATCGCCTTTCTACTGTATTCTATATTCTGTGTTAACAATGATGTAGACTGATATTTAATTATTCGCTAATAATTAAATATCAGTCTACATCATTGTTAAGATTAGATTGACTTTTTTATTGGCTCTGTATTTCGTCATCTGCAAGATTGGCTTTAGTTATTGAATGTAATATTTTGTGTTGTCAATTTCAACAAATTGTGTAAGTGTTGAATTTTACCATATTCATATTGTTGAAGGGACGTCAAGGACAACGCAGCAGCAGCGTAAACGGTCAATGCGGTCTCGGAATCGAACGAAGTCGCAGCGTTCATGGTGAGTTTATCATCAAACTCATGTTTTAAGATTGGGCAATGTTATTTTTTTAAAAAGGGATCTCCCGCCTTTTCTTTCACTCATCTCGGTCCAGCAACCTTATTGTCTAACTTGAAATCCATTATCAGTGAACTTTAAGCCAATTGTCACTGGTCGATCTAGTCAGATTTTTTTTGTATTATCTAACTAAGGTATCCAACTGAAGTTCATTTCGGCGTTACTCAATTCCAAAATACGAATTTCCATCAAGTTCCATTCATTCACTAGGTTTGAATTCGTGTGGTGGTGTTGTTTATGTCAGATAGATAAACAATACGAATACGAAAGTGACAGTTCAAGTCTAGGCTAGGTATCAAATGACAAAAATGAAGCTGATGTCGATTACAACATCTAAGTCACCGAAATTCAAACCTAGTGAGTGAATGGAACTTGATGGAAATTCGTATTTTGGAATTGTGTATCGCCGAAATGAACTTCTGACTGGGTCGACCAGTGCCAATCGGCTAATGGATTTCAAGTTAGACAATAAGGCCCCAGGACGAATCTAGGACGCTACCGTGTATATTCATATATTTTTGAACAACTATTCGCAGTAATGCACAGGAGGATAGTGATTGGGAGAGCAGTCTGAGTGATCCTGAGGCAGATGGATATATATCTCCGCCGCGCGGGCGACGCAACAAATACGCCAGGAGATACAGGTATGTAGCTAATATAAATAAAAATAAATAAATATTGCGGACAAACCACACAACACTATCTAGCCCCAAACTAAGCAGAGCTGGTAATATGGGAACCAGATAGCTGATATATTACTTATATACTTTTTTTTATAAATACATACTTAGAATACAATATAACACCAAGACAGAGAACAAACATCTATGTTTACCACACAAATATTTGTTCTCGGTGGGGATCGAACCCACGACCTACGGCGCAGAAGGCAGAGCTACTACCAACTGAGCTGCGAGCCAGTCATATAGATAGATAAATAACTATTTATTTGGCTCAAATGCACAAAGGTCAAAGCAATATGAACAACATAGAAAGAAAAAAAATACAGAAAAAGAAGAACATCGAATACGGGTACGGCTACACAATAAATAATAAAAAAAGATTAATATAAGCGCGGCTTTGTAGTTGTAGTTTTTTTTCCCGTTCTTGTTATTTTTTAGAGATCTAGGGTATTATGCTATAGGTTACAAATTATATTTGTTGAAAATTTCATCCAAATCGGTCCAGTAGTTTAGCACATAGTAGCTGAAATATGCAAATCCAGGTTACAAACTATATTTTTGTTAGAATATTGAAATTTTCATCCAAATTGGATTGAGTCATGAACATCCAAATACAAACATCGTAACTTTCACTTTTTTTTTTAAATTAAGTTGGTTCGATGACGTGCCAGTTTCTTCTCGATGTTTCTTAATACCTTACCTTTGTTTTTAGGAAACCTACAGCAGGTCGTGTTATGTCACTGGACGAAGAGGGCGGCCTATTCGTGGTTCACGGCAATAAGATATTTCCTTTGGTGAAGAATGGAAAGATACTAAACTTCGTCACGTATAACGCACTGGGTAAGTTCTGACGTCATCTACAGTTCAGCCCGCGTAACTTAGCCGCCCTGAAGCGAGCCGTATGTGAAAAAAAAGAATTATCAAAAACTACTCTAAATCAGTTTTTTTTACACTGTGTCGCGGGAATCGACCATTTCGTCAACTTCTAGATTGGCTGCCTGAAGTGAGCTGTATGTGAAAAAAAAGAATGATCAAAAACTACTCTAAATCCATCTCATGACTACGTAATTCTTAAGAAGTATTATCCCTTCTGCATCTACCGACTTCCCATACCTTCCCAATGTCGTGGTTCCATCTTGTTTACTTTTTATTAAATTGAAATATATACTCTTTATGGAATACGGCCCGTATTTAGAAATAGCGCTTGAGTCTGAGTAATTTTTCAATGGAGAACTGTCAAAATATCTATGCTTGAGAGTGCTTGAGGCTCGACTCAGATTCAAGCACTGTTTCTGAATACGGGCCTAAGATTTCTTTTATGCGGGCTTCAGCATTTTTGAGGTGAGAAAGAAACCTATGAAATCGCGACACTGTTACGTAAAGCGACTGTTACCGACACCTCTTCGGCAAAGATCGATAAACTTCGCTGAAAGTCGGGGTGGTGGGGATAATAGTTATTTAATAATTGTTACGTTTTTTTTATGGATAAAGATCTACTACTAATAAATGATCCTATTTTAGATGACTCTGAAGAGGAAGAAGAATCAATCTGGATTCGAAAATTGAAAGAGGAGAAAAGAAAAGCTGCTTTACTCAAGAGGTAAGCAAACTTTATTGCTGAGTTTAGACCTTATTTTATGACTGCCGCGTCTGTGCTTTTCTTTCAAACACACCTATAAGAGTAGAATAGAATATCACTTTATTGTACACCGAAAATGAAAAGGTTAAATGTGACATGGACTAAGATAATTCTTAAAAACTAGAGGTACAATGGGTGGTCTTAGTACATGTAGGTATAGGTTATTTAAAAATAAATAATAATTGTATGTACATGTTTTTACAGGAAGCTAGAAGAAATGGGGGAATGTCAGTGTCGGTCAAAATCACCAAGATCTTCGAATCCATCGGGGTTAGTTACATTGATTTTTTCTAACTATTGTATTTTCTTATTGTGTTTTCTATTAAATTGAGTAAAATTTAGTAGTTAGTAGTAGTAGTAGTTTGTCTAAATGACACCCATGCGAAGCCGGGGCGGATCGCTAGTAAAAAATATAGCCTATGTTATGCAGTGATAATGTAGCTTTCTAATAGTGAAAGATTTTTTCAAATTGGTCCAGTAGTTTTGAGGGAGGCAAAAGTTTTAAAATCTATGTCTATCACATGAGGACTTTTCTACAAATCCTAGATTTTGCCAAAATGTTATGGCTCTAAAGCACGAAAATATCTTGGATTGTTCAGTACTTTATTATTTACGAAACGGTTAAGGAGATAACAAAATAGCAGCGAGCGGCGTGCGTCTCGCGTCGTGCGGAGGTTCTCACTGGTTATGTGTCGAGCGCGGCGCGCGCCCGGCCCAGCCAACCGGTCGAGTAGCGGCAGCCGTGACGTAACACACTGGGGTTTTGTTCCATTGTCTCAGACAGCGGGTTCGCATCGCTCGGTACGATATCGTGTTGTCGATAATACAAAAGTGTAAATACTGCCTACCTAGCTAGGAATGTGGGAGAAGCCCACAGCTCCTAAACGTTCTAGAATGTACTTTAACATTCTGGAATTATCTAGAATAATTTATTACAAACTAGTAAATATTCTTTATGTAAATTTTCCAGAAATATAGCCACTTCAGCGCAAGAAAGCACGCTTCAACAAGCTTCTTGTTCACAAGCAAACCGACCTGAAAATAATAGAAGTAAGTTGAATATTTGATGTTTTTTGTATGTTTAATACCATATCAAACGATGAAGAAAAACATCGTGTAAACAAAAATACGAATCTGCGCTCACACAAAAACTATTTGACTATGAGTTACTTTTCTCACTATTAGAAATTTGAGCATTATTTGGACAACCCTCTTCGAGATAAATCAAAATTGGTGTATATAAATCGGTGTAAAAAGAAATATTTCTTAATTCTTATTTCTTTCTTTCTTTATTTTGTTATTATTTTATTTTTGCATTTTCTATAGAAAGGTATTTATTACCTACCTACTACCTAACACTCATTATTTTGCTTTGTCTATTTTGTTTACTGTGTTTTGTTTGTTCTATTTTGCGCGCGCTGTAGCGTCCTGTATAGGTAGCGGCACATAACTTTAGCGCTGACCGTTATTGCGCAGAAGTTAAAAATAACGTACCTGAGGGGGGCTCGCGGTATGAAGGGCAGGCGTGCGTAGCGTTGATTGGCTCTGCGGTCGCACTCCGCTCTCTGTACCAATAGGACACTCTGCACACCTCCACACATCCAGTGTGCGCGACATGGCACACTACGACGCATACGCAGCGCGTATCGCTCAGCGCTAAAGTTATGTGCCGCTAGTTATAATAAGAGAGACACAGCGCACTGATTACATTTAATATTGTTTATTTATGTGTGATTTCTCTATTGGATGCCCTAAATAAATAAAATAACGTTAACATTGTCTCATTTCAATCCAGATAAGCAATGCAACTCGGAGACACCATCTGATACAGCTATTCACGTCACACTCACGACTGACAAGGTAAGAGCAAGGACTGCCTCTCAGCTCAGTTGGTAGTAGCTCGACCTTCTCATCGTAGGTCGTGGGTTCGAGTCCCTCCGAAAATAAATATTTATGTGGTGAACACAGATGTTTGTTCTATTTCTGGGTGTTAAATTGTATTCTGAGTATTTATTTACAAAAAAAACGTTGAGTATTTTAGTTATCTGGTTCCCATAGTACAAGCTCTGCTTAGTTTGGGGCTAGATGTAGTGTGGATTGTCTACAATATTTATTTATTTCAATGTATCGTAATCGTAAAGTAGTGGAATTTGAGTAAATTAGGAAAATCTTACGAATTAATCGTAGGAACGGCAGACATACCTAGGTACAGTTCAGCAGATGAAACTTTCTTCTCTTCCCGTTTTCAAATTAAAAATTCGGTTGTATTTTCTTTTTTGGATGTGTAATAATGGGTGTAGGCCATGAGATTCCATGGCGCCTAGACTCAATTAGATTTTAGACGTTTTAAAGTGGTCCTTTTGATACTATTGACTAAATAGGTATATATTTGACTTTGACTAATTCTATAAAATATATACTATTGAGCTATGTCGGTGACCTTGATTCTTACATAACAAAATTATCTAATTATAAATTATGTCATGTCTGCTGCTTAGCGAGGGAGAAAAGGACAGTCTATACGGGTATGTACCCTTGTAATTTGACAAGCCACACAGCTTAGTAGTTGTTTTGCCTTCTGCGCTGTTTTCAGCCAACGTTTGCAATTTAAGCGCAAAAAAACATCACATTAGAAACCTCTAAATTTATCAGTGTTTCTCTGCAGTATTATGCATGTATTATACATATAAACCTTCCTCTTGAGTAACTCTATCTATTAAAAATCCGTTTCGTAGTTTTAAAGATTTAAGCATACCTAGGGACTATTAGGGACAGACAACGACATCGACTTTGTTTTATACTATGTAGTGAAGTGATATACAGGGATATACTATACATATCCTATTTCTGTTTTGCCTACACCTTACTAAGGTGCACTAAGAGCTTCAATATTTGATTTGGTAAAAAGAATGAAAAATTCTACTAATATTTCTTGTTTCTTCTTCTAAGCTTGGTTGTGGAAACTGGCACAAAGCTTCACCTTTCTACGGTGGCGATCAGTGAAACGCCATTTGACAGCGTTACACTGATCACCGCCACAGAACGCTTAGATGTGCGCAAGGCTTAGACGTTTCAAAGTGACCATTGTGATTTTGATTGTTTATAAAATTTTACAGGAATCGGTAAATTTTAGAGGAAACTGGCAACAAATTTATCCAGCGATACAAGACTTCATGCCTGCTTTCTATAAAAAAGATGCAGAAACGACCTCCAAACCGGATGTGCCAATAAAGACGGATGTGCCAATAAAGATGGATGTGCCAATGAAGGATGAAGACAGAGAGGTTGCTACTCCGATCATACCCATTATTGAACCTGGTAAGCTTTTTTATACATCTAGCTGATAGAACAAGCATATGGCCCACCTGATGTTAAGTGGTAACCATCGCCTATAGCAAAGCAATGCCTCGTAGGTCACGCACGTCAGGAACGTGCCCTACGATACACTTGGCTGCGTCCATCAATTGAGGAATACAGATGTTTAGCCTCACGTCCCAATAATTTCACCGGCACCCACACCCTTCAAACCGAAACAGCAATGCTGCTTCACGGCAGAAATAGTCTTGGTGGTAGTACTTCCCCGGACGAGCCACACACAAAGAGCTCTACTACTACGAAAGCTAAATCTACTCCCTATCACAAACTCTGCTTAATTTGGGCCTAGATAGTGTTGTATGGATTGTCTACAATAATTATACTCAATCACACACTGGTATTTATAGCTTAATTTACCTTATTTAAAAAACAAGATGATTTAAATAAGGTGATTTCCTGTGTTATGTTAAATAAATAAATTTTATTTCTTTCTTTCTTTCTTTATTTAGACGACAAATACCCGTGTAATAGATTCTCTGAAACTTTAAAACGGTTCTAAAAAATATTCTTCAACTAAAAAAATACAGAAAAAAACAAATATTTTATTGTTGTTATCCCACTAATATTATAAATGTGAAAGTTTGTATGGATGGATGGATGTTTGTTGATAAAATTTGGCACAAAGATTAATTATAATCTGGAATAGCACATATTAGTAGCCCGGTAAAATTAATTTTAATTAATTAAGTTATCATTTTTCATTGAGAAATAGAGAAATGATAAGCTAATTAAAGTGGAGGACAACAAGGATTTTCTACAAATTCTGTATTTTGCCAAAATGTTCTAGAACAGAACAGAACAGAAACGTTCTTAAATAGTCCAGAACGGTCTAGAATAATCAAATTTAAATTGAAAGACTACCCGGGCAACGTCGAACGCCTGCTCGTATAAGTTTTATGAATGTGAGGTTATTTTATATTTTTCAGAGACGCGCAAAGTAGATGAAATTGAGTGTAAAATTTTTAAAGAAATCGAAGAACAAGACAAAATTGATGAAAACAACGTTACAAAAAGGTAACTTTAACTTTTATGTTTAGTATCTACTCATTGATGTAGCCTATTAATAGTATCTATTAGGTTATATTGTCTAAAAATACATTTTAAATCTTTAACAGGAAAGCGGGTAGACCTAAAAAGACTCCGTCTACTAGCTCAGAGCAGTCAGAAAAATCTGCTAAAAGACTTCGACGATCGAAACAAAATGACTCGAAAGACAAAGCAGAAACTCAAACTGAAGCAAACAAAATGGCGGATGAAAAAGTGATTACAACAAAAATAGATCTGACTCGACTTTCAAGTGACATAGTTGTAGAACCAGCAAAAGAAAAACCCAAAGCCAAAGTTGTATCAGCTAAAGCGAAAAAGCAAGCTCAAGATATAGTGGATCAAGAAAACAAAGACACCGAGTTGGTAAAGGAAGTCGTATCACCTAAAGCGAAAAAGCAAGCTCAAGATATAGTGGATCAAGAAAGCAAAGACACCGAGTTGGTAAAGGAAGTCGTATCACCTAAAGCGAAGAAGCAAGCTCAGGCCAAAGTGGTTAAAATAAAAATTAATAAGGAGTCTGTGGACACTCCTGTTAAATCTATTGAACCTCGTGTTACTAGATCGAGGAAGAGTGGGAACGGTGAGTTTATTTAAATTTAATAGTGTTTACTAAACTTATGGTGATCACAAAGATCATACGGAAAAGCGAAAATGATCCACGGTCGCGTTAGTGCCGAACAGTCCCTAAGAGTTATTCGTCGAGTGTGATTAGGATCCGATGGCGCAGCGGCAGCAATAATTTGGTTTTCGAGGAAATTCTCAGTTCCAATTGAGCTGAGTTAGTGAGATGAAACAGTAGGAACCAAGCCGTAGTTTGTTGCCTGTTCTTCTAGGCTTGGTCGCGTGGAAGTGGCACCTAGGCTCATCTAGCTTAAAGACGTTTCAAAGTGATCCTTGTACTGTTGAATAAATACATAAAGTGAATTTAACTTGAGTCAAAATATATGTTTATATATTTATGTTTATATGTTTATGTTTTCAGATACGGACACATCAACCCGTACGAGCTCCACCCGCCAGAGTACGACGCCGAAGGTAACCGAGGAACAAGTTCGCTACATGTTCCCGCCAGAACCAATGTCGCGCAGATCGACTCGCAAACTAACTCCGAATAAAACTACAAGGTAGATCGATTGTGACTGTAACTATGTACTATTTTTATGAAACAACGGGATATTTACCATGATTAAATTTTGTTGAGTTGACGTCTGATATTTCGGCACAGTTGCATGCACAATGATCACGGTTGAATGGTGCATGCAACTGTGCCGAAATATCGGAAGCCAACTCAATAAAATTTAATCATGGTAAATATCCCGTTGTTTAATAAAAATAGTGTTAAAAACAATGATATTCTCTAAAGTTATATAACTATGTACTATCGACATCAAATCCATCTTATCAAAGTTGTATTTCTTGTAGCCTTAGACTGCTGTCAGTTTGCTTTGTTGCAAGTCTTACCACAAATCAGCAGGGTCTTCGCCAAGTTTGGTGAAGTGGCGTTGCTGTGTTTCGGTTTGTGGGTGTGGGCGAAATTACTCGCACGTGAGGCTTAACATCAGTATGCCTCAAGCTGATTGACGCAGGGCAGTGCATCGTAGGGCACGTTCTTGACGTGCGTGATCTGCGAGGCAATGCTGTGTTATCGATGGTTACCACTAAACATCAGGTGGGTCATATGCCTGTTCCATCAGCTAGTTGTATAAAAAAAGTTAACTTTGAAACAAAGGGAACATGATATTGATTCCGTTTTGTTCAAATTAAATAAAGCTTGAAGCCGCTGTTTAAACTACTTACAGTTTCAGAAGTGGTATGATGGATTTGTTGTCGATAGAACTTACATAAAAAACGACAAATTTAATTATTTATAAGGTACAAAGACAATTAAATTTGAATTATCTGTAAACCTGTATAAACGATCTATGGATAGCTTAACTGATGAAGGGTCACGGTTTAATAGCACTGATCTTGAATGCGCAGAACTTACTTTTAGGGCTGGTTTGACGGATTACTAATCGACCATTAAAATATTTAACAGTTGTTTTTCTCATATTTTGCAACCAAATGTTTGAGTTAAACTGTCAAAATATTTTGATGGTCGATTAGCAATCCGTGGAACCGGCTCTTAGTGACCGAAGGAGATTGCTTGTGCGCATATCCCTAATGTTTTGGCGCAGAAATATTAAATCGTGACGCTATACAAATACCATTTGGAAGTGTCCAAAACCCTAGCTCCGTGTATGGCCACGTTGATAGGCAATACTGAGCTAGGTACTCGCCAGCCCTTGTGGTACTAGACCTAGACACCCAGAATTTGAATCAGGGCCCAGAGGTACCCTTTTACTGACCCACAAAGCCATAGCGCACAATGAATCAAGCTAAAAATCAAATTATACATTTAACAAAAATAATACAAGTAGAGATTTGAACTAATAAAGATGGCTATAAATCAAACCTACGGGTAATTTTAAAGAAAACTAATCAATTTGAAAATATCAAGCCCCGAGCCTTAGAACAGGGAACAAACTTTGTCACCCAATAAAAAAACTAAAGTCATCTAATAAATAAAATCTAATGAATCTAATATTCATAATTTAATATTTTTAAACATCAGAGTAGAATGAATGCAGTAGAAATGAGAGAGTTGCGTAGTATGTGCGGTATATAGTTGAGTGATAGAACAGTGTGATAAGAAAAATGCGGTGTAAAAGAAGACGTAGTGATGAAAGTAGAGAAAGGTATGCTAATATGGTATAGAGAGAATGGATGAAAGGAGATTAACAAAACAGGTGCATCAGGCGAATGTGAATGGAACTGCTGGAAGAGGAAGACGTCGGTGCATGTATCTCGATCAGATAGCCGACGTTTGACAGGTCAGGAGTACCATAAACCGACGAGCATGTATGAAGAATGCTAAGAGAGTGAATGAAGCGAAAGATGTATGTCAGGATCGTAGCATCAGTGGTCTTTGCCTACCCTCATGGGAATAATGTATGTTTGTCATAATGACAATAACGCATGCTCGTGTAATCTTAGAGCCTGTCCAGATGGGGCGTTTTACGCGCGAGTGCCCTCGCGCGTTTCAATTTATATTGCGTCCAGATGCCGCGTTTTACGCGCGCTCCTACGCGCGATGTATTTGGGAGGGACCCAGGGACAGTTATAAATATGGAGCCAGACAAAGCAGTCGTGTTGTGGCTTGCATACCGCAGATGGAAACGTCGTAAACAAAGAGAAAGCCGACGATTTAATGTGCATCCAATTCTACGTGACAGAATGACACATAGTATGTTTATAACATTATACCCAAAGCTCAGAGAACATAACGAAAAGTTTTTTAACTACTTTCGGATGTCAGTAACATCGTTTGATGATTTACTAGAAATTATCAAAATTATCACTCCGTTTTCGTTCCAAATACGTCCACTCGCGTCGGACTCGCGCGCACCACTGGACGCAGCAATGGCACCAGAGTATCTCGACTCGCGTGGCGCTCGCGCGTAACACGTGCGAGTCGAGAGTCCGGCGAGTTGCTCGCGTTTTACGCGCGAATCGCACGGCAGCGTCTGGACGGGATGTATAGCGCTCTAGTATCTGGAGAACGCGCGAACGTTTACGCGCGAGGACACTCGCGCGTAAAACGCCCCATCTGGACAGGCTCTTAGTGGGTGTTTTATTTTCTTAACTTTTATTATCAAAAGAATCAAAGATATCTCCCCTAGACTTCCACTTATCTCTCTCTTTCTAGAGAACTTTACAGAAATAAGTTAGCTACTTACACACATACTACAGTTTCTTACATATTTTATTAGGAAGTTTGCATTTATGTTTCCATTGACGTATCTAGTATAAGTTTTTAGAGTGTGAAATGTTAGTACATGTCATAGAATAAATCCTTCTATAAAATAGTAGATTTTTGTCTTAAATGTGTATAAAATTATGTATGAATTAAGATGATTTATTTTAAATAGAACTTAGTCCTAAACAAGTTTCTTGGAAATCATGTCCAATGAACGATTTTAACCTATAAAGATATAATCAAAACATATTTTACTGTATATTTTGGATGAACAAAAGTTGACAAAACATAGGTATGTGTAGGTAAATTTTTCTATGATAAAATATCATTGATATCCGTTTATGTCAATTTACTCGACAATTATTTTTTTAAATTAATTTTGTATAAAAACTAAAACCTTTGGCAAACATTTAATCTAATGAAACATGAAATTAAGTTACTTATTTTTATAGAATAGAAAAATGTGCGTATTTTTATCACATAATATATTATAACTATTTCGTAAATTATGCATTAATGATGATAACTCTTCGTAATTACCAGATTTGGTTTATTTGGTTTGGATGCATGTCTAAACATAATTCAGTGAAAAATTTGTAGATTTCAAACAATCTGCAGATTGAGATGGTTCTACTTTTATATTTTCCTTTTCTGTTATTTCTTGGTCTCGCTCTATCTAACCTATCATTTCCTAATGCCACCTGGCTCTGCCTACTGGTTTTGTCTTGGCCACCAGCTCCACCTTTGCGATAGAATCAATCCCAATCAAACTCGCCGGCGTATCTTTACCATTTTCTTGAAACTCTGGCGGTCGAAGTAAAACCACATTTTTATTGAAATCTCAATAAAAATGTCCTTTTTTTACAAATATCGATCGTTCTTAAAAATAATATTTATTAACGTCGTTTTTTTTATTTTTTTCGAAATAATTTAATGTAAGGCTGTCTCAATCTATGGATTTATTAATACATATTAAAGAAAAATATTTTATCTGTTTATGGCCGTCTAAGCAAGTTCATAGTATTCTTGATGTCGTAGAGTTTGTTCTCTCATCACGTGCGTAAAAGTTTTATAATTATATCTATTTTAAGCAGTAGTTCAAAGAGCCCATAAATTGTTCAACTGGGAGCAGGTGTAAAGAAAATAAATGTTTTTCAAAAATATATGTGTATTATTTCATAGTCATGTTTCAATATTTAGTTCAGTTAATTTTGTTTTGTTTATTTTGCTGAGTGGTACCTGCTTCCGTTGAAAGGCTTCATGTGGCTTGTTTGCACTTTTAGCTTCTGCTGTTGCTTTTAATGCTTAACTTTCCCTTACAGCTCTGAAAAAGCACATGAAACCTCGCAAGGGGAGTTCAGAACCTCTGTCGATAGTAGCCAAGGCTACCAAGACTCTGACCCTAGTCCGGCTAAAGTTAATATCACAAAACGAAAGAGGAAAACAAGTATCACTGTAAGAAAAGGGAAATATGTTCCTCGAAGGAAATCACTCCCCACACTCACGGTTAATGATATGTCTTTAGACTCTAGCAACTCGTTCTACTTTGTGCCTAAAAAGTTGCAGTCCTCGCTAGACTCTGCAGTTTACAAAACAGAGTCATATGAAATTCTAATGGGAAATCGTAAGCATTCGATCAAAAAGCTTAATGTTATTGATGAGTCAAGCAAGAGTGATGAATTAGGACACTACAACACAGGGTTTAAAGAATCAAGTAACAATTCCAATATTGTTATAGAAGTGGGTAGTTCTAGTAACGTTTCTCTACCACTTTCTCCCGAACTATCAGTGGTCGAAAATCTATCAATCAGCCGAGAGATGATACAGAGCGATAAGCATCCAACGATCAACGAAACGCAAGCTAATAATAGTTTTGTAAACAAAATATACGATCAATACTTGATATCTGACGTAGATGTCTCAATGCCATTGATGCAACAAGACTGTGAACTGGTTACTTCTCGGAGCTTACCTAAGAGTAAACTAAAAAAACAAAAAACTCCGGTCAAGGTATCCGACTTGCTAAGTAAAGTGTCAGTTAACATGAGCCTGAATAACACACTCTCAGACTCTCTCGATAGAAAACTTCGTGATTTGCTGCTAGAAAGTGCTCAGAAGATAACGAATTATAACAAAGAAAATTTAATGGATGTAGACGAGTCAAATGTTCCGCCAAAAAAGACTAAGAAGAGATGCTCGACTCCTCGCAAAAGAGCAAACACTAAACAGGCCAAACCCGCAATAGGACCCGTCATAGACGAACACATGGAATCTTGCTCGCATGGTGGTAGAAACTCTTGCCCTCCTGTCATCACGTTCATACCTATAGACGAGAATGCTAACAACAGTGCCGACGTTCAGCTCCAGGCCAAACCAAAACAAAAGCCACCAAGAGTGAAGAAAGACATTATAAAAGTCAAAATACAACGGCCCAAAAACGCAAAAAAAGGCGCTAAAGTCTCTGACACAATGTACGCTAACACAAGTCAAATATCAGTCTACACCGATAGTGGGATCAATGAAACTGCGTCAATTTCCGAAGAGAACAAAGGCAACGACAGCGTGGAACTTATTCACAATCACTCGGAGACATGCCTACAAGCAAACGAATGCATCGGCAATAGTATAGAGTTCGTGGAAAACTCCACGTCAGAGTCTGTTATATCTGTAAATAGCACGGTTTCTTTGGAAAACGAGTTGCTCAAAGTTATGGATGAAGTGGAAATCTTATCTGGAAGACTTTGTGGTCAACCTGCGCTGGATTTTAGTGGTAAGTTTATTACAATAATCATGACTTTTTTAGTGTGCCTGTGTGGTTTCATGAAAGCGCCCAAGCCTAAAATAGATGGTTGGCGTCGCCAATTTCTGCGACTTACGACGCTTATTTTAATCTATGGAAACAGGGCTATCAATATTTTAACTGTCATAATCTACAGCGTCCATTTGTATGAAGACATACCCAAATCTCAAATCTGTATGCCCAAGGTCATTGAGGACATCTACGCAGTTAGAATCATCGTATTAGCAAAAGCGTGTTTGGTGCTCTGTGATTTGAACTATGTTCTTACAACTTTTCAGGTGAAAATTCTTCAGAAGAGATCTACGGTACGCCAGCAGAAACAGTCTACCATAGTCCTCTAGCTTCTAACTGCAGCCTGATCACCGAAGACCTATCTAACGAAACACCCGCAAAATGGTATCTGTTCAGTGAAGATGACACTAACAATACCAATATGCGTCCAGAGCAGATGACGTCGAACACAAGAGTGTCTAACTTTACTGCTAACCTAAAACAGTTATTCCCGATAACGTGTGCAGTACCAGACTTGTCAACTATATCGGAAATATCGAAGGAAAATGAGGGTAGTAGGAAAGACTTTGATATGGAAAGCGATACAAGAAGCAGTAGTTATTAAAGCTTATTGTATAGAAAGCATGATACGATAATTGTTTTTTTTTTCAATATTGTGTAATGTAAAATAATGATAGTAATAAAAGTTTCAGTTTGTTACTAATTGTCGACAGTGGCCGATATTGAGTGATCGCGGAAAGTGCGTAGATTGGAGGGCTCAAAATCTCCATGTCAGGCCAATGTCCAGCAAAAGATTCCTTCAGACTGCCATTAATAATAATTATAAAAAAACATGACTTCTTTGACATGAGGATAAGGCCTGTATGGTCCAGCGCATACCGGGACGGCTTGTTTTTTATTTTATAGAAAAAAGGTAAGTATTAATTTATTATACTGTATTGGTAAGTGCCTTATTTATTGTTTAGGTAGACCGTCTAAAAAAACTAAAGTCCTAAGGGCCTAAGTCATTTAATTAAATTTGTATAAAATGTATGTAGGTATTGTTGTGTTTGGTAGTAATAGAAATGCTAATAATATTTTTTCTTTAAATATGATTAACTTACAATTACAGATTAAAGACATGTATTTATTGTTCTGCATTTATTTTCAAGTTGTTGTGTGTTGTGTTTATAAAATTTGATGAATATTATTTAGTAAGTATGAATGTTATTTTTTCCTTAATCCATTTATGGTAAAGCGCTGTGCGCTTAAAGCAGAGTCTACATTGTCAACTAGCTTTTTGTGGACATTCCTGGTGCCAATATAATATTATGATTGTATTTGTAAATTACTGAAATTGAAAAAGTTTGAAGATTTAAAACTAGTTCTGTTAAAGACTCGGCATAGGCATAGCCAGACAAAGTCTCAGTTCCTTATTTTGCTCGTTGACTATGTATTTTCGGCTCTTTGTTAATTATAATGATTATTGAGTCCAATGTATGTACCAACGAATTATTGATTTGGATAGACATGTACAAGTGTGCAATGCAATTAAAATTCTTGACTTAAAGTTAACTGAAGTTTTATTTGGAAGAAAGAAAAATTGTTCATTTACATATCCACCACAAAAAAATATGCGATACACCTACGTTTTCTAATAGAACAAAGAATAAAGAAATCTATTATATTTATAAAAGAAAGTCGTGGTAATTACACTATTTATAACTCAAGAACGGCGGAACCGATTTGGCAGAAAATTAGTGGGGAGGTAGCTTAGAACCGGGAGAAGGACATAGGATACTTTTTATCCCGAAAAAGCAACGGGAACGGGGTGTTACGGGTTACGGGAACGGGCGAGCGAAGCTGCGAGCGGCCACTAGTTAAAGATAAAAGCTATGTATTATTAAATTAGAGATCTGCTATTGGTAGCGTATGGGCCAACAGCTCGGTATCTGCCCACTGCTTGGAGGAATTAGAAATGGAGGCGTCAACGTTTGAATCCACGAACAATATTTTCTGCCAAAATTGACGGGGGACGAGGTAAACACGCATGGCACACGCGCATAGCAAAATCTTATTCATGTAAACACACACATTAACAATCCCGCACACGATCTTAAAATTTGCACACAGATAAAAAATATAACGTAGTTACGCAGTGTCAAGACTCACATTAGGATAATCTCTAGTGATGGGCATTCAGTAAGACCGGTAAATTGAACGATGAATAAAATAATGAAAGAAATGGGTTTTTAAAGTGAAATCACATTACATCGTCAGCCTTCACACCACAGCGAAGTTTGTAGTTCTGCCTTCTGCGCCGGAGGCGTTGGTTCGATTCCCACCGAGAACAAATATTTGTGTGGTGAACGCAGATGTTTGTTTGCCCGAGTTTGAGAACTTTCTGCAAAATGTTCAGAGCAAATCACACTCGTTCTTGTTGCATGCCAAGTTGATTTTTGGCCAAAAAATTTTGTCCACTCTTCAAGCAACAGGGTTTTTTGGAAACCTGCACAGGACGTAAAAGAAATATAAAATAGGCAAAAAAAATGTTTTCACTACGCCCACGACTCTATTTTTGAGTATGATGTCATGTTCTATTTTATACATTGATGAGTAGAGGGTTTGATGACTGGTACCTAGGATACCCATATTGTGGGATTTGTGAATAAATGTAATCCGATATTTCATGGCGGCAGCCATCTTGGACCGATTTTCATCAAAATAGCTACGAACACTCCCGACTATTCACCTTTCAAACAAACAAAAAACTAAATTAAAATTGGTTGATTCGTTCGGGAACTACGATGGGACAGACTGAGACACACACACACACACACACACACAGACACCGCAAACTCATAACATCCCGTCGTTTTTACGTTGGGGGTTAAAAAGCACCAAATATGTAATTAGACAACACATTATGTGATAATAATTTAACGTTTATTTTATCATTCATTCATTCATCAATTTCATTCAACTTTTCCCAACACTATGCCTTCTACCAAGGTATAATCTTTGACAATACTGTCGTAATACTGTCGCTAATCTGTCGCAATCGGTATTTCTTTTGAACTAAAATTCTACAAAATTACAAACACAATTGACAAAATAATACTCCCTTGTGGTAGGAAATACCATGTTCCCGGAAGTTTGATGTCTCTGATCGTCTTTTTACAAGAAACTACCATGCAATTCACCATTTTCGCGGAGCTCCACTTCGCGACATGAAACGACACACAATGGTTGAAGTTGCGAGTAATAGTACATTATTGCAAAGGCAGCGAAATAGGCAATTGCAGGTCGCAGGGAAGTGGAAATGAGTTTGAAAGCCGAGCCGCAGGCGAGGACTTCAATGATACGAGACAGGCAATTGCCATTTCGGCCGAGGCATATATAGTGCTTTTCTTAAAAGAATGCAAGGAAATAAAAAAAAATAGTACACAATAAATTTATTTTTTATTAACCAATTATCAACGAACTCCGCTTTACCGCCAATTTTTTTTATTTTACATTTTTTACCGAAAGGTAAACGCATCTGTGGCTATACAGCCACGAGAACGCAATGTGTACGATAGATGAAAGAGTTCTAAATTCAAACAGCACACCGTTTCATACAACATTGCCGGAGCGAGAACGCGCCGGGAAGTGATTTTGGTTTTTCAGTCTACGTAAATATGATAATTCGCGTGTTCTATATTCAAAAGTAATGACAATATTTCCGCGCATGTTTAAGAAAAACACTTTTATCTAAAGGATATGATCGAGATCGGTATATGACCGGCAGAGGGGAAAGCCCTGCCTTGACATCTCCATTTCTAATTCCTCCAAGGCCCACTGAGCAGTCTTGCTTGTAATCTTAGCGCTGCAGTCAACAGCAGCAGCAGCCATTCGACGAATGCTAGTTTACCTTTTGGATAGTACTATTAACCTATGTTCTAGAGGACATCTGTTATTAGTAACAAGATTTATGGATAATTTTCGATTGCTAGTTTTCTAACAGTCGCGAATCAAAGTAGCAGGCATATTTTAGAGTTGACGACGAAGAAGAAATAAAAGGAATGCCAGCTGAACTTTACTGGAGTAAGGTATTAAGCTTGAAAGACCAGCGAGGCAATTTTTTATACGAAAACCTCGAAGTGGTGGTTCTCTACTACTAGGGATTCCATCTTCTAATGCTGAAGTAGAAAGATTATTTAGCATTCTGAAAAATGTAAAAACGGATAAAAGAAACAGGCTGACTAATGAAACCCTCAACGGAGTTCTTCACACTAGGAGTGAGGCATATATATCGGAACAGGTAAAAACAACAGGTATTTTAAAACAACAGCTTGGAACTGTTGTCTAAACCACTGAAAACCTGTTCCAGTTCCATTCCACAACAGCCCGAATCTGCCGAAACATGCGTCTCTTTATTCTAGCTTATGGAGATTACTTTTGTTAGAAGGAGACGCCACGCACGGAACATGTGAGGCATATATATCGGAACAGATAACAAAAAACAGGTGTTTTAAAATAACAGCTTGGAACTGTTGTCTAAACCAACCAATGAGAGCCTGTTCCCTGCCTGTTCCAGTTCCAGTTCCATTCCACAACAGCCCGAATCTGCCGAAACATGCGTCTCTTTATTCTAGCTTATGGAGATTACTTTTGTTAGAAGGAGACGCCACGCACGGAACATGCTCTTCTCTATTCTAGCTTACGCATCTTACCTTTGTTAGAACGAGATAGCCTGTTACAAGCAGAGAACAGGTGTTGCGTTCGGAAAATACTATGTTGCATGCAACACAACCAGCTGTTATTTTGGAACAGGTTTTTGGAACTGTTGTTTTACTGGAACTGGAACAGGCGGAACAGGTTTCTTATTTTACCTGTTCCAACCCACTCCTACTTCACACTAAGCTAGGGATGCTGGCTATTAACTGTTCAATTTTGGAATCAACTAGAGCCATGGTTTAAACCGCCGCTAAAACCTGCAAAAGTAATGCTTCAGCTTCTGAGTCTGCGAATAATAATTAATTAGTTAAGTACCTATATTAAATTTATTATATTATTTAAAATTTTTAAAAAGGTCTTTTTTTGAATATGCGCCCTAAATCAGGGCATTTCGAAATGAAACTAAGGATTTTTAGGGCCAATTTGTAAAGAATTCAGGGCTAACCCAAAATCCTAAGTGGAAACACTGCAAAATTGATCCCAAATGGACAAATGCCATTCATTAAGAAAAAGAAGAAGAAAAACTCTTGCTGAGTCTTGCTAGCTCGCTCGCTCAACGCAACAGCGACACTCGGTCGGCTCGATAAAATTTCTTCTGAATTGGTTTGGTTTTGTTGTTGGAATGGAAATGATTGATTAGATTATTTAATTTAATTTCACAATGCGGAGAGTTCCTATGCGAATAAATATAAGGGACTGTTTTGTGTTAGTCTTATTAGTAATTTTCAATACAATACACACAACCGATATGGGTATGTTGTTTGATTTTGTTTTCGTGATTTTTCCTTTTTATTCCCTGTTGATAATGTTATCTGCTGTTTGTTTTAGCTAACAATAACATACCAACCAAGGAAAGTAAATTGAAAGAAGATTCAAGTGAAAGAGACGTCAGTTTTAGTGAGAATGACGAATATTTGTACACTTGTCCCACTGTGGATGATACAGAAAGTTTTGATTGTATTTCCCTCAATTATCCCTGTATAACTTGTAGAAGTCTACAAGGTATAGACTGTGTGTATGGAAGCTATATTAACTACACCTGCACAGTACAACCAAAAATTGTTTGCAATGTGAGTAAAATTGCATTGAACAAATGCCTCAATACCTTTAACAAGCAAGCTCTAAACATTGTTTTGCTCTTTACAGGGAAGTAAAGAATTCAACAGGACTGCCATGTGTAGATTCTGTTACCAAACAGACAAATGGGAACATAGATGTGATCAAAAAGCAAACTGCAACTCATTGGCCTCACCTCTAAAATTCTATATGTAAGTTTTTGCACAATTTACCTATACTGAAGTTACTATTCTGCCTAGTGAACCCATTAAATTGATTCAATTTGGAAGTTATAATTTTTTTTTTAATTTCAGGACTAACTGCACAGTCTCTGATGATATACTGTGCCTAGGCAAAAGGAGGTTCCTTAAAAAGATTAAATGTTCATGGACTGCTGGGACTCGGTGGGGCACGGCTCTAGTCCTAGCTCTAACTCTCGGTGGCTTCGGAGCAGATAGATTCTACCTGGGACACTGGCAAGAAGGAATTGGAAAGCTGTTCAGTTTTGGAGGATTAGGAGTATGGACATTAGTTGATGCTTTGTTGATAGGCATTCACCATCTTGGACCTGCAGATGGATCATTGTATATTTAGTCGAAGGATAATTTAGTCAATCATAGTTTTAAAGTATCAAAAATATTTAGTACCAAAATAAGTGTTTGATTTAACAAGGATTGTATTACTCAAAATTCTTATAAACTAGATCCACAAGCTCTGCTTTCTTTAATCCTGTCAATGCAGGTAACTGGGGAATATCTTTAGATTTTAATATCTGCTTTAATTCGGTGACCGTGTACTGATTCACTTTCTGATTTGATAATCTACTTTGTAACAATGACTCATCTGTTTCTTCGCTTTTTATTTTTTTGGAGTTTCCATTATCTTTAGATGCAGGGGGTCTTTTTACTCCAGCACCAAAAGGCCCAAACAGTTCCAGGAATAAATCATCATCCAAATCACTGAATTGTGCAGAATTGGGTTTGGTTGTATCAACAAAAGGTTCCATATCCTCATCTTGTAAAGCAATGGCTTCAATGTTCTTATACTGTGATTCTAACTTAGGGTCCTCAAACATGTCTGGTTTGTAATCAAACTTTAATGCCTTTATTGTATCTTTCATTACAGTTTTGTGTGCATCAGAAATGTTGACATCATTTTCATCCTCATCCATTTTGGGAAGGTTTCGCACATTTTCCACAAATGGGATAATAATCACGTCAAACCCAGTGTCAGCATTTAAGCCAAGGGGATGTGTGCATGGAGAAAGAGCCACATTAATAGGCCTGGAGTTGACTCTTGTGCACAAAATGCAAATGGCTACTGTGCCAGTTTCAACACAAGCTTGGTGCAAAGCCTTGAAAGCGATAGTAGACCCTTCTATAAGGCTTTCATTGGGAAATAAGAAATATCCTCTTTTTAAAAACCATCTTTCTTTCGACAGCAGTGATGCTGGTTTGAAGCCAAGAAGCTTTAACATTGGTGGTCCAAATGGGTTTTTCAAATATTTCATTTCAGGGTCTGTAAATTCAATTCTCTCACCGCCAAATTCTTGGAAGTGAATAAGTTCAGATTTGAGAAGAGGCACTTTTCTTGCATCATCCATTGGGCTGTCGCTTTCTGTAGTAACCTTATATTTCTCTCTTACGGATGTTAAAACTTGATTGTCGTGTCCAGATAGATATGTTGACTTTATACTCTGCCTGCTGTCTTTTAGAAGATTGTAAACACCTACTCCAATAGACATTCCGCATCCTATTTCAAAGTTAAGTTTAGCAACTGCCAAATGACGATGAGCTTCTTGATACATCAATCTCTCTATCTCCTGGATGTCCCAAACTGGTTTAGGTATTATAACATCTGTTTTTTTATTTGCATTGATGAGGAAATTTGTATAAAAATCATCACTTTTGTGGTCTTTGTCTGCGACATTTATCAGTTTTATGTAGATGTTGGATTCGGCCAAATCTTCCACTCGCTTGAGTGCTGGCATTTGGTCCATTTGTATAGGAGGAGTGTCAAGTCTCAGAAGCATTATAACAGTGCGTATTGACAGCTGCTTCTTGCAATTAGCAAACAACTTGCTGCAGTGCAACAAAGCACTTGACATTTTAAGATCTTTATCCGGTTTCAGATTACACAACTTGGTGTTTTGAAGCTTTTTGAAATCCTCCAATGTAGGCATTGTAAGAGGAAATATATCAAACACGTTATTATCCCCAAGCATTGATCCATCATCAGCTAGATCCAGTCCAAATAAACAAACACCAACATACTGATTTTGAGATTGTCTCAAATATTGACGGATGATCCTACATGTAGCCGCGTGAGCTATTTCTCCTGATTGTAGATCAAATACACTGATGAGAATAATAGTGCCGGGAACACCACGATATGCAGCTGAAGATTCTTCTTGGTCATCATCAGAATCCATTATATTTAATTATTTCTGTGGGCGTAGTAAACCAAAAAAAATAAATTTCACAGCCAAGCCAGCAGATTAAGACCGTTCAAAACAGGGGCTTATTGCAGGGAAGAGGGATGTTCAATCTAGGCTTGTTGAAAAAATATCGATACATCGATATATCGATATTATTTTTTCAATATATCGATATTTTTGAGCGATATTTAATAGATCGATATATCGATGTATCAATATAAAATTCTAAGTATCGAAAAGGTATAAAAACCGATATTTTTTTCAGACCAATAAACATTTATAAGTTTTAAGATTAAAAAATCCCAAAAAGAAAATACTTTTTTTATACTAACATCTTTTAACAAATTATATTATAAGTATTTTTTGTTTTTGGTCGACCTGATTTGCTGTTTTATAGTTTGGTTTTTAAGTTGGCAACTCTGTTAGTCAATTTCAATTTCAACAGCATGAATATTTTCTGTCAAGTCAAATCATACCGATATATCGATATATCGATATTTTTTAATAAAAATATCAATATCGATATCGATATTTTCAAAAAACATCGATACGATATATATCGATACTTTATTGCATTTCCGACATCCCTAGTTCAATCAAAACATTGTAATTTTTTTTTTATTTTTTATTTTGTTTGGCTTGGATTCAAAGTCTCCAAGAGTTTTTTAATTCCATTTTCAGAAGTCAATTTTAGCAATCACATATTTTAACCTGTGAATTGCTTGTGAATTGTGATTACAAATTTTTGTAATCCGATCAGACAAAGACAAACTAGGTGAACGAAATATGCGAAAATTTTAATTCGTGGTTCGTTAACCGCTGCTATACGTCTAGATAAACCCAAGAGATAAACGGTAGTTTGCAGTCTATTTAGTGTATTTCGGTAATACACCGTTACATGGTGTTATTTCTAAAGAGGTTCTCGAATGGCGACCACGAACCGGAAGACGTAACGTAAGGCTCCCACCCACCAGATGGACCGACGACATTGTTATGATCGCGGGAAGTCGGTGGATGGAAAGGGCTCAGAATCGTTCTTCCTGGAAATGTGTAGGGGAGGCCTATGTCCAGCAGTGGACTTCTTCAGGCTGATGATGATGATGGTATATTTATGTTTCTGTTACCGTACATAATGTGCCATGCTAGGCATCTCTCTGATAGATCGACTAGATAATAATAATACGTAGTATGGAAATCCGAACCGTAGAATCCAGGTGGCAGATATTATAAAACTCAAGTGGAGCTGTTTTATGCACTCTGGGTGGGACACTTAGATTTGTTGATAGCAGGGAGATAGCAGCAGAGTTTGACTATTGACAACCTGTGTGTTGCGGTGTGTCAGAAGCCTATCTATCGGTCCCATAAATGCTGCATGGGGTGGTAATTATCACACTAGGCTAGTACTTACGATACGAGCTGCCTATGATGATGATGATGTTTATATTAATACGGTATTATGTTAAGTAGGTTTATAGGTAGTATTATAATATAATCTAAGTACTTATTTCATTATACTTAGTTACGTCCTAGTAATTCAAAAGTCAATTACAACACCACAAAGTCCGCTCGCAAAGCCCTGCAATTATTGCATGTCCTTTGTTTCTTTGATAAGCGTGAGCGAGAATAAACGGCTAGTCGCACAAGGTTGGCATAGGGTGTAATTAATGTTTTGGGGAGGCGTCAGGGGGTAGGGAGCCCTAGCAGAAGTCGGTGAGGTGGTAGTGGCGGACCTGCGCACTGCGTGCAACGTGGCAAGCCTGCGCGGCTCGTCATTCGTACGCGGGCCCACGCCGCGGTGCCATCTCGGTCAGCGTCTTTGCGCTCGGTATCGAAGCAATTGTATCAGTGGTATTTCAAGCACAGACCAGGCCTAAGCGACAAGCATCCTTGTCGCTGTTTTACCAAGTCGAAGCGCATAAGCGCGTCAATTTTAGCAAGTGCACGCGTGCGCGAAAGAGCGCGTGCGCGGACTTCGCGCGACGACGACCCGCGAGCATGCAAGGGGCACGGCGCTGCCGCGCGTAGCGAGCCAGGCCGTGCGCGCTATAGCAATGGGTTGTGCATCGTCCGCTGAGGAGCGAGCTGCCATCGCACGCAGCAAGCTGATCGAGAAAAATCTTAAAGAAGATGGCGTTCAAGCAGCCAAGGACATCAAGCTGCTGCTCCTTGGTAATGGAGCTTTCATCGTACCTAGATTCAATCTCTTCTTTTCAGCTACCACACTTACCTACATGCGCGCGCACCTCCAAATGAGCTATACCTATTGACTGAATTGTAAGCCCGGCACTCTATGCCTAGCTTCAGCTAAGGACTTGGAGGAAGCTAAGGAAGTAGAGATTTTTATCGTTGCTAAGTACTTTGATGATTAGCACATAATGAAAAGATTTTGTGACAATTTTAGTCTTAGGACAAAAGATAAGGATGTATGAACTTTTTCAGTTGTAGGTATCATTTTAGTACACATCATAAAAGATATAAATTCTGAAAATATTATTTTCAGAATTTATATCTTCTTCCTGCCCATAACCCACTTAAGTGGGGTAAAACCGGGTGTAAAACCGCTTTATAAATTTTATTGGCAAAATGTACTTCTCTAAATTTGATTCACCTGTTCAAGTTCACTTTAAAATAAATTTGAAATTCTTTTATTAGAGAAAAATCAGTAAACTTGCACCTTCTTATTAAAAATCAAAACCTACACACCTACATAGTCAAAAACATTAAGCCTAATAATTATAGGTCGGTACTAGTTCCGTGGGTACACATAAAATACTTAATTTAAAAATGTTTAAATTTACTTCTTGCATCTGTTCTCGTATTCGTTCATTCATTCGTGTTTTGAACCGGAAATGTAATATTGATTAATGACGTAAATATTTTCAGCTAATTTAAATATTATTGTAATAATATTCTTTAAATTAGCAATCAACATATTTTTTTAATTTAGTCGGTGGTGGTGGTTGCAATTTAAATTAAATAAAAATAAAACAAAACAAATTGTCTCTGACATTAGCGCATTGCTCTGTGCTCGCGCCATGTGTGTTCTCTTTCGTGTTCTGAACGAAGCAGTGTTGCCAGATGCGAAAGTTGAAAATGCGGTAACGGTACTCCAAAAACGCGGATTTTCAACAAAAAAAGCGGAATTTCCTGTTTTAACGTTAGATCGATTTTTCTCACTCAGTTCATAATCGTATTACAAATCAATGAGTTATGTGAAGTAAACTTCCATTTCATGGCTCATACTCGGAAAGTAGGTCTGAAGTTGCCTGAGGTGCCTAATTGAAAGTAATACTTTCAGCCCTAGGGAGAATCTCTTTCTACTGAAAGCTGTCAAATTATAAAAAAAAACAAGTTTTATTTTATTCAACCATGTTCCAACTTTCTAAAGTCTTTCTAACTGCCAGGAGGTTTTTTTTTTAACCTGCAAAGGCAAAGGCCTCCCCCAAAATCTTCCAACTATCACGATCTTCGGCGACTTTCCACCAATCCTTCTCCAGAGCTTCCAGATCGTCTCGCCATCGTTTTTTTGGGTGGCCACGCCGTGATACAAGATACAAGACTTTTGCCCACTTTTTAGGGTCCATCCTGCTGACGTGGCCCGCCCACTCCCACTTGAGCTTGGCTGTTTTGCTTTCTACATCGGCAATGCCAGTCATTAAACGCAGCATTGTATTTCGCACCCGGTCGATGCGTTTAAGGCCAAGAATGCTGTGTTCCATTGCCCTCTGGCAAATCTGCAGTCTAGACTTCTGTAACTCAGTCAATGACCAAGTCTGGCAAGGAGGTTATTAAACCAAATTCCAACTTTTTATTCAGCAAGCAGGTTGGAAGCCCATTACAACGGTAAGAAGTTTAAAAAGTCTAATAAGAGCGCGATGTGAAATTTAAATTTTAATAACATAAAGAGTATTAAATAAAGAATATATTTTCTAAATGACCTTATTATTATTTAGCTTCAACTATTTCTTTAAAATAACATAGATTTGAGCAAAAAAAATACCATTTTTTAAATTATGAAAATGAAAATAAAGGCTGAATAATGCTGGCCAGCCGAAGGCCTGCCAGAGAAAATTAAAAGCTGGAAGGTGGCAATTCAATCATCATTTTCACCATCGAGATCTAGGTACTACGTGATGATTTTCACTAATTTTTCTATCATGTTTTTATTTTTACTTTCCTTGTATTCGGGTGAAAGACTTATTTAAGTCCCTCAAGCTCCATTGGCGCCCTCGCTACGCTCTAGTGCCAAACCCGTCTTGGGACTCAAAAACGTGACTTTCAATCCTCAGGTAACAATGTACTATTACTTCACAGAACAGAAACAGAAGGTGGCTCAGGGAGGCACAAAAGATATCACTCAAGTTCAATCCACATTCTTCACAGTCAGTGAAAAACTTGTAGCTTGATCTGAACTTGCGCGTGTGCAACTTCATAACACTGTGTACCAACATGACAATAGTGATTTGACAACATAAATTTCACGGATAATATGGGACAGCGCTATACTAAGAAAAGAGATACAAGTATTTCTGTCTTGCTTTCTCGTATAGCGCTGTCTCCTACCCAACCTATCTCCCTATTACCCAAAGGTTAGCTGGTAGATAATGCTATCTAGCATTAAGTTCGCCTGTGTACAGTAATTTTTAATTTTGTGCAATAAAGAATTTTCTATCTATCTATCTATCCTATTTGGCGTAGTTTTGGCAGGAATGTAGAGCCCGCTATAGACATTTTTTAGGTTCTTCTATTTGAAAGAGTAAACGGATCGGTGCCCATAAAAATGTCTTTAGTGGGAAGATAATATTTTAATCCTCATGTCCTATCAAAGTCGAAAAAAGTGGAACCCCGCTGGCTAAAAGCGGATGGCGGATCCATTGTCAAAAAGGCGGTGTAAAAAGTGGAAAAGCGGTATGATCTGGCAACGCTGGAACGAAGTATCATTCATGTGTGAGCGAGTCCGAGCGATGAAATCCGAAATCATCCGAACTTCAGTCGAGCGGGGCGCGGTCGCTGTCACGGAGTGAGTGGAGTGGAGTTGGTGCTTGTCATCCGGCCGCCATTATCTCGTAGTTTATACGGATTTATAAAAATCAATTAAAGTTTATTATAGCGCCGCGTAGGTTTGGTGTCGGACGAAGCGTTATTCAGTGAATTATCTAAATCCAAAGGCGTTTCGTAGACAATAGTGTTGTATCCTGAACGAGAAGAGTTTATGTGGTAGAGTTGGATTGTGTTGGGTGGTATCGTTGTGTAGGGTGGTTTTGGCAAGCCGGGGCGCGCGGTCCCGTGTGGAGCGCATGCTGTGGCTGCGGTGAGAGCGCGCCCGGCACGGGGGTCGCGCAGCCGGCGGCTGGAGCACAGCAACAGCAGGCGCCATGGGGTGCGCGCAGTCGGCAGAGGAGCGCGCGGCGGCGGCTCGAAACCGACAGATCGACAGGATCATAAAGGATGATGGCATTCAGGCTTCCAAAGACATCAAGCTGCTGCTGCTAGGTACGCCGTATCGTGACTAGATAATCCGCGCGCAGGCCGCACCCATGTTATAGGGCCATCGAAACTAATTGTAGCATCCGTTTGTCGAGATCTTCCTCAAAATATCGATCCGCTTCATCTGACTGATAGGGTTGTAACATAGAATTTAATTCATCATAAAGTTATTTTGGTAGATTGTTTAGTTCATTGGAACTTTCTCTTGTGTATTGTAACTCATCATTATTCTGGTATGCACGGTAATTCCGTGTGTAAAATGAAAGTTCCTATTTGTTTTACATTTGAGGAAGTAGAGTGAACTGTAGGGCGATTGTCTAATTCAGTTGCAATCATTAGTTTGATACTAACAGCTAAACGATACTATCAAGGAATAGCGATCATGTATCTTGTTGCAATGCCTTTTTGACCGCTATCTATCAGTTGCAATGATAGTTTTGCAGCGTGAAGTTCCTGCAAATCAATTTAACCCGACCAATTTAAAAATCATAATCTTAGTAAGAAGCCGTGTGAAAACGATTGGCCCACTTTATTTGACTTTCTAATAGACCTCGTTCACTCATTTTGTGTTGTGTTTCTGTCAGTCTTCTTCTTCTTCTTTACAAAGGTTTCGTAAATATCGAATAAAATTTACTTTTTCAAGTTATTTAGTCTGATTTCAAGTAAGTAAAGTCTAACATTCTTAATTCTTTATTCCTAGCTTGCTCAAGTGATTAATATGTTGTTTTTATTTGTTATAAAGTTATGATCCCAATCCACCAGTGTTCGTCGAAGCAATCAACCATACCCCTAAGTAAAATAAGGGCACCAACAATATTTGAAAGCCTGGGAAAATCTTGCAAGGATGTTAAATGCCGTGGGTGGCGGCTACATAAAAACTGGTGAAAAATGGAAGGGATTAAGTAGTAGGTAAATAGTTTTCAATAACCCTAGTTTTGTGCAGCTATTATTCATCATTTTTTTGTGCTCTATATGGTAAAACAACAAAGTTCTATGTTTTTTGAGTAATATGTAGATACAAGTGCCCCATAGAGTCCAAGGTGGTGGATAACCGGCGAAACGTTGGGGGCACTGGGGGTGGACCCTATACGCTGCATCCACTCACACTCACAGGTTTTATTTAGCTTACCTACCTACTTTGGTAGATGTTAATTTTTTTTGTTTTTAGATCACGATGACAATGTGCTCCGCTGGGTGTACAGTCTAGAGAAAAGGCACCTTGTGGTCGAAGAGGGAACGTGAAGAGAGGGAATGGTGGATTCTGTCGCTGCTATATAAGCTGATCGTTTAATGAAATGGCGACACAAGAGCCATGTGTGGAGTTGCTGCTGCTTTAAGTTCAACAGCATCCACCACCATTAAATAAAACAGTTAAATAAAATACATTATTTCTTAACTCGCCTTATTTCTTTACCACAATACATAGATAAGGCACCTACTGCTTATAAATCAGACTAATTGTAGCATTTTGTATTTTAATTTGAAACAGCTTCTATCCTATTCTAGTCATTAGTACCTACATAATTGATAATGAAATATTGGAAGTATGTAATGTAACATAGGCAGGAGCCAGCTATTTCCCCCTGCACGTGGAGGTTTTGACTGATTCTACACATGGCTATGGTAGAATGAGGATGATATCCCAGCACAGGATATCAAACGCTTCCTTCGTCAGGCGAAAGTTCGAAATAAACACTCTCTGAGGGATTTAGAACGGATTGCTGGCATCCTGCATCAATCTTCTATCAAGAATGCGTATTTTTTGGCACTGTTCCTTCTCTAGCCCAAGTAGGAATCCTCTTGATATGATAAACTGAAATGAATTTAAATACTTAGTTGAAACGGATTTGTAATAGGTACGCACTAGATTTTATTTGATTAGGAATGCAATAATAACGTTGTTTATCATTGTCAAAACACTAAAAACTTACTGTAAATAACTTACTTTATTCAATTTCTATCCATCGCAACAGCACCTTACTTGTTTCTATTCGCGATTGATATGATAGTAATCGTAAGCTGTCATTTCCATTGAAACAGCCTTACGTGATCGCTGTTTCATGATATCTATAGAAACATTACGCTCATGTTGCAATCGTTCATTGTCAAAGATGGTTTCAATTGCAATGCGCGTTTGATTGTAATCGAAGCTACTACGTGATCGCAAATTTGACAGTTTCAATAGGATATCCATTGAAACCATTGCAACAAAAGTTACATGATCGCCCCACTGATCATTACTTTGTATGGAGGGTCTAATTTAGACCATTATTCAAATGTTGAAAGTTCTGATATATTTATGCATACTTGATAAAGCTACAGTGAACAGAATGAGGAAAGGTTTCAAACAGAAGGCAGCAAACCTATTCTAATAAAAAAGGTAGATTAAATTGCAAAGAAAGTATGGGCTCGCTGCCTGTTGCATTTTAAAATATAACCTACTAATACAAAAGTATGGTAAAACTGAGCATGTCTCAAAAGAGAAAATCAGAGGAAATCAGAATCTGTACTTGCATAGCAAAATTTTTTTGAGAGAACCGGGCTAATTTGAAGAAATTCTTGAATTTGTTTGTTGCAAAATAATGTTTCAGAATAATATTTCAATGAAAGGAATCAACCATTTAATGCATAAAAGCAACAATAAATCTACAATTCATACCTGTTGATGTACTTTTGAATCTTTGCCAATTTTATTATTCAGAAGGTGACGGTGGAATTCTGCATTGTTTACATTAAGTTATATAAAAGTTTAGCTTTTTCCTCTACTGCACAATAGCAGCTTGGATTTAAATAAATGTATTTTAGTATAAAATAAATAATAAATATTGTGAACAATCCACACAACACTAACAAGCCCCAGATTAAGCAGAGATTTTTTGTAAATACATTTTTAAAATACAATATTACACTCAGACAGAAAAGAAACATCTGTGTTCATCACACAAATTACTACCAACTGAGTTGATAGGCCAGTCAATGTAGTGGCCCAATTCTAATTGGAATTGCCGTTGATATACCTAGTATCAAGTAAGCATTGTTAGTAGCTTTGATAGTTACCAAGACCATTTCATTGTTCACTATCATATAACTTTTGAAACTATCATGGTTTTTAACACTATTTTTATGTACAACGGGATATTTACCACATGATTAAATTTTTTTCTGAGTTGACTTCCGATATTTCGAATTAAAAATTTAATCATGGTAAATATCCCGTCGTTTCATAAAAATAGTTGTTCACTATCATTGCTTTTGAGCACACCCCAGCTGCAAATCTTCCAGATATACTTAGTTATTAAAAAATACTTTTTGTTATTTCTTTCTGCCTAAATTGCAGAATCCCAAGTATACCTAAAAGTATCAACAAAATTTCATAAAACATTGGTTTAAGTCATATTACAATATGTATGTATTCTATAGTATCACAAGGATCACTTTGAAACGTCATAGAGTTAGGTGAGTCTAGGTGCCAGTTCCACGCGACCAAACCTAAAATAACAGGCAACAGTTCATTAAAATCAAGGATAGTAAGATTCAAAATTCAAAAATTGTTTATACGGTTGTATCACAAACATCAATATGTGAACATCTTAAAACTGGATGAGTCTAGGTGCCAGTTCCACGGGATCAAGCCTAGAAAACTGTCAACAAACTACGGCTTCGTTTCTACCATTTTTTGGCAATGATCCTTTTATTCATTGGTGTTAATTTTTTTTTATCGATGAACTTCATTCTCCCTTTTTCACTTTCATTAGCATCATCCACCAAATTCTAGAAACTTACTATCTCTGATTTTCATTCAGGTTCCTATGACGTCTATATAATGCTGCAGTTCATGGTTATATTTGCCATGCTAGAACCTCAATTATTATTGCCCTCATGTCACTACTTTTATCTGTCACCTTTGTCAGTGTGGTTCAGTCAAAATTATCACATTCTTTATGTGCGTTAAAAAACAGATCACCTATGACATTAAATTTTCCCTGCTAGCAATGTCAAGCAAAAAAACTTGTCACTAAACTCTTATTATAATAAAAATAAATAAACAGAACATGTCTGGTTTAGGGGAAGTGTTTGGTTGTTAGGTACAAAAAATCTAAGAAAAATTCAGACTTGTGAGCTATTTTCTAGTACAGTGTACAGTAAAATTGGTAAAATCTGTGTCGTGCTATGTTTATTAGTAGCCTCTGCTGGAGTAGTCCTTAGTTTTTTCTGATGTTAGCAAAATATGGGTGTAATAATGATGTACCACTTTCAAATTCGATTTTTATTTTTTTAATCAACTAATAAAATCAATAAAAATAGTAGAAGCATTATGTATGTATATTATAAATACCTACGCATATTATTATCGTCTATTTAAATATAGAAACCAGGTTTCTGGGTCTTTGGACTGCCTTGATCTTGGCAATGCAACTGTTGGCAAGTCCATTGACACAGAATTACGTTATTTGCGTTGCCGCACGTATGGCGACGTACCAAACCACCTGTCAAAGCTCTGCTCTCAAGGCCACATGGCGCACATTTAGGAAATGGCGATCAGCTGAAACGCTGTCAAAATTGACAGCGATATTTGACAGCGTTTCAGCTGATCGCCATTGATATCGCCTCGATGTGCGCAGGCCTTCAAAGAGAACTGTTGTAGTTGTAGTGTAGGTATATTTTTGTTAGTAAAAAGAATATCATCGAATCGGATAGTTGTCTTTACAACGTTACCATCTAACAGGCTAGTATAATTTAGGTAACTTAAAAGTTGGGGCTCATCCTTACCCACTGCTGAGTATAGGCCTGTCAACACATCATGTATGGTCACATCTAGTTCACTCTCTTTTTAAATTGCAAAAGACCTTGTAGAGGCTAGCAGAAGAATGTAAAGAGTGGGTCTGAAGGTACGAACACACATCTTATGTATAAGCTGCGCTATGTGACAGCGATATCTGTAAAGCTGTCACTTATCGAAGTGGCCGTACCTTCAGGCTGTCCTACTCCTCACAGTCTTCTGCTAGCCTCTGCTAGGTCTTGCGCGCAATTTAAACCGCATTGTTTTTTTCCATTACACCAATTTAACCCATCTCACTAGGATGGACTAGATCCTCTTTCTGTTAGCAGAACACGCTTACGAAAAAAGTTGTAAGAAAATTATAGTTTGACGGACGCTCATACATACTCAAGCCAAACTAATGTCAATTTTAGTATCTACTAAAAAAAGTTTATCTTATTGGACCCCCTGACCAGTCAATACTCCCTCCTATCATCGCAACTCGCTTTACCTGGTGTTCTGGCCATCTCAAAGTCAAATATTTTTTTATTCAGTGGAACCTATCACACTGCTTCAGCTCTGTTAAGAATTACGATTAACAACGTATTTGTTTAATTCAGAACCACGACTTTGCTGGGAAAACAATCTATAAAAAAGCTTGGTGCCGAGTATACCACGCTCCAAAGCTGCATACATCTTGCTTGCATACAGCCTCCCAACGTCCATGATAGGGCTCGAAAATTATAAAAGCCAAAATGGCCTTACATTTGGAGAATTTCAGCCGATTAAATAACTAGTAGTTCGCCCTGAACTGAGATCTCGTGATGCGATCCAAATGCTCCGAAAAGTTAAGTACATAGGTAGGTACCTTAATAAATACCAAATCAGAAAAAAAAATCCACACTCATGCATCTTGTTGTATCTGCTTTGAGAAGGATTTCTGTCCAGATTTACTGTTTGACTTTGCCTCTGACTATCCCTCACTAACTTTGTATGGTAATTTTTTTTTAACTCAATTCACCAATTGGTTGAAGAGTTCCGTTGGACAGACCTTGGCTCCATCATCAGACCGGGCCGCTTTTACCATTTTATGACAGCTGAGTATCTCCTTAATTTATTTAAAAAAAATAATAAAAAAAGCAAACGAATTAAACGACCAGTAGAAAAACCTTGATGTCAACGAAATTCTTAGAGATGGGAGCTCTCGGCTTGCTGGTTATCCTAATTTAACCTTTTTTTTTGTATAGCAATAACTGAGCGTCCTAGAAAAAAATAAAAAACTGTTTTGGAATGTCCAAACCAAGTTCTTTCATATGACATGTAACTTGAGTTTTTTGCGTCACTTTTTTTATTTTTGCACCCTTAAAAAACCCCATATCTTAATAACCCCTCATCCGATTGTACTCATATACTTACCAATAAATTTCTCAAGTGCAAGCTATCGACTTATCAAATTTCATGTAGATTGGATCAACGGTTCGAAAGTTATCGTCGGACAAACATACATAAATACATACATACATACGCACATAAAATGCCAAATCGCCCAAGTTGTTTGTAAGATCTCGTTCGCTTCGCTCACTCGATCAATTACATCCTGAAACATTTACCTGTGATGTCATCTATCGGTAAAATAGGGTATAAGTACCTATTACTTACCTACTTAGTAAAAAAGAGGTTTTCAGATCAGAACTTTTCCTCAACATTTAATACCAAAAAGCATACTCTCGTAGGTATAATAACTATGTTCATCAGAATGTAAATAACTGAGGTAAGTTAGTTGAAAATAAAATCATTGACAAAGCAATTGCTTTGTTAAATTGTCTGAATCACCATTCAATGGCATTCATTAACATCATACCTACTGATGAAGCATGAAGGTCTTAATAGGCACATAATGATGATGTCTTTTACATTCCTCAAGTATATTTTATCCTACTAATATTATTAAAAGAGTTTGTGCATTGAATGAGGATGTATGATTTTTTATATATAAATAGCTGATGGAACCATCGCATATAACAAAGCATTGCATCGTAGGTCACGCACGTCGGGAACGTGAAAGATGCACTGCCCTGTGTCCATCAACTTGAGGCATACAGATCTCTATGGTGGTATGGTTTCTTCCCACCATACCCCAGGGGTATGGTGGGTCTGCAGTGATGTACTGTACAGCCTCACGTGCCAATAGTTTCACCGACACCCACACCTTTCAAACCGAAACAGCCACGCTGCTTTAGGTAGTAGTTCCCCAGACGAGCCCTTCACAAAGAGCTCTACTAATACTAGAACTTCTTTCTCACCCATCTACGAAACGGATTTGAAAATTTGGTGTGAATATCGTCCCCGGAATGGACACACTGGTGGAATATAATATAGTAGTTTTTTTATTCGCCAGGAATCGTCTATCGTCGCTTTAGGGGTGCGCTAACGAAAAAAGCCCCTATAATTTGATTTTAATTAGTAATTTTATTTTATTTTATGTATGTTAGTCTCTAAGGTATTTATTAACTATGGACCTAAGATGTTTCATTTTTGTAATGTGTGCATTTTATGTTGTCTGAAATAAACGATATTATTATTATTATTATTATTATTATTCTGGAAAAAAACAGCTTATGGGCGAAAATATGTTTTAAGTACAGAAAGTGTTAATGACAGAACTAAGTAGGTAATTTATCTACTGTAAAATATTGATAAGGTACCTTTGTGCCTCCTATTTGATTACAATGGATAGACATTGAAAGACTATATACCTATTCTTATTATAGTCTTCCTATAAAATGTAGAATGATCAATTGATCATTCACGGTCATTCGGGCATCGTTCACACACGCTCTGCTCATACGTGACACACCAATTAACTTCTTGCTGACCACAGAATACTCCTTTAATACAAAATAGTAGCTAAGTAAGGTACCTATCAGATACATCCATTTGACACACTGGTAACACGCGTATTTAGTATGCGACTTTTCGAGAACCTCCAGATGGAATCTCTGAGGAAGGAGATATTTTTGGATGCGAGTAGAATAAATTTGATTTGCCAAAATAAAACCTACCTACAATAACTACCACATCACAGTACTTTCCACCTAATAGACTAAGTACTACCAAGGCCATTTGAAATGTTTGACTAGAATGAGAAAAATCCACTAACCACTAACCCCACATATTATTACCTTATTATATTTTGTTATTATGAGATGACGATACTCTATTTCCTAAAGTCGGTACTCCGCTATTACCTTGTTGACTATTGAAAAAGTCGACACTCAGCTCCGAAATCTTAACAAGTGGAAGTATTTTCTTGTTCCCGTGACGAGAATTGAACTGCCGCTCTCTACTTCCACCTCGATTACTGATTGCTATCCCATTTCAATCCCAACTCTCACCTTGGCAGCCATTAAAATAATATTGCTTCTCATATTTGATGAAGCCTTGTCGATCAGAAATTACCGCTTGATTATCAGACGGTGAGCACGCGACGATTTTATCACGATGATAGCGAAAAAAAACACCAACCTATCGATTAACCTATCATGCCATCACTTACTGCAGTCAATTTGAAGGGGGAATATTAATTTGAGCCTACAATCGTCGCAAGGCAAACCTAATTCAGATAGGTGTACCTATGTTTGATTCATCACTGAACGTTAGGCACGTTGGGGAACGTTAGGTGTGACATTATTTTCAATGAAAATGCGTCTAAATGTACCTTGTCATAAACACTTTTTATTGAAAACTTACGATACAATCACGTTCTCTATAGAATACTTAGGTTATTATTAAACACCGAAGTGACTGGTACTTGGATTGGTGGGAAATATTCTCTTTACACGCGATCAGACAACTTTATTGAGAAAGTTCAAAGTATATGGCCGATTAAGGCTCTTTTAAGTGTTCCAACCCAATAATAGGTACCTACTTAAGTATTCTGGCCATGATTTTCTTCTATTGGTAGAATTGTCATTCACATTCAGTCAGTAATTTGAATCATAAGTGCACTTTACGAGGTGATATGTGTATCAGGAGGTCAGAGATCGGCCATTCGCGTTGCCGTCGAGCCAATTAGAGAACAGGGGTCGTGCCACTTGGAACCTGTATTTGACAGGGTCCATTTAACACCCACGCACAATTGTATTGTCCTTGATTGAATTAGGTTACATTGGCGACAGATTTTCTAGATTTTGTTACTTTTATTCGGTTTTGAATTTCGGTTGACAGGTTCATTTCTCTGATCTTTTTTCAAACGGTAGAATAACCATTGACTACCAGAAGGTTTTTTATATCGAATAAAAAAACGGGGCAACTCAATACGTAGATCCAAATTATAGTCTTGTCGGTCGGACTATCTATCTATCTTCGTTTAGTGAGTGAATAATAAATAACCACTTAGCCTGAAGCCTATTTCAAATTGGGTGCCTTTTTTATATATTTATAGAAAAAATATTGATTAAACACCGATAACCTTGTTTTCGTGAAGTGATCTCGGCAGCATTTTTATTAATTAACTTCTATTTATACCACGAAAAGACGTGCATATTGCCTGAAACAGTTTACATTTAGTCGTGGTCATTAAATGTTTTATATGCCTACCATTGCGTGTTCTAAATTTCCCCGCGGTTCTTGGGTTCTAAAACAATTTATCGATGGAGTAATAATATTTTATTTTTTCTTAAGATGACCTAACATGGGTTTACACTACACTAAAGGTATACTACTTAGTACTTAGTTAACCACAAACTTACAGGTATCACATAACAAACGGAATGCTGATACTATCCTTGGGCTAAAGAACATCAAAGGGAATTCTTTATGCAAGTAATTATGTTGTTCCGTTCGGGTAAAGCATTATTGTTACTTTGCTTCAGTGTAGTCTGGGGAATAGTTCTTTGTCGGTATAAGGCCGAAAATCAAGTGTCTATATTAATAATAAAGTTAAGTCTATCGATTTATAATGCTCAACTCGAGAGGCGAACGCAAGTAGTGGAAAACACTCTGAATTTGAATCTCCAATAAATAGACAACATCGCGTTGTCTATTTATATTTCCATAAATTTCATGTCACCTTCATTTGTAATGGTGTGGTTGAAAGCACTGGTGGTCTTGTGCTAGCAAAGAAGGCTTCCGATTCTAACAGATCTTATCCTAAGATTGCGTGTTCCAATTTAGTCAAGTAGCTGTGGATTTTCTATTCGAAAATGCACGTGCACTTGTAACCTCAAACGATGAAGGAAAACAATGTGAGGAAACCCGTGGATTGTCTTGTCACTCTGCACGTATTGACCATGTATTTCCTGTGGATTAAGCGATCAAGCGGTGAGGATGGTATAGGTGCTTCAGCCTAGCGTCTTATAAATATAAATCATCTCGAATAAATGCATTTACCTACTCTGTTTGCCAGAGATGTGACACCATAATCATTATTGAGTAAACGCCCCCATCCAATCAATGAATATTCTCTTTTACTAACTCAATTCTTTAATTTCAGGTGCTGGTGAATCGGGGAAGAGTACTATAGTTAAACAAATGAAGTAAGTAATTTAATTATCTCTCATCTTATGGTCTCGTTTTCATTTATGTGATATGGATTGAGTATTGCGGAGCAATAGGTTGGTGTGGTACGGGCATGTCTGAAGGAGGAATGAAAGTCATGTGACTAGGAGAGTGGTGCTGATGAGTATGGATATGTGAGTAGGAGTAGAGACCAAATAAAACATGGATGAACTGTGTGAAAGATGACATGGATAAGAGAAGAGTGAATGCAGAGATGACGGTTGACAGAAGTGAATGGAGGAGGAAGAGATGGATAGCGTAACGTGGGTAAAAGGAAGCAAACAGCACCAAAGGGCCGGTGTCGGTTTCTTACGGGTCTCCGATTGATTGACGGCTAAAGATAGAGATATTACTAATAGGCAATAGTACTAACATGTTACTTAATCAATAACATCGTATCTGCACATCAGATTGCCCGCTATCTAGCTGTCTGGTTATCAGAGTGTTGTCAACATGCTTTTACATTTCGGCGATAAGGCGTTACAAAGGGATATGAACGAGCATGTACAAAGGTATCAGTCATATGTTGGGCTGTTTTGATAACTGATTTCAGTAATCCTGTTTAATTGCTCGAAATAATATGTTTGTAGGTGTGTGTGTTGATCTAACGATTTCATACAGTTACAATATTATGCATGAATATTTTAATTTCAGTACCCTAAGTCGGAGTTTTGCTACCACATTTCGTCTACCAAATGTTGCTTTCGTGCGAGCACATGTTTCTCTCTTTTGTATGGTAAATTGATGAGACAACAACTCGTTTCGATCGTTTCTACGTAACGTATTTTGGCTCTATTATCTTTTCTCGATACAATAGAGAGGGACAAATTGGCAAAACGAAATCAACATTTGGTAGACGAAATGTGGTAACAGAACTCCGACTTCGGGTACTGAAATTTAAAATATTCGTGCATATTGTAACTGTATGAAATCGTTAGATCAAACGTGCTAATTTAATTTATCAGCTTTTCACATGCTGTCCGTGATCTGTTCATTGTTTCTTTAACAGTATACTGACGTCAGAGGTAGTGATACTTTATAGGCACACCAAAAGATGCCTATCTATGACGTTTTGGTATCTTTATTAGTCAGCTATCATGAAATCACGACACTTTGTTTGATATTTGAAAGGGTTTCCGCCAAAATTGCCCCAGTCCCGGCGCAAAAGAATTGCATCTCAGATTTTAGATAATCATTAGTAGAAACAATATTAGTTGTCGCTATTTCCTGATTTCGTGGCTAACATGTGTTTTTTACCCAGAGAAGTTTCATAGGCGCTACATGCAAAAATGACACTTTTTAGGAAAAACTTCATGTTACTTTGCTAATTGACATTGAATTGGCAAAAAATGAATAAAACACATAATATAAACACATTATCACATATGTAATATAATGTACCTATACCTATTATGCCAGTTTTTGAAAAACTTCATTTTACTGTACTAATTCACTCGTTAACAACATAAACAAGTGGATGATTGCAAAAAATGAATATAACAGGTACATATGCGTACACACTGATATGTATAGCCTGCATCATACTTATATACATTTTGTAGTTATCTTTATTTTATAAGAAAAATAATACTGCCTTTAGTAATCGGGGTTTAACTTTTCTCTGTTATATTATTAATATTACAATAGGTTTTCATTATAGTTTCTCAGAATTCAATAAGGGCTTTTGACGTGAGTGAGCGCGCTCTCGCTCCCACTCAATTTGTTAAAGGGAGAAACATAGTCACCCCGATTACTAAAGGCAGCTTTTAAAGGCGATTATTTTCCTTATAAAATAAATATAACTACAAAATGTATATAAGTATGATGCAGGCTATACATATCAGTGCGTACGCATTTTTTTAAAATTTTTTTTTATAATACGGACAATACATATCTACCTATTATATTCATTTTTTGCAATTATCCACACGTGTGTGTCGTAAATGAGTGAATGAATCAGTAAAATAAAGTTTTTCAAAAAATGAAATAATAGGTATAGGTACATTATATTACATAAGTGATAATGTGTTTATATTATGTGTTTTATTAATTTTTTGCCAATTCAATGTCAACTAGCACAGTTACACGAAGTTTTTCCTAAAAAGTGTCATTTTTGCATGTAGCGTCTATGAAACTTCTCTGGGTAAAAAAAACATGTTAGCCACGAAATCAGGAAATAGCGACACCTGATATTGTTTCTACTAATAATTATCTAAAATCTGAGATACAATTCTTTTGCGCCGGGACTGGGGTTTTTTTCTATGGGATTTGGCGGAAACCCTATAAAAGTAATCAATTCTTATTTTATCGCATTAACAGTACCATCCTGAACCCACCTTCGTCGTTTAGTTCAATCGGCTTGAGTATACAATAATTCCTACTCTACGCAAGCAATGGCACTAAATTGAATATTGCTGTTTGACATCATGCCAACCATCGCACTGCTTGCAGAGAGGCAGAGAGTTCATCCTCACACCTTAAGGTCGATTTACATCAAACGAGCGAATGCTCATTCTATCCCCACTACAGCTAATTCTTCTAGTGTAAACAGGCGTAGAGCATTCCTTCGTTGTTCTTAGTGCGTTCGCAAAGATTCTATGGAATATTCTAAGAATGCTCGCTCGCTTGATGTAAACGGCGCAAGAGCGCGCGAACAGTTGCTTATAGCGTTCTAGCGTGTTCGGACGTGCTCGCGCCACTGAGCGGTCTCATCAAAGCGTTCTTGTGTTCTAGCTCTTGTTCTAGCTCTAGCTCTTTGTTCGTTTGATGTAAACGCTGAATACAAGTTTTCGTTTACACTAAAAGACCACGAACGAATGCTCTTGTTCTAGCTCTAGCTCTTGATGTAAATCGACCTTTAGAGTGGTCACCCAACGTTCGGTTTTAGAGGAACGTTCTCCCGCGAACTCTCCGGTTGTAGAATGATCTCTCTGCTGACGTTTTCTCTAAGGACTTATAGTCTGGGGTTCTTCAAAAAAGGCTTTTTAAAGGGTCGACAACGCGCTTGGGATACCTCTGGTATTGCAGGCGTCTACAGGCTACGGTAACTGTTTCCAATCAGGTGGGCCGTATGCTTGTTTGTCTACTTTGTTGTATAAAAAGATGATATATTGTGCGATCAGAATATTTATTTTTTCATATGTATAGAAAGATACAGCTCAAGTTACATAAAAACAAAGAAAAATGACGCTTACCACAAGGACATAAGAGCGAACAGTGTATAGTCTGATGTATATTCTTGTGTACCATATTTTCTGGATAAACTTTATCGATTAGGTAGTCATAAATCCGTGCGCTCGCCCTAATCCTAACTTACCATGATTTTGTTGTTGTAGCCCGTGTACACAAGATGATTAGATTACATTAACATTCTTATGGCGTTCTGGGAAAATGTAACACAACATGCATTCTTCGGATTAAGAAATGTCGTTTATAACTTGGTACGCTGGCCAAGTTGTACACATTTATTAATCCGGTGTGCGGATTAACTTAGCGGGTATGAAGGGAGCCGTTTGTACGAAAATGACCAATTTCATGCCGGCCAAATGCAGGCCAAGCCAATTGTAGAAAGATATTGATTAACGAGTAAAGTTAAAAGAACTTGAGAATCCGAAGGTCAAACTACTGAACCGATTTGGATGATATTTTTCAAATCATTTCACAAATCATAAATCACGAAGTTATGCGGTAAAAAACATAACAATAAAAAACCGAATTGAGATACTTTTCCTTTTTAGGGTTCCGTAGCCAAATGGCAAAAACGGAACCCTTATAGATTCGTCTTGTCTGTCTGTCAGTCTGTCTGTCCGTCCGTCCGTATGACACAGCCATTTTTCTCCGAAACCGTAAAAGCTAGACTGATGAAACTTGGCAAGTAGATGTATTCTGTGAACCGCATTAAGATTTTTACACAAAAATAGAAAAAAAAAACTATAAATTTTGGGGGTCCCCATACTTGAAACTGAAACTCAAAATTTTTTTTTTCATCAAACCCATACGTGTGGGGTATCTAAGAATAGGTCTTCAAAAATGATGTTGAGGTTTCTAATATTGTTTTTTTCTAAACTGAATAGTTTGCGCGAGAGACACTTCCAAGTGTCTCTCGCGACAAGTGGAAAAAAGTTGGTCCCCCCCCTCTAACTTCTAAAATAAGTGACTGATTAAAAAAAATATATGTTGTACATTACTATGGAAACTTCCAACGATATTTGGTTTGAACGAGATCTAGTCAGTAGTTTTTTTTTATACGTCATAAATCGTAAACCGCAATTTACCTTTCCACGAACTACTAGAACTTCTAGAACTCTATGTTATATTACTTACTGCTACGGAACCCTTCATGGGCGAGTCCGACTCGCACTTGGCCGCTTTTTTTTATTTGAAATCGCTTACAAAAACTCGTGGAAGACGTCGCCGTCGGTTCGGTCGGTTATTCTTAAAATATTGGCGTTCAGTTGATCAACAGTCCGTCACACGGTCTTCGTTTGCATATATAGTGACAGGTAGAAGAGCATTTTCTGTAACGTTTTCGTGCTTCGCAGTGCTTATTGTATTTTTCAAAAAATATGCTTTACCACTACATAACATAACAGATCATTCAACGCCATCTGAGGTACTACGGCACGGCTAAGTGACGTAAGTTAAAATATATTGATGGCTTTATCAGAGCTAAGCCATGTCACCACTTTCCTCAGCTAATTAACAAAAGATTATTGAGGCGGTTTGGTAAATTTTCAACTGATTGCTGCATATTCAAAAATAAATTTCATCCAATAAATTATACCGACTGACTGCTTTTTACTCCCTTAGTTGGCTGCGCTCGTTGGCTGGCTTGAAGTAGGAAACGAAATTCATTTCCGTTTTTAAATAAAGCGAGTGGCGCGGTATCGTATTTTATTTTTCATGAATTTTCATAAGCCGTTTCAGTATTCCGTCAAAATAACTTCCAAATAAAACGGCAGCTAAAAATGTGGGAAATTTGTGTTGAAATATCTGATGTTGTTGCTTTAAAACAGTGAAGGAAAACATCATGAGGAAACGCGGCTTACCTCCGCACGTATTGACCATGTTTTTCCTGTGGATTAGGCTGACTTAGCTGAGGAACTAAGGGAACAGTTCTCTATTAAAAATTGTAAAAAATCTATGCTTGAGGCTCGACTCAGACTCGAGCTTTGTTTCTGCATACCTACCAGCTGTAGACACCGCGCATAATAACGTGAATAAAATGGACTGGAAATACATCTTCTGATAACAAACATGAATAGGGAAACTGAACAGTTCATATTTGTGCTTCTGATAACAAACATGAATGAGGAAACCGAATAGTTCATATTTGTGATTGGGAGGATATTTAAAATCAGTTTTTTTTACATTTTCCGGCATTTGTCACTCGCAAAGTTATCTTGTCCAGACTTTAGCAGCCTGCTAAGCTAAATGATGGTTATAAGACCATTATGACTAAGACGGTTAGATTATAGCTGGCCAACAACCAGGGTGTGGTTAGGGCGATTTCGCAATACGTGAAGAGACTGGACACACCCCGCGCCCGACCATTGTCTGATGTGATGTGTCACTTCTATAATTCCTATTCCAGTCTGTCTCAATTGTTTTGGACTTTGCAAGCGTTTCGGCTGCTTGAAACTTAAGTTCACAAGATAATTTACGGTTTGGCTGGTTCCACTTTCCTTTCCCTGGTTCCTGTAACCCTTGTAGGTATAGGTCGGTTACAGTAACGTTTACGAGCAATAGCCTGGCGTGGTTCGGGCATGTCATGTGGAGGGATGGAAGTCATATGATAAGGAGAATGATGAGAATGAAAATGGATAAAAGAGGTAGACCAAAGACATGGATAAACTGTATAAAAGATGACTTGGATAAAAGGGGAGTGAATGTAAAGATGACGGGGATCGTAGGAAGAATATAGGACATGTTGTGCAGACCCCACATAAAATGGAATAAAGCCACCTAGAAAACAAATATTTTCGGTTCCAGTGTTAGTTTAAAAAACGAATCTCATAATGAACAGTCGTCTGCCACACAGGTTGTCCAATAAACGTATGATATTGCACGACTCTGTAAGATGTTTATAAGAAACACTCTAATCGCGTGTCAGTAGAGAAAATATGTTTTAATGTGCAACTGTTTGTCCACAGAATTATCCACGAAAGTGGCTTTACAAATGAAGATTTCAAGCAGTATAGGCCCGTTGTGTACAGCAACACTATCCAATCTCTGGTCGCCATCTTGCGTGCTATGCCGAACCTGGGTATCACCTACGGCAATAAGGACCGTGAGGTAAGTGAAGCTCTGCTTTGGGCTCTTGGCATTCATTTTTCGTACACCTCACTTTAAAAAAATCTATTTCAATGCATTTTCGAATCAGCCTGCATTGAAATACAGATAAAAAATTTAGCTAGTGTAAAATACAACTGTAAAGTTAGTAGTAAAAAAGGCTCTAGTACCAAAATATGTGTTTCTTCCCAAAAATCTGGTGTTCTTTAATGACAAGGGAATTTCCTGTGCTCAATCTCCAAAATAAGAAGTCCCATTTATTTACCCATGTAAAAAGGTCGAGCTCGTTTACAAACTTCATTAAATAAAGTACAGTTTGTAAAAAGTTCACGCACTTCCAGAAATGAATGCTAGGAGCTAGAATTTAAAATATGCATGAGATTTAGCTCTAGAATATTATTTGAGGGTAGTACGAGATCGGTTACAATTTCAGATACATTTTCACTTCTCATAGCATATTCCTAAAAAAATATTTATTTGACATAAAGGCATATACAAAAACATTCAAACACACGGAACGAAAAGCTAAACGGATCGGATTCCTATCTTTGTTGAATGTTATTTTATGATGACAACTGAGGACCTGAGTTTTAAGGCGCCCGGCCTCCGTATTATTGGGACTGACAGCTGAACGTGTCTTTTAAAGGGCATTATTACTCTGGTTACCTTTTGTGTCCTTACTACAACGGCTGATTATGTGTTCTAGTAACTTCCTCTGGGTGAGGGCTTCGCAGTCTTCAGGAGGAGTAATTCCTTACCATGAGAATGTAGAGCGATATTTATATCTAAAGTTTTAATGATATTTGCGATAGCCGATACCTCAAAATACTGAGCGCTTCAATTCCTGCAAAAACAAATTTATAGCATCAAGTAATCCAGTTTTTTATTTGGCCATTTCGAACGCTGAATCAAAGCGAGTGGTTGTTTCGTAAACTCGATATCTGTCTATTGGTAAATATGAATGGGCAATTGCGTCGCACATACGCACACTGTGGTTGTCGGTATGGTATGCTCGACCTCTGAGAGTGATGCTGATTACAGAGCAATTTGGATAGACGAATCGAACGTTATAGCACTTACTGCACGTAACAGATGGAAAGTAATCTATTTTATGTTACGGTAATTTTTTTCTTACATTCCTACATCGTCCCACAAAAAATAACATAAAAACTTTTTATTTCAGACCTTATGCCATATATGTATAGAGGTTATATTAACACGATAAAATAACTTAGAACTATTTTAGTAATAAACAAGTAATACACGCACACTCAATTACTTAGAGACTAGGCGAAAGATCGGCCCAAGCACAGCCAACCAGTGCCTCATAAAACATGAGTAACGAAACGAACGACCTCAGGAAACGACTTTCAGCAGACTGTTGGTGACTCCCTGTAAGCGGCCTCCTCCAAAGACTTCCAGTTCCCTCTATTCTGAGCCTTCTCCCACCATTTCCTTTTTAAGGCGTCCAGATCATCCTGCCAGCGCTATCTAGGCCGTCCACAAGGCCGCCGTCCGTAAGGTACCCATGGGGTGATGATGGTTGCTCCATAGTGAAGAGTTTTTCCTAAATATCCGTAGAAAGAACCCTTTACAGCCATTATCTAAAAACAAACGCCACTTAGATGCTATCGCGATAACTTATCACTTCCGCTCCTACCTGTTGGTATCTTGTCGATTCCTCATGTCATCATTCACGTTACAACTAAGTGAGACAAGTACCTTATGAAGTGCTAAAGCGCCCTAGTATTATTAGTTCATCGCCCAACCGAAGGCACATATTAGAAAGGTATTTAGACCAGGCAGGTCAATATGACAGGCGTCACTGCTCAATTGGTACCATTGGCCTTCTGCGCCGTAGGCCGTGGGTTCGATCCCCACCGAGAACAAAATACTTGTGTGTTGAATATAGATATTTAAATAAAATAAATATTAGATGCCTACTCTAAGGATTGGTTCACAGTAGCCCATATTAGATGAACGGAGAGAAGGAAGGGAGGCCTTAGGCTCTAAATAATAATAATTAGTAATCGCTGAACACAGATCATCAGCATGTCAACTGAGTGTTCTCTTGTTATTTTGATTTAATCCTAACAACATATTATTAAAGGGAATAAGACATTTTACATCCGGCTGTAAGTATTGTAATTAGTTACATCAGTTGATGACAACTAATGTAATCAACGGGCAAGGCGGATCTGATACATAATCAACTCCTTCGTCATCAGATGTGACGCAGGCTATAAGCTGGTCATTATAAGACTTAAAAGGCATGTGTTGCACAAGTACTCTGTTGCCTTTTCAATATCCATATCCTGTTTGCTGAAATAGATCATTGTAGATTCGTTTAATTAAATTATACCATTTAATTTAAAAACGGAAAATAAAAAACAGTATTTGAAAGCACTTTTTAAATTAACACGATCGTTATGTTATATGGAAGAAACGGGTATTTATCGCTATTACCTTTATTATATCCCAACGTTTCGACCGTGTTATACAACAGCCGTGGTCGCGGGCAGACTGGAGGTCATTGGAGTTACCGTCGAGAAGCAAAGGCAGTCGCAGTTGCAACTACCCTCACTTAGTCTTCAGAATTAGAAATGTCCGCAATGTGAATATAGTATTTGGAAGAACAGACACTGGCAAAGAGTTCTCTTTAGCTGTCCATATTATATGGGAATGAGCTGGTACGGTTGTAGGCAATAAATATTGCACATCACCTTCTCGGCTTTGTAGAGCGATCTCTTTCAGACGCACCCTACGCCCAATGAAGCCGAAATTAGCCGATGTGCAATCTTTATTGTCTACAACTATACGTCAACTTTGAATGGATGTCTCGTTTCTCAGTGGTGACTGACCTATCAGTTATTGTTGTTTTCGTGATATCGATTTGCTACCTAAACATTCGGCATGAAAACCGCAGTTTAAAGTCCGCTCATAATTTAGTCGTTCAATACAAATGACGCAGTTACTATAACCTGTGGTATTGGTAACCCTCCCCCTACATTTGCAAAGTTATCTGTGAGTCATAGGCCGTTGTCGCCGTGTAAAGGCCTGTGCACACCTAGGTAGCTGGCGATGGCTATCAGTGAAACGCTGTCAGATTTGACAGCGATATTTGAAAGCGTTTTATTGATCGCCATCGCCAGCGACCTAGGTGTGCGCAGGCCTTAAATGGCGCCGTCAAACACTACGGCCGTGTATCTATGCTCTTATCATGTTGAGTATGAAAGCAATCGCGAGTTGACATGACGGGGTTGGCCAACGTGGAATGACAACGGAGCGTGATAAAAAAAATAGTTTCTGGAATTAGCAGACTTTAATCAGTCTTTAAAAGGGTGGGCGTTGGTTGAGCAAAATCCATTGTATAATCTCTATAAAGTATCTATTGTAGATGACTCATTCATTCATAAAGCGTCTTACATTCTTAATTATGTCCCTATTAACATTATTATTCGCGGTTTTATCAAATCCAAAGAGTTCGAAATTTAAAGTCTATGAAATGACCCAATAAAAATGTTATGGTAATTTAATATCGTAAGCTCTCAACTATGTTTTCAAATGACATCATCACACCTCATGGCATGCCTGATAGTGATATTTCTACTACATCGTCGTAATACGCTATCTGTTTTGTGGAATAGGTCTCTCTTTGGTCATGCCATTTACCACGATATTGGGCTACCCTCATCCGTTTGCGGTCCTGACGACTCCGACTCTGACAATGTCGTCAACCAATCATGCTACTGGACAATCAACGCAATTTCTACAAACAAACAACAATCCTCATAATAATCTACAATTAACTGCAGTTTTACTGTATAAAATGGTAAAACTGCACGACATTTCAATTTCAACACATTTTTAACGACGCTTAATACCCTACAATCGGCAAATGGATGCGAATGTGTTTAAATGAATATGCAATGTGTGTATTTAGCTGCGGGAGATGGGAGGGGGTGGGGGAAGGATGAATGGCAGGGGAGGGGGTAAACCAGGGGCTGGATGGTCCGCGCATGCGTTGTCGACGTCACACCCGTCATAATTAGAGAGTTTTCGCAGTCCTCAAATGCTAACACAATTTTATAGGAGTGCCAGGTTTACCCAACTTGGAAATTATATTACGTCTGTATGATATGTATGCTGCTAACTGTAATTTATCAAACGAATCCACCGGTTTATTTTCTAAGAAGAAACCGTTGCAGAAATCGTTACTTAACTTCTTTCACAGGGTTAGTTGACTGTCGTAAAATCTGAGATGGTAATCGATTACTAAAATTAAAGCTTTTTAACAGCACGACATACAAATCCCACCGCTATGTAAGAAGAAGCAGTTGCAGAAATCGATAATAAACTTCTTTCACAGGGTCAGTTGATTGGCGTAACATCTGAGATGGAAATCGATTACTAAAATTAAAGCTTTTTGACAGCACGACATACAAATCCCACCGCTATGTCTAGCAGTGGAATTTGTTTAGTTAATTGATTAATTGTTCTTAGGTAATTGATTCGCCGTTACGTTACGTTTTATCAATGTAACTTATATAAGAGCGCTGGTCGCCTAGTCGTAGCGGCCCCGCCTTTAGATCCTAAGGTCGTGGGTTCAGTCCATCCATCCAGTCGTGTACCAATGAGTTTTTCTGCCCATAAATGTAACTACACTATGCCAGTGCTCTCAAACGGCGAAGGAAAACATCGTGAGAAAACCAGCATGTCGTAGAACAAAAAGTTCGAAATGATGTGCACGAAAGAAGCCTCATAGGCGCAGTTAAAATCCTTTCACCACACAAGAACCAGTGACACGAAAATAATTAACTTATTATAGGTACAAGAAGATGAATAGCATCAGTGCATCAACCTCAACAGTTCACGGGCATTGGCAATAATATTCGTCTTTGGCACAGACCATTGTCAATGCCAACTTTTGTCGAGTGCATCGGGTGGGCGGTAAAGAGTTACCTTGGTGCATTAACCCTTGGAGCTGCTATTTGGCCTTGGCCTGATAACTTCTTAGCTCTAGTCTTTGGTGTTTAAAACTCTGAGCTTGTCTGTTAAGATTAAGACTTTGCGAAAAATTGTCCGACAGTTACCAGCATCTTAATTGGATTATTTTACTAGCGGCCTGTCACGGCTTCGCACGTATGGACATTTATTTTTTAAACACATAAATATAGCCTATGTTTTTCAGGGTGAATGTAGCTTTCCAATGGTGAAATATTTTTTGAAATTGGCACAGTAGTTTTTGAATTTACATTACACACAAAAATACAAATCTTTCCTCCTTATAATATTAGTTTAGATTTATCAAACATAAAACACGCCAACACTACGCCTAGAAAAAACATTACTCAGGTCGAACAAACAGATTTTAATGGCTTTCTTCTTTCCGCAAACCTTTCCATACACAAATATAATATGAACAGCAATGCTTATAAAATTGATTTTGATTATGACATTTTGTACCGCATTAGACTGCGGACATACCGTTAAATTATCACTTTTGCCGTGCTCAGCTACAGTACAAAAATGTAATAATTGCTCAATTATTCACTAGGGGAAAGTTCAAGGTCTGCCTGACACTGACGTTTCTAGTATATGGTCACACAAACCATACCTTTACCTACGTCATTATTAGATTACTGAGGTCATAAGAATGAGCTCAGTAATGAGGGCGATAAGAAATTCGTAGTTTCGTCGTTGGCACTTTCGCGTTTGGTGGTTGGGTTAATTAATTGTGTTACCAATACTTTTATCAAAATACGCCTGTCCTGCTTGGTCTTAGGTGAAATTTCGGTCAAGAGGTCAGGTGTTTTCGGGGGCGATAAATCGATCTAGCTAGGATTCATTTTTAGAAAATCTCATTTGTTTCCAATAATCAACTTTAAATATCTATAAGTAATAACTTGTGCATAAGCTTATTTTAGCTATTCCAGCAGATGACGCTGTTAGTAAGATCGAAAAATATTCGAATATAGTATGTAATTCATATTTAAATATAATTTCTAAAAAAACAATTTACAAAAAAAAAATACTGAGCAAAGCTCGGTCATAATCTAGTTACATAATCAAGTGTTACATAATCTTTGAAATCAAAACGATTGTGGCAAAAAGCTTTGAAAGAATACTCATTTTTAATTCATGTGTGAACAAAAAGCGTAACTAAACGCATACGGTTGTCGGCGCTGCTCCGCTAAATATTGCTAATTGGATTAACGTTTGTTCCAAACAGAGGTCATCACACCCTGGAACCGTGGCGTATTGCACAATATAGCCCATTTTTACCATACCTAAAGCGGTTCTACGATAAAAATATTTTATAGCAGCACCAAAGTCCCAGTGCATTTACAACATTTCGTTACCAAATGTTGTTTTCGTTTCGCCTACGTGTCCCTCTCTTTTGCATGGAAAAATGATGAGACGACTCTGACTACGTAACGTATTTTTTCTTTCTCATCTTTTCTCCATACAAAAGACAACACGTAGGCGAAACGAAAACAACATTTGGTAACGAAATGTGGTAGCAAAACTCGGACTTCGGGTACAGAACATAAAATACAGAGGATTTTCTTTAGATAACGTTACATTGTGGTGATTGCGTTTCTTTTCAATTTCAATCAAAACCTAGTCGCATCTTTCAATTTTGACATGAAACTTTTTGAAATTTTAGCTTTGACAAGGAACAATTGCAACAAGATGTCATTTGGTGTATCAAACATTAAATAGCGAATAGGAACTTCACGTTTCATAACTAGTATAGCAACAGATAAATAGCAGTCGAATATTGATGGAAACAATATACGTGATCGCTGTTCCTTGTTAGTAACATTTTTTAAGGATCTAGCTATCTATCTTTATAATCTAACCTTATTATATAAAACATAGTGCTTGTTTCATTAAGCGCTATGATATAATGTACATATAATTAGGCTATGAATATGGTTGTTAGTATCAAACTTTCGATAGCAACAGAATTACGCAATCACTCGGCAGGTGACATTACAAGCAAAGAAAGTGTATTTTCGAACACTCTCACACTTTATCAACCTACTTCTGTCCATTTGTAATTGCCTGATAAATCATGGGAATATACATAATTGTAAACTTTCTCTGTGCGAACTCGTTGCGAACTGTTACTGGTTTTATGACAGGAAAAGTAAAACATTGTAATACTAATTCAGTCTTGCATTCAATGGAATAAATTAAGCCAATAGTACGGAAGCCGACAGTCTTGGCTTGATCCAGATATAAGACTTATTGATCCAGTATCAGCATCACTTTGCGGTTCTGACGCTGTGGATTTCATTTTTGTTCTGTTGTTGGAAAAAAAACGGGAAATTGTATTTTTTTTGCTAATTTCGATTTTTTTCTGATGGAATCAGAATTACTTAACGGTCCTGAAGAGCAAGTCCCACTTCATTTACAAAATTTCGGAAATTAAATAAATGTTGTTTTCGATTCGCCTATTTTTGAAGTGAAAACTTCTTTAGCGGCGTTGAGCACTTTCTGAATGGGGATAAAATCTTAAACTCGCGTCAGGATCACGTGACCCTGATCGAAAAAGCGTAGGACGGATTTTTTGCAGAAATGTACCCTAAGACTACAACGTAGAGTTCATAATAAAAATCGAAAAAGCGACGCTACAGATACGCTAGTAGTTACTATGACACGGTAACGTCACAGAATAGATAATAGTTAGTAGCAAGCATACCAAGGCGTTTTTCGTGACTGTAGTAGGTATAGGTACATACCTATTATAGATTTTATGAACTAGCGGCCGCCCGCGGCAGGTAGTAGTGGTCATTGGTACATGATTTTATAGATCTACTGTATTTATTTTTCGAGTGGAGCATTGCGGCGAGCGAAGCGAGCCGCCATGCGACCATGGGAACAGCGCGGCGAGCGAAGCGAGCCGTGCTGTGACTCCCCCCAAGCCCCCCAGAACCCCCTCCTCCTGAACCCGGGGGGAGCGTCGCGGCGAGCGAAGCGAGCCGCCACGTGACCACGGGGAACAGCGCGGCGAGCGAAGCGAGCCGTGCTGTGACCCCCCCTAAGCCCCCCAGAACCCCCTCCTCCGAAACCCGGGGGGAGCGTCGCGGCGAGCGAAGCAAGCCGCCACGCGATCACGGGGAACAGCGTGGCGAGTGAAGCGAGCCGTGCTGTTACCCCCCTAAGCCCCCCAGAACCCCCTCTTCCTGAACCCGGGGGGAGCGTCGCGGCGAGCGAAGCGAGCCGCCACGCGACCACGGGGAACAGCGCGGCGAGCGAAGCGAGCCTTTCTGTGACCCCCCTTAGCCCCCCAGAACCCCCTCCTCCTATGTCTGCCGTTTTACTTCATTTAGGACCTACTTGTAGGTCGCGCGACAAGGTCCCTTCTAGCGGTTCCGACCCGTTGAAGATTTGGCTTTACGTAAAATTTAGGGTTCCGTATAGGGTTTTGATTAGGGTTATACTATATTGAGGAATTTGATTAAATGGTCGACTTTTAGGGTTCCTTAGGACTTTGATTGGAGTTTCAACTACACTTAGAAGCTTGATAATGTTAAAATTTTTAGGGTTCCTTAGGACTTTGATTGGGGTTTTACTACATTGAGGAATTTGATTAAGTGGTCAACTTTTAGGGTTCCTTAGGACTTTGATTGGAGTTTCAACTACACTTAGGAGCTTGATAATGTTAACATTTTTAGGGTTCCTTAGGACTTTGATTGGAATTTCAACTACACTTAGGAGCTTGATAATGCTAAAATTTTTAGGGTTCCTTAGGACTTTGATTGGGGTTTTACTACATTGAGGAACTTGATAAAATAAACAACTTTTAGGGTTCCTTAGGCCTTTAATTGGACTTTCAACTACACTTAGGACCTTGATTATGTAAACAATTTTAGGGTTCCTTAGCACTTTGATTGGAATTTCAACTACACTTAGGAGCTTAATAATGCTAAAATTTTCAGGGTTCCTTAGGACTTTGATTGGGGTTTTACTACATTGAGGAACTTGATAAAATAAACAACTTTTAGGGTTCCTACGTTAATAATCAAGTTTTCACTTCTGCCGGCACTCCCGGAGTGCAACCCGTATTTTTTTTTCTCTCTATTGTATGGAGAAAAAATGAGACAGCAAAAATACGTTACGTAGAAACGATCGAACCGAGTCGTTGTCTCATAAATTTTCCATACAAAAGAGAGAGACACGTGCTCTCACGAAAACAACATTTGGTAGCAAAACTTCGACTTCGGCTACTGACGCCATAGGTCTCATCTTTTGATCACGTTGATAGGCAATCTGACTGTTGGCTCCCGTACTACAATAACGACTCAACCTTACGTACTTCTGTTAGACTAGTATGACTGGTATTACCATCTCTTACCAATAGGCCGTTATAAACCAGAATTATCCTAATCCTTTGCCCAATTTTTATTTCGTGTTCTGCCGTTTTATCTGTGCTGTTTTTAATTATTTTACTCTTCTCGTTAATTCTCCAGTAATTCAAACGTTTCTCGTACGTCTTGAGATAAATCCTCTTTCTGAGAAAATAAAATCGATTATAAATTATTGATTATCTAGATTAAAACTTGACGTAGATCTCGCTTTGAACAAGGCTTTGGATGTGATGAGAAGAATCTTCTGGTTTAGACTGATCGCACATTCCTTTTGACATTGATGTCAGTATTTATATCTAGGACAGACCGCTAGGTATGAATCTAAAACAGAATAATAAATCAGCCTACAGCTACACCGTAGATCCTACAGCTAGACCGTCTTTGATCGCCCTTGCGGATTGATCGATGGAAATTCTAACAGTCACGAACTCACGACACATACGGCATGCTTTACCATATTTGTAACTGATGCAAAAAATAGATAAAAACAAACCTTGATGCGGATTATAATATATCATGCTAAAATTTCAGCTCGATCGGTGCAGAACTTTTTCAGTTTTTGAAGCGTACACAAACCAACATAACATTTTTATATTAGAAGAATGATAGAAGATAGATTCAACAATAAACCCATGATTGTTCGTTTATCTTTCCTCATGTTTTTTGAGTCAAGTTCGATTTATTAATGTTATGTCTGCAACAAATCTGTGCCTGGGGCTTGGTGTCATTACAAAAGTTACTTTAGACCTGGGAAATGTTTGCTAAGAATATTTACGGGACTAATTAACATTATCATGTCATGCAAAATGCCTAACCTACCACAGACAATATAAAATATTTTCTGCTACCAGAGAGTTTAGTATACCAAGAGTAGGTACAATGTATGTGATCAACTTATCTGTTCAGTTGACCATTGAGGAACTCTCTATTTGTTTTTTTTAGTTTCATATTTTTCAAGTTCGTGGCGCTATAATTCAAATTACATCTGACCCATTTTGTATTCGTAAGAATTGAAATTGATGTTTTGTATTTGTTGTACAGAGCGACGGCAAGATGGTGTTCGACGTGATCCAGCGAATGGAAGACACGGAGCCGTTCAGCGAGGAATTGCTCATGGCGATGAAGAGGCTGTGGGCAGACCACGGCGTGCAGGAGTGCTTCGGACGCTCCAACGAGTACCAGCTCAATGACTCGGCCAAATAGTGAGTACTTATTCCAGCTTTTGACGTGACAACGTCTTATAATTCGATGGAGCCGGCTGCACGCACGAAAAAATATGACGTCATGCGGCGTTACCTCGCTCTGAGGCGTTCCATTTAAGGCTTGAAGTGTAAGCGAGAGCGCGGAACGAGCGACAAAGAGGCACAATCGGCCTCCGCGTTCGACAGCGTTCGCCATCTGTCTCTCTCCTACTTGAGTGAGCGATGCGTCCGCGTGGACAGCTGTATGACGTTGTCACGTTCAACTATCGACAGTAACTTTTGGGACAATATAAAAATCTTTGTCTTATAGATCTATTTATTTAAAAACTTATATGAATAGCCTATAACTGCAAAAAAAATGTCAACACCCCTCCTGAGTCATGCTCCTGAATTGCATCATAACTTAAAACCTCTTTGGTATTCATTTTACTCAAACTTATATCTAAATCCTTAGCTGTCACTTATCCTGCCGATCTTTCATAGTAAGCTCCTGCGATCTTTGATTTCTCGGCGTCAGTGTGAATTGCAGCGGTTCATTAGGCACGTAGGTAGGCGTCACGCTGTATGTCAACGCGTCGTATCGCCACGATACTGTGTATCGGTGGAAAACCTAAAACATTCACATTACAGTTATCTGCTATCGAGATATTGATAACATTCACTGAACCAAGGACATGCGATTGTTTTCGATCTGTTGACCAAACATTACTATCGGATACATTAAATTTGTCTAGCTAGACTGAGGTAATCATCTTAATTTTGTATAATTGACGTAATCACTGGCTTCTATTAGCTTTCGTAAGAACAAAAGCCATCGGTGGCCAATATCTAAGTAGCTGTTTCTGTCGACCATAAAGTTCTTCGTATATTATCTACTTTATCTATCAGTCTAAACCCTCCTTCCGTACACAATCAGAATGCACCTGGCTAGAATCCGGATCGATCCGGTAAAATTCTGACAGTCGGTCGTCGTCTGCGAAGGTTCTACAAAACGTATGGGCAGAATGCCTTCCGACGCGCATCGAGACATGTTCCGATGTTATGCCAGTGGTATCTATCTAGGTTTGGGAATTTCGTCACATACCTTTGCCAATAACAGTTGCAGCTCAGCTTCAGCAAACCTCTTCCCAATGCACATCCGTCGGCCGAATCCGAAAGGAAGCGACGCGAACGGATGGATCCCCACTTCCCTCTGTCTGCGGCACACTTGTGCAATACCATCCATGTCTGTCTGTTCGCTTCTCATTGGACATTCGTTTGTTTTGTGTGTATCGATCTTCATCGCCTCGTCTCTTAGCCACCGTTCAGGGATGTAGTCGCGTGGTGACGGGAAATATCTCTCCTCGTTTGATAGGATGTAGTGTGGAAACACGATGTGCGACTGAAACATATATCCGAATTGAAATCCAATCACATAATATATCTTTATTCAATGGTATCACAAGGATCACTTTGAATCGACTTAAAGCTAAGTGACTCTAGATGCCAGTTAATAAGACGACAGTCCTACTTTAGACAATTTTCTATAGCTTTGATGTTTTCATGATAGTGAGCAGTAGCTAGATGGTTTCTTTAAATATCTTTCTTACCCCTTTTGGAACCTCGTATCCAGATATCACTGTGTCAGATTGGATGCACCGTCCATTCCCCAGTATCACTGGTTTGATTCTGTAACATAAAACAAATTATTCTCATCTGCGTTTGCTCAAAACCCGTAATTAACTACCAAAAATTGATAAAAATACAAAACTAGGTCGGTGTTTTATATCAGCCAGTTATAGTTTGTACGAACGCACGCGTTTTATGGTCTAGTTCATGATTCATGACATAAATTACGTACACGCCTTGCTATTACAGGACTTACGTAAGTTCACACTTGATAAGTCACAATGCCTGCCTCGTTACACCTTGCCAGTATTTACCTACATCGTACCTAGTGATTTACAAACAAGTCTGGACTGGAGTCGAGACAAGATAATTGCCAGGTTTTTGTTACAATTACGTCAGTATTCAGTACTGCCATTATGAAACCTAATAAAGATGACTTTTTGTCCCGTGACACTAATATTACTGCACCGTGATGTTTTAATACCAATTTCCAAAAAGTTAGAGGGTTTCTTTGCCTCGTGATTCTGACGTTTCTGCAATTTGGTGTCTTCTTAGTTTAGCCAGTTTTTCGTCGCATGTGACAGATTAGTAATGAATGATTCTTCGAAATTCAGACGTCTAGAAAATTATCTCTTTCTTTATCACTGTGTGCTTTGTCAATGTAACACGTTATGTAGCATAATCCAGTTGAGTTTATTTATGCAGTTTTCAGGTTCGTTATTTCTTTTGGTAGGCCTGTATTCTAGGAACAATCACAGGTGCAAGTGTGCAACGTAATCTGACGCTGACCATCATTGGTCACGTTGTTACTGAGACGTTACATATCATATTTTCTGTTTTGTAAACTTGAAATAGATTGTTGGGGAAATATGATTAAAAATGTTAAAGCACGATTGAAATCCGTTCAAATTAACAGACGTTAGAATTAATACATTTGGGCATGTTAAGTCTGCCTGCAAACTTTCTTGCCTAAAAGTACCAAAACCAAACCAAACCAAAGAGTAAACCAAAGTACTTTATCTACCCTCTAAAATAAATTAAGAATTCGGAGAGCTAACTTTGAAAATAGAAAACCAACACAAGTTCGATATTAATTATTCAATACACATAATCACAGCTCTTTAACGAACGTTTGTAATTGAATTGTGATAGAAGTAAACTATAATTACCGATTTAAAACACAACTGACGACTAATAATAAACTCTTGAATACATAATATCAGTTTTTTGAACTATGATGGCCTAGACGGGCGTTTAAAATTGATCAAAGTTACAAAGCCATTAACAATTGATGTTCCTGAAAATAAAGAACCAAATATCTATATTGACATGGCTATTTTGGCCGTTTATGTGTTGGGTCTTAAAATGTCTGCACATGATATGCAAATATTTGTTGGTTTAGGGCCTAGGTATTGTAGTGCTAAGATGCTTTCAGTAAACTAATACTCACCCCTGGTGGCAAAAGGTATACTCAGGACTATGTTCTATGTTGTTATTACTTTCTTCTTCTTATCGTGTCTATGTGCTGTGTCTAAAAATTCTATGTGCGCTTCAGAGAGGCTCCTTTCGTGCACTTGACACATGTTTTCGAACTTTATAGGTTCCTCATGATGTTTAACTTCATCGTTTGATTACCTTACAATGGGTAAAGATTTATCGAAAAAGACGAACGCATTGCACGTAAAAAACGTCTCTACCTTTTTTAAAATATTTCCATAATTCGAGAGATCTGATACGAGATTGAAATGGTTTTGAAAACCCCATGTTTGCGCAACCCAGGCACATCGGCTTTGATGCAAATATTATGCAAACCGCCACTGGCGTGGTTCAGTGGCTGAGATAGCGTTAGCTGCGCGACGGTTATGTTTTAGATTTAATAGTCAAGATAAATAAACTAGTAAAATTGGCCATTTTGAATTAGATTAGACGAAGTTGCGGGATGTTTTTAAACCGTATGATATTAGCTGAAAGTAGAAGGTAGTTTTAGGCGAACTCCCTATCGGAAGAACAAATAAGTAATCATTAAAAAAGTTTACCTTAAAGATTCCTTGATGGAAGCTTTCAAATACGGCAATTTATCTAAATCCTTGCTCGTCATTGTTCTACCAATAGGTAAATTATTGTCCAATTCTTTTTGAAGTGTTCTCTGAGTTCTTTGATTATTTGCCAGTAAATATATGGTACTCGCTGCTGCAGCGGCGGTTGTATCCACTCCTACTAACATCAAATCCAACGCCAAAATAGCTGCAACCTTCTCTCCCGAGTTCTTTGCTATTTGTGCACACACGCCTTTGTCAGTCAGTCTTTTCAAACAGAGTGTTCTGAAGGCGTCGAGTGCCTCAACATAAGTTTTATAAGCAGGCGTGGAGTACAACCTCCACATTGGTGCAGACAGTTCTAATTCCGGAACGCTATGGAAAAATCCGTGAATACACTTTATTATCTCTCTAGCGTCAGCGTCATTGTCGTTCAGACATCCTAATCTAGTTCCCAGCGCCCAAGTTCCTACGGCTGAAAGAAAAAAAAACATAAGAGCAAAATTGCCACTTGGATTACGTCGGTAAAAAGCATGAAAGGAACTGCGGGGCAAGTAGCAAGCAACACAGCCAGTCGAGTACACTTACATTCAAGAGCCCATTTGTAGAGCTCTGTGAGAAAATCATTTGGCAGCTCTCGGTTCTCGTCTATGATATTCTCCATTCTACAAGCAACAAAATACGTTACACATTCATCATAATTAGTTTTCACTAACACGAAATGATTGCTCGCTTGCCGTGCAACCTCTATCCATGAGTTGTTAGTAAATTCGATTCAGTCAATAGTTCGTTGAATTCAGTAATGCTACATTCGATTCCTATAACACAATTAAAGTCAACAAAGCATTAAATAATCCATGTCACAATCCACTCAGGCGAAACGTAAAGTTTTCCTCTGAATGAGGTTTGTTGTTCCCTATCAATGAGTCAGTGGGCATTGCTCAAAACAAATGCGCAGACATCGTTGTTAAAAACGGGATGTGGTCATTAAACCGTGATTCTGCTGTCAGATCACTAGACGCTGGGCTCGGCCCGACTGTTAACTGCATGCATCGCTCGGTTTGTTCTGCCATTTTAGCTTTTATAACCTTAGGGATACCGTTCCGTCTATTCTTGACTAAGTGTAGAGCGATATAAAACCTACTTTAATGGTCAACCACTTATCCCGCATAACTATTTGACTGCTTTTTGCAGTTACTGCAGACGTTGACAGGTTTCATTTACAGCCTAGAATATTTTAAGCCAACACGTGTTGGTTGGCGCGATAATGGTTTAATTAAGGATGGAAGTGCGATCACGTGTTGAGAAGCAGTTTTGTACATTATTTATTATTCTTTTCAGTTATGACTTGGCGTCGTGTTATTTTATAGTTTCAGATAAAAACGCAATAAGTCTATGTTTGTGCCTATAGAAATATTAAGTAGGTAAGCTCTACATAAACGTCCACACATGTAGGTAACTAGGTACATGTACATACTTACCGTTCAATAAAATCATCAGTTACACGATCCAAATCAGGCACAGATGCTCGAGCTGCTTCTGGCGCTGCCAGAGCTTTTGATACTCTAGATCTAAATCTGGACCAGGGTTCACCATGACTGCGAAACAAAATTACTCCTTACACACAGAACAACACACGGTTCACAAAAACTTTCATAGAACTTCAAACAAAACATACACTCCGATAAGACCAGGCTCATCTCCGAAAAAGTCTTTCCTCAACTCTTGCTTATAATGCTTAAGACATGGAGCCACCGCTCTATGAGGCATAGAGTCTTCTCGCCGATAAATCCTGGCGGTCTCATCGGCACAGAACGGAAACACTAAATCCGGATGGCCAAAAAGCTTAGCCACTTTTGCAGCTCCCCCAGAGCCGGCTACGGACCTCAAAAACCACAATGTAACGTCTAGGGTTCGAGTTCGCCACGGTTTCTTGCCAATGGCGAATCGCCAGGAGTTGCCTATCAGAGGCCAGGGCTTCGGGCCTGGCATCAACGCGTAGCACCGCGCGCTACTCATCGCGTATGGATTGTCAATGATGGCAGCAGCCCCTAAAACACTGGTCACCGGGGGCAGTGGGGGCGACCATCCGTGTTACGTTTTCAGCAACTCGGTGTTGTAACCCGTGCCACCCGACTGAGTTGACGCAGTACCCACGCATGCGTAGAAACAAACACAGCCCTAAATTGCACGTTGTCAGCGGTGTCCAAGGAACCACCTATCATTTACTACGTAAGATGGGTAATTGGATAACCATAGGTAAAACTATTATTCGTGGTTTTCCTATGTTTTAATGGATTCGAAAATATTTGTATATCGTGCAACTCTTATTTCAAACAAACTTATCTCTTATGAAAACGAGAAAGTTTGAAACAATATTTTCTGAGACTCTAGTTCCAGAGAATTCACAGATTTCCAATGAAACTTATCTTGAGTTTAGGACTATCTCTTGTCATTACATTAACCTATAGATAAAGGGTAACAATAACCTTACAAAACTAACTGAAGTTCCTCATAATTTGACCATGACAATTTGTTAGGGCAACATACAAGTTAGTACTATGAGTGACGAAACCACTCCCTGTGCCTTACTAAAAGTATGGCATGGTGACATCACTTAGCACATTCCTGTTAATATTAGGCTTAAGTATGGAAACCGCATGACTGGCAATATTTAAGAAAATATTACCAGTCATGTTTGGGATCTCATGCTTGAGGCATGCACATTAGTTTTCTATTAACTGGGTTGTGTTATATATTTATTTGTATTATTTTTCGTTTGAGAAATATATGCTCTATCTGCGCCACAGACTTTTCTGTATTCTGTGAACCTCGCGTTTATCATTTTTTATAATGAGAAATGTTTTAAAAATCACAAGCACTACCAAACTGGTGTTGGCCAGTTACGTTTGCCCATAACAGTTATTGCATTACCTCACAGGGCACCTGTAAGTCAGTGGATGGCTGGATGGAGAGGGCTCTAAATCTTTCTTTCTGTAAATGTAAATAAAAGGGGTTGCCTATATCCAGCAGTGGACTTTCCAGGCTGATAATTATGATGACAGAGCACCTCCACGGAGGACGTGCCATATGTGATGTTACACTGCCTCCATCACTCTGTAAAGTAGGCTTCATGTACCCGTTATTTAACAGGATTTTTTCCGTTCTGCGAGACACGGAGCTGTATTTGCCATTCACTGGTATTATATTTGATCCCTCGTCAACGGTAGGGAGCGATGCGCTCGTTGATTAGCTCGTCCGGTCTCCGCGTTGCGTTTCTTCCGCAATCTCGCCAATCAGCTGGCATTTCAATTCGTAATCACTAATCTGTTGGTGTTTCACGTCGTCACTCGTCACGTCATTTTAGCTTACTTCTCTCTGACTTTCGGAACTGCATTTATCTTCAAAGTATACGAGTACTGCTAATAAACTCAAGCTTTGCTTCATCTTCCTACAATTCCTCGCATAAGGTCATCGTTTCGTTATCAGTTATCACCATATTTATAGAAGTTTTTGCCTTGTGCCAAATCTTCAAATTATCAAGCGAATATTAATTACGAAAAATATATAAATTGTTTTTTTAACTGGTTCACAATGTTCAACCAACAGTCATTCAAACTACAAGTCAGTGCCTGTTGGGTAACACGATAATGGCAGCGAGTCGTTTTGTACGATTTGTGTGGATGTATTCTGCGGTCGACGGATGCTCCGCCTTCGGTAGTCACAAGGAATTCTTTGTATGCCATCCGAGTCTGGCGCCAGAGCATTCACGAGATTCAAATATGTCGGAAATACATCTTGCAAGGATTGTATGGTGCGAATAGGTACATCGTGTATTACTACTGGGCCACTGACTTGTGTTACTACAGTGTATCTTATATTCTGTAACAACGTATAAATGATAAAAGAAAAATCTTTATCATTAAATTATGTTTCTGGTGCAGTACTACATAGCATGTGCTGAACTATGGCCAATTTGTATGTTCATCCATGTATTACTCATTTTCATCCATGTATGACATTACTCTTATTATGTGGAATAAAATAAATAAATTTTGATTTTACTGAAAACTTAGATTTAAGATTTATTTATTTGGTAACAATACATAAATATTACAAAACTGCTACTTACTACATTTAACAAACAGGTACTTATAAACTAAAAATGATAAGTTGCACAGAATTAAATGCGTAAGTACGCTAACTCCCACCCTAGGAGAACCTGTGTTGCGGGTAGTTAGCCTCTTTCGTCCAATTAGTAACAAACGTATGTGCTTACGCTAGTTGAGAGTGCAACAGATAATTATGATAGTTTGGGTGTGTTAAGTGTATGTATGTTAATTTTTAAGATGATAAAAGTAAACATTGTGTTTAATATTATACTGTATGTAAATATAATTTAGGTGCAGGTAAAAAATGTGCATGTAAATAGGTAATGTATGTAGGTAAGGTACTATTTTAATTGAATACGTATGGGAGTTTGGTATGAGCTATGATGATGGGGTTAAGAGAGATTCAGTTTCGTGATAGTTAAGACTACTGAGCCAGTCGGAAGTTAATCTTCTACACTTTTTTCTAGTTAGTGATATTAAGTTAAGTTTTTTATTTAATTTTGTGTATATGAATGGTCCTAGGTAGTAGTGACATCGCTTGCCGAAGCTAGTCCTTACTTTAGGTATTTTCCATACGAGCCTACGGTTCGTATGTGTTTCCAGCATATTTGTATGTGCCGTTTTGTGGTAGTTTATGGCAGTGATAAGCAGAAAGAGTTGTCTAACAGAGAGGAGTCTGGTATCCTGGTACAATGAAGTGGTAGGGTATCGGTATGGTTTAGAGTAGGCGACCTTTAATACTGCTCGCTGAGCTCGTTCTAGGCGAAGTAAGTGAGTTTTACAAGCTGAACCCCATGTGGAAATACAGTACGTAAGTACCGACTGGCAGAGGGCCTGATAGACCAGTTTTATGGTTTGACTGTCAGCGCAAGATCTCAACATTTTGAATAAGTATAGCAGTTTCCGTAATCTACCGCACATTGCTGCTATTTGGTTTTTCCAAGAAAGGTTCTCATCAATTATCACCCCAAGATATTTAAGGTGTTGTACCCTTTCAATGCTAGAGCAGGAACAGGGGATTGTACAGGAATGAGGTTTGTGGAGTTTTATGTTTAAGTCAGATTTGGGAGATGTGCGGTTTGAAATGCTAAAAGCGATAAGCTTGGTTTTATCACTGTTGAGAGTCAACAAATTCTCTTGCAACCATGTTGAAATAAGATCGAGCCCAGACTTATGAAGCCTAGACTTCCTGATCTTCCTGTCCTTATCTCACTTTATTGGTCGCAGCTTGTTTTCTACTTCTATATCCTTCTGTCAGCCGTCGTCTCCATAATCTAAAATTTTGTCCATGTCATCTTTCACACATTTCATCTATCTTTTTTAAGAAATTATAAATGACTAGTCTTAAGAAATTTACTGAAATAGGCTGGCTTTTATCTATTGCATATAATTAGGTTTCTACATCATTGAAGATTCTGGTAATGTCCCCCATTCCCATGATTGAGTCGTGATTGTTGTTGCGGTGATTGCGGTTAGGTGGAACTAAGTGTAAACTGTGGTCGATGATGTTACCAAAGAACAGTTTTTCGTAAAGTGGGTAGCTCAATATCCCTAATATCTAGCAAATACAAAAAACAGTAGCTGTGTTAGAAAGATAGAATGATTTGGAATGAAGCTTGGCCTCTGGCGTGGATTTTGTTAAGCCTTCCTTTATTAGAAAATGGTTTATTCATTAGTTGACTACGTTACTCAGTAGCTCATGCGTCACGATATTTTACTTTTGTTGTAAATAAATATAACAATTCCCTCGTTGGCCCTTGTGCGTTTTGCGATCTTTTATCTTTATCGGATATCGTATTGTACGACAAACGACATCTTATTCGAGCTAGTTGATATTCAAGAGATAATACAGAATGACGTCAGCGTATTTTCCTCGAATTTGCTAATGCCTCGATTCGCAATTCGGACGAAACGTTCTTTTGAGTCTTCAATCGGCAGTCGAGTCCAGACGTAGCAATTTATCAATCTGGGAGAGCTAATCTAATGAATGGATTCAATAGTGCTTGCGGTTCAATAGGGCTTGTGCGGTTAAATGAATGAGGCTAGGGCAATTTGAGGTGTGTTTAACATGGAAGGGATGTGGTTCTTAGTGGCTGTGTCTCACTTGGGTCGTGAAGTTGTAAAGCAATAGAGATTATATCGTGAGTTCACGTAGTGCAGCGGCAGTCGCGCCGCCCACGTCCTATTGGAATGAATGTAGCGACAGATTAATGTGGTGATCGCATAACTCCAACACGACGCTTATTCAGGCAGTCAAAGCTAATGACGATAGCGTAAAGACGCTCCCGTCATCAACGTCTACAGCTATCAAACTCCGTGTCTTCCTGCGCTTGCATGATTCGCGCGAATCAGGGAAATTTAAATTCGTTCAGGTTAGGTCAGCTAAACTCAGAAATAGAAGAAACTAACATGTTATGCTAACCCCACATATAATGGGATAAGGCACGAAGTAGAAAGTCAGCTAGATTACCAGTTTACTAAAAAGATGCAAAAACACCGCGGTATTTATGATTTCGGTTTTTAACTTTTTACCAATCAACTCTTCTTGAACAGAATCTATCTTCACTGATCTGCTCTTTTGCGAAGATCAAACAATTTATGAGAGATCAAAGGATCTGATGTAGCAAAAATAATGTAAAGTATCTACTCAATTAGATGTTTATGGATGGAAAAAAAAAGTATTGAGGGCATAATAATATAAGCGTACAAAATAAACATCACTCATGATATGGGATGAAGTACATTTTAAAAACGACTGTGTATCGAATATTTCGATCTTCTGTAAAATCACGAGTTATGTATCTGTTTTGATATATCATAAAAACAGTAAGCGACCAAATCTGCGTTTCCTGACAGCGTCGATTCGTCTCGTTTCCAGTTGGGGCGAGGGCGCTGGCGTAGGCTAGACTGTCGGAAGAGCTCCGCGCTCGCGCTGCGGCGGCGCGGGCCGGTATTGATCGCGGGACCTGTTGCTGGGCGGCTGCCGAACAGAATGCCCGAACTGTGCATTCGATTGAACGCTTTCTGCAACTGGTTATCCGGGATTTTTAGCTGAAAGTCTGGAACATTATATTCGCTTAGTCTGCGTTCGCTAGGAGCCATTTTTTTAACTGCATCGAAGTCGAAGCGAAATTGAATGATAGTAGTAAGTAGAGTTAAGTGTCGAATTTGTTAAATGGCTTCGTTCATTGTCGTGTAATTATCAAAATTAGAACATACACTCGTAACGAACAAGGAAAGGCTGATTTTTGACGTAATGGCTTCCTCTTGTTTACATTTGGTTTCACAGACTGAAATTGTATCCTTCCTGTAGACTTTGCAAAGTGGAATCTGGCTCTCATCTCGTTCTTGTCATAAACGCTCCATAAATCATTCCATGAGCGTTCAATAGTAAAATTAAATGATTTCGTCTATCCCGAATGTAATTCATCCATGTTTACTGACCCAGTTCATGTTGACAGAGGCTTGACGTCAGCACCGCTTAGGCCTCGGTCACACGAAAGAAGCACTCGAGTAACTGCTAAGATCGATTGCCAAAAGTACCGCTAGTAGCTCTTTACGTTGCGCGAAACGTGTAAAAACTGTATTGAACGAGCAAGTAATCGCTTCGTGTGATCGAGGCTTAGGGACGTCCCGAAAAGCGCCACTACGATAAACATTTGGGTTTGGAACATCTTACATAAACGTATCTTCTTGTTTAAGATAGATGTTTTAATTATAATACCACCACACATACCAATCCAGATTCGAGGGCTGTCAGAGTACACACGTCAGTACAGATTTCTATAATCTACGTTTGTTTAAAATATTCACAGGCAATGTTTCTAGACTTCAGTGCTACCATTATTGTTAGTAGTGTTCCAATTGAATTAATAACGCGAATAATATATTGGTCATAGAGACAGCAAATCCTTTGAGGAAAATCGTTGTTATTCGGCACGTGAATAACTCTTCAGCTTTGGTTAGCTAGCACAGCTTTTGGCATAAAGAAAATGGTGGTTTGGGTTTGTAATCAAGCAATATGGCCGTATATCCTGGGAGAATGGCGCAGTCGAAGGATTGCTTGAGGGCTCTTGTTGGCAGGAAGCCAGCGTGGCTAAAACTAAAATCTTCTTTTACATTTACATAAATCTTGTATTGCGATTATTATGGCATATAAATAATCATGATAATTATGGCCTGAAAATATAGCTGTGAATACACAGCTATATTTTCAGGCAATGGGTTGGGCCAGTTTAAGGTTCTTCGGAATACCCTCATTACTTTTGTGCTTTCAAGCTTTTGATGACGTAATCATAAAAATTGGGTATCGAATTTGAATGGTGTAGTAGTAGTTCCTAGATTTCTGACCTATTTCCCTTTTTCAAGTAGCTACTACTCGGTGGGTGATAATAATTAGATTTTATAGTAATTAATCAAATTTAGATTTTTTTGCGCTCGCTGTGGCGTCTTATTATTAAAGAGGCACAATGCACTGATTGCTTTTCTAAATGTAAAGTGATTGATGTGTGATTTATCGGCCCTAAATAAATAAAAGAAAACTAGGTTCACGCTCTCCCTTTACCGCTGAATTCAAATAAGCATTCAAATCACAATTCTGGATTTACAATTCACCAACCTTTTCGATCTAGACCTTGCCAAACAGCCTAAGTGGAGGCTTGTCTAGGATTTGAGCTGGCAGCCTTCCAACCAAGCAGCAGCTCCCACGATGTACCGGCCTTGAATTGCATTTGTTATTGTTACTGACACCAATCACGTTTGAACACTGTTGCCGCCACTAGCGTCAGTAGTTATTGAATACGTCTTGCGGTTTTGACTCCTGTCCTTGTCTGTTCGTTCTATTCGTATCAGAGATGTCGCCGATAGGTTTGCCACTTGAAAACATTTTGCATTGATAGAATCTCCATTTCTTGAATTCGTGATTCCAAAGTGTGCCAACACAATATTTTCAAGTGTTATATTATGACTTGAGTCCTTGGTTTTTAGGGTTCCGTAGCCAAATGGCAAAAACGGAACCCTTATAGATTCGTCATGTCTGTCTGTCTGTCTGTCTGTCTGTCTGTCTGTCTGTCCGTCCGTATGTCACAGCCATTTTTCTCCGAAACTGTAAGAGCTAGACTGATGAAACTTGGTGAGTAGATGTATTCTGTGAACCGCATTAAGAATTTAACATAAAAATAAATAAAAAACTATAAATTTAAGGGGTCCCCATACTTGAAACTGAAACTCAAATATTTTTTTTTCATTGAACCCATACGTGTGGGGTATCTATGAATAGGTCTTCAAAAATGATGTTGAGGTTTCTAATATACTTTTTTTCTAAACTGAATAGTTTGCGCGAGAGACACTTCCAAAGTGGAAAAAAGTTGGTCCCCCCCCTCTAACTTCTAAAGTAAGAGAATCATAATACTAAAAAAAATATATGTTGTACATTACTATGTAAACTTCCAACGATTTTTGGTTTGAACGAGATCTAGTCAGTAGTTTTTTTTTTATACGTCATAAACCGTAAACCGCAATTTACCTTTCGACGAACTACAAGAACCTTAATATAAAGGTTCTTGTAGTTCGTCGTGCTACGGAACCCTTCATGGGCGAGTCCGACTCGCACTTGGCTGCTTTTTATTTGATTGTTTATATTAATTTATTTTTGCTTAATTTAAGGTAAATTGTCGATGACAATTTGATTACAGTTATCTCTTACTTTAAAATATCAGAAACGAAATGGTAACTCTTGCCAATAGAAGATTTGAATACAAATATGTACATAATGTAAACAGTGTAAAACCGCACATGTCACAAATAACAAGAGAATCTACTTTTGTATGACATCATACGAAGAACGTTATAAATGGTAGCTCATTTTAATTTTCACTCCTAAGGGGGTGGCAATGGTGTTGTAGTTGCTGGGAACGAGGTTCCATGCTCCACAAAAGTACGCGCTTGCGTGACGCGTGCCAGAGTTTTCCATTTGGGTTGAGAGTTTAGCAGTCATGTCGTGCCAATGCCGGCCTTCTAGCTTAATGCACGCTCAAATGATTAATTCGATAACGGTTTCTAGTCGCTGGGAAACTTTTATTTCCAAAGTCCAGCGCCATGTCATGACTGATTTGAACACAATCTCTAACCTAGCATTAAAATAATTTTCAAGTTGTATAAAATATCTGTGGTTTCACCTCCACAGAACAATTTTTATTACTTCTTATCACTGAAAAAATACATTGTAAATAGGTACATGAATGATCAATCATATTTCTACTGTATTTTCCTGTCTCGAACATTACTCATTTCAAACCTCCCTTATACGAGTTGGTACGTTGTTGTACTTTGGTTAAAATGCAGGAATGTGGTAAAAACCCAAGTTGAATGTTCTTAATTTGCTAACACGGCTTATTAATGTTGCCGTCGTCACCATACTCAGAACTCGGAAGTGGTGACGCATAGTGGTCAGCAACTGACTCACAGATCTATGGACCAATATCTTCAATGACAATAAGCAGCACAAACTAACTATGAGTAACGCTTTCATTTTCCTTGTATTAAGGAGATCTAAACGAACATTCAAATTATTGGTGACCTCGAATACAGACTACACTCATTTTACTTAAATATGTGATGCTTTGGTGCGTATTGTCTAATACAGGTTGGACTGCATATTCTTCTGCATTGGAGCCGTGGGTCGTGGACTCGATCCCCACCGAGAACAAATATTTGTTTGGTGAACGCATAATTATGTTTGTTCTCTGTCTGGGTGTTATGTTGTATGTTTGTAGTATTCAAGTATTATATCAGCTATCTGGTTCCCATCATACAAGCTCTGCTTAGTTTGAGTCTTGATAGTGAGATGTGAATTGTCCACAGTATTTATTTATATTAGAAGAATACGGTATCTAGCCAGGAGCTCAATTCTAGACTTTTAGAGATTTACGCTCGAAATAGAGATTTGAAATGTCGCGAAAGCAGTGTCATATCACCAAATTTGTCGAAGATAATATCGAACCGCGATAAAATGCGTATTCTAGCCACCGTTAGACTTTTACGTTAGACTTTTACATTAGAGATGTCAGAAAGAAGGTTCATTCCTAAAACTTCCACAGACTATCCCGTTGTTGTTCATGTTTATCTACGTTCCGTTTCTATCGATAGAATAGTTCGATAGCACTAACTTTATTATTGTCTTCAAATAAACACATTTCCTATTAAACGGCGTTTATAATGCGTTCTTGTTGTTGTTTATAGTAGATTCATTTTCATTAGATAGTAATCAATGGACTTTTCGCACAAAATGTTAGTTACAATAATTAATTCCGGAAACACACGGAACGTTATGTACCATAAAACTGTAAACTTTGTTGTTTGTAATCTATGGTCAGTTGTCTATGAAGTGTTGTAGATGTGTCATTGTCAGGATCATTATTAGGATATGTTATTGTCAGGATCATTATACTCAAGAGAAGGACTCCGATGACTTGAATTTTTAATTCAAAGGTTAACAACTAGATGGCCATTCCATGCAAAAAGAATATTTCTCTCGAAGCTTGAACCCCGGATACAAGTATAGACGTTGACTGTCTGATTGACTGCTCTTCTAACTGCGCCATTGAATAATTACTAAGTACGAGCTAAATTCAATCACTCCTCACTTATTGTAGGTTTATGAGAAAGCATTATTCGCGTTCTCGCTCCCAACTTGTATACCCTACAAACAAGTAAACATCATTGACTTTTTATCAAAAAGTAAGACTAGGTGGTATGGTCTTGGTACTCTAGTCTGCTCCAAGGACCGAAAGAAAAAAAAAGCCCAAAGTCACCCAAAGTATATTAGAGATGTCAATGTCGACTACTACTCACCACTCGACACATATCTAACGGCCTTCGCTCGATAAATGTCTATAGTGATATTGCTGGAATACGATATCTATTGAAAATGTCATGTCTATTTAAATTTGACAGTTCTTGTGATATATATCTACCGTGACAAAAAAGTCACTGGTCTAGAATTGCCCCCCAGGTCATTAGATTTGTGGATAGAGATTACTATTTAGTAAAACACAAGTTATACAAATCGTCTACAACATTCGCACTGTCAGGCAGTATATAAAAGAAACTCTTCAAAGTTTGCATCTAGCGTGCAGAGTGGCATCATAATTAAACACGAAGGGTCCCATTATAAGAGCTATAGAAAACGCATGATTGTTGATGAGACTCATGGCATGCGTAAGCAAATCAATGACTGACTGACTATACATTTCCCATCTAGCGATAAGTTATGTTCATATCTATTCCCTCAGCTGCATAGGCCGCCGGGGTATTTAATTTCCCCTCTTTGGGCCCCCATTGTAATATTCAATCGCGTGCCGTCTGCTCCATTGCTGTTTATCATGTATGCCTGTGTCGCCTTCGCGGCTCCCTGTCTGACTTGCAACTAGTCAACTAGTGGCTACTAAAGATAGGCGTTTAAACGGCAAGCATTTAATTAAGCAGACTGTTTTAGTTAATCAACTAAATAAACTACAATGACAAGCTTTTTCGTTTAGTGCTTTTCAATTATCTGATGAAATTGAACCTTATTTTTATCATCATAAGCAAGAATACTGGTTGCAAATCAAACAATTGAAAAATCCAAATTAAACGATGACAATTTAGATACATTAATGTTTAAAAGTAACCCTTTGGGTATATTATGTTCGGGTTATAAACTTATAATCTTTTTGCTTTTGAATATTTTTTATTATATGAAAAAAAAGCATAATTTAAAAGCAACTTACTAAAGTCGTTTATAAAAAAAAGCTGCCAAGTGCGAGTCGGACTCGCCCATGAAGGGTTCCGTAGCACGACGAACTACAAGAACCTTTATAATATGTTACTTGATGTAACATAATAAGGTTCTTGTAGTTCGTCGAAAGGTAAATTGCGGTTTACGGTTTATGACGTATAAAAAAAAACTACTGACTAGATCTCGTTCAAACCAAAAATCGTTGGAAGTTTACATAGTAATGTACAACATATATTTTTTTTAGTATTATCATTCTCTTACTTTAGAAGTTAGAGGGGGGGGACCAACTTTTTTCCACTTTGGAAGTGTCTCTCGCGCAAACTATTCAGTTTAGAAAAAAACGATATTAGAAACCTCAACATCATTTTTGAAGACCTATTCATAGATACGTATGGGTTCGATGAAAAAAAAATTTTCGAGTTTCAGTTTCAAGTATGGGGACCCCCGATATTTATAGTTTTTTTTTTATTTTTATGTAAAAATCTTAATGCGGTTTACAGAATACATGTACTCGCCAAGTTTCATCAGTCTAGCTCTTACGGTTTCAGAGAAAAATGGCTGTGACATACGGACGGACAGACAGACAGACAGACAGACAGACAGACAGACAGACATGACGAATCTATAAGGGTTCCGTTTTTGCCATTTGGCTACGGAACCCTAAAAAGCGCTAGCTTAAAGATTGTTATAAATTTAAAGCCGTTATTCACAACTTTACTGGCTACTGTGGTTACTGCTAGCCAACCGGATGTTCGCACAAAATAGCATGAGGAATTATTATTGCAACCTTCTGATTGGTCACTTAATTATGCGCAAAACAATGGAATACGAATTGCAGAATGTATTATTAACTTTTCCTTATTTTTCTAAAAGAAGTTTTGTTAAAGGAAAAGATGGATGTATTATTTGGTTTATACTAACATTAGAATACTACAGAATATTCATATAATAAACAATCTACGATGACATGGATATGAAAGGAGTTAATATAGAAATGACGACTGAAAAAAGGTAATAGAAGAAGAAAACATGTTATGCCGACCCCACATAAAACGGGATAAGGGCAGGAAGGAGAATATAAGTAAAGTAAATTTAACTATTTCTTAAAAAATAAAGACTTAACTAGATGTGGCACATATGAAGATTCGAATATAGAAAGGACGGCTGATAGAGAGCAATGGAAGAAGAGAACATGTAATGCCAACCCCACATAAAGCGGGATAAAGGCAGGAAGAAAAGAAGAATTTAAGTAAATTTAATCATTTCTTAGAAATTACGGCTGATAGAGGGGAATGAAAGAAGAGAACATGTTATGCCGACCCCACATAAAGTGGGATAAGGGCAGGAAGAAAAAAGAATCTAAAAAAATTAAATTAGCTAGTATAAATTATCTAGCTAGACATAGCACATAAGATGACCGACGTCATTACTCATTATTTATGCTTATAATACTGTTAACCGCAAAGTTGTGCACTTTGTATCCATTATGGTGATACAATAGCATTGATTTGAATTACAATAGAATCCATAATCAATTTGCAAACATAAAGTTAGAAATGGTTTGTGTAACAAGGCTTGAGGATATAATAATGACACGTACGCCAAAATATTTGTGTCTCTGACATTATGTCCTATAGTTTGAGAGCTATGGTCGGATCATCGAGTGAATCATATAATATAATTATGTACTTATTGATAACGTTCTAAACAATTTCATAACCAATCGTATTACCAAGGTTAGCAAGGTACCTAACCAAACATATCCATCCTATAATAATACATTATCTAATGAATATCCTCCTAACGCAATATATGAATTTACAAATGCCTGTTTACTAATATTGATAATTGAAAACACGTCCGATATAAATTCTACATAAAAACACGTGTTTTTAATTAGTTTTTAACCAGCTAAATGCTGTTACCGAATATCAACAATATGCGGACAATTGGACCGTTAACGTCATACTCTGATTATATTATAATCTTCATATCTTGTTTAACTTGCGATTAAAACGATGCTGTTATATCATAAGGGTAAATGGATCAATGAAACACTGACACTTCTTTTATGGCTAAAATGCTTCGAGCTATTAGGTTCGAGGCTAACTAGTTAACTAAGATTCTAGCTTTTAAAACAACTGCTGTCATCATTTTAGTTCGCTAGTCTATTAAAAATATCGGTATGTATTAACCGTACCGATACCCTAAAAATCGACAAATGAAGTTTCGTACAGGCATTTTGAGTTACACTGCAGGTCAACGCGGTAACCGTTCCTCATTCGGGTTGTCGCTGCCTTTTTGCATACCACGCGCCTTCTTGCATACCACGCGGTGAAACTGAAAATGAATATACCCTAAAAACGATAAATGAAGTTTCGTATAGGTATTTTGAGTTACACTGCGGGGAAATCGATAACCGTTCCTCATTCGAGTTGTCGCTGCCTTGCATCCCACGTAGTGAAACTGCAAATGAATGTACCCTAAAAAACTATAAAATGAAGTTTCGTATAGGCATTTTGAGTTACACTGCGGGGAAATCGGTAACCGTTCTTCTTTCGTGTCAAGGTTCTTTTAATATCTGAAACAGTTGGTTGTTTATTTTCCTTGGAAACAATAATTTTTCTAAGCACTAGAAATATAGCACAACTGCATACCTATTTGATTGATCTATTAGCTTAAATGAAAGGCTTGTTTCAGCTATATCAGATGAGCTAATTTTGGACAAATTTAAATTACCTGTGTAAAAAAATTGTTAGCTTCGTCAATTCCCACACATGCTCGACTCTTGTGTAAACGGTCGCACGGCACATGACATGATCGATCGTCTGCCGCCGCACCAGATACAAATCGCAAGGTTTTTGCGCGTGTACACGTTTCAAACCACTAATGACTTGGCTAACGAGTAAGAATTCCAATTGGAGAAGACTGGTGTTGTAAAGAACTCCCGCTAAGAAGCTTGACTATTTCTGCCATGTACTTTCGCTATCAGTGTACCGATTAGTCATACGACACGTATCAGCTTTTTTGGACGCATGTTTCTTATTTAACTGATAGAAAGAAGAATAGGTTCTCAATTAAGCTGTATTTTTTATGTTTGATAAAGCATAACTCCGTCATTTATACCGATTTAAGCGATTGGAAACAATATTTTATCTGAAAGGTCTTCTACATTAGTCCCATATAAACCAGGAGTTTGGTTATGAAGTCTGTTTTTTAAGATTTTGTAACTTTCTCTTGTTTTTTGTCGGTTTCTTCTTCCTGCCCTTATTCCTCTTTATGTGGGGTCGGCACAACATGTATTCCTCCTCCATTCCTCTCTGTCAGCCGTCATCTCTGCATTCACTCCTCTCTTATTCATGTCATCTTTTACACGGTTCATCCATGTTTTCCTTGTTTTTTGTCGGAATATATTTTGTCATTGTAATTTTGACTAGGCGAGAAGACGTTGGCGAGATAATCTTGACGGTCAGAGGAAAGATTGGTTGGGAACCGCCAAGGACTTATGCCCAGCAGTTGAACAATGTAAATAGGTTAATAAAAAAAATGTTTTTGTTTACTTAACATTGTTTTTCTTGTATTTCAGTTTCTTGGACGACCTGGATCGGTTAGGCGCGAGGGATTACCAGCCTACCGAGCAAGATATTTTAAGGACTAGAGTCAAAACCACTGGCATCGTTGAAGTACACTTCTCCTTCAAAAACCTTAATTTCAAGTGAGTATTAGGGCGAGGCCCCATTAGTGCGTTGCGCTGCGTTGCGTCGCGTCGTCTCAACGGAACAGCGCATTGTATGCCACACCTGCGTTGCGACGACGCACGATGTCGCAGCGCAAGAGCGTCGCAGCAACATTGGCTGCGTCTCAGTTCAGCCTTCGCAATAAATAGATGTCGCAGCAGAGCTCCGTCATCGCAGCGCATCCCCTCCCCCTCGCTTCGTCTGTCGTCCGTCGATCCGTTGAATTGTCGCGCGCGACGACGCTACGGTCTAATGGGTCATGTCGTAAAAAATATATGGAAACCGACGCAGCGACGACGCTGCGACGACGCAACGCAGCGCAACGCGCTAATGGGGCCTCGCTCTTATTACACAACGTAGTTGAGTGATAAAGTGGGGAACAATGTGATTAGAGACAATGTGACAGAAATGCGGAATGAAAGAAGATGTAGTGATAAGAGAAGAAAGACAGGTTGATAAGATGGTTTGGGCATTTAGAGAGAATGGATGAAAGGAGATTAACAAAACGATGCACCATCAGGCGAGTGTGCATGGAACAGCTGGAAGGCGAAGGTCTCGGCACATGTATTTCGATCAAATACGAGTAGCAGACGTTTTAGAGAAAGGCCAGGTCAGGAGTACCCTAAACCGACGAGTAATTGAAAGGAGAATGCAAGTGAATGAAGCGAAAGAGGTCTGTCAGGATCGTAGCTAGTGTTCTTCTATCAGAAATTTTATTGTGGACCACCGTGTTTTACATCAACATACATAAAATCACGCCTTATTCCCATGGGGGTAGGCAGAGATCACGGATTTCCACTTGCTACGATCCTGACACATCTCTTTCGCTTCATTCACTCTCAGAACATTTTTCATACATGCTCGTCGGTTTAGGGTACTCCTAACCTGGCCTTTCTCTAAAACGTCAAATTTTAACATCAAATTTTGGAAAATACGAGGATCCATTGCCTGATGTGTTATTTTTTTAAAGTTGGATAAAAATAAAGCAAAACAGTAAAGCTTGTTTATTCAGGGATACTTAGTACCTAGATAATAAGTTATAACAACATACTAAACATGCATTTTCCATTACAGATTGTTTGACGTAGGCGGGCAGCGGTCTGAAAGAAAGAAATGGATCCATTGCTTCGAGGATGTGACCGCGATCATCTTCTGTGTCGCGATGTCAGAGTACGATCAAGTTTTGCACGAGGATGAAACAACGGTAAATAACTCTTTTAAAGTCTTAAATCATTTATTCACTTGAATCACAAGGGTCACTTTGCAACGTCTGGAAGGCATTATTTTCCAATTAATAACTGTCACTCCCAAATTACTGAAGAATCAACCTCAGGCATAATTTTCTAGTTCATTACCGTCACCCCCCATTCAACACCATGACACAATATCTGAAGAATCAGGACTAAAGCCAGGTGAGTCTGGAGTTCTGGAGCCAGGTCAGTCTGGAGTTCTACACGACCAATTTTAGTAGGAAGTTTACATGACCATGTTGAGAGTTTCATCAGCTATTATAGTTAGTGGTAGTCTCTTTGTCAAGGGCTCATCTGGGGAACTACTACCACCATGCTTATTTCTACCTTGAAGCAGCATTGCTGTGTTTCGGCTTGAAGAGTGCGGGTACCGGTGAAATTACTGGCACGCGAGGCTGAACATCTGTATGCCTCAAGTTGATGGACGCAGGGAAGTGCATCGCACGTTCCGGACTTGCGTGACCTGTGAAGCAATGCTTTATAAAGGCGATGGTTACCACTTAAAATTAGATGGGCCAGTTGTATAAAAAAATATGTTATTGCTGTGTCATCATCATCATCATCATCAGCCTGAAGAAGTCCACTGCTGGACATAGGCCTCCCCTACACATTTCGAGGAAGAATTGAGTTCTTTCCATCCACCGACTTCCCGCGATCTTAACAATGTCATTGGTCCATCTGGTGGGTGGGCGCCTTACGTATTGCTGTGTTCGGCAAGTTCGGCAAGTTTATCATGCGCACTTGATGTGCGGGCAGGTTTTTCCGCAAGTAGGCCGCTGGTGGGCCCTTTTTGCGTGACCCTTGCCACGTGTTGCTCGAACTTTTTTAGGTTCTACAACACGCCTTTCCTCACGATGTTTTCCTTCACCGTTTTGAGAGTACTGGCATAGTGCACATACATTTTTCGACAGAAAAACTCATTGGTACACGAGTGGATTTGAACCCACGACCTTCGGATCGGAAGGCGGGGCCACTACCACTAGACCACCAGGGCCCTGTTTAATAAAACTGACAATTCGACATTTAAGTCAAAAAGCGACAAAATTGTGGAATTGTCGTGCTTAAGCTGTTTTATAAAAGTGACAAATATGTTACAAACAGGTGGTATTACGACATATTTGTCAAAACTCGACAATTATGTCATGAAACTACAGTCAAATCATTTCTGACATTTGTCGGGTTGTCGCGACAATTTTGTCGACTTCTGACATAATTTTGTTTTACGGAGTTAAACAAACACCTTCAAAATACGATTTCGCGACAGACGGTAAAGCTCCTGTCAGAATCGTCAGACAATTCTACAAATATGTCAATATTTCGCGACAATTTTATGTTTTATAAAGAAGATTTGACAAGTTTTCAACGACAAATTGTCACCTGTCACTTGTCGTTTCAAAACAAATATTATACAGAAAAAGGCCGAATTGTCGTGACAATGTGACATATTTGTAAATTTACTACCATCAAAATTTTGTCGCCTGTCGGTTTTATTAAACAGAATAATTGTCGAATTGTCACTTTTTGACATATGTCGGACTCGTCGAATTGTCAGCTTTATTAAACAGGGCCCAGTGCTCTTCTGTGCTTACGTATTGCTGTGTATTTAACTATAAATTTGCATTCCAGAACCGTATGCAAGAGAGTCTGAAGCTGTTCGACTCTATCTGCAACAACAAATGGTTCACAGACACTAGCATCATCCTATTCCTGAACAAGAAGGATCTCTTTGAGGAGAAGATTCGCAAGTCGCCGCTCACCATCTGTTTTCCGGAGTATTCGGGTTAGTGACCTTGTGTGCATAATATGTATTGTGTGAAATATGTATTGAGGCGGGGTAGTGACCTTGATACTGTAACGTCATCATCACCCTTAGCTTGAACGCTCATGTTAGGCAAGCAGATCTCAAGAGATGCTCTTAGACGCTCTTATAATGCTCTTGAGGGCAAATGTCCTTATATTTTGTAATGACATAATATATATTACCCATGCAATTTTGTATATTATGTAAAGTTTTGCATAACATAGGTATGTTATGGATTTTGACCAGGTTTTTTATCTAATTTATATTTTCTCTTATAATTTTTAGCACATTCTGAGACTGACGTATCTAAGAGCATCTAAGAGCTTAATATGTGTAAAGATCATTCGATCATCATTCAAGATTTCTAAAGAGGTAGTCAGAGTCACCGTGATAAGGCGCAGTGGGTAATACCGATCAGTAAGGTGATTGTGTATCTTTTGTTGCAATCAAAACCTAGTCGCATCTGTAAATTTTGAGCTTCGATTGCAATATAAAACAGAACAAAACCCATGTTTTACGAGGAGCGATTGCAACAAAATGTATGTTGACGTAATAAACATGAAATAGTGAACCCCTGTTCGTATAATTCATTTGTTAGTATCAAAAATTTGATAACAAGAGAATTACACAACCAACCGGCTGAAAAAAGATTTCATATTTCCGGGAGTGTACCACATTAAATGCACGTACTGTTTTAGTAATTGCTTCCTCAGCAATTGGTGCACATAGACCTACATAACTGTATTGTATATTCTAATATATTCACAGTATAGAAAATGCATCGATCTGCATTTGTAGTAGTCCGCACCAAACTTATCACGAGCTATCCATCTATATCTATCTGCGCTGGAGGGCGTGGGTTCGATCCCCACCAGAACAAATATTTGTGTGGTGAATACAGATGTTTGTTTTCTGTCTGGGTGTTATATTGTATTCTAAGTATGTCTTACAAAAAAAAAGGCTAAACATCTGTATGCCTCAAGATGATGGACGCAGGGCAGTGCTTAGGCGCGTTCTTGTCTTGTGTGATATACCTACGAGGCAATAAATAAATAAATATTGTGGACAATTTACACAACACTATCCAGCCCCAAACTAAGCAGAGCTTGTAATATGGGAACCGGATAAGTAGCTGATATAATACTTGAATACATTTTTTTTAGTAAATATGTAGGTATATACTTAGAATACAATATAACACCCAGACAGAGAACAAAAATTTATGTTCACCACACCAATATTTGTTCTCGGTGGGGATCGAACCCACGACCTACGCAATGCTTTGTTATAGGCGATGGCTACCTCTTAACATCATAATATACGAGTTCAATCAGCTAAGTTGTATAAAAAATAAAGTTGTGGTTGGTTACAAGTGAGTATCAGTTACTGCGGCTAACCACACCACCACAATACAAGGAAACCTAGTCAAAGATGTCTTTATTCAGTAGTAACACAAGGATCACTTTGAAACGTCTTTAAGCTTGGTGAGTCTAGGTGCCAGTTCCACGCGACCAAGCCTAGAAGAACAGGCAACAAACTACGGCTAGTTTCCTACCGTTTCTTTATATGATCCTTTTACAAATAACAATAGCAGTGAATTTCTAGTGCGGTGCCACTTCACTTAGTGAGACGTAGGCAATAAGTAGGGTATGGTTAGGTAGTGTCTGTTGGGTGTGCTATTTATAGTAAGCTGCAATCACTTAGACTTGTGCACAGATTTCCTTATCAATTATAGTTTGATCGCGTATTAGGGTTCTAGGAAGTATCCGTCTATGGTTTGTTAATTAATTTCCTGGGTGAGCTGATGTTTTGATTTCTCCATAATTAGCGCATAAAGACAAATATGTAATTGCAATTTGTAAAAGGTTTAAGGAAATAGAAGCTTCCAAAACCTAACTGGTAACTCTCATTTGTTGTATGGGACTGTGACGTCATGAAGTTACGGCTTAGCTTGGCATGATAATGGTCACGTCTTTCCTTTGGATAATGCGAGCTAGGTTTAGTTTAGAGGGACATTCATACTAATACACATAACATAAATACAATAATAATGTGGCTTCATATTGTTTGAGAGAGTCTTGGCTCGATATTAGTGGGATAATAAAGGTGATTGTATATTCCAGGTGCGCAGGAGTACGGCGAAGCGGCCGCCTACATCCAAGCTCAGTTCGAAGCGAAGAACAAGTCCACCACCAAGGAGATCTACTGCCACATGACGTGTGCCACCGACACCAACAACATCCAGTTCGTGTTCGACGCCGTCACTGACGTCATCATCGCTAACAACCTGCGCGGCTGTGGCCTCTACTAAGCCGACCCATCGACCCACATCCTCCCTCCATTCGATGAAAGCTTAGATTAAACTAGTTTTCCACGAAACGGTCGGATGTCCTGCGATGCATCGTTCGCGCCCACAGTATTGATATCCCTCAGTGTAAGCATATCAACGGCGCGCGAACGAGGTCGGTCCGCAGCTACGCGTATATTTTATGGAATAAGCTTACTGGATAGTACTAACGTCGGCGCAAGGCTTGGGGCGAACGCTCTGTCTCACGACTAGATCCCCTTTCACAGTTACTTCCCCCCCCCCGTGTAATATAAACCGGCATCCGCTCTTAGACAGTTTTTTGATATGAATTAGCGTTCGATTCTAAATTTTGGTGCTAGGCGTTTGTAGTTCGGTTGGCGGGTCTAGTCGTGCTGGTTTGCCGGGATTTTACATTCAGGTCGACCGTGCCTAGCTATTCCCGCGAGTGCCGCACGGTCGACACCCGCGAACCGTGCAGGTGAGGCTCCGGTTACAATATCTGCTTATATACTCACTCTCTCACGGACCAAACATAGAAGGAACCAATTCATTGAAAGCAGTAGTGATTGACACGTTCACAGGCCTACTAATAACTGATTGCAAAACATCATTCCATTGTTAAGTATTATATCTCTGAGAAATTATTTTTTTATAAACTTTTGAATGCACAAACTAACCGCTCTTGGAATAAGGTGTTATGTTTCGTACCTACGCGTATTTAAGCTAAGACCCGTGTTATCGTTGACTTAATACACGCTCTTCTTATTTTAAGCTTAATTATCACGCACAAGTTTATTTATTCCAGTAAGAACATTCTTGAAGCCATATACATTTTTTTTTCAATATTTGTGTTCATATTTTTTTCTATATCATTTTACAGTAAAGTTATCCTAAGATGTACTTTAGCCATTTAAGATTGTATTCAATTATGGAAATCACGTTTTAAGTATTTATTTATATAGCGTACTTGTAAAGGTGGTATGTAAACTTGTCATCATTAATTTTGTATTTAATGGTTATTAACCAATGTTTATGGATCATGTTAATCATTATTTTGTCGGCGAAGTCTGTATGGTAAGTAACATTTTGTATGAGTAAGCGTAAGCAGTTATCTGTAGTTCATAGTTTGAGCCGAAAGATGGCGCTCGTTTGGAGGCAACGTCTATCACAAATCGTGTAAGATAAAGTGAGTATATAAATTGTATACACTCGCGATTGGCGCAATCAAACACTTATATATACTATAATAACATAATTTATTATTAATAATAAAAATAAAAATCTTACTTTTAAGCATTAGGACAGTAACTGTATCAATAAACATTAATTAATATTGCAATTAGACAGTAACCTTTTATTGTAAGCAGTCGTCAGCAGTAGAGTCACATTCTCAAAGAAAACGAAACCTCAGTTTCGCGCAAATGGTAGTTTCGTCTAAAAACATTTTTTGACTCACCGTCAACTTTGTCGGCGTAAATTGAACTTTATTTACAAAGTTATAAATATTTACATCCATAAGAATCGGACTCTGCTTCAGACGCTTGCTTTAGGTGAGTTTATATTCATTTTACGTTTATGAGTATGTAAAAAAGGATTTAAATGAAAATGTACGCCTACATTGTGACCGCGCGGGCCATACAACTTACACATTCGTTCTAAGGTTGCTAAACCAAAGATTTTGTTGCAACTTCTATATAAATACGTTTGAGGAATAAATTGTAGTAACGAAATAAATTGTGAAGTTCTGTTGTCACTATACAACGTGTATCAAAATATGTGTACTATCCCGAAGGGGGGTGAATTTCCACCCCCCGGGGAACAACTTTTGTTCAACGACTTTTCGAACTTCGATTGGTATCTCTGAAAAAACTGCAACGAAGTTTCAACATGAACAGCTGACTTTATACAAAGTGACAACCCTAAACTCAGCTACAGAGGTAGTAGGTAGTAGAAGTAGACCTACAGAGGTAGTAGGTCAAGGGGTCAAGGGGTTAAAAGGATAGGGTTGTCAATTTATTTAGGCATTATGAAATTAAATATTTTTGTATGGGAAACTGAAAATAGGAATTTTTAATTATCTCCCCCCCACAACTGATCACCATTGTGGTCTGAAACCCCCCACCTTCGCATAGTACACATATTTAGATACACCTTGTATTATCGATGATACATGACTTCGGTCGGATGGTCGTCGTTATTTGGTGAAAGTGACTTTGGACATCGCAATATTTCGTATAGAAGTCGGGTTTTTAGTATCAGTCAGCGGTTTCCAGGTTCCTCGTGAATGGCCCGCGCCCCTGTTGCTAGGTAGGTTTTTTACTGTTATGTAACGATATGTGTACGTAAACTAATAATATTATTAGCGCAGTTCTATTCAGCCCAAAACCTACATTTAAGTAAGCTTCACAATACATTATTCGTTTATTGTGAGTGAATGTGGAGTCGTTCATTGTAATTGTCTTCGCTGTGGAGACCTCAAACGGTCGGTGCGTGATTGTACTTGATGCAATAGGCGCCGGCTTGAGAGCACTCGCCGGTTGTAAGCGCGCCTTTGATCGGCCACGCTCATGCACCGATCGCTAATGTAGTAGGATATCTAGTTAGAGTCGTTTCGCATTTCAATGTGTTCCTCTGCCGCAGTACGAATAACTTGTATGCTTTATTATTACGAGTGGATGTGATGTAAATTTTGTACACTGCCGCATTGTTTGTTCGCTCGAATCACATTTAGTTCATAAGATTTACGACAGTGATTGATCCGCACACCCCCCCATGGTATAAATTATTGTTTGACACAAAACGTGCGCACAAAATGACGACGTTCGCACAAATGGACGCTCTGTGCGTAGGCTTCTTGTTTGAAGACTGAATTGTTGCGGCTCAAAATGTTCTCGCGCTTTATTAGATCCACAAGGGGAGGTTTACCGCAGTTTTTTAAACGAATAGTTTAGTGATCGGATCGAGATTGGTCGTCAATGTAATCGCGGTGTGGCGTGAGTCGTGAAGTTCCCGCATCGACGCCGAGTCGTTGATATTAGAGAGTTGAGCGACGTTCGGTACATTTTTAATATTAAAAGCTGTCTTCGTCACAATGTCGTCGATGTATATCGATATCACCATGCTTCATTCATATTTGCCAAAGTTAATTACTAACCTCACTATTTATACCTACTGTATGTTCTTTGATATCTAAATTATGTCTGAGATCCGAGGCGCGAAGTGGAGGCCCCGACTCGAGTTTAGTCGTAACGGTACTGATCAGAGTACAATGTTGAGAAATATCTTATTTAGAATTGATGAACATGTAAACGTTTGTATCTAGTGCGTGCGGAGATCGTTCGGGAGTGCGACAATATACCACACGGAAGTCACAGGCGCTAACTAACCACCATTTGAACCCAACGCAACGCCCTGAATGATCATCGATAGAGCAAACGTATAAGAAAGTAAAATTTTTAGTCAAAAGTTATTTTTGAATGTGATTCAATCTTATCTTTATTTTTCTATCGAGTGACATAATTTGAATGTTAATTTCCTGTATTGTAATGCATTTACTGAAAGCGATGTAGGTATATAACCAACGATGTAATAAACAATATTTTCTCTTATTTGTATCTCGTCTGCACTGGTATTTTTTATTGAATTTACTATAAATGTACCTACTTTTAAGTGTATAATTACTGAAAATGATTATATTCTAATTTTTATGTTCAAATAATTCATGTTCGTTTTATTTATATCCCTACTCCTGTTTTCCTTCAGTTCAGTTGTTATACAACCAATAATAGTGAATCAGTTGGTAGTAGTTCTGCCTTCTGCGCGCCGTAGCTCGTGGGTTCGATCCCCACCGAGAATAAATAATTGTGTGGTGAACGCAGATGTTTGTTCTCTGTCTGGGTGTTATATTGTATTCTAGGTATGTTTTTACACAAAAAGAAGTACGTATATTTTATCAGCCATCTGGCTACCATAGTACAAGCTCTGCTTAATTTGGGGCTAATTGGTGTTCGGATTATCAACAATATTATTTATAAGTATAGTGGGCTGCTATTTGCTTGGTCTTAATCTTGCAGGGCTACTTGCTAAGACTGGCGGTCGATAGCGCCATCAAAAATAATAAAATGGGGAACATTGTTACCGGTAGATTGAAGTGGAGCTATTTTGATAGTGATTAGTGAGTGATATGGTTTGGGGTGCAGTGTACCTACAGATAGTCGGCCGGCGCCCGTACCCAGCTAAGAATGAATCGGCAAACTTTGCATAAGCCCCTATTTACGGGACGCTGCGCTGTAGCGCCTGGGACAGTATTTTAAATGAAATAGGCTTGCCCAGCACTCATACCATACTCTGGGATTAGTCGATCCACAAACAAGAATCCACAGGAAGGACATGGTAATTATGTGCCAAGGACCAAGCCGCATATTTCTTCATGACGCTTCGCTTTCCTTCACCATTTGAAAGCCTTTGATTGAGTTGAGCCCACAGACCAGTGTTGCAAAAGTATAAAAGTAAAAAACGTTGAACTTACCAGCTAAAAATCGGGAGAAAACGGGAGATTTTTAGCAATAAGCGTAGTTTTTTTCTCTATGGCTTCCTTTTAGCCAATTAGTACATTCTGGATTTATTTCTCATTCCTTTTTATAATTATGCGAGTATTTTTTACGTTTTATACTACTGGTACTTGGTATATCATTATTAGAGACATCACCATCAGATTCGGAATCCGACATCGTAAAACACAACAGTTACAGTTATCATTATCAAACAACTCACAACATAGTAAATCCATGATGCTAAAGCTGGGAACATATTAGGCGGACGCGTCCGACGTACATCTAGCTAATGAATGTACACTGAAGTGTGCAAACTATCGGATGTAAGCCGCGTCCGCCGGACGCGTCCGCCTAATATGTTCCCAGCTTTACACTTTGAGCCCTATCATTGCGTACCAACATAAAAATAATTCACAAATAAAAAATACACTGGATTCGAACCTGTGACCCCGGAAGGCACTCGGATTTTTATTTAGACGAAGCCAGCTGACGTTTACTGTGTTGTCAGTTTTTGATGAAATAAAAATAGTGTTGTGACAAAGTGAATGATTGAAAAAACTCCTGAGTGAATGAAATTGCCTCGTTTTTCTAGTGAATAGTTAGTGTGCCGAACTTGACTTGAAGTGCTTGGTTGAGGATCCATATCGTTCGCGCAAAACAATATAGAAACAAAATACACAGCAATTACCACAAACACAACGTAACGAAAAACTTTACAAAAACAATAACTAAACAGCGTGAGCGCAAAAAAAACATTCGTGCTATCAGACCAGAGGTTAGAAGCCGAATTACAAACAAAATGATGACCGACGCGCGTGGCGTTCATCGGTGTTGGCACTAGTCGCCACGCCGCGCGCGCCGCCGCGCTTTGTAATAAACCGTCAAAAAACTGATTGTATTTACATACTACAAGTAACTTATATCAGAGCACTTTTATACATTTTTCTATACAAATTTCAATATTATTTTATAGTTTGAAATTATTAACTAATCACTCATTGTTCATTCATCTGATTGAACGAGAACTGAACGCAGCACTATTTACTTTAAATATAGCAACATTATTTTACAAAGTGACATTAGCTACTGTCAGTCGATATCGTCTAATTAAAAATCCGATTATAGACCACAATTCAAAACATTGAAACAATCGAAAGTTGTAAAAAACAATTTAAAACGCTAAAAATTCTTACTTAACGGAATGACTGACTTGACTGAAAACTATTTTATTTATTTTAAGTAATACAAGGTGTATCTAAATATGTGTACTATGCGAAGGTGGGGGGTTTCAGACCACAATGGTGATCAGTTGTGGAGGGGAGATAATTAAAAATTCCTATTTTCAGTTTCCCATTCAAAAATATTTAATTTCATAATGCCTAAATAAATTGACAACCCTATCCTTGTAACCCCTTGACCCCTTGACCTACTACCTCTGTAGATCTACTACTACTACCTACTACCTCTGTAGCTGAGTTTAGGGTTGTCACTTTGTATAAAGTCAGCTGTTAATGTTGAAACTTCGTTGCAGTTTTTTTCAGAGATACCAATCGAAGTTCGAAAAGTCGTTGAACAAAAGTTGTTCCCCGGGGGGTGGAAATTCACCCCCCTTCAGGATAGTACACATATTTTGATACACGTTGTATAATGATATCCTGACTCGACACTGGCAAAATTTTTCAGAATGGAATGGACAGATGCCATTAATTAAGAAAAAGAAGAAGTAAAAGTTGTCCGTCTAGTAAACAAAACATAACCTCGAAAAGTTGAAAATTAGCTGCGCTTTTTCTACAGTTCTAGTTTTGCTCTTCTTTACGCACTTGCGTGATTGTGATTGTGCATCTAGTAGATAAAGTTACTGACTTCTAAATGGTGGGAAACATGAAAGATGTAATAGATGTGTTAGCCCTTCAAAACAACAGACGTGAACGACGTTTGCCTGATTATCGGAGCGCGCCCGGTCACAGCTTGGCCACAAACTTTATATTCGAATGTGGCATAAAACTAGGCTTACAGCCGGCCTCCGTTGCCACAGCAGCAGTATTCTACCACAAATTCTTTAAAGAAGCGGACAAGAACGATTATGATTGCTATGTCATATGTACCGCTTGCCTGTGTGCCGCCGGAAAGTCCAGAGATGAGCCTGTCAGGTTGAGGGACGCTGTAAACGTCGCGCACAATTCGATCAACCGCGGTGGCGGCCCTCTTGAACTGGGGGAGGAGTATTGGTCCTGGCGTGGAGCGGTAGCCCAGGCGGAACTACTAGTGCTGAGATTGCTGGGATTCAACTTGGACGCGCCGTCCCCCCACAGATATTTGCTACATTACCTGCGCTCTCTTCAAGACTGGTTCCCGGCAGTTCAGTGGCGATCAGCGCCCATTGCTAGGACTGCAATGGCGTTCCTACAAGACTTCCATCACTCTCCATTTATTCTAGACTACAGAGCGCCCCATATTGCTGTAGCGAGTCTGACATTGGCCCTGCATGTGCTGGGTGTGTCTGTGCCATTGGCATCCACTCTTGATGATGATGCAGCCTGGTACTCTGTAAGTTCTATTTGATCTAAATTGCTCTTATCAAAACCTATCAACTTACAACAGTTCTACAGTGTATCCATGTGTAGTGAACATTCCCTCCGATCTCATTGTTTAATCAATTAAAATTGTTGTTCCAGGTTTTCACTAAAGATTTGCAAAAGGAGAAAAACTGGGAAATAATGGAGAAAATGATGCAAGTTTATGGCAGAGAACCAGAACCAATTTAAATTTAAGAATATTTTCCTTATAATAATAACCAAGTTGTGTGAATGAATAAATGATGATTGTATTGATGACTATGTCCTTGTTTACTATACTGATGTAACCATAATGTAGGTACCTATTTTTGTATCCTATGTATCAGTGTGATTGCCTGGTGGTGCAGGTAGAGAGGTAGCTAAGACTCAATATCTTAGGCTTCGGCCTCGAATTTAGCGGGCAGCGGCGGCGGCAGGATTCTTATGCGTCAAATGCACCCCCCCGCCCCGCCCCGCTGCAGAGCAGCCGCCGTCGCCGCCCCGCTGCCCGCTAAATTCGAGGCAGAGGCCTTAGGCCCGTATGCAGAAACATGTCTGCGACACGTCTCAAGCATAGAGATTTTTTATAGGATCAATAAATAACTGTCTTAGGGCTCCATCCAGGCTCAAGCATTGTTTCTGGGTATACGGCCCTTAGGAGTGATGGACACAGTGCAATGCCATGTAATGCAGGTCCCTCTGTGCTCAGTGAAATAATGAAATTGTAAAGGCAGAATTATTTTCTAACAGCTCAACAGCTAGGCCATATGCTAGCTTCTCAATCACTCCTAGATAAATAATAAATAGCAATGCATAGTATAGACAGGATAAAAAGAGGGCTCATATTCATAATGGTTTTGCAGTCATTATGTCTGTTGCCATTTCTATTTGTTACCATGAAAGTGACTGACAAAAGACTTCTATTAGAAGTGTCCAGCATTATGAATGAGGGGGCAAGCTGCCTGGGCTGTGAGGGGACAATATGTGGTAGGGGATTTACTAAAAAAACAACACAATTTAGATCTACAAACAAATATAATTCAGTTTTCTAACATTTTACGATACATAATTTTATAAATGTACAGGGTAAGCTCATGACGTGGGAGAAGCGGCACTAGTTCACAACTGTCTACCGGAATACGCAGTGTGTGGTGCAGATAGTACAATATAGGGGAAACGGCGGCAGCTTTTGTACCGCGCTGATATGCTTCACATGGGTATGACGACTTACTTTCTATACTGTGATCTGAAGTTATAGGGGATTCACAAAATTTCTGTCCGGTCAAAAACCTACATTATACACCAATGACTAGTATAATTTACAAAAAATTACGTACTGATAAGCGTATCAAATTTTAAATTTACACCAGTAGTCCAGAGAATGAAAGCAGAGGAACGCAGCAATCGACGACCCGATCTCCGTGCGTCCCGTGGAAGACAGCAGAATCAAAACATACCATAACGCATCTACTCTTGTGCATCTATTTCCATATCAATAGGTAAGGTATAGCGAAATTGGTAACAAATACTTTATTATTTATTCAAGATACCTATACACATGAAATTGTTCTACTACCAATGCACACGAATGCAAAGTCTTACACCGGTAAAGATAAATATTAATTTAACATTACTATGATTTATTTAAAATCTATCAAATAATTTTCACACAGACGAAATTTAACACATGATATTGCAAACGACATTGATGACATTTAAACTGTTATTGCACAAATACTATTCAACTACTGGGTTCTCAATACACTGGGGACACACAGCACAGACATAACGTGGCGGTCACGAGGTGGACCGAACCTGCACCTGTATAACACACAATATTACACTACACATGGGGAATATCAAACTATACTTTCAAGATTGCACAAAATTCACACACTCAAAGCTTTCAATAGAGCAATTTCTGATTACACAGCAATTATGACACCAAGATTATTAGCAAAGTGGACACAGGTTAGAATATTATAATGTAGTATTAATGTTCCTGTTAACTGATAGATGCATGGGCATACATTACACATACCTCACAACACATTTCACAATTTCACATAGAAAAGGCAGTTCAAGTAGAAGTAAAAACACGAGCATAACACATTTGTTAGTGAAAGAGTACTAAACCTTGAAACTGTTAACACGATTTTGTATGAAATAGGCACTTGGAAGTGAAAATTTAAAAATTAAGTAATGGTCATGTACAATACAAGATATAATTTAAGTAACAAAAATAAACTATTCAAAAATATGTCAACCAGTAAACATGGGAATGTATTGGCTACATTACATAAATAAACTTTTCATTCAATCTGTTAATAATGAAGCGAAGAAATTAACAACCATTTATAATGCCTAACTAATTATTAAAATTTAACTGTTTCAATAAAAATAAAATGTAACTTCTATGGCATCTGAAATAAAATTTGTACATTTTTGTACCTGACGCCGAATACATCACCCTCAGGATTTGACTAAAATTCCATTAAAATTGTCCTATTCTACTAATATTAAAATTACGATAAGAAATGACAAAAACTAACTACTAAATAGTTAATATAGACTTAAATATTTAGCTCTACACAATATGATTATAACGCAATCACCTACTTTGGCTGGAGTCACAAATAAGGTCTTGTAGTGTAGCCTAGATAAATAATACTGGAAGTTTTGCCTGAGGGTCTTGCAACACAATTATACGGAGAGTGGTGCTCGCTACATAATCACTATTTAGATAAATAAATAGATAAACGGTGGTTTGATTACACAAACTCGTCAACTACTCAACACTTCGACAAAAATTGCCGTCGTTAGTTTTTCACTCTTCGAGCTGACTCGGGGGCATAGCATTGAATCTGTTTCGGACTGTGTGTTTGATAAAACATTATCGAAAACTCAACACACCTCAGATCTATTAAGTTAACTCGTCAAAGACCAAACAAAACGATAGGAACTCTCTACTAGAAAAATATGCGTTTCAATAAAACATAAATTAACTAAAACACAAAAACAAATTCTTTTTCCTTAACAAAAGTTAATATGAAACAAAATCGTAATAATAAGGAATACTCTGCAAAAAACTATGATAACCTAAATCAACTTTTAAGTTAATTAAAAAAAAACCGATCGATGTAAAGTCAGATGTCACCCATGCTATCACAAGCTTGGGGACCCATTGCCTTGTGATGCATCATATTGTGGCATTCGATCTAAACTCACATAACACCACCATATAAACAAAGTCAAGAAAACCGTCAGTTCAAATAAATTAAGAATGTAGAGTGATAGATTTCATCTAATCACAAAATAATTACTTTATCTACACAGTTCATAGTTTATGTTTAAGAGAAGCTGTGTCAGTGGAAATATCTTAGTTTAGGAAAGGGTGAAAGAGCAATCGAGTCTACTTAGAGTCCGAGTGCTTAGTAATATTGCATTGACACTTATTACTTAACATTTCATCTGTTCATTTTGAAGACTAATGCCTTTTCCTTTACAACTGATGTCGACGCCTGTTGTTTGGTTAGCTGAATCCGTGGAAAACAAATTAAAAGTAGAATTTCATTGTATGCAAATTAACAAGATTTATTATTGCACTGAAGACAAGCGCTCCGCATAAATCTATGCTATTTAAAATATTTGTAGGTTATGGCACATAATATGAGCGTGATACTATTTTGTTTTCCGCGGCGCGGTTGGTATTACTGTTATCCAATATTATAATCTTAGCTACTTAGGCATTTATCTATTTAAATAAGCGTATTCGTACCAATGCAATATTATCGAACGCTCGTTGGGAAATCGCCTTCCAACAGCGTAATCGTACATAACATAGTAACTAATTTACCGTCTCGGCATTCTTTTGAAACGTTTAAACCTCACTTGAAAACAATAACTGCTAGATAAACTTTTATGACGGAAATCAGATAACGCTACATTAATTTCGTTGATTAAATTAAAATAATGTATTTTTTCAGTGAAATAGCGTTATTTCGAGCCAATATACAAATGAAATAAATAATGACATGACATGAGCAAATCGAAGTTTTTATGAGATCAAATGTATGAGACATTCAGTGGTTAATCGTCCGATGCGTTGCTCATGTTAGTAGCGGATTGACAAGGCAATATCACATCATTGTATTATAATATTGAGATAATAAATAGCAAGTAAGAAATCCTTTTTCCCCATACTAATTCTTCATTCATATACCAGTGCTAATCCGGTCGAAAAAAGTCTAGCAGCAAGGCTGTGTTGACTGTGTCAAGTCAGAGACACGCCCAATCATTTTGGGTCAATTTGTGGAGCTCTGGAATACTAGACATCTTTTATTGCTCCCGACTGGATATCGAGTCATTGGAATTCTAGAAGTTAATATAAAAACTTGCATAGATCAAAGGACTCTTCTGAATTTTTGGAAGAAGTTAGGTTGGCTACAAATTTTGCCAGCAAATGGTTCACGTATGATACCGACCGCCCCAGAGTTATTTTGGTACGCGGCGTTTTTGGCTACAAAAGCCAGATCACATGATGGGTTTTGCCTTGAGTCAAGCTAATGTAGGGGTCTAAATAATTCCCCTCTTTTTTGCTTCGCCGTAGTCGGCCAAAAATACAATGTAGTGAGTATGCCTTATCAATCCAAGTTATAGGTGCAAGTTATGTAGATTACAGCTTGTGGAAGGTAAGGTGATGCGTTCATCGTACGTCGGTAAGGTTGCTCTTGTCCCCGAAGAGTTTGACGAGTTGTTCCTCGTAGTCGTCTATGTTGCGTTTCATTATCTCCATGCAAGGGCCCAGGAGACGCTCGAACGTTTCCACGTCCAGGACTGAAAATAGAATAACATTATTTTTTTATGACGTAAAGGTAAACCACGCAAGTTTATCCACTCCTAGTGAGCTTACAAGAGCGAGGGGCGTGATACGCGGGAAGCTAACGGCAGGTTAGTTTTTGTTTTTGGACAAAAATCTACCAAACTCGCTCCTGTAAATTCATAGTGGTCTCGTCTTCAGTTGGTAGTAGCTCTGCCTTCTGCGCTGTAGGACGTGGGTTAAATCCCCGTCAGAAACAAACACTTATTATGTAATGATTTTTCTTTGATTTATTATATAAATTACTAGCGGCCGTCCGCGGCTTCGCTCGCTCCGTTCCCGGTTCTAAGCTCTCCACCAATTTTCAGCCAAATCGGTTCCGCCGTTCTTGAGTTACAAATAGTGTAACTAACACGACTTTCTTCTATAATATATAGATAGAATATTTGATATTCTTTCTCATCCATATGTATTTATATTTGTCGTATGTGTCGGACTAAGCGAAAATAAAATATCACAACCAAACAACATTTTTTTCAAATCATGAGTTACCTACTTTTGCCACACTAGGTGTAAACGGCGTCGAGCGAACCTATCATTATGTGCGTGAGTACGCACACAACTAGCGAGCTGCAGTAAATACTTATTTTCCGTCCGCCTTGTTTGCTCGACGCCCTCTTAATTGCGTCAAGTTGGGCATGAACGTATTATTTATCAAAGCTGTGACGGGAAATAGTTTTTACAGTCCCACTATCACCGGAAGGCAGTAGATAGAGTAATGGAGCAATGTAGTTCACTTACAAGCAACTCTGGTAGGTCCGACCGAGTAGGCGGAAGCGGCTCGCGGCTTGTGGGTCACCAGGGCAAGCTCGCCGAAGTAGTCGCCTTTGCCTGAAATAAGATAATTCAATAAAGTTTCATATTTTTTACCGACTTACAACAGCGGACGTGTTTGTCGGGTTTTTTTTATGTAAATGTGGTTTATCTTGAGAAGAATGCATAATTTGCATGGTATATCATTTTACTATTTGCGATATAAAAAAAAAAAGACAGTTTACATCAAAGATTAAAAAAAAATCCAAATTTTGCCATATTTATAAAAATACGATCATGAAATACCTAGTCAAATTTTGAATTTTTAGTCTGATTTTTCAAGTCTTTTATAAACTTCATCTTTTTTCTCTCGTTTTTGACGTTACGAACCACAACCTTCTTTTATTGATATTTCTGAAGTCTTCATACCAAGGGAAAGAACGAGGTATTATACCTAGTGGCCACAGGTGTCGGAGAATCAGATCGCCCATGGTCTCGACACCACGATGAATTGATGACCCACTTCCTACCCTAAGGTCGTGGGTTTAAAAGTCCAACAACGCCTCCTTATTACACAACTGGTACGTTATTGGTTTTGCACAAGAGTTATTAAGTTATTTTGTAAAAAAATATATAAACCGGTAACGAGGAGTTTTTTTTATCTATACCTACATATATAAATAAATATAATAAGAATTATCAGCTATCTAACAGCTACCAGGCTACAGACAGCCAAAGCAAATAGGTATTTATTCAATAGTATCACAAGGATCACTTTGAAACGTCTTAGAGCTAGATGAGTCTAGGTGCCAGTTCCACACGACGAAGCCTAGAAGGACAGGCAAAAAACTACGGCTTGGTTCGTACAAAATTTTTATAAGATCCTTTTACAAAACCTAAATAAAGCCAACCAGACAAATGCACAAAGGCCTCACACATTTCAGTTTGGAGTTATCATCACCATCATCATCATCATCATTGGCCTGTACCATCTATTACAGATGATTTAGGTGGCGTCAGTCAGGTCATTGCACATGAACCAGAAGTGGAACACTTCCGTTCATGGCTATGAAGACCGATACGAGAGTGGCAGGCACGGCCGCATTTACCGCCGATTAAAGAACCCGGAGATGTTACAGGGTCTACGGTGCGTTGGTGACGTTTTTCTCTTTTAAATGGTCGAGCCAGGCGCGATCGTGAGCTACATGTCCATCAGCCACGGTTTTTCGCCAAAAATGGAGTTTAGTTAATTACAATGTTTGGAGTTATAAACAAAAGTATTCTATCAGTTAAATGGTTCCCATAGTATGAAACAAGTTACAAGCATTGCTTAGTTTGGGTCGATACCTATGTATGCAATGCCCATCAATTATTTTTATTGGTGTTACAACTTAGACTTACCCAGCAGTTTGACCTCGTGTTCATTGCCGTCGTCGCGCGCGATGCGAATGCTGATAGATCCATCTTCCACGAAGTACATTCCGTCAGCGGTGTCTCCTTGCCGGATGATCAGCTCGCCGTCGATCATGGTACGGGGGATTAGCGCGTCGGCCAAGTTGGCACGCTCATATGGCTATAGATACAACAATAAAAGCATTAAAAAGTGAGTAAACCGGCGTTTTGGTTAAATCCACCCGTTTTTAGACAACTGATTTCGCCATCGCCAATTATAATATTATAAAGAGGAAAGACTTGTATTTTTGTGTGAATTTTTGTAATGAATAAACTTAAAAACTACTGTGCCGATTTCAAAAATTGGAAAGCTACATTCACCCTGAGTAACATAGGCTATATTTATGTGTTAAAAAAATAAATGTACACCCGTGCGAAGCCGAGACAGGCCGCTAGTCGCCTATAACACAGCATCTCATAGGTCACGTACGTAAAGAACGTGCCATAAGATGCACGCCATACGTTCCAACTTAAGGCATACAGGTGTTGAGCCTCATTTGCCCGTAATTTCACCAGCCCCAACGCTGTTTGGCAGCCGAATTAGGCATGATAGTAGTACTTCCCCAGGCGTTCCTCTGACAAAGAGCTCTACTATTACATATCGACTGTGGATTTATAGAAGCTGACTGGCTGTCAGCTCAGTTGGCTTATATCTACCTTCTACGCCGTAAGTCGTGGGTTCGATCCCCACCACCCATTAATGTTTGTTATCGCATAACTTCGTCATTTAAGAGTAGATTTGAAGAAAAGCTTTTTTTAATCGGCTAGGTTATACTTCCAGATTGGTCATGGGACCAATAAGACATTTTATCAAAAACGTTTTAGTTTTCTCAAGTTTCTTCACTTGTTTAACTAAATTCTTAATGTGGTGGTAAACTTGGCCAGCCGTTGGATCAAATGTGATGTTACGACCACCACCAGTAACTGCGTATCAAGTAGTTTTCTACCCTATGCCCTATAATTTACCCAAAACGTTTTTTGCGGCCCCAAGGCTAACTAACGATTGCCTAAATCCGGCAAGCGTTAATATTTTGGGTTTTCCTCACATTGTGTTTCCAACATGTTTAAGTAATTACATCAATGCAATCAAATAATTAAATCGTATTTGCAAAGGTCAGCTGTGTCGCGGACTGTGATCAACGACATTTAATGTATAGACGGCACATCTCTAACAGGCATAGTCGAACACAGCGGGTAGGTCAACTGGCGTACTCTCACTCACACGAAGCTAGGCACTCGATGTGACAACACGCGCTTTCGTCAGTAAAAAGTAGAGTAAAACGAAAGCACATTAGAAGCAATCTAATGCTGCATATATTTGGCGTGGTTAGACGATCTAACGACGTAAAGCGCTGTATCAAACCTAAGTTATAACTTGTTAAAAATGGAAAAGACTTTTATTTATTTATTCGGGACAACAAACAGTTATACATTGTGTAATACAATGAAGTAAAGAAACGAAAGCTAATGATTAAAGTATAACAAACAACGTTATCCACAGCTTACAGTATATAAGAAATTAGAGAAAAAGAGATCTTGTTACTTTTGTTCCGAATAGCTTCTCTAGTACGCAGTACATATTATCTCCATGACTGTGATATTTTTCTAGCTCTACTATGCTTAGCACAGTAACTATCTAGAAGATAATCGTCGGAATCAATGCACTTCAAGGTGAGATCAGAGTACCGGATTGTGGGAAAAACACTTCAATACTACATCACTACATCGTATCTTACACTTGACTTACAATTGATTTTGTTTGGCACTAGACCAGCATCTTTCTGAGTCGTTCGCGGTTTCTCTCGATAAAAGAGTCAGCAAGTGTAAAAACGCAATCGTTGCAAGTCTGTCAGATAAGCTTATTTAAGCTGACAGGCGCGTCTCGTCTATAGACGGTGGGTGCAATTAGCATCCTAGGTGTATTATGCCTATTATATTATTTTATTTTATTGTGTTTAAAGCTTATACTTACAACTTTCTAGTTTTTAACTTTTATATGTCATGGATATCGTGTCCGAAATAAAGATATATTCACGCATTCACTCATAGATTTACATTAATATGGAAGTGTTCCGTAATTATCAAACAAGCACGCGGAAACCACACAGACGTAACGTGGGTGAGTTTTATCTAGGTACTCATTTGTGATGTTACTAACTGGATAAAACTCTGTGCTTTGAATGAAACACGGAAAAACATTATTTTTGTTTAATTATAATTACTGGGTATGTTACACCAAACCATTTAAAATCAAATATGTATATTCAATAATATCACAAGGATCACTTTGAATCGTCTTAAAGTTAGGTGAGTGTTAGTTCCACGCGACAAAGCCAATAAACTACGGCATGGTTCCTATCGTTTTTTTGTATGACACTTTTACATTCAATATACTAGCAGATATCCCCCCAGCACGTCATGCGGTGCGATGTAGCATGCTCCAGAAAGAAGCACCAATTAGAAAGAGTGGTAAGTCTTTTAAGGGGTATCATATTTCCCGAATTCGTCTCAAGAGTCCTAAACAGTTTTCATCACGCCACGCACTACAAATGACCATCCGGCTCCATGCGAGCTGGGGTCTTGGGAAAATGTCTCTCGTTGCCAAATACCTCCACGAGGGAACACGCTTATTGCGGCCAGAGATGAGTGTTGATGAGTTGGGCATTTATTTCTTTAGTATAAAATATATCGAAAACGTGCCCTACGATGCACTGCCGTAGGTCGATCAACAAGGCACACAGGTGTTAAGTCTTATGTGCATGTAGTTTCAGTATTAGTAGTATGTAGAGTTAGTAGACCAAGCGCTCTTCATCGACCGCGCCCTAATCTTTGCTTAGTCCAGAATTAACTGATAACGTAGATAAGCAATCCACGTTATATCATGTGACGCTGTCTATTACATTACCGTTTATCGGATGGTTATCGGAATTTCTTATGGCCTTCTTAATTGTTATTCAATTCACTACTATCGAATTGGTTTTGTATTCGGTGTGGCATAGAAGTTGCGAACTGTACCAACCGATTACACATGAAAAGAGGTCTCTTTGAAGCGCATTTGAAATCCTTTCACCGCACTGGTTCGAAAGAACTAGTGACACAACAAGAAGAAGAAACAATCGCTTAGAATAACGCTATGAAATCTTGTGTAAATCCATTGAGACAATGGGTGTTATGCAACCATGTATGAGGTATTGGAAACGTTCTTTTAATATTTACGAAACATAATCTTTATGGGGCAAGGCAAAGTAAAAGAAGCTACGCATATTACCATTCTCCTAAAACTAATAAAAGTCACAGAAATTTTCCATAATCCGTCTACCGAATAACGTAAAACCAGCAATTTCCGAGAAAATAACGATTTATATTTAGGAGAATATTTCAAACATCTTTCAGCGGAGAATCTTTTAAATCTCCCTCCGTAATAACCGCTACCACCTGTCAAGTAAACGAATTTACTGGCAGACGCTCCGCTGTTATTATATTATATTATATTATATTAGTCTAGCTTCGGCGAGGAAGCAAATTCTAGGACAGTGGTTGCAAAACTTCGATCTCCGAGGATACCTTTCAAAGCGATTCTAATAATGTGATCCAGCAATTCCCTTTTCAATTTCTTACTGCAAAAAACTGTTTGAATTTTAAAAATTCACATACTGTCCGATTTATTTGATATATTTACGTTACCCTTGACCCTGATATATTACGATACGGTTTTCCTTTAAATCTATAATTCCAGAAGCATGGTAGTATTTTTAACCGACTTCCAATCAAAAAGGAGGAGGTTCTCCATTCGGTTGTATTTTTTTTTTTTTTTTAATGTTTGTTACCGCATAACTTCGTCATTTGTGAGCCGATTTGAAAAAATATTTTTTTATCTGAAAGGTACTGCTTCCAGATTGGTTCCATTTTAATTTTATTAAAATCGGTGTTGCCATTTTTTTTTCATAATTTTTTTAATGTTTGTAACTGCATGCCTCCGTCATTTATGAACCGATTTAGAAAATTATTTTTTTATTTGGAAGGTTATTCTTACGTCCAGATTGTCCCAAACAAATTTGATTAAAATCGGTTTAGCCGTTTGACAATGAAGTCGGTTTCTCAAGTTTTTTAAACTTATAATTATTATAGCCAATATCCAGTTTCAGAGTAAAAAATTAAGAACCGCTGATCTGCAAATTTCACTCCGCTTGCCAAGCTTGAAGCTCGGTCTATAAAAGTGGTTATTCTTTTATGTCCACGAACGGGTGCATCCACTATGTTGCTCTACCTCTAACAAGCGAGCATTTCCTTCGCTAAATTGACCCTTCAAATGCTTTGAGTTTATAATGGGCTACATGGATGCAACTAGGGTTCTGACGTATGTTCGCATGAGTGACCCACTCTGATGATTGTGTTTTAGGCCTCATTAAGACCTCTGACAACTGTTCGCCCGAAAACGAGCGCCGCAAATAATATTGCACTTTATGATGAAAATATTAGTAAGATGACATTTTTATTACGACGCGGGTAGTTTCAATTATTCAAGGTCAGTATTTCACGGAGCTATAGGACGGACGGAGGGTTTCAAGGTAAATTGAACCTTATTAAATAATGTTAAGGTACATTTTATCGTTGCTTCAGTTTCAAGGTAAGAGTTGGGGGATTAGCTTAGTTTGTTATAAAGATTTTCTCGTATTAACTGGTTGCCAACGCTCCCGCTACTATCTTAGAAAGTATTATGAGTTCTAGAAAATCACATAAAACCAAAGCTAAGTCTTTAGCGAGCAAATAATGTTTAAAATATTGTTAGTAATAATATTAGAAGGAATCTTACAGCAAGGACATGACGTCTCTTTCCTACTTCCACTTTTAAGCCATACGCATAGCCTAACATTGGTAGTAAAAATATATGGGTTGAAAATGTTGTTAATAAAAAAAATGCAGACGAAAGTGGGGTTCAATAGATTGTTATGTAATGAAGCTCACCTTAAAACAATGACTTTCTCATAAAATAATTATACAAAAGTGACAGCACTTAGCTACCACGTCGATGTCGCTTTGAGCGTCGACGAGGCAATATTTTCGGGACACTGAGCAAAGTAGCCAAGCGTGTGAGAACATGTGGGGTTCCCACTAGGGCAATTAAACCACAGGACAAACACTACAGTTTCCGCCCTTAATCCGTTAGCTAACAAACCAAGCCAGATTTAATTGGTAAAATGATTTCCTGTCCTCTTTTATTACTCGGCTATTTCAGCTTTTGTATGAGTTCATCATTCTTTAATGGGCACGCACAATATAAGCTCGGTAAACAGAGCTTATCCTCACTACTATGAAATGATTTATAAGATTGATTTTGAACAAACATTGCAACAGAATTTGGCCTGTATTTCTTAAAAATAAAAATAGTTGCCTTCTTTTGATAGATTTTGAATGAATGAGTTCACAAGCATGGCAGTTATCCTCTCAGATCTCTAGACACTGGCCTTTGGGACGTTAATATATTTAGGCCTAGCCATACTGAAAACACTATTACCTACTTAAATAAGTTCTTTACCAATTTATATCGAAAGCGTGATCTAGGTCATTGGAGGGAGACCTCAAAATTATGTCTGTAAATTAGAACCGTGCCTGTACTAACGAATAGTAATTGTTATGCAATTCATTTGTCTAAACTATATTTTATTACAATTATCTTATCAGTATTTAAATAAAAAAGCAGCCAAGTGCGAGTCGGACTCGCCCATGAAGGGTTCCGTAGCATCAATTAACATAATATTAAGGTTTTTGTAGTTCGTCGAAAGGTAAATTGCGGTTTACGATTTATGACGTATAAAAAAAAAACTACTGACTAGATCTCGTTCAAACCAAATATCGTTGGAAGTTTGCATAGTAATGTACAACATATATTTTTTTTGGATTTATCATTCTCTTATTTTAGAAGTTAGAGGGGGGGGGACCAACTTTTTTTCACTTTGGAAGTGTCTCTCGCGCAAACTATTCAGTTTAGAAAAAAACGATATTAGAAACCTCAACATCATTTTTGAAGACCTATCTATAGATACCCCACACGTATGGGTTCAATGAAAAAAAAATTTTTGAGTTTCAGTTTCAAGTATGGGGACCCCCAAAATTTATAGTTTTTTTTCTATTTTTGTATAAAAACCTTAATGCGGTTCACAGAATACATCTACTCACCAAGTTTCATCAATCTAGCTCTTATGGTTTCGGAGAAAAATGGCTGTGACTCAGCCGGACAGACAGACAGACAGACAGACAGACAGACATGACGAATCTATAAGGGTTCCGTTTTTGCCATTTGGCTACGGAACCCTAAAAATTAGACATTATTATTATATGTATGTACCATGATTTGTAGGAACATGGTAGCTTCAAATATTTTTTTACTAATTAGTTAACCATGCCGTAACTAATGAAACTAACCAATAGTTTTATTAGATTTTTTTATTTGATACTAATAAATAAATATTGAAAACAATTCACACAACACTATCTAGCCCCAAATTAGGCCGAGCTTGTACTATGGGAACCAGATAGCTTTATAATATTTACACACATTTTGTTTTTGCAAATTCATACTTTAGAATGCAATATAACACCCAGACAGAGAACAAATATCCGTGTTCACCTCAGAAACATTTTGTTCTCGGTGGGGATCGAACCCACGACCTACGGCGCAGAAGGCAGAGCTACCACCAAATGAGCTGAGGGGCCAGTCGCTTGTATCGCAGTAATCTTATTGGAATTCCGTTTTTAATGCAAATAACAAACTATGCAATATATATGCAATTCAACATTGCAGTAGCCAAAGTAGCCAAGTCATTTTACATTCACGTCCAGATGCTTATTGTCCAAGGTGGCACACTCTACGTTTTACTTTGAAAGGTTTATTACGGTGCGCCCGTAAGCTAGGGGATAGGTACTAAAGTTTTGAAGCGACTTTGTACGAAGTTATGAGAGAAGGGTAGCTTAGAATGTGTGGTTGATACACTGATACTTGAAAATGTCTGTCAAAAGATAAACAAAGCTTTAACTATTTTCATCTCTTACCAATAAGAAACGACCAATCAGTAATTTTATGTACTTCTATGTCTATCCACAGCATTCATATATAGCACTCTTCTCGTTTCATGACATTCAGAATATTCCGCAAAGAATGCTAGAAAAATAGTCGTGAGTCTTTTATTCCTATTAATTCCGCAAAAAGTCTGGCCAAAAAGAAAGGAGCAATTTGGCAAATGATCAACCCGGGTTGGATGAAGTCACTATAACACAAAAAAGGCAATGACTCTACTAGATAGAGTTTATATGACGCAACCACGATCTAATCCTATCAAGGATAAAATGAAATATGACATATTAACTACATTTTTTACACGCACACATAATAATAAATATTTAGGCGAAGATTCTTGCGTTAAATGTGACCCGACCATGTTTAACGCAAGTACCTATCTCAAATCTTTACTAATATTATAAAGAGGAAAGATTTGTACCTATTTTTGTATGTTTGTAATGAATAGGCTCAAAAAGTACTAGGCCGATTTAAAAAAATATTTCACCAATAGAATGCTACATTCTTCCAATTTGACATAGACTACATTTCATTTTGAAAAAAAAATAGGGATCCTTGGTAAAATTTGAACAATGTAACCGAAGGTGTAGAAAAATGAGTCTTAAAATGTCTTTCGTCGAATGCGCTGCCGAAACTATTAGCGATAGAACAAAATAATGTACAACAATATTGTCTACCCCGTGCGAAGCCGGGACGGGCTGCTAGTAAATCATATTTAGGTCAAAGCAAAGTTTCAACAAATCGTACAAAAAATATATTTCTTTTACAGTTCTTTAAATTGTTGGTTATTACAAATAATTGGAGTTCAAAGTCCGCATTTTAGGTCACACACGGCGGCATGCCACAAAAACTACGGGTATAAATCTTGTCCTTCTCCGGTTATACTCGTAGTACGTAGCCGTTTTAAATACATACAAAATTCTTGTCGTCTTTAAAGACTATGTCAAACACAGACAAATTATGGAAGGGGTTATCTTCTGTTACTATACCTATAATAAACTAATTTTATAGTCTAGGACGTCATAGTATTATTTCTGCAAAAATACTCTAAAATATAAAAATAGTATCGCGAAGATACCATTTATCTAAATCCTCTTCTTCTTCTCCTCTTTCTTTTCTTTTTCTTTTTTTTTTCTTTTCCTCTTTTTACTAATATTAAAAAGAGGAAAGGTTTACCTATATGTTTGTAATGAATAAACTCAAAAACTACTGTGCCGATTTCAAACATTACCTACTCCACCATTGGAAAGCTACATTCACCCTGAGTAATATACGCTATATTTATGTGTTTATAAAATAAAGGTCCACCCGTGCGAAGCCGTGGGGAGCGCTAGTAACTTATATTCCTGCACAAAAGTTAAAGATTGCAAGAAATTCATCAACAAAGTGGTCAATTGACTCAAGCGCGTCGAACGCGTCATTTTGTCTCCATTGCCCCATGAAAACAGGAACTGGTGCCAAATTATTAATTTAACTCGGTGATGCATAAATAGAGCAGTCAGGCGACCAGGCTTGCTAGCGGTAGATTACAACTGGGAACAAATGTGTTCTTAATTATGTATACCACGTGCATTAGTTACTATTTGTGGATTGATTTCATCAGTGGAGGACAAGGGCTAATATATACGGGGAAATGGGGTTATAGCAGCACACTGGGTATTGACAACAGCAACGGAATATACTATAACATTTTTCCTCATGAAAGTTTCAAATCTACACTGAGTAGTCTGCTTGAGTTTGAGTCGGGTTTTTGTAATTTTTCAATAGAGAACTGTCAAAAAATGTATGCTTGAGGCTCGATTCAGACTGCAGTTTCTGAATTTGGGCCTAATATTATAAATACGAGTGGTTTTTATGTAATGAATAAACTCAAAAATTACCGGTCTGATTTCAAAAATTATTTCACCATTACAAAGCTACATTATCCCTGCGTAACATAGGTTTTTACTAGCAACCCACCCCGGCTTCACACGGCTGGATAAATGACACCCGTGCGAAGCTGGGGCGGATAGCTAGCTATTAATATTTTAGCTTCTTTCTGGGTTAAGGAGTTCGCTGTACTCGACTGACATACCAACTAACGTGAAACATGAAGGGCTCTTGAATTATTAAGAGTTTTCGGAAAAACTACTTTAGACTGAGGCTTTAGTTTGACTTAAACATGCGAATGGTAGCAGTTAAACTGAAACGAGTTTGTTTTTCTCATCGAATGATAGAAAATCATGCCATTGAAACGTGTTGCTAGTGGAAGATAGTCAAATATAATATAAGACAGCTCAAAAAGTTACATATTCACAAGAAAAGTAACATTGCCATTAATTATGTGGTAAAAGACACAATAATTTCTTATGGAACTTTAAGTACACAAAAACTAAAATAAGTTTCCTGTCCCATTTATAAAAATAAACTATAATTAAAATCTATATAATACGCAAAAACAAAAATATTCTTGGATGCGAACCGTTTCACGATTTTTTTTATTGCTGAAAAATATGTTTAATGTTTATTGAGTTGTGTAACATTGAGGTAACATGAAAAGGTCAAAAGTAACGTAAAATGTTACAAGAGTAACATTGCATTGAATAATGAATTGATGGAACAAGCGTTTTGAGTTCGACAGATATTTTGGGCGGTTGAAAAACTATGATTGAACGAAATCTACATAACAAAGGAAAATCGTTAGACGTCCTGTGGGAAGTCTTTTTGTTGGGAACCGCTATTCACCCGTTGGACCTAAGTATTGATAAATCGCAGTACACCTAGTGAAAAGGAATGGAGTAGATAAGATTTTGAATAGCGGGTGGTTCTTAAATAGCCATCAGATCGGCATTTCCAAACAAATTTCCCTAGCAAAAAAAACTTCTATATCTATCTGACAGGTTATACGCCTTTCAGATAAAAAAAGTATTTACTACATCGCTTCATAAAATACGGAGGTATGCAGTAACAAACATTATTACAAAACGGTTAAAACGATCTGGAAATATTACTATTCAGATAAAAAAAGATTTTTTAAAATCCACTCGTAAATGGCGATAATATGCTATAACAAACAATCGTTTTTTATTTGAAGTCAGTTAGTCGCACTCATTCCCCATATTATCCTGGGATGGAAATGAGGTGGAGTCCTTGCCTTTTGTGCCTGTTCTTATTCTTATCGTGTCACTGATTCTTTCAAACAAAGTGCGGTGAAAGGATTTTAAGTCCGCCTCAACTCAACCTCAACAAAACCTCAACTGATTGGTACACGACTGGAGCCTGTAATTTCACAACAATGTAACCTTATTCAATGATCTTACCTGAAGAGCCTTCAAAATGGGCACCTTGTCCAGCAGCTCCTCGTAGAGCTTGCGCTTCTTGAACGCGCTCTTGAGCAGGATGCGACGGAAGGTATGCCGGTCCATGGCCCAGAGAGCGCCGGGGGACTGCGCCCGCACAGACGCGGCACGAGGCATGTTGTACATGAGAGCAAGCTCGCCGAACGAGCCCGATCCTTCGTATGTGTGGACCACCTGCACAGAGATACAGGAGTTATCGAACTAGACTCTATCCCCCTTAAATAAAACAAGGACTAAAGAAAAATCAAGGATGATACCTTAGTTAGACCATGATTGAGGCCAGGGATCCCCAAACTTTTTGGTCAAGTGACCCCTTTTCCAAAATGAACAGTTACCTCAGACCCCAAGGGGTTTAGACAAAACCTTAATACGTCCGTCTAAAACATTTCATACCAGCAAACTATTAGTATTGAGGAAAACCTGGCATGTTTCCTGAATTAATACAAAAAAGAAACATTTTGAAATAACGGTGGTAAGTACTAGGGCCTAACCCTATGACTAAGCTTTGTACTCGTGAATGTTTGTTCGAAAATTTACATTTGCTAAGTCCTCCATACTGAATAAAATCTAGAGAATTATGCATTTGTGTCGAGATTCAATGGCAAAGCAAAATATCATGGTGTCAGCTAGCTCATTTGAGGCAAACGGCAACTGATTTAGAAATCCTTTGTAGACTTAATTTTGAAAAGCCGATAGTTATGAGTTGTTTTATTTTGTTACTTATTAACTTTTTAAAGCCTTATAGTAAACTTCATATTAAGTCATGTTTCAAGAAGTTACTAGGTACTATACATTTCTATTTTATGAAAACGGCACAATCTAATAAAGTAAGCATACTCCTGCTCTATTAACTTTTATTCTACAAGCCGACCCTAATGGAATTTCAATCTAGAAACAGGCTCGGTTGCCCGGGCTTGCATAGCGTTCGGCCTGAGTGCATCCACTGATAGGATAACCTTATTATCTTCAGACTACCATACGTTCCAGAATACATAGATAGACCAACAGTTTGATGTATATATTATGAGAGCAGAGTGTGCATGATAAGCAATATTTTTACATCGGGAGGAAAACGGCATGTATAATCGTGTGTGCCTGCGGCCTCGTAGCTACGAAAAAAATGCTCTAAAGTCAAAATATGTTTATTCTGTTGCATCACAAAGATCACTTTGGAACGTATAAAAACTAGGCGAGTCTAGGTGCCAATTTAGTCCAGTAGCCAGAAGAATATGCCCTTCGATAATTCTAAAGTTTTTTATTTTCTCTGGGTGGATAACTTTAGTGAATTCATTGCTATGTACAAAAATGCTAACAGTTTAGAGCTATGCAATAGGTATTAAGTAGGTATTTCCTATTATTTCATATTACAACAATAATATAAAATTTTAAGTTAAATGTTTTACTGTTTCTTTATTAATACCATCTAAACTATATATTAGTACACATCGGCTTTTCTGCTTTCGTAGAGCGCTATTACATTTAGTTTTTATCTAATTTTATCGTATTATTAAAATAATATAACCTGTGTAATCATTAGTAGATGTTATAAATAGACTGTACAAGTGTTTGTGGACTCTGGTATAACTGTGGAAATTAGTAAAAGTGTTTCTAAGTATCGAACTTTTTGACCACGAATGGCGACTAGAATTCAATAAATAGACTGATTGCCGGTAGCTGACCTGTGTTTGTGGACCTGTGGACTATAACTACTGTTATTTATTGCTGCCGATAAACCTGGGGAGTATTGTGTTTACTTAAACTAACCTAAAACACAAAGTAAGAACATAACATTCACATATTCACGCTCATCTAACGGTATTCGTTGATGAGTAACGTCAAATATCACAACACAGGTAACGTTACTCTCATCTAGTTTGACAAACAAGTGGAAGCTAGAATTGAAGACTAAACATCTGCCTCACACAAATAAACACTACCAAATACTTAGAATTACACAATTATAACTAACAATTATATTAATTTATTTTTCAGAATAAGTAGCAAACCTAGCCTCTAGCTAATAAGTGCCTTATTTGGTTTTATTTATCACTTATCATTGGTCGCTCAGGCCCAATACCAAACTTTTTGAGGTGCAAGGAACTTAGATTATTTTGAAAATATCTAAGTACTTGTATTGTATTACTTTAAAATATAGGTGCATGCTTACATATTGTATATGTATGGTCAGCAAGTGTAACTTTCTTTTTTTTCTTTTCAATCTTATTCTAATAACTTTCTCCCACCCCAACCACTGTATAAATTTAACTTTACTTTCATTTTTAATTTTCTACCAATTATAATCACTCATTTAGATAAGTGATTATACCTAATTTACTATACTTACTTTTCTAGACCCTATACTCACTTGCTAACTTGTGTTTCAGACTATACTCAACATGACTATGACCCGGAAAGCCGTGAGGCGTGACTTTGAGGTCAAACTGAATGTGGTCACCACGGAACTCAAGGAATCAAAAAGGATTCAAGAGCAGCTACTACAAGAGCGAGATGAGAGTGAGACTGAAATGATGGCGATTCTGAGGCAAAACCAAACCCTCAAGAAGCAACTGGCCGAGCTCTCCACCAAGTATGAAGATGTTTGTGGGGAAATGGAATCCCTGCGGTCAAAACTTGACAGTGTGCACCAATGTCAGGATGTGTATGAACTGGCAATGCAGAAAATCCAGGACTTAAAGCAGGAGTTGTACGAGTGTAGATTAAAAAATAATCTTTTGACAACAAACATTGAAGTAGCCAACGCGTTTGATAGTTTCTTTTCCAGTATCCCTAAAGTAGTGACATCGTCTTTAAATTCCTCGGCCTCTGGTGCGATGGCATTGTTAGAGTCTAGTGTTAAAAAATGTAATAATATCTTTAGTTTTAAATACATTAATGCTGACAAAATCGTTAAGACATTTAAATCGTTAAACATTAAAAATACTGAAGATTTATGGGGAATGTCTACAAAACTACTCAGTACTATTATAACTGATATTGCACCGTGTCTAGCGTATATTTTTAATAGATGTGGTGATGAGGGTGTTTTTCCTGATTTAATGAAACCTAGTAAACTCATTCCCCTGTTCAAATCTGGAAATGCAAATGACCCTGCTAACTATAGACCTATCTCAGTATTGCCTACGCTAAGTAAAATATTTGAGAAAGTTATTCTTACTCAGTTGTTATCACATTTTAACCTAAATGGGATACTTCATAGCCACCAGTTTGGATTTACGAAAGGTCGATCAACGACTGATGCTGGTATTCTACTCTTAAAGCACATATATGATGCCTGGGAAAACTCACAAGACGCGATTGGGGTATTCTGCGATCTTTCCAAAGCTTTTGACTGTGTAAATCATGCTACATTAATATCTAAACTTAAACATTACGGCATTCTAAATCGCTCCATTGACCTAATACAATCGTACTTGACTGATAGAGTCCTTAAAGTTGATGTGAGCGGTGAGAGATCTTCTGGGTCAGTTATTGACATGGGGGTGCCACAAGGTTCGATATTAGGTCCTTTCTTGTTTCTAGTGTACGTAAATGACCTCCCTTTTTTTGTTAAAAAACTATGTGAAATAGTACTATTTGCTGACGATACCTCATTAATTTTTAAAGTTGATAGATTGAAGGCTAATTACGATGACGTTAACGCATCTCTGTCGCAAATACTTAACTGGTTTAACGTTAATAATCTTTTACTTAATGCTAAGAAAACCAAGTGTATTAAGTTTACCTTACCAAATGTGACTCTCCGGCCAACTAATATTATACTTAATGGAGAGTCACTTAACCTTGTAGATTCTACTATCTTCTTAGGACTTAATCTTGACAAAAAATTGCAGTGGGGACCGCAAATCAAAGCACTTGCTGCCAGACTAAGTTCGGCTGCATATGCAGTTCGGACTATAAGATGGCTCACTGATGAAGCTACAGCTAGGCTAGTTTACTTCAGCTACTTCCATAGTGTTATGTCTTACGGTATCCTTCTCTGGGGGAAAGCAGCTGATATTCAAACTATATTCGTTTTACAAAAAAGGGCCATACGTGCCATCTATAAAATGAAATCACGAGACTCATTGAGGGAGCGATTTAAGGAAATTAATATCCTCACAGTAATTTCACAATATATATATGAAAACTTACTGTACACTCACAAACACATCTGTAGCTTTCAGAAAAATTGTGATTCACATAATATTAACACTAGAAATAAAAATAAACTTTATATTCCCAAATTTCGTTTACAGAAGGTAAATGGGTCTTTTATGGGGAACACTGTACGCTTCTACAATAAACTTCCGGAAAATGCAACTAAGCTTCCAATTCGGAAGTTTAAAGCCTATATTAAGAGTAATTTGATAAAGAAAGCGTACTATACTCTAGATAGCTATATGAATGATAAAACTGCGTGGCCCGATGTCCCGGTCACTCTACCCATAGGAAGCTAGCATGTCAATTTGCAATGTCTGTACCTACTATTTAATATCTTATTTTTATATCTGTGTAGATACTTTATTATAACTTTGAAGCGTAGCGTGTGCTGTCTTTGAAACTTTTGCTTTTGTATAATTACATTGCATACGTCTGACTAAGTGAAGTGGCACCACACTGGAACTTCACTGCTATTATTTTAGACTATTTTTGATTTGTAAAAGGATCATATAAAAAAACGGTAGGAACCGAGACGTAGTTTGTTGCCTGTTCTTCTACGCTTGGTCGCGTGGAACTGGCACCTAGACTCACCTAGCTTTAAGACGTTTCAAAGTGATTCTTGTATCGTATTGAATAAACGCTTATTGAATCTTGAATCTTGAGTAGAAATGTTAACAGATAGGTACTGTGGAACAATGGAAAACTGAAAATGTCCCGTAACCCGTAACTCATTCAATAAAAAAAAAAATTCAAATAATTTCCTACGCTTATTGGTATATTGGTTACAGTCGGTTACACCACACAAAAACTTCTAACAACTGTGTAATATGCTGCACAAGTAATAGTATTTTTACTTTGCGATAAGCGAAATATTGAATTTTTTTTTTTTAATTTTGTGCCTACATATTCGTAATAATAAACTATGCTTCCATACAAAAGTTTCAACAAATACGTGCTATGCCTTTTGTTTAATAAATAAAATACAATGAGTTACGGGACATTTTCAGTTTTCCATTGTTCCACAGTACCTATCTGTTAGCATTTCCACTAATATATAGTTAAGATGGTATTAATAAAGAAACAGTAAGCCATTTAATTTAAAATTTTATATTATTGTTGTCATCATCATCATCATCATCAACCTATTGCAGTCCACTGCTGGACATAGGTCTCTCCCATGGCGCGCCACTGAGCCCGGTCTTTGGCTCTTCCCATCCAGTTGCTGCCCGCCACCCTGCGCAAGTCGTCGCTCCATCTAGTCTGAGGGCGTCCTACACTACGTTTGCCTAAACGCGGTCTCCACTCCAGAACTCGTTTATCCCAGCGGTTATCGGTTCTTCGGCAAACATGACCGGCCCACTGCCACTTCAGCTTGCTTGTTCTTTGGGCTATGTCGACAACTTTGGTCCTCTGTCGAATGACCTCGTTCCGGATCCTGTCTCTAAGAGAGACTCCGAGCATAGCCCTCTCCATAGCTCGCTGAGCGACTTTTAACCTATGGACCCGTCCTGCCGTGAGTGTCCACGTTTCGGCTCCGTATGTCATAACTGGTAGGACGCACTGATTAAAGACTTTGGTTTTCAAGCACTGTGGGATGGGCGACGAGAAGACCTGACGAAGTTTCCCAAATGCTGCCCAACCAAGCTGAATTCTCCTACTTAGCTCCTTTTCAAAGTTGTTTCTGCCTAGCTGGAGGATCTGTCCGAGATAGACGTATTCCTCAACAACTTCGAGGGTAGAGTTAGCGACCGTGATCGGTACTGGGGTAATATGCTCATTGACCATGATTTTGGTCTTATCCAAGTTCATGCCCAGTCCGACCAGTCGAGAGGCATCAGCTAAGCTGTTCAGCATTTGCTGTAGCTCCTGCAACGATTCTGCCATGATGACGATATCGTCCGCAAATCGCAGATGTGAGATATACTCGCCATTTATGTTAATGCCCCGTCCATTCCAGTTCAGTGTCTTAAACAGATCTTCCAACGCGTTTGTGAACAATTTCGGGGATATAACATCCCCTTGTCTCACTCCGCGGCGCAGTTGGATAGGTTTAGACTGCTGGTTTTGTACTTTGGACGGTCATTGTAGCGGAGTCATAAAGGCATCTCAGCACCTCGATGTATCGCCAGTCAACTTGGCATCGCTGCAGGGACTCCAGAACAGCCCAGGTCTCGATGGAGTCAAACGCCTTCTCATAGTCCACAAACGCTAGGCACAGAGGCTGATTATACTCCTCTGACTTCTGTATAATCTGGCGCACTGTGTGTATGTGGTCTATGGTACCGTATCCTCCTCGAAACCCAGCCTGCTCTGGTGGCTGAAACTCATCAAATCTTCGGGCTAGACGATTCGTGATTACCCTAGAAAACAATTTATAGATGTGGCTTAAAAGTGAAATAGGCCTGTAGTTCTTCAGTAAGGTTTTGTTCCCTTTTTTGAAGAACAACACAACTAGGCTCTTATTCCATGCCACTGGAGTTCTCCCATTGGTGATGACAGAGTTAAATATACGCTGAAGCTCCTGAAGGATTGGTGTGCCACCTGCCTTCAGGAGCTCTGACGTTACTCCGTCTTCTCCCGGGGCCTTTCCATTCTTTAATTGTTTCAGGGCCAGTTCGATTTCGTCTAGGCTAATTTCAGGCAGGTCTTCGGTGTAGTGGCGGGTTAATGTGGCTCTTGCGTCCTCGTTACTAGGTTGGGGTTGTAATGCGTGCGAGCTGTACAACTGACTATAGAATTTCTCAACTTCGGTGAGAATCTCTGGCTTGGAGACGACGGTTGTGCCTGTGTCAGTTTGCAATGCAGTCAGGTTGCTTCTCCCGAGGCGCTGAACAAAAACCTTTGACCCCCGGTTTAGCTCTATAGCTTTCTCAATACATCGAGTATTGAAGCACCGGAGGTCACGCCGTACCAGCTTGGTTATATGTTTATTGAGCGCCCGTTGTTCTGACTGCGCTAATGATGGTGTTTCTCGTCTTTTTTCCATTAGCCTGAGAGTCTCCTCCGAGAGTTTTGACTTCTTGCCAATACGTTGCATGCGACAAAATTGCACCCCTTCATCTCTGAGGACGGTACTCACATTGTCTAGGTCTTGGTCAACGTCATCCGTGGTTTCCAAAGCAGCGAACCGATTTTCCAGAGCAAGCTGGAATTTTTCGGAACCCATCGCGGCTTGGAGCAAGTTTGGGCGGAGCGTGGACTTCATTAAACGGCGACGTTCGAGGTTATAATTGATATTCAGAGTGCCTCGGACAAGTCGGTGATCACTCCCGGTTTTAAACCTATTGAGCACACTGACATCTCTGAATATACGTCTTTTGTCTGCTATGATGAAGTCAATCTCATTTTTCGTACCACCGGGGCTCTGCCACGTCCACTTTCTTTGAGGGCTTTTCTTGTAGAACGAATTCATTAAGAAGAGCCCCTCTTTCTCCAAGAAGTTTATCAGCATTTGGCCCCTTTGATTCCTTCTTCCACACCCATGAGTTCCTAAACACGTTTCGCCGCATGTCTTTACTCCCACCTGTGCGTTGAAGTCCCCCATGATAACATTAAAGTGAGCTTTAGCGGTTGTGTGTAGGGCCTTAGAAATATCTTCGTAAACGCTTTCCGCTTCATCATCTGGGCTTAGCGAGGTTGGTGCATAAACCTGTATAACCTTGAGAGAGTATCTCTCGGTTAACTTGATGATGAGGTACGCTACCCTTGTAGATAAGCTGGAGATTTCAATAATGTTATCAATGAGGGACTTATGAACCAAGAACCCGATACCCCCCTGGGATTTTTTATCCCCTTCTCGAAAATACATCAGGTGGCCTGATTCCAGAGTAATTGTGTCCTCTCCCTCTCTTCGGACTTCCGATAGCCCGAGAATATGCCACCTTATGTGTGTAAGTTCCGTTTCGAGTTGCTCTAGGTGCTCATCAAGCCTTATCGTTCGTCCGTTACACGTTGCCAAGGTCAATGCTTTTTGTTTTTGGCGGCCTACCGTAGCCTGGAGATTCTTAGCACCCCCCGCCCCGCCGTTACCATGACCGCCGCCTTGGCCAGGAATGGCGAGGCTGCCGGGAACTGGGGGCCGTTTTTTGTTTGTGCCTTGCATTGGGAGGTAGTGCCCATAATCGCCACGCTGGGCTTGCGGGTTGGCGATCGCAGGACACAGCTGATTGCACCGTTGACGCTGCTGCCCGTCAACGGCCAGAGAGATTTAGCTGGGCCAGGTTAGGAAGTGCTATACCGCATTCGACCAGTCGTCAGAGCCTCGTTAGTTTCTGCAGGATGTACCACGTGCAGGTGAGGTTGACAATTGGAGCTTAAGATTTTGTGTAGCTCCCTTACATCCCATTATTGTTGTAATATGAAATAATAGGAAATACCTATTGCATAGCTCTAAACTGTTAGCATTTTTGTACATAGCAATGAATTCACTAAAGTTATCCACCCAGAGAAAATAAAAAACTTATCGAAGGTTATGTGGAAAAAATATTGTATCCCTACTGGACTAATTCTTCCTCTGATTTGAATGTAATTTTTCGTTTGAGACCTAATAAAACTGAGGGGGATTTACATTTTTTGGAATATAATCGTGCTTAAAATTTACATTAAACTTCATACTTTAATGGCTATGTACATACAATCTCAATAGTATAAAAATCAAAGTCCTGCCTGACTGACATTATAGGCAACGCATAGCCTAAACCGCTTGCGTAGTATGATCACCTTGCATTGTAATCCCTTCAGTATCTTGGCAAACAAAATATTAGAGTTTAAACTAAGCAACGACGCACAGATCCGAGGCCAAGATTAACGAACCGTAAGATATTGTGACGTCAATTTGGATTATTATGACCCATCAAACCATCATGAAATTGAAGGAAACTTCTTTATCTCAGATTTAAATTATCATCAACCCATTTGCATCTATAGATAGTGCAATCCACGAAGGCGCGCCCCACTATTCCTCCTAACCGTTTATAGTATATGTGTGCAAGCTTCCGTCAATGTTGAGTGTTATCGGTACACACTAATTACCTATGAGTGCACACGCACACTACAATGAATAGACTACGGTTCGCGACTGCCGCTCGGAGCAAACTCCCCGCGAGGGGCGCGTCTTCGTGAATTGCACTATCTATACTGCTGAGTAGACGGCCAAACGGCAATGCCTACTCTTCATTGCGCCTCTCTTCCGGTCCCTCGCGAGTCTCATCACTCATTCCCAGCACTCGCAACAATGTCGTTCGACCAACGGGCTGGTGGTCTGCCTCTAGGTCTTTGAGCATCCCTTTGGTCACCATTCTGCAGCCGCGTTCGTCCATCTCCCTCATACCTTCTTGCCAAGTGATCGGAATATCGTTATCAAAATCGTTTTAGTATAGAATTTAGGTTGAAACAGATAATGTCAGGACGTGCATCTAACAATCTCATTGAGACATCAAAGATATTTGAGATACCGTCTATAAGGATTCTAGTCTCCTCCTATCTTTTGTTACGATTACGTGCGATTTTTCTTACAAGCCACTTTCAGCTGGACGATTGTGTTGCAATCAAAATTTTGATACTAACAAGGAATCACATATCTTGTTGACATTATCTATCTTACTACTAATTTTAAAAAGCGAAGTACCTATACGCTATCTCATGTTTATTACGCAACATTAAGTCTTGTTGCAATCGTTCCTTGTCAAAGATAAGTTTTGTTTCCACGAAAAAATAAAATGCATCAAAATGACATTAGTTTCCTGCGAGCTGATGAAACAAACATATGGCCCATCTGATTAAGTGGTAACCATCGCCTATAACAAAGCATTGCCTCGTAGGTCACGCTGGTCAGTGCAGCCTACGATGCACTACCCTGCGTCCATTAACCTGAAGCAAACAGATCAGCCTCACGAGCCAGTAAGTAAATGGATATTATTTAGACCCCCTGCTGAGCCGAACGTTTTACTTCCATTTCAACATCAAACGCGTGCTCTTTCACGCCCGATTGGACTAGGGGACTAGGGTGTGAACACAGAACAAAGTAGAACGGCCAATATAAAACATAGAAAAAACTTTCTTACCATCTTCCTTCGTTCCTTTTTCTTAGAATCCTCATATTTAGTGATATTTTAAACATACATAAAATCACGCCTTATTAGGCAGAGATCACGGATTTCCACTTGCTACGATCCTGATCCTGACACACCTCTTTCGCTTCATTCACTCTCATAACATTCTTCATACATGCTCGTCGGTTTAAGGTACTTCTAACCTGGCCTAATTTAAATTTAAATATAATAGTGGAAATGTAAAACTGGCGAAATCGGCTCCCATACAAACGGCGCATGATCGCCTTTCTACTATATTCAGTATTCTGTGGGTGTGAAGGTGGCTATTGAGCGATCCCGTTTTCCGCATGACAATAAATATTGATATTATAGCACTCACGCTGTTCCGAATCACCACAAACGAGACGATGTTTCGTGTCGTCATGGCTGACGTCACAACATCCGCAATTTTGCAATTACACCGTCCATCATCTGAACCCGTATCACCGCAAGTGATCCTACAGTTGTATGTTTTGATGTTTAGTTTTAGAGCAGCCGTGGCTATTCCGGCAACACGGCTCGATTTAGTGATCGCTGAATCCGCGTTCCATTTTCAAATTTTTCAAAAACAAAAATTGATAACTCCCATCGAATTCAGCGATCACTTGAGTCAAATCAAACCAAAAGTGTATTTATTCAGTATAAAGGATTGCAAGAATCACTTTGAAACGTCAAGTGAGCAAGCGACCGAGTGATATGTGGTGCCACCCCAGTACATGTTCCTGAATGGTCAGCTACTCTTATACCAGTGCACGAAAAGAGCTTCTTTGAGGTGCATTTAAAATCTTTTCACCACACTCAATCGAAAAAACTCGTGACAAGATGCGAAGAAACAACTCTACTATGTGAAAAGCTATAAGCAAAGGTTTGTATTGTGATTTTGAGTATCGCATCACGTCATGAGATGCAGCGACAACTCGGCTGACGAAGAATTTCTGAGTTACATCAATGCGGTGTAATGGTAGACATGCTGAATTATTTATCCATATTTTCCTGAACATAACAGGATAAAAACCAACAGTAAAACTGCCACTGCCAATATGTTGTTTGTAGCGATTCCTTGTATAGTGCAGGAAACATCAAGTCTTTTTACTTATGAGGAGTCCTAACCAAATCTGTATGTTCGACTTCTTTAGTTTAGAATAAAAGACTTCTTAGGTCCCGTGGATCTTCGTGGATAGTTTGGCCTTCGCTCGTTTTACTAGTTTTTGTCAAATCAAATAAAATTATTTATTTTATGCACACAAGTATTTCACAAGAATCATTTACAAGTAACAATGACATAAAACTTGGCCGTCACTCAGCATATTTCTTCGTTTTCGTACTTAGACAAACTTTTCTTTGGATCAAAAAGATTTCTTTTGTTGAACTTTTGCAATGTTGTGATTTTTCATAAAAACGTAGTGACTTTACCAGCAACATCATCTTGATCCGGTATTACCCACTACTGGATACATGCTTCCTTCATTTTCTGCCAGCCACCTATTTTCTATCTTTTTTATGTAAGAGCGAGAAGTTATTTGACAGCTGTCAGCGCGATATCTAAATCTGAACATTATCAACGTGATTGTTGGTAGTGATTTTATTTTGATTCGCAAAGCTAGGTTAAATTGTATTTGCAAAGATGACTTATATCTTGCATAAGATAAGGTAACATTGGCAGATAGCGCGCCGCGTCATCCGACGTCACTGGAATGTGCGCCGTGACGTCATACTAACACTCGCTCAATATTTCACCACGGTGTGTACTGACATTGGGTTGTCGGGAGGAATTGATATTTAAAAATACTAATGTTTGATTATTCTACGCTAACTTTTACTATTTGGAGTTTCACGGGAACAACTTGTGATCTACGGATGCCTCTTAAGCTTTAGGGGAAGATCTGCATATAAGTCCTGTCGAATGTATGGATCCTTGTGTTGGGCAACGCAAGGGACTGGCGAAAGGTACATGCGACAAATATGCGAATGTTGAGATGGATGTGTGGAGTGACAAGAGTGGACGAGATACGAAATGAGTATATCAGGGGAAGTCTGAAAGTAGCACCTAGTAGCTTTCTGTGATGAACATGATATTTTGTTCTGTAATTATAATAACGTTTTTTTGAAAAAAAAAAAAAAATATTATGTTTATTTAGTTACAAGTTTTGCTTAGTTTGGGGCTGGGGTTAGTTAGGCATGAACTAGGTTGTCAAAGTTTAGTGCAGAAAACGAAAAATATACCTCTGATTCTATGTGCAGTTGTATGAATGAGTGTCCTTCTACTCTACACATTTATCTCGAACATGATAAATGTTTTAATTTATCATATTGAAACAGTTTTAGAAATTGAAAATATTGTAAAAAAAATGATCACCAAACATGCTTTGACTTTCATTTTGCGATAAGATAAAGACGGCATACTGAAAGCGACTTGATTTTACATCGAGTCAATGAATATGTGGAGCACTGGTGGTCTAGTTGTAGGGGCCCCGCCTTCCGATCCTAAGGTCGTGGGTTCAACTTCAGTCGGGCACCAATGAGTTTTTGTATCGAAAAATGTATGTACACAATGCTAGTGCGTTCAAACGGCGAAGGAAAACATCGTGAGGAAACCCGCGGCTAAGTCAGCTCCGCACGTATTGACCATGATGTCTTTCCTGTGGATTAGGCCGACTAAGCTGTCAGGATGTTATAGGGCAAGCCTATTCCATCTAAAACCCTGTCCCAGGCATTGTAGCGTCCCGTAATTAGGGGCATGAGACCAGTTGCCCCTGACGCTATATAAATCATCTACAATAGATGCAAAAGCCTGTTTACTTTACAATGAATATGTAATACACATTGAACTCGATATTGTGGTCTAGAGGTTACGTCGGTTCGAGTGAACCCGATCGATAGTGAGAACTGGCCACTGATATTCACGGCACAGGATACAGGGAAAACTAGTGTAGAAGTCAAGCAGGATATTTATTGTAATGAAGTGTATGCAGTCGGGCGAATGGAAGCTTTATTTTTTTTATTGGGACAATCAACTTATAACTGTTAAGCTCTAATTTAAGCAGGGCTTGTACTATGGGAACCAGTTAGATGATATAATATTTTTTTTTGTGGAAATACATACTTAGAATTCAATATAACACGAAGACTGATCACCACACAAATATTTGTTCGCGGCGGGGATAAAAAATATTTGTGGTCAATGCACATAGCTCCATCAAGCTCCAATTTAAGCAAAGCTTGTACTATGGGATCCAGATAGCTGATATAATAAAACTTGTTTTTTTTCTAAATGCGTACTCAAAATACAATATAACACCCAGACAGAGAACAAACATCTGCGTTCACCACACAAATATTTATTCTCGGCGGGGATCGAATCATCACGATCTACGGCGCAGAAGGCAGAGCTACTACCAACTGAGCTGAAAGCTGAAAAAATATTCAGAGCTTGCTCAGACTAGGGTTATATCATATTTTTGGGAGAGAAGCATAAAAACACTTTTTAAAAAACAATTCTCGAACTAACTAAACATTTATTTTTACATTGAAATTAACATTAAATGGCACATACAAATTATAATCACAAATGAACACTAATTGAGCACAAAAACGTCTGCATAGCACAAAGTCTCGGAAAGTAATGAGCGCGCGGTGGCAGCGGCGCGCTTTATATAGTCGGTCGGTTGCTGGTGCCGTTATCAGGGTTGGTGTCGTCTAATACGGCCTCTCCTGACACCCTGACGTCCCTGTCAGGCTCTGCTAATAAGTCAGCGTCGAGTATAGGAAGAGATCTACACGATGGCCCTGGTTCAGTCTCATCTGGCCGCGATGAGGGCCCTGGCTGGTTAGCTTCTGGTCTAGGCGAGTCTGCAAGCTGATCATCTACTACATCATCTGGACAGTCCGAATCATCGGTTGCATCTGAAATGAGTTTCACAATGTTACCAGATTGCCAAGCATACAACATTAGACCATGTTAGTTAGGTTAGGCTATTAGTCAAAATTAAGAACACCATCACCTAACACCAGGCAGAATGAAGTAATTAGGAAGGTGTTGATTTATAATCCTTGTGAACCACAAACCAACAGTCCCTAATCAAAATAAAAAATATAGGGTCGACTAGCATGTATGTAATACATGCACTTAAGAAAAATATAAGGTCGACCAATGTGTACGGTACGCGCCTAAGAAAAGTATAAGGTCGACCAGTATGTACGGTACGCACATAGTATAAGGTCGGCCAGTATGTATGGCACGCGCATAAGAAAAGTACCTACAAGGGCAACCAATATGTACGGTACGCACATAATGTAAGGTTGCCCAGTATGTACGATACGCACTTAGGAAAAGTATAAGGTCAACCAATATGTACGGTACGCACATACTGTAAGGTTGACCAGTAAGAAAAATGACGAACACTGAGCACTCACACGGCAGAGGCGCTTTAAAGTTTGCTTGCCACTCAGCGACTCTCCGGCATAGGCTCTAGACAGTTCGCATACCGAAAAGCTTTCACACCGTATCAATAAGGCATAGGCTCCAGACAGTTCGCGTACCTCACGGTGGCTACAGGCATAGGCGCTTTAAAGTTTGCATACCACATAGACTTCAAGCCCACCTTCAAAAAAGGCAGCACACGTTTCAGGAGTCCACTCTCCTCTCCAAGGCACCATGAACTGAGCAGCCGCATAGGAAGTCTTCCCATACGCTCCAGCAAGTAACTTCAGTTCATATCGGTCATTAGAAAGGGCCTTAACAACTCGGTAGGGTCCTCTCATACCAGGGTCCAGCTTTCCTTGGGACTGAGCATACTTGATGACAAAAACCGTGTCATTTACTTGAAATACTCGAGGTGGACGCCTGTCTTCATTGACAACCGCATCTTGCTGAGCTTGGTTTCTCACCAACCGTTCGGCCGTCCTCTGTCTGAGCATCTCTCGTCTAGACTCTCGATTGACTGCTCCTTGGTTAATAGCAATGTCTCTTATCAGGGATCGTATCGCAGGCGTAGCACTTTCGTGACCGACCAACAGGTTTAAGGCAGATGTCTGTGTGGTTTTCTGCTTTGTCAAGTTTAGAATAAGCTGCAACTGCCATAATTCATCAGCCCACTCGTTCTTTTGTTGACTGGCAACGATTCGCAGCATATTTAGAACCGTACGGACATAACGCTCGACCTGACCGTTAGCGTGATGCATTTCTGGTGTAATGTGATGTAACTGCACGCCCAAAACTTGCATCCAAGATGTGAAGCCCGCTGACTCAAACATACGTCCCCTATCCGATACAATTAGCTTAGGTGTACCAAACAATGACATCACTAACTTAAATACACGCTTAAGTTCGTCAACATCCTGACGATTTAAAGGCATTAACAAACAGAATTTTGTGAATGCATCGACCACAAGCATGACATACTTGTAACCTTTTGACACGGGGAGAGGTCCCAAAACATCTACATGTAGTGTATCAAATGGAACATCAGGTTTGTTCCAAGAAGTGATAGGCTGCAACGGTGCGCGTGGTACACGCTTGTGGGCGATACATGTCAAACAGTGAGCCGTGTATTTTACAACAAATGGTCTAAGACCAGGAAACCAGAAATGTCTTAAGATCAAATCTACTACTTTATCCGCACTAATGTGACCATGCTCGTCGTGGAAGATGCGGAGGAGGCTCAAGCGATGACCCTTAGGTATGTAGCAAAGAAGCCTTGGTTCTTCACCCGTTGCCGTGTAACGGTAATAGAGGATGTCATTTTGTTTCACATATTTTGATGGGTTCAACTGACCTTGTTCCAACGACTGCATCATAGCTTGAGTCCCCTCATCACCTGCTTGGGCAATTTGAGCCCAATTACGAGGACGGTCAATATTATTAACACATGGGTTGCGGCTCAGATAATCCGCGTGTGGCATCATGGCTCCTTTCCTATACGTTATCTGAAAATCATAATCTTGTAGAAAGATCCACCATCTTGCCACACGCGGTAACAAGTCTCTCTTGTTTTGTGTCGCCTTCAGGGCGTTACAATCAGTAATTACAGTGAATTGTACGCCTATCAAATAATGCCTGAAATGTTTTAAAGCTTTGACCACGGCTAGGGTTTCTAATTCATAAGAATGGTATTTTGCCTCAGCACCCTTCGTAACCTGGCTATAGTAAGCCACCACACGTCGGCTACCATCCTTATGAACTTGGTGTAAAATTGCGCCATATCCAAGACTACTTGCATCTGTGTGAACCTCCGCAGGCAAGTCTGGGTCGAATATTGCCAGTACAGGTGCACTGGTTAGGATGGTGATAATCTCTTGGCGAACAAGTTCTTGTTCAGTGCCCCAACAAAACTCAACATCCTTACAAGTGAGACGCGCAATACAAGCAGTCCTGGTAGAATAGTTAGGAATGTATTTCCTAAAGTACCCGGCTAGCCCCAAAAATTGTCGAACCTGCTTGACATTTACTGGCACGGCAGAGTCGGCCAGAGCCTGAACTTTACTTGTGGCTGGCCGCACTTCACCGTTTGATATAACGCGACCCAAGTACTCGATCTCAGTGCACAAGAAGGAACACTTTTTCAAATTAATGGAGAAGCCTGCATTTGTTAATACTGAAAGCACGTTACGCAACACTTCCAAACCTTCCTTGATTGAAGAAGTGAGTATCAAGCAATCGTCAATGTACACCAATACCTTACCTTCTGTTATTAAGTCACGCAATGTTTTACTTATTATCCGTTGATAGACAATAGGAGCATTGGCTAAGCCGTATGGCATCTTTAAATACTCGTAATGAGCTTCCGGGGTTACGAAACCAGTCAAGGGAATGGAAGACTCATCAAGGCAAATCTGGTGAAAGCCAGTAGCCATGTCCAAGGTCGAAAAATATTTGGCTTTACCTAACCGGTCAATATGGTCATCAATTAGAGGTAGCGGGTATCGATCCTTTTACTGTTATTCGATTCAAAGCACGGAAATCAACGCACATGCGGTCGGAGCCATCCTTCTTTTTCACTAGTAAAATTGGGCTCGAGTAGGGAGACTCCGACTCACGTATGATACCTTTGGCAAGAAGATCCTTTGTAATGTCACGTACCTTTAATTTCTCATCGTGTGACATCTTGTAAGGGCGATAGTACACCGGCTTATCGTTATTTACTTGAATGTGCATAGAACCTGTAGTGACCGTAGAAGTGGCTGTACCTGAGATCATAAATTCAGCATATTCATCCAAGATAGCAGTTAGCTCGTTCAAGTCGTCACCTGTCACCGACGTCTTGATAGGACGCTGCTCGTCTGTCTCCACAGCAGATGCCACTAGGTGCGTGACGTCACGTGTTATGCGCTGAGAATTTTTCGTTCTAACGTATGTCACACCATCACGATTCAGCACATCCGTACCTATTATAATTGGGGCATTCATGCACTCACTAGGTACCACCAATAAGTCAACTTCCAATGATATGCCGTCTAGCTCGATGACAAGGGTGACGTATGAGTGTACAGAAGTCACAGATTCACCTACTCCTTTAATTTGACGTTTTATCGGCTTTTGTCGACACGAGAAATGGTTCACCACTGATGAAGAAATAAGCGAAACATCTATCGCGCCGCTATCTATCAGAATGTCGACAGGTATACCTTCAATGACACCTACTACTACATCGGTACCTTTTTGCACAGGGGTCGAACAAAAGTTAACGTTACTTTTGTTGCGTTGTTCAGTCCGTTGTTTCGCAAAACATCTACTGATGTGGTGGCCCGTCTTCTTACAGTAGGCACATGGTGAGCCAGATTTCTGGTTATCGGCAGACTTGGGTTCACTATCTTTACCTGTATCAGTAGATTTTTGCTTTTTAGGACAGCTCGCCGCCTTATGCCCCGGCTCACCGCATGTATAGCAACTGGGATTGGGGTGAGATGACCGAAAAGGACGCTTGTTGCTTTGCGTCTTGCCGCTACCGTCATTACGAGACCCTGTGTGACGTGTACCTTGGCCATCGGCGACCACCTCCTTCCCAGCTTTCGAAAACGTAGATAGGTAGTTGACTAGATCATTTGGAACTAGCTTCGCGTTTGTTGCAGTGGCTTTCACGTGTGGATCTTTAATACCACGCAGTACAATAGATGTGATAAGCTCGTCACTGAGACCCTTAACAATACGTAAGCGGAGCAAAGATTTTCGGGCATATTCCGCGTAGGTACGAAATTTGTTTGAATCGGTTGACATCACCTCGAATAGAATGTTGGCAGTGTCTATTTTATTTATGCACAAGCATTTAAAATCATTTTTAAAATTACTCCAAGAGCGGTCACTAGTAACCCACTCGTCTAACCATGATTTTGCGTCACCTTTCAAACAACTTCCGATGCGAGACAGGCACTCGTGATCATCCCAGTGGTTGCTCACCTTAGCCCTATCTACCTCAGCAAACCACGCGTCTACCTCGTGAATATTAGGATCGAAATTTGAGACGTAATAGCTACGTGTACTCACCGATTTTAGCGATTGTATAGCCTCCACTATTTGCTCGGTACTGGTCCCTAAGGAGGGCCCAGCAGAATCAACCGGTTGCGCGCGAGTCTCTAAAGCGTGTAACCGAGACATGATGGTTCCCCAGGACTCGTGGCTATGTCGACCGTGACGACGGCTCTGGCTTCGATAGCTGCGATGACGGCGTCGATCGCGGTCATACATTGTGTCAGGGCTACTTACATGAGTATAGCTTGAACTTGGACTACGATACCGTGTTTCTCGTCGAGGCGTATGCCCTCGCGATCGCCTTCGTTCACCGTCAGCACGGCTAGCAGCGTCGCGGCGGCTCGGACTACGGCTAGAACGTAGTGTACGTCGCGGGGTGTACCCTCGCGAAGAACTGCGCGAGCGGCGCCTTCGCGAATGCCTGCTGTCTGAATGCCTAGATCGCGGGCTGCGGGAGCGATGGTGACGAGAACGAGATCGAGACGATCTATCCATTTTCACCAAGATTGCTTCAAAAAAACACGATATAAAACCACAAAAACACGATATAAAACCACAAACACAACCTTCACGAAAAAAAAACAGCAAAAAGAGGGTAGTTGAATTTGTACTTTGCGGACGTTTTACCAAAACCAGATAACCGAATGGAACTTTTGTAAAATGATTGAAAAACAACTGATTTTACTGTGGGGGTGAGAATCTATCCCACTTCTGATTTTGGGAGAGAAGCATAAAAACACTTTTTAAAAAACAATTCTCGAACTAACTAAACATTTATTTTTACATTGAAATTAACATTAAATGGCACATACAAATTATAATCACAAATGAACACTAATTGAGCACAAAAACGTCTGCATAGCACAAAGTCTCGGAAAGTAATGAGCGCGCGGTGGCAGCGGCGCGCTTTATATAGTCGGTCGGTTGCTGGTGCCGTTATCAGGGTTGGTGTCGTCTAATAATATATCCACAACATATGTACCACTATTGGCTGTTCGTATGTTTACTTTTAAATTGACGGCTCAGATATTAAAAATCCCTTAGTATTTTCCCTTCGTTAGTAATATAAGTACAAATGTTGGTTTATGCTCGTTTTATGCAAATTTATTTTATTTGCATTTCAAATCTGTATCACTAATAAATTATATTAAAACTTATAATAACCTGCGTTCGTAATTTTCTTTTCCTTCAAAGCGGCGCTTGGGATGTCCGGACATAGACAAAATACACGACTAGAAGTGAAACTCACTACTCCTTATTAGGAAACGCAGAAAGACGCAAGTCTATCTTCTACGCAGCATGATTGGTCTGCGAGACGAGAAAATTTATCTTAAACTGTAAAATAAACCCTTCGACTGGGGTGATTGATATTCTTAGAACATAGCATTTACACCACCTGCCACCTCAGAACAATCAACTTTCTAACAAAATCAAATCGGAGCATTTGATTTGGAGTCACGAAGTAACAAACAAACAAACACACACACAGGGTAGGTAGGGTAGGGTTTCGAAACTTATTACTTGCAATTGAATTGAAATTCAGTAAAAATTAAACGTGAACCTAGCGTCATATACGCAAACGTAGAGTTGGAACAAGCAAGATGGTATCTAATTTTATAGCGGACACTAGCAATTTCGTTTCTACTTGTAAGCTAGTGTCGCATATTCTATGGCAAAGTTATTAACTTCCCGGGTTCAATCTTCGTAACCTGATTATTCAGGGAGCATCGACAACGTCGGAAATATAGGATCGATGTTGAAAAATAACAAAGTAGACAAGATTGCAAAATATTGTGGACTACTGTGAGTGATTATTACGTATCTTTTGTTGCAATCAAAACCTAGTCGCATCTGTCAGTTTGACATTATTTTGAACTTCGATTGCAATCAAAATCGAATTAATGAAAAAACTTCTCTTTATTTTTATGAAACAACGGGATATTTACCATGATTAAATTAGAGTTTTGACTTTCGATATTTCGGCACAGTTGCATGCACCATGATCACGGTTGAAAAGAAGTCCGCGCGTAAAGGAAATGCAAATATCCCGTTATTTCATAAAAATAGTGATAAAAACCATGATAGTTTCAAAAGTTAAACTTATCTTTGTTAAGAAAAGATTGCAACAAAACTGAATGTTGACGTAATAAACATGAGATAGCGAATAGGAACTTCGCTTTGTAAAACTAGCATGGCAACAGATAGGTAGAAGTCGAAAAATCATGGCAACAAGATATGTGATCGCTGTTCCATGTTAGTATCAAACTTTTGATTGCAACTACCTAGACACACAACAAAATTACAACAGACTTACACAATCACATAGCTAATGTATTGTTAAAGATGTCACGTACGGCGTTAAGTGCTAGCTTATTCTAATATCTCTAACCAACTTTGGAGGACGCGAATTTTTCAACCCATTGTTCACACACGTCATCAGCGTGGACCTCGCCTTAAATATCATGACAATGGTTTTGACTAATCAGCATCGTCTTAACGTGACCAGTCTATAAGGCGAAGTTTATGTCTTAAGTCTGGCGTAGACGTAGTAGTATTTGATCCTAGTGACGTAACGCGGACGCTCCTTATTGCGTAAAATATCAATACAAAATATGTATTTTGTAGTCTAGACGTTGCGAGGACATTATTAATGTCACCTCCCCATGGAGGTCCGCCACTCGCTATGTCTTTATGATAAACCATGCTTAAAGAACTAAGGCTTGGTCGCGTGGAACTAGCACCAAGCTCACCTACGCTTTAAGACGTTTAAAGTGATTCTTGCGATTTAAGTATATAAATACAATTCTAACTTTGACTGAAGTAGAGCAATCTTACGCTGCGTTATTCGGTTCATCCTTGCATACATAAAAAACATTGTTATTTTTATCTTGTCTTTATAATAAACCATGCTTAAAGAACTAAGGCTTGGTCGCATGGAACTAGCACCAAGATTCACCTACGCTTTAAGACGTTTTAGAGTGATCCTTGCGATTCAAGTTTAAAAATACAATTATAACTTTGACTGAAGTAGAGCAATCTTACGCTGCGTTATTCGGTTCATCCTTGCATACATAAAAAACATTGTTATTTTTCTCAAACATGCTCGGAAATTTGAGCTTTATTTTGACAACCTACTTCGAGATAAATCGAAATTGCTGTACTGGCCAAAAACATGCGAGTCGGCCGGCCAGATAAATTGCATAGTTACTAGAGTGTGTGTGGTGTAATTTAAAAATGGAATGATCTTTTATTCCGAAACATGGCAATCAAGGAGGTAACTTACCAAAGGTTTTATTTAAATTTCGAACTAGCTTGCAAAATTAAATGCTGTTTATTGAAAAATAAAAACAAATAAACAGCACTTTAGGCGAGATATATTAATTAGTGTTCTGCGTTGTTTGTCATAATTATATTTGACAAAATGAGCTCATAGTTACACGTTCGTCCATCAATGCCTCTTTTGCTGGCCGTTACAGTAATGTACTATTATTTTTAGGTACGTAAAAAATAACCTAAAAACTTTAACCCACGTGATGTTTGAATTATTAGTGCCTTGAGGGTTAAGATGATAACATTCGCCCTTCCCCTCTTTGGTACTTTCATGGCGGGTATTGTGCAAATGTGCAATGAATAAATTACATATTCAATGCGTGTATGAAGGCAAGGTCCCTTGTAGTACAACGGTTTACTCAGCGACGTTATACTGCACTTACATCAAACATACTTTAGAAAATATTCAACGTATTAAGAAATCTTTCAATAAAAGCTTGACTTTATCTCTTGCGACTTCGTTCATGTGGTAAAGTTTTCAAAGCTCAAAAACCCGCTTCACGCCATTATAAGAACTTTGGCAGTTCCTTCCATAGTGGAATTGCACGATAAATATGACAAAATCTCAGTGGAGTTCCTGTATACAAAATAAGGTTTCTTTTACAAAAATCTAGTAATTGCTGAATGACTAACAATGTGAGTATTAAAATTAGAGACCTTACTGTAAGAACTGCGAAACACGATGCACTTCTTCAGTATCGATGTATCTTTCTTTTTATAGTGTCCGTGTTATTTACTAGTTAATGTGTGCATACGTAGTAAATAAATAAATGTCTATGTAGGCAACAAATATTGCACATCGGCTAATTTTGGCTTCATAGAGCGTAGTCTGCATCAGATTGAGATAGCGCTATACGAAAGCAGAAAAGTCGATGTGCAATATTTATCCTAGAACCGTATGTCTATGCGTTCTGTGCAGCTTGTCACGTGATTCACGCACCAAAATCTTCACAAGTACGGTGAAAGAAGTAATCTGAAAAGTAATGTCTATGCGTTCTGCGTAGGTTGTCACGTGATTCAAGTACCAACTTCTTCACAAATACGATGAAAGAAGTAATCTGAAAGTAAAGGACATAGAAGCGACTAACCTTTTCAATCCGATCATCTCCCGACACGATCACGTCAAAGACGCCGTTCTCGATGACGTAGAAATTATCGCCGTCGTCGCCCTGCCGGATCACGTATTCGCCCGGCTCGGAACGCTTTTCAAACATCGCGTCTAGAACCTGGGGGCAACAGCGGGTGATTATTACATGGGCGATGGGTGATTATTACATGAGCGTTAGAGCGCTGGTGGCCTAGTAGTAGCAGCCCCGCCTTCCGATCCTTAAGGGCTCACATAGTCGCGTGCCAATGTGTTTTTCTGCCCAAAAATGTATGTGGCCAATAGGTGCTAATTAAGAGTATATTTTATTTGTTTATTATTATTACTATTTATAACGCCATAAATACTAGTTTATCCTTCTTTTTAGACAAGTAAATGGTCGTATATTATTTCTTTAGTCTTTGGTCAAAGTCTACAGAGATGGTGGCGGAATAATTATATCAAACAAACATAATTAAAAAAGTTTTAACCAGCAAATTTAATTGGAGGTGATAATTAGTCAAGTTATTTTAGTTCTGCAACGCTTTATCCACTTATTCCTTGCACATAAGTGGCGTCAGAAACTTTTTTGTTGAAGAAAAATACCTTGTTTAGCATGAACCTAGTCCTCAAAAGAGAGAGAGCTTAAATACTGCAGTCAAAGTTTGCATCAAAGCTTACCGAATCCGGTAAAGAGCAGTTTTAAAAACTTTACCCTACTAACCTAAGTCGTTTTAGTGTTTACCTATTGGTCACTGTTGAAGTAATGATCCTCTATAGCCTGTTAGTTTCACGAAGCACGTTTACGTAATACGAGATGTTTTCTCTGGCCCTTCATTAATCCCGCATTCGTTTCCAATTGGTTTTTGTTCCAAGAAGACGTTTGAAATAGCCTGTTATTGGAAACAACTCCTACTCTTCAAAATTTAATCGGATTTCGAAAGCTCGGTCGGACTATTTTTGCCATTTCGGCGATCTATGAAGTCCTTCATCAATCAACAAGGTAGATCTTTACGAAGTAATTTTCTCTCGACTTTTCTTTAGCTTAGTTAGACCTAGTATCGTGCTTCAAAATTCAAATGTCATCCTATAACTCCCATACAAGTGCTTATCTGTTCTACCGGGTTCCACTCAACATTGAGAAGTATCTTTGGGCTCAAACGAAAGACGGACGTCCATACGGAATAAGTGCGAGCGAGAGAGAATTTACCTTTTGTGGGATCTAAAACGGGAAAGAAAAAGACATACCTGCTGCATCTGCTGGGCATCAAGCGAGCGGAACAACAGTATCCCCCGCACGGACTCGGCGAGACGCGACCGCTGCGCGTCTGATTTGGGGAAGACCACGGGGGCCCCTTCATCCGAGTCATCTTCTTCCGGGTCGTATGTCTCCGCGAAGACTGACTTGCGACGGTTGTTGAAGCGCGCCACTGGCGGCTCTGAGAGAAAACGAGGAATGTAAGCCCTGGTATGATGGAATTTTCAATAAGGTAAGAAGGAATGGGTCGAACGGGACGAAAAATCAAAAAATATCGAAGTTTTTCGTAGAAAAATTTGACAGTTACAATGTCTAAATTTGTTAAAGCGCACCACTGGCGGCTCTGAGTGAAAATGAGGAATATAAGCCTTGGTATGAGGGAATTTTGAATGAGGTAAGAAGGAATGGGTTGAATGGGAAGAAAAATCAAACCATGTAGCAGTTTTATGAATATTTGCCAGTTACAATGTCAAAATTTAGTTTATTGTAGTTTCAATTCAACACAGCGTGATTGTACATGTACAGTCACATAATACGTTACATCTTGTAACCAACCATCATAAAAACAAATATCACATAAATAAAGTCGGGTTAAAATTAATGTTTGACGTCACCAGCTGAAATTCTCAACGCGGATTCACGAATAACACGAATTTCGTAACCACTTGTGGTAAAGTATTTATTTTGTAATTATACTCTTACTGATTAAATTGGGGATTTGGGAGTCTATTCTTAGGCCGTAAGGCTTAATGTCTTTCAGTCAACACACGATTTTACTTAGAATTGAATTAAATTCAGGAATTCAAAGACAATAATTTCAGACAATTTTATGTGATCCGTCTGATTAATGAATTAAATCTTATCAGTTACTGAAACTGGAAATTGTACCTATAGTTATGCAAGGTCAAAATGAAAGATGCAAATAGTTAGATAAAGTAGCCTTTGCGAAAACAAATGCGATAAGAATGAGTAGAGGCATAAAAACCACACGCAAAACCAACACATTTAGCTTTTCACAAGCTTGTTGCACAAAAATAGCTCAAAGCTGCAATCAGTAAACAATGTCGAACTCGAAAGCGTATAATTATGATTTTTGAAATAATAATATGAGATATATTTTATTGTAGATAATATGGTGCAATTAGATAATATAGGGAATGTAAAAACTGGCTCAGTACTTTGCCAACCGGAGACCAACATACAAAAATTCTCACAAAAGTATAATATGAAAGTTCATATAAAATAATAATAAACAGAAAATATAGGTACCTAAGAAATTAAAATCTGCTTTAGTATCATAATACACAATGTAGTTGAAATTATGAATAACCATTGGAGAATAAAATATACTACTTTGACTAAGAAACAGTACAGAGTACAGATAGAGACTAAACCCCGCCTTGATGGGACAAGATCTGAAGAAATGTCGTTTGTTTATTTTTTGTCACACACAGCTGTATCAGGCATATATTACTTTAAAGCGCAGCGTAATATTAATACTTTGAAGCGTAGCGTAGTATACATTTTTATAACGCTTTTATTAGCTTCACCTGTATGTATGTATGTAACCGACCTCTTTGAGCTCGATTTTGTCCTACTTTGAACGATCAGATTTGATTCAAACTTTGCTCACCTGTCAAAGGTCGATGACAATGCAATAATATGAAAAAAAAAAAAATGAAAAAAAAAAAACCAAAAATGTAAAAAATAAATTATAGTTTGAAAAACTAAAAAAAAACGCTTTTATAACTAATTGAACTAAAAATTTAAAAATAAAACTGTAATAATCAATTGAAAAATTTATATGATTGTACAATTAAAGCGTGGGGTGCTTGATTTTGATTGTTGTAAATATTTTATCAATGGTTTATTATATCTGAAGTTATTATAAAAAGCACCCACGCTTTTTTTGTACAATAATGTAAATTTTTCAATTGATTATTACAGTTTTATTTTTAAATTTTTAGTTCAATTAGTTATAAAAGCGTTTTTTTTTAGTTTTTTAAACTATAATTTATTAATACTTTGAAGCGTAGCGTAACTATATTATTACTTCGATGCGTAGCGTGTGTTTGTTGTCTTTGAAACTTTTGATTTTGTACTGCCTACGTCTCACTAAATTGGAGTGGCACAGTGGCACCACACTCAACTTCACTGAAAATTTTTGTTTGTAAAAGGATCATACAAAAAAACGGTAGGAACCAAGCCGCAGTTTGTTGCCTGTTCTTCTAGGCTTGGTCGCGTGGATCTGGCACCTATACTTACGTAAGTAGCTTTATGACAATTCAATTCTTGTGATACAACAGAATAAACTATTTTTGAATTTGAGTGGGATTTGTGACTATAGCCAACGGGAGAGTATAAATTGTAATTATTATTTTTTGTTTTAAGACATTAGGTATAAGTGGGATAAGCTCTCTGCCTTTTTACATTTTTATTAAGCCTCTGTACATGTCCGCTTAATAATGTTTATCTATCATCTTTATGTGTGTACAATAAAGAATAAAGAAAGAATTTAGGTTTTTTTTGAAACGACCAGTCTATCAAGCCTAATTTTACAGACAAGCTTGACTCTGCTAGGATAAGGGATAGATCAAATATCGGATATCTACCGTGGATGTTGTGCATAGTCGTAACTCCAATTGGATTCCATTAAACACAGTCCGTTTTTTAAACACGATTTTTGACATAAAATAAGCGCGAACAGCTTTGAAGCCCTCAAACTGTTATGCAACACTGATCTAACATATTACCAGTACAAAGGCATCTAAGAAAATCGATATATAATTATGCTAGTACCGTATGTCTTATTGAGAAAGTTGTTTAGTATGTGAACACAGTAATATTTTAAAACAAGTTGCGATATAGACTTGGGCATACTACCACTAATCGATCGTATCAAGAGTGCGTAACATTCGTCCACACAAGTACCTGGGTAAATTCGTAAGACCTAGTCAACTCTGGTTACGTAGTATTAATTTTGTTCTGTGACTTTGGTGAGGAGATTTAGGCCAACCGAACGCGACAAGGCTTAGTTAAAGCCTTAAGCGACAGCTTAATACCTAAGCGAAGAGTACCTTTGTAACCTTTAATCGTTGGATCAACACGGGATGCTGACCGTATAAAGGACAAGACGCGTATGTGTAATGATCCGAATAATACCTATGTGTTTTTGTTTTTTTTGATAGGACTCCAGAAAGTCCGGCGAGAAACCTCTCTGATTTCTCTACGAGAAAATGTTTTTTTCTCTTTGAGGTCTTTGAAATATCATTTTTGTAGAAAAAAGGGTTTCACCATTTTAGCAAAACCCTGAAAAGTAGGTGGTAGGTAGGTAGGTAGGGGTAGGGTATTCAGAGTAGCTGTCATCAGAGCATTTATTGAACTTATCAGAAGAATAGTTCCAGTAGTAAACTTTTCTACTTTTCAAGTAGGTAAGTAATAGCCGATCGTATGAGAAATTGTATCTCGTATTAGGGAATGAAGACTCTTAGCAACTTATTATCGGACATTATTCATCTACACTTATGTATTTTACGAAATTCTAAGGCCTAAAACACACAAAAGCAACGTGAGGCAGCAGGCGTGGAACAGGCGTGGCGCAGGCGTGCGCCGCTTTAAAACGATTTCATACAAAATGTATGCAGGCAACGTTTTTGAATTATACTAAAGCGACGCGGCACAGAACGCAGACACGCCGTTTCGTTGGCTGCGCCGCGTCGCTTCAGTATAATTCAAAAACGTCGCCTGCATACATTTTGTATGAAATCGTTTTGAAGCGGCGCACGCCTGTTCCACGCCTGCTGTCTTACGTCGCTTGTGTGTGTTTTAGGCCTTAGCCGTAAGTCGTACCTTACTGTCTACTGTCAGACACGCACTTGGTAAATTTCAAATGCGTGCGTGATGCTTATTTATGCGTTTATTGTAGTCTGACCCACATCACCGTGGCACAAGATAGAAGATTATATACCAGAGATAGATTGGCTATTGATTATCACAGAATGTATGACTGGCCTGGCCTATGGGCTTAGTTGGTAGTAGCTCTGCCTTCTGCATCGTAAGCCGTGGGTTCGATCCCCACGGAGAACAAATATTTGAATGTTTGTTCTCTGTGTGTTATTATTGAATTCTAAGTAAGTCAGTATACACCATCTGGTGCCCATAGTACAAGCTCTACTTAATTAGGGGCTAGATACTGTTGTGTGGTAGGTAGGAACCAAGCCATAATTTGTTGCCTGTTCTTCTAGGCTTGGTCGCGCGGAATTGGCACCTAGATTCACCTATCTATAAGACGTTTCAAAGTGATCCTTACTATTAAGTTATAACAGTCAAAATTACCGTCAGATAACGAAGACGTCAAGCTATCTGAACCTCGCAATTCATCTTCCCATGTCGTTTCATACGTTTGTCTAGATAAAAACTGATTTATGCACTCACTTATTATTACTTATTGTAAAAGTATCAGATTATCTAGTAAGCCATGTCAATGTAAGCCTGAGACCGTGTACTCATGACATCACCAACAGGTGTTTCAACCAAACAGGTCTTACCTACCTAGTTACATTGAAATAATTGCCCCACTTATAGAACAGTTGAAGCTTACGTTTGAGACTATTTTGCACGACAGAAGAATCAAATGCGTTTGGAAGGGTTACATTTTATTGCCACCATATTTGTCTTGCCTTAACCATATTGGCCACAATAGAGCTCAGTGGCGGATTTGCAGTTGGCCGCCCTAGGTCCCAGGCCATGTGCCGCCCCTTCTCGGTACCCATCATATAATATAGACTAGATACATAATGAATTTACTTATGAGAAATTTAATCTTTTTTTTTTCCTAAATATAATATATAATTATGCACAGTCTATACCTACCGTAATCCTAAAACAAGTGATATTATAGGAAGATACTATACGTTGCTTTGCGGTTTGGTCCGCCGCGGCGCCGTAATATAATGCAGCCTTTTAAATAGGTACTTTGCATTTGAGATATTACTTGCTATCATCAGTGATTTTTTTGTCACGATTTGCCGCTCCTAATATCTCGGCCCGGGCCTACTGTGCCTTAGGGCAAATCCGCCACTGATCGCTTTATAAACTGGCTCCTAGATAGAGCTAGCTTTAAGACGATTCAGAGTGGTTCCTATGTTGAACCGAATAGTTAAGAGGATTTATCACGATATAAAATTGTCGTCATGTTTTCGTTTCGTTTACATTTGAACAATGCTACTTTACATCACAGGCAAATATTGCTCAAGGTTTATTTAGCACCTGTAATGTACTTTTTCCTGTCGTGAGCTATATTTGTAGTACCGTCTAATAATATGAAACTAGCAAAACGGCCAGCATCTGCTATGGTTCACGGCGTAACTCACTGAAAAATAAGCCGATCTTCATCACAAATCTTCAAAGAGTTTGAAAACAAACATTTCTTAAGTGCCGGCATGAGTGGCATATATAGCTATCATGTGGATAGGTAAAAGGTTCTGCAAGATTGATGTTAGCTCCGTGGTTTGGGTAGACATTTATTTGTTTTTATTTATTTATATACTAGTAGCGAAGCCCAGCGTTGCCCGAGTAGGATCTATGAATTTGAATTTAGATTACTCCAGAATGTTATAATAACATTCAAGAACATTTAGGAGCATTCTATTCTAGAACATTTTAGTAAAATATATTATTTGAATTAATTTTAATGAAAAAATATGCTTTACTGTATTTCAGATGAATACATGACACAAATACCCTATTGAAACATCCTTTCTTAGATCCAGTTAATTTCATTTGATTTGATTTGGATTTTCTGTAGTAAAGATGTGTTTTTATCAAAGTTTGCACATTTCCATGTATGGAAAATAAATTCCAATTACTGATGAACACGAATTCCAAAAAATGGTATTTCTGAAGAAATCAGTACTGGTGTCAATTTGCAAGCACAAAAAACCTTTTTATTCATTGCTAAAAAGCTTTTTTTATAAAAATGTACAAAACAGATATACCGAATCAGGGTTGTAGTTTTGAACTTCATCACTTGGCATGAGCGTATATTACATAAAATATTTTAACGTAAATAAAATAATGGCAGAGTGCCATCTCTACCATTTGCTGTATCTGGTATTTTAAATTACTTTGGGCTCAGTTGTATTATAACTGTTTAAATTTACTAAAAAGACTTAAAAATATTATGTGAAAAGCTGTTGATGGTACACATTATTTCAGTCATGATGCCAGACCCTTTTCAGCAGCTCGCTAAAGGTCTCTTGACACTGTCACTGTCATATCAACAAATAGAGATGGCAACAGACTTATTGGACTGCTTTAGGACCATTATGAATACAAGCCTACTAATAAAACGTGTTTAGAGTAGAGAGATCTATGAAAACCACTGTAGATAAACTTTTGCTTGTTAAATCGTTAATACCTTTAATAGGTAAGGTATGATAAAAAAAGGAAATACATAAGTAAGTGTATGTATGTCTGTGTTTGGCCGGTACCTAGTAAGAAGTCAGAAATAAGGTATAACAGTGATTGAAAGACTTAGTTTCATCTGGTAGGGCTATGGTCTTATACCTACTGTCTCTTTGAGCTAGTAAGTAAGTTGGGCTAGTAAATTATGTTTAATAATGTGTTTGACCTGCAGTTTTGAGAAATTATAAGAATTTCTGGGATGTAATTCTTTCCAAAAACAATAAACATAGTCATATCCTTAAAGCCATAGGTGATTTCCCTCTGGTTTGAGAACATGTCAGTTTTTATTCAGTGCGAGGTTATTTCTAAATAACAATTTACTCACAATTTCGCAGTTACTCTATCTGTGTGTATATACCTAGTCTGAATATAAGAATGATATATTTATTAATTGTATATTGCATGATATGAAAATTATAACATACACTTGGACTGAAAACTCAATTCAGTTACGAATTCATGCTTGATAATGTAATGATAATCAAACACAGCAAGCTCTAACAAGCAAAACAATCATACAGACACAATACTTCCATCAATTCACTGATGAAGTAAACACAGGGACTAAGGAGCAAGACACCTACACTCATGATAATCCATCTATTCATGTGGAAGGAAATTACAAGGACCTGTGTCTCACCGAGGCCCCATGTAGTACCGCCCACCTTCATTCAAATCCTCACAACACCAAAATGTATGTAAAACAAGTGTAAAATACCTTCTTCGTCTGATATTATGGACTCATCAGGAGTTCCAGCGGTGGGCCCTTTCACTATAGTGGTCGTCCTGTTATTCTGTAACCGCGTGAAAAACTCGACCGCGTAGTTGATTACGTCGCCCGGCTGCTCCAGAAGGTAACTGATGGTGAACTCCAACAAGATCTCTCTAAGGTCATCCGGGACTTGAATGCGTCCGCCTTGAGGCCTGCTCATTGCTATTGGAGTCGCCTCGCTTTTCCAATGATATCCCGTAAGGAGATCGTCTAAACGACACGGTAGATCAGAATTTCGATATCATAGCTATCGAATTGCTAAAGCGACACACCAACGAGCAAATTTTACGATGAGAAGTAGCACTACATACACACGTTAGTAATAAATAAAACCACACTATTATACTATAACTTCCTCAAATAACAGTCTCGGCTACGGGAATTATAACTAATGACACACTTTTTACAAAATATTCCTCGTTCTCCAGCCTGACAAATATAAAATCTCCCTTCACTGAAAAGTAAAAATGGCGAATTTCGGCACGGCCCACTTCACGTCAGTCTGTCGACCCTTGCGCCGGAAACTGTTGCCATTGAAAATAAAACAAACCATAGACAAGATGTCATAAAAAAATCTATCGATTGGCTTGATGAAGTGAAGTTAGCTTCAGTATATTTTAGCAAAGTATTACTACTGCTATTCGCCGCTAGATGACGCACGGAACAACCTTTAGAGTCTGCTACTCACCACCAGGTGACACTTTTGTAGGAACTTGGAATTTTGGAATAAAAATGTAGTACCGCCCATTGCACACAACACACAAATGTAAGAAATAGGTAGGTAGGCTTTCGTCTCTCTTAGAGCGTATTATATTCCTTGCAGGTAGGTGCTGATACCCCGTAGATTGACAAGTACTTCGATCTAGGTACCACGCTATGTACCCCAACAGAACAAATATTTGTAAATCATACAAACGTTTTATAAGCTGCTGAATGAAAGCGAACCCTGGATTGTCTTGCAAAATTTGGGCGCTGATCTTATGTCTTTATAATAAAATATTCATTTATAACAGAAAGGTCTATATTTAACGAAACTTACAAACTTATTAACAAAATTGAGGACACTAATCTAGCAAAGCATTATATTTAATTGTTTAGCTTATTTATTATCTTCTGCAGTTTTATCCATCATAGTTTTCCTGAGGTATGAGTATCTTGTCAACGAATCTTTTACTGGAAAAGTAACCATCACATCAGGCGTTTCATACGGGTTGAAATCACTGAATTCTGGAGGAATATCTTCATCAGAAAACAGATCTTGGTCTGAAACTTTCAGAGTGCGAAGTGTTATGCACTTTGTCTGCTGTAAAAACATACAAATATCTTGTACCGCTCTTATTGTGATTAGTTCGAAATAGTCCGCCAAGTTTGGTACGGACACGCCGGGAAATTCGAATATCTTGTTCATGATAACGCCAGCCCATTCGAGAAAAACATCGTATCGTATATCAAAATCCATGGTCAACCAAGGTGTTATTATCGCGTATTTGTTATCTATCTTCACAGCATGATTGTTTATGAACTTTGCGTGTACAATTGTGTTGGTGTACAATCCAACTCGTTTCACGACGCTCAAAGATTCTAGTTGAGATAATCTGTTGATGAGGGACTGAGTATCGTATGACGTCGATTTCTGTGAAATAAAGAAGCCATATTTATTTCTCTAAAAACTGGTGTAAGTGAATAAGTAAAACAAATAAAGTGTTGATAGGTACCTGCAATTCTTTGAAAGAGAGCCCTTGTTCACCATTGCTGAGTAACAGCATAATAATGCTATCCTTTTGATTGTATGTTTCGTTCAAATTTTCTTTTATATGCAAGACGGCGTTCCTGTAAAATTATATTTATAAGTTCTCTCACTAAGTCCTAACTTACGAAAGACGTTGGTGCTCAAAAGGGATGAAACATAGATTACTTTTTTCTATTAACAAATGGCCCGGTAAATGCTACTCATTTAGCTAATAATGTTTATAATATTACCTGAAATGAGTCGAAATTTTCGAAATACTAGTAACTTTATCAAAGAAAAACTTACTTCTTTAGAGTTTCGATCACAGATTCAAAATCAATATTCTCGTACAAATGGGCAATGTGTCTAGCAGTTTCTCTAGGAGTAGTGCTAAGCCACTCTACTGTGCCTGATTTCAGTTTAAACTTCGTCTCTATATCAATCACATTGACTTGCTCGTCTTGGATATTCTCACTAGCACCTACTATTTCCGGAATAGTAGCGGATTTTATCTGCAATATATTTAGTGCCTCTAGCTCTGAGACCAGGCAGTTCATTTCAGCAGAGCCTTTGAACTCGGTGTCAGGCAAGCCGTTTTCAATTGCTTTTCCGAGAGAATCTACAAATTCAGAGTTCAATCGGCCGATCCAACGTCGCTGGTAGTTTGCAGACACCTTATACGCAGATTGGACAACATCTTCTAAATGTAACCTATGCATTTGGTTATTGAAAATCTTCTCTTTAGCGGAAACAGCGCCACATTTCCTAAGCTGATCTACTACGATACGTAAACTGTTCTCAGGGTACACTTTGAATATGGAGTACACTTTCTTAGCTAGATCTGATTTTAGTTCGTTGTTGTAAGTCATCATTATTGTGACAAAAACTCCCTCTCTCAATGGACCAAGTTCTGGAGTCCTGTATAAGTTGTATAGCTTGTTGGCAGTTGCAGGGACTATGGAATAACTCTCGTGAAAGTCTTCGGCGTTTATAGCTACGCAAGGGAGTCTGCGAGTGTACGATTCACTCATCGACACTCGCCATATCAGCCAGACAAGTTCCAACATCGGAATCCTAGACTCGTTTATGAACTTCGACATATTTGTAGAGTAACGAAGTCTTAGTTTCTTTATCATTCCTTCGTACTTCTGGATCAGGTGTCTTCGGCGTCGCATTTCGTTGATCAAACTGTCTTTCTCGTGCACCATTGTAGGGTTCAGTTGGATCACCAAGGCACGTCTGTGACATGTGCTTTGTGTTTTCTTAGGATCGTTTCTGGATAAAATATCTTTAGCGACGAGGTTTCGTACTTTCAAGGAGCCGGGTTGCGAACTCGGACTGGCTATGGTTATAGCTGCGTGGCACATTGTGATAACGTAGTCTTCTTCCTTAGACCACATTACGGTTTCATCAGCTTGTCGTTTTCGACTCTTCGGCCTTGCTTTTAGCTTCATAACTGGGTTGACTTTGGGAACGATCTTTTTCTTTCGCGGCGTCCTCGGTTTTCTGCTCTTGGCCAGCTTAGGTATTATGATGCTTGGCTTATCTTTTTTCTTGGGGATCGCTCGCCGTTTCAATGTTCTGACGTAGAAGGTCTGCCAGAGTCTCTGTATTTCCATGTAGAAGCAGGAATCAAAGCCGCAAGGTCCTCCACCGTCGCCATACCTATCACCGTTGTCATAGTGTTTAATCTGTTCTTCTTGTCTAACAGGCGGGTGTATATTTTTCTTGGTGCGGTTTGTGGTAGTTACTTTCGTCGCGACACTTATTTCGTAGACATCGTTCCAATAGCTTTTGACGTCGTCGAATGTTTCGAAGTAGTAGGCTCTCTCTAGGCTCTTGAGGTTGGCGTTGTGCTTTGGCCATAGACCCGTGGTGTTGACGATTCTTGCGTTTCTGTTCACGTAGAACAAAAAGCTGGTAAGTTGGCTGTTTGCGTAGTCAGCCGTTTGGACGTGGGGTTGGTAGATCAGCTGTATTAAGCCATGCATCGCAAGTACTTTCAGGTTCATTCGTATCGCATTCCTTAAGCTCTTGGACTTTAAGATAAAGTGGCTGATTTCTGGCGGCGCATCTTTCAGTTTTAGGTTTAAATGAGACTCTAGAATTCGCAAATCAGATATATCAGACATTCCATTGACGCTCATATTGCTGATCGCGAATTTAACCGTCATAGTCGGCATCAGTTCGCTCACCGACATGAATCCGGGTTTGAGATCCGTGGTGGGTGGATCGAAGTATACCATTTTAATGATGAATTCGTGGAGGCATTGGATTTTCATGTATCGGGGGTTTACGAACATGGAGAGCGGTCGGCAGGAGTTTTCTGTAGGTGCTGCAATGGATGGACGTCTCTTCGCTGAGGCTCGTAAATAAACCTCTTTATACTTCGCTCGGACTATAGGATGAGATTTAGTGATATGAGGTGCACAGATCAAGTTGGAAAAGTTGTGCTCATTCCCCACACCTGGCCATCTGACTTTGTACACCTTCAAATGCCCACCAGCCGCTATTTTCTGGATGAATAGTTTCAATCCTTTGGTCACCATGGGTGGTTCATTGATCTCTAAAGACACTAGGTTGCTGAGAGTCTGGTAACCAGTGACGCATTGTCTTTCCTTCACGATTTTCAGGATTCCATTTGCGAATCTCAGTTGCCGGAGGGTTAGAGACTTGGTTTTTAGCAGTGAGACCATGTCTGGTATATTGTCATTACCACCTTCATTTATTTCAAGGATGTGCTTATTAGATTCTTCATTGTTTGCGTCGGTCATTTGTACGTCGCCGTCGGCTTTGCTTGTTTCTGTTTGCTTCGTGTGCTCCAAAAAGGTTTCTGCCTCTTTCATGTATTTTAAATCTGAACTTCCTGCAGCAATAGCCACGTATCTGAAACCATGATTAAAAATTTTACTCACAGCTGAAATTGCAGACAACGAATTTTTTTCTGAATCACATAAGCATTGGGTTAAGTTTTCGTAATTAGATTTACCTTATAACTCGCTGCTTACCCCTATCTTCAAAATACTCTCTTACAATCTTCTTAGCCTTAAATATCCTGCAAATTGTCCGTCCGGTATAAAACTCAACCCCAAGCACTTCTGCCAACTCCAACTGACTCAGACCCTTTAGGCCTCCGTCTAGGAACCTTTCGTACGCCTGCCGTAATAGACCAACGCCAACTTTATACTGGCATTTGATTGGAGGAGTTTCGTTGGTGTCTTCATCAGATTGAGAGAATTCGTCGTCGCTCGGTGGTGATAGACGGATGATTTTTCTCTTTCTGTATAGTGAGGGTGTGCTGGATTTGGATTGTGTTCTTGGAAGCTCGTCTAACTTAACGGTTCTCTCTTCCTGTAAGATAAAATAAATAAGTAAAGCGCGACTCGGATTACGCAAGAATAGAGTTCCACAAGTGCACTTCACAATCAATTACTTATTCTGTGCTGGTATTGAGAACACTGATAAGTTCGTCGTGACTGTTTAATTTTTTTTTATGAACAACAAAAGTTTAACCCATAATAATTACAGGCCAGAAGAGATTGGCAGAAAACGAAGGATGCCTATACCCAGCAGTGTGTGACCGGGCTGAGTGATGATGATGAATAAAATACTTACAAATTCAAAAACATTCAATGTCTTCTTCAACTTCTTTGTTTGTGAGCAAGTCATCATCCTATTCTTCCACATCAAATCAGTTCTCTCGCAGTATCCTGGTTGCGCCTTCAAATACTGCACAAGATTGTACATTTTACCCATTTTTGGCATGCTCAGTATTGTTGGTTTATGGAACCTTGTGAGGCGTAGCAGTAGGCTTTTTATTCCTCGATTTGCTAGATTCTGTGTGATGTACAGCACTCGGATTAGACCCAAGTCTCTTAGTAGTTTTCTGTTGTAAAATAAGTTCTTGGGTTCTTTTATTATTTTGTATAGATTTGTTGTGCCTGTTGTCATTTGACCCTGTAATAAATGTAGATACATACTGTAATTAGTTTTTATATTACTAAATTAGCTATTAGAAACTAAAATGTATTTAAAAAAAGGAAGGAGGGGCTTATTTTGGAATAAATTAATATTAATGTTTCTTAAAGTGTCTTTGAACTTAGATTTTATATTTAGACTAGATTTTTCAGTTTTTTTTTATAAAACAGAAGGATAAAAAGAATGTGATGCTAATAATAACTGATGAAATAGAAACTTATTTTTTATTTAAAACAGTAGCTAAATATCTCAGTGCCTTTATACAAATGTTTTTCACTAGGTACTTTACGTCCACCCACTTTATGACATTGTTTAGATCGCTGGAAGTAGGTGGATGTAAACGGCTCAGAATCATTCTTCCCAGAAATGTGTTGGGCAGGCCTATGTCCAGCAGTGGACTTCTTCATGCTGATGAATGCAAGTAGGTATACAATACTTACATTTTCTCTACCTTTTCCAATGAGTTCCAATATACAATACTGTATCTTCGTCAGCTGGTACAAGTAAGTCATGGGCAAGTGAACTGCTAACGCGTTCCATCTCTCCTCTCGACTCGCGACCATGATCAATGTGTTACCATACAATGCCAGTACTTTTTCATATTGAACGTCAGTAAACTGGCTGCTTGGAATAGCTTTCCGAGTGTTGAAAAACTTGCAAGAACCAAATTCATTTATAGCTGGATGGTATTCGTAGGGGCCATCTAAATAAGTATCCTGAAAAAAAAAATATCTTTTAAAGAAAAATATGAAGAATGGTGAGAAAGTAATATTAAGTAATTATTAAGAACACACAAGAATATGTTATTATTAAGACTTGTGAAACTACAGGCATGTGTGACTGATAAACTGTATGCCTTTAGTTGATGGATGGCAGGGCAGTGCACTGTAGGACATGTTCCTAACATGCGTGAGCTACGAGGCAATGCTTTTTTATAGGAGATGGTTACCACTTAACATTAGGTGGGCCATATGCTTGTTCCCTAAGCTAGTTGATAGTTCGGGGCTAGATAGTGTTGTGTGAATTGTCCACTAAATTTATTATTAAAATGTATTTATTTATAGTACAAGCTCTTAGGCCCATATTCAGAAACAGTACGTGAGCCTGAGTCGAGCTTCAAGCATAGGTTTTTTGACAGTTCTTCATTTAAAAGTGTCAAAAATCTATGCTTGAGGCGCGACTCAGACTCAAGCACTGTTTCTTAATACGGGTCGGGATACTTACAGGATTTTTAAGGTTTCCAGTGTCTTCATCAATAATAGTGAATCTATCGACCACTTCTACATGCGGAAGAGGCTCAGGCAGCTCATACAATGAGATTTCCTTGTGGTTCAGGATATACACCCAAAACCGACTCTTCATCTTTCCACTTATGGGAAAGTTTGTACGATGTTCTACTCTTCTCCATAGCAAATCAAGTGTAATGCCTTCTAAACCTTCTAAGGCAATCTCCTCTAATATTATACGTTTGGCATTGTAGGTGAAGCATTCTCGTAACACACCACTACCACCCTCCATAACTATGATATCATTATATTTTGTTATTTACGGAACTAACTCCAAAGGACGATAACAGAACAGCGCGGCGCGGCCGACTCGAAAAGATGTAAATTAGAAAACTAAGAATGAGAGATGGGCAATGGGCATGAGGCAAAAATCAAAAAACCCCTCGCACGCACAAGACAAGACAACAAACAACAAAACAATAGAAAATGTGCCAAAACTGCCAAGCCAAACTAAAGAAATGTCACTGTCTAAATATCATACAATATTTTATGACAGTTACCTACGTTTCCCTCAGAGCGTTACTAGCGTTAGGACTTCTAGCATAAATGTAGAAATATACTAAGCAAAGTTGAGCCAGAGAATCCTATCTACTCAAGTGCCTTGATCCTACCCCATTATAATATAATGGAGAGAAGGTTGTACGTAGATAGACGTAGCTTCATGGGAGAGAGAGATAACAGGTAGCATGGGCTAAGTTTGCATTTCAAAATAAATAACTGATTATTTAAGCGAAGTCGATGCAGTAGGTAGGTACCTGAACCTTATACTTTTATAACTCCTTGCTGCCGTTTCCTTCGATAGCGAAGCAAGAATTATAAGAGTAAGGCTAGGAGGTAGAAAGAGCATGAGGAGTACCTAAGGGTTTTAAGGGAAGTAAATTCGTGCTTCTTGCTTACTGTACTTCGCAATACTCTGCGATGTAATTTACTATTTTATTAATAACTAGTGGCCGCCCGCGGCTTCGCTCACCCGTTCCCGTAACACCCCGTTCCCGTTGCTTTTTCGGGATAAAAAGTATCCTATGTCCTTCTCCCGGTTCTAAGCTACCTCCCCACTAATTTTCTGCCAAATCAGTTCCGCCGTTCTTGAGTTATAAATAGTGTAACTAACACGACTTTCTTTTATGTAAATAGATTTCGGAACCCAGTGAAAGGAGGATATTAACGTAGTGGTAAAATTTTCTTAACCCTTATTAATCCTTATTCTTAACCCTTTTTCTTTCTCTAAGCTGTAAAATCCAATAAGTCCCCACGACGACGCTCAAGTAACAAGCAGTTGAACATAGCCACTTTTTTTCGAATTATTATTCTGTGTTGCTACTTGCTATGAAATGGGCTGCGTCGTTACCTTGTTGGCCTCAAGTTTAAACAAATAATGGTAAGTAGGTAGGTACCTAATATAAATATACAAATCGAACCTTGGACGTTCCTTTGACTATCCTCTTAGACTTCCTTAGAAAGTCAATCCTAAAAGATCTGAGGGGCTACCTTGCCAGGTTGATTCTAGTAGGTACCTACCTACATAAATAGGCGTAGTACGTAGGCGTACACGAGGAAATAATGAAATAATCCACAAGTTATCAAGTTTCAATATTTTTATTTACTAAAGAAAAGGAATACATTTTATCATTTGCTAAAATATTTAGCATAATATTAATATTTTAATGAGAAAATGATCATAACACTTCAGACAATGATAATAAAATACAAAATCGCCTTTCGGGCTTCATTTTATATTTCAAATCAGTGTCCAATCTATGTCTCTAGTCGTAAAAAAATTGCACTCTATACGGGCAGCATTTATAACATTCTAGCACTGCGACTTGCGTTTTGTGTTAATTATAAAACTCCTACTTAATCCTATGCTTATAATGAAAGTAATAGGCTCCGGTTTGTCAAATTATATTTCCATCTTATACTCTGGCGAAACAGACGGTACCAGAAAACACTAACCACCAACAAAAAAACGTTATAGAAAAATAACAACGTTTTCATTGCAAAACGTTCTTTCTCTTTTTATAGGAAATGAGTAGAGTACTGTTAAAAGACTCCTAATTATGTATTTTAATCATCAAATTCCTTGGTTTCAAGTGTTATGAAAATTTGATTAATTATAAAAAGTGTTCTCTAACTGTATTTTTCATAGTCTGTCACTTTTTGTGTTTCACTGTGTTCATAAAAAGACATGGTCTGTCTTAGCGGAAATATAGGTTATTGGCGTGCTCAACAGCCAATATAAATATGAAGGTAGGCGTCCAATTTACCTGCTAATCTTGGGAAATAAGGTTAGAAAGTGTTTTCTGGTACTGTCAACAGTTTGAATAGTCAGGAGCAAAAAAAAAGGTACAGTCTTTTATCATAACTTATTTTTATTCTATTGATCTATTTTATTTGAAAGGCTTTAAGAAAATGATCCAGAAGTGATAATATCTATAACGATTTCTAGTAGATAACGCCCTGGTTTACTAAATGTGGGAATCAAGTCTAACAAGAAACCTTGTACTATAAGGTCTGCGTTCCCTGTTATACCTATTACGACCACTGTCTAGTAAACCAATGATAAAGATAATTCGAAATATTTTGAAATATAAATGGCGGTAGCTAGCTCGATCTAGAGGCACTATTTAGAAACATACCCCATAGTGGAATAAACTGTTTAAATGTAAGCCATGTTAGACACCGAAAAAAAACCTATAAACAAACATACATACATATTAGTGGAAACCCACACGACTTGACTAAGAATGAATACAAAAATGAGCATTTAAATAAAATCCTAATGAAACTCTAAGTAACTAGTCTGTAATTTATTTACTTTTGCCTATTTTAATTTTTTTGTAATATTGAAATGTCCGACAGAGAAATTGGTGGTGGTCAGCCTCTTAATATCAACAAAGAGATCATATGACGTAACATGGCATACATTGAAACTGAAAAAGGTATTTTATAAATAAATGGTCGGGTTATGGGATTAACAGATATAGGTTAAAACTATATACCTTGACAAATGGCAATCGAAATAAAAGTAAATAAAACGGGTAACTTCATGAAAACACTGTTTAACGCCATCGAAATTAACTTTTTCGTTTGCCACTTGTCTAGGCTGATAGGTGCATTTAGATAAATTAGTTAGGCACTTCCCATAGGTACTTTATGGTCTAGGTACATAGTTAATTCTTCAAAGACATTATTGCATTATGCAAAGCTTTAATCATAGAGTATTTTAGTTTGTGGAAAATGAATGATTTTGTAAATCTAAAATACATCGAAATAATATACAAAGATCTTATGTGTAACGCTAACTAAAGTAAAATTAGATACACCTAAATAAAGAAATATACAAAAATGACTAATTTTTTAAACAAAAATCTGTAAAATAAATCTAAATGGCTTCTATTTGTTTTTATTTATAAAGAAAATGCAAGTAAAACTTTCTAGAAGAATAAAAAGTTAGAAATGTAAACGCGGTAGAGTCTCTAGAAATCTAATACTCTATGCATGTCTACGGAAGCTCTACGCCGTAGACTCTACAAACCTCTACGCAAGTCTACGCCGCCAAACTTTAGTTAGCGCAAATTTAATATTGACTACGCGAGCCTACGTGAGTCTACGTCGTAGACTTGCTACAGATTTTGAATTCTAACGTTCACAAATTCCACGAAGGCGTGTGAGTCATTGCATTTTGTTTCCTATGTCAACGACTTAGAGTTCTCTAAAATACGTCTTCGTGAAATCACAATAGAATATTAGAGACTCTCCGCTTTAGAACGTGCGGTATACAAGTCTGAGATATAACGTGTTGTAAATGTACTATAATCTTAACATTAAACTTCATTCGACCCGGATCTATAAGATTCATCAATCTGTCCTTATTTTATTTTAATAAAAGTCTTTAATTTCTAACTCTAAGGCTCCGAGTTTCAAACAAAATGAAGCAGTATCTATAATATAACTACACGATATAACCTATACAATTTCATTATATCAATAGGTAAATGTTCGCTTAGAAGATTCTAGGCTGATGGTTACAGTAAGAGTACAAAAGAAAGGGTTATTGTACTTCAATTTAAGTTATACAAAACAATGTATTAACAATCACCGTATGTCGCTTACCCACGAATGCTTATATTTTAATTACTTGACGAAATCTAATTTACATTACAGAACTCGCTATTTACAAGAACTAACCTCTTACGTATCTGAACCTACTTGTTACAAAATTTCTCCATTACAGAATTTGAAAATCATAAGTCACTTGCAAATCGATAAAATTTCTAGATAGGTACATTTTTTTTTCCTGAAAAAAATAAACTGAAGACCTATCTTTCTTTTTACCTATCTTTGTGTGACAAGTCCACAATGAACATGTTTTTATCTGACAAATAGTATATGGAATCCAAAAATCAAACAAGCATTTAACCCCTAAAGTTGAAACATTGACGTCATTGTAGTCAATCACTATAAAAATTTGCCGACGGCTATTTTTCCTGACCACTACAATCTGGGCCTCTTCAAGGCAGAAGTGAATAGGTTTCTTCTATACCATCCTGTTTCATCATTGGCTACATAGTCACTTACCATCAGATGAGATTGAAGCCAAAGGATGGTATTCCATGTAAAAAAAAAACAATATAGTCAATATTTTTTTAAACAGAAGCATTTGGCTACCATCAGGTGTATGATGGAAAGGGAGGATGCAGCCTATGATGAAGCATGCTTAGCATTATTCAACCTTATTTCAAAGTGATTTATCATTTTCAAATTCTATAATCTCAAACAAACTGCCCATTCCCAAAGCATTCTAAATACCGCAAGGTTAAGTAACTATAAAAATAAACGTTAATCTGTGCGTTACTTTGATTAACTATTAAAAATAATATCAAAATGGCAGTATATTTGTAAAACAAGAGTACTTTAGCATACACTAATTAATATTATAAATAAATTATTAACATTAGAAACCATATCTTTGGTATGAATAGATAAAAAGAAGAAAATGAGTATTATTAAAGGCAGATCTGCGAATGCCTTACTTACTGTGTATAAAAAGTTTTGCAATTCTAAGAATGCCTTATAACTTGGTAAGAATTTCAAAAGACCTATACTCGTAGCTTGTATGCTGGCTATGTCGCTATACTAACGTGCTATCCGTGCTATCAGTCCAAGTAAACAGAATTGAGATATTGCAATCATGCTACAATCCAGACTTAGGCACTAGGTCATTACAAATAGAATTGACATTTCTTTTACACACATTCCATTTCAAGTTGATCGGTTTTATCTTAATCTGAAGGAAACTGCTAGCTATATTACAAAGTACCTAAGTTGTAAAGCCATGACGAACAAGAATGTCCATAAAAAAGAGTTTTTTCAATATTTGGCCCACATTTATGGATTTTTTTTCGAAACGAGGGTAGACAAAACGTGATGTTCCATAGAATGCATGTACACAATGATCACAGTTACGACTTGTATGTAACTTATGGCGCACCAATAATCTAAATTGGCATTGTGGCATCACGCTGCCTCCTTAAACTATTTATCTATGTATACAGTAATCGCTAAATCTATAACATTATAGAATAATTTATCAAAACGACCTAATCTAGATACATTCATAAGAAGCACTTTATCAGAGTTAGTATGAGAACTTCACATATTCTTTTATACATGGTAAATATAATTTTATATCATTATTTTTCTGTTATTATGTCATTGGTTTCAACTATAATGTTTTATTCTAATTTAACTCTGCATCATTAAATACACAATAACATAATACACTTTTCTAGTAAGGTAGTGTATTTATTGTTGTCGAGTTATACTAACGCTATAATTTTAGAATAAGAGAACCCTTACTAATTTTACGACGTAACGCTACAAATAGTAGTATGTAAAAAAGCGATCTGTGATAACAATTACATTTCCCAACTCTCACTAAACCGTCCAACATCACAATTGGAAAAACTGCAATCGCAATCACACTTTCACATTAACTATTCATCAACATGTTATCAACAAACTTATATTTTTCGCCTATATATAAACTATGTATATTCTAAACAATCTACAATTTGTTACATACTCCAATCGATATAGTTCCGTTTTAAAAAAAATAATTTCATTTTGTCACGTTTCTACCACCAGTACGTATATCTTGGAAGATTGTTCATCACTATTTGTGATTTAACAGAGTCAACATCAACAGTGCATTCGCACTCATAATAGGTCTCATCAATAACAAAGCACGTTCAACAATTTGGAATGTCACGTTCACTAGTTTTATTATAGGTCCATGTCCTTAGGGGGGGGTTACTCGCGATCGCTCAGTTGCGATAGATGTATGCACAAGGCTGCGGCGCGGGCGGCGGCGGGGTGGGGGGTCGCTCGGCCGAGGGGGAGGGGGACGACGAGGGCGGAGAAGGCGATGAGGAGGAACCGCCACTCGCTGACACAGATCCAGAACCGCTGCTGCGCTGCGACACTGGCACATAACATATGGTATGTTAGTATGGGGAGTTATGTCAATATTAGCCTACTAGTGGAATCTCGCGTGACTACATTCACGTAAAGCTTTTTACATTAAATAAACTTCAATGCCCCGCTGCACACCTTAAGGGGTTGAGTTCCGGGAATCCCTTTCTTAGTGCACTCCTAAACTACACCAGGAGTCTACAAGAGAGTTATATATATTTCGATTTCTGCCGTGAAGCAGGATTGCTGTGTTTCGGGTGGAAGGGTGTGCGTGCCGGTGAAATTACTGGCACGTGAGGCTAAGCATCTGTATGCCTGTTAACAGCCCTGTAAACGCCTGTTAACGCAGGGCAGTGCATCGTAGGGCACGTTCCTGACTTGCGTCATTTACTAGGCTTTTAGGCTTTCTAGGCTTGGTCGCGTGGAACAGGCACCTAGACCCACTTAGCTTTAAGACGTTTCAAAGTGATCCTTGCGATTCTACTGAATAAATACTCTTTTGATTTTAAGATATATTTTTCCTAGTAATTAAAAAAAAGATGATTAGAAATAAAAGGGAAGATTCAACTCACCCAAAGTATGATGGTGGTGCGTATTATGCTTGTGGTGTGGAATCTGGTCTCGCGAGTCCGCCCCGTTTGTTTCTCAGAGATACACTTTCTTCACGGAGCGCGTGGTCGAGAAACCATTGTCGTTGCCGCGCCGGTACCCATCGCCCTGCGGTCCGAATAGTCCTGTGTTAACTGACATGCTATGTGAATATGCGTGCGTGGTATGGGTTAGTATGGATCGCTGGTCGGAATGCTCGTAAATATTTCTGTTTCGAAAATTAGCTATCTCTAGATCATTTGTAAAGGTTTGCAGATGGCTCAACTGTTTCTTGTGTATTTTGTACATTTTGTAAATATTTGTTTAATTGTAAGTTATGTATCAATCTTAATCTTTTATCTATCTTCTTTAGCAAGATTTTTGTAAACAGCATTGTGTATAAGTTTACTTATTACTTTGGCAATAGTTTATTTATTTTTATTTTGTTTTATTTGTCGATCGAAATGATATTGTATAGAATTATCAAGTGAAATTTAAAAATTGAGAATTCGGTCTAAATTTACAGATATGCAAGGCCATCTATAAGTTTCATTTGTTACATTACTTTGTTCTAGAAAAACAAGGTTTGATTCTGCGAGAAAAAAGAATATTTTTTTTTTTTTCTCAGTTTTTCTTCGGTTTTCGCTGATTATATTTACGAACATTTCAACCAAATTTAATGACTAAGCAGTGGAGTGGTTATTGAGAATGAATATTAATGGGGATAGCTTAAAGTAAAACGAGTTAATCGAGTTATTATTAGTAACTGAACGTGAACGATAATGATGTGGAAATAGTTTATGAAAATTGAATTGGAAAAACATGCAAAATGGAAAAGCTTGGTGACAAGCTATCGTTATTTCAAATAAACTTACTTTATGTGTGTCACAATTCTGAAGAAAAGAATTACTTGAATATGATAACTTGAAATTAACTCTATTATAAGACAATCTAATACGATTAAATATGCCTACGTCTTCTAACATAAATTAAAAATATAATGTGCTGCTCCAATACCTCACAAAGGCTTGGCCTGTGACTATCAACAACATAAAGAAAAACACGTTAAAAATTTTTACTAATTACTGAAGAAAAATATTATTTCTGCTTTTTATAAGACAGGTCCCATTTGTTATTGCTGAAAAAAATACTAAGGTCTAAGAGAGAAAATAACATTGAATAGTCTCATCAACATATACTTGTACAATTTTACAAAATTGATAAAATTGTATTTCCAAATTTGGAAAAATTGGTTAGGAGGTTTTTTATAATAGGTGCTATACACCTAACAGTAGGCCTACCACAAGCTTTGTCTGGCTCTGGTTTTGAGTGTTGACTAAATAAATCAAACACAAAGATTCAAAACCAGAGACAGAGCCAGACAGAGCTGTGGTAGGCCTACTGATGGTAGTTAGTAGTTAGATTAGATTATTAAAAGATGATGATGAGACTATATGAAACGACTAGAGCTCGAAATTTAATGTGAGAAGTGTTGATAATGTCAATGGAATTGCAAGAGTGATAGTACCTAATAAAACCAATGCCACACACAGTCATCTGTGCTTGATTGTGGCTTAAAAAAACTCTCACCAAGAAATATGGTGTTCCAAGCCATAGCTGTTGGGAAAAACAGCCTTATTAAATGCCTGTTTGATCCAGCGTTGCCAGAATGTAACTTTTGTAACATTTTACGTTACTTTTGACCCTCAAATGTTACTTCCATATTACATCAATTGACACAATTCCATTAAAAATAAAATTTCAAAATATTTTCTAGTTAAACATAAAAAAATATCGAGAAACGGAAGGCATCCGAGAATGTTTTTGTTTTTGTGTAATAAAATGCGATATTAAAGTAGTGAATCGTATATAATTTATGGTTATGTTACTTTTCTCGTGAAATTTACTTTTTGAGCTGTCTCATGCTATATTTAACTAGGTATCTGCCACTGGCAACACTGGTTTGATCATTTAGAGCTGTAGTCGTTCAAAGCCATGCAAAGAGAAAAAAGGCGAACAACTGACATTGACCTGATGAGAGCGGAGGGTTCCGAAGTTATCGCGGCGGTACGCATCGGGTTGGAACTGGAACAGCGTCTCGTGATGAGGGTGGTATGGGGGATGCTTGCGGAGGGTGGCACGGGGGGAGGCTGGCTTCGGCTGGGGAGCCAGCACCGGTTCCGCATACGTCACTTCCTCAACTTGCTGGAGCAGTTTCGGTTCCGCTTGGATTCTGGAAGGAGAAACTTGTTATTGTGCTGTCAAGTTTTGGAGTCAAATGATATTTGAGGACTTACTACCATACTCAGAGTAATTTTAAAGTCAAAGTCAGAATAGGTTTTTTAGTTGTGTCACAAGGAAACATTTGAAATAAAGAATAATAAGGTACAAAAATATATAGCAAAAAAATATAGCATAGCTCTAATACATATTTAGTTTCATTCGTAAATGATTTCTATAGCTTGAAATCTGGGTAGCTCCCTGACAAAGTCTAATAAAATAGATACAAGCTGAGGAAAATCTATTGCGAGGCTGATTTTTAAAAATTCAACAGTGAAACAAAAATTACTCTGAGTATGGCTGAGTGGTTTGTAAAATGTTTTGAGTAGGCTGTTTCTAAGATGACTTTACTGTTAGATGGAATGATCCAACAAAAACTACAGAATGTAGTGGGATTAACTTTCAGACAGTCTACAAACCTGTTTATATTCTGCCTCTGCTCAAAATATTCATACTCTGTATCGGGGTACGGCATATTATCGTCCTCTTCTTTCTTGCAGCGTCTACCGCAGAAGTAGCCCATACCGCAGCCCACGGCGAATCCGAAGAGGCCAGCGACGGTTGAGAAAATGGCGACGGTTTCCGTCCCAAATGTCGATAGCGGGGGATCTGCTGCCAGCACTTCTGGACCTGATCAATTAGAAATCCTTGATTGCTAAAGTGAAACAGACAAATAGAACTAAGCCTCACTATTTAGTGAAGCTTTGTTTTATCTGTGTAAACATTGAACTGATCTTCTGATCATTGTATCCTCATTCTCAAATTTTTAAACATATCGAACATCTTATCTATTGACAGACAAATCGATCTACCCTCTTTCGCATTCTTTTATTGCTTTGCACATTCGTACCACCGGGTTCCAGACTCTAGATAATTGGAATATTCACGGCCACGGTTGAAGTTCTTGCGTTTGGTGATTTCAATTGCCTCTTGAATTTAATCATGGTTAATATGCCGTTGTTTCATATAAATATGATGGGTACTACCACAAGCAAAAGCGTGTTGGCTGCTCTGTGGGTACTACTAAGCAAAAGCGTGTTGGCTGCTCTGTGGGTACTACCATCATATTTATATGAAACAACAGCATATTCACCGGACGAGCTACACACAAATAGCTCTACTATTGTATATTACCTTCACTATTACTGCCTCCTTTCCCTTCCTTGTCCTGTACAATATTAATGACTTCTCCTTTGTTCTCTCCTCTTGCGTCGTCGTACAAGCCAGAGCTCAGGCCACCTACTGCTCCAGCGTCTTTACCTAAAAAAATGATTAAAAAAAAAAAAATTTGGACAATCCACACAACACTATCTAGCCCCAAATTAAGCTGAGCTTGTGTTATGGGAACCAGAAAGCTGATATAATATATATATTTTTTTTGTAAATACATACTTAGAATACAATATAACACCCAGACAGAGAACAAAACATCTGTGTTCACCACACAAATATTTGTTCTCGGTGGGGATCGAACCCACGTACTGGGGCGCAGAAGGCAGAGCTACTACCAACCGAGCTGAGAGGCCAGTCATGTAATGTTGTCAATGATGTAATGTATTAAGTGTTATATCAGCTATCTGGTTCCCATAGTACAAGCTGGTTAATTTCGGGCTAAATAGTGTTGCGTGCATTGTACACTATATTTATTTATCATATACCTTTAAACGAAAAAAGCTTATAATTTCAGAATATAATTTACATGTATTCTGAATCTCGGAAATGGCTTCAACTGTTTTCATGAACTTTAGTATACATGAGATTTTGAGGGCGATAAATCGATCTAACTAGGATTCATTTTCAGAAAATATCATCTTTTTCGGGTTTTCAACAATCAACTTTATCATAATATCATAACTCCTAGCGCCATCTGTTGCTGAACTCACGAGACAGTTTGACAGAGAACGCCATCTATTGACGAATTGTGGAACTACTACGTAAACACTCGAGACGCAAGTTCTGGATGTTTCTATCTCATAAAACTCGGTCACCAACTGCTAGTTTATATTTAAACATAGAACTTACTGTGAGGACAAGCAGCATGACTGCCAGTGCTGACGCTCTGATAGAACGCGTTTTCGTCCAACCACCGACTAACACCATGCGAGTATGCTCTGCAGCGACCGGCTTGCTTATCCCATGCGCAGTACGGGTCTTGGAGAGCGACGCATTCACTATAAAAGAGATTGGCTGCTGATAAATATTCACATGACGCAACACTTTTAAATACATGCCAACGACAAGAAATCCTGGGCCACCCCAGGCCACTCTTCCAAGCCTGTGAAGCCCCCAGGAAGCTTCTGCGCTTCTGGGACGAGTTAAGCTGGCAACAGCTATAGCCAGTACATCATGACGCAAAATGGACCAACTCAGAGTCTAATTGCGGACACAGGAGTCCCAAACAAGATACAAGATACATGCGTATTTCTGCCGTGAAGCAGCATTGCTGTGTTTTGGTTTGAAGGGTGTGGGTGAAATTACTGGCACGTGAGGCTGAACATCTGTATGCCTCAAGTTAATGGACGCAAGGCAGCGCATAGTAGGGTACGTTCCTGACGTGCGTGACGTACGAGGCAATGCTTTGTTATAGGCGATGGTTGCCACTTAACATCTGCTTAAAAAATGAGACAGCAGATACATACGAGCAAGAGCTGATCTTGTCACTGGAACACCTGTGCAGTCGCAAACTCAGCACCTCTCGATCTGACACTGCAATCAGCCTCGCCGCATCTCGTCCTGCTCTTGCAACCCTCAAGAGCCATAAGAAGTCTCCTTAAATAAATGAGACGGAAGATACTTACGAGCAAGAGCTGATCTTGTCACTGGAACACCTGTGCAGTCGCAAACTCAGCACCTCTCTATCTGACACAGCAATCAACCTCGCCGCATCTCTCCCTGCTCTTGCAACCCTCAGAGCCCTGACTGGAGACCCCGCAGCAAAGGCTTGCAACTCCTCAATCACCACAGGAACCGCGCGTTTGTTCGAGTCGTAGGATATCGCGTTGATAGCTTTTATGATCTTGCCGTTGTCTGTGCCGATGAAGAGAACATCGTAGGCTTTCCCGCCGGGGGTTTTCACTTGGGGATCTACGGCGATTTGCGTAAATCGGTAGCTGAAAAGAAAACGAGTTTTTAAATCCCTGGTTATGATTTTACAATGCGTACGTTATTTTCACCTGATGAACTGACGATATTTTAAAAATTGGATTTGAATAGAAAGTAAGTGAATAGAAAGGGCTAAAAATAATTATTTCTGGAAAATTATCAAATTCAAATTCAAATTCAAATTCAAATTCTTTATTGCACTTATGTTGTATAAAGGTGTTACAGTAGGTAATTTAAGTTTCAAACATAAACCCTGTTAGGGCACCGCAACTTATTTCCCCGCTTTGGAGGCGCTATCATATACTTACATATATCTATACATTTTAAACTTAGTAGGAACTATGTATTATTTTAAACTTATAAACTATATTATTCTATACTTAGATACTAAGCTACAGCATCGAGACGACGACACCGAAGAGATGTAAATTTATATCCATGGTTACAAACAAATAGGTAATTTTAATTTTCATTGAAAAACTCATCCAACGTATAGAAACAGTTTTCAGATAAGTAGGTTTTTAAAATTTTCTTATATTTTATGCAGCAGTTTTCATTTTTTATTTCAGGAGGGAGTTTATTATATATTTTTACACACATCCCATATGGTCCGGAATGAATAATTTTCATCGTTGAGTCAGGCCGGGCTAGTCTAGTTTTTGGTCTTAAGTTTTGAGGTCGAGAGTATTGTGGGAAAAGATTTATATTATTTTTTACAAAAATACATACTTCGTAAATATAAATACAAGTAACAGTCAAAATTTTTAGTTTTATAAAATGATTTTTACAACTTTCCATTGTTTCAATGTTTTGGATTATTCTTAGGCATCTTTTCTGTAATATAAATAATTTGATGGAGTCTGTGCTATTTCCCCAAAGTACTATTCCATACGTAAGCCAAGCATGTGCATATGCATAATATGCACAAGTGGCGGTTTTCTTGTCAGTGTGTTTCTTTAATTCGTATAATGCATATGTAAATCGTGATAGTTTCGATGTAGTTTTTTTTATATGTTCCTTCCAATTTATACCGCTATCTATATTTATTCCTAACAATGTGTAATTTTCAACGGACTCTAGTTTTGTATTTTGAAATGAGTAATTAATGAGCAAAGGTGTTTTTTGGTACGGCTTAAATTGTAATATTTTTGTTTTTTTGAAGTTTACTTGGAGGTTATGGTCATGTAGCCACTCAACAATTTTCGAGATAACATCATCGAGATGGTCGTTCAGATTTATTATATTGCATTTTTCAAATGGAATTACTACAGATATATCATCTGCAAAAAGAGTACAGTGGCTATTTATAATATTTGGCAAATCATTTATATATATCAAAAATAATACACAGCCCAAGACGCTCCCCTGCGGTATGGATTGGGTTATTTTGGTCTCTTGTGATCGAAAATTTGCTATTTTTCTTGTTGCATTATCATAGTACTCAATTTCTACCTGCTGTACACGGTCCTTTAGGTATGACACAAACCATTCATGAACTAAACCTCTAATTCCTACACCCTGTAGTTTATTTAGTAAGATATTGTATTTAACTCGGTCATATGCCTTGCTCATGTCTAATAAAATGCCCAATGCATATTTCTTTTTATTTATTATATTTAGTATTTCATGTATATATTTATAAACAGCTAGTGATGTAGAATGTTTTTTTCTGAACCCATTTTGACAGTCATTGAATATATTAAATTTTTCGCAGTAAGAGTAAAGACGCGATGACATCGCACCTTCAAAAACTTTTGAAAAGGTCGGTAAAAGGGCGATTGGTCGATAGTTATTTAACTCTTTTTTATCACCGTTTTTGAAAAGTGGTTTTACGATGGCTAATTTAAGTGCGTTCGGAACTCTTCCCTCTGTAAATGATTGATTTATAAGGAATGACAAGGGTGGGGTTAGTTCTTCAGCGCATTTTTTTATAAGTGAAGGCGGTAAGTCGTCATGGCCAAAACTTCTTTTATTTTTTAGCTTTCTAATTATTTTTAAAACTTCTTTATGGGTTACCGGTTGTAAGAACATTGAATTTTCAGATGGGTTCATGACAGGCTGGCCGGCTGAGGGCAGAGTATTTATGCTATCTGCATCTTTTCCGATAGACGCAAAGAAAGTGTTAAATGAATTCACTATTTGTGTAGGTTCCTCTGTAGTTTTATCATGAATTTTTATTTTTATGTTTTTTTTTGAATGAGTTTGTAGTTTATTTGTATATTTTTTTACTAAATGCCACATTGATTTTACAATATTATCAGAATTTTTTATTAATCTTATATTTTGTAATTTTTTTGACGTTGTAACCGTTTTTTTTAGGATTTTTTCATATTGTTTATAGTGTTCGTTTAGAATAGGATTATTAGTTCTTGTCATAAATATTTTAAGTAACCTTTTATGTTGACAGGATTTTTTGATTCCGGATGTAAGCCATGTTTTCTTAAAGTTATTATTTATTTTTAAGCGCTTTTTTGGTATACATAGATCTAATATAATTTTTATACGGTTACTAAAGGCATTATAATTTTCATTTACATTATTTTTGTCATCAAAAACTGTTTCATAATCTATAGTTTTAAGTTCGGTCAAAAAGTGCTGAATATTTTGTTCATTGTACATTCGTTTTTCAGTAAGCCAGTATTTGCATGACTCAAGTTTTTTTGTAGGTATGCTAATAAGGATCCCTTTGTGGTCTGAAAGACCGTATTCTTTAACACATGTTAACATACCTTTAGTATTAAAATTTGTAAAAACTAAATCTATACAAGTTGAAGAACTGCTAGTTATTCTGGTGGGTTCCTTGACATTTTGATGGAAATTAAAGCTTTTCATTAAATTTAAAAGAACTGATGTAGAGGTTTTTTGTTCTAAAACATTCACATTAAAGTCACCGCCAATAACTATATCTTTTTTGCTATATTTTATTTGCAAGAGTTTCAATAGGTTGGTTAAGGTTTCATAGAACTTATCAGGCATTCGGTTTTCGTCTGGCCAATATAATGTAATTATTATTAAATCTAGTTTTGGAATTTCTATTGCACAGGTTTCAATTAAATATTCGATTGACATATCAGTTACACAATTTAGGTCTAGGTATTCTATTTCATCTTTTAATAGGATGCATACTCCTCCTCCAGCATAGCTTGATCGACTGAAAAATGATACTGGTCTGTATCCCTCAACACGAAGTAGGTCTAATTTCGTTTTAGTTATCCAAGTTTCAGAGAGGCATATTGCATGTATATTTTTGTCCTGTTCAGTCTCATATTCAAGTAGGTGTCGTTTTTTGTTTAGGCTTCTTATGTTTTGGAAGAGGATGTTAAATGTGCTTCCGAAAAAACGTCCTTGTTTGTGTTTTCAAGTCCTTATATTGTGCTTGATTTTGGATCTTATTGTTGTGTTCTCTTATTACAGTTTGGTTTCGTTGCTGGTTCAAAGATTCCGCATCGGTATTGTCTGTATATTGTGGTGTATTATTTACTCGTTGTGGTTCAATTTCTTTTTTATACTCTTTGCCATTTATTATTAATCTGTTGTTTATTATGCTGGCACGGTGTCCACTTTTGCGGGCTTCAATTAGTTTTTCTACCAGGTGTTTCCTGTTTTGTAACAAGTCAGGTCCTAGGACTTCAGAGACTTCTAGGCCTGTATTCTTAAAGTAACTGCGATTTTGCAGTATATATTTGGTCATACTTTTGCTCAGAAGTTCTATTTCTAATGGTCTTTTATACCCTCTTTTACCTAAACGTTTGAGGTTTTCAACATATCCTGTTAGGTTGACGTTTAAAATCTTCTGGAATATATATATCACTCTGTCGTGTAATTCATAATCATTTTCTCTCGAGTACTCTTCTAAGCCGTATAGGACTATCGTTTTACTGTTTCTATTATCCGGTATCAAGTTTTTTTTCATGTTGTTCTCATTTCCAATTTGTTCTTGGGTATCATCTTTTATGTTTGTATTGGAATTTATTTGTTCTTGTATTTCATCAATTTTTTTGTTCAGCTTAGAGTTTTCTTTGCGGAGCTCAGCAATTTCATTGCTATTTTTCTCTAATTTTCCTTGAAGAGTTTTCTGCTCTGATGATAGAATGGTTGTTGTTTCCATTATTTCCTGTTTTAATTGGGCCATTTGGTTGGAAGTTGCTGATAATATTGCAGATTTTATTTCATTGAGCATGTTATTATACTTTAATAACATAGATACTTTAATAGTTTCTAGTTTCCTATCCAAAAGAGTTTCTATTTGCTCTAAGGTTATTGTAGAACTCAAAGGCATGTGCTGGTTCTTACTCTCAAGATACATTGTATCTCCCAAAATACTTATGTCGTTGTCGGAGAATGAAAGCGAGTTGTTTTCAGCATACTTTGGTTTTCTTGATCTCATAGTTACATTGTTTGGTTCGGGAGATGTGGTTGCATGATGTGTTCGAATTGGGGTGTTGTCATGTGTGGGTATTTTCTTAACACACTTCAAGCATGCCCACGATTTTTTCCGTTCCTGATCCAACATGTAAAATCTAGTGTCGGAAACATTTGCACACTGTGTATCATAGGTATCTTTGCATCTTGCACATACTAGGAATAATCTATCAGGGATTTTTTGTAGGCACCCCGCACACTCAGTTTCCATCTTGGTAGTTACTATTATTGGTTGTGCTTGTAGTGGAAGAAGCAAAAATAATTCTCACGAACAGGAAACAAGTAGGTAGCTGCTATCACTTGGCACACGTTCTGATTCGTTATGTATCAATGACAGAGGCCTGTAGGTATAGCTTTGATGAAATTGGAGTTCACTATTTTTCTGCTTCAAAACAAGAATTATAACCTCGAAACTTTCATCAAATAAGTTCAGTTGGAGCCATAGATGCCACACTTCTTGTTGTTATTGGTTTTATGTGTATTTTAATATTTGTTCACTTTGATTATAGGCTAACAACAAAGTTAGTTACAATTTCTGTTAGCTAGAAAGATGTTTTGGATTTTGTCTAAAATCTTCACTATTCCAATGCGTTTCGTGGAAATAACACTTTCACACATGCAGCATTCACTGTTTAATATGTTGGAGTTATAATTATAACTTATTAATGAGCTATCTATTTATTATATTACTTTTTTCTACGCTAGTTTTAAAATTATTACTGCTTGGGCGAGCGCCACCTAGCGAACGCTGTGCATTACTGTGCATTACTAGGTCTTATGGAAGAAACGGGTATTTATCGCGATTTCCTATATTATTTCCCGACGTTTCGTCCGTTTACAATTACAACAGCCGTGGTCGCGGACAGACTCCATTAATGATGCATAACGATCGCGTTAATTTAAATATTGACATTACTTTTACTAGGTCGCCCCACATTTGGGGGCTTGCTGTAGTAACAATGCTTGGCAAGCGGATTGATAACTCGACTCTATATACTCTGGAATACTGCTCACCCTCTGGGTCATACTCTTATTAAATAAGGGCTTACTTCTCTAAAAATCATCAGTGAATCAACCAAGACTTACTGGAAACTGGTCCGTATGACGATAGGCTCTCCGAAGAAAGCCGGCACTGACTCGTCCATTAAAGCGTGGGTTTTGATGAAGTTCAGGGTCTGATCTGGAAGTGTTCTTGAATCGTTGTGACACGTCCCTGGTCTGGGTTCTGGGACCTGTGAAATACAAAGGATTGTTGATGCACATTCGAACGTGATCGATTCGATCATAATAATGCAGATTTGCAGACTTTTGGAAATTACTTAATTCCATGGTCATTCGATATCGCTTGACACGATTAAATAATCATGTCACATGTCAAGTTTAGGCACTGAGGATAAAATAAATAAATATTTTGGACTATCTAGCCTTAAACTATACATACTTATAATACAATGTTACATCCAGACAAAGAACAAACATTTGCGTTCACCACACATATATATGTTCTCGGTAGGGATCGAACCCACGACCTACAGCGCAGAAGGCAGATTTAATTCAAAATGCATTTAGAAGTAGGGCCACACAAGTAGTAAGACACAAATTTGAATGTTAATTCAGAAGTGGGATAGCTACCTTTGCACTATTGACCGGCAACCAGTTAGAGTTGATCGCGTTCTGCTCCTTGAATGTTCCTTCAAAGGTGTCAGCTATGTCTTGCATGCTGAAAGCACAGACCGCGCTCCCTGATATACTGTTCGGAGGAGTTGTGAAGGTTCCGTAGATCAATTGAGCGCTTAGTCCGCCGTAAACGCCTTCTATGAGCTCGGTCGTTGACTCTGGAAGTTAAAACTTGGCATAAGTAAACATTATTTCAGTTAGAACATTTAAACTGTACAGTCAGCATCAAATGATGATCGGGAGCTTCCAAAGTGTTTATTAATGGAAAGGATTTTTTTCAGACATCGGCCCGCTTCCACTCCAAATATTGCTATGCCCTGAACATTAGGGCCTATTATGTATTCACCATTTTTAACTTTAAGACCTCACCAAGTAACATAATAATTGCAATAAATAATATGAGTATGAGTATGAGGGATTTATCTAAATAAAATTGATAATTAAAATGGTTCGTTATGGCTAGACTAACGGGTAAACATATTCGAAATTATTGATTGCGTATCTTTTGGTGCAATCAAAACTTAGTCGCATCTGTCAGTTTGGACATTATATTGAGCTTTGATTGCAATAAAAAACGTATTGAAACCAAATTTATCTCTGACAAGGAACGATTGAAACAAGACTGAATGTTAACGTAATAAACATAAGATAGCGAATAGGAAATTAGCTTTGAAAATGTGGCATGGCAATAAATAGATAGTGGTCAAAAATGATATCAACAAGATATGACAAGTGATCGCTGTTCCTTGATAGTATCATTTATTTGTTAGTATCAAGCTTTTGATTGCAACATAATTACATAATCACCCAGCTGGTGCTGACTGTACCTATCTTCAACGAGACAAATACTACCCTTTAGTCATAGATGATGTTTTTTGTATCTCGAATACTTTGTGTACTTACGAATCTCATTGAAATAGAAAGGGAAGTCGCCTGCTACGGAGCAGTTAAGCCTTGACTTCAGGAAAGACGTCCATCGCTGCTTGAACCGATGAGGTCCGCCTCTATCATCGCGGCACACTCGCGCAACTCGAGAAAACACCGCCTGAAAACAAATATATTTAAAATACAACTAAAAAAAATATTTGCTAAAAAAGGCCCCCGCGCTATGACAAACCTGTACGGCGAGAGGCCAAAGTGTACAAGTTATATTTTTTATTGATATGGGAAACTAAAGCAGATTTCAAATTTTAAAAATAGAATATCCTCATTTGTTTTTTGCTATATAATTTGACACACTACCTTTTTTTCATCAAGGAGGTAGGAAGCCCGCAGCAAAGAGTTTCTAAAATCTCATCAAGAAAGAAATTATCAGAAAAAAATCATACCTTTCCACAGTTGATGTATTCTACGGCAGTCTCTCTGAAGAAGAAGTAGACAAAGTTTCCGTGCACTAACGAATTTACAAAGTCGGGAGCTGAAAAATAAAAAAAAGAACAGTTAAAACTTCGTTATTCAACTTTTATAAATTCAATTAATATTTATCACTGAGATCTTGTCCCTATCTTGTTAACAATTTCTATTATTATAACCCTCGATTTATGCAAAGGGATGTAACCCTGCCGGGTGTCGATAATTCTAATGCGATCCTAATCCGGTTTACTGATTGTTGACGCGTCAAATGTCACTCCAATGACAGCAAGCCCGCCAAAACCCGTTCTGAATTCAATTTAATTGACGGATGTATGTTTGACAGGCGCATTCGATAGCAATCGACCGCGACGTGTAAACATAGAAGGTAAACACAGACGTATAATGTAACCTGGTTTACATTAGAAGGTAAATAGAAGTAGGTAAGTACTCTTACTCGGGATTGAATTACAAGTCAGTCAATATTATCTAGGCGCTTAGAATAATAACTATCTTAGTTGAGTGTTCACAAGGACCTTTTCAAGGTCAATATCAAACCTTAACACTGAAATAACGAAGGATGATGTTTATAAAAACAGTGTCTACTCTTACTCTTTGTCGTATTGTTAGAGTAAAAATGAGTAAAAAATTAAGGACCATAAGAGGTGGCCCAGTCTGTGCTCGTGGCCCAAATTTGTAAGACGTGTCGTGCCTAACTAAATCATATTTAAAGCAATCGTTATTTTATTGAGATTTCAGTATGCATCTACTTCCGTAACTAATAATAATGGTATTTTTTGGAACTCAAGAGTACAAAGACCAAGTTTCGTCTGAATGGCTGCCTGTTCTCATTCATATTTGTGTCTAAACTATGCGTTTGACGATACCATCTACATGCAAATTCTGTCTGTCGGTTAATAACTCCGTCAAGCATATTATGCAGGACGTACCGTTAGACGCACGGTTAGGTAGACATTAATTTGATTTATATTCATTACGAATCGATTTAATAGCCGAGACGTACGTAATTAGATTACATTAATATTCGAAATATGAATTACCCACTTTTTGTTGTTCCATTTTTAAAACTATTTGACAGATCTGTTCTGCCACTATTTTAGAAATTCGTGATTATATAATCAGTGTGGGCCTCTATACTTATAATTTGCATGATTTGCCTTAACCCATAACACACAATAAAACTCTTTTGCTCCCTCTTGCCTCATAGATCCATTGGGTTTTAAAAAGATGCTGTGGTGACGACTTGCAATAAAAAGCTTTGCCTACTATCTGTCAGTGTAAGTGAGCATACCATTTAGCGTCATGGAGTCGTAAGGCTCAGTCTGCAGCGGCTCCCGGTAAATGATTGGCTCCATGCCACTGAAGTCTGCCACCGTGCCGGAATATAGCTCCCCATCTGAAACGGAAAGAACTCGTTAGAAGGATTTGTAGAGATTCATTCTGAAAATAGCGATAAGAACGCAGCCAATAGCTTTGATGACATTTCAAGTAATTCTTGTGATTTTATTGAATTTGACTACGACTTTTCGTACGACGTCTTTCAGAAGAAATTTCATACAAACGCAGTGCGCAAGGTTTTAAAAATCAAACCTGTAAGCGGCTGTATAAAAAGTCAAATGAACGCAGTAAACGGCCGCTCTGATCAAAAAGAATGTAAAGTGCTCTGATACCGATACTCCGGTGGTTCATGAATCGCGGGTCAAAAGGACCCTGCTTATGTAATGAAAGGTTAATTAATCTCCATGTATAAAATTACAACCTCGTTCTTATAATTTCTTGTCTTTTACGTAACTAGGTTTATTCAAGAAATTTATATGATACCTCTCAAATCTTCTCGGAAAGCATGTTATTCAATACACGCGATGGGTAATAGGCGGTACGTAACACGCCATCGGTTTACGTGATTGGAGTATGAGATTCTGGGCTAATTGGTCGAAGCGACCCGAATAGGTACGCTATTGCCGTTTTAGCTGACAACCGATATTGGAGGGTTGGCATTGATATGTATTTATTCAAAGGGTCAAGGGTGTTAGGATTTGAGAAAATGTTTTGGAAGAGTGCTTTCTATATAATTGGTTACTTAAATGTTGCACAAGTATTAGAAGGCCAAATTTTCAAATACAAATATTTTTGGACAAATAATTCACATTTATATTGAACATACAAAATACTTTGGACTATTATTTACTGCATCCTTATTAGGGCCGTTTTCACGGATAACTAATCATAATTAGCCAGTTAAATTAAAAAACTTGACAGTTGACAGTAAAATTTTGCAAACAAAAATTATACATAAATAGCTGTCAAATGGTCGATTAGTCATACGCGGACTAATTATATTTCTTGAATATTGGATTATGCCTCAGTAGTTAGTACATTTCGAAGGACAACACCCTATCAAAATAGCTAAGGCGAAACTTACATACCACGATCTAAACGAAGACCATACCAGCCAACCAAACTTTCCCGAGACTAAGAAACACGTAAACAAAACCGCTTTAAAGTGACTCCTTACAAACTACTGCAGTACAATTAGATAGCTGCAGGCTGGCCACTGCTCCCTAGGGCGTCGCTCCGCTTAATTGGAACAGATCAATAGAAGATAACTAACCGTGTCCGTCTCTAATGGACATCCCTGTTTGTGCGTGTGAAAAATGTGAATGTTGCAATCACTTTTGATACGATGAGAGGTGAATTTTGAAACTGGAATCCATTTTCTATTGAATTTCATGATTTTGAGCATGTTGCTGATGTAGTCCGCGCCACCTTTGAAGACCGATAGACGGAGCGTTGCCATCGCAAAATTTTATAGTAATGAAAACACAATTTTTGTACGTAAATAGGTTTCGTTTCCACTTCTTCTTCTTCTACTTCAAGAGTAAAATTCTTCATAATACATTATTATGCTTAATTGGTTACTGTCGGCATCCTTTTCATCATTAGAATATGAGATTGTGTGGTACTCGTTTCTATACATATATGTGTTAAAAAATTCTTGTTTGTTTTCTTGTGTACCTTTATTCGATGTTCTTCTTTTTCTCTTGTTTTGTTTTTTTGATAATTTGTGCTATACCTTTGTGTTTTTGAAGTTATATATCTCTCTCTCTCTCTCAGGCTAAATTATGATTATTGTATGGAAACCACTGAAATTCCTACATTAACGAAGTTTTCGTTCCTACATGATAGAAGTAAGAAGAAGAAGGCGGTGTTCACGTGCCATTTGAAACGTATTATACAAGATGTAAATGCAATATCTAAGTGGTAGCGTCCATTACCTTGTACTGTGCCACAGATAAGGTAATACTTGCCAACGACGCTTACACCCCGTCAGGCCTGCGCACACCTAAGTCGCTGGCGATGGCAATCAATGAAACGCTGTCAAATATCACTGTCAAATTTGACAGCGTTTCACTGATCGCTATCGCCAGCTACCTAGGTGTGCGCAGGCCTTTCAACGTCATGGTCTGCTAGATTGCCAAAATCGATGTGGTCAGCTAAACAAATGATACTGACCAGCCCGACACGACGTATATAAAGCCATTATAAATGGCCCTCTACAAAATAGCGAGTTACGTTGTTGGTACAAAATGGTAGAGATATTTTTTAACGACTTTGAACGTGTTAGATTATTTTGTCCATGGTGTGTTAGGAACTCGATATTAAATAAATATTAAATAAGCTTAAAAAACTTGAGAAACCCACTTCATGGCCGAACTATTAAACCAATTTTGATAGAATTTCTACGGGACCAATCTGGATATATTATTATATTTAATTTTTTTTCAAATCGCCTCATAAATGACGAAGTAATGTTATAACAAACATTAAAAAAAACTGCAATTGAATTGAAAACCTCTTCGTTTTTTATTTGAAGTCAGTTAAATGACTGATGCTTTGCACACAGTTCTGCGGTGGCGATGAGTGAAACGCTGTCAAATGACAACGATATTTGAGCGGGTTTCACTGATCGCTACCGCAAAACTCTGGAGGAATTACATAATATGAGTATAGTAAGGGTTCTTTTTATTATATGCAGACGGAAAAGTTTTATCTAGCGAGTTTCAAGCCTTTAATACCTACTACTACTGTTAAAAAGGCAGCCACGGGTTTTAGTTTGAAATACAGTTTCGACTAGTTTCCAATGGATTCAATCCCACTAACGCGAAAGTTGATGGCTAAGGATGGATGGATGTTTGTTACTCAATAACGCTAGAACGAATGAACAGATTTGGATGAAATTTGGCACAGATATATACTATAGTCTGGAATAGCACATAGGCTACTTTTTATTCCGGAAAAATGTATGGTTCCCGTGGGATGGAGCTGTTTTGAATCAAATGTATAAGAGAAAGTCGTTTTTATATTACAAGAACGGCTGAACAAGTTTGGCTGAAAATTCGTGGAGAGGTAGCTTAAAACCAGGAGACGGACATTGGATAATTTTTATCCCGAAAAAACAACGGGACCAGGAACGGGGCGAGCCAAGCCGCGGGCGGCCGCTAGTATATTAAATTAAAACAACCTTGTTTTGTAGTTCCCTAATTTTCCTATTGACATTTATCAAGCTAACGCTGAAGCAAATATCGTGCAATAACATTGTACTACATATCGTGTTTGGTTTTCTGTTGAATATTCGGACTATTCAAAAATTCAGTACTTTTGTCGGCGACTCTACCTGGGGAAGTATGGTTTTGCGCATTGCGTATAAACGCGGGGATCTCAACTAAATAAATAATAAATAAATAATGTGGACCATTATGTGGACTATTTAGTCTCAATCTAAGCAGAGCTTGTATGATGAACACACACCTATAGACTCACCTATCTTTAAGACGTTTCAAAGTGATCCTTGCGATCCTACTGAATAAATACACTTCTGATTTTGATTTAGATGGGAACCAGATAGCAAATACAATACTTGAATGCATTTGTTTGTTAATATACATTTTTAGAATACAATGGAACACCCACACAAAGAACAAACATCTATGTTCACAACGCAAATGTTTGTTTTCGGTGGGGATAGAAACTACTACGGCGCAAAAGACAGAGCTACTACCAACTGAGCTGAGAGGTCAATAAATATATAAATAAATATTATAGACAATCCACACAGATAGCTCATGTTATACTTAAATAATATTTTTTTTTTTATAAAAATATATAGGTACTTAGAATACAATATAACACCCATGCAGAGAACAAACATCCGTGTTCACCACACAAATATTTGTTCTCAATGAGAGTGATAACATTATATAGGCTTTTACTATATTCTGTTGGGCAAGCGTGTATCATATTTAGAAGCACCCTACAGCCTCGTATAGGATCGTTTTGTATCTTCGATACAAGTGATAAATGCGTCAAGCAAGGGGATGCGTTAATGCAAAGAAAATTGCGCAAAGGGACACCCCACGTAGTAGGTAGGTAATTGATGATATGTTCACTGCATCCTGTAGTAAATTGTTTGCGTAGGGGACGAAACTTGCGTGTTTACTACTGATTACGTGATGTTGGTTACTTGTTACTTGATTTTAGTTGTGAGGGCCAAAAAAAAAAACGCCTGCAAACCAAGGAGTTTGGAAACTACTGCCAAATAAAAAAACAACGCCTACAAACCAAGGAGTTTGGAAACTACTGCGCAGCAAGGAGTTTCCCAAGTCTACTGCAAAGGCATTTCTTACATTGGGCCAATGTCACTGCTAAATAAAATAAGATGTCTCAAATCCGAAAAGTACAGATGCCATTCATTAAGAAGAAGAAGAAAAAGACTATGATTGGTCTAGAATCTAAAGCGCCGTATGGAGAAACAATGCTTCAGTGTGGGTTGAGTCTCAAGCATAGACATTTTGACAGTTTTCAATTGAAAAGGGTTAAAAGACGGAGAGAACTGGTGGTCTAGATGTAGCACCCCGCCTTCCGATCCTAAGGTTGTGGGTTAAAATTCAGTCGTGCGCCAATGAATTTTTCTGTCCGAAAATGGAGAAATTGTGCGCATTACTCTCAAAAAATTAATTAATGAATTATCTATATATTATTATCTCTCCTAATTATCCATTACTCTCAACCGGTGAAGGAAAACATCGTGAGGAAACCGGCATGTCATGGAACCTAATAAGTTCAATATGTATCAAGCGTCACGAAAAAAGGGCCCGCTAGCGACCTACTTGTGGAAACTAGTCGCACACGTATTTTAGCATACGGCCATATTATGTGTACAAAAGTAATGACGTAATTTTGAAATGTACACCATTTTAGTGCAGGACTGTACATTGGTTGGTACAAAACTTTTTTCACACTCGCATTTTGCACCTATTATGTATAATAGTCACGTTACCCATTCAACACGGGATCTTTTCAATGCAACAATGAGTGCCCATTGTACGCCACTAGACTGTGAAAGTGGGTACAATCAATATGAAAAAAATTTTCCTTTTCCTAATTTCGTGACAAAAGGACGAATGTAACAGGGTTGTAAAGCATATGTGACCTCTATAACGAGTTTTTGGAGCAGAAATGTCGGAAGTGTATATCTAGAAAGGGTTTTGTCATCATATGTGCCGACCTAGATAATATTTTTCTACTTAGGCTTAGACGTAATATTACTGAAGTGATTTCAGATAACTTTGTTTGAATAGGGTAACTTTATTGATAACGTTGACATACTGTTGAGGTAAAAATTAATATGACTTTGGATATTGCTAAATTCTTATCTGAACTAGGTTAAGTTTTTCTATCATGAAACTACGATCTGTTGCTTGTCTAAAACAATGTCTACCTTTTAAGTTCGTACAATCCAGCTGTGAACTCTGGAGTTTCAAAGGCCTCCTCGATGCTTTAGGGCTGAAAGAGTTCGAACTCTGGGCACGGAACTGGTTACCAGTGTAATAGCCGCTGGTGGCACTTCTGAGTCAACCTTTGTTAAAACAGACCTAATAAACTGATTACTTGTAGGTATGTATGTATGTGTGGGACTCCTGTTTCCGCAATTGGACTCAAAAGTCGGTCCGTTTTACTACTTATTAAAAGTTAACTGATTATTTATTAAAAGGGTCGGCGCAAATAGACCATCAACCGCAGCCACAACCAGTGGAAGGTAACAAGCAATAGCGCGCTATGTGGCCCTGACGGAAGCCCAGCGTTAGTTGCTAGCCAACAAACTTCACGCTGAGTCAGAGACCGTTTTGCAGCTCTTTTAGGGGTTTTTTCTATGGTTTAGATATTTCTGCATGCATGTGCTATGTATCGTGTAACTTAAATTGCTGAGCGCCTGTTGTTTCAATTCACATGCTTATGCAAAAGTCTTGAAGAGTTGTGACGTGTTAGACGCGTGGCCGGTGAAGGCCACTCGCAAAATGTACGTCTCTGACCACCGATAGCTGTGGCCTTTTTTCAATTCACATTTCATGTTTTTTCATACGTCTTGAAGGGCTGTGCTTACACGCGTTGCCTGTGGAGGCTATCTCGCAAAATGTACGTCTCCGACCACCGATGGCTATGGCCGGTCGGTGGCCCATTTGCGCCGAGCTTTAGCTAGCTAGTATTATGGTTCTGTGAGAGCACGATAGCCAGCTGTGAATGTACCTATGGCTTGAAGCCAAGTTAGTCAGATGTGCACTTCACACATACATTGAAGGAACATAGTTAAGTAGCTAGGTGTATCGGATTAGTCTCGCACTAATCCAATTTAAGTGAGTTCTAGTTAATTGTACTTGGAGGCACTGTAAGCCGCTAAGGTAAATTGTGTTATAAACTCAGTTGGTAGTAGCTCTGCCTTCTGCGCTGGAGGGCGTGGGTTCGATCCCCACCGAGAACAAATATTTGTGTGGTGAACATAGATGTTTGTTCTCTGTCTGGGTGTTATATTGTATTGTAAGTATGTAATTACAAATAAAAAAAAGAATTTAAGTATTATATCAGCTATCTGGTTCCCATAGTACAAGCTCTGCTTAGTTTGGGGCTAAATAGTGCTGTGTGGATTGTCCGCATAAAAAAAAAAACTGCTCAAGTAGATATTAGAGAGGGTTATTTCATAAAATGCACTTAAGACTGTAGGCCTACCACAAGCTCTGTCTGGCTTTGTCTCTGTCTCTGGTTTTGAGTCTGTGTGAGTGTTGAATAAAAAACTTACGTCGAAACGTCACACACACAGTATGATACACTAGTGGCACTCACACAGACTCAAGACCAGAGCCAGAGACAGAGCCAGACAGAGCCTGTGGTAGGCCTACTGATCTGATGACTGAAACTTTTTGCTACTACAATAATAATGGTTGGAGCCGTTGCTCTACTTGTCTCTTACTTCCTTAAATCTTAAATAACTGTTTCTCTATTTTTTATTTTAAGAGCGATGCCAAAAACTTTGATTCTTATCGGAAGCTCGTTTAAAGTTTTAAATTTGGGACTAGTTAAATGGATTTGTTAGTTATGTGTTCGTAGCACGCCTGGCACGCAAGTTTAGTGCGTACTATTTATACGACTGGCCTCTAGCTCAGTTGGTAGTAGCTCTGCCTTCTGCGCCGTAGGTCGTGGGTTCGATCCCCACCGAGAACAAATATTTGTGTGGTGAACATAAATGTTTGTTCTCTGTCTGGGTGTTATATTGTATTCTAAGTATGTATTTACAAAAAAAAAATGTATTCAAGTATTATATCAGCTATCCGGTTCCCATATTACAAGCTCCGCTTAGTTTGGGGCTGGGTAGTGTTCTGTGAATTGTCCACAATATTTATTTTATTTATTTATTTATAATCGAAACTTCAACGTACTAATTGACTGACTCAAGGTCTATAGTATAACCTGGCGCTCACCTTTGCTAAAAAATTGCGTTTAAAATTCACACACCCGATTGTCCCGGTGTCATAGTATTATTACTCTATGAAATCTATCTTATATATAAAAATGAATTAAGAACTGTTCGTTAGTCTCGCTAAAACTCGAGAACGGCTCGACCAGTTTGGCTAATTTTGGTCTTGAATTATTTTTTTAGAAGTCTGGAGAAGCGTTAACAGGTGAATAAAAATGAAAATGCTCGGATTTAAATAAAAACAATAACTTTTTCCTCCGGCAAGTCCGCTAGTTTTCTATAATAAAATAGTCTTAAACTTACCAGCATAAACAGCAGTGGAGTTATGTTCAGGGTCATACGGGCAGACGGCTTGGCCTGACTTCTCCCTCTCCATATGGTAGGAGTCGCGTTGGACTCCATACTCTCTGCAGAACGGCCTGAAGCTATTCGTGCCGCACACCAGCAGGCGTCCAGGACCCAAGGAGACCAGAACTCGGATGTAGTTCTGACAGCTCTCCTGGAATTGAAAACGTAGATTGAGTAAAGTTTGAATCGCTTCAAATAAGCAGAAAGATTTATGTTTCCCAATTGATGCTGATTGATTTAAGATTTAAGATTTAAGATTTATTTATTTGGTAACAATACATAAATATGAATATGATATGGACCAGTAACCACAAGCTCCGTCTGGCTCTGGTATTGAGTCTGTGTGAGGGCTCACCATTATATTACACTGTGTGTGTGACGTTTTGACGTAGGATTTATTTAGACAACACTCACACAGACTCAAAACCAGAACCAGAGACAGAGCTTGTCGTAGGCCTAAAGACATTTTCTTGATGACGCAGTGGTTACCGCATCTCTTTGTCAAAGTGACACGAACGTTTTCGAATTCTCCGGTAATAATTTTCGGATATTGTAAAACCTTGTATCCTCCAATGATTTATTTATTTATGTTTATAAATAAATTATTTTATTTACAACAGAATGTACCAGCACACAAGTGAAGCTTAAGAAACTAAAAAAAACCGAATTCATGGCCAAACTGCTTAACCGATTTTGATAAAATTTCTATGTGACCCATCGGGAAGTATTAGCTTCCAGATAAAAAAACAAACCGGTTCATAAATGACGAAGTTATGATAAAACAAACACAAAAAAAGAATTGAAAACCAACTTTTTTTATTTGAAATCGGTTAAAATAAACATATTATGCTGATGATAGCATGTCTAATGTCTATAAAATACATACAATCACGTTTTATGGTTTACGCAAAACGTAACAGGTTATTATATTACCCCATGTTACATGATAGCAAATGCGTGCCAGCCATACGCGTTTTAAACTCACCCTAAAAATACTTGCCCTTGTAGTTACAGCTGTTAACCTGTGTGTACGATAAAGGGGTTGTGTGTCTTGCTAGAGTGTGTGAACTTTACCTCTAGTCAGAGTTTTAAACGACCAGTTTGAACAATTCGTTTCGCCTACGTGTCTCTCTCTGGTCGCGTGAAACTGGCACCTAGACTCACCTAGCTTTAGACGTTTCAAAGTGATCCTAGTGATACTATTGAGTAAATACATATTTAACTTCGACTTTCTCTTTTGTATTTATCAATGAGGAGACAACAACTCGTTTCGATCGTTTCTACGTAACGTATTGTTGTTCTCATCTTTTCTCCATGCAAAAGAGAGACGCGTAGGCAAAAGTAATTGTTCAAACTGATCGAGTAAGCTGCGATTTGCTCTTCTGTACCAATTTTTGTATATGATGTAAAGACGATTCTCTAAAATTCTGAATGAAATAAATAGTCGTTGTAAACGCAAGCAAGTCAAGCAAAGCCGTGGGCCAGTCATGTTTGCCGAAGAACCGATAATCGCTGGAATAAACTAACGAGTTCGAAGGAACGAACGACAAATACCGGGCGTAAGTGGCGCGCCACAAGAGTGACCTCTATATCTAGCAGTGGACTGCAATGGTTGATTATGATGATGATGAAGATGTATCATTTCATCCACAGCCCGACTTCACCCACTGCTGGATATAGGCCTCTCTCTGTATAGGCTGTATAATTTGTTCCTTCAGAACTTCGATTATTAGAATGTTCCTGCTACAATCAAATAATACTGTCTCCATCAGGCACCGATGGCAGGAGGCGGAATAAAACATAGTTGTTGGTTCCCTCGGTTCAATAGGATCTGTTCGCGCCGTGCGAGCGTCAGCTGCGGCCATTACGCAGCCCCATTGAGACGCATGCCGCAATACTTTGTAGGGCTGACACGGATATCTCATCATTACAATATATTTATATTTTAAATGGAATTTTTTTTTTTATTTATGCAACAAGGAATTCAATTTGATATCGGGATCGGTCCACCAAAAAGCCAACAGTTCTAATGACTTAGAAAAGGAATTATTTGGCTCTCTCTCTTTAAAATCCAGGGGTAATACGTCTGCAATTAGAAAAAAGACTCAAGCGAGAATTGAAATTGAAATTAAATAGAGTGCTAATGTTTAGATGTTTGAGTGCTCTCCAAGTCCCACTGCTGGGTAAAGGCCTCCTTCATTCCCTCCAGATAACATCAGGCTTCTGGGCTACGCTTGTCCAGTCCGTCAAGAAACCATCAAGCTCGTCTTGCCTTATCCGTTTCCGCGTCGTGTTCGCCTTCTCGGTGGGTCAGGATGCCAATTGGTGGCTATCTTTGCACAGCTCATCTGGCATTGATTTAATGATTAAATCAATAATTAAAATTCAATCAATGATTATAATTAAATACACAATCACATTTTGCAATGGATATTCAAAAACTATTTGCACAAAATATAGGTATATACTGGTGCGATTGGTGACAAGTGGCAACCCTGCTGCCCATTACGGCAGTAACAGTTCCAAATGTTGGAGCTTCAACCGATCAAGCGTCCTGTGCAATCCGCTCTTGACCAGTTACTTTCTAATTCAGGGCGTCCGGAATCCCGAGGATTCTACGGATATATCGTAGATCGAAGGTTCTGGGAGTTTCAAACGGGCCGAATTCCGAGTCTATGTTCCGAATTGAGCTATTCAAGTGGTAACTGTACTATGTTTTGACTATACATAGACCAAGTTGCGCGGGTAGCGTGCGTTAGCCAAGAGCTCTTGGGCAAACTTTGTTTGAAAATGGCTTGGTAGGCTATTGAATCTATAGCTTTTACATGAACAATACATTGACTGGGCTTTATGCAAATAGGTTCTTTCGTTACGTCCTATCGTCGTGCATTATTAAGGATTTGGATTAGTTGAGATATCTGTTTATTAGTCTCTATATAGCTCAACTGTTGTAAATACTATTTAATATTGTGAGTTTCATTGTGTAAATATAGTATACTTTTTAATGATAGAAACAAATATGTATCCATTAGAAGCTCGACAGCCATGAGATGGCGGTAAGTTGGTGGTCCGAGAAGGCTCAAATCGTTCTACTTGATCACTAGAACGGACGCGCACGGACTTCACTAGCAAGCACGTGGGTATGAAAAAAAGGCAGTCTATAGTTGACAAAAGAACGTTGGAACTAACTTATTCTCGTACTGAGGAATTTTTCATCTTGAATTGTGAATATCTGAAGGTTTTTTATATCAGTTTTCACTTCTAACATTACAAACACCACCCTACATTACAAACATCGACGACAAAGCCAGATATACTAAAGATTTGTACCGGAATTCTTTTGAACCGGTTGAAATCGGTGAAATCTGGTTAGGAGCGGCCGCAGTCGTCGCACGTCTACTGCTCTCGGTAAAGTGAAATGGCATAGTACCTACATACGCAGTAGTGTTACCATATCACTGCGAACATAATGGTTTTGTAGGTAGATAAATAGGGTGTGCTAATATTCAAAAGAGCTCTGGTAAAAAAACATATTTCTTCTGTGATTTTCTTACTACTAATCATCAATAAAGTTTGAGGTTTTACTCAGTTTTACTTATTTTTGATATTCAAAGATCAGCATAGTTTGGTTTTGGTTAGATTAGATTCGATTTATTTATTGCCACAATACACATTCGTAATAACGTATTTTCGAAACGTCCTCGCGTTTTCCGAGAATTTCTTTTCGTAATGCCAAAATAAGCCCTCAGACGTCACTGCATACCACAGTACCTACTTATGTATAAATTGTAGTACCCGGCATATAGAATGCCAAAGTCACATTACGACGATTGTCCTGAAAAATAAACAGTGTGGACACTCTACGCTTGCAAGACCACGTTCGCCTTCGATCGAGGCATGTATTTCCGAACGTCCCAGGAGCGACCAATCAAGCTGCAGGCCTGCAGGTCTCCTAGACACAAGGGACTAAGCAGCGTAAAACATATTTCCTACTCCCTAATCCATCGAACAGTATATCGGTAGCAAATGTCAATAGGACAAAATATACTGAACAAAAAGCCAGTATGGACACCCCACGCTTGCAAGACCACGTTCGCCTTCGATTGAAGCATGCATTTTCGAACGCCCCACGAGCGACCAATCAGGCTGCATGCTCTAAGACGCAAAGGACAAACGAACCGGAATGCACTTAGGCCCTTTGGATGGTGGTTTTAAATACTTTTAATTTATTTATTTATTTTAAATTAATCGAATTTGACGAAACTGGCAGACAACGAAACAAGAATTTGCTTATTTCGTGGACAATGAACAAAGAACTTATGAAAGTGAATCGAGTAAGTGGGTGCAGTCACCAACAAAAAGTATTCCAGCATTTCAGATTTACAAAATTCTAATATTTCTTAATCAAACACGTTTTTGTCAGAGTTTTGACCTTTTATCATAAAAACTGAAGTCGCAATTTGTTTGCTAAATCCAGAGCAAAGGACCTAACTGTAGGCCTACCATGTGCTGTCTGGCTCTGGCTCTGTCTCTGGTTCTGGTTTTGTGTCTGAGTGAGTGTTGACTAAATAAATCCTACGTCAAAACGTCACACACACAGCACAATGTGTGAGTGCTCACCGCACTCACACAGACTCAAAACCAGAACCAGAGACAGAGCCAGACAGAGCTCATGGGAGGCCTACTGGAACTACAAATCAAACTCTCCTGACTGTATGCTTGCCTTACGGCCTACGGCAGTGAGTTACAGTCGTGAGCCTATTTCATTAATACATTTTTCCTTACTCATATTTCATACCGTTAAAAATGTAGTTACCTTACGATCGTGACCGGTAAGTAGGTAATTTCGCTTAATGGCATCTTAATTTAACGTCTACGTGAAATATGCCAGGCCGTAAAAATGTAAGACCGTAAATAGTTGAATACGAATAGAATTTAATTTTGTTAGAAGTACATTTTCATTGTTACATGAAGTAGATTTTTAACGAGAACATAGAACAAATCTTAAGAGCCTACGTGAGGTGAAACCGAAAATGTAAAGTAGCATTTTTTTTCGTTGTATGGATGAATCCATTTATTATTTTTGTAAAATATAACAATTAAATGGTGTAAAAAAATTATGATTAGGCTAGAAATTCTCTTAAACTCACTGGGTTCGATAAAATTGAACGCAAAGTTTGCCAAAAACTCTCAATTTTTTTTGGATTTGAAATGGTTTTTTTCCGTTGCTGTTAGAGCCATTGCAATGAAAGTTTTGTTCCCGTATACCTAAATAAATACGTAAAAACCTGATGTTATTGCACTTTTCTTAGTTGCCGTAGTTTTTATATAAAAATAAAATTTTCAAAAATATATATAGGTAGGATTTCCTAGCTACTTCTCTCAGTACAGCCCGCGCGGCCGACGAGGTGAGGTCTATGTCAAATTTCGCGACATGACATTTCATCTCTGACTACGTAAAATATACCCTAGATTAAATCATAGCTACTACTGGTACTATAAATTTGCCACAGTGTAACATAAAACAAATTGTCACAGTATAACGAAATGACATAATACCATCTTCATCATACATTATGATCGATAACCTGTATTCACATCATCATCAGCCTGTAGAAGTATATATTTTATGTAGCATATAACTTATCTAGTACATTCTAGGGCACGTTCCTATCGTGCGTGACCAGCGAAGCGCAATGCTTTTGTTAAATACCTCCATTTTTGTAGTTGCATAAGTAGCTATCTTCCTATCTACCCAGTGCTTTCCGTCATCATCATCAGTAAGTAGAAGTCCACTGCTAGATATAGACCTCCTTTATACATTTCCATGAAAAAACAATTTGCCGATTTCCCACGATCTTTAGAATGTCATCGGTCCATTAGGTGGAGGGGCGCTCTGGTTGCTTAGCACCGGTTATATTGTCGTAGCGACCCGCTTTTTGATTCTAAAGGCGTGTGTTCAAACCCCGTCATGCACAAATTAGTTTATCTGCCAAAAAACCTATGTGCACTATGTCAGTACACTCTAACGGTGAAGGAAAACAATAAATGAAACCAACGTGAAGTAGCAAAACTTTTGAGGCACATTCATAATCCACCACACCAGCTTTAATTTTCTATTGACATGACAAGAAGAAGACTCAAAAACTAGTAGCCGATTTTAGGCCTTTATAAAAATAGTGTCGATTTTGCAAAGAGTTTGGGAGCCCATTACAATGAAAAGGAAGTATATATATATATATTATGGACAATCTAAACTACACTATCTAGCCCTAAACTAAGCAGAGTTAGTATTATGGGAACCAGATAGCTGATGTAATACTTAAATACATTTTGTTTGTAAATACATAGGTACTTGGAAAACAATATAACATCCAGATGGAGAACAAATATCTATGATCACCACACAAATATTTGTTCTCGGTGGGGATCGAACCCACGACCTATGGCGCAGAAGGCAGAGCTACTAATAAATGAGCTGAGAGCCCAGTCATAACAATAATATCATGGGTTTTGAGTATTTTTGATTGCCGTCTTTTAAATCCCGAATTCTGGAACTTTCTGTCAAAGGCTTCATGCACGGTGCGCTCAAATACCCAAATACCAAAATACATGTGCCTATTTCTATACACGCAGCAAGGAGTTTCCCAAGATTTTGCGTTTGACAGAACTTTGAAGAGTCAGTTGGGATTGTCGAAACTCTTTGGTATACCTAATATTTTTAAATGCCGATAAAATACAATAATATAAGTCGAATAGACAGTGTTATTTCACAATGCTTCACTGATCTCCACCGCAATGAGCACCGAAGGCCTAAATGAGTGCAAAGCTTAAAGCCACCCATAAATAATTTCCATTTCAATTCATTTATGAATTGAAATGAAAATTATCTATGCATGTAATGTATTGTATTATGTATATCAGTTATCTAGCACCCATAACACAAGCTTTGCTTAGCTTGGGGCTAGATCATGTTGTGTGAATTGTCCAGCATTATTATTATTATTATTATTATTTATTTCCATAGGCATGAATTCTATGCACTAAGTTATACTTACTAGATTTACATACAGATCTGGAAGTATAACCTTTTAGATAAAAGAAAAAATTACTAAATTGGATCATAAAATTAAATGACGAAGGTATGCAGTAACAAACAATAAAACAAAACGGCTAAGCCGATTTTGATGAAATATTACTTTTCAGAAAAAAAAAGATTAAAAGGGAGAAGACGAAAGAGAAGAAAAAAGATAAGAATGTTATTGTACAAAAAAAATTGCCCCCCTTGCCCCCCAGGACCCCCCCTTTTGTGAGTGCTACCGGATGCCGTCGAGATAGGGGGTTTTCGATTGGGGTTTCGTATAGAGGGTTTCTTCCTGAATTGAAAAACCAAAAAAAACACCCCCCTCTTGCCCCTTTTTTCACCCCCCCCTTTCGTATCTTCCAAGCGGAGTGACTTGCAAGACTTTTTTTTTTGGGTCATGTAGGGAAGGTGAGATTATTTTGAAAGCAAAATAAATTTTGCCCCCCTCCCCCCTCTAGACCCCTTTATTATTTTTGACCCTTTTTTTCGAGTGGAGCATTGCGGCGAGCGAAGCGAGCCGCCATGCAACCATGGGGAACAGTGCGGCGAGCAAAGCGAGCCTGCTGTGACCCCCCCCCCCCCCCCCTAAGCCCCCCAGAACCCCCTCCTCCTGAACCCGGGGGGAGGGTCGCGGCGAGCGAAGCGAGCCGTGCTGTGACCCCCCCCTCAAGCCCCCAGAACCCCCTCCTCCTGAACCCGGGGGGAACGTTGCGGCGAGCGAAGCGAGCCGCCACGCGACCACGCCCACCCTACTGAAATTTAGAACCCCCTCCTACTGAAATTTAGGGTGTCTTAGGGGTGTGAAAAAATGTTCACTAGACTGACAGTTCAAAATTCAAAATGGCGGCTGTGCCACTTTCGGTTTTGCAAAAATCGTCCGATTAAGGTCGTTCAAACGGTTTATTCGACTGAGGACTATGATTGGAGATTGAATTTTAGGTTTTTTAAGGTGTTTGATTGGATCTTCACTTGGTTTAGGGTTCCGCCCCTGTGGGAACGCATTGAGGACGCGAGCTGCTTGCAGCTCGCGATGCACGCGACCCGGTAGTCAACGTTTGGGTTCCTTTCAGCGGTTTCGACCCGTTAAGGGTTTTGGCTTGACGTACAATTTAGGGTTCCGTATAAGGTTTTGATTGGGGTTTTACTACATTGAGCAATTTGATTAAGTGTTCGACTTTTAGGGTTCCTTAGGACTTTGATTGGAGTTTCAACTACACTTAGGAGCTTGATAATGTTAACATTTTTAGGGTTCCTTAGGACTTTGATTGGGGTTTTACTACATTGAGGAACTTGATAAAATAAACAACTTTTAGGGTTCCTTAGGCCTTTAATTGGAATTTTACTTCACTTAGGACCTTGATTATGTAAACAATTTTAGGGTTCTTTAGGACTTTGATTGGGGTTTTACTACACTGAGGAACTTGATTCACTGATCGACTTTTAGGGTTACTTAGGACTTTCTTTACTACTTTTTGGGGTTTTACAAGTGCAAGTGTAATGTAAAACTGGGAGTAGCACACCGACACGCGAGCTGCTTGCAGCTCGCGCACACGAAAAAACTAGTTAAGGGGCTGACGTATGGAAAATTTTCATACAAACGGAATACCAAAATGATTTCTAATTTAGACAGATTTACACTATATTATTGTAATAATTGTATTGGCATAGTATTTATCTAGGTTCCTCAACAGTTTTTATTTCAAATTACTTACCTAAAATGAAATAAACACCAATCGCATTTTGCACATTTTTATGCTAAACTTATCAAGTTTTCTACCTATTGGTTTCGTACTAAAAACAACAATATCTTACGTGTTTTTTGTTAAGGAACCTAGTTTATATTGTCTAGTTACAGAATAACAATACTATGTGAAGAATACAAAAAGTTTTCAGTCATCATTTTTGGTATTACGGAACACGATCAAATTCATGGCATTTTCGAACGGCTACTATTGCTATCGCGCACGCACGGTGTGGGTGGCGGGGTGCAGGGGGAGGAAACGCTTGAAACACACGGGACACTTCGGTTGTGTGTGTGAATCGCTCGGACTTCGGACTAGTTAAATACCTACACTGGCATAAAACATAATGCTTAGATATTTGATAATTGTTAGTTTAGGAAGGGTACTAAGTGAAGATGGGAAATACTAAGTACCTAGGTAGGTTGTAGGTTGGGTAAACGAAATCAAGGTGCAGCACTAGGTCAAAAAGTCTGCCGAAATTTCGAAAAAAGCCAACATTTCGACTAAAACAAATTATGAACCATTAATTTCTATACAGGGTGGAATTTTGTAATGCCACCTGGAGGGAAAGTACTCTTAATACTGCAGATAGAAAATTTTACTCAAAGGAAACATTCCTTTATTTTTGAATAGAAAGCAATTTCTAAAATTAAAAATAAAATAATTTTTAAATTTTTTTTTTTTTTTGAAAGGAATAAATTTATTCTTTTAATAGTATATTATGCAACTAGTGAATAAAAGACGGATTTAAATCGAGGACCAAAGATGAATCACGAGCAAGTGCAGGAATCTAATGACTGAATCACGACCGTAAGGAGTGATTCATGATGATTGAATCACGAGCGTAGCGAGTGATTCAAGTGTTAGAATCCTAAACGACGCGAGTGATTCATGGCCCTCGATATAAATCCGTTTAATACCTACTTCTCTTTCATGAACTCAACAACTCAATTGAACAACAAACAACTCAGCACATCTTTTTCATTCCTAGAATGCATTTTCAATCGATTTACTATTATCGAACTTGTTGCTGCATAACTTACTAAGAACAGTATTCAAAATAGCGCCAATTACTTATGTAGGACAATGACAACAAAGAACACAAAACAGTTTTTAATCCAATGCTAAACTCCTTGTCAAAAATTTCGACCAATCAAATCGAGAGTATTTATGACGCAAGGAGGTTGTAAGGTATTGAGATGGACGTTGACCTTATTCGTGTGTTCCAAATTCAAACACCAAAACAGTGATTAAAAGAGCTTTTTATTCACTGTTTCCAGTGAATAAAATAAGCTTTTTAGAGGGGGTATGGTATAAAGAAATGAATTCGTTAAAAGAATAAATTTGTGTATCCAAGAGAATGGAGCCCATTTCAAGCAACTAATTTCAAGTAACTAGTTAGTTAACCATTTTTTGTAAATAATTAAATTAATTTAAGATTTCCTGGTTTTTCTTTCATTTAATTTATCATGTTTGTTAGAGAGATTTCATCCTTATAATTGACTAACGATCGATGCAATAAAAGTACAAGGTATAATTTTTCTGATTTTAGCCGGTTCAATTCCCGGGTGTGAGAGAATTTTCGAAAAACTTTGAATGCAGTTTGCTTTCTATTCAAAAATAAAGGAATGTTTCCTGTGAGTAAAATTTTCTATCTGCAGTATTAAGAGTACTTTCCCTCCAGGTGGCATTACAAAATTCCACCCTGTATATGAAGTATTGATAAAAGGTCTAAGAAAAATTACAACAAATTATTTTTTTTCTTTATTTATTTGTAGTTCAAAAAACCGACTACCGCTCAACGTCAGGTGGAAAGATTGATGAAAGGACTAAGAAAAATTGCCACAAAATATTTTTAGTCTTTATTTATCTGGGGCTTAAAAAAACTGCTACCACTCAACGTCAGGTGGAAATATTGATAAAAAGACTTGTAAAAATTTGAACAACATATTTCTGTTTTATTTTTCTGGAGCTCAAGAAATAAACTACAGCTCAACGTCAGGTGGAAATATTGATAAAACGACTAAGAAATTAAAAAAAAAACTTTATTTATTTGGAGCTCAAAAAACTGCTACCACTCAACGTCCGGTGGAAATATTGATAAAAAGACTGAGAAATACTTTAACAAAATAGTTTTTCTTTATATAACTGGAGCTCAATAAACAGAGTACTGCTCAACGTCTGGTGGAAATATTGATAAAAAGACTTGGAAAAATTTCTGTAACGTTCACTAGAAGTTGCTTCATGCAATCAAAATTGAGTTCTATATAGTAATTGTGATAAGACATAAATATTTTTTTTTTCAGTTTGTTTATAATCATTATATAAGTATCCACCTATAGTAGGTTAGCTTGGTACACTTTTTTCGCGAGTTTTGTGCGAAAGCCGAGGTCCATGTAATTGTAAGTCGATGTTCGCAATCGTTGGTTTTGCGAATGTAAATAAGCAGAATAAAAGCAACCTAATTGCTCAACGAATAAAGTATATTTTTAAATGCAGTCACATTATTAGACTTTCTGTACTTTGGTAAGTGAGCCGCTTTGCGTGTTTTTTATTGCTGTGTGTGTGTGATCGATGAGGTCTGGCGAACCACACCCCACCTGATGTTGAGCGGACCTCCACCCATGATCTTCAACTGTAACGTCATGACTGGTTTTGAACCCACGCCCCCCAACCGCTAGGCCGATGAGGTCTGGCGAACCACACCCCACCTGACGTAGAGCGGACCCCACCCATCATCTATTACTGTAACGTTATCACTGATTTTGAACCCGCACCCTCCAACCACTAGGCCAATGAGGTCAAGCAAACCACACCACACCTGATGTTGAGCGGACTCCCACCCATCATCCTCTACTGGAACGTCATCAACCACAACTCCATCGCTCCGCGCCAGGGTCAATGGCTCTCTCAACTCAACTCGGAGTCAATGGTTCTCTTTACTCTTCTTCAATTTGGTCCAGAACCCGCACAAACCCTACCTGATGAATAAACTCACTCGTATCATGTTAGAGAATTTCCTGGTGTCTTTTCTAAGTGCGTAAATAGCTACTCTGAAGGTTCTTTATCGGTTCAGGAATGTTGTTTTTTTTTTCACTTTATTCTTGCATTCAGAGCATGACCAATCCTTGCTTATTGAATACTAGAAAAGCGAAACAAGCAAGCAATAAGCTTAGAGGGTTAGTCAGGTAATGCAGCCACAAAAAATAAAAACATAAAATTGTAGGGTGCAAAAAGTCAACTCTCTTTGACCAGATTTGAACTCCCGCCCACCTCGTCCTCTCAGTGTGAATCTGCACGCCCTAGCCACTAGCCTATCTGACGCTTAGTAACGTTGACGAAATTAGGCAATGCATAAAAATCGTTATCAGTGGCTGACGCACACGCACAAGCGCGGCACTATGGTTGGATTCACGTATAGAAGTAGCGCGTCACACGAGCGCCTGTGTGTGTATACTACTATTATATATTCCGTGGCGCCCGCATCAAATGAATAGAGATAGCTATATTCGGAGCAGTTTTTGCTCACGCCTCGAATTGAAGTTGCGAGCTGTGTACGTCGGCCCGTTAATATTTAGGCATCCGATTTAGGCGTCGCCTAGGTTTAATGAAAACGGGTGTTAGTAACGTTGACGAAATTAGGCAATGCATAAAAATCGTTATCAGTGGCTGACGCACACGCACAAGCGCGGCACTATGGTTGGATTCACGTATAGAAGTAGCGCGTCACACGAGCGCCTGTGTGTGTATACTACTATTATATATTCCGTGGCGCCCGCATCAAATGAATAGAGATAGCTATATTCGGAGCAGTTTTTGCTCACGCCTCGAATTGAAGTTGCGAGCTGTGTACGTCGGCCCGTTAATATTTAGGCATCCGATTTAGGCGTCGCCTAGGTTTAATGAAAACGGGTGTTAGTAACGTTGACGAAATTAGGCAATGCATAAAAATCGTTATCAGTGGCTGACGCACACGCACAAGCGCGGCACTATGGTTGGATTCACGTATAGAAGTAGCGCGTCACACGAGCGCCTGTGTGTGTATACTACTATTATATATTCCGTGGCGCCCGCATCAAATGAATAGAGATAGCTATATTCGGAGCAATTTTTGCCCGCGCCTCGAATTGAAGTTGCGAGCTGCGTCCGTCACCCTCTTAATATCTAAACTTAAACATTACGGTATTCTAAATCGCTCCATTGACTTATTACAATCGTACTTGACTGATAGAATCCTTAAAGTTGATGTGGGCGGTGAGAGATCTTTTGGGTCAGTTATTGACATAGGGGTGCCACAAGGTTCGATATTAGGTCCTTTCTTGTTTCTAGTGTACGTAAATGACCTTCCTTTTTTGGTTAAAAAACTATGTGAAACAGTACTATTTGCTGACGATACCTCATTAATTTTTAAAGTCGATAGATAGAAGGCTAATTACGATGACGTTAACGCATCTCTGTCGTAAATACTTAACTGGTTTAATAATCTTTTACTTAATGTTAAGAAAACTCATAAGTTTTATGAAAAAATATTTTTTGAGTGTCAGTTCTAAGTATAAAAATCTTAATGCGGTTTACAGAATACATCTATTTACCAAGTTTCATCAGTACATATAGCTTTTACAGTTTTGTAAGTACCATACTTCAAGCAAATAAATTATTTCTTTTCATTTCATTTCATTTTTTTGAAAAAAAGTGACTGTGACATACGGATGGACAGACAGACAGACATGACGAATTTATAAGGGTTCCGTTTTTTACCTTTAAAAAATACAAGTGTTCATTCACCGACTACCGACATTTATGAACTTGCAACTCACTCTGGTTTTGCATAATATGAGAAAAATCTCTTCTTGGTGGAAGGTTTCTTTTATTAAATCTGGGGCTATTTGCTTGTTATACTATATAAATTAGACTACTACTACTACACTACTATATAAGTTAGATTTAAAATGTAGCGTTCGTGGTAGTTTAAAAAATACCGCACAGCTTGCCATTGTTATCACCAATCCTGGATGAAAAATATGCAATGGAAACTCTGCGACGGGAATCAGCTAACATAACAATTGGGTTATATTTATTTACTGAATATCTGTCTGTGTTTTTGTCTAACGAAGCGTATTCTAGTCAACACATTGTAATGTCGTGACAAATGTCAGACCCAAGCACAGAATAAGTAATAGTTGGTATCAAATACATGAATTCACAGCTCAGGTCAGGCAACGCCATCTTTATTTTAAATTTTTCCAACTTTCCGGTCGTGTTTTGTTTTTAGACCAGAGTATAGCGGAGGCTTAACGTTTTTATTTTGGGAGACGAAATTAAAGTTTAAATTTCTATATGAACTCGAAATGAACGATTGAATGCATGAACGAACGAACTCCAAACTAAAAAATGTTTGCACCAGAACCAGATAACTGATATACATAAAATTATGCCGTTTTTGTTTTAAGTAGATACCCGATTAAACCCTATATTATATTTGATTAGAAATGGACTTTTAGATGTAACAACGTGCCAATGATTCGAAAGGATAACGTTCATTGATTTTCGTAACAAAACTTTAAAAAATCATTTCATAAATATTTTTTATTTCGTTGGTTGAACTTAATTCCTGTGTATTTGTAGCTAATAATGAAAAACCCTGTATAGTTATATGTCTTAAATATTACTAAGGTAGTGAAGTAGGTGGTAGTGAAGGATATCTTAATATACTCAATTCTCACATCCAATAATACAGCCACCTTTCTGCATCTCAGTTATCGTTGGTCCTAATCCATTTCTAGATCTTCGCGGAATTCCTGTATGGTTCCGTGTGGCTGGGCCCCAATGCAATAGGATTACTAGTAGTGGCACATCGAAATGCAAATGTAATCATAGCTCAACATATCGAGTGTATTAGGCATATGTAATTTTGTATTTGATGTTGGATCGGGATTACTGATGAATGGGAGATTAGAGTTTGAGATCATGTAGGTATATGTGCTTCTGGCTAGCCTCCTATAGAACGTATGTAGATAAGGGTCCAAATAATACGATTGAAGCTCGACTCAGATTCAAGTATTGTTTCTGTTCGGATCTAAAAGGATATCTTTTTTTTTTACATGATATAGACCAGCCTTTGGCTACAATCTCACCTGGTGGTAAGTGACGATGTAGCCGACGATGGAACAGGATGGTCTAGAAGACACCTATTCACTCTTGCCTTGAAGAGGCCCAGATTGTAGTGGTCAGGAAAAACAGCCGTCGGCAATGAGTTCCATTCCCTGGAGGTATCTGTCTGGGTGTTATATTGTATCCAGGATTGTATTTTATTTATTTTTTTTAACCGACTTCCAATCAAAAAGGAGGAGGTTCCCAATTCGGTTGTATTATTTTTTTTATTTTTTTTTTAGACATTAGACATTAATTTATTTACTGCTTCAGCACATATACACACTATTAAAATAAGAAATGAAAACAAAAAGATACACGATATTACAAACTAAAGTACTAAAGAGAAATTACATTTTTGACATTGAAAATTACAAATAAAGAAAAATTACATTGAAAAAAAAATACCTACTAAAACATAATAGAAACAACAAAAAGAGGTAAGTGTATGTGTGCCACTGCAGCAAATCGGCTCTAGCTCAGCGTAATGCTTCACCACCAGCGGCAGCTCAGCGCTGTTATTCTGCCAGAACCGGTGGTCAGAGCCATTTGACCCTGTGAGGGAAATAATATATTATATTATATTATAATATAATTATTATTTGTGGTTTTTAATGTTTGTTACCGCATAACTTCGTCATTTGTGAGCCGATTTGAAAAAATATTTTTTTATCTGAAAGGTACTGCTTCCAGATTGGTCCCATTTTAATTTTATTAAAATCGGTGTTGCCATTTTTTTTTAATATTTTTTTTAATGTTTGTTACTGCATGCCTCCGTCATTTATGAACCGATTTAGAAAATTATTTTTTATTTGGAAGGTTATTCTTATGTCCAGATTGTCCCAAACAAATTTCATGAAAATCGGTTTAGCCGTTTGGCAATGAAGTCGGTTTCTCAAGTTTTTTAAACTTATAATTATTTATTTATCTACCATACTATGTTTGGCGATAAAAATCGGGCGTAGTAAAGAGTATGTATACATACTATTAAGCACTGTGTTTTTAGGTCTCATCGTGTGAGACTGGTTTTTACGTTTTTTTACGGCAATTCTTCATTTGGTAGGTGTGGAGGCAACAATCTTCTAACATACAAACATATTTCCCAAGACCAAGTTTCTGTTCATATTATAATTATTATTATGATACGGCCATCGCCATACCTGTAAGGTTTCTACACAGTTTTGCACTTAGAAAAAGCTCTATGAAGTGATATTAAAAGCTAGTTTTGTTGCCAAATGGCGGTAGTTATATAAATCGGAAGTCATTATGGCGGTTCCCAGCACCGCAAGTGTTCTTTTATCTATCTTTTATCATTGCTTTTGAAGTTCAAGAATATTTTTAAATGTTGTTATAAAATCAAAAACAGTCTTCAAATAAGAGATGACGCCTGACAGAGGGGAATGGAGGAAGAAAACATTTTGTGCCGACCACACATAAAGTGGTATAAGGGCAGGAAGAATAAGAAAAAGTCTTAAAATAAAAAAAGAAGGAGGTCCTCTTGAGGTCGGTTTCTCAAGTTTTTTGTAGCTTCACTTGAATCATCACTAGCTTGAAAGACTAGCTGGGCTCATACGAAATAATAATTTTGAGCTTTCTCCACGCAAACGGTAACCCAATAAATATTGTGGAAAATCCACAAAACACAATTTCACCTCAAATTAAGCAGAGCTTGTAACTATGGGAATGCCAATGTTCCAAAAATTTCGTATCAAATAGCAAAGAAGTAACCGTTGAAAACATCTTTAGTTGATCAGTTTTTGGCTACAAATCAAAGCAATAGCCATAACCGACTTTTGCAGGGGTACCACGAGCTCCATATGGTTATGGCTATGGCTGTCAAATTGTGTATAGATAGGCTGACCCACACATTCATTTTCTTCTTGGGTTTGAATGTGTTGACACTGTTTCAATTTTGACAGCCATAACCATAACCATATGAAGCTCATGGTAGGCCAGCTGTCATGACTCATGAGACACAAGTCGGTTTAAGTTGAAAAGTTATACTCGTTCATCGACTTTTTAATCTCAAGAAAAATAAACATTTAGTGAAAAACTTTCGCGTTCACCATCCGTAACGACCTCTCCGTAAAGGCACAGTATAAGTAATAGTAAGTACTGTTAGGGCCTTAATGGCCGCCTAAAGGTTAATTAAAGCCTGAAAAATATATGCAACGAGCTGAGCGTTGTTTACCGGCGAAATAATCGGGTTCCGATGCTTTTAAGTTTATAAACTGCCGAGGTAAATTAGAACACGAGTATATTGCACCATATGTTACTTCTTAAGCCCATTTTTCAGTAGATTTTTTTACATAATTATATTAGCTACAACTAACACTACTTTCTTTCATACCTGTTTTCGAGTTATAAATAGTATATATTTATAACTCTAAAACGGTTTAACCAATCTGGCTAAAAATTGGTGAAGAGGTAGCTTCTAAGCCTAGTTCTAACCAGAAGAAGGATATAGGAAACTTATTATCCCGAAAAAGTAACGTGATGTGAATTAGCCTAACGGCGACATTATTTTCACGGAAAAATAAAATGCCATATCTATTCATTTTACCAGCGCTATGAATATTTCATTATTCACACATAGCTGGGAATCTGTATGAAAAGTTTAATTAAAACTTATATTCAATACGTTGTAATCTTGCCCGGGCTTCCATAACCTCACTTCCTCGCAGCGAGGTCTCTCATTAACCTGAACTAAAATAAGGTAACCCCGGTTCCCACACGGATCTTAAAAGCAGTTAGGGTTGCCAGTATAAAAAAACATTAAAATTAAAAATAACACATTTTAAGTAAAAAATTAAAAATATCTTATTATAAAAAGTTACAAAAATCACAGGATGTAAGCATAGAATTTAGCCTTTTTTTTAAATTTTTGTTACGGCTTTATTCCGTCATTTAAGCCGATTTGAAAAAAAAATGTATCCAAAAGGTTTTAATTCCGGATTGATCCCATAGAAATACCATCAAAATCCAAGGCCATGAAGTCGGTTTCTCATGTTTTTATATTATGTTAAAAAATCATCATAACTGTACTATTTTACTGCAAAAACCGATAAATACCACGTGGTTGTTAACAGCCAAGTAATTTTCGTAGTTTAGTCACTCCCAAAATCATTTCACCACAATGTTCTAACCATTCCCCGTACCTCTAAAACCAGAAGCGTTTTGGGCATCACAACATCTGGCAACCCTGCGCGAACGTCTTACGCGAAGCGAGTTTCCACTCGATTGACTTTTTAATTTGCCGGTATTCGGTACAGAGACGATTAGCAGAACAGCTCCTTGGCAGGTGGAAATTCAATTATCTGCAGCGGGGGTAAAGTTCATTTTGGATTGGAGTTAATTGTTTTATTAAATAACGTTTTTGCTGTTGTTTTGGTGACGATACTTTGAAATTGAAACAGGAACTGCTGAACTCCAGGCAGGTATTTTTTAAGACTTGGTGATAGAACAAGCTGATGACCCATTAATGGGTAGTATTCCTTGAGCCTGCTACAACTAGATGAGTCTTTTTTTTAATATGTCTGCCGTGCTTATAAATTAATAGTCAAGGCTGTTAGGGGACACGAGTTATTCTTATGGATTTTTGAGAATCGTGCTCTATTTATAGCGCATGCCACGTTTGAGTATAGTAGTAGAGATGTTGGGGAATGTTACAGTAGTATGTAAAAAGTATGTTACTACTCTTACTCGAGTTATATGCTACTTTTCCAACATCCAAAGTCCACCATATCATGGCATCAGGAAGTGAATGCTAATACTTTTACAAGCACGTAGCTTCTACGAAATTTCATGCTACGCCGTAGCGCCGTAGCAAGGCTCTACAGCGTAGCCACTTGTCACGTAGCGCCACGTAGTTAATGGGGTTAAGGTAAGCTGCACACTGACTACGCATATAAAGTTCCCTGCTAACGTATTACGGTTTTAAATATGTAAATACAGTACTAAAATATACGAGAAACTTGCAACTTTGACTTGCTAGCACTTGCAAAAATATTTTAAGTTGGGTTTCGAAACATCGAAGGCTTTTACAAATACTTTTAGCATTTTATCAGGCTTCATAACTCAGATTGTAGTAGCTCTGCTTTCAGCGCTCTAGGTTGTGGGTTCGATACCCGATGACAAATAATAGCGTACTTTTATAAAAATCATCTAAGTACGAGTAGTTACCATGGATCACATAACTTAGTTTAGGGCTATGTCCATAATTAATAAAATATAATTCCATAACTCTCTTTTTCTTTTTCTGGTAAAAACCACAGGGTCGTTAAAAATTTTTGGTATTGGCCTTACCTCGTCTTTTCCTTTAACGACGCACATTTTGACGTCATTCTCTGGCGAGTACCACACTAGTCGACGTTGTTCTGTGAGGTCAGTCAGACTGAGGTTGTACACCACATTTCTGAAAAAAAGAAAAAACTTTGTTAGTTTGCGTACAACACAAAATAATATTTTTATATTTTTTTTTTACGGGGTATTTTGTAACACTTATAGAACGAGCGTCCACCGACGGCTTCGTTCGCCCCTTTTCCGTTGTTATTTCAGTATAAAAATAAAAAAGTATTCTATGTCCGTCTCCTGGTACTAAGCTACCTTTCCACTAATTTTTTCAGCCAAATTGGTCTAGCCGTTCAAGCATGACCAAGGGAAATAGGGATTTATTTGTATAGTATATTTTCGAGACTGAGACGAAGAACCACAGAAAAACGTTTTTAGAGACTTTGCTTAACTTTTGAAGATATTTTGCATTTGCAATCGACCCTCTTTCTTTTAGGGATAAAAACACTCTATTTAGAAGTAAGAGGAGAGGAAATGACTTAATCCATCCCACTATACCTACCCTTCGCCTCAAAAACCAAACTGCTGTATATCAAAATACAAAACTTATTATATGTGCTCATACGATATTATGAACTTTTTGTATTAAAAGTGGAATCCCATATGCCTTTAGTTCGCGCGAACATATTTTAATACAAACTCCAAACCCCGCTTGCTCAACTTTCTACTAGTGTAGAAAATACCTAAGTAAAATTTAGCGTAGTATGTAGTCTACCACTCATAGAATATTATGGGACAACCAGATTAGCTGATACAATTAATACTTATTCTTATCGATATATTTTTTGTACATAGGTACATACAAACATCACACGAATCTTTGTGTGGTGAAATGTGGTGGAAATATAGTCACAGCGTATAGGTATTACCTACTACCAACTGAGGTGCGTGCATCAAAGATTGCATTCGCAAAAGTTTATTATTTAACAGAACACGCAAACTCAAAAAGCAATACCTTGCCACAAAGTGGTCAACCAGCCCAACTCACAAGCAAACTTCCCAAGCGTAGCAAGCCTATATTAGACAAGCGGCACAGCCCGCAGAATAAACGCCCAAACTAGTACCAACACTCATTCCAAGTAACTTCACCTGAATCCAACTCCTGGCACGATTAAAACCGCGAACAAACATTCGGCTAACAACTACGAGGCCAGCGCCACCTTAAAATGAACCTTTGTGACATAGAATAGCCAATATGACTGGAATACAGAACATTCACTACAACAACGATACTGGGGATGCTGGGCAATCAAAAGTTTGACACAATCAAACCAATGGATACTTGCATGAAAGGAGCCTCTCTGAGCCGCACTTAAAATCCTTTCACCGGTTTAAAAAACCCAGTGACACGATAAGAAGTAGAATGGATACTGTTAACGAACCCACCATTTAAATCGATAACTGATCAAATATTTCAAGGTTTTCAATGATACGAAGCTATCTCATTTTATATCACATAAATTTAATGCAAAATAACTTAGGAAAAAAGTTTTATTTGAGACCCTACTCGCTCCCACCGCCGTTTCTTCCATTGCGGTCGTCCGAATCCACCAACCCAATATTTTTTTTAATAAAATCACTGTCTATGCTAAATAATTACTGTCAATGTTAAGAGCGCATCGTGCGAAAATTTGAGATTTAAAAAAAAAAATCATAACTAAATAACTAAGTGACATTTTAAAAATCGCAAAAGGACTAATTGTAGACTATACATTTGAGATTAATTTGAATTTAAGTGTGGTAAAAAAATATACTATTTAACATGACATTCTATTTAACGCTGACATACGATTTTCGTTAGCTTCGCTATATCTCATGTTTATTACGCGTTTTTTAACACAAGTCAAGTCTTTTACGACATTTAAAGAAAAAAAAAAACAGTATTTATTGTTCAGTATATTAAATAGGTATTTGCTATTTTACAACATAATTTTGTTTTGGAGTGGCATAAACGGGCTCAGCGATAGAACAAAAGAGTGAGGTAAAACGCGGTGAAACGGTCCACCGCGGTCCAATGTTGGCAGGTTATGTATATTAGCCATAAAGCCGAGTAGCCAGGAACTGGTCGTTTTAGTGAATATCGTAAGTATTTAAGTTTTTGGCTTAGTTCGTTAGCAGTTTACTTATCAAAAATTTAAAAATCATCTTATACAGGGTTATTCATAATTAGCTGCAAATACTCAGTAATTAGGTTCAACAAATAAAATAAAAAATATTTATGAAATGATTTTTTTTAAGTTTTGTTATGAAAATCCCGAGAAAATCGACAAAGAATATCCTTTGGAATCATTGGCGCCTGACCTATTTTGACCTTTGATCCACGCCCGCGCGCCGTGAGCGGCACTCTGCGTTCAGTCACCGCCTGGGTGGGTCATCGTCCTGTTCTCCATGGCGATCATTATGCAATAGCCGTAAAAAAATTAATAAAAATAAAATTTTGATACAAAAACTTAAATCAAAATTAAAAAAAAATAATTACATATATATTTTTTATTTTATTTGTTGAACCTAATTCCTGAGTATTTGCAGCTAATTATGAATAACCCTGTATATAAAAAAAAACAATTGTTGTTCATTAGTCTCGCTAAAACTCGAGAACGGTCTGACCAATTTGGCTAATTTTGGATTTGGAATTATTTGTGGAAGTCCAGAGAAGGTTTAAAAGGTGAATAAATATGTTTTTTTAACGGGAACGGGGCGAGCAAAGCCGTGGGAACCAGCTAGTTAGCAATAAAACTCGACAAGACTTGTAATATATTCCTGCATCAAAATCACACTGAATTAACGATTAATTAGTTCGAGTAGTAACGAAGAAGCATTAAAATAATTTGACAACTTCGTGAAGTGGCGTCACGAATACAGACTTGTTCCAAAGTAATGTCAAAGTGACATTAAGTACGCAAATCACGAAGCGGAATATAAACTAGTGGTTCCCCCTGAACTGAAACCTTGTGATTTCCGCTCTCATCTTTATGCCAAACACAATGTTTGGACTTGCCTCTATACTTTCTACAACTTTGGTAAGGTACCTATTGATTTGAAATGTACCACACCCTTTCATATTTTATGACACCTCTCTTGAAATATTATTTGTGTTAAGGTTATATCGGGTATATTCATAATTATGGTCTAATAACTCTAATAGCAGTCTTAAAGCTTAGCAAACCAAAGAAGAGGGATAAAATAGCAAACCGATAAGTTTGTTGACAGTGACAGTGACTTTTAGCGAGCTGTCAAAAGTTTCCGTTATTATGAATGAGGCGGCATATCTTTATAACCTTATCTTATCCAATTCAACTCATATACTTGTCAGTAAATACCTTATGTATCTCCAGCCTGTTTATCTACCACATTTCATGCAGAACGGATCAACGGTTTAAAGTCAGCGCACATCTAGGCGATGGCGATGGGGATCAGCGAAATGCTGTCAAGTATTTGACAGCGTTAAGAGGTGCACAAGACCTTAAAGTTAAGCTCGGACAAACATACCTACAATGTCAAATTGCCAAAGTTATGTGGAAGATCTTCGTTCGCATCACTCACTCGCACACTTTAGCTAGCTCTTGAATTACTAGGAATTGATACACATGGATACCTTTATTCCTAATTCCAATGGGAGCTAGTGGGATTTCAAAGGTTATTGCGAAACTTGCCGCTTAAGTATATAGGTTATTTAGTTTGTAAGCAATATTAGCATTTTGACGCTTTCGATGTGTATTTCTGATATATTTATTATGTATGGTTTAAATATTATTTCTAGTATTGAGTGAACTGGTGGTCTGGTGGTAGGTAATGCCCCCTTTTCCTGCCTTTCGATCCTAAAGCCGTGGGTTCAAGTTCATCCAGACGTATACCAATGATGTAAAAAAAATTATGCGCACTGTGCCATTAGGTACTCTCAAATGGTGAAGGAAAATATTGTGAAGAACCATCATGTCGTAGAACCTAAAGTTCGAAAAAATGTGTCAAGTGCACAAAAGTCTCTTTGGGGCGCACTTCACAACACTGTCTGGTTTAAAATAATCAATGACACGATCGGAAGAATTATTGACTGGCCTCTCAGCTCAGTTGGTAGTAGCTCTGCCTTCTGAGCCGTAAGTCGTGGGTTCGATCCCCACCGAGAACAAATATGTATTTACAAAAAAATGCATATAAGTATTTTATCAGCTATTTGGTTCTCATAGTACAAGCTCTGTTTAGTTTGGGGCTAGATAGTGTTGCGTGGATTGTCTATAATACTTATTTATACTTATTAACTATTGTGTTAAATTGACCAGAATTGAAGTATGTTAGGTTGACAAGATAAGAGATAAAGGCCTGCGCACACCTAGGACGCTGGCGATAGCGATCAGTGAAACGCTGTCAAATATCGCTGTCAAATTTGACAGCGTTTCACAGATCGCCGACGCCAGCGACATAGGTGTGCGACTGCGCAGGCCTTAAGAGAAGATAGAACTTGTAATAAAACTCCCACTGTTGTCCAATCAAACTATATTGTTCACTTCCTTCTACGTTACAATCTCTCTGGTACCTACTTTACAAATTACCAACTCTAAGCCACGTGGTTTTACAAAGTAGCTTGCATTGCATGCGACCAACTCTTCCGAGCGCTCGTTCCAGAATGGCGATCGAGCAGTCGAGCCCGACCGCCATCTTTATCGCCGGAAGCGTTGCCAGTATGCAGTGCAGACATTTTGAATCAATCACCATTAATAATACTTTTACATAAACTAAACAAACAAACTAGTTTCTAAAACAGTTATCATGATTAATGACAATTAAAATCATTATTTATTTACAAACAAATTATTCAGATCCACAGACATATTTTAAATCAATCGATTCAACTGACTAACCATACATAATTGCCAACGGCATTTTCTATGAAGTTGACAGACTATTTTACAAACAAATATGACAAGTGTCATCAAATATCATAATAGTAATTTCTATTAAACCATTAAAATTAGAACCATTATTGAAATTCATCACATTCGGCCATCCGATATTGTGCTTACTCTGGAAGCACATGCTAAGTGCACAATATAATATGATAACTTAATAAACAAAGCTTGAATTTAAAACAAATAATGAGAAAAGATGACCATTCAAACACAATCTAAAAAAAATTGAATGTCTAACAAACAAAACTTGAATTTAAAACACAAATACTTAATGAGAAAAGATGACCATTCAAATACAATCTAAAAAAAATCTAATGTCTATCAAATTCGGCCATCCGACAGTGTGCTTACTCTGGGAGCACATGCTGAGAGCATAATGATAACATGATAACTATGTATATGTATGAATAAACAAAACTTGAAACTTGAATGACTACCAAAATTCAAACAACTAATAAGAACAAATTAAGACAAATCCAAAATTACAATATAAAACTTGTAAACAAAATGAAATTATTAAGTAGAAGATACGAAGACACCCAAATAAATCTTAGTCATTTCTTAGAATAAACAGATATTAAAAATATAATTCTATCTAAAAATAACTAAAGTTAAATAACCCGTTTACCATAGATATATTCAAAGCCTGTATGCAAAAAAAATTAACTAAATGAAATTTCTCGTAAGATATAATAACAGTTTTGTATCAGAAAAGTCTTCGCATCCCAGCCATAAACAATCCATTCGGGTAAAATATTATTTAAATTAAATATTCCAATAACATAAATCATACTCAGATTGTGATAGGAAGACATCTACATGGTTAAAAATACAGTCAAACAGTTAATTGTTTTAAAAGTCAAATAGTAATTTGGTCTCCCTACTACAATATTCACGTTGACCGGATTGAGAGGGTCCAGAAAAAGTTTCTGAATATAACTATACTGCAAAGCTCCATCATTTTCATTTAATGTTATTAGAAAATCATCGCAAATATCATGATCTACTGTATCTTTTCAAAATTATCCACTCGCATATCGACTCTCCTTGCGTACTTTATCTTATTAATCTAAATATAAAGCCTAGACCTCAGCAACCCTTTCAGAACACTTTCGCCCTACAAGTCCATTCAAACAACACTTCTTATTATAACCCCGTTGTCAGAATGTGTCGCCTATTTAACGATTTATTGATTAAATACAGTGATAAAATTGATATCTTTAACAATAATCAAAATAAATTCAAGAATGCAGCTTTGCCCACTCTTTCATTATAGAGTGTGCCGAAAACTCTTATTAGTTAGTTAATTAATTCTGCACTCTCTTCGAGTCTTAGCTCGAAGTGACTTACTGTAATAAAATAATTGTATGAGTACACCTAAGTTCCAAGTAAATGTTAACTTTAATCACCTACTACTAGTTAAGCCTGGTTACACGCTATCTACATAACTTTCCTGTTCAATGCATTCTGTGTACGCATGTTTTGGGGTACTGTCTAGCTCATAATTTAATAGTATTTATGCCTGTAAATTATCGATTGTACTCTGTTTTGTGTACCTAATAAACAAATAAAATAAAATATAAAACAAAATGAAATTGTGGTAATAAACTACATAATTCTTCTCCTTAATACGGAACTCAGCCTGTTACTGTGGCACCTTCAGAGGCGCGTCATGGCTCAAGCTGCTGATGTGGTGCCTTCCATGGCGCATCACGGCTCAGACCACTGATGCGGCGCCTTCCGTGGCGCATCACGACTCAGGCCGCTGGTGCGGCGCCTTCTCTGGCGCATCCCGACTCAGGCCGCTGGTGCGGCGCCTCCCGTGATGCATCACTGCTCATGCTGCTGATGCGGTGCGTCACGGCTGTGTCCTGTGGCACCTTCTGCGGTGCATCACTACTAACTTTGCCTGGAGTTTTAAGGATCTGAAACTCGTCATAAAATTTACAGATCTGCAAGCACACTGTGAATAAATCTATTATCATTCATCTGCTTTAAATCTAAATGAAATGAATAGGTTTTCCAATTGTGAAATAATTAAAAAGTAACAACATATTCCAAAAATATAAAACACTAAATGTACACTATCCACGGCATTTGGACGAGTTCTCTGTACTTAGTCTTGCGCTTTAGATACTACAAAAGATACGTTTAACTTAGCTCAGTAAATGCATGAAAACGCCATCATAAATTCTGACAGCGAAGAACTTATTTACTTGAATTCCTCCATGCCATGCCCTGCCATGGTACTGCAGGCACGAACATGATTGTACTGTCATATTCTCATTGTTTTTGCTGAAATGTAAACATCTTATCGACAGAGACTGTTTCGGTGCGTAACCAATCTAATGGTTCAGGTTTATGACGTATTAACTTAATTTGGAATCTTGGTTCAATTTTTATTTTTTTATTGAAAACTGATTCAGTTGTAAAGCTGAACTGTAAAATTGTAATTGAACTCCTATAACTGCAATTCATCTTTAGTTAATCTTAAGTTAATATTTTATGAATGTTTTATAAATCGCTAATCTTTAATTTATAATTAGTTCACATTTATTGTATCTTTAATTTATATTTAATTCATATTTAATTCATATTTAATTCATCTTAAATTCATCTTAAATTCATCTTAAATTCATCTTAAATTCATCTTAAATTCATCTTAAATTCATCTTAAATTCATCTTAAATTCATCTTAAATTCATCTTAAATTCATCTTAAATTCGTCTTAAATTCATCTTAAATTCATCTTAAATTCATCTTAAATTCATCTGTAATTCATCTTTAATTCATCATTAATTCATTTGTAATTCATAATTAATTCATCGTTTTTTCATCTTTTATTCATCTTTTATTATAATATCCTCACTCGACACTGGCAATACTGAACGAATTTATATACTTGGAATCCAAAACATTAATTTTAAACTCAAATAACTTTAACTCTAATCCAGCTTAACTTTTACTCATATCCAAAAACTTATATAATCTTAACCCAAAATCTTTACTTTTAATCCAAATCCAAAAAATGATCTTCAGCTTTTCAAACATTTTTTTCTTTTAAACTTTTTGATCATTTTGAACATTTTGAACATTTTGAACATTTTGAACATTTTGAACATTTTGAACATTTTGAACATTTTGAACATTTTGAACATTTTGAACATTTTGAACATTTTGAACATTTTGAACATTTTGAACATTTTGAACATTTTGAACATTTTGAACATTTTGAACATTTTGAACATTTTGAACATTTTGAACATTTTGAAGATTTTGAAGATTTTGAACATTTTGAACATTTTGAACTTTTTGAACTTTGACCAAACAGATCTCGCATGGTTCCAAACATAATTTCAACTTCTAAGGCGTACATAGTCAAACTGAACTCGCTTGATTTCAAATCAATTTCAACTTCTAAGGCGTACATAGTCAAACTGAACTCGCTTGGTTTCAAAATCAATTTCAACTTCTAAGGCGTACATAGTCAAACTGAACTCGCTTGGTTTCAAAATCAATTTCAACTTCTAAGGCGTACATAGTCAAACTGAACTCGCTTGGTTTCAAAATCAATTTCAACTTCTAAGGCGTACATAGTCAACTGAACTCACTTGGTTTCAAAATCAATTTCATCTTCTAAGGCGTACCTACATAGCCAAACTGTACTCACTTGGTTTCAAAACAAATTTCATCTTTTAAGGCGTACCTACATAGCCAAACTGAACTCACTTGGTTCCAAAATCAATCTTTACTTCTATGGCGTACATAGCCAAACACAGATCCCAAAACACTTTCTTTAGTCGAGCAGTAATTACGTTCAATGGCCTGGTTAACGTCCCCAAACTAGATCTGTTTGCTCAAAACCACCAAGAATTGTTACTAACATTTTGTCAAAATGCTGTTTCGAGGAGACTCCCCAGGTTCCATATGCTTTTTTTTTTTTTTTTTTGTACTTTTTGTTTTTCTGTTTTAATTGTAATTTCTTTAAAAAAATTGTATCTTCATTTTATAGTTTGTCTACCTTAGTCTCTCATTACTTAATATAATTTTTTTTTTTTTAAGCTCCCAAAATAGTCTCATTATGTGAAACCTGTTTAATGGACCCTAGTTGTCGTTTTAAATTATCAATTAGAATTTAAGTATCTGCTGATTGTTTACCTAAGAAATAAAAATAAATAAATAGTCTACAATTTTGATAACTTTAGCTCACTTTGCTTCAAAAACTCGCTTCGGTAGGCTTGATCATGATCATTAACTTACTTATTTTTAATCCAGCATGGTTAGACATTTGCGGTTAGAGGCTACTCAAACTTTACTGAGCTGCTCTGGTATTAGCAGTACATGAATAGTTTTAGCACTATCGGATAGGCCCTGTATCAAAATTTATGGTTAGGCCCGGTCCATGACAAAAAACCGTACCGGCTTTTATGAAATTCAAGATTGTGCTCGGTCTTTGCTATTTACGGCCACTTTATTATGAAACTTTATTCAATCACTCATTTTTGATGTTAAGTAAATTATAAGAAATAAAATATATTTCCAGAAACTTTACAAATAATAATTTCAACATAACCCAGCCAATAACACCCTGCTTATGCCAACAGAGATTCTAATTTATTTAAGGGTATTTATTTAATTTTGTACCTAAGCTACATCGGCACAATGGCGACTATTAGCATGGACATAAAAATGTTTGTTTATGGTTCTAGACAGGAAAGTAGGCCTTGCCTAAGTACCCAACAGTTCTGCATATCAAAAAGTAACAAGAATGCTACAGAGGACTGACTTGCGTTTAACACTCAAGCTTGTTTTTTACACTCAAGTACCTTCACTTAATTTCATACACGGTAACACGAGTCATGTGTTATCAGAGGGTAACCAATAAAATGATCATCGTAATGCATAATAATGTAAAACTATTTGCTGTTATTAAGTTCGTTAATATTTTTAAAATATCTTTCGGTAAACTTAGCGTATATTCCAAAAATTAAGTGAAAGTCAATTGTTTGAAATGGAACAGCTTAACTAAGTAGTCAAAGTCGTTAAATATTAGGTGCAGGCCATTTCATGTTCGGATGAGCGGCTAATATCAAATTTCATATGATTTCACACACATTTTAGGGTAGGCATAACCTAATAAATAAATTTAAAAGAAAAGACCGATAATCTAAGAATAATATTAGATTGTGGGTATCTCGTAAACGGTGCGTCGTAGCACAAAAATGACGAAAATTTCATCCCCCTATGAAACCCCACAACACATGGTAACAATGCTTCAGAGAAAGTTTTTTTTTTTTTTGTTTGAGTACCCTCTTTAAATTTTCTCAAGAAAAATTTGAATATTTTATCAAAGATCCATTAATTCAATTAAGTTTAATTACACATTATCCATCATGCAATAAACGTCATCAGAACAATAAAATTGGGCGTGTACTTACCACTTCGGATATGTAATAAAACTCCCACTGTTGTCCAATCAAACTATATTGTTCACTTCCTTCTACGTTACAATCTCTCTGGTACCTACTTTACAAATTACCAACTCTAAGCCACGTGGTTTTACAAAGTAGCTTGCATTGCATGCGACCAACTCTTCCGAGCGCTCGTTCCAGAATGGCGATCGAGCAGTCGAGCCCGACCGCCATCTTTATCGCCGGAAGCGTTGCCAGTATGCAGTGCAGACATTTTGAATCAATCACCATTAATAATACTTTTACATAAACTAAACAAACAAACTAGTTTCTAAAACAGTTATCATGATTAATGACAATTAAAATCATTATTTATTTACAAACAAATTATTCAGATCCACAGACATATTTTAAATCAATCGATTCAACTGACTAACCATACATAATTGCCAACGGCATTTTCTATGAAGTTGACAGACTATTTTACAAACAAATATGACAAGTGTCATCAAATATCATAATAGTAATTTCTATTAAACCATTAAAATTAGAACCATTATTGAAATTCATCACAAACTCAACAATAGAAGATAGAAACCTTTAGTTTTATTTGATGAGTATAAGTCCGGTCAACTTGGCTATAGGCAATGTAACTTGATTTTTATTGATATTACAATAAGAGCCTAAATGGTCGTTTCGTGAAGTTTTAATAGGTGTTCTTTGCTTGACCCGACATGTTATTGGCTTGCTTGGAGTGGATTTTACTAGTCTTTTATCATTTAAGTTTTATGTTATTCCATTCACCTTAATAGGGGCTTAACTGTTATTCACCATTGTTATTTGGTAAAAACGTTATTTTTGGCAGAAGATTATTTACTCTAAGTTGGTAGAACATGGTAATCGAGCATGTTATATGTTATAAAATTTATTTACACACAGAAACTTACAATTAAACAAATATTTGTAAAATGTACAAAATACATAAGAAACAGTTGAGCTATCTGCAGACCGTTGCTATCTAGAGATAGTCCAACTGATCCAAATCAGTACAAGTTATTGCCAAAAGCTTTTTTTATGCTTCAAAATACAATTCAGCAACTTTAAAAGAACAAGCGTATAGTTATAATTCTTTGTTCTGTGGTAGGTACAAAATAGATGGATGTAAGCAAATATTTTGATTTTGTATGCACAAGTGAAAATAAATCCTACTTAAGATACCGTCAAGTATATTTTATCAGCGCGAAACGAACTCTGAATTTAAATGTCCCTATGCTGTAGCAGACGAAAATAGACGTGCGGGATAGGCCAACAATATCTGATACCAATTGAACGAGAATAAAACAGAAAGATTAACCGTAAAAAATAGTCAAGAAATACTTTTGCCGTGGTGCAAATCGTCAATACAAACAGAAGTGGACAGGGAGCAAGCCTTAGAAATGTCATACCTAGAGTACGCGCAAGGTGACGGATGATGAAAAATAAATCTTACTTGGAATAATCTCCAAATTACGAATATGAACTTGGATTATACGCATTGCAAGTTTCATGTTTGTGATCGGAATAGTACATTGTTCACCGAGAGGAGAAAGTGACCGATTACCGTTGAGGGTGTCGTTTGAAGCCCGAGCCGTAGGCGAGGGCTTTAAAACACCCGAGATCGGGAATCGCAGTTTCTCTCGAGTGATACATAGTGCTTTATACTACACCTACAAGGAAAATAAATTCTACGAAAACTGAATCCTCAAACAAACACACAAATTGGAAATGGCGTCTGCAATTTTCACATGTTCTTTTTTCAAATTGTTTATCCTGCCGCCGCCTATGTAGATTCATGGCCGCCGCAGGGTCGCACTGCCAGCCCGACACCATCCAACACACAGCTAGTGGCCAGTGTCATTTTGCGAACTTTGAGATAAAAACTCACTGTAAAAACTTTTTGGCTTTTGACATTTAGGTTACCGGCGCATAGTCTTACCCAAAATTAAGAAAGAAAAACCACGTAAGAAATGGATTTTCATACACTTTTCTCTCCCGCTCAGATGCGTTTTCTCCCCGCATATTTGTTCGATATGCAATGACGTACTTTCTACCGTAAATTTGATAAAGTATCAAGGTACTTTCCAAGCAGGTGTAGTATAAAATATATTTCTAGGCCATTTTGTGTTTTCCGCCATAGATAAAAAAACCAAACCTAAAGCAAAATAGAACTGTGCTAAGTTATTATTAGTTGTCATAAATCATGACAAAGTTCCTTAGAGTTAGACAATAAAGTTCCAGTGACGTTCTTCTCGCGTATATTTTTAAGAATCCTTTAATTAGGTATAATAATTATGTTCGTTTTCTGTTAAATATGCAAATCCTTAAAAGCGCCACTATATTTGATGTTTTAATTTCAGCTCGATAGTTGGATGTTGTCATGGTTATTGATGAGTGTGACTCTGATTGGCACAGCCAGTTTGCGTTGAAATTAATTTATTTATATGAATACCTGCTGTGATTACTGTCTAAATAAATAGAGATTCAAAGTGTGCGTGGTGTTGCATGATTTACTAGCTTGAGTAGAGCAAAATACATGCGCGTTTATTTATTTTATTGAGGGCGAGTTCCATCTCAGACTAACATAATCCGTCATATGAATATCAATACGAGAAAAGTTGAAAATAATGACGGAAATATTTTATCTGACGGATAGCGCTAATCTGATGGTTAAGCCGGGCTTAACCATAAGGGCACACGGGGCCCGTGCCCAGGGCCCTCATTCTCAGGAGGCCCCGAAGGACCGACAATTCTCTAGCACATTTATTCTCAAAACATTTTTGTCGGGCACACTACATTTTTTCACAGTACAAGGCATATACTACGCCATTATATCCTACTGTATTTGATTACCTATATAATAAATGGTCATGCTTAGTAAAAAAATGTTATTATAATTCGCTTTTATTACTTTCCAAAAGGGCCCAAAATTCTTGTGTGCCCAAGGGCCCCAACCTAGTTTAAGACGGCCTTGTTAAGCCCACTCTTATAGGAAATCGTATAAGATGGAAGGATTATCGCAAGGACATGCTAAGGTCACTCACGTTAGTATCATGCCCTAAAACGTACACAGGTGGAATAGTTATATGCACCTATAATTTCACCGGAAACGAACCCACACAAAGAGTCGTCAATTTTGTTTAAAGGTTTACCTTTACATATACCTACATATAGGGAACATTTTAATTTAATCCAGAGTACTTCCGTTGTCCTGAATCCGGCATTTCAATAGTCGTCTTGATACGAAGAAATCTAATTTGCGTTCGTAATTGGAAAGTCAACGAGGAAACGGATTAATTTCCACCAAGAATAGAATGGAAGTCAAAAAACAAATAATCACGAAAATAACTGTAGCTTTGCATCATCAATCAAGGCGGCTAAATCGGACAACACAAAAACATGAGTGAGTGACCGAACAATAGATCGCCAACTCTGTTCCAACTCCGAACGCACGAAGCCAAGATGGCCGCCGTTATTTGGCGGGAATCGCTTATGCGAATAATTGACAAAAGATATACAAGGATACGTCTTTGTGTAGCTTTCTGCCTAAATCTTGTCCTCGGGAATAATCCAAAACTTAGTTTTCCTCGTCCTTTGTGATTATTTTTAATCGGCAACATAATATTTCGGAGGAAAACGAGTTCTATGGTAATCCATACAATATCCTATCCGCTCATACCATAAAAGCCATGTGATTCGATAGAGCCACGGCCACGCACGATTGAATTTCTTGAAATGAAACCTAAAAAAAAAATAGCGCTATTCTAAAATATTGTTAAGGCCACCTTTTATCTAAGGTGTCCTTATGGGTGAACCGGCGCGGATAAAAGTTGGTTTCAAATCAAAATTTCCTGCGATTTTATAACCCGAAAAGGATTTTGAAACTAATGCCCTAATACAACATAATTTCCTGCCTATGAAATGAATACACCGTATTTCATAATAAATGAAGGTTAGTGTCAGAAAAGAGGTCACATTGATGTGATTAATCGAATGTATATACTTAAATTGAGGTTGAGGTTGTTCTACAATTTTGTTTTTTTAACGAGTAGGTAGGCACTGACCTCTTTTCTGACATTTTTATTTATTAGGGTTTATCAGAGGTAAGAAACCCATCAACATGGGGTTTATACTCATATGCAATATTGGGGAAAATTTATTAATTTTGTTGACTCTCTCGATGTTGAGCTAATAATGAGTGTCGATGAGGGGGCAGGAGCATTGAAAGTTTTTTGTAGGAAAACATCGCTTTAATAAAACACAGTAGGTAATATGAGTTGTTTAAAAACACCATTAATTTATCTATGGGTAATATTGGTCAAACTAAATACAACTAATCTTCCCAAGAGACACTTTGCATTGGAATGCAATTTATTGAGTTATACCAATTAATATGCATGACTGGCCCTAGGACTCGGTCAGCTAAATGAGTGCAATGCGCCTAATTAAGTATCCATGTTCAATATAAACAACAATATTCTCTAGGGACTACTTACGTCCACAAACAAACCTATGTCGCAGTATTTACTGAACAGACCCTTGATGTTTTGGAAAAAGAGCACGTCCAAAAAAACAAACTCACTCTTGGAGAATTATTATTTGAATAAAACTAAGAGAACAATCGACCAGATTTGCTAATAATGAATTCTTTTTTCAACCTCTATGTATAAAACAACGTTCAGATCACCGACCGCAGACGATGTGCCCAAAAGACTAGCAGTCTTTGAATAGCTATGCTCAATCTTTGTCTTAAGTAAGCGCCAGCCTCTCTCGATTCTTCTTCTTTATTTAAAAAAATAAAATAAAGAAGGTCGTATATTTCCTTACACCTGAGCAAGAGCATATCGCCATCTCAATCTCTTTAGTAAATGCTGAGTGATGGCCATTTTTCGCCATTGCTGTTTTTCTAATTTGTTTTGTAACAAGAAAACTAAACATTTTCTATTCTATTATATTTGTCTACACCTTACCAAGACAATCCCATATAAATTCCACCTACTTACTGGAGTAACAACTAACAAGATTACATACTATTTCCTTGGAGTGAGCTGCGGTCTTTTCAGTACAAAATTGTGTTATATGTAAAATGGTCTCTAATACTTTGTTTTATAGTTGAATATGGCTTAATTGCCGTTCACAAATCCACGTTTATTACTAGTACGTACTCGTACTATTATTTATTCTACGGTGCAAGGCTAGCTTGATTGCATCGTAGCACTTCGTTACACAAAAAGCGGGAAGAACATAAAATATGGACCGGGATAAATTGGCTCCCCTAAACTTGGCAAATGAGTTTCACTACTGTAAGTGTGGGCAAATGCAGTGGAATTACGAAATGTCGAATGAATTAGTAGATTTCCTAAACGATATAAGTAAGCTTCTCCTTGATTTGAGCAGTCAGTATATAATGTTGACAAACAAGATTGTTTAGGTCTCAGAATAATTCGACTATTATAAATGACGGCATGACGACAGGAGCCAAGGATCACTTTGGGTTTACAAGGATCACTTTTCACGTTCCTAACGTGCGTGACCTACGAGACAATGCTTTGTTATAGGCGTTACCAATTGACATCGGTATATGCTTGTTTCATCAGCAAGTTGCATAAAAAATGCGCGTGCATCTTTTATCTTGGTACAAAATATTTGATTTCACTTCTGGAGTTCAGCTTGCATAAAAAAGACCATTTTCCTCAAATGTTATCTAAACCAGTAACATTATCTAAGATAACAAACCAACCGCACATAAAAACAGCCAAAACAAGCTTCCCATTTCTGATTACAAATAGAAACATAGACGCTAAGGGGAACATTCCAAGATCACTTTGTCTAGCTATCTATAATTTATTCCGGCGACAACATACCAGTTCCCCCGATGTTTTCTTTGTCTGTTTTACTGCACCTAGTTAGGAGACATTTTATGGACCCTATTGTAATCCCTGGCGTACTTAAGGCCCATATCCTGAAGATTTCCTGTAAGAGAATATCTCGAATATACCTATCCCTAACGATTGAATTATTTATTTTACGCTTCTGTAGAATGTGGAGGCAATATTGTGGAAATATTGATGATATTCGCTGTTTTTGTTTTGTTATATTCCTTACATTTCTTTGAATCCCACAAATTCATCGTATGCTTGCTTCGTATAACCCGCCTGTTCAATATAATGTACATCTTCTATCAAACTTTTGATAAAAATATGATTTCAAGTAGGCATCCCAATTACATCACACGTTCTTCTCATTTATTGCAATTTATGAAATAAGTATCTTTAAAATTGACAACTTTGGGAATGTCGGAACCCAAGTTGAAAGTTACTCCTGGACTTTTTGTGTTTTTTTTCGTATTTGTAGGTACTTTATCATAGTAAAAATGCATTGAAGTAAAACATCCACGTTTCCGCTTAGTAGTAATAGTTAGAAAAAAAACCGTTCTTCCCTTACTAGTAGGAATAAATTACTAGGTATATGTGGAAATGGCGTATTTCGCAGTATAGATACAGAGATACAGACTGAAGGTTTACTGCGTGTATTGAAACTGAATTCTAGTTGTATTATGGCTTAAACAAGCCTCAAGTCATAAATCCGATGAAATAAACGATGGATGCTGTTGAGAAACAATCTCAATAAATCTAGCAACATGTCGGGCCAGTTCCGTTATAGCACCATAACTTGCTTCTTGAATGTAGGTGAGCGTGTTATACTGAGACACTCCTAGCCTCTGAAGCCAAGCCCTCGGAAACAAGCCGAGAAACGTCATGAATCCGATGATATAAGCGATGGATGTTGTTGAGAAACAATTGCAATAAATCTAGCAACATGTGAAGCGCAATTTCTCGGCGGGAGGCCGTGGCGCGCCAACTTTTGCAATATTGAAGGCGGACGCCAACCGCTTCGCATGTAAAAACGCCAAGACGTCTCACGTTATATATCAGCCGTCTCTAGTGCCCATTTGGCAGTCAAATGTTGATGACAAACAGGAAACTCGATCGTCGATTTGGGTGAGTTTTGCTTGTTATTTTTACGGTGAAAGTTGAAGGGTTGAAAATGTTTGTGGCGATCATAAATTTACGTTTAGCAGTGTAGGTATGTATTGTTTTTGTTTTGGTAATATTCTGTCTCTTGGGAAGGTACGTCATACCTTTTTTTCAGAAACAGTCATTCTTGAATGATGGCAAAAAACTCTTATGAGAGAGAAGTCAAATTGTTTTTTCATTGCACGGCTAGGAATGATTGTATGGTATTGATGAATCAGTTCAGTTGCTCCGAAGACAAGTCTACAACCAATGCCATGCGCAGCACAATGGCATATTCTCCTAAACTTAGCTTTTAGAAAGTGGCATAATACAGGTCATGCGCAAGGCAATATGCACGTGTCCTATTGATATTGTTCTAAACGGGACTCGTAAAGTTTTCCAATATCGGGCCGTGTCGGCTGTATGCAAACAAATTGCATGTCGACGGTCAGAGAGAAGTGTACGATGGAATTTGAACTTTTGACAAAAAACCTTTTAGCTCGACGGTGTTGAGTGACTAATAAAGTCAATGGTTAGGTTTTTCTGTGTTGATACGTAACCAGCAGAACAAAGATCACTACTCATAAGTTAAGACACGAAAATGTATTGTAAGTTACTTGAATAATAATATTTTCTTCTACTAGCTAGGCATACCATAATTGTAATCTGCTTAATACTGTGAATGAACGAGGCAGTATATACCCATTTAATAAAAGCCGAAACATAAACCGCCATTTTTATTGACTTAACGAACCGAAATGAATATAAAGTTACATACGACAGACCAATACCCAGTAGTACCGCTTGCATATGCAAATGAATTAAAATTTCACGATTTTTCTCGTTACACCCATCCCGTCGAATTTATTGTAGCCTTTATACCAGTTACCTACACTTTTCAGTATCCCGAAACCGGCGAAGGAAGAGCTTTACGTACCATTTCAATGTTCTAGATTCGCGTGAGAAATGGGTTCCTCTAAAACTGGGAGCTCGCCAAGCGGTATGCGGGCATACAGAGTTGGTACAAATTCTTAACATTTTAATTAAAAGCGCTCAAAGTGTTCAAAATGCCGACCGCACTGGGCGTCTATTGTCGTCTCATTCTGACATCACCGTGATTTATGGCACGCGTAAATGGGAAGGGTTGCTTTCATCTTCCGCGAAATATACGAAGTAAAATTTGACATTTTTGTGACAAAACAACGAGGGCGAATTGTGTAAATTACATTGTTACGATATTTCGCTTGAGAAGAGTTGATGAAGATAAACTACCAACACCTTTGAGATGCTAAAATACTTATAGGTATCCACTGAAAAATAAAAGAGTAACGTAGGAGTACTCTACAGATGCTATGTTGATGGTGATGTATCCAGTCCAATTCAACCTCTTCTAGAAGGTATTGTGTTAGTTTACAATATACTTATTCTAGACTGATGTCTAGAATAACTATAAGCTTTTTCATTTTATTTGCTTTTTGGGTATTATTTTGAGTTCTGTTGTGTAATTTCGGTGATATTTTAACCAACACTACTTGAGGTCTTAGCTCAAAGAGTGACCAGATGGAATGAAAGTGATTATCCTGATTTGATCTAAATGTTTCCGTTGTTTTAAGAACAAACAGTAAATTCTTGTTTCAAAGCCGACTTGTCTATTGACTGACTTGACTAAAAACTTTTTATATCCGCACTTGACATTGGCAAAATTGTCTGAATGGACCGATTCCATCTAAATAAGAAGAAGTAGATTCACTCGTTTATTTCAAAGAATTTTTATTACGAAGAACATAATACATCCAAAATCACGCGACAGCTTCTCTCGAAATTACCAAACACTGCCTTCGTGAATCAGATTATGCTGAACTCAATAAGATCTGTATTAGGTTATATTGAATGGCTCGGTACAGACAGGCTAAATATTTAACGATAAACATGTCAATCACTCATCCGATTACCCATTTACTTGTACCCCTGGAGGTAGGTGAATAATTCCTGGGAGAATCTTCAGTGGTGATAACTTGCTTATAGTTAAGTCTGTCGTCACTGAATTAATGGATACTCAAAAATAGGATATTGTCGAATAAAATTTGTGATTTTTTCAGCGGGAAACTGAAAGTTGAAGTTTAATCTGATAAGAGTAGGTAGTAATTGCATACATAATTATTTAATTACAATAATTAAAGTTTTAAATCTTGAGAAACCGATTTCAAGACCCAATTGATGTACCGATTTTGATGAAATTTATCTGGAAGTATCTTGGTATTAGCTTCTAGATAACAATATTCAAATTGACAAAGTTAAGCGATAACAAACATTGAAAAAAAAACAACAGAATTGAGAACCTCCTCTTTTTTTATTTTATCGGTTAAAAATACTGTGAATATGAACCCTTTTGTTCTTTTCGTCGGTGCTTACGAATATAAAAGCAAATGCACACAAGGTAAAGTACAATTAGACTCACAATTCGACTCATCACTCGCCGTCAGGAGTGAAAGCCAGTCGAATTTCACTCATTGGTCGCGACTGCACCCTGGAGGCTACTCCAGAATCTGATGGATGAGATCATTTCCCTAAATCCCTTTGCCAGTATTCCCTTAAAATCTCTCCGTATATCAAACGTATTAAGCCAAGAGCGGCCTTCATTCTCGATGCCAAATCACGATAGATGTTGTAAAGTTTCAGTTTAGGAAATAGCCTAGTCAGCACAGTTGGCTGTTCTTTACTACGGAACTAGTTTACTGCGTAGGATAAGGGATATAGGATTATGTGATTTAGGCCTTTCGCTGATAGGGTTTAAATGGCTACGATCATAAAAGATACGTTTTAAATTTGTGATCAGTTTAGCATTTTAGTTAATACTACTCTATTAAAGAATATGCTGAGTGACGACCAATTTTTATGTCATTGTGTGGCCTAAAATCAGTGAAACGTTGTCAAATTTGACAACGATATTTGACAGCGTTTCACTAATCGCCACCGCAGAACGCTGAAATGTGCAAAAACCTTAATATTTATCTGCATGTTTCCCTATTCATTGTGAAAACAGAGAATAGTAAAGCATAAAATATGAAGTTGAGCAAATTGTTCGAATTGAACCCAGCAATACCTTTGTTCCATTCAAAACTAAACTTGTACAGAATACCTCGAATATTTAAGCAGCAACACTGAAATACGCATTCAAAGCTTTACAATACATACATTAATAACCTATACTTACGGACAACACTCCTAAATTAGTATCTATTGTGCAAACAAAGTGAAAGGGGATCCTTAGGGGCTGCGACTACCCTCCAATTAAAATTAGCCAAACGAGAGGAGTATAATATGGTAACTTTTACTTAGAACACAAAATAGCGTGAGTAACATACAACTCCATTTCATTTTGAGAAGTTCTGAATTAAGTTTAATTTCAGTACAAGCGCAAAAGGTACAAAACACGCCACAACAAAATAGACTGAATAATTCTTAATTTTGCTACAGACTATTACCACACGAAAAGGTAGATAGATAGATAGGTACATATATTACAAGCAACATGCAGTAGAGGGTTGAGTGCAAAAACATGCTTTTAACTGTTTTTGACGTGACAACGTCTTATAATTTGATGGAGCCGGCTGCACGCACGAAAAAACAAGACTCATGCGGCGTTACCTCGCCCTGAGGTGTTCCATTTAAGGCTTGAAGTGCAAGCGAGAGCGCGGAACGAGCGACAAAGTGGCACAATCCGCGTTCGGCAGCGTTCGACATCTGTCTCTCCTACTTGAGTGAGCGATGCGTCCGCGTGGACAGCTGTATGACGTTGTCACGTTCAACTATCGTCAGTAAACCGACTTTACAGACAGCCGATTTTTTTTATTCTGTGAGTTTGTGCATAGTGTGTAGACACAAAGTAATTCTACTAGAATCTTCTTCATAGACACAAAAAAGTAATCCCACTAGAATCTTCGATGAAATCATTCGCAAAAAATGCTGGAGTATAGGGGTAATAAATGGCAAATTCATCATCCGTGCTTGGACTGGTTTCCGCAAGTAGGCCACTGGCGGTCCCTTTTTGCGTGACGCTTGACACCGTGTTGCTCGAACTTTTTTGGGTTATACGACACGCTGGTTTCCTCACGATAGTTTTCTTCGCCGTTTGAGAGTACTGGCATAGTGCACAAAAAAAACGATCTAAAAACTCATTGGTACACGACTGGATTTGAAAACCCACGACCTAAGGACCGTAAGGCGGGGCCGCTACCACTTTACCACCAGTGCTCTTTATTATTATTGGGGTCTATTATACTACTACTTATGCTACTAGACAATATAATAGTGGTAAACTATCTAAAAAACATGAACTTTAAAGTCAAGAGCCTAAAGGCTAAAATAACGATGATAACAGGTACATACAAAAAACGATCAACTCAATTCTCGCATGAACAAAAAGCTGGACATGCTCGGAGTCTGAATAAATAAATCTGATTCTAATTAATGATATTCATTCTGGCGTCCGTACGGAAAATCAATTTTGATAACGCACCAATAAAATACAACACGTTGGTTTTTGCAGGAACCATTTATTTTCAGACTGTTCAGTGAGTGGAACTATTTTTACAGTGTGTAGCTCAGTGAAAACCTGGCTAGGTCCTATAGTACTTATTAGTCTTTTTTATGTGATTTTGTGGAAAGCCGCAATCGTTTTTAGAGCCTAACTTCAAAGGGATAATATACGATTCAAGATTCAAGATTCAATAAGCGTTTATTCAATACGATACAAGAATCACTTTGAAACGTCTTAAAGCTAGGTGAGTCTAGGTGCCAGTTCCACGCGACCAAGCGTAGAAGAACAGGCAACAAACTACGTCTCGGTTCCTACCGTTTTTTTATATGATCCTTTTACAAATCAAAAATAGTCTAAAATAATAGCAGTGAAGTTCCAGTGTGGTGCCACTTCACTTAGTCAGACGTATGCAATGTAATTATACAAAAGCAAAAGTTTCAAAGACAGCACACGCTACGCTTCAAAGTTATAATAAAGTATCTACACAGATATAAAAATAAGATATTAAATAGTAGGTACAGACATTGCAAATTGACATGCTAGCTTCCTATGGGTAGAGTGACCGGGACATCGGGCCACGCAGTTTTATCATTCATATAGCTATCTAGAGTATAGTACGCTTTATTTATCAAATTACTCTTAATATAGGCTTTAAACTTCCGAATTGGAAGCTTAGTTGCATTTTCCGGAAGTTTATTGTAGAAGCGTACAGTGTTCCCCATAAAAGACCCATTTACCTTCTGTAAACGAAATTTGGGAATATAAAGTTTATTTTTATTTCTAGTGTTAATATTATGTGAATCACAATTTTTCTGAAAGCTACAGATGTGTTTGTGAGTGTACAGTAAGTTTTCATATATATATTGTGAAATTACTGTGAGGATATTAATTTCCTTAAATCGCTCCCTCAATGAGTCTCGTGATTTCATTTTATAGATGGCACGTATGGCCCTTTTTTGTAAAACGAATATAGTTTGAATATCAGTTGCTTTCCCCCAGAGAAGGATACCGTAAGACATAACACTATGGAAGTAGCTGAAGTAAACTAGCCTAGCTGTAGCTTCATCAGTGAGCCATCTTATAGTCCGAACTGCATATGCAGCCGAACTTAGTCTGGCAGCAAGTGCTTTGATTTGCGGTCCCCACTGCAATTTTTTGTCAAGATTAAGTCCTAAGAAGATAGTAGAATCTACAAGGTTAAGTGACTCTCCATTAAGTATAATATTAGTTGGCCGGAGAGTTACATTTGGTAAGGTAAACTTAATACACTTGGTTTTCTTAGCATTAAGTAAAAGATTATTAACGTTAAACCAGTTAAGTATTTGCGACAGAGATGCGTTAACGTCATCGTAATTAGCCTTCAATCTATCAACTTTAAAAATTAATGAGGTATCGTCAGCAAATAGTACTATTTCACATAGTTTTTTAACAAAAAAAGGGAGGTCATTTACGTACACTAGAAACAAGAAAGGACCTAATATCGAACCTTGTGGCACCCCCATGTCAATAACTGACCCAGAAGATCTCTCACCGCTCACATCAACTTTAAGGACTCTATCAGTCAAGTACGATTGTATTAGGTCAATGGAGCGATTTAGAATGCCGTAATGTTTAAGTTTAGATATTAATGTAGCATGATTTACACAGTCAAAAGCTTTGGAAAGATCGCAGAATACCCCAATCGCGTCTTGTGAGTTTTCCCAGGCATCATATATGTGCTTTAAGAGTAGAATACCAGCATCAGTCGTTGATCGACCTTTCGTAAATCCAAACTGGTGGCTATGAAGTATCCCATTTAGGTTAAAATGTGATAACAACTGAGTAAGAATAACTTTCTCAAATATTTTACTTAGCGTAGGCAATACTGAGATAGGTCTATAGTTAGCAGGGTCATTTGCATTTCCAGATTTGAACGAACAAGTCAAAGTCAAATAGGTATTTCAATAGTATGTATAACAAGGATCATTTTGAAACATCTTAAAGCTACAAACATGGCCATCAAAATTTAGGGTTGCCAATTTATCTTGCAACCGTTGTGGTCACAAAACTTTCAATTTAGTGAACCCTTTTCGTTTAAAACGCAATTTACATTTCGTTGGCTTGCTGTACAATTAAATTAGGACTTGTAAAAATATTTAAACAAAATATGGTTTGAGGCGTTCTTTTACTACAGTAATTAAAATTTAAGGACAATTGTTGACGTTGCGATAAGATTGTACTTCTGAAATGTATCAAAGCGTGCTTTAGTGGTATAAAAAACAGACACTCCGGGAGTGCCAACAGAAGAGAGAGAAGAGAAAAGAAAACACACTAGCTGATGGAACAAGCATATATCCTGACTGATGTTAGGTGGTAACTATCGCCTATAACAAGACATTGCCTCGTAGGTCACGCACGTCAAGAACGTGCCCTACGATGCACCGCTTCTCGTCCATCAACTTGAGGCGAAGACTGGCCTCACGTGCCAGTAATTTCACCGACAGCCACACCCTTCAAACCGAAACACAGCAATGCAGAAACGGCAGAAATAGCCTTCCAGAAATAGAACTTAAGACGACACCTATTTTACTACAGAACGAGTAGTTTATGTACTTATCAAGTGATCAGTTTCCAAAGTTAGGTAGTTTGTTTGTTTAGGCCTCGGACAAATAGGTATCACAACAAGTTTCTCAACGACTCGGTACTGTTTGATCTCGTATGGACTTCGTAATAAGATTGTTGATAGGCTCTTGATTTCCTTAAGGCTTATTTTATTGGCCTATATATTTAGTGAGAGAACTATTTCAGTGTTTTTACTAATGTCTGGTATTTTTTTTTCAAATACTTGTGTTGTAACCTAGGTTTGAAATTACCACGCAAGCTTCTTCATCTATCAAAGGGTTTCCTGGAGAAGATCGCTACTGAGCGAGAATTCTGCTTAATTTCTTTTTCATGTTATAATTGTGTTTCTTATTATTGATCATTGTATTTAATAATAATAATAATAAATATAATAATAATAATTTCTGTATAACAAATAAATAAATATTCGAACACTGTGAGTACTACACAACAACAACTGGTTCCAAATTAAGAGAGCTATGGGAGCTATATGAACTATTGGAACCTCATAGCTGATTACTTATATATATTTTTGTTTGTAAATAAATCTTTCGAATATATAATATAACACCCAGACAAGAATGAACATGTATGTTCACCACACAAATGTGTTCTCGGTGGGGATCGAACCCACGCCCTCCACCGCAGAAGGCAGAGCTACTACCTATAACGCTGTGTAATGTTGATGTTTGTAAAATAAAGTATTTTTCTTTCATACAAGCTACATCAAGCGCTGTATAAAGCCAGTACACATCCGAGAATTAAATTACCACATGGAGTCACCGTTATCAGCCACGGTACTACCAACTATAACAGACCGGTAGCAAAACAGCGCTGCAAATGGACACTTCTCGTTTTCACAGAACACACTTTTACATTATGCAAGTTAAAATTATGCTACTGATTTTGTACACCTAGCTTTAAAACGTGTTGTGAATGTATTTTGGTTTGATAAAATGAGCTGAACGCGAATGTTTTTAAAAGAAATTAATATATTTATAACGCAGGCATAGGTATTTGTATTTTTGTTATTTTTGATAGTGTATCATTGGAGAAAATTATATAATGATAATGTCATCATTTGGAGCAGTCGGTGGCCTGATGGAGCGTCCGATACATCGGCATTTCCAGCTGCTCAAACATCTGGTCCAACCAACGCTTGAGGTTTAGGCCTCTACTTAAGTCTTTTGCCTTATATTTTGCTTGTTATAATCAGTCTCTCGATACAATCGGCAACCAAGGCAGCGTTCATTTAAAATCCAGTAACACTTAATTAAAATTTAAAATCGATCAAAAATTAAACACCTGTTTAAAATCCATATCATTACAGATTCATCGCTTTCATCTGAGCTTATCACAACATAATCGCATCGCCAAACTTTATTTAATATCAATCAGATTATATTTTAGATAAACATTATCGTTAAAGCGACGCTTTGATATAGCCGGCGACTGGCGAGTAGGTACAGAAACAACGTTAATTTTGTTAAAAGGCCCACAAAAGGATCACACCCGCCAAAATGGCATTACACGGACGCGCTCCGAATAACGCTACTAAAGCCTTCGTTACCTAAGAAAACACGATCGTACAATGACGGCCGCAAGAACGTTTCTGTCAAGATATTTTCTCGACGTAATGTCCGGGATACACGAGGCTAGTCTAGCTTCATGTAAACAGAAGTAGTTGCATTTTTCATATAGCAGTTTGGTTTACGCGAAGGTTTTTTTCTTGCTATTCTGGCTTGAAAAACTAGCCTCGTGTATCCTGGGCATAAGTGATGTAAGTATGACGCTGGACAAAGCATAGTTCAGACAATGCGGCTTTGACTTCAGGGTTTAGCTTAGGAGCTAATACTAGGTCACTTATGCCCAGTGCCTAGTTACTATGAACCTATAATTTACTGGCAACTGGCAACTTAAATGTAGCTTGCCGGTAAATCATAATCAAATGGCTCAGTCAAGCGCTTTCTGCGCAGTCACCACTTGAATAAGTTACCTCTATAACCTGGTTTGACGGAGGCATAAGGGCTGTATCATTAACCCCGTTACGAAATTTGTCTTAATAGCTTATCGTATCAGCCAATGCTCATACGACCTTACTGACAAATAACGGTTGTAAAAAGCCGGCTCCGTTATCTTAGGAGAGCGAGCAACCTTATAAAATTAAGGGTTAGTACGGGTGCAGAGCGAGTCTGCTAAAACGGCCTGGCTTTGCAAAATCTTCACTTTGTCTGCTAAAATTCTAATATACTCAGTAACATTATTTTAGACTTTAGAGTATTTGAATCGTCTCTTCTCGTAGTTCTTTCAAACCAGTGTGGTTAAAAAAATAAAGTGCGCCTCAAAGAGGCTCTTTTCGTGCACTTAACTGGTGTCAAAGTTTTAAGTTCTACGGCAAGTCGGTTTCCTCATTATGTTTTCCTTCCCCGTTTGAGAGTAATCTTGAAGAGGCTAATTTATGAACCATGGTTATACTGTGGCATGGTCCTCATAAGTTTTTTGAATCTACTACTAGACCACCGTAAAGTAGGTGTGAATGTATTATACTTTTCAATAGAGCCTTACACGGGGAAGCCAAAATAAAAATTACTCAATCCTGTTTTCAAATCCCTCATTGATTGGTGCATTGGTTTTATTACAACCTTTTTGCTCTCTTTAATAAATCCCTTCCCGCAATGAATGTCATCCTCATTCCATTGGACAACGTGACTATTGTCATGTAAATCTGATTTGGAAAGAAATGCAAACTTTGCTAGAACGAATGAATATTTCAAATAATACGAGAGAGTCGAGTCGTAGATGGGCTGTTCCAGAGAGCTCCAAGAATATAAATATGAAAAAATATGTTTATTATTTTCATAACAACTGTTGCTTTGCAGCGTCGTAATGCGTTTGTCAATACACTTCATCAACTGTGAAACGCAATGAGCATCATTTTTTTTATAATAGATCTATTCACGCTCTATCGACATGAATACACGTAGTATACATACGAGTATTCTTGTTGCACATACAAGAGCTACAAATCTTAACATTGATTTTTGATTCAATTTTTACACACCTAAATAACAGTCTAGCTTGTTTATATTTGTGTACGTTGCGATAACTGATAGCTCGTGCGTAGGCAACATAGAATATGGTGTATATATGTGTGTAGAACGTGTACGGAATATAGAATATAGTGGGTACAACGTAAACACTAGTCATGTAAGCGCGGTATAGGTAAACATTAGCCTAAGAGCGCTTCGGAACTACCCTCGCCGACGACGTTGGCCGTGGAAATATTGTCCAATTTGCTACATACCCAGGTTTTCATGGACTTATTTTGGTAGCTTAGCTGGAATAACCTTTGTAAATCTAATTTAGTGAATAGTTTTTGTTGAATTGCTTGCCAGAAATTATACAGGTAAATGAGATTTGAAAAAAAAAAGAACCAGAGAAACTTTTGTTTTCCTGAAGAAAAATGGCTAGACCAACAGTATGAAATTATGAATGCAGTTCGTTTTTGAGAAAGTGAATTTTTAATTCTTAAGAGAATCTACGTTCATAACAGAAAGTCTTGTTAGTTACACATTTTATAGCTCAAGAACGCCTGAACCAATTTGACTGAAAATGGTGGGGAGGTTGCTTAAGGGTCAATTCACACCGAGACGCGACGCGACGCGACGATACTCAAACGCCTCGAGGCGCAGTGCTGCGTGGTGCAACGTAATCTGAATTCTCACAATGTAATGTGTATCTTTTCGTGTAGTGAATAAAGTATATTCTGAGTCGCTCTATGAAAAATGTGCGCGCAGCGTCGCGCCGCGTCGCGTCTCGGTGTGAACTGACCCTAACGGACATAGGATACTTTTTACCACGAAAAAGTAACGGGAACGGAGCTAGCGAAGCAGCGGGCGGCCGCTAGTTAAATATGTATTTTTCATTACTCATACTCTGAAAGTAGGTCTGAAGTTGCCTGAGGGGCCTAATTGAAAGTAAAACTTTCAGCCCTAGGGAGAATCGCTTTCTACTGACAGCTGTCAAATTATAAAAAAAACAATTTCTATTTTATTCAACCATGTTCCAACTTTCTAAAGTCTTTCTAACTGCAAGGAGGTCGTTGAACCAAATTCCAACTTTTTATTCAGCAAGTAGGTTGGAAACCCATTACAACGGTAAGAAGTTTAAAAAGTCTAATAAGATAGCGCAATGTAAAATTTAAATTAAAATAACATAAAGATAGTACTAAATAAATAATATATCTTCTAAATTACTTGATTAATATATAGCTTCAACTATTTATGTAAAATAACATAGATTTGACATTTACCATTTTTTAAATTATGAGAATGAAAATAATGGCTGAATAATGCTGGCGAGCCGAAGCCGAAGGCCCGCCAGAGAAAAAGAAAAAAAAAACCGGGAAGGTGGCAATTCAATCTTCATTTTCACAAATTTTTCTTTCATGTTTTTATTTTTACTTTCCTTGTATTCGTAATGAAAAGCACAGTGTTTACCTCGGGTGAAAGTCTTTTAAGTCCCTCAAGCTCCATTGGCGCCCTCGCTAACGCTCTGGCGCCAAACCCGTCTCGGGATTGTACTATTAATCGTATTGACGTTTGTGTTGCATTAACCGCTCTAGATACAGACGAGTTGTCAATGCCTTCCATACCGCGCAGTGTACGACAAACCGTAAATTCATGATGCCAGACACTTTTTAGCGGCTCGCTAAAAGTCTCTTGTCACTGTCACTTTAATGTCAACAAATAGAGATGACAATAGACTTAGCGGCCTGCTAAGCTAAACGAATACCAAGCACAGACCATAAACTGTGGCCTTTTACAGAACAGGGGTCAAATTGAATAGGCTAATGTTATATATATAACGATGATGATGATGGTCTTGTTGTTCTTATAGGTATGTAAGCTTCTTTATATAAAAATCACTTCAAAGATCTCTTCAAAATACAAACTGAACTTAAACTTACTAACTTATATCGACTTGTGTGTTTCACATTTATTTGAAAACAGCTTTGGAAAATGATAACTTTTATACAGAAATGTTTTCTATTTGAACCATTTCAAGTGCGAACAGCAATAAATAACAATTTCTTAGATTTCGTGTTGAAAGAGTTCACTTCAGTTTTCATGCTAAAATAGTTTAAATTGCTTTACAATGAACAAAAGGCTTAACTTATACATTTTCGATATGATGATACCTAGTCATATTCCCTGAAGTCAGCGTTTTAGCTGATCGCCATGGCCGTCGCTTAGATGTGCGCAGGCCTTAAATGATTATAACAGCAACAAGTGGAATAGTATTTCCCCTAGAAAAAAACTGTCTTCTCTACCAGTAGGGATATGTGGAACTGGTAAAAATTTCTTCAAGTCATCATCATCATTGGCCTATAACATCTATTGCAGATGATTAAGGGGTTTTTTTCAAGTCAAAGTATTTAATCAGTAGTATCACAAGAATCACTTTGAAACGTGTTAAAGCTAAATGAGTCTAGGTGCCAGTTTCACGCGACCTAGCCTAGAAGAACAGGCAACAAACTACGGCTTGGTTCCTACCGTTATTTTGTATGATCCTCATAAGACTTCGAAAAATAAATCAAGTCTGTAGTCAGCAGCTTATTTTAGGTTCGTAATAAAATAGACAGATCATCTATTATCTATTGAATATTTAAAGAGTGTCTGGGGAATGTAAAGTGTTTTTACAAAAATGTCTACGGGAGGTTTCTGTGTCTGGAACATGATTTTTAGATGGGAGTAGGCTTGCCTAGCATTGGAAGATATGGCTTATACGTGCGGAGTAGAATAGATTTAGTCATTGTGTTTGTTTTCACTGTTTGGTGGTATTGATCTGAAAACAGAAAGCAGTGTCACTGCGATAAGTCTTCATCTAAATATATAAAACTCTTACGTTACTGACTGACTGACAATCAATGCACAGCCTAAACCGTAAGTCCTAGAAGTATGAAACTTGGAGGGTATGTTTCTTTTATAGCATATGGGTGCACTGAGACAGGAAATTGGAAAATTATTTCCCTAAACGGAGAAAAACTTTTAAATAAAAATCAACGGGGCGTAACGGCAACGGGGCGAGCGAAGCCGTGGGCGACCGCTAGTGTTGAATAATTTAAAAAAACACTGTGTCACCTGTAAGCTGGCCTGCAAGCTGATGTAAGATGCATCTGATATGTCAATGTCAATTATTGATAATGACAGCTCTCTAGACACTGCCGCCAAAAAGACCGTGACGTCACTCGCCTTGCCGTTTTCCCACAAAATTAGAGCTGTCATTTGAATAGCCTATACTATAGTTCGGCCGTTCAGAGAATGCGTTCCTGACACGTCGCGACAAAGTCACTTTGTAATGGCGTTGCAGTTACGATAAAAATATTTTTGCTGGTTGTTTACCGTTTTAACAATTGATGAGCATTAAAAAACATTATTATATCAATAATCAATGAATTTTATAATTTTGTGCCAAACTGCGTGTCAAATAACTTGTTATACAATATTTTTCTAAATCTATACCTACTGCGCTATTACAAGGTTATGTCAGCGCTTTATATTTGAAGTGCTGTACTAACTATGTGACTAGCTGTGACTAACTGATCAAACTGTCAAACGCATTCTCTAAACGGCCGGACTGTACTAAAGATACATACCCTATACTACTAAAGATACATACCCTATACTAATAAAGATAAACTTCTTCTTCTTGAGATCAGTGGAAATAGAGTAAAATAAATCATGTCGTATTTTTTTTATATATGCACTTTTTTGAAAGGAGTTATTTAGTGATTAGACCTTTTTAAACATTGTGTTCGTGGAAGGTCTACAGTAACGATATGTGTATTTCCTTGCAGACTACTATCAGAAAAGCCGTATTATCCTACATTTTTTGCTTTTATGTTTTGCATTTATGCTTTGCGTATTTGCTTCTTAGTTTATTTTAAAACCGGAATGTTTATTTTAAAAGCTGAATAATGCACCAGAAGTAATATTTGCGAACAAAGAATTATATTTGTGGTATGTAAACATAGCCGGTCGGCAGCCATCGTGCACAGATGTGTCGTTGTACGCTAGAGATGGGATGTTGTAGTGGAACTATCGATACATTTTTAAAAGCATTCAAAATTACACTATAACCTTTTGTATAAGGCTCCTAAAATATTTGTTGAAATATAGCAGAAAACTATTTTTATGAAACAACGGTATATTTACCATGATTAAATTTTTCTGAGTTGACTTCCGATATTTCGGCTCAGTTGCATGCACCATGATCACGGATGAACCCGAAATATCAGAAGTCAACTCAGAAAAATTAAATCATGGTAAATATCCCGTTGTTTCATAAATAGTGTTGAAAACCATGATAGTTTCAAAAGTTATAGAGCAGAAAAATTGAGACAGAACTGCATATTAAACTAATTTTTGACAAAATGTCCCTTACGGTAATTGATATTTATTTCCGATATCGATATGCCTATCATCAGAATATGTATAACTGCGTGTTGTTCACTGGTTTTAAAATTATAACGATTCTGGATACAATTTATACATCAATGAAGAGTTTAAACTCTTGTTTGAACTCAAGAAATGAAAACTCATTTTTGAAGTTCAAAGATGCCAATTTATCGATATCGACAAAAATAGCTTCCTGTAATGCGGCGGCTAGGCTGTCGGTCGTAAGGGGTGTTTTTAAGTCGTCTTTTCTCCATCCAAACACAAGCCAAAAATCTTTATAAATGCAAACGAGATAGCACTATCCGGGTTATAGCGAGTACGAGAGAGAAAGAAATAGATGCATTCGAGTTAGCTCTCTCTATTTTGTAGCCTCGGGTAGATACTGCACGTTCTTACTCCAGTCCGTGGTTAAGGGTACCCCAAGTTTGCAATGAATTCAAGTGGAGTTGGAAAAACAAATAACTAAGTATCTCATTTGAATGTATAACTTGGGAGTCTTTTAAAACAAAATAGGTGTTACGGTGCGAGACGGTGTTTACTTGTACCCATTAGCTCTGTTTCCGCTTTCATGTTACTTCATTCATTTCTATTTCCCGGGCTGGTAGAAGATTCAAAGCTTTTACCCAACATTTTTTTTGGGGTAAACATAAATAATGGGTGCATAGCTCTGCATCTAATGAACAAAATGAGTCAAAAAAAAAAATGAGTGACTTCAAGACTCACTCGAAAAGAACTCACTCGGGACGCTCATGAAAGGGTCTCGATCAGATCAATTCAAATTTTATTTAATGCTACTTATAAGAGATATTATGAACAATATAAAAGAAACAAAGAAAAATAACATCATAAAGAAACAAGTTAGTGTTCTTGTAGCGGCGACAGGCTTGCAACCTGTCTCATTTGAAAACAACTCCTGTAAAATGAGGTTAGGTACGTGTCGTATTTAGATGTATCTCTACTCTCTTCTCAGACATATTTCTTATACAACTAGTTGATGGAACAAGCATAATTATGGCCCAACTGATTTTAAGTGGTAACCATCACCTATAAGCATTGCTTCGTAGGTCACGCACGTGAGGAACATACGCTACGATGCACTGCCCTGCGTTTAACAGCTTGAGGCATACAGATGTCAGCCTCACGTGCCAGTAAATTCACGGGCACCCACACCCTTCAACTCAGCAATGCTGCTCTCAAATAATCTTGAGTTGTGATCGATTCTATGAGATTTGAGAGGATATCTACCATATCAGAGGATCAAAGTCCTGAGCCTGTTTCTGATAAAACAATACAAAACTCTTCAAAGTCTCGATTACTTTTCCGAATACAATTTCCCCTACAGTTTTATTTATCGAAATTGGTTATTCAAAAGAACTTCCAAGAACTTCGTGCTATCAATATTTATGGCGATAAAGGAAAAGGTCTCACCTGCCGCCGACTAGTAGGTAATTTCCATCTCGTAGTAATAATCTGAAGTAGTCTGTGTGTGTCTCGTTTCCGAGAAACTTGTGTGTATCGTCGACTCCTGTAACAAAATAATGGTACATATTAAAAACTAGCACTAAAGCTGGCTAAATTAAAATTGGATAGAGAAATGAAAACAACCAAAATCCATGATCTGAATCTTTTATACAACTTTTACACAATGATGAAACAAGCATATGGCCCACCTGATGCTTAGTGGCAACCATTGCTCGCCTCCTATGACAAAGCATTACTTCGTAGGTCACGCGCGTGGGGTACTACAGTTTGAAAAAATGAACTTTGTTTTAGTATAGATAACCATACTCATTTTTGATTTAGTATAACATTTTTGTAAAAATAAATCGTCTTCACAGGATCCTCTTTCAAATCGCACCTTCAAAAAGGTTTGTTTTGGTCAATGGAATTGCCGTAACCCGGATATTTAATCAAGAACCCGTTGATGTAACCCAGTTTAACCCACTAAAGGACTGAAATAATGAGTGTGGTCCTCATTAAACTCCTTTGTCATGACCCTGGTCTTTTGACATTTGATTCCCTTTTGTATTTGCCAAGCGATTGCGAACTCTATCCGTTTAGCTTACAGCTCTTTTGTTCACGGACAAATGGTATTGTTGAAAAGGGATAACCTTTAATGTTTTGAAAGTCGTTTCGAACGCTTTCCTCTAAGTGGTATATTGGTTTTCCCTTTTTTCGAATTCCAACTTTTGATTTATTTTGTGGAATTCAAGATCTCGTAGCCGAGTTGCAGGATCTTAGAATCTGTAAAACCAATTGAACTCTGCTTGCAAAAAAAACATCTCTAGACAAGCTCAATGTAGGTACAAACTTGCAACCATAGAAAATAATACTTCCCATTTGGCAAGAAAATAAATGTAGTTATGATAAGGAGAAGATTGAGTTCTGAATATGTCTCGCAAAAACGAATCTATAAGTATACATTTGAGGAAGTATCCAAAGATCAAAGAGTCGAATGACACGTTAAACAATATTCATAAAAGCCAGGTTCTTATTTGAGGGGCATAAAAATCGAGTGAGAATAAGATGGCAAGAAAAGAGCTCGGAAGGCACGTACGATAAAATCGGAGATTACTCAAAAGGGCCGTTTTATGTCTACGGTATCGATAGAGACCTGCATGACGTCCGGCTTTTAATCCAGTCCGGTCAAAATACGTGTCAAAGTCAAAGTGTATGCATAATATTTGCAGAATCACATGTACAGGGGTTGGTAATGGTAACAATTTTGATGTCCATTGTAATTTTGCCCTTTATGGCATACAAATTTACTAAATTAATTAAATACTAACAATTATTAAATACTATTAGCAGAAAGGTTCACAGTAAAAAGATCGATATACCTATTAATAAACAGCCCATTTTCATATTGTATATGATTTATGTAAAACAATCTGCTGTATAGAGGCAGGATTTTATAAACAGTAGACCAACACAACATGCCCAATCTCTTATCCAAATCAGTATATATAATTCACCGGAAACACATGGCAGTGCTTTTTCCGTTCAGGAGCATTGCGCGCACAGTTTTACCGAATAGAAAAATCCATAAGTATATTCCATTCATTTTAGTCTACCACCGACTATGAGTGATCGCAATATCATCATCATCATCATCCTCAACCTGAAGAAGTCCACTGCTGCCATAGGCCATAGGCCTTCCCTACACATTTCCAAGAAGAACGATTCTGAGCCCATCCATCGAATTCCCACGATCTTAACAATGTCGTCGGTCCATCTGGTGGGTGGGCGCTCTACGCACGTCTTCCAGTTCGTGGTCGCCATTCGAGAACCTTTATTCCCCATTAAGCTTTCACATTACATATATAGCTACAGCAGAAACTCATGCTCTTGTCAGCTGGAGCTGGGGTTGTCGGTTGATCGCAATATACCCCTCAAACAAAATCCCTAAAGTCAAAACCACGCCTCAGCACGTTTGTGTTATATGCGATCGAACAAATACGTGTCGAGTTCCAAGTTTCAGTGTCTCGTACTTTGAACGTAACGATATTCTATTTTACATGTAGCATGTCCCACACTGGCTACTCGTGACTTCAGACAATAGTAAGCTGAATAGCAATAGGATTTTTTTTAATATTTTGTTCTACTTTGTTTTTATAGTAGTATATTACAAAGAAAGGCCTAAAAGACTCACCACCAGAGCTAGGGAGGGGTCACTAGCTTCATTTAATATTCTAGCCGTCTTGAAAAAAAGGGGGAGTTTACTGTTCGATATTTTTTTTTATGTAGCTTTTTACCAGTTTCTCCATTGTTTTTAGTCGGAATTCGTTCGGCTTTCATGATTGTGGATTACTAAGGGCTTCCCTACTCGGATAGGGTCACGGCTTGATTTTACATTGATGGCTTTTGTCAGCTCTACTTTCGTACCTAAAATATGTGGAGCGATCGTTTTGGAAGGTACTCGTTTCAAGGCCCCATCTGCCTAAATTGCTAAACGCGAATAAAAGAACGCAAAGTGGTGTAACTGACGGGTTTTCTATATTATTTTCATTTTGTGTAAAAAATATGAAAGCATAATGGCGCAAGCAAATATTTTAATTGAAGTCTATTTATTTCGAAATCTAGGTAACGAAGAATGAAAGCTATTGGTAAAGCACACTACTAAACTCATATTTAATGCTTACTGATTTTTAATAAACATATAATTCTTTTTTAATCTTACTAAAACATATCAAATAATCCTCGGCAGACATGCTATTAAATTTAATTATAGAGCTAAAACCATTTCAGTTCTTCAGAAATCTAGTTACCCACTTTCTTAAATGAGTTTATAATATGCGCCTAGATAGTGGTAGCTATTAGGTATAATGGTTTGAAGGAAGTTCTGCAAAGAGACTATAAAATTAAAGGAGCTATGAAATGAATAATTCCGAAGCTAGAAACTTGGAGCTCGTTCCAAGACGAGCAAATGTTCATAAACGTAGTAGGTACGCACCCATAAAAAGGTTTTAACTCAAACGTCCTTTTTCGGACATCACAAAAAGACATCTTTCATCTAAGATACGATTAAATCTGGGGAAAGAAGTTATCAAAAACCTTCAAAGTTTGTTCGGGGATCTAAGGCTTACGCAAGTTTTCAGTTCACTCTGTTTCAATTGATAACGTACAAAGAAGCGGTTTTATGAAAAAGTCTGAGAAGAGCGAGTGAAATGCCTCGGAATTTACGACATGAAAAATGAAATCTGTGTTTCTGACGTGCGATTGATGAAAATAGCTGTGAAATTATATTTAAAGCCAGTAAAAAGAACATTTTAGACAATAAAATCTGGACTGTGAATAGTTGCACGAACAAGCAAGCAATAAATAAATCAAAATGAGTAAGTAGCTCAGCTGATTTCAAGCTTGCTGCAGCAAGTTGCGGCTTCGATCTCCACCAAGGACATTTATTATGTAAATCCAGTTACAATACAAGCATAATTATAATCTACCTTCATGCCAAATTTCTTCGAAATCTGTTTTAAAGATGAGTGGGAAAAAACACTTACTAAAAAAGTTACATCGCTTTAATTCGAGCGGGTTCACTCGTTCTTTTCCCGTTACTTTTTGAAATTAAAAGTATTTTAGGTCCGTTTCCTGGTTCAAAGCTACCTCTTTATCAATTTTTAGCTGTTCTTGAGTAATAAATAGTGTAACACAATGTAGTAGATTCACCCACACCATTACACGGTCGCACCTCGTAAAGTGGAGTAACTTTTACAGCGATTTATAGCAAAGATTGTGTAAGCTATTCTGCCGGACGGTCACCATGGGAGGTATCCTAAATTAGATGGTAGATACGGCCGCATAAACAGGCCGTATACGGAAATTAACTAGATGCAGGTATGTGTTGGGAAATAGGGACGTGACAGTCGTGTAGTTTGGTTCCACTAACTAGAACAAACACTTTTATATTTTTTTTAATAACTGTTCAGACATACCCACTTTTTGCGTCAATATCTCTGAATATGATAAGCAAAGCAACGCGGCAACCATCGAGGATAAGTGACCATTATGTCAAACGTCAATTTTTGCACAAAAAGAGGAACTTCCTGCTTAACTTAACGGTTTTAATAATCGAAAATACTTATAAAAAAATTCTGCTCATCTGAGTCAAGTCAAGTCTTCTGTAATTGCACCAATATCCTTCAAATAAGAACACATCACTCCTTGGCGTCAGAAATAAAAATGTGATAGTATACCTCTCCGAAAGAACTCTTTCACAAAGTTCTGACTACTGAAGGGCAAGTCCCACTTTATTTACAACATCTTCGTCTACGAAATTTTGTTTTGTTTTGCCTATTTTTCTCTCTCTATTGCATGAAGAAAAGATGAGACAGCAAAAATACGTTCCGTAGAAACAATCGAAATGAGTTGTTGTCTAAACAATTTTCCATACGAAAGAGAGAGACACGTGCTCACACGAAAACAACATTTGGCAGACTAAATGTGGTAGCAAAACTCCGACTTCGGGTACTGGATAGAATTAGATTTCAACTGGTATGAATTCGGAGTATTCGGACTAAATTTCGGAGTAAAACTAGTGTGTCAGCTGTGCACAACTCGATGTTGCTTAGGTATGATTAACTGCTTGTTGTATGCTGAGAGTGTTATGCTATAGTCAACTTACCTGATTTGAGATTGGCAGCTTTGTTTAAGCTTACAAGCTTCTTCTTATCGTGTCACTGGTTCTTGCGAGCCAGTGTGGAGAAAGGATTTTTAGTACACCTCAAAGAGGTTCCTATCGAGCACAAGCTTAAAAATATAAATATATTTTTGGTAATGGTTTTATTGCCACCGAGAATAAATAGTGTGTGTGATGAACGTAGATGTCTGTTTAGTGCCTATGGATGTTAGTTATTCTATTGTGTGTTTTATCAGGCATATTATATCCAATCCCATGGTACAAGCTTTGCTTAGTTTGGAGCTAGATAGCGCTATATGAAAATGTTGTTTTTCTACTTTACTTATGAAAATGTCCACGAATATAATATAATTTGCAATGATGACTGTCACAATATCCAGTTTTTCGTTTTAATAAAATATGATATGGTTTTAACCGAGTTTTGTAGGCAAAAGCAATAAAATTGCAACACCAAATACTTTACAAAACGTGTTTAAATAATGAATGAAAATAAACAAAGTTATTGATAAAATAAAGTGTTGAGTTATTTACACGTCATGCAAGCGAATTTACCAATTTTCATTTCAAATAAATATAAAAGTGTTTTTGTAATCCCTCAGCAATTTCGAATATGGCCTACATTTGTAACGCTACATAGTCACGCTAGCAATGACAAATATCCTTCTTACACGATCTTTGAAAGAAATTAAAGTTGGCCAGGAAATACTGTTCAAAGTTAATAACAAATATACAAAATGCAACCTATAAATAACTTTAGTTCCCATAGTTCAAGCTTAACTTTATTTGAATAAGAGCTTGTTGTGAAAAGTACACAAATATTTAGATTTATTTATAAAAAAACTTGCGACGCTTGTTTTAAGCCGGCAAAGTGTACCTGCAAATGTTAGGTATAGATAGGTCGCCATCTACTGTATAAGTAATTTGTTTAGGCAATGCAGGCTTTTTGTGATTCAAGATTCAGTCGTTATGCGATCTAGTCTAATTGGGACTTGAAGAGACCCGATCGGTCTTTCAAGATCTTACTTTTTCATGTCACTAAAAACTAAAGCCAAAGTCATTGCTTTTCAAAGATTATTTATTTCCACACACAAGATCCAAAATTTTGGTATAAATGCCTGAAAAATTAAGATTAGAATTTTGAGAGACTGGTGCCTTTTTAAGGAAAATTTGCATTGTTATGTTTTTGCAGATTTTTCTGCAGCGAAAAAGATGCGTAGCAGTTGTAGCGCTACGGAGACAACGGAGCTACGCACTTATAGCGTAGCCCACTTTTATACCCTAAAGCAGAAAATTGAGCTTTATCTCGTGCTGTGTAGATACACTTTCGAGTGTACATAGCATGGTATAGCAAACAGTGCGCGGTAAGCAATCTTACCACAAACTACACTGAAATATGGATCTACAAAACGCGACTTTTAAACCCATATTCAAATGTTAGCTGTGCGGTGTCGTAGTCATCTACCACCTAAGCCATAGATCACAATAAATTTTAAAATAAGGACAGGGTCATTCAAAAATATCTTTGCATATTTTCATCGAAGTTGACAGAAAAAATATCAGTCTTATTTACTCGTACTTCAAATTCAAAATGATTTACTTCACAAACATAAAAAAAAATGTTTTCAGCTTCTTTCAATTAAAGGATCACTAGTCATTTTTAGTCTACTCGTGAAGGGCGCCATTTTAGATTCGCAAAACCTTGCTGAAGAAAAGCGTACAAATCACAACGATGCTTCTTTGTTAACCACTATTACACAAACGAGTGGTTCCTAGGTTCATACAAAAACCATGAACCCCAGAATTTACTGTTTATTCTGTGGTAGAACGATGTTAAATCCATCTTCATTAGTGGCGACCGCTGTTACAGTCACGGTCGCAAGTGGCCGGTAAATAAATAGTAGCAAGACGTTTGTGCTAGCTAAACTTTTTTGGAGCTTTGTACTGTAGGTGACTTTGAAGTAGTGTTCGGTCCAGTGTGTTTTGTAAGCAGAGAATTCTTTCATGATGTATCGCTTCACTGAAAAATGGAACTGTTTTTATTTGGTTCAACTTGGGTTGACGCTAATTTACATAAGCTTGACAGCTGTCAGATATTAATTTGATATAACCCACACCAAGAAACGAATCGAATAAAAAGCAAGCCCAATCGTTCCGTCTCACTCTACATTATTATAATTAATATCGTGCGAGTGAGAGGAAATGAAAGGCGCCATGGATTTGGATTCGCTTTATTATTGGCGCGACTTATAGCGTTAAAACTGATAACTATCTGAAAAGCAAAGTTATTTATAATCACGCAAACAATTGAGTTACCAGTGTGGTGAACGGGTTCACTGAACTTAAACTCTATTGATTAAATTAGGACTCGTAAAACAAAAGGCATAAAACTAACTCGTTCTCAGGTCATTCTTTCCTAGTTTCCAGACATTGATTCAAAGCACTAACAGGATTTGTCTCATCTCGTTTTAGTTTACTGTCAGTCGTAAATTGTTTATTGTAAATATAAGGGTCACTATTGACAGGGTTTCCATAAAAAAAGTACTATACTCATAGTCGTAATTTTAACAGATTAAGTATCCTACAGCTCATTCTTTCAGCTCAGTATGACTCTTGTTTATATAGAAACGAATCTTATGAAACGCTAATCATTGCTTCTCACTCATACCTTTATATGGGCACTGGTAGTCTAGTGGTTACAGCCCCACCTTTCAATCCAAAACGAGGCTATTTGAGGGGCATCAAATAAAAATAAAAATAAACAAGTGAAGTTTCAAATACTTGAAAAACCACACCAAACATTTAAAAAAAATACAACTGAATTGGGAACCTCCTCCTTTTTTGTTTGAAGTCGGTTATGTATAAAAATCGATTTTTAATTAATTTTCACTCACTATAATTATTAAAATACAAATTCAAATTCTTAATAAAATATCATTAACCCAAAAGATCATATTTTTCTTCTCTCCCTTTTTGAATCAAAATCTCTGCATAATAATTATATATACATATAGTTTAATATAAGTATGTACAATCAAATCATATATACAGCCCCATGAATGTAGATGGAGTATTATTATTTTAACTACAATCTAGGCAACGAAATAATGGTTGTTTTTCGAATTATGAAATATTTTTGTGAGTGTTTCTCGGAATAAAAACCCCAAACAAACTTCCACAAAACATATTGTAAAACAAACTTTATTTGAAACGTATTACGGATCAATTTACAGAGGTACAGTCGTTAAGAAAGGTGGTCATTGTCCGACTTTCTGTCCTGGTTCGAGTGTAGGCTCGTTAGCCCTAATGGTCACGACTGTACCTCGTAACGACACACGTGTAAAAGCTTTCTTTCGAAAGACAATGTCGTCTTCCTATCCTTGGCTCATAATAAATGGGTCCCTTCTTGCTAATATTTTTGACTGGGAATAAATAAAACCTCTGAAATAAGAACGAATACAGACAATGCCTCATAGCAATGGGTATTATAAATGATGGGATGAAACCAGGAATGAAACCGTACGAGTTTGGGAATTCGTAGGTTTGTACAACCGGGAGTCGAATGGTATCGACGACATTGTAAATTAGAAACTGTAGATTTGGAGGGCATATATCGTAGTAATTTTTTCAGGAAATGTACAAAAAATAAAATCCTGCAGAAGACTTTTTGACTACAAACTTCATGTTTTAGGTATAATTAGGTGTTTAGGTAGCCCCATTATCCTAGCTTTGTTTAGTTTTGGGGTTAGATGGCGTTGTGTGTAAAGTCGTGAAAGGAGTCATGCCCTCGATTTTTAAGAAACAATAACTGTATTTTTTTTTCAAAAATCCTTTACTTTGACGGAAATGGACCCGAATGGTTTTTCCCTAACTCTCGTTGTTTTGTACTTGGCCATCACCACCCCTCTCAAAAAACCAGCCTGTATAGGAAAGGCTCAAATCGTTAAAATGTACATTACAATAGACTTCTTCAGTTAAATGTTGATGAGGTTCATGCAGGTATATCCTATCGAGTCTTTCCTGGAACTTGATAGCACTCGAAGCTCTCTCGAGGCTCCAGTCCGTTAATACAGTTTCGACTGGCTGCCATTAAACCTGAGCCTTTGAGACACACGCTCGTAATGTTTGGAGAACTTTGCATTTTCGAGCGTTTCGAAATTCGAAATGGCGGTTGCTCTTAAAAATAAACTTTTCAGTGAATGTTTTGGAAGAGGTGGATGTTTTATTCGAAAATAATGGTTCCAACTTATTTGATGAAAAGATAAACAATGGTATAAATGGGCGTAATAATATACACTGTTTTAATATAATGTAACGATTGTAAGTGGGTATGGAAGTTGAAAAAAACACATGCATAGTTTTTCAAAACTCTTGCTATGACTCTTGACTTTGAACTAATAAAAAATAACCATCACAGTGCCACCAAATCTACGTTCAGATGACCAATGAGGAAGTTATGAAAATTATTTATCTGCCATTTTATTTCGATTCCCTGACAGTTCCTTGTTTTGTTTAACATATTTTTTGAAAGTGGCACTCCTCTTGAATAGAGCATATTATTATGGTAGCACTGTAAACTATTAGCCAGTGTATCAAGTACTGTACCTGTCTTGCATTTAGACACTACTACTACGTAGCTTAGCTTACTTTGGCTTAAGTTGGACAACAGTGGCAATTATTCAAGTCGGCTAAGTTCAAGTTGAGTTTCAAGTTACCGTTATTTGATGGCGGTAAGTGGGGAAGTTATTTGTGTTTTAAAAAGGTATTCATTAAAAAATAAAGACATGTGAATTTAAAAACAAAATACAATGTTTTTTTTTTTTAAATAATTATACATTATTATTTTTGTAACTTAAATAAAAAATTTGCAATTAGTCATGCACGGTAGACCTTCTTTGTAACTTAAAAAAATACTTATTAAGTAATTTTGACATCATACATCGTTAGTAAAAAATATTTATAAAAGGTTTTTATACCTAAAGTGGTTGACGTAATGAAAGCCTATAAGTATTTATTTTTCATAGTTTTTTATTAGTTTAGAACCTAACTATAATAAATTATTCCTAGTAATAATTTTTATTCTCTTGGAATATGGGACAAAGGGAACTCAACCATATTATTGTTATTTTTAGAAGCGATATTCCAGTAACTGTGAGTTGTGCAAATATAGTTATGTTTGCATTCAATCGGTGAAGGCAGTAGTCTCAAGAAGCCTTCAGGGAAACCCAGCACAAACAAATACAGTACGCGCACCGGATATTTATACGTTTGAAGTTAGCTACTATAGAAAAGACTAGTAACATATTTCCATGATAAAAACATATTTTTGTAAAATTACTGATTATGTTTTCTTGGTTTCGTCGTGTGTGTAAGTAATTTAACCTACGTTTTTTCTACCCTGTATAATGCTCACGAATTCCCAGTTCACGGAAATCGTCTCCAAAAGAACCCTGAAATTAGGGCATGCCAACCACTCGTGTGTGTAAAGGTTCGTTTAGGTATTTTTATTTGAAAAGGCTCATATTGTGGCTCGGAGTAAACAACCTACACAAAAATGTGGCCTAATTAGGTGAATTTTTGTTTCAACTGAACCAATTCCTTTACACAAGAGAGTTACTATTATTTTAACAGAATATTTTTTATTTTACTACCTACAATACAGTTCTGTTTTGTATGCTTTCCGAAGCACATAAACGCTCGAATGTATATTAGTGTCAAATGGAAATATGAAAATGGATATATATTTTTACTAATAAAATATAAGACTGTAAAATCCACATTTGAGTTAAAAAATATTAAAATCTATGAAATTGATAGCAAAGATTATAATCGTGGCTTTCTCTCAGGATTCTCATTGAAAAATCTTTCACGGAATCACACTCGAGATGCATTTTCTTAATCGAAAAATGTTAGCCCTCAAGGTTATTAAAAAAAGCTTCTAAGGTGCGGCCACCGACATATTACATCACCGCTTCTTCTGACGCAAGGTACTGTAGATTTCATAGTTACTGGATAATAAGGGTTTTCGAATGGATGTCATGAGTTTGAAGAAAAAGCGCAAGAAGTATTATCCTGGAATAATCCTGATGTGCTGATGACACTTTAAAGATTATCAGAGTTAGATCACTGGGGAGACGATAAAGCGCGATTTACGTGAGTTAAAAAAGAATAAAAAAAAATTGTGGAATATCTACACAATACTAACTAGCCAGATAGCTGTTTAATACTTGCATATATTTTTTTGTGAATACACACTTAGAATACAATATAAAACTCAGACAGAGAATAAACATTTGCGTTCACCACACAAATATTTTTTCTCGGTGTGGATCAAACCTACGACCTACGGTGCAGAAGGCAGAGCCAACTGCTTTTACTGACCACCCAATATTCGCATCGCCACGTTTGAAAGAAGAAATGACAGCCTCAGCTATAAAATTACGGTAGCTGTTTTCTAGAATATCGTAGCATAAGTAAGGTGGTAGTGATTTAATTTCCTGTGCACTCCACTTAGCCCCACAGTGCGCCATTTTAACCCAGTCTCGATTCACCCACTCTCCTTGAATTTAGCGCAGCCAAGTATCTAAGATGCAGTGAATTACGATAAAACTTCATTTTTAGCTTTTAAAACGTTGAAGAACGTGATTTATTGTTTTTTTTTTATGTAAGAAGAGGTTGTTTGAAGTTTATTAGATTTGAAGTTTTATACAGACACGCAATCTCACCTGAAATTGCGTGTCAGTAAGTTTGTTATAAAATACTTGTAAGTTACCTATTTCATTTAATTTTTTGATAGTGAACTATGCGGTTTTAGACTTGGTCGCGTGGAACGGGCACCTAAACTCACCTAGCTTTAAGACGTTTGGAAGTGATCCTTGTGATACAACTGAATATGTAAATATTTTTTGATTCATTGATTTATTTAAAACTTTCACACAAACAATTCAGCTAATTTAGCTAGGAGGACTTAAAGCTAATAGCATTGTCTATCAGTCTTCCTGGGTCAGTTTTTTTAAATTTGATTTTGATAATTATCTTAGTTACATTTATCGTCCTGTGATCAAAAGTATTTTTATATTCCTTTTTTTGTTTTTTGTTTTATACTAGATTTAAAATTTAAAAATTGGATGTGAGGCCATTGAATTTAAAACATAATTATGAATTATGTTTTTTGATTGATTTTCAGGCGAAAACCCATCTCTCTCAATTCACTGTTTATCAAGAGACTACCCTCACCTTGAGTGAACTTTGCAAATGCACCACTCGGAAGTCACTCTACATATTTACAAGATGGTCACTCGACAGATATGGATGCGTTTCCGGTGGCAGCAAGTGGATCAGACGATTAATCTTGCACCTTTTGATGACGTGTTCCAAGATGGATGCCTCGGAATGTGTAATGAAGTTTGAAACCATTAGGGACATTCCTATTAGTGAAGTACTGGTCAGTTTGGTTATGCTGGTTTTACCCGAGTTTCACATAGGGGGTTAATTTATTAACTTCTTGCTAAGACAGGAATTAATTGGATATGTACCTATGTACGTTAATTATGTTATGTGTGTTTTGAGTGACAAATATGAGTAGGTATATTTGATCGATTCATTTGGTGTTTTATTTAAAATATTGACCTCAGTCCCAAACCAAGCAATATATTACACTCAAAACATAACGTAGGACTCAAAACATTACATAGGACTCAAATAATAATGTAGAACAAATTGAAAAAAATATGAGTACCTACTAGCTGAAATATTTTGAAACCCAGCATTGTGAGCTATTTAGTTGGTAAAACAGCTTTAAAAGTTAAAATTCGCTGGCGTTAAGCAAGTGTCATCTCAAACTTGCAAATCGAAGAAGTTTAAGACCAAAAACGATCATCGATCGTGAACTTATACTGCATAGTAAAGACACTTACGGCCGTTTTCAATAACTTACTTGCTCTTAACTGGTAGTTGCTATCTCTACCTACCAGTAAAAGTATCACTGACTGTTACTGCTTTTTCAATAACCAAAACATCAAATGCCTATCGGAGATAAACGATAGATAGCATTCCTATCTCTAGTAAGTTCGGCCCTCTTTAGCGTTTCGTGCATGCCGTTTATGAAAAATAAGGCCATATTTTAAAATTCATAATTATGATAAAATAGTGACTATATTAACCACAGTCTTATTATATATTTATATACTATGTACAGGTCATTGATGAATTTCTTTGATTTATCGCCCTAGATTGCAACATTAGTTAATTTGAGTTTCGTGCCACAGCAAGCGAAACGCACCAGTGACATTTGAAGTGATTGACATGACATTGAGTGATGTAACATTTTTTTTTTTTTTTTTTTTATACAACTAAGTAGACAAACAAGCATACGGCCCACCTGATGGGAAGCGGTTACCGTAGCCTATGGACACCTGCAATACCAGAGGCATCACAAGCGCGTTGCCGACCCTTTAAAACTTTTAAATCGCCCTTATACATAGACAGACCTTACTCGATTCGTTTTCTGTCATTTCGGGATGTAACATAGCTTTTTGATTTTAATTGTTTTTCTGGTGTTATTTTGAGTTCTGTTGTGTAATTTCGGTGGTATTTTAACCAACATTACTTGAGGTCTTAGCTCAAAGTGTTAGCAGTTGGAATTAAAGTGTATTATGTATCGAATTCACCGGCTTCATAAAGTTCATTGTCACTATCGTCACTGAATAACTCCATTTTCTTTTTTTTTAATCATAAAAAAGACTACTCTATTACAAAAATATCAGTTTACCAAACTATTATCCTCCGAAATTGAGGGATAGGTGAAAACTCTAACCGCCGGTCATTCAAGTCACTGTCAGTAAGCGATAGCGCGGCTCAGAAACGCATTTTTTTTGTCGTCTATGAAACAATCTATCGATGGTTAGAGATTTTGCCTCCGAGCCCTCTGGCAGATAGATAGGCAATACGGATAGGCTATCCCTGTCTATCTTTGTTTATTGAAATGCAGGTAGCTACCACTGGTAGACATTTTAACTATTAGTCAAAAGTTAGTAAGTTATTGAAAACGGCCGTTAATGCATCATAAAGTATCATCGAGGAAAAATGAATCTTAAGTGGAGGGCAGAGAAAACAAAACTGCTTGAACGTGATCAGGACTAGTCAGGACAAGTGGTCTGTCATTCACAGGGCTGACTGCTTTATCTTGTGCCGGGGATCTTTTTACCACACGCAGTGAGCTGGATCTGATAAGCTATGGTTCGTAAGGAACGGTGACCGTCTTTTTACATCCGCTAGCAGAGATATTATCCTTGACATCTTTAGTAGTAGTAGAGCTCTTTGTGAAGGGCTTGCCCGGGGTAATACTACTACCATTCTTATTTCTGTAGTAAAAGTAGAATTTCTGTCTACGGTTTGAAGGGTGTGGGGGGGCCGGTGAAATTACTGGCACGTGAGGATGAATTTTTGTATGGCTCAAGTTGATGGACGCTGGTCCATCTAAAGTCCCTGACGTGCGTGACCTATGAGGCAATGCTTTGCTACTTAACATTAGGTGGGCCATATGCTTGTTCCATCGGCTAGTTGAATAAAAATAAAAAAAACTACGTGATATTATTATTTGTTTCACGTCTAAATGGAATGGAATGGAATCACAACAAAAGCTAACTAACGACAATATACGAGGCGGTTTAAGACATCACCACTAAAGAAAGAACCTTGGTTCTAATCTCAATCGGAGATTGTAACTTTTCAGATTAGTACCGCCATAATGACGGTAACCCCTTTTCAGGAAATCAGAGAATTAGTGCTGAGCTTGTTGAGCTGGTAAGCTACGCTTTACCGATTACGTATAGCGCTATACTGATATGGGCGTTCTATTTTTGGAGGCATAAAATTGATGTGGTAGGTAGAGCTTAGTTTGGGATCGTGATAAAGGCTAGTTAAGACCTTTTTAGGGGACTTTGGAGTCTTTGTTTAGGTATTTAATAATCACTGTGTTTTTAACACATTATCTGTGCCCTTATATATTGCATAGCCTGGTATGATTATCTGATTAATTTTAAATGTGTGGTGAAATATGAAAGATGAGTATACCTAAATTTATAGGTATGCTATTGCTTTATGTGCCTACATCTTCACCATTGTCCTGTAACATCTATTGCAGATGATTTAAGTGGCGTTAGAACTTACCTAACATAGATAAACAGATATAAACATTATAGACATTTACAATTATAGGTCACAAATTTATATTATTATTAAATATGTAATGTAAAAAAATATATAGTACTACATATTTACCTATTAGTAAATATGTAGTAGGTACATAGAGAAAGGATCTCTCAACGATTAGATCTGCGTGTCAATTCCAGCAACACGGCTCGATTGAGTGATCGCTGAATCCCCGTTCCATTTTCAAATTTTTCAAACAAAAATTGACAACACACATCGATTTACGCGATCGCTTGAGCAATTTGTGTTGCTAGAATCGACGCCCAGGATCCTCTGATTCCGATGTAATCCCACCTCTATTTTCTACTTAGCTTAGTCTTTATCGTGAGCACTAGGTGATGATGGATCGAGATAGTCTCGATCGAGTTAAGTGAACTTCAGAAAAACTCATTTCATGAGCTTAGTGTACTCATACATCGAAGTAGGGTTGGCATATAAAATGGAATCGATAACAACTTAAAAATAATACTGCAAATCACCGATTCCGCTTGTAGTTGTCAATTATTTTTAAAAAATATTAAAATGACAGATGTCATGTTACTGTAAATACCATGTTGACTAAAGGTCTATTGCCTAGAATCTATTTTATTTATGGAAATTATATGCTCACTCGACACTCTCAAAATTAATCCAAAATGGACAGATGCCATTAATTAAGAAGAAGAAGAAGACTAAAGGCCTGCGCACATCTAGGTGATGGCGATCAGTGAAATGCTGTCATATTTGACAGCGTTTCACCTTATATGTACGCAAGGCTTTATAAAAACTAATCTGAGTAAACAGACTACTGTAAAGGATTTCGTCGTTCCTTTAACAGGTAATGTTACTTCAGTGTAAAATATAAGGCTCTCGTGTTTCTGCATCTCTTAGATTATGCAACACTCCACGCCGTAATAAAGTACATTGCATTGCCTGTGGATAACAAGCTGTTGAATTATTCAAGTGTTTGTAGTGCATGAACTACGCTGTTTTTGGCGATTTTAATGGTTGATGATTTTTAATTGTCTAACGTCTGAGTGCAGGTTTCAGCAGAATAAAATGTTTTGACAAAAAAAAATATAAGCTCAGAAAAAAATTGTACCTATGTACCTTAAACCCACTGCTAAAAGTGGCAGATATATTATAAGAGATACGTGTATTTGTACTTAGAATGTTGAATTTTAATGTGAGAATTATATGAATGGCTTGGTAAAAGATTTGTAAGTCAGGTTTCAGCTTTACCAAAAAGGTAAAACAGAAACAAAACAGTGCAAAGTTGAATGGAGGTGGAAATTCTGCCTTTTCATAAATATTTTTTTGCATAGACCAACTATTTGTTGAATTAGGATAATTTTAAGTTTTTTTTTTTTTTTTTTTATATAGATAGCTAAGCATTTGGCTGCCATCACACCTGATGGAAAGTGAGGAGTGATGTTCTCTCTCTAATACTCATTTTATGTTCTCTGTTAAAATTATCTCTCTCTGTTAATAATTTTATGTTCTCTCGATGTTCAACCATCTTTTTTTGAGCGATTATTTGCGTTTCGCATTCGATTTCTTTTCATCCACATCAAATAATTACGGTAAATAATATAAATATGTTAATAAAAAATACGGTAAATAAGATAAAAGAAACTTAAATTAATTATTACAAATATTTACAAAATGTACAAAATACACAAGAAACAGTTGAGCTATCTGCTGACCGCGTTACAAATAAATTAATAAATAAATAAATATTGTGGACAATTCACACAACACTACCCAGCCCCAAACTAAGCAGAGCTTGTACTATGCGAACCAGATTGCTGATATAAAACTTGAATACATTTTTTCTTGTAAATACATACTTAGAATACAATATAACACCCAGACAGAGAACCAATATCAATGTTCACCACACAAATATTTCTTCTCGGTGGGAATCGAACCCACGACCTACGATCAAATGATCATAGAGACAGCTCAACTGACCCAAATCAGTGGTAGACGGAATCATCCCAAGGCGCTGGCATTGCCACACTGAATAGCAATGCTAAAGTCACGCCTGGACTTGATCATCATCAACATCAACAGCCTGAGAAGTCCACTGCTGGACATAGGCCTCCCCTACACATTTCCGAGAAGAACGATTCTGAGCCCTTTCCATCCACCGACTTCCCGCGATCTTAACAATGTCGTCGGTCAATATGGTAGACTTAATCAGTAATATATAATTTAGCCCCATGTGGTATAAGTCCTATTTATTAAACACAACTACCATCTGCATTTCAGCTGCGTAATATCGCGAGCATGCAAGCTCGGCTCACCATTTGTTATAAAATACCTTACACGAGGTGCGCGTTAAGATTGTGTTTACAGAGCGCTGCAAACATTGTGCAATTTCGTTTTGATTAATTCAAGTATTTGAGTGTTACTTGCAAATGCTTGTAAGCTTTCTTATTTGAGTAGTTTTCATCTCATGACCGTTTTAAAAACAACTTACGTGGCCTATGGCCGCGAGAAATCGATGCAACGCGTATTTGGCATTAGTTACCTACCCTAATATTGAAATGTATCGAGGCCGGGAGACGAGCCTGGTAACCCGATCTACAGGTTTCAATTTGAAACCTCCTTGGGTACCAGCTCTCGGTTTAGGCTAAGCTTTAAGATTTAATGTTCTAGACCTAATTTTATCCTTGTCCTTAGTCTAAGTTAGAGAAATAAATAAATAAATAAATAAATAAATAAATTTAGCATTGTTGATTAACTGTGCCTACCTGTCATGATGGCTTAAGTTATTAAATCTGCCAAAAGAAAAGTTGGTAACTGAATTTTATAACACGATCTCTGAACACTTATAATGCTGCCTTTCTACGGTGCGTGGTTCTGCAGATCATCACGCACAGCGCACGACGACCGACGCACGGCAACGCACACAGAAAGGGCTCCTCGGCGCACGAGACCGTTCCCATGGTGTGTCGTGCGAGCTGATCCACCTCCGTGCGCGATATCACACACCGGTGGGAAGGGGCTATAAAACGTGTGTAACCTTAAGTGTTCCGAGACAACGTAGAGCCTTTCACAGTATTTTACCATACTGAGCCTCAATAGCATTAATACTGACTGCATAAATTAGTTTCAAATACTCAAATTAATTTGCAGCTTTCGTCATTTAAGAGCCCGCCGTGAAATTTGCAAGATTACCGCGTTAATTTCACGAAAACTCGCACTTCTCAGGTGTGCGGGTGTGACTAATGGGAATCTTTAGGCCTACCACAAGCTCTGTCTGGCTCTGTCTCTGGCTCTAGTTTTGAGTCTGTGTGTTGACTAAATAAATCCTACGTCCAAACGTCACACACAGTATAATACACTTGTGAGCACTCACACAGACTCGAGACCAGAGCCAGAGACAGAGCCAGACAGAGCTTGTGGTAGGCCTACTTGTTATTGCCAGATGTCGTTGATTTTAATTTCCTGCACGGAGTTGCAGTGGCGGCGCCTTAACGACGCGATTTATTTGCGTAAATAAATATAGCGAGCTTCTACTAAGGTGAAGTAATCCGTGTGTTGTGCACCCTTAAATGTGCATGTGTGGGTTTGTAATTTATGTCGCACTGTGACGTGTGAATTGTTGTCGAAATTTTGACGTTTTAATTATGCTTTCTCAAATTTGATAGCGATATTTGACAGCGTTTCACTGATTGCCATCGCCAGCGACCTAGGTGTGCGCAGGACTTTAGACAAGTTTCTTTGAAATAAATCGAAATTGCTACTTAACATCGTGATTACAGTATTAGCATATATTTTACCAGTACGGTCAAATAAATGCAAGCAGCGGACGGCAATAGATGCTTACTTAGTTTGCATAAATGCCAGCCAGCAGGGCTACTACGAGCTCCATATGGTTATGGCTATGTATGTCAAATTGTGTATAGATAGGCTGACCCACACATTCATTTTCTTCTTGGGTTTGAATGTGTTGACACTGTTGACACAATTTTGACAGCCATAACCATAATCTTATGAAGCTCATGGTAGGCCAGCTGCTTGTGTGCTGCATGAATTGGTTTCCAGCTTACTGACGCTTAGTAGGGTTTTTTTTTTTTTTTTTTTTTTTTTTTATTGTTGATAGCTAAACGTTTGACTGCCATCACACCTGAGTTAAGTTATTGCTAGTAGTTTGACTATACTTACAAAATAAATAAATATAGTGAACAATCCACACAACACTAAATTAAGCAGAGCTTGTACTATGGCAACCCAGATAGCTGATATAATGCGTATATAACATTTGTTTTGTACATATGTACATACTTAGAATACAATATAAGGCTCAAATTTCAAAATGGTTTTGGTCTAGTTATTTTCATGCTTTCGATCGCGCATAGATCTTTTAAGTAACGCACAAAAATTTGTTTTGTATTTTAGCCCAGAGGATTTAACGAACCTGTTTAATTTGCTTGTGTTTTTTTTAAATTTCATGGTATGGAAATTAAATTGAGCTAAAAGGCCTCGTTAAATAATTTTACATTCCGAAACGGTTTAAACGAAACTTCACACTTTTGTCAACATCCCATTTCCCCGTATCATAAAAAATGAGAACTGTATATTTTTTATTTATTATCATTTACAGGCGAGATACTTTCAAAAGATTTTATTGATAAAAGTACTCAAAAACAAGATATTCAATTTATTTTATCAGGAAGTTTAAAAGGAAACAGTCTCGAGTGACGTTATCTTTGAACTCCGATACTAACCGATATTCACGAATATTCACCAGAATTTTTGAATATTTTCTTGAACGACTCGTTTTGAACTGATTGTGTCCTAAAAATACTATGATTGCCATAATAATAGTCCTCATAGTTTTATAGCAGCTGCCGTATTTTATTGGTGCATGGGACGGTTTGATGCACCTTTAAAAAAATATACGAGTGACTACTTCTTACAATACAACGTAATATTGATATCTAATTTTCCGAAGTAAAGGTCTGCTGCACACATCTAGGTGATCGCCATCGTCATCGCCTATACGCATATACGCTTATATCGTCTGCAATGGCGAGCAGTGTGTCGTCAATTAGAGCACTGTCAAAGTTCGCGGCAGTGTGCAAACCTTAAACTGTGCCTATAGTGCGGATGTACGCAAACCCTATATTGAAACTGATCGCCAAAGGTAAAGAATAAAGAAAAGTCAGAGTTTCCCGAATTTTGGGGTTGATTTCTGTCCGTTTCCAGTACAGCAAGAAGCTTTAGAACTGTCTATTTGAGTAGATGGACTTCAGCCTCAGGCTTATTTCCGTATTTCATCAAAGACTAAATTATTCTTGTAATTATAAACGGTTGGCCTTAAACAGCCAACGAATCTTCATCACGGAGAAGAACCCTCAACCATGCCAGTTATTTTCTGCTCTAATTGAAAACTCGAGATTCTTAGCACAATGGTAATTATTTTGGTATTTAATACCTCGAATATGCAAGTGCTTTGTTAAAACTACTGTTTCTTAAAAGTTTATCTTAGCCAGAGTGAACAGAGCAGTTATCTACTGAGAGGTATATTTTAACAAAGATGATGCAAAAAGTCTGTTTACTTCTGGATTGCGAAGTACAGTTGGTTAGGTATTCAATAATTTATGTACACCATAGTGTACATAAATTATTGAATACCTAACCAACTGGCATACCAGTGCTTTCAAACGGTGAAGGAAAACATCGTGAGGAAACCGGCATGTCGTAGAACATAAAAAGTAAGAAAATATGTGTCAAGTGTAAGGAAGGAGCCTCTTTGAGGCGCACTTTAAATCCTTTCACCACACTTGTTTCAAAAGAATCAGTGACACGATAAAAAGAAGAATAATTTACATCTACAATCTATAATAACGCAGTGAACAATACCTAGTTAAAGAAGAAAAGGTAGAGTAAAATAGAGAAAAATGTTTATTCCATTTGTAACTGAAAGCTTCAATGAAAACCGACAAAAAACGATTCAACCGTGATAAATCAACCGAAATTCGTAATGAAAATTCAGTGTAACATCGAACCGGATTGCACATAAATCGAACTATTTCTATGGCTCGCCTCTGACGCGAAAAAATGGCCGTCGAATTTGATTGCTGAAGAGTCCACTTTTTGCTGAGCGTTTGTGTTTTGCTCGAATACTTTCAGCATTTTCATCGCCAACTGTTGACCAGAGTCGGGCACAGATGTCGCCTCAAACTAATAAATGGACACACAGGGGAAATTAAAAATAGTTGGCTGAATTAGCAACAGAGATTTTTCTTTGTTGCGGGATTCTGTTCAAAACTAGGTTTAAATAGTAAATTGTGTTATTATAAAATGCACTGGTATAATGCACAGTTGGCCCAGCGTGTTTTTTATGTTTACATATTTGAATAAAGCTAGAAATATACTTACATACATAGATCATGATCTGTAATATCTCGGAAATATTATTCTGAGTATGTGCTACGCCCGTTGGTCGAACGACTTTGTTGCGAGTGCTGAGAATGAGTGGATGAGATCGCCAAGGGACCGAAAAAAGTGGCAAAAAAAGAGGAGATTTATACTCAGCAGTAGGTTCAAACAAACAGAATTAATGATGTTGATAATCACACGAAGATGCCGGTGAATACTGTGTTTTTTTATGTTTGTAGGTGTGGTGATGATAGGTGAAGTAGAAGAACAACTGAATGGTGGCCAAAAACCGGCTACAGAAGCGTAGGGCGCCCTGCAGCAAGATGGATGGACGACATAGTCAAATTCGCGGGACGGAAATGGGTTAGACTTGCACAGGATCGAGGTAGATGGTACAAACTAAGGGAGGCCTATACCTCCCTTAGCCTACCTCGATGGATTAGATTTCACAGGGACTTAGGGATCTTGACTGAGTATAGACCCTGACTGGGTATAGACCCAGTAGTGGGTGAAGTGGGGCTGTGGATGATGATGATGAAGATGATGTTTTTCAAAACAACAAAGTTAAACTCAGTCAAGATCCCTTAAGTCCCTGTGAAATCTAATCCACTCACAGCTCGGCTGCACGAATAATGAGTTACCTACGTAAGTCGAAGCAATTAGAAACTTTTGTAATTTAATTTATGCTCATAATAGACCGAGACATGTCGGATTGTGTGATGATATTAAAACTTTGGCAGCATTAGTTGCGTGGTATTATAAGAGCTAAAAGCTTCGGTTACACAGAGGACTACCCTGGGGTAACACCTCCAATATTATTTTGTTTGTTACTTGTGGACGCTTTGGTCTGGGCACTGAATTGGATCAGTTGAGTTATATCTAGGTCGTTGTCTACTAGCTACTAGCTCAACTGTTTATGGTGTATTTATTGAAAAATTTGTAAATACTTGTATTCATTATAAGTTTCTATGTGTATTAAAATAAAATCTTATTATATGTAGTAGACCAGCCGGTCTACTCTTGAACGCGATTCAGATCCCAATTTTAAGTTTTGACGGAATTCTGACAGAAAACCCATAGAACATCTGTCAAAATTGCGTCAAAACTTAAGATTGGGATCGGAATCGTATTCAAGGATTCGTTTTCTGTCATTTCGGGAAGTTACATAGCCTTTTGATTTTAATTGTTTTTCTGGTGTTATTTTGAGTTCTGTTGTGTAATTTCGGTGGTATTTTAACCAACATTACTTGAGGTCTTAGCTCAAAGTGTTAGCAGTTGGAATTAAAGTGTATTAAGTGATATCCTGATTTGATCGAAAATGTTTCAGATGGATTTGGAAATAACGACCATCTTGTTTCCAAAGACAATAATTAGGGTAGGGCCGACTCGATTTTGACTGACTCGACGGAAAAGTATTTTATCTATGTAATATATTAACATTCTCATCTCATTATACTACTCGACACTGGCAAAATTGATCCGAAAAGGACAGATGCTATTCATTAAGAAGAAGAAGAAGAAGAATCGTATTCAAGGATAGACCGGCAGTACATAATAAGAAGTTCTTATTTAAACTGTATTTTGTGTTTTAGTAATACTCTGGCGAATAGTTTGAGATATATCATATTAGCAATACGTATTCGCACACCTGACTCCTACGCAGTTCATATACCCCATCGTGTAGACAAGGCTTTAGTTATTATCGCGTAACGACCAAGTTGTGGTTGGTTAGTGTTAGTGTGAAAGGTAATGTAATTAGGGTTAAGCTATATGATTTAAGTTCCAAATTAGTTGAACGTCTCGTATTGCTTAGTTATGAAAGTTTGTAATTTGTGTGGCACTTACCTAAGACGTTATTTTAGCTGATAAACAGCAAGATAGCAAAACTTTGTTACCACTATAGTTACCTTATACTACTTATACCTATGTTAAAGTCCACCTATCTATAATTTGATGAGATGGCAGAAACTGTTAATGCAACATTCCAGACTTATTAGTTGCAAGAAAAATCAACGAACTTTGACATTAGATTTTTATGGAATCTGAAAAATTGCAATAATAGTTGCCATCTCATTAAATTATGGATATCATTAAATCGATCTCATTATTATTTAACATAGATCTCATTATAATTTGAAAAAGAGAATATTGTCTACGAATTATTCTGTCATACGTGTAATAAACCCATACGTGTGGGGTATCTATAAATAGGTCTTCAAAAATCATGTTGAGGTTTCTAATATCGTTTTTTTCTAAACTGAATAGTTTGCGCGAGAGACACTTCCAAAGTTGAAAAAAGTTGGTCCCCCCCCCCTCTAACTTCTAAAATAAGGGAATGATAAAACTAAAAAAAACATATGTTGTACATTACTATGCAAACTTTCAACGATATTTGGTTTGAACGAGATTTAGCCTGTAGTTTTTTTTTTATACGTCATAAATCGTAAACCGCAATTTACCTTTCGACGAACTACAAGAACCTGTTTCCTGTTTATTTTCTGTATATTATGTTACTTGATGCTACGGAACCCTTCATGGGCGAGTCCGACTCGCACTTGGCTGCTTTTTTTATGATATTTACATACTTACTTGTACATACGGGCTTGAAATTAAGGCATTTTTTTCTACGATGTATGTCGATCTCGCTTACTCAAATAGTTCGTAAGCGGGACAAAAACGAGATAGCTATACTACAATTGTCCTGGTTAAACTATAGCCTGTCAGACCCAGTACTATCAGGGCAACAGAACTATCGCGATAGTTCTTGGTACGAGATGATTCATGCCAGAAACCTGCATTAAGTTCGGATCCTGTTGACGATACAGCTTCTAAATTGTCGCGATACCGTGAGCGATTTTAAAGCGATTTTGAAGCGAAAAGTTTCGTAATAGCAGTCTTAGAGGTAACTTGTTACTGAACTGAGTCGAGCTTTATTTGAGAAGTAGGTGAGGTGAATTGCATTTTGAACGTTTTGGGACAATATGAGTTTTTTATCAGTTTCTTCACGGGCGTGTTTCCTTTATAGGCCACATCAAAACATAGATCCTCACCGAGAACAAATATTTGTGTGGTGAGCGCAGATGTTTGTTCTCTGTCTGGGTAAATACTAGACTAGTGTTGTGTCGATTGTCCACAATATTTATTTATTTATTATTTTTTTGCCCCAAATTCAGCAGAGCTACTATGGGAACCAGCTAGCTTTAACACACTTTTTTTTGTAAATACATACTTAGATTACACTATAACACCCAGACCGAGAACAAACATCTGTGTTCAAATCACTTAAAAATTTGAAGGCTATTAAGGATATTGAATGATAGCATGTCTGTTTCCTACACTTTTAGCAGCTGCTGTGTGCACCAGTAGATGAAGAAATCTGAGGAGATTTTTACCTTATCTGCGGAAAGCAATCGCAAGCTAACATCACAAACTCGAAGAGACTTGATCAAAACCACTGCTTAAATAAGGACTAAGCAAATACACAGGTGCAAATAAAGACTTACAAACGAATTATTGCCAGAGGTTTAGCTAAAATGGTGCCTAGGGAGCCTTCGAATTCGGACTATTACGGGCTCAAAATAAATTAAATGTACTAAATGGTGAATTTACTTTTATTGTTATTTGTTTCAGTTTGCTGGTTTTAAGTTGAGGTAGATTTGTTGAGTTAACCGAGTTGTTTATGATAAGTTAGCTAAATATAAAGGCCCGGCCAAATCAAAGTGAAAGCACAGCGATCTGCGATTACACCGCGATAACATAACAGTGATTCTGGTATCGCGGTGTTATTGCAGATTGGTGTGTTATCACCTTGATGTGGCTGGGCCTAAATATGTAACTATAATAGGTGAAGGCTGACTTCAGAACACGGTTTGTAGTTAGCTTTGCCTTCTACGCTGCAGGTTGTGGGTTTTATCTCTACCAAGGACAAACATTTGTGTGTAATATGTTATAAGTACGTAACCAGTAAAATAAATATGCAAAACAAAATCTTACAGTTTCCTCTGGTGACAATGATTTTGAGAGTAAATACTTTATTTTATTTGTGAGTACAACTAAGTTTTTATCTTTAGTAACTTCGTTCAATACTATGAAACAGAAAAGCTAAAAATATGAATCGAAAATCGATATAACGTGTATGTCGTGGGGGCGGAAGCGGATGTGGCGCCATAAATCCGCTGTTCGAGTCCGCCCAACGAACTTCCGGGTGGAAAATATGCGCCCGCCCTATATTAAACCAACCATTTTTACACTACGCTTGTGCGTGTGACGTAAGTCTTTACTTACGAGTAGTTATCACAAACCTACCTAGATAATAGGTAGAAGATTATAATATTACCTTACCTACTCATCGTCTCAAATCCCTTCATTGCGAATGGCGATAGCGTTCAGCTGAAACGCTATCAAAAATGACAGCGATATTTGGCAGCGTTTCAACTAATCGCCATCACCTAGATGTGCGCAGGCCCTTAAATTGGCACAGCAATCTAAATGTCATTTGCTAACCTGTCGGGTGTAAAAATCCGGCGGACATTTTTTTTCAAAGCCAATGACGGCTGACTTGTCTATTGACTGACTTGACTAAAAACTATTTTATTTATGTAAATATCCTCACTTGACATTGACAAAATTGACAGATGTCGTTTAATTAAGAATAAATTAAAATTAAACATTATAGACCATCCACACGACACTATCTAGCTCCAAACTAAGCAGAGCTTGTATTATGGGAACCAGATAGTTGATATAATACTAATATACATTTTTTTGTAAATAAATTATTAGAATACAATAACACCTAGACAGAGAACAAACATCTGCGTTCACCACACAAATATATGTTCTCGGTGGGGATCGAACCCACGACCTACGGCGCAGAAGGCAGAGCTACAACCAACTGAGCTGAGAGGCCAGTCATTTAGAGATGTCATTAATTAAGTGATGAAGCGGTAACATTGGTTATTTCTTGGAAGTAGTAACATTCTGGTTCTCATAGTATACTGGCACTTATTGATACTGTCACGTCGTAGGAGTGTTTACTGCAAGTGATTGATGACGAAGAATCAGGCTGGAATCAATCTTCGTTCGAGTTATCTAACGGTTTAGGAGGGCACAACGGTTTGTTTGGGACAATGGAAGACGGAGTTCCGTATTCGGAAATTTCGGAATGTTATGCTTGTGTAAGTATTTTGGTAGTGATTTGTAAAAACGTAATGATCATCTAAATGCCTACGTAGATCTTTATTAACAAGCAAAATTGCTAGTTTAGACTTAAACCTAACCTAACCTAATTTGTTTATAATGGCAAAAAAAATTCAGCGTCACGGTAAAAGTACGGCCACATCAAGGCGATATGCTGGCGATAAGCTGTGGTATTTGACAGCGTATGGCCATTGGCCGTACCTAAATGGATGAGTGACGGTGCGTAGGCCTATGACTTAGGTTTGATTCTTCAGAAATCACGTCATTGTAATAAGTTTTGAGTTTCAATGGTTTCAATGAAATGGAAAATTGTGTCTGAAGAATCAACCTAATGATGGTGTAAAAATATATATATAGGATAAATTTTCCAGACACATCTTTTTGAAAAGTTAACTGACTCTTCCTATGCCTTCTCATAGAATAAGCTGTGATACAAGCGTGATACATTTTTTGATGATAAATAACCAGTGTTTTGATGTCAAAATCCCTATAATATGCGAGTAATCTCAACGACGAAGATAAATGATTTTCAGAATCATCCGGTACGTTTCAGAGGAAATAATAAAATCCTCTGGTTCGTGAAGGAAGGCGTGTGAACCAAAAAGTGTTCAAACATATGCGGTGCCATCTTCAGTCAACTTGAAATTAGGTCCCAAGTTGCTCGCTCAAAATAGACTCAATATTTAAATATTTTTCGATGCCAAGACTTTATTTTAGAAGTTAAAATGTGAATAGGTTTTATCTTCGAGTGCTTTAAACAAAGTCAAGCATTATCATACAATACAAACCAATTTTAAGTTAATTTGATTAATCAGAGAACGGAAAGTTAGTTTTAGTCGACTTCAAAAAAGAAGGCGGTCTTCTTCTTATTGTGTCTCTGTTTTTTTCGAACCAAGTGCGGTGAAAGGATTTTAAGTGCGCCTCAAAGAGGCTATTTTCGTGCAGTTGACATATATTTTCGAACTTTTTAGGTGGTACACGACTGGATTTGAACCCACGACATTAGGCGCTACCACTAGGTCACCAGCGCTCTAGAAGGAGGTAATACCTCAACGAACGTACGTAATAAATACAAAACTACATAGACGCGTGGTCTTATTTCAAACGTTCAGCTAAGAACTTGTCTAAAAACGGAAGAAAGTCTTGAAACCGATTCAAGGAAAAGTAAAAATTCCCGTCGTAAATCCAATACCAGCGATTTTAACTCCGAAACATCTTTCGAGTCCCCCAGAACACAGCACGGAACCTACGAAAGCCGTTGCGTATCTATAACTCCCATCTCGTAGCACAAAGCCGTGTTGATTACGGATGTGCATTTCTCCAGCTTCCTCATATGGAAATTGCGAATTCTGAAAACGCCAACATTTAAAGCATAATTGGAGCAATCATTGATTTGAAGGAAAATTTAGCAGCAAAAAAAACAACGACTCTATGAGACTTTATAGGTGTGTTAGCTGGAGAGCGGCTCCACAGCTTCCTCATTCAGTGTGGGCAAACGGCTAACGATAGAGCTATATAGTAAACGCCAAATTTTAGAGCATAATTAGAGCACCCGGCATAAAAAAAATCAAGTCTCTAGCTCGAAAACTCTTTGAGTTAGAAGACTATAACAACGTGTTTGCTGGGAAGCCATTTCTCCAGCTAACACATGTGGATCTCAGAAATGGCTATAGCTAGAAAGTTGCTTGATATCTCCAAATTTAGAGCAAAAAATATCATGGATGCTCCAAATATTTCAAGTGTCTAGGTTCAAAACTCACCGAGTTAGAAGCTTTGATGACTGTGTTAGCTGGAGACACGTTTGTCTGGCACGCACATGCTACATCTGAGGATCTACAATAGCTACAGATTCGGTTGACGTGTCCAAACCGAGCTATGAATTAGAGCACTCGGCTCCAAAATTTTGGACTCTCTAGGACAAGTAGTTTCCTAGTAATGAACAAAAGAACATTTTGCCGCCAGAATTTTCAAATGTATGTTCGCACCCGTAAAAATGCGGCGTTGCCGCTCTGAAAGTTTGGTATCAGCGTAGGAATTTGAACGTTATTCGGTTTATTTTAGATCGCGATACGAGTCATTTTCGTATGCGCTTAGCGGTTTTGATTTCTGAAACCTCAAACTCATATTTTCTCTTTTTGTTAGGTTGAGAGCTTTCTCTCTATCTATATGAGAATTGTGTGTTGCCCGTTCTTGTTCGTTTTAAAGTTTCTTTAGTAATGCGTGTCTTTTAGGTATTCTTAGAAAAAAAACTTTATTTGGTTCTGTAAATAGGTACCTGCTAGGCCAGTGTTGATGATTCTACCTACTCTGCCTGTTGTTAGCCGTCTGTTCTCTGTGTTTTACTGTATTCAGTCAGGTTTTTATGAGCGTATCGAGTAAACCAGGCGGACGGAAAATAGGTATTTACTGCGGCTTGCTAGTTGTGTGCGTACTCACGCACACTTGCCCCCTATCACTTGCCATCTCACCAGATGGCAAGTGATAGGGGGGGCATCTCACCATGTTGTGCCAACCCCACCTGGTGGGTAAGGGCAGGAAGAAGAAAAAGCACTTTTTGGGGTTTTTTGTTTCATTTTCAAATATATTCCTATATTGTGAATTGGACATAAGTTTTTGAATCCAAGATGGCGGCTTCATTTTTTTTCTTAAAAAATAGATATGGGTATCGTTTAATAGGTTTTTGGGGGCTCTGGTTGTGAATTCGACAATAATTTTTGAATCCAAGATGGCGGCTTCATTTTTTTTCTTAAAAAATGGATATGGGTATCGTTTAATAGGTTTTTGGGGGCTCTAATTGTGAATTCGACATTATTTTATGAATCCAAGATGGCGGCTTCATTTTTTTTCTCAAAAAATGGATATTAGTATCGTTTAATAGGTTTTTGGGGGCTCTGGTTGTGAATTCGACATTATTTTTTGAATCCAAGATGGCAGCTTCATTTTTTTTCTTAAAAAATGGATATGGGTATCGTTTAATAGGTTTTTGGGGGCTCTGATTGTGAATACGACATTATTTTTTGAATCCAAGATGGTGGCTTCATTTTTTTCCTTAAAAAATGGATATGGGTATCGTTTAATAGGTTTTTGGGGGCTCTGATTGTGAATACGACATTATTTTTTGAATCCAAAATGGCTGCTTCCTTTTTTTTCTCAAAAAATTGATATGGGTATCGTTTAATAGGTTTTTGGGGGCTACAATTGTGAATTCGACATTATTTTTTAAATCCAAGATGGCGGCTTTATTTTTTTACCCAAAAAATGGATATTAGTATAGTTTAATAGGTTTTTGGGGGCTCTGGTTGTGAATTCGACATTATTTTTTGACTCCAAGATGGCAGCTTCATTTTTTTTCTAAAAAAATGGATATGGGTATCGTTTAATAGGTTTTTGGGGGCTCTGATAATGAATACGACATTATTTTTTGAATCCAAAATGGCTGCTTCATTTTTTTTCTCAAAAAATTGATTATGGGTATCGTTTAATAGGTTTTTGTGGGCTCTAATAATGAATTCGACATTCTTTTTTGAATCCAAGATGGCGGCTTCATTTTTTTCCTTTAAAATGGATATGGGTATCGTTTAAAAGGTTTTTGGGGGCTCTGATTGTGAATTCGTCATTATTTTTTGTATCCAAGATGGCGGCTTCATTTTTTTCTCAAAAAATGGATATGGGTATCGTTAAATAGGTTTTTGGGGGCTCTGGTTGTGAATTCGACAATATTTTTTGAATCTAAGATGGTGGCTTCATTTTTTTTCTTAAAAAATGGATATTGGTATCGTTTTATAGGTTTTAAATGGCTCTGATTGTGAATTCGACATTATTTTTTGTATCCAAGATGGTGGCATCATTTTTTTTCTCAAAAAATGGATATGGGTATCGTTTAATAGGTCTTTGAGGGCTCTGATTGTGAATTTGACATTATTTTTTTATCAAAGATGGCGGCTTCAGTTTTTTTCTCAAATAATGGATATGGGTATCGTTTAATAAGTTTTTGGGGGCTCTGATTGTAAATTCAACATTAATTTTCGAATCCAAGATGGTGGTTTCATTTTATTTCTTAAAAAATGGATACCTATGGATATCGTTTAATAGGTTTCTGGGGGCTCTGATTGTGAATTCAACATTATTTTTTGAATCCAAGATGGTTGCTTTTTTTTCTCAAATAATGGATATGGGTATCGTTTAATAGGTTTTTGATGGCTCTGATTATGAATTCGACATTATTTTTTTATCAAAGATGGCGGCTTCAGTTTTTTTCTTTAATAATGGATATGGGTATCATTTAATAAGTTTTTGGGGGCTCTGATTGTGAATTCAACATTAATTTTTGAATCCAAGATGGTAGTTTCATTTTATTTCTTAAAAAATGGATATGGATATAGTTTAATAGGTTTTTGGGGGCTCTGATTGTGAATTCAACATTATTTTTTGAATCCAAGATGGTTGCTTTTTTTTCTCAAATAATGGATATGGGTATCGTTTAATAGGTTTTTGATGGCTCTGATTATGAATTCGACATTATTTTTTGAATCCAAGATGGCGGCTTCATTTTTTTCTTTAAAAATGAACATGGGTATCGTTTAATAGGTTTTTGGGGGCCCTGATTGTGAATTCGACATTATTTTTTGAATCCAAGATGGCGGCATCATTTTTTTTCTCAAAAAATGGATATGGGTATCGTTCTATATGTTTTTGGGGGCTCTGATTGTGAATTCGACATTAATTTTTTAATTTAACATGGCGGCTACATTTTTTTTCTTAAAAAAACGGTTTTCTGTATAGTTGGTTTACTTACGATAGTTGAACGAGACAACGTCATACAGCTGTCCACGCGAACGCATCGCTCACTCAAAAAGGAGAAACAGATGTCGAACACTGCCGAACGCTGAGGCCGATTGTGCTTCTTTGGCACTCTTTCCACGCTCTCGTTTGCATTGCGTGCATTTGGCTCTATTGAATTATAAGACTATAAGATATAAATTATATCTATATCCATTGTTTAAGAAAAAAAAAATGAAGCCCACATCTTGGATTCAAAAAATAATGTCGAATTCAGAATCAGAGCCCCCAAAAACCTATTAAACGATATCCATAACCATTTTTTAAGAAAAAAATGAAGCTGCCATCTTTGATTAAAAAAACAATGTCGAATTCACAGTCAGAGCCCTCAAAAACCTATTAAACGATACCCATATCCATTTTTTGAGAAAAAAAATTAAGCAGCCATCTTGGATTCAAAAAATAATGTCGAATTCACAATCAGAGCCCTCAAAAACCTATTAAACGATACCCATATCCATTTTTTGAGAAAAAAAATGAAGCAGCCATTTTGGATTCAAAAAATAATGTCGAATTCACAATCAGAGCCCCCAAAAACCTATTAAACGATACCCATACCCATTTTTTAAGAAAAAAAATGAAGCTGCCATCTTGGATTCAAAAAAATAATGTCGAATTTATAATTCGAGCCCCCAAAAACCTATTAAATGATACCCTTAACCATTTTTGTAGAAAAAAAATGAAGCTGCCATCTTTGATTCAAAAAACAATGTCGAATTCACAATCAGAGCCCTCAAAAACCTATTAAACGATGCCCATATCCATTTTTTAAGAAAAAAAATGAAGCAGCCATCTTGGATTCAAAAAATAATGTTGAATTCACAATCAGAGCCCCCAAAAACCTATTAAACGATATCCATATCCATTTTTTGAGAAAAAAATGTAGCAGCCATTTTGGATTCAAAAAATAATGTCAAATTCACAATCAGAGCCCCCAAAAACCTATTAAACGATACCCATACCCATTTTTAAGGAAAAAAATGAAGCCGCCATCTTGGATTCAAAAAATAATGTTGAATTTGTAATCCGAGCCCCCAAAAACCTATTAAACGATACCCATATCAATATATTGTGAAAAAAAATTAAGCTGCCATCTTGGATTGAAAAAATATTGTCGAATTCACAATCAGAGCCCCCAAAAACCTATTAAACGATACCCATACCCATTTCTTAAGGAAAAAAATGTAGCAGCCATTTTGGATTCAAAAAATAATGTCAAATTCACAATCAGAGCCCCCAAAAACCTATTAAACGATACCCATACCCATTTTTTAAGGAAAAAAATGAAGCCGCCATCTTGGATTCAAAAAACAATGTCGAATTTATAATCCGAGCCCCCAAAAACCTATTAAACGACACCCATATCAATACATTGTGAAAAAAAATTAAGCCGCCATCTTGGATTGAAAAAATATTGTGGAATTCACAATCAGAGCCCCCAAAAACCTATTAAACGATACCCATACCCATTTTTTAAGGAAAAAAATGAAGCTGCCATCTTGAATTAAAAAATTAATGTTGAATTCACAATCAGAGCCCCCAAAAACCTATTAAACGATATCCATATCCATTTTTTGAGAAAAAAATGAAGCCACCATCTTGGATTCAAAAATTAATGTTGAATTCACAATCATAGCCCCCAAAAACCTATTAAACGATATCCATATCCATTTTTTGAGAAAAAAATGAAGCCACCATCTTGGATTCAAAAATTAATGTTGAATTCACAATCAGAGCCCCCAAAAACCTATTAAACGATACCCATATCCATTTTTTGAGAAAAAAATGAAGCCACCATCTTGGATTCAAAAATTAATGTTGAATTCACAATCAGAGCCCCCAAAAACCTATTAAACGATACCCATATCAAAAAAATGAAGCCACCATCTTGAATTCAAAAATGAATGTCAAATTCACAATTAGAGCCCTAAAAACCTTTAGAACAATAGGTATCTACGTTAACAACTTTTGAAGAAAAAAAATAAAACGTTTTCCGGAATAGAGCCACCCCCCACTTTTCTTCATAATTATTATATTTATAATATTTCCTTTTGCTTTCCCGTGAGTATTTACTGCAGCTCGCTATAGATAGTGCAACCCACGAAGTCGCGCCCCACTATTCCTCCAAACCGTTTATAGTATATATGTGTGCAAGCTTCCGTCAATGTTTGAGTGTTATCGGTACACACTAATTACCTATGAGTGCACACGCACACTACAATTAATAGACTACGGTTGGCGACTGCCGCTCGGAGCAAACTCCCCGCACCCCGCGAGGGGCGCGTCTTCGTGAATTGCACTATCTATAGTTATGTACGTACTCACAGACACAATGATAGTTTCGCACGATGCCATTTACACCTAGTGTGACAAGAGTAGGTAACTCATGATTTGAAAACATTGTTGGTTAGTTGAGAGACTTAGAGATATAATTTCATGATATTTAAAACTAAAAATAAAAAATCTGAAGTCAGGTTTCTTAATAAATACATATTTAAACTTAAACTAACCATTATAAAACTTTTCTTTGGTGTTTTTTTGTTTCATTTTAACCTATATTCCGCTTCTTGAGCTACGTAATGAGTGTTTAAGACATGAATCCTAGGGTAACTATTTACCAGGCACGGGCAACACACAACTCCATCCGACTAACGTTCAAATTCCTACGCTGATACCATACTTTCAGAGCGGCAACGCCGCATTTTTACGGGTGCGAACATAATATTTGAAAATTCTGGCGGCAAAATGTTCTTTTGTTGATTACTAGGAAACTACTTGTCCTAGAGAGTCCAAAATTTTGGAGCCGAGTGCTCTAATTCATAGCTCGGTTTGGACACGTCAACCAAATCTGTAGCTATTGTAGATCCTCAGATGTAGCATGTGCGTGCCAGACAAACGTGTCTCCAGCTAACACAGTCATCAAAGCTTCTAACTCGGTGAGTTTTGAACCTAGACACTTGAAATATTTGGAGCATCCATGATATTTTTTGCTCTAAATTTGGAGATATCAAGCAACTTTCTAGCTATAGCCATTCCTGAGATCCACATGTGTTAGCTGGAGAAATGGCTTCCCAGCAAACACGTTGTTATAGTCTTCTAACTCAAAGAGTTTTCGAGCTAGAGACTTGATTTTTTTTATGCCGGGTGCTCTAATTATGCTCTAAAATTTGGCGTTTACTATATAGCTCTATCGTTAGCCGTTTGCCCACACTGAATGAGGAAGCTGTGGAGCCGCTCTCCAGCTAACACACCTATAAAGTCTCATAGAGTCGTTGTTTTTTTTGCTGCTAAATTTTCCTTCAAATCAATGATTGCTCCAATTATGCTTTAAATGTTGGCGTTTTCAGAATTCGCAATTTCCATATGAGGAAGCTGGAGACATGCACATGATTACGGTGGGTGCCGCGGGCGACGCAGTCTGCCGTCTGAACGCAGCCTAATGCGTTCCGACCGCCCCTTGTGTAGGCTGCCTTTTTACTTCACGATCGATGGGAGATTGTGGCCTAGGATTAGTCGAAAGAATAACGCTCGAATTGAACTACAAAGGAGTTGTTGGATACGGTTTTTGTTTTACGGTTTCGGTTTCTGTTTCGGCTTCTACGTTTTTTTGTATCTTCTACAGTACAAGGTTTAAAAGGATATTTAATTTTTTCCACGCAAATGTTTTTGACCTTCTTTTACCTCGGACCTAAAATAGAGGTGTTATGAGTTTGTATGTATGTCTGTAGCTTCATTATTACCGAGACTTATATTACGTAAGAAACATCAGGCTTTCGCTGAATATTTTCGTTAATAATATTAATTTAAAATATATACTTGAAAGACCGATTTCATGGTCGAACCGCTGAATCGATTTTGATGAAATGTTTATGCGATTAAACTGGAACTAATGTAATGTAGCTTTCGGATGAAGACAATAGTTTTTCAAATCCACCCATGAATGAATGACGAAGTTTTGCGAAAACAAATATAAAAAATAAATACTACCGAATTGAGAACATTTTTTATTTGAAGTCAGTTAAAAATACATAATTGTACACTATTCTAGCGAAAAGACTGCACACATTGTTCGCTAAGAACCTTTTGTGAGTATTCTACTTATATTTTAACAAGCTTCAAGTTACACGGAGACACCGAAAGAATGTACCTGTCAATGGTTTTATTATTAAATCATTTTAGTGCTTGTGAGGCAGGTTTTTACTATCTTCTTTGTGAGATTTTTTGTAATAATGCTATAGCTTTTACATACGTAGCTACAGTTTGTTTTTGCATGACAAAACGAAAAGACTTCTTGCAACTTCTTTCAACCAGGATAATACCAGCACCAATTTATTGAACATTTTCTTTTGTATTGTATTCTGTCGTCTACTGTTACTTTATCATACGTACTTATTTTTGCTTATCTGTGGAAACTTTTAATTGGCCTTCTGCATACGTGTAGCATTGCTACATGTTTAATTTTGTAATCTATTATATGTAGATATACCTAGCTGTTAGTTTTCCCAAAAATTTGAAAATAAATAAGACTTCTTTGTGAAGGATTCGTCCGGAGAAGTACTACCACCATGCCTATTCCTGCCGTGAAGCAGCAACGCTGTGTTTCGGTTTGAAGGGGTGCCGATAAATTACTGGCAGGTGAGGCGGAACATGTGTACCTACGCCTCAAGTTGATAGACGCAGACAGTGCATCGTGGGGCATATTCCTGACTTGCGTGACCTGCGAGGCAACGCTTTGCTAAAAACAATGGTTACCACTTAATATTAGGTCTTTACCTATGAAATTGCCGTTTTGTATGGAATAAGTAAAAGTACTTTTTTTAACTTTTTTTATTTCTTTTATTTAAAGTTATCACCCATGCAATCGACGCATCTTTGCCAACGCATTGGCAGTTTATTAATGCCCTTCTTGTAAAATTCAGCTGGACGGGAGGCAACAAACTCTTCAAAGGCACTTTGTACTGCCTCTCGGGAATTGAATTGTTTACCCACTACAAAGTTCTCTAAATTTTGGAAAAGGTAATTAGTCGGTAGGTGCAAGGTCTGGTGAGTATGGCGGATGAGGGAGAGCTTCCAATCCCAGCTCTTGCAGCTTGGAGACTGTCTGATGTGCAGTATGGGGGCGCGCGTTGTCGTGAAGGAGCAGTGGGGACGACCGATTGACCAAAGCTGGTTGCCGATGTGCAAGCTTCTCCATCATTGTCTCCAGTTCTTCACAGTACACATCTGCAGTAATGCTCATGCCGTTTTGTAAAAAGCTGTGGTGAGTCACAATCGCCTTTAATTCCTCATTGTTGACCAAAGTATCCGGACGACCACGAGCTTCATTTTTCAAGTCAAAATTTCCATAACGGAACCGAGAAAACCAATAACGGGTTGTGCGTTCGTTTGTACAGTTCTCTCTGTAAACGTTTTTGATGTTACGTGCCGTTTGTGTCGCATTGGTGCCACGACGGAACTCATATTCCATAATTACACGAATTTTTAAAGTATCCATTATGACGAAAAATGTTCAAAAGTAATGAAAATACAACGCTAATCAATAAACAAAAGACTGATTTTGTAAAAGGAATGTCATGTTTTTAAAACAAAATTAATTTGAATTTAAAATACAAAGCCATTCCAAACTTTTTTTCTATTTGAAATGACCAGTACTGAAGAACGGCAATTTCATAGGTAAAGACCTATTATTATGTGGCTCATGCATGCTTTTTTCATCAGATAGTGGTATAAAAAAAGGCTTTGTATACTGAAACTAGACAATTCCAAAGATAATAACAATGATGGTCTCAATTCTTGTTTTATTTATAAGACAAGATACCATTCGAGGGTATCATTACGTAGGCAAAGTTCTCAATCTATTTCTCGTATTGCCAAGGGAGTTTTTTTGTGGAAGTTATTAATGAAACAAATTCTACGTTTGCTAAGTCATTGTTTGAAGCGTTGTGGAGTTAGCACTATCGTTTGATTGATGGTTGTGATGTTACAAATGGAGTGTGAGACGCGATTTTTGGCCGCGAGAAGTGACGACTTTTGTAAACAAGTTCAAGTGAATAGGGCCTAAAGCTACTTAGAGCAATTAGTAACCTTTATAGAAATAAAACAAAAAAAAAATACTGATAATTTGAGCAATCAAATTGCAGTCCTGTAATGTACACAAACCTGCCTATATAGTCACCTCTCTCTAGCCTCAAAGGCTTGCTGTAAGAAAACTCTATTCAGGGTTAAGCTCGCCTTTGAACATGTCCTCTATTTCTGTTTTTTTCCTGTGTTTTATATTGTGTGCAATAAAGAATTAAGAATTAAGAATCGTGTGGATATGTGGGTAACGGAAGGCCAAAGAAAAGAAGGATGAACAGTGTCAAAGATGACATGGATAAGAAATAAGTGAATACAGAGATGGCAGCTGATAGAGGAGAATATGTTGTGCCGACCCCACATAAAGTGCGATGAGGGCTGGAAGAAAAAAATGCAGTTGCGTCTTTTTGTCGCGTCCGACAAAAAGCTCATGGCTTCAATGTGTATCAATCTTCGTTGGTGCCAGAGACACTGTCGTCTGTCGTAACTGATTGCTAAGCGAAAATCGGGCGAATGTCTTGCCAAGTTATTCTCAGATATGCTTATGATAATACATGGTTTTATTTTGTGAATACACAGAAATATCTTTTATAAGGCTTTATTGTTGGGTATGCGAAATTTTGTGTACCCAGTAAGGTCATGATTTATCATTTATTATATCTGGATCATAACGGCATATTATTTTTCTGGTTCATCTGAATTAATTAACTGTGTCTTGTGTATAGTGTTCTATAACTTTTACAAAGTTTTATTAAAAGTTGCTTTTTTTACTTTTGACGTGATAACGTCTTATAAATCGATGGAGCCGGCTGCACGAACGAAGAAACATGACTCATGCGTCGTAACCGTCGTTCCGCCGTTTCGTCGTTCCGTCGAGCCCGAGCCCGAGCCCGGGTAAGGGAGTCCGAGTCGAGAGAGTTTTCTTATGACGTTGTCACGTTCAACTATCATCAGTAAACCGGCTTTACAGACAACCAATTTTTTCAGGCCAAGTATCTCACCATATTCCTGAGGTTCCCTAATTTTATTTTATATTGGTAACAAAAAAATCAATTTTTGAATTCTGAGCTACCATAAAACTAAATCAGCGAGTTTACAACATTATGATCTGATCCCCTTGTAAATCGTATAATTTTGAATGCAGTGGTGAGTAACCCTTTATTGTTGAATTAAAACAACACCATCATCTTCTCTTCATCATGATTGTCTTCACAGATGTACTTTCCCAGGGGTCGTCAACTGTTTTCAAATGATGAATAATATTCGACATTTTGATATTAAATTTGAATAAACAATAGTTTAGAAATGGATGTTGTTTGTAATGAGAGCTTTTCGTCCTGATCCAATTACTTTGCTCAGAACTTTGAGTTTGGTTAATTGATTTATTTAGTTTAGCGATTCTAAAGTTTTATCAGTTTGTCTACGATCCTTTGCGATCGTTGAATATTTTAAAACTGTTTTCTCAGAATTTGAATAATGGTTTAGTAGTTTTGTGACTATTCATGTAAAACCAAAAGTTCGACGACACTAAAATAGAACTTTAAAAAGACTGATAATTCTATTCGACAACCAAAATATAATTTCCATACCACGTTTGATTCAGTAATCAACCTAATCCATGATTCTTTTCGCAATCAAAATTGTTTTTGTTAACTAAGCTTCAAGGTTTCACACTTGGCAAGCCTAGAAGAATACAGAAAAAACTTAGGTACGTCTTGGTTCAGTGCCTATATAGAAACGTTTAATAATGTTTTTCATACATCAATAATTGAATGTCAATTTTAAAAACCTAATCCAACGCCTGCCTTGACGTATCTAGACGTTCCTTTTTCAAATGTGGTTTCTACCGTGTATTTTGATTCCTTCTATTTTTAAAAAAGCTAACCCCCGAACACTGAAACGCAACTCAGATTTAAGCACGTCTCAAGCGACGAATATTTGACAGTTTTCAATGAAAATCTGTCAAATATTCGTCGCTTGAGACGTGCTTAAATCTGAGTTGCGTTTCAGTATTCGGGGGTAAGACGCACCACTAAACGGAACTTATTATAGATGGGTACCCAAATTGAATTCTAAAACAGGTGAGAGCATTATTTCGGTTTGCAACTACAAATTCGCTTGTTTGCAGAAGTACATGGGTTTTCACTTTGCTTAAACACTTCGGGCGGTGTTGCCCGCTGCCCACTTGTGTCCTCAGCCGAGTCCAGCTCAGGGTTGCCAGCTGCTTCGTTAGATTGTTCGGCGGTGACGGTTGTTCCGTGCGGATACGGTTGGACAGTTATTTAAGAAAAAGCAACAGCGATAGCATTAAAATCATGTTGAATAAACAAATCTCGCTACCATTGATATCGCTGCCTGTCAATATTGTCGATTGTCGTGCTGTCAAAAAAGTTTTAACTCGGAAAAGCTCTGAGAACCAGTCGTCAATCGACTATATCTGTATAAAATAAGTTATTTAATCAAATAATATACCTACTTTACTGCTGCTCTTGCTCGTTTTTAAATCATTGACCCAGGAATGTCGTCGTTTTATTATTGAAAGATTACTGGAAAATTACAAAAAAATCAAGTTCCACATAAATGAGTGTATGTTAGATTATAGAAACAGACAATATCCTAAATTTAAATTAAGTTTCAGGTATAGCGTCTCGTAGTAGCAGAAGAATGCGTTTGATAATAAAAATCGTGCGAATTCAGTAGTAACGTCCCTACCAACAGGGACGAACAAAGTACGCCTCAAGCTATTCAACGAAAACAGTGGTATTCGAGCTTTGTGTTGCCAGTGTTGCCACTCTAAAAACGAAAACAATGATGGTTTTGTTTGAATGTGAATTTATATTGTATACATACGAGCTTCATAAAAGTGTTTTCGACTGGCAATACCAGGTACTATGAAAGGATTGGTAGATTTTAAATAAATCCAGTTTTTATTGACTCCGTTTTATGAACGAATACATATTTATATATATATATTTTTATTTCTGAATATCTGATACTGATACGACATTTTGTATATGACATTTGCTGGAAACCTTTGCATGTTGTGAAGGAAAAAAATACACAGCGTTTGCACGGAACATTTACCTACTTATTTTAAAATATAATTTTAAAATTTTATGATTTATTCTCACTCTTCAGCATTCGTCTTCATTTAAAAATATGATTTAATTTATGATGAAATAGGGACAAAGGTGATGGTGATTCTTGAAATTACTTCTGGTGGCTCGTGACCACTGGGGACGAAAACTGGGACGTCATCTCTGGACGACCGGGAATAACCTCATTTTATCAGTAAAATGCATTTTCATAACAGCATCTCCAAAAACCAACCGTAGTCAAAATGCAAGGCTCGTCTCGACTCGCAAACTTACCCCAGCCACATTAACTGGCCAAATGTATTTATTTATTCACAAAGGCAGAATTTTAGCTGGCATAATCCGAGCGATAATGACATGCGTCTGGAGTGGAGAACATAGACAAGGTAACTGCGCTCAGGTAGAGACCACCATTATCTATTTTCGTTACTCGCATTGCTGTGTTCTGGTTTGGTACGGTGGAATTGAGGATTTTGCCATTTTTCTTCTGATAGTTTCACTAGTTCTTTTGAACAAGAGTGGTGGAAGGATTTTAAGCGCGCTCTTTTAGTGCACTATTTGGCCAATTTTAGCCCCCGACCGAAAAAGGAGGGTGATAAAAGTTGGAGGTCTTAGTGTATGTTTGTTTGTGTGCCTCGTAGCTTTGAAAATAATGTTCTAGTTTGGATTAAATTTTTTGCAAGCTATGAAAACAAATTTCAATTTGTTTTGCATAGGAATTGTAATTTTTGGATAGTGTTAACTTGTTTGGTGTTAGGAACTACCTAGGTGTTTTTGGACAGTGTTAGGAGCTACCTAGGTGTTGTCACAATGCGAACGGTTGGTTAGGACATTGTGCGTCTCTACGAATGACAAACAAACCTCGCTCTGCGGCTTGCGACTAGTTTTACTGCATTTGTGATGCATGGCATCCCCTTATCCTCGCCAACTTCAGTGCATTAGACTTGCAGATATTTCACCGGTATCGCGGTACGAAATGCGATTCCTGAAATATGGCGGTTATCAGGTACCTATAGTATTCAGTCGCTTAGGTTGTTTTTGATTTTGCTGCGGGGTGGAGTTCGCGTTCGATTTATTGGTAAAAATTCAATGGTTCATTTTTTAGTGTTGTTTTTTATTTGATCGAGGATTTGAGTTTATTTTAGAGTAGGGATTTAGATGGAGAACGAAAGAACGAAATATTATTTCGTTCTTTCGTTATAGAGATACAGTCTGAAACTATTGATGCATAACTACTTAAGTTATTGGAAAAAAAATCAGTTGTCAGTTTACTGACGATAGTTGAACGTGTGACAACGTCTTACAGCTGTCCACACGGACGCAACACTCTCTCAAGTAGGAGACAGATGTCGAACGCTGCCAAACGCGGAGGCCGATTGTGCCTCTTTGTCGCTCGTTCCGCGCTCTCGCTTGCACTTCAAGCCTTAAATGGAACGCCTCAGAGCGAGGTAACGCCGCATGAGTCTTGTTTTTTCGTGCGTGCAGCCGGCTCCATCGAATTATAAGACGTTGTCACGTCAAAAAAAAAAACGGTAAAATCATTTTGATACAAACATTATGTGAGGCAATCTTGAGACAAAATTTCAACGATGGCTCTTAACATAACTTCCGTATGAAGCAATAAAGTAACCTAACCTCACAAAATACGCACTAAACCATACTGCCAACAAAATGATATATATAAAGGGCCGAAACGAAGTACCTACCTACCGTCATTACGAAAACGTTGTCATTTTTCATCTCGGTAATTTGCATAAGCCGTGCGCGTTCATAACCGTTCGATTAACGGCTATAAAAACATCAACACTCGAGTATAGTCTTTTAGCCGGATAATTTCGGTTTTTGCAACAAAAAATAGATTAAAATAATAAGGGCCGTGTTTGTTTTCGAGTTGCCCGTTTTTCTGGCTTATTTTCATTTTTGAGTACGATAATTTGAAAACAAGCTAACTTTTTTATTGCTTGTATGTTCTTTTTCAATCTGACACACTCTGCCGTAGGTGCTAAGTCTTCTTCTTCCTGCTCTTATCCCACTCTCCCATACCGTACTCTCCCTTCCGTACTAAGTATAGGACTTTAAATATACAAGTTCAATATGATTTATACTTACACTAATTGTACCTGTTCATTTACTCAGTTCTTAGTTCTCAGTTTATTTGTATTGTTTATTATTTATTTATTTCTTTAACTTTTTCTATTGTAATTTATTATACAGGGTTATTCATTATTAGCTGCAAATACTCAGGAATTAGGTTCAACAAATAAAATAAATAATATTTATTAAATGATTTTTTTAAGTTTTGTTATGAAAATCCCGAGAAAATCGATAAAGGAATCATTGGCGCCTGACCTATTTTGACCTTTGATCCGCGCCCGCGCGCCGTAAGCGACACTCTGCGTTCACTCACCGCCTGGGTGGGTCATCGTCCTATTCTCCATGGCAATCATTATGCAATAGCCGTAAAGAAATAAAAAAAAAAAATTGATACAAAAACTTAAATCAAAATTAAAAAAAAATCATTTCATAAATATTTTTTATTTTATTTGTTGAACCTTATTCCTGAGTATTTGCAGCTAATAATGAATAACCCTGTAGAAAAAGATGTGTAAGTTCTGAATTAAAAATACGCTAAAATATTTTAGTTTTATTATTTGTATTTTCAATAATTTTTGAACCTAATCGGAAAAAACATTTTTATTTCATAAATATTGCTATTATTTTCAGCCTGCGCAGGAGGGTGAAGGCTAATTTTTTTTCCTATACTACTACCACTTAAAAATAATATGTAATAAATGTACCGGCTATTTTGTTGGTAATGTACCCTAGTGGTTCCTTTTCAATGATCGCCATCACCATTCACCACAAAATATAAATCAAAGCAAGAGCCCAACAAAAGAGTCTGTAAATGAATACTTTTTCAATTAAAACGAGGTTTAATTAAACTGGCTGAATAGGGCAATGTTTTTCATCACCGCCTAACACCAAATTGACGTTTTTACAGCGGACGAATATTGTTTTATTGATAGCTTGGAAATGAGGATAAATTGTTTGAAATAATATTATTTTCTATACAGGTTTAACTATAGTCGAGTTTCGTCGAGGGAAAACTTTAGGCATAATCAATCAATATGTATTAAAAAAAGCAAGTGTGTGTGCAAGGTTTTCTCTATCACCGCCAACTAGGATCTACTTTAAACTTTTTTTAATGTTTTTTGCCGAAAACCTCCGTCTTTACGAACCGATTTAGTAAAAAAAAAATAGTATTGGAAGGTTATTCTTCCTGATTGGTCCCATAGAAAATTCATCAAAATCGGTTTAACAGTTTGGTCATAAAGACAGATTCTCAAGTTTTTAAATAAAAAACTATTTTACCACTAACTTAACCGCTCTCACCTGCCTACACTTTAACGACTAAAATACCAACCCTTATCAAGCAACGCAATCACAATGCTCCGCTGGAATATTTTTAAAAACAAATAACCCGAAATGCCGGATTTATCGCTACAAATCTGACGGTTAAGCGAACTGCGAAATGTCCAATGGAATTTTTCATGAGCGCACGCTATTTTTTGATGTCCTCATTTTAGTCTGGGAGCTCATAGCAGTTTTGTATTCTTTACATTCAAGAGTTAATAAATTATTAAGGACTTGTTCTTCTCTTCTTGTTTAACCGACTTCAAATCAACAAAGAGGAGGTTCTCAGTTCGGTTGTATTTTTTAATGTTTGTAATCGCATCACATCGTCATTAATGAGCCGATAAACAATCTATCTATCTATCTATAGTAATTTCATTATAAAATCGGTGCAGTAACCAATGAAGTCGGTTTCTCAAGTTTAGTAACGAAGTGTGGTGAAAGGATTTTAAGTGCGCCTCAAAGAGGCTTCTTTCGTGTACTTGACACAACATGTTTTTAAAACTTTTTAGGTTATTACTGAAATGTCAAAGAGTAATTAACTTATTACTGAAAGATTATTGCTTAGAGCTTGGTCATTCTTCGGAATAATAATGCTAATATTATTCGGCTAATGGTAGAAAATTTATATTTGGCTCTTGAGTAGCCATTTCTGAACTTTTTTTAAATATTTATCCATGCAAAACAGTTGTCTATGCCTAAAAAAGTCAAAAGTCAATAATGTTTTTATTCAGTAGTATCACAAGAATTACTTAACGTATAAAAACTATCATGAGCTTCTGGTCTATTTCAAGCTTTGACCACTTGAAAAACTCGAAATTAACGAACACTTTAAAAGCCTCTCCAAGTTCACATACGGGCAGCAACGAATTCATTATTATTTTAAGTGTTCGTTGAAAAACGTTTCGATTTTGGGCAGGGGTGGTTCTGACGTGCGTGACTTACGAGGCAATGTTTTGTTATAAGCGATGGCTAAATTTTTGTTCTCCGTGGGGATCGAACTCCCGGCCAACGGACAGAAGGCATAGCTACTACCAACTGAGCTAAGAGAGCTGTCAGTGTTTTCCCTAAACAATGCGACTGCTCTGGTCGACGGACGCAGTTTGTTTTCTGAATGGCAACGATTTAACTCCGGGCGCGGTTTACCGCAACTTGTTAGCTTCAGGTACATTTGTATGAGGATAGTTGGTTGGGTGCTTTGGAGTTAGTGAACTCATTTGTCGCATCAAAATAAACAAAAGGGCAAGTCCCAGTGCATTTACAAGAATCGTCTACCAAATGTTGTTTACGTGTGAACACGTGTATCTCTTGTATGGAAAATTGATGCGACAACAACTCGTTTCGATCGTTTCTGCGTATTTTTACTGTCTCATCTTTCCTCCATACAATAAAGAGAGACTAATTAGGCGAAATTAAAACAACATTTCGTAGGGACTTGCTCTTCAGGAGGATATAATTGTCTGTCTCTTTCTATAGCTTTAATAGTACATTGTTACCTGAGTGTTGAAAGTCACGTTTTTTGAGTCCCGAGACGGGTTTGGCGCCAGAGCGTTAGCGAGGGCGCCAATGGAGCTTGAGGGACTCAAAAGACTTTCACCCGAGGTAAACACTGTGCTTTTCATTACGAATACAAGGAAAGTAAAAATAAAAACATGAAAGAAAAATTAGTGAAAATGAAGATTGAATTGCCGCCTTCTCGGTTTTTTTTTTCTTTTTCTCTGGCGGGCCTTCGGCTTCGGCTCGCCAGCATTATTCAGCCATTATTTTCATTTCCATAATTTAAATCTATGTTATTTTAAATAAATAGTTGAAGCTATACACTAATCAAATAATTTAGAAGATATATTATTTATTTAATACTATCTTTATGTTATTTAAATTTAAATATTACATTGCGCTCTAATTAGACTTTTTAAACTTCTTACCGTTGTAAAGGGTTTCCAACCTACTTGCTGAATAAAAAGTTGGAATTTGGTTGAACAACCTCCTTGCAGTTAGAAAGACTTTAGAAAGTTGGAACATGGTTGAATAAAATAGAACTTGTTTTTTTTTATAATTTGACAGCTGTCAGTAGAAAGCGATTCTCCCTAGGGCTGAAAGTTTTACTTTCAATTAGGCCCCTCAGACAACTTCAGACCTACTTTCAGAGTATGAGTAATGAAAAATAATATATTTGTCACCCTTTTTTTGTCACGCGTTTGATATGCGTCACCGCAGTAAAATAAACTACCGCCATCAAACAAAGACTTAGTTTCTCTGGAAACCTTGATTCTCGATACGATATCAATTGAGAGCGTGTCTAGGAAAACAGAAGGGTCATTTTACTCTGGCATCAGATATTTCAGATCTAGGAAGAGAATCTACTCGACTAATTTACTTGCCAAATCCTACCATTCAAACTTGGCTCATGAAAGGCCACAGCTGTAAATTGCAACGCGCATGCGTCGTTACAAACCGTAGTCAGCTGACGCCCAACGATTTTCATATTACATTAATGTGTGTGCGGTTTTGGGAGTGTGCGTAACATGACAACACAACATACAAAACAAGTTTAGATGTGAAAAGCGGATTTAGCCCGCGTGCCCCGGTTATGCGTAGTTTAGCAAAACCAAATAAGGAAGCGAATACTAAAAACTAAAGTGTTTTTGAGGAACTTTCTATATGATCTTTAGGCTATGATTCTCAAACTCAATGTAGTTTACTGTTTATTGATATAGCTTCTGTTTATTTATTTTATAGATTGTATTTATAGGCCTACCTATGTCCAGCTATAGAATTATTTTGGCCGATAACGATGATAATTAAATGTAAGCGATAAATCAAAATAATGTATTGTAACACTATTTTTATGAACAACGGGGTATTCACCATGATTAAAAAATATATTATAAAAGGTATAATATATAAACATAAAATATGCAGTAAGATGGTGGCGATTTCTAACAATAAAAATAAGGCAAGTCCACAGAGTTTCTAAGTTCCATGGTGTAACCCAGTGCTGAGTCAAAGCTCCTTTGTCACACTCCCCATGAATGAGAGAGAGCTACGATCAATATTTTGAGGTCCGCACGTTCAGTCGTTCAACTTATGAAATTTTTAGGAGTTTCGCTACGGTTTCGTCTTATACAATAATTCGTGTTTATTTTAAAGGACTTAGTATGTTAGTTTGTTTATTTTAAATGGTAAAAGGTTCCATGCTAATGCAATTATAAGGACATGAGATATGACTAGGAGTGATGGACGCAGTTCAATGTCAGATGGCACGTGTTGGGTTCCTCACGTTTTGTGTGAGGTTATGCAATTATTATAGGCAGAGGCATGATCAGGTAGACCATTGAAATCTCACATGAAAAATACTCTGCTAAAATTAGTGTTGATGTATAGTTAAATGACAATCATCACTGGTTTATATTTTTATGCAGTAATAAATAAAAATACAGTAGGTTTACCGTTAGTCTGAAATACTATCTGAAAACCTAGATCCTATAGTATAGGGGATGCCTAAACTGAGATCAAGACGCAGTATTTTTAAAAGTCTTATTACATTTGCTCCCACTTTTGAAATGTTTACATAAACTTCGTTACAGATTATGTACTAAAATAAACTATACTTATTTGAGTAATAACTGTACCTACGACGTTTCTACACATTTATCTAATTATATGTACTACATACACTGAGATGCATTTAGCTGCCTAAAAAAAGAAAGGGGTTAAATAAAATAGTGCACACAATGACAGCAAGCAGGTTACGACAAAAGCAGAGAGAAGAAAAAAGTTACAGGCAAACCAAATATTATTCTATTGCTTTATTATTTTTGCAATAAAAAAGTGTAAAAATTTATAAATACTCCGGAATCCCAAAAAAAAATGATTTAATTTCCAATTTTTACCATAATTTTCTGGTAAAAATATGGGCTTTTAAGGAATACTTGATAAGAAAGAAAATATTATTTTTTTATAATTGGTTTGCCTATAGTTATGAAGAAGAGATATAGATAGATTGTGAACATTTAAGGCAAAATAAAAATAAGTAAATAAATACAAACAGTTTTCGGAAGATTGTGCGAATGTGATTTGAAATTTTTAAAACAAATATAATGAAATGCAAATTAAATATGTCTGAAAAGGGAACAGAAAATAAAATAAATTTAGTTTTTTTTTACAATTTGTAGGTATTTAGTTAATTTCACTTAGAAAGTGGATTACAGTGAAATTCGCCGTATTTTAGGACGAATTAAACTATCATTTTTCCGAAAATAAATTCTCTCAAAATTCAGCCAATTGGAAACTGAAGTATAACTTTAAAATTAATTAATACAACAACCATTCTTATAGTTTGATACTTGAGTACCTTAGAGTCCCTCGCCTTGTGGCAAGACTCACCTGAAACTGAAGAAATTTATTATTAAATCACCTTAAACATTATCACAACACACATACATAGAAAAATTAGATTATAAATGAAAGGGAAAGAGCTATGGAGAGGAGAGGCAGCTATGCTGGAGTCTCACTACCTACGTGATATTTTCCATGGTGATAGAAACAGAAATGTGGAAATCCTTAAAACAACCATTAAATTGCTTGGCTCATCAACATAGCTTGTAGAATTAGCAAGTTAAAGAAACAGGGAATCCGTAGAACAACCAAGTTTATCAAGATAACTTGTAGAATTAGCAGCAGTTAAAGAACTCAATACTCAATACATTTATTGCATACACATGGTTTAGTTTAGGTACATACATAGTTCTAAGGTGTAAGTCAGTATCACATGGACCCTGTGTATAGGGTAAAGCAACATGGAGGTAGGCCGAGGTTTATGGGCAGTAGTTGATCGTATATATTATTATAAATTGAGAATTTCCAGGCATTGAGTATTGAAAGTGACAAAGAAACAGGCCATATATACGAGTATATAGCCACGGCGAATTAAGGTTCTCGAATGTTAACAAACGGGAAGACGAAGCGTGAAACCCCTTTCCCCCACCTAATGGACCGACGACATTGTAAAGATCCCGGAATCGAAATTGTTCTTGCAGGAACTGCTTGTGGGATCTTTTTTGTTGGTACTTGCTTACAAGTACTTTCAAATAGCTACTGCGTCATAATTTAACATCAAGTGAGATTATGGTCCAGTTGTAAAAATAGTTGTATCATCAAAAATTGATGTCAAGTCGAAACCATTTTCGTAATTTTCGATGAAATCATCAATTCCCCGACGAAACCGATTCAATAAATAAGTGCAGATCTGACTTTACGACCGCAGCAGATTGCATGCCGACCATGTCCCAATTATTGCGGAATCAATAATAGTCATTAATACGGCACTGCGTTATCGCACCGTTTTACTTGGTCATGGAATCCAATCTAGGGTTGCTGTTCTCTAATAAGTTACTGGTATCCTTAGCCAGTCGCAAGACTTTCTCTTCATTCATAGTAATTTACACTTTTTGCATAGTTATGTACCTAATGATAATGTGATTTTTATGGATAGGTATACTACAAGCTGGGGCTACTGTCTCTAATTATATTTAGGCGGATTTAAGCTTTTTTTGAGGTGGAATTCGAGTCACGAATTCGTCCCCATGACTCACACCACTTCGGTTAAGATCGACAAAATCCGGCAAAAGTCGGGGTTTACATTTACGTATTGAAATACTTAGTATCTAATAAAATTCGAATGAAAATTGCAATGACGATTTATTGGAACAGGTACAAAGAGTTTAGGTACCATGATTGGCTGTGCATTCGCTGCGTGAATTGCAACAATTTTTCGATATCAAACTAGAATGTTGGATGTGAAATGAACAGTGCTGGCATCTCACAATATTGCATATTTGCCCGAAGGAACGTGGCAATATTTCAACAATTTTATTTTACCTGTGATTTTTATGTGCACCCGCCTAGTTCCTTTTGTTGGTGGTGTTCTACTAACATTAATCCTAGGAGTACAACTAATATGAAAATGTAAGAGAACACCTAGTATTTTAAATACGAAAGTATAGGTGGTTAGATGTTTGTGGCTCAATCACACGAGTAAAACTTGGAAAGAATATAGTTTGTTACTTCGATTAACATGTAGGCTACTTTTAAACGGTAAGAAACAGGATCTATGCAAAAAAAAACATTATTTTTGTAATTACCTACTTATACCATGCGAGCAAAACCGCGTGCGGCAGATATAAAACATTCAAAGTTTTCAAATCAAAATAATAACATACAATTTCAACCAGCCAATTTGTTAACCACTATAAAATTTTACTATAAAGTTCCCTGTATTTGTTTTTGTTCTAACAAAATTGAAAAATTCTTCCACAATCGTTCCAAATTGGGGCAATATGTCATCAAATGAAACCGCTATGATACATTGCTGCCTTCACTTCCAATATCTCTCCATATAAGATTTCTTTCTTAGATTTATCACCCTCTATGCAAATAGTCCCGCGATAGATATTGCGAGGCGAGGGTACGGAGTTTACCTATGTGCCGAAATTAATATTTTTGCCGGCGTTCGACAAATATTTCAAAAAAATACCAAATCTCTGAGTTATATTAATTTTGTAAAGCTGGGATTAGCCTAACTAAATTGTATTACAAAAGATTTATAAAAATCTCACGTACATAGTGTAGATCTTTCTAGATTTCTTGGCGGAAGATCCGTATTGTACGGATTAGCCATACGCACGTCCAAAAATATGATACACATTTCTAGTGTCAGAATACTAACTAGGCCTACCACAAGCTCTGTCTGGCTTTGTCTCTGGCTCTGGTTTTGAGTCTGTGTGAGTGTTGGCTAAATAAATCCTACGTCGTCGAAACGTCACACGCACAGGGTGTCGATTCCAAAGACACAAATCACTCAAGCGATCGCGTAAATCGATGTGAGTTGTCAATCTTTGTTAGAAAAATTTGAAAATGGAACGCGGATTCAGCAATCACTCGACGATCACTCAATCGAACCGTGTTGCTGGAATTGACGCCCTGTACACTGGTGAGCACTCACACATACTCAAAACCAGAGCCAGAGCCAGAGACAGATCCAGACAGAGGTAGGCCTACAGATTTCTGTCTGGCTCTATCTCTGGCTCTGGTTTTGAGTCTGTGTGAGTGCTGTTTGAAATACTTTACTGACATTACCATTTTGTATGTATATTTGTATGTATTTTGTAATGGTATTACCATTGTGTCTATATTTATTAACTGAAATGATTCAATATTATGAAGCATCAGTTCGAACTGCACCCAGGATTGAATTGCATTATCGTGGTTAGTAAAATAGTGCGGTAGACCTATTGTTCTACCTCACTATTCCGTAGGTATACTCATAATTATTTTGAATCTACGTATTATTATCAGTATTCAGTATATTTGTTGCCTTAAAGCATGTAAATTTAACATTTGTTGTCAGATCTTTTTTTTTTTTTTTTTTTTTTTTTATTAACCTGCACTGTCCCACTGCTGGGCAAAGGTCTCCCCCAAAATCTTCCAACTATCACGATCTTTGGCGACTTCCCACCAATCCTTCTCCAGAGCTTCCAGATCGTCTCGCCATCGTCTTTTTGGGCGGCCACGCCGTCGCCTTCCGTCCTCCGGCACCCAATGAGTCGTTAAGTTTGCCCACTTTTTAGGGTCCATCCTGCTGACGTGGCCCGCCCACTCCCACTTGAGCTTCGCTGTTTTGCTCCCTACATCGGCAATGCCAGTCATTGAACGCAGCATTGTATTTCGCACTCGGTCAATGCGTTTAAGGCCGAGAATGCTGCGTTCCATTGCCCTCTGGCAAATTTGCAGTCTAGACTTCTGTAACTCAGTCAATGACCAAGTCTGGGCACCGTAGGTTAGGATGGGCAGAATACACATGTCGATGAGTTGGCGCTTAAGCGATAAGGGGAGGTCGCCTTTCATGTGTTCTTTCATGGACCAGTAGCTCTTCCAGGCGTTCTCGATACGACGATCGAGTTCTTTGTCCTGCCTGTTTTCGAAGCTCGCTAACTGGCCCAAGTAAATATACTCATCGACATACTGTATAATCTGCCCATCTACCTCGACCCTACGTTTCGTGCTGTTGGTCATTAACTGAGTCTTCGACCGGTTTATCCGAAGTCCCACTTCAAGACTTGCCGAGCTCAGCTCCTGAAGCATCTGTTGCAGTTCTTGTGGTGTTGGGGCAAAAAGTATGATGTCATCCGCAAAGCGTAAGTTTGTTAGGCGCTTGCCGCCTATGAGAATTCCCTTCGTACCCCACGAATCTGCCAGCGTTTTGAAAACTTCTTCCAAAGCACTTGTGAATAGAATAGGAGAGAGTGGGTCGCCCTGCTTCACACCTTTTTGAATATCAAATTTTGGGCCATTAGATCTTAGGACTAGTTTTTTAAAAAAAGCGGGCCGATATTAATAATCATACAGATTGTAAGCAGGTTAACAGTCATAGTTTGTATCCGTGAAAAGCGTATTGTATCAGTATCATGTATATTTTTGTATACATCAGGGGTTCCCAACTTTTTTTTTCTCATAGGCACTTTCAAAATTTTGCTGGTTCCGGTGGACCCTACATTTTACAATATTCCCAGTCGGCAAAAAAATATGGTGATTAGATCGAACTATGGACATTTGCGTTACAGCTGAGTTCCTACTACGAATTAACAGCTTTCGAAAACTGTAAGAATTGATGGGTTAATTAATTAATTGATAGGCGAAGCCAACATTTTAGTTCTTCACTATCGAAACCAGATTAATTTTCGTGGGCCCTCGCTTACGAAACGTTTTTTTTGTCACGCCATCGTAGACCCCCGTCGAGTTCCCGTGGACCCCTAGGGGTCCACCTGGACCACGTTGGGAATCAATGGTAGACATCATTGATTTTTGGGGACTAAATTAAAATTTAATTATTTATTTATGAATTTCCCATAGCAAGTATGAGCTGTGTTTTCAGAGGAATTTAACTAAGAATAATTTCTAATGACTTGGCATAAAGATCCCGCTTTAATCTTTAGTCAGTCAATTAAAAAATAATTAATTTATATTTGAAACATTCTGTACTCATAATTACTAATTATTATGAACGAGATCCTTAAGTTGAGAGCCTATCATAGCACTAAAGGTATATTATTTCAAGCGGTTTCATCCTATAAAGATACTCTACTAGGTATACCCAAACGGTATTGTTATTATTTCAAATTAAACCATCCCATCTCTGCCAGATGATCTCAATTTAGTAAATTAACATTTAACTTGGCCGGCCGGTGTAGAACCTTATTTAATTTCGATAAATGTTATTGTACCTTTATTAATTAAGTTATGTTAGTATAGCTCTTTGCAAAATAGTATGGTTGGGGAAGTACTTTTGTTTGCTCAGTCAAATATTTATTCACAAGGATCACATTGAAACATCTTAAAGCTAGGTGAGTCTACGTGCCAGTTCCATGCGACCAAGCCTATAAGAATAGGCAACAAACTACAGCTTGGTTCCTACCGTTTTTTTGTATCATGCCTTTAAAGTACCAACCAATAGAGTGATGGACACAGTGTAATTTCAGACGGTACATCCTCTGAGGACATGCTGTGTGTGTGTGTACTACAACTGTCTCTTGCCATCATACTCGTAGTTTTATTTTTGGATGACTTTATTGTTTTTGTCAGAAATAGTGATTAACCCGTGCGTACCAGGGGCTCCTTGAAAAGCTGGTGGTCACTGGCAAAGTGGAGGGAAAGAGGCCGCGAGGATGGATCCCAATGCGTTGGAGCGATCAGGTGCGCTCAGCAACTGATTCTTCTGTTAGCGATTCCATCCATGCTGCAGAGGATAGAACCCGATGGAGAAATATTGTGCAGACCAGGGTCCTGCATAAAGGTCGCGACCCTCAACAATGAGGTTATCGACGCAAGGAGGAAGACCAGGGGCTGTTTTAAAAGCTCTTAGTATTTTATAGATGTTTATTACCACGGATTACTAAACTCACTCAAGTTGACCCAATTCAATAGTTCTCAAGGTAATCTAGTGAGCGACGCCCAAGAAAATCCTGTGACGTCACAAAGCCAGGGCATTCGTTATCTCCAACATCCCCATTAATTACACGACTCTTGATTCTATAAGAGTATTCTTTTTACGCTCGGCCCCGGGTTTTCGCAAGCAATTTATTTTAGTCTGCTGACTGTGAATTTTACTTACAAATCGGGTGGGGCGGGTCGTGAACAACAAAGAAGTTAGGCCATGTTCACTATGGTAGGAGTACATTTTAAAATAGAAAACAGCTATAAATTTACCAATCGTGCTAGTTTTCAATGATAATGCTGAAGCAAAACCGGTTATGAACAGGGTAGAGGCCTGCGCACACCTAGTTCGCCGGCGGCAGCGATCAGTGAAACGCTGTCAAATATTCGCTGTCAAATCTCAAATCTTACAGCGATATTTGACAGCGTTTCACTGATCGCTACCGCCAGCGAACTAGGTGTGTTCGAGCCTTAACGATGGCATTAATACGTTCCAACCGAACGTCAAAACTGTTTTGAATATCTACACAATTTCCTTTTGATAGCCATCCTCACCAACCTTTATTATTTGACTGCTGGGCCTACGTCTTACGTCAAACGCTTATTTTTATGCAGCACCAACATAAGCAAAACCACACTTGATTGGATGTACACTATGAGAGAGTGCTACACAAAACGGGAGAGAAGTGCGTGTTCCACCCTTTGTGCTCCAGTTTAAACAAGACCTTACTTATTTACGTAAATAGTGAGTACGGACTGCGAGCTCGATTTACGGCTTAGTTTAGCTCTTATCTTTTCGCAAAGATGAGTACACGCGTGCACTCAACTATGATAAGGCAAACAAACTGACTTGCTTCTTGGAAACGCTTCTAAGCATTTGCTTCTGAGCATTGTATGCCACTAATGTTATTATTTATGCCTAGCGCTAGGACAGAACAGGCAATAAACTACCGTCTTCTTCATCTCATCGTGTCACTGGTTCTTTCGAACCAAGTGTGGTGAAAGGATTTTAAGTGCGCCTCAACGCAGGCTCCTTTCGTGCACTTGACATATATTTTCGATCTATTAAGGTTCTACGACATGCCAGTTTCCTCTTTGGTACACGACTGGATTTGAACCCACGACCTGAGGATTGGAAGGCGAGGATACTACCAGGCAAAAAACTACTATGCAGTGTAGTGATTTTTGTAATTTAATTTTCTTCTTTGTCACTATTCAATTTCTTTATCAAATTCAGAGCAGTGAGCACGCACTTTGTAAAGTGGGGCTCCAAAATTGATTATCAGAAACCACTATAGTGCACCCCATTGATTGGCTCATATGTGTCAATGGCCAATATCAGATGATTAAGTTGGTAGTATTGTCCTGCCATCTGGCGGTCGCTAAGTGACTGTCGACATGGATTCAGGGATGCTCAATCGAGTTTGAATAAATCAATGTCACAAAGACGCTGTATTTATATTTAATTAGTTTGAAAATATGTGTCAAGTGTACGAAAGGAGCCTCTTTGAGGCGCACTTAAAATCTTTTCACCACACTTGGTTCTAAAGAATCAGTGACACGATGAGAAGAAGTCCGTATTTATGAGACTGGTACTGAATGGGAATAAACAAGATTGGGATCGACGCTTACGATTGATTCGATTGCGTATATTTGTTGCAATCAAAACCTAGTCACGCTGTCAGTTTTGACATTTTGAGCTTCGATTGCAATAAATAACGAATTTAAACAAAACTTATCGAGAACCTATAAAGAAGAAGTGTACCGAACAAAGAAAAGAAACATTCCTATGCCATTTGTTAGAGATGGTGTAATACTGGTGTCTCCTCTAGTGTGCCGTAGTTTGTTGCCTGTTCTTCTAGGCTTGGTCGCGTGGAACTGGCACCTAGACTCACTTAGCTTTCAGACGTTTCAAAGTGAGCAATTCTACTGAATAAATACACTCTTGATTTTGATTTTGAGTGCGAGTTGGTATTTAGATTAAGATAAATTAAGTTAAAATAAAACCACAACTTTTTTTTCCAGCTATTAAAATTAAAATTCTATTACAGCTATTTCAGTGTACATTTATACTTTGTTTGCCCATAGTTGTGTAAATTCAGTTTGTATCGGAATCGAACAACCTTAATACAATAGTAATTACTGGGAGGGTATATAATCAAGGGTAGTTGGGGATAGGTGTCCGACATCTGTATCAAGCATTCAGCTAAGCCATGGATTCGTAATGCAAATACATTCATCAGTGTTAATGCATAGAAAGCGATCTGTCGTGTCATGGCGGCTTTACGATAAATCAAACTGGATCATACTGGTTTAGGGGTGATGATAAGAATAGGGGTGTCAGTTCATTGAAAATTAAGGGTTGTCTTTTTGAGAAAGTAATCCAGGACATGAAATTTAGCCGAAACGTCGGGAAAATAAATAAAACAAGGTAATTTACGTGATAAATACCCGTGTATAGATTTAGTAGTTATATGAAATTTCAAATTACAAAATTCCGTAACCTTTTAGCAGAAAGTTCAAAGCTCAGGTGTTTTGTTCTTCTATTTCAGTGGATCCATTAATACAAATAAATAAATAATGCGGACAATCCACACACCACTATCTAGCCCAAAACTAAGCTGAGCTTAGACTATGGACACCAGATAGCTGATATAATACAAAATACTTTTTTTTGTATTAAACTAAGCAGAGTTTGTACGATGGGAACCAGATGGCTGATATAATACTTAAATACATATTGAAGCATCTATTATTACTATGGATCTGGACAATGGATCTATTGAGATTGAACGAGTGCTCTCAAGTTATTTCAATAGAGAGTAGCTAAGAAGGTGACACCAGTAATTGGACGAAATTTATATTTTATGAGCAACCAATATTGGCTATTGGCAAATGAAATATTTATTTAAAATTCACAGAAATGTAGCTGCGAACAGCTTTTCAGTGTTATTTACCTTCAACCCCTCAATTAAAGTCAAGAGTTCATAAACAAAATAAGAAATTCAGATTTGGGTAGCGTGACTACTCGAAATTGAAGGCATTGAAGAGGTAGTAGTATTTACACCATAGAAACGAATTTTCATTCATTTGTGCTAAAGCTGCAGTTTTCTAAAAAAACTATCATCGGCAGAACAGCTCGCTGTATGATGTCCAAAAGTTAAAATAGATCCCGAAAATTTAAAAAACTGAGCCAGTGCACATCGTTTGACATCATTTTATTTGTCAGCGTAAACTACTGATTAAATATACAGGGTGTTTACCGGACACCCTGTATATTTACTTCATGGATAACCCCGCAGGTACTTGTGGGGAAAATTAAGAAAAAAATAACAAAATATCTAACTGCAACGGTCTAGGAGTTATAAATTTTTTTTTTAAGTAAACAGTTACAAATTAAATAATAACGAATTGGTTTTCTTTGGAAATAACAGTGGATAATTGGCCTTGCTATAGCACATCACAAAATATTCCTAACCATAATTGTTGTTTAGCAACAATTGAGCAATAACATTGTTGATGAAAGGCAAGATTGTGCTGGAAACGCAGCATTCACACGCAGTGTTGCCAGCAACATGTTTGACAGCAAGTCCGCAACACATTCAACTTTGTTGCGAAACAAATGTTACCATAAATACGAGGCTTTACACAGCTTGTTTCTATGCGCATTCATTTTACAGTGACACAAGTCTCAAAAGCTCCTTTAATTACACCCCCATTTTGGAATAAATATTTCGACAATCAGTCGTAAGTGCGAACTCCATCAGGCAATTACCAGCATTTGCAATTCTGAGCCTGTTGGCATAAGATGCGAAAAATTACCAAGCGAAAATTACCAACATCACAAAATAGTCCGTAAACGAACTTTTTTCCTTCTTCTTTTGTTTATATAATGGTTTTTTTGACATCTTGGATATTTCATTAAAATAAAAATGTCAAATAAAAGTGAGTAGAATAAAAACAAAACACGATTAAGTAGGTCATGGATTTAAAATATTTATCATTACTTTTTTCCTCCCTCAGATAATTTGCTGACATTATTTTGACGTCTTGTTTGACCAATTGCTATAAATCGTTATAAAAAGAAAAAAAAGTTTGACAAGGTCAATGCTATGATATACATAGTTTATTTGCAATTGACGTCTGCACAAGAGTGTGGTAAAGTTTATACGCGACCTGTAGAATATGACGGAAGATGCCAACTATTCCTCTCATTTAGTATGGGATAGACAGAGACGGGGAGACGTGTTCTATGTTCTAAACTAGTGTGATCACCTCCATAGAAATACGACCGGTATAAATGTATGTGACCCAAGACGCCAACATGTCCCTCTCATTTAGTATGGGGCAGACAGAGACGGCGAGACCTGCGTGGTCTGCACTTTGATCACCTCTATACAAAATGTATGAGACCGATCAAGCGTCTGACGTTTTGCAACACTCAGGTCTTCATAATTACACACTTGCCGTCATACCTATAGAGATTTTGCGAAATAAGCAGTCCTCAACAAAGACTTTTTTATTTTTTTATAGAGGTATGGTTTTCTCAACATACTACTACTTGTTTCCACTGCGGTCATCGACCGATAGGAGCAACTCACCGTTGGAAGAGTGAATTTTTCGCAAACTTTAGAAACGGATTACGCTCGTAAACGTGACTTTAAAACGTACAATTCACTTTAAATTTTCAAACGCCTTCTAATTACGTTTATTCTTTGGCAAGCTGCTCGGCTCGACTATTTGCGAGAGAGTTTTATCCCAAAGTTGTGAATATTTAATAAGTTGTCGTGAGAAGGATTACCTGCAACAAAAGAAAGGGATGATTAAAATACTGAACAAAGTAAACACGGCCAGTACGACGTCAAAAAGTATTAAAGATAATTGGTTTCATTTAGTTTTTATTAGTTAGCTAGATTTTATTTTTTATTGTTTTTTATAGTGTTTACTACACTTAAGGAAATCACGAAGATTTTGTATAAAGTTATGATTAAGTGAATAAAACACTATATAAAACAATAAAAAAAGTCTAAAGCTTGGTTTTTAATTAACTCTTCTTTAGTAAAGTCTTAGTAAACACTACAAAAATCAATAAAAAAAGTGTAAAACTATGTTTTTATTTCTCTCTTCTTCAGTGAAGTCTGCGCACATCTAAACGATCTTCGATGGCAATCATTGAAACGCTGCCAAATATAGCAGCTTACTTGACATTGTTTCACTGATCGCCATCACCATCTCCTACATGCGCGCAGGCCTTTAGAAGAACATCAATGAACCGACCCGTACACAACGCAAAAATATAGAAAGCACATTTTTTCGATTTGCAAACCGATTCGGATTCTCATAACATCGGCTGCAATGCGGTACGTTCGAAGACGGTATGGGTATAGCACGTTTATGAATAGCTGGTACACTTCTGAGCGGGCATTTAGATACATTCCACCATCAATATTTTCGGAGCATTACAAACTTGGAATTTTCAACTGAACAACTGCATGAGTGCTCCACTTGCATTTTAACTTTCCATCAGGTGTGATGGCAGTCAAACGTTTAGCTATCAACAATAAAAAAAAATTAAACAAGCAAGGGAAAGTCTTGGATGCAATAGCTTGCCGTTATTCTAGACGCTTCGGTCGCAAAAAACTGGCGGCGGTGATGAGAGCACTAGTGCTCTAGTGGTAGTAGCCTTCCAATCCTAACGGTCTCGGGTTCGAATTCAGTCGTGTTCATTAATTTTTCTGTTCTAAATTTTTTTGTATACAATGCTAGTGCTCTCAAACGGTAAAGGAAGAGCGGCTTAGTCAGCTCCGCACGTATTGACCATGTCTTTCCTGTGGATTAGGCCGACTAAACACAAGTTGCCCCTGACGATAAATCATCAAGATACAATAGATGAAGGCCTGTTCACTTAAAACTTAACTGTTAGTTTTAACCCGGGTAGCGAAACTCTCAATATAATTTGGAAAGATCGCGTACCTACTAATGTGTCGAGCAACAGCAAGTTTTATTACAACTATTGCAACGTGCAGAGCAATGGAGGAGTTCAACAGAGATAGAGAAGTAGTAGAACCAGACTCAATAATTAGTGAACCAGGAGAAGTAGAATCTGAGAGAGAGATGCAGATATCTTTAGATCCAGTAGAAAGAGACCAAGTTGATTTTCCTTCTAAGAGCCCGATACCAATCTTACCAGAAAACGTTTCCATGATTCTATTTTATAATCTCTGTCCTGTGGGTTCTGGGCGCATAACCTATTACAACTATTGCAACGTGCAGAGCAATGGAGTTCAACAGAGATAGAACTTTAAATTACGAGATACTTTATTCTCACAGAAAAACTAACTAACTGACTTGTCACGTCCTTAAGACCTGTCAAACAATAATTGACTCGTTGTCTTAGCAACAGTCATAGAGGTTTTATTCTAACTGATGCAACCTCAACAAGTTTACCATAATATTTTGTGACACAGGTGTCCCAAAATACCTGTGGCATGAAAGTAGGAAAACAAGGCCATGTAAAGGGCCAGATTGAATGGGAAAGGAATATTTCCCGGCGGATCCGCGATTGAAAATAATCGCCCCCTCGACCGGCGACTTTATCATTTATCACTGAATATTTGCAAATAACAATATCAGAGATGGAGTAATAACGGTTTCTGTGGATTGATCTAAAAGTATTTTTGGCGTTCCAAAGTATTTATTCGGCCTTTATTTTATCAATTTAATAGTTTGCGTTAAGATTATAATATATTTTAAGCTATGGGTTTAGGCTTAAGCAGTCGCTAAGCCATGGCAGAGGCCATATAGAAAGGCCTAAAACCCTATTAAGAGAGCAAGCTTATTTTTTTATTTATGTACTTATTTACTCATCGAAAGCATTAGCTTTTAATGCTCCAAAGCCTACGCACATTTAGCGTGATTGCGATGGCGATCAGTGCAACGTGGTCAAATATGACAGCGATACTTAACAGCGTTTCACTGATCGCCAACACCATCGCGCTAGATGTGCACATGCACAGGCCTTAAACTAACCTAAAATAACGAAGGATTTGTATACGCATTCTTCATCTTATTTACCTTTCTTATTGTTATTATTAGTAAATCTGTATTTTTACACAATTTGGTCCGATTAAGGGCGTTTGTACACGCTAAGAAAATTTGCCGTTCCTGCGGCAGACAAGACAAATTCTTCGTGTAGACGACAAGAATTTTGTCTTTTCCACACACGAAAACGCAACAACGTTCGCCGCGTCGTGTCTTGCGCAGATAAGATTTTTTTCGTGCACCGCTGCGAGCAGTGTACACAGTTATTTTCTAGTTACGACACGAATTCTTGGGTAGACCCGGCGTTTTTTCTTAGCGTGTACAAGCGCCCTAAGGGAGCCTTTTATTCCGCTCTCAAAGTAGAACTCAATTTGGGAATATTGTCAGGTAAATTTATTCGGATGGGACCTGAAGGGTCTCAAAATATTTACGTTGATTGGTGATTATATTCTATTTGTTGTAACAAGCAAGGAAAGCTGCAGAAAATCGCTGTAATACAAATTACGAAACGTCGTTAAATTTCATTGCATAATAAGATTTTAAAGTCTTTGAATAAGCTTACAATCATATTGTTTTATTGCTTAAAGAAGAGTACTTAATTTGTGGTGGTTCTGATTTGGTAAATGCTGAGTTGAAGTCTTTTTTTCGTCACTTATGTTGCTGCTTGCATGCTTGTTGTTGTATTTTTTGCGTGTCATTTGTATTTATATTTTTTTAAGAAATAAGAAGAAAAAGTATTGAAACTCCACGCGCGCTACTGGACAGGTTCGCAGATGAACAAATTTTCTGCTGGACAGATTAGCAGCTGGACAGAAAGTGTACAGTCCATTAAATATTTAAAAGCAGACTGCGCACATCTAGGCGATGACGATGGCGATCAGCTGAAACCCTATCACATATCGCATTTGATCGGAATGAAATCGATTTAGCAAATACTCAGTAAATAATTTAAAGCATTCAGCATCAGTGATGTCACTATTTCCAATTTTAAATCATGAAAGCTTTCGGTCTAAGAAATCCGTCAGAAAATGTCTCATTTTATTTTATTGGAATCCGTTTTCAGAAATCAAAGGAAAACGTTCCTATTTCAAAAAAGAAAAGAATCGTGTCATCGACCCAATACACCATGACACTTGAGTCAAGCAAAAATTCTCAGCGGAAGTGACAAGTGGCGGCGCGACGAGGGCGTCACTTAGGCTTGGACTACACATAATCGCATGACACAGTACATCTCACGTCATAAGTCAAAACCGAAAGGCGCTTTTAGTCAAGTGGTTAGTTACATAGACATAGACATAGGCAGCTTAGTTAGTAGTAGCTCTGTCTTCTGTCGTAGGTTGTGCATTCGATCCCTACCGAGAAAAAATATTTATGTGGTGATCAAAGCCCCGACAAGAGCTAAGCTCTTAAATTTAAGAAGAAGAAGAAGAGAAGATCAAAGATGTTTGTTTTCTGTCTGGGTGTAAATTGTATTCTTAGCAGTATTTACAAAAAAAAAAAAGTAATTAGTATATATCAGCTATCTAGTTCCTATAGTAGTTTGGGGCCAGATAGTGTTTTGTGGATTGTCTAAAACATTTATTTATTATTTATTTATTTATAGCTATGGCTAGCTTTTATGTTTAAAAATGATCTTTGTAACAACTGAATAAATAAATTTATTATGAATTTGAATTCAAAGGATAAGCACCACTTTGACAAATCTAGAAAGATAGCAAGGGTTTTACAACTTCATTACTTTCGTTCTTACATGGACAAATTATATTTGTCCATGGTTCTCATAAGTGTTCTTTTTACAAAATATCCCACTAATTGACGAATGTCATTTCACCGTCAATAACGTGTGGTGTCACGTGTTGTAGTTGTTTTTATTTTCAAGTTGCTGGCTCCTTTTTATTTATGCAGAAAAGAGAGTGAGAGTGAAAGAGAGCGAGAGAGAAATAGAGAGAGAAAGAAAGAAAATAGTTTTTTTTATGATAACGATTTGAACCTTCATCCTGCCTTTGCGCTGCTGAAGCGTTCGTCGATATGTAGATGGACCCTACAAGGGATGTGCTAACTCTTTGCGTCTTCCTTAAGTGCTCAGTAACAGGATACGCGCTCCCTTTTAGCCTTCGTTAATATTATACAAGCAAAAAGGTTTGTTTTATAAAACACGTTGAATGATTTCATTCATTTTAGTTAATTTCACTCATCATCAGTCTGAAGAAGTCCACTACTTTCTTAGAGCCCACTCCATCCTTCGACTTCCCGCGAAAATATCATCGGTCGATAGTGTAAAGGGGCATCCAATGCTTCGTTTTCCGGTTTTTGTCGCCATTCAAGAACCCGTGAACCAGAAAGTAATATCTATAAATTGAACAAATCTATCGAAATGCAATACAATGTGAGCACTTTTGATATAAAATTCCAATAAAACTCTTGCAAAGCTAATTAGGTTTTGAACTAGTATACAAAAAGGCAATAAATTATTTAAAGGACTATTATGTTTGCCTTAACACGACCGTCCATGTCATCCCTCGACCTTATTAAGGGGTAGTCACCCCGATGCCAACAAGTGCGACAGATGTGTGAATTAAAAAAACTGCCCTTAAATTTATTTACAACACGATATTTGACTATTAATCCGGGGCTATAGGGCTCTTAATCCGTTAATGCTTTTTTATTTATCCACTGTCACTTAACACAGCAAGCAATTTTAATACTTGTCACTATAGTTTTAAAATGGGTTTTTAAAATCAAAAATTCATTTAAAAATATCAACAGCATTTATATGCGTTCTGTTTGACGTCACGGAAAAATAATCCTTTTTGCTTTAGTAAAAAGCCGAAAGTTGATTGAATTTTTTGTTGTAACACTTAACTAATTACAGGGGAGTGTTGGCAATAACGGAACACGGTTAAGGCGTAATGGTGATTAGAGGAATTATTACTTTCAAACTTTATGAATATTCATTTCAATTCAAATTAGTTTAGGACACATTTTTGGTTTTTATTGTGACATTTTGAACACAGCTGGCAGTTTTCTTATTTGTTACTAGATTAAAATTGTGTTTATTTATAAATTGTTCAGTTTTTTTAAACTTAATTTTTTTTTTGCCTTAACTGGCAGACGAGCAGACGGGCCACCTGATGGAAAGCAGTCACCGTCGTTCATACCGTCGTCCATAGTTACCTGTAACACTTCTAATTGCTGCTAATGCGCTGCCGGCCTTTTAAGAAGAGATAGAGCCGCCTAGAAATTAATTCTTTTAATAAAGTAGTCAGTAAAATTTGTTCTATAGGTTTTTCGATCAATCAAACATTTTAACGTGTCTCTGATAATATTTTATGAAGCTCAAAAATCTGACAAGATGACTATAGCACTCATGGGAATTTCAATAATGAGCCTTCCCCATTTCGAAATTTGCTTTTATATAAATATTCTGGCTCAAAAGCCTGTTTATTTGCAAAATCCTTTTGTAAGCAAAAGTAATTTTCATAAAGCGAAAAACATTAAATTTGTTCAATCCCGGGCCCCGTTCCACAGCCAGTAAAAAGACTGCACTGCGTCGGCTTCACTTTAATTCAATAACAGACCGCACACCGCGCCGGTGCCTCTAAAAACGATGTTTTCATGATTTTTAGGGTACCGCACTTATTTTAAACCCATAACTGGTACAAATAAATAAATATTGTGGACAATCCACTCAACACTATCAAGCCCCAAATTAAGAAGAGCGTGTACTATGGGAGCCAGATAGCTGATTATAATACGTATTTTTTGTAAAAACAATAAAACACCCAGGCAGAGAAACAAACATCTGTGTTCTCCACACAAATATTTAATTTTGTTCTCAGTGGGGATCAAACCCACGACCTACGGCGCAGAAAGCAGAGCTACTACCACTGAGCTGAGAGGCCAGTCGATAAGTACAAGTATTGACTAAGTAATTCTACAAGTACTGTTTTGTTGTTTTCGAAACAAAAATAAAAACTAAGTTAAAAATGTCAGACCTTTAAATTTTGTAATGTTATTGATTGCTTACATTTGGTTGGCGTCTTAAAATGATAAATTGCAGATACGTCCTAGGATAGAGCACGAACTTCAAATAAATGTAACCAAAATTACAAATGATGTATAATAAAACAAAGTTAGAATAGGCCAGGTAATATAAAAAAATAAATTTAAATAATTTCAAAAATCGACTCAAGATAAATTATATAAAACTAGTAACATTATTAAAACTGGGTTACTAAACTGGGTTACCAAGGTTATTTAAATATTTTGTGGATCCACAGAGAATCGAGAGTGTCTAAAGAATGGGGGCGTATAGAAAGATGAAAGCGTTTGTAAGAGATGCTAATGCAAAGAAAACATCTTGAGGGAGCCGACATGTTTGAACTGGTTCATCTATAATGTGATGAAGAGCTTCGGAATAAGGCCACAAAGTTTATGTTAAATTATAAATACACGGTGTAAAATTTATGTGTAGTAAAGTTAAACTTTTCAAAATTAGGTCATAATTTTAACTGTGGGCACAAAAACGAAAAGATGAAACTGAATATGAGAATTTTCCTAGTAATTATTGTTTATAGCAGATACACTTTTAAAAGCCACATTAAATTTTTGGAACATTTAATGAAGAACCACATTATCTAAGCTACACTCACACTTGACTTTTCAGTCCTGCTCTCATATCCGTATGATGCAATTAACTGATCACGATCCTCCATGTGTATAAGCCTTTATCTCGCTTATGTTTGGATAAGTGATTACTGTCTTTGTGAACGCCGGCTAACGTAGCGTTTGCTTTGTTTTGCACGCCCGCTTCTGGCGTTTGGTTCTTTTTGTGCATCGCTGTAATTAGGAATATAGACCGTTTTGTTTCCTTCTTCGGTATTAGCACAGTGGAGATAAAATGGAAACTGAAGGCTACAAAGCGAAAGTTTCTACGGCGTAGAGGCTCTACGCTTAGGTGTAAAAGTCTCGACGTGTTTTTTTCTCGTGCTTGACGGAATGAGCACGATTTATTGACATTGTTTCATATAAAAATATTAACAAAATACATGTGACGAGAAAACGGACGCAACGAGACGACATTTTGTGCGATGACGTCACGTCCCCATCTCGTCGAGGTCCTGTCACGTATGCTGAGACCTTTAATTGGATAAGAGAAATGTTATTGAAACATGATATAATGAAAAGGTATAGGCAGTAAATAAAAACGCTATGGCAACATAACCATTTACAAACCATTTGTGTTATCATGCGACACTTCAGCCTATTGATTGTTATCATAAATACTTACTTATTCAACGAATGGGCCACTATCGGCAACCATAATGGTTAAAATAATACGATATCATTATTGCATTAGGAACGTACATTAAGTAGAATTGGCGCAGTGCCTAAAGTCTATGAATAATCTAGAATTGGCTTTATCTGCAACATTTGTCAGAAGAAATGTAATGAAAAAAGCGGAGGCTCAGACTTTGTGAAGGCTGAAACATTTTACTAATTTACTAATGTGCAAATGGTACTAAGGTGGGCTTTCTCTTTCTAATTTAAAAATCCAAATGTCCCCTTAACTTAAAAAAAAAAAACACTTTTCTACGCTAAGTCGAGTCTGAAGTTAAACATCGAGTGCTACAAAAAGTTTTTGCTCTATAGTAACTTTTTGTAGCACTCGATAAAATTTGCTCAGATAAAATTTATAGAAATCAATGCAATAAATTTCATCCGAGTCTAAAATAATTGCTTTAAAAAAAGTTGAACGTAAGTGTAGGTGAGGCAATTTACTTGGCATCAAATTTTCACATAGTAACACCACATTGGTCTGAGCATAGTTATATTTTTAGACCCGCACAATTAATCTGTCTGTTTTTTTACCATCCCTGTTTTTCCTCTGGTCGAATCTTTTCACTTTTTGCGCCAAGACAGTCTGTCTTGCGGGTTTTCTGTCTTGTCGTGTTAGTTTTTCTACTACAATCCTGCTAGTATCTTAGTATTATACTCTCAAATATAATAATAATGTGTATATTCAAGGTTGCCTGGTAGAGATCGCTGTTAGCGATAAGGCCGCCCATTGTATTACTGTGACTTATATGTGTGTGATTTTTAAGCTTATAACTGTATCCTACTTACCTTGAGTGTCATTGTAATCAATAAAGAGATAACTCTTTATTGATTACAATGACACACAAGGTAAGTAGGAACACGTAGAGAATATTTGAATAGATAGAGATAGATAGATAGATAACTATATATCTATCTCTATCTTTTTAAATGTTCTCTTCACAAAGGTAGCAAGAATGAAAGTGGATTGATGCAAGGTTTATACCTGTTTTGCGAGAGACTGGTGCCTGCGATAGGTTTTAAAAAACTGTGATATATCTTATCTTATACCTTTAAACGAGAAAATCTTGTGTATATGTATATATATATATATATTTAGGATCTCGGAAACTGCACCAACGATTTTCATGAAATTATGTATACAGAGGGTTTCGGGGGCGATAAATCGATCTAGCTAGGATTCATTTTCAGAAAATAAGTCTGTTCGTTAAAAAAAAAAAAAACATAAACTGAATATGTGACTGCTCCTGCCATCTGTTGACGATTGTGAGCAACTAACTGCAAGCATGTACAGCATATGACGTTGTTCAGTAAGAATAAACCAGTAAAGATAATAATATGACTCTTATGATTTCTTAAAAATACAAATTAACGAAAAAAATTCCGAGCGAAGCTCGGTTACCAACTAGTGTGTAGGTAATAAGCCTTAATAGCACTCCAAATGCGGTCCATAAAACGACATTACAATTTGAACATTTCGGGTAGCAACTGCATACATAATGCACTCTTGATCCAGGCAGTAAATGGAGCATAACTAGGCGTTAGACAAATTGGCGGGGTGCCAGTTACCCTGCCAAGTCTATACGGTTCTACATAGCTGGGCTCATGTACAATGCTCACAATGCTAGAACCCTTTGTACATAGGACAAGCGTAGGTTCTCAAACTGGTTTGTTCACCGCCCACTTTGAGCATTAAAAAGTTTCTGGTACCCCCAAATAATAATGTTTATTTTCTGGATTTTTTTGGACTGACTTTTCCATATTCAAGGACTGACTTTTTTATTCGATGAATAGCATTATTCCGTAGATGGAAAAATCACTTATTAGTGACTAAGTAACGTCACTTACGTCATCACCGGTAATTAAGACGATAAGCCCACTGAAACTGTGAAAAGTATCATTAAAATTAATTAACCATAAAATAGCGGCACAAACGTGAAATTGGGTCACACCATAACATTCAGAAACGTTCCCAGCATTTAGAATTCTACTACAGTTACAATAGAGTGGAGTGTTGCTTGTGATTTTAACACAAAGACTCTTGTAAAGCACGTTGCACACTGCAGGACGGTCTCGGGCAGAGTCGTTAATCTTAATGCAAATTCGTGCCAAGCGTTGCTAATGGCACCCGTATTTACTATTTACACGTCTTATTCTTCAAGTGGAATTACGTCGTTTTGTACGTGGTGCGAATTCCTCGTGAATCTAGGTCCGCGTTGTAGACTACCCTTTACTTATTAATGTCGCTTAATTGTTGTATAGAGCCGTTTGTTGCACTTCTTTGAATTTAAAGCAACTGGGAATTGAATTAAGATTTATGTGGTTTTTATTGTTCTCGGAATAAATGATGGAGTCAGAACTTTGTTTTATATATAGATATTTGTGTACAAAAGTTGTAGTTATGTACAAAAGCCGTAAGTTACGGCAACACCGTGAGGTTGTTGCTTTTTAGCTTGTTGGCGCAGAACAGAAACTTTAGATTTAAGCCGTTTCAAAGTGATCCTTGTGAATCATGTACAAATTTTAGTACTGACTATACTCGTAGTAAATAAAGCTAATTCATAATCGTAAAACTAGGATAATTATCCTAGTTCTTCTTTAAAAAAAAAGAACAAACAATTTATCATCTAGATTTTTATTTCCATAAGTTTAGAGCCGAGAGGATTTGAAGCCGCGACCTTCCAATTGGTACGGGGCTGCGCTGTCCGCTGCACATCGGATCCTAATCACACTCAACGAATATCTTTTTGTGATTTCCATAAGTGTAGTAAACACCATAAATCAATAAAAAAATCAACTACTTATGAAAGCAGCTTATTTTTATGATTAAATGTTTATATTTTCCCCAAACCTGATGAAAACTGAAAGTAAAATACAAAAATAATGATGAAATACTTCAGATTTGTAAAAATATAAACAAATCTCGCTAAGTGCTTTCACATTTCGAAAAAAGTCGTAGTAAATCCCTGGTATTCTCAAACGTTAATAATAAAATACTCAAGGTTACTCACGAAGAGAAAAATATTTCAAAGACATTATGTGAGTGACGAGAAGTCAGAGGATGGAAGGAACTCAAAATGATTCGACCTCGGAAACTATAGAAAATAAAAACTGTTGTAAGTAAAAATATAAACCAGAACGAGAAAATTCCCATAAAAGAAACATAACCAACATCCAATAGAAGTGAATGCCAGTTGAAGCAGCAATAGGTGAGCTATATAGCTCGTGGAACCAACAATATCAAATTACAATGGAGGTTTTGCCATTCAGTAGTTAGTGATCTCTTCTATGACTTACCATAAACTTAATAGACGAAGTACAACTTCACGTAAACCCCGAATGAGAGATTGCTTTCTCGACTCACGTCTAAGCATACCAGCAAAATATTCAACTCATGGCTCATTCCCATCGCAATTTATCCTACACGCAATGCTAATACCTATTATAATACGTAAGTACGTACAAGCTTTTAGGGGTACATAGGCAATGGTATGATGCGTAATTTTTCACGAGGGCAATCAGCGATTTCCCCTTTTTCCTTGTCAACGAAAGTCTTAAAGCAGTTTTACGTAGAAAGCAGGTTTCCAGGTTACAGGCAGGCAAAGTGACGTGCAATCGTGTTTTTTAAGAAAATGATCTTAAAATAAAACTATTACTATTATTATTTTATTGATCACTGATGGCTATCACAAAGATCTTCATTTAGAATACTTATTTAATATATTTATCTAAACAAAGAAATTTACAATTATCAATATTTATAAAATTTACAAAATAAATAAGAAACAGTTGATCTATCTACTGACCGTTACAAATGATCTAGCTCATTATCATCATTGACCTGTTACATCTATTTTAGATGATTTAGGTGGCGTCAGTTTGGCATCTGCACATGGACCAAAAGTGGAACAACTCCTTTCAGAAATCAGAAATCAGAAATATTTATTGCATAACTGTTGTACAGAGAAGATCTTAATGGCTAGGTAGGTACAGTTTTCACAGTTTGTCCGTTCCGGACGTACAATAAAAGGGCAATGGGAAGTTTGTGCCCAATAACAACAAAACAATTATAGGTACTTAAATACAAGTTAGTTGGCAAGAACATTAACCACAGATACATCCAAAATAATACGTGGCTTTCATGGCTACAAAGACCGATACGAGAGTGACGGCGGCATTTACCGCAAATGAAAGAACCCAGGGATGTTACAGGGTCTGCGGCGCGTTGGTGATTTTTTTTCGCTACTTGAGATAGCTCAACTGATCCAAATCAGTACTAGGAAGTGGTTCCTAGAAAATTATTAAAGTTTTAGAATTAGACTCAAAAGTCAAGTACTAAGCGGTAAGCGCTTATTTTCCGCTTTCTAAGTAAACATACAGGCTTATACTTAATACCACGTAATGTTAGATACGTTTTTTGCGACGTTTCAGCGCGAAAAATCGCAATAAGCGATGGGGGAGTAATGCCAGAGATTCTTTGATACTAGACCACTTTGATTACTTACTACTCTCATTTTGTGTTTACTTTTGTGTACTTGTTTCTTTTTATATATTTTTATAGACTCCTCTGGTGCAAAAAAAGGATGCATAACAAAGCTTTGCTACATAGACCACGCACTCTTCACGAAGCTCTAAGACTAAGTAGGCAACAAATATTGCACATCAGCTTTTTTGCTTTCGTAGAGCGCTATCCCTTTCTGACGCTACGCTCTATGAAGCCGTACTTCTGCACTACATGATTTTTAGACTCGAAAAGTCGTGTTTCATCGATCGTATCGTGTTTACTTCACTTACATTTTAATTAAAATTTTAACACCTTTGTGAAACTCAAGGCCTGCACACACCAAGGTCAAGGCAATCAGTGAAACGCTGTCAAATTTATCAGCGATATTTAACAACGTTCCATTGATCGCCATCGCCAGCAATCTAAGTGTGCGCAGCCCTTAAGAGCGCATCATGCGAAAATTTGAGTTTTTTTTCAAAAATATTCATAAGTCATAACTAAATATCTAAGTGACATTTTAAAAATCGCAAAAGGACGCTGACATACGATTTTCATTAGCGTTAAATAGAATGTCATGTTAAATAGTATATTTTTTTACCACACTTAAATTCGAATTAATCTCAAATGTATTGTCTACAATTAGTCCTTTTGCGATTTTTAAAATGTCACTTAGTTATTTAGTTATGATTTTTTTTTTTTAAATCTCAAATTTTCGCACGATGCGCTCTTAACACTTTTGTGAAATCCAATGAAACATGATAAACGCCATACAAAAAATAGCACACCAAATTATACGTATACTAACAAGAGCTCAGCGGTAATCCTATACCGGTAGATGGCACTTTTTGACGTGCCATCGTTAAGGGTATCTGTCGAATTATTCTCATGAATATGTATTCGTCTGAGGCCTGAGGGTGGGCAGTAATGACAACACAATGGTGCCAGCTTTCCGCAGGAATATTGGATCTATGTAACGAATTTGATTGGGTTACTCTTGCCTCGATAACTGCGCTTTTTTAGGAATATATGCAGTTGGAAACATTTGTAGAATAGGGCATGAATTTTGTGAATGATTTTTACTCTAGTTTATAGGTACATTCTTTCTTTCTTTTACAAGATTTTTTATTTATTTATTCTCTTAATTTTTTTAAGGTATGTAATTGTGGTAGTTGAAAAAATGAATGTTCTTTCTTAATTCTTTTTTTTTAATTATAAATATGATCCTACTTCTAACTAATATTTGGATCGAACCCTCGGTTTACGGCGCAGAAGGCAGAGCTAGTTCCTACCAACTGAGTCAAACTCAAACTCAAATTTTATTCATTTCAATTACAAGAATCACTTTGAAACGTCTTAAGGCTCGAACACACCTAGTTCGCTGGCGGTAGCGATCAGTGAAACGCTGTCAAATATCGCTGTCAGATTTAAGATTTGACAGCGATATTTGACAGCGTTTCACTGATCGCTACCGCCAGCGAACTAGGTGTGCGCAGGCCTTTATGGCTAGTCGTAAGGCTTGTCATGACATGTGTCTCATTTTTTTCATTTTCATTCTGTTTACTGACTTCTAATCCAAACAACTTGATTGCCATGATTTATGCGTCAATGCCATAGTTTATTTATTATCGAATAAACAACTGGCAACAAAGACCCCCAATGCGATAACCCGACACCTTCCCGCCTCACGGTTATCTACACCTAACTACATACAGGTTCTATGCTCTGTATACATAGATAGAGTATAGAACCTTTTCACACTGACGCGGGGGAGATCATTTTACGGCAGCTATCGCACAACGTGAGATAAAACGACAATGCAGCACTTGAAACCCATTTAAGGCCTGCGCACACCTAAGTCGCTGGCAATGGCGATCAATGAAACGCTGCCAAATATCGCTGTCACATTTGACAAAGGTTCACTGATCGCCTTCGCCAGCGACCTAGTATGCGCAGGCCTTTATACGATACCTCGTGGAAAAGTTTACGTTAGGTAATGTGATGACGCAATCACACGTTGCTGTACGATTTTTTTGATCGTTGCGTCGCATTATTCACATACAGGCTTCATAGCTCATTTGGAATAGGTCTGTATTCTGTGCTGTAGGACGTGGGTTCGATCGCTGCCGAGAACAAACATTTGTTTAGTGAACATAGACGTTTGTTCTCTGTCTGAGATTAATCAAAAATATTAATTTGTCCGTGTTATCAAGGCTGTATTTAGATATTAATGACGATCACGACCACTTTGACAAGAGTGAAGCAACTGGGAAGAAGAATCAAGGTTTGTGGCTTGTTTGTTTTTGTACTTTTTGTTTTTCTGTTTTAATTGTAATTTCTTCAACATTTTATCTTTCATTTTATAGTTTGTCTATCTTAAGGTAAATTGACTCTCGTTATTATCTAATTTTTTCATCTTTTTCATGTAAATAAATAAGTAAGCTCCAATAATAGTCTCACTATGCGAAAACTGTTTATTATTCCATAGTAATTTTTTGACATGATAACGTCTTATAAATCGATGGAGCCGGCTGCACGCACGAAAAAACATGACTCATGCGTCGTTACGTCGTTTCGTCGTTCCATTTACCTGAGCCCGAGCCCGGGTCGGGTAATGGGTAAGGGTAAATGAGGGTAAGGGTAAGGGTTCAGTCGGGTTCCGGGTCCGGGTCCGAGAGTTCGAGTCCGAGTCCGAGTCCGAGTTCGAGTCCGCGAGTCCGCGAGTCCGCGAGTCCGCGAGTATTTTCTTATGACGTTATCACGTTCAACTATCGTCAGTAAACCGACTTTACAGACAACCGATTTTTTTTAATTATCAATTAGAATAGCAAACGGCTATGAAAAGTAAGCAAGACGAAAGTAACGTACGGCAAAACCCGTATCCTCACCGCAACGTCTGTTCTGCCCCTTATAGGTTAATGTAGGTTTAGAACCCCGTATGGGTTTACGTAAATTGATAGCGCTGCAACTTAGTGCTTTTAAGGCTGTAAATAGGATTACTTTGGCGTTTTGAAGTCTGCAGTCTGACCTGCGTTGGCGATGTCAAAAGTATTTATTTCAGTTTGTTTTATCGTTAAAAATAAGTGCGGTGTGAAAATAAGAACCACTTTATGACTGAAGTTTTAAGTCGTGTTCAAACATTTTTATTTACGTTGTAAAGTTTCATAGATTAAACTTTTCAGTGGAAAATATCCTCGCACATTAAATAAAGGGCTGCTTTTTATGTTTATGTGAAAAAATAGATATAAATTTAATGGGAAGTGAGCTGGTATGAGGCCATCTAGGCCGCCCTAGGTCTCCGTCATAGTTCTAACTACAAGCAGATATTCCACCGGAGATAAAGTGAGTGATCTATATGAGCCTGCACTGATATAAATCGTAAGATTATAGGCGTATTGACCATGTATTTTATGTGGAATAAGCCGACTAAGCTATCAGGATGGTATGGTTGCTGCGCAAGCCTATTCCATCCAAAATCTTGTAAACTCAATTTTCATATATTGCTGATGATTACAGACGCAGGCACAGCAGTGAAGGTGCATAAATCTCAATCATAATTTGCGCGCGTCAAACGTAGGCCGGCGCGGACCAATGATGGATGGCAGTTCACCCGCGCTCTCATTCCGAATTCAAACCAACCAACCATCGTCCAACACGTTTCAAAATGGCCGACACGAAACTAAATTGATTAAAAATCTATTAGTTGACTTGACTCCCTATCTAATACATCTCAATTTCTGATAGTGACATTTATTAAATTGCCAGATATAATTCGCTTGAGATGGGTTTAGATAATATTAAATAAATGTCAATAAAGATGGGGAGTATCAATTACTTATTGACTATTGAATTACCCATTTGCCATACGATATTTTTGTCGGAAATATACATTGTGTGACATTTCGTTATTTTCCATCTTATACTGAAATTACAGAAGCAATGAGGTATTTTTTCTCGAATATGTACGTACTTTACTTTTAATAAAACCTGTGTATGAAACTAAGCTTTTTTTGCGGCGGCAATCAGTGAAACGCTGTCAAATGTGACTAGCGATATTTGACATTTCACTTAGTATCCATTTTATTGTATCAGTCAGTTGTAACTTAAAAGGTTTCAAATTTACCAATTTGAATACATTTCTACATTTTGTTACTATTTGAATCTACATTTTTTTACATTTGCATCATATTTTCCTTTAAATCTTGTTCCCAGTAAAAGCTAATAAACTATGAGAAAATCAAGTAGAAATTGTAAACAAGAACTGTTTGTATTTTCTTACAAAACCCCTCGTTTTATAAAAAAGACGAACAGTTTGTAAGATTACGTCCATAACGACTTCAAAGATCCTCTTGTTATGCCGTTCGCTCGGCCCGCGCTATATTAATATAACCAGTAGTATCTCGCGTGACTTTGTTCGCGTTTAGCTTTTTTCTATGGAAACTTTGATACTCGAATTGATATCACAGCCACAGGTGGTCAGAGAACCATTTATACGCTTGTTTATATTTTTATAGGGGTTCACCACACACGCGTGTTCGTTGGCGGCCACTCAGTCTCTACGAATAGAATAAAAAAGCGTGGCACTGGCCACTGGTGGCGCTTATCAATGACTCATAATTTGCGTCGAGCTTTAACCAGCACCTGATACACCTCTCAAAACGACACAAAGTTTTCTTCGTACACTGTCGCTCTCGTGTTTTTTTCATACTCATAATAAATAAATAAATAAATATTCTGGACAATTCACACAACACTACCCAGCCCCAAACTAAGCAGAGCTTGTAATATGGGAACCAGATAGCTGATATAATACTTTTTTTTTTTTTTTTAAATACATACTTAGAATACAATACAACACCCAGACAGAGAACAAACATTTATGTTCACCACACAAATATTTGTTCTCGGTGGGGATCGAACCCACGACCTACGGCGCAGAAGGTAGAGCTACTACCAACTGAGCTAGAGGCCAGTCAAAGTAAGTACTTATATTATTGCAATTATTATGTTACATGGTGTTCCGGCACACGATGGCTGCTGCCCTTTTTGCACACAACTGTCAGTGTCAAGACACTGACAGTTATGTGCAAAAGATGCAGTTTTGGGATATCAACACATCACCTAAAAATTGTTCTTATTAAGCCGGCCACGGTTTCCAACATTATAATTGTAAAGAAGTCCTAAAAACTGGAGTATTCATCCCGCAAGGAACACACAAGGTAAGGTCTTGAAGTAAAAAATGGTGAATGGTGAGTTTAGGGCATAGCAATATTTGGAGTGACAGCCTAAGTCATGAACTATATATACAGGGTGTAATCGTTAAGTGTGCACAGGCGATTATTCCGTAACTATTGCAGATATCAAAAAACTTTAAACTGATATCGAAAGTACTTTACCTAATGAGTAAAATGACATTAATAACTTTTTAAAAATAAAACGAGAAATATCCAAAAAAAATACATTAATCACTCCCATACATTTAGTATGAGATAGTAGAAAGGTTTTAGTTTCCTTATTTTAAGTGGAATAGTACCTACTCATTTTACCCTTGTCATTTTATAATTATGTACGATATGAAGGTATTAATGAATTTGAAGTAGATACACGTGTAGATTAATTATCTTACCACTTCAAATTTATAATAAACCTTGTTTCAATATTGTATTGATTTGAACTAGCTGAAAAGCTAGTTCAAATCAATACAATACAATCAATACAATTACTCCGCAAATGTGAAGGAAAGTTCATTTAGAAACTGTAAATAGAGCTCGTCATTGTATTGCACAAGGAGGACGTCACTTCGAACATATGCTTTGAACACAAAATTTTGTACTTACTAGGAAATAAAATGTATGGGAGTGATTAATGTAATTTTTTTGGATATTTCTCGTTTTATTTTTAAAAAGTTATTAATGTCATTTTACTCATTAGGTAAAGTACTTTCGATATCAGTTTAAAGTTTTTTGATATCTGCAATAGTTACGGAATAATCGCCTGTGCACACTTAACGATTACACCCTGTATATACATATTCTCTGGTTCTGACATCCAAGGGATCTGCCCGCCCGTCCTTCCCTCAACCCATCTTTATACCGAATAGTTTCACTTTATAATATTTGTGGCACGTCCACTGACCATCCCAAAGGCAAGCCTTAATTTATTAATAGATTGTTTATAGCCTTAGGGGTTCCCTAATAAATAGATCGCCCTTTAAATAATAATGCGTTTTCGCTGTGAATGTTGAGATATTTTATTAGATTAAAAGGGTGACGCTCCAGCCGACGGGTTATGGTCTATGAAAATGCTGGAAGTTGGTTTATGGGTTACATTACTTTATTGACTGGTCACTCAGCTCAGTATGCCTACCCTCTGTCTGTCTATGTCTTTGGCTCTGGTTTTGAGTCTGACCACCATTGTATTAAACAGTGTGTGTGTCGTTTTGACGTAGGATTTATTTAGTCAACACTTACACAGACTCAAAACCAGAGCCAGACAGAGCTTGTGGAAGGCTTACTGTTGGTAGTAGCTCTGCCTTCTGCACCGTAGGCCGTGGGTTCGATCCCCACCGCAAACAAATATTTGTGTAATGAACACAGATGTTTGTTTTCTGTCTGGGTGTCATATTGTAATTTAACTATGTATTTAAAAAAAAATGTTTTAAGTATTATAACAGCTATCTGGTTCCCACAGTAAAAGCTCTGCTTAGTTTGGGGCTAGATAGTGTTGTGTGGATTTTCTTTAATATTTATTTAATTAATTTATGACGCTTCCGTCTGGCACTGATTTGGATCAGTTGAGCTATCTCTAGATCGTTTGTAACGATCTGCAGATAGCTCAACTGTTTCTTGTGTATTTTGTACATTTTGTAAATATTTGTTTAATTGTAAATTTCTATTAATTTGTTTATTTATGTGCTCTCCGTTTGTCCTCACATCTTAAGGTAACGGGTTCAAATCCGCTCGTGCACCCATTAGTGTTGCCCAAATGCAAGAACAAGACGAGACTTAGCCAGTCTTGGTCTTGGTCTTGCGCCAATACACCTGGTCTTGGTCTTGGTCTTGCGCTCCCAGTCTTGGTCTTGGTCTTGGTCTTGCAGCAAGAGTCTTGCAAGTCTTGCAATTACCTATTAGTCTATTACTATTTATTAAAGTTTACTTTAAATCTTAGAAAAACGTATTAGAATTGGAACATTGTGAGCTTGAATTAACATAGCCATAGTAAAGATCAAGCAGATTAATAAATAACTGAAGATTTGATAAGAAATTCGAAAAATCAACTGACCTATATGTCGTTTTCCATGGAAGTAACTGTTTCTTAATAAACATTTATGATTTATAAGCTTACATTTGCTAAAACATGTAAAAAACCAATTAATTACAATAACTGATTGACTGATTTTAATAGATATTTTTTTATTCGCTATGTTTATGGTATTAGTCGTAATGCGCATAGGTCTATTTTTTCATATTCTTTGATACAGTTTTTTGCGTCTCATAGAATTCCTAAGCGTACCTACCTATACACCGAACTGTTACACCTAACTACTCAGTGAAATAGCGCTAAGTCCTAGCTGCAAGACGCAAGAGTCTTGCAGGCTATGTCTGGTTCTTGCTCAAGTCTTGCACGGTCAGTCTTGGTCTTGGTCTTGCAAAAACGCAAGAACAAGACCAAGACTGCAAGACCAAGACTGAATTTGGGCAACACTAGCACCCATGGATTTTTCTCTTCGAATAATTTTTGTGCGCAATGCTAGTGCTCTCATCTCAAACGGTGAAGAAAAACATCATGATCATCAAACACCATACCTAACATTAACTTTGGTATAGGTAGGTACTTACTTAAGTAATGAAGAAAGTTTATTACGGAAATAAACTTAGCTGAATGGAGTTTGATCAAACACTTCTTGCGCAATATCCAATTCTCACAGCGTAAGCAACATTTGTTGCCAACGGGAACTACCAACTAACGCGTCACAGAGTATCGTCGGTTTCAGACTGACGGTTTTTTGGGCCCATGAAACCATTTCAGCATGCGAGTTTACACACGCGCTTCATTGACCGACTTCAAATAAAAATAGAGGAGGTTCTCACTCCGGCTGTATTTCTTTTTTTATGTTTGTTATCGCATTACTTCATCATTTGTGAACCAATTAGATTTTTTTATGTGCAGGGTACGATCAAGAATTTCAGATTGGTCTCATAAAAATTTCATCATAATCGGTACAGCCATGAAGTCAGTTGCTCAATTTTTTTAAACTTTAACTTGTTTTTCGCTGTAAAAAGCCGAATCCCGACGTATTTGCTTTAAACAGGGTCAGCCAGGAAACTTCATTATCCCTCGCTACAAGCTGATAATACAAGCTAATAATGTATGAGTAACGTTCAAATGTTAGTTATCTGCAAAGAGAAAAAAAAATCCTTTGAAATAACCAGATATCTCTGACGAAAACATTCTTTGTTATCTGATGCCAGTTATCTACAAAGAATAAACGGACAAAACGCCGAAACACGCGTACAGAAACGAGGTTAGACGGGAAAAACGCTGGTCTGAAACGGTTCAAACGCGTCACAAAGTAATACATTCGCCAAAGTTCGCCACTTGGGGTCTACGCGGACTGCATCCCATCGAACTACGATTTAATATATTAGCTTTCCAAACTTGGATTTGTGTCGTTATTGCTTGCGGAATTCAGGAAACAAAATATAAAAGCAATTTTGAGAGTTTTATAAGGTTTGGAATGCAATACAGGCTGTATACTTGTGAAATATAGCGCCCAGGAAGTAGAGCTTGTATCAACAGTTGCCCCTGACGCTATTTAAATCATCTACAATAGATGCATAGACCTGTTTACTTACTGGTGAAAGCCACTATGTTTTTGGCATCAATTTGAAATGGACCGATTTGGATGACATTTCAAGCCAATACAGTTTGTAAGCTAGGTAATTCTTTTATCACAAAAAAACAGCCCCGCGGGCATAGCCACGAGCTGCCGCTAGAAGAACACATAATTACGTCAAGTGCACACAAGAAGCCTGTTTGAGGTGCACTTAAAATCCTTTCACCACAATGGTTCAAAAGAACACGACAAGAAGAACGTCTCCAAAAATGATGAATTTCAGATTATCTCATCCCATTTCCATCCTAATTTGTTTTTCAAGATTCCTTGAGCAAATACACTAACTTCCCTAATCTTTACTCCTAAAAGTTCAAAAGTTTGTGTTTACTATGTTCCTATCCTAAGTTAATACTGGAAAGTTTGTAGTGCCTTCTAGTTAGGAAGACTTTTTCGGTTTTATTGCCGAGATAGGCACAAAATACTTATCGCTCGCTGTCATATCGTATAAGGAAGTCAAGGAGGCCGCATTCAAAAGATTTAATTGAAGAAAACTCTAGAAAACTGCATAAAACCCCGACAAGAGCTCTCTTAAATTTAAAAAGAAGAAACAAAATATGCGCAATAAAAGTACAAAAATTACTGGTTTCCTCCCAGTATTTTTATTGTTATTGTAATAAACAAAATAAATAAATATTATAGACAATCCACGTAACACTATCTAGCCCCAAACTAAGCAGAGCTTTTGCTATGGGAACCAGATAGCTGATACTTAGAATACAATATAACACCCAGACAGAGAACAAACGTCTGTGTTCACCACACAAATATTTGTTCTCGGATCGAACCCACGATCTACGGCTCAGAAGGCAGAGCTACTACCTACTGAGCTGAGAGGCCAGTCGAACAGACAACTTCATAATTCTTGAGGTTAACGACTTGGAAACTAAAAACCCGAAAACAAATTGGCCTGTCATCAAACAGTGTAGATAGCAGGATTTAATTAATCATATAATAATGTAACGGAAGGGTAGGGATCATGGATGCGCGGTCGAGATAGCGGACATAGATTTGTGGTACGTAGTAAAAGAAGCGAGCGAGTTTGAACAGAACTAAAGCCTAATTCTCGGGCCGACTGAAATCATTTTGCAATTTTATTTTATTGCTTCTTTTCGAAGAGAGAATGGATGATTTCCTTGAGTAATTCATCAACGACCTCATCGTAGAAGCCTAGACTGCTAAGATATACGGAAAACGTAGAAAAAGTGCGGGGATATGCATGGAAAATCCAAGGGACATTGAAAATCTCGGTCAGCCCGAGAATTAGGCTCCAGAACGAGGTATTGACTGGCCTCTCAGCTCAGTTGGTAGTATCTCTGCCTTCTGCATCGTAGGCCGTGGGTTCGATCTCCACCAAGAACAAATATTTGTGTGGTTCATGCAGATGTTTGTTCTCTGTCTGGGTGTTATATTGTATTCTAAGTATGTATTTACAAAAAAAATGTCTATGTGTATCAGCTATCTGGTTCCCATAGCACAAGCTCTGCTTAGTTTGAGGCTAGATAGTGTTGTGTGGGTTGTCTACAATATTTATTTATTTATTTATTTAGCACTTTAGTAGTCACTGTAGCCGATGTCCAATATTGATTGCCTACAACCGTACTAAGTTTTATTAAGAGGGAATCACACAGGCGGCTCTCCATACAAACGTAGTCCCCTATTTCCTCCCTGGATAAGGCCTCTAGACTCTAGAGGCATTATCCAGGGGACTACGTTTGTATGGAGAGTCGCCTGTGTGATTCCCTCTTAAGGCTAGGTTCTTTTAGACTGAAACCCATTCTTCTGAATCTTCAGCCAGTAAACTAAGAATAAGAACAATAGATAGATAGATAGATAACACTTTATTGTACACCACATAATAGGACATTACACATTTATAGAAAATACTAAAACTAAAGTGAAGTACAAGGGCGGTCTTATGATGGACAACCTTTGGATGGACAGGATTTTACTGAAATTCAAAAAGGCGGTACCATAAGGGCTTCTACACGAATTACTTATTTAACTTGACTACTTATACTAAAGTTAATTAAATAATTAAAATTAATAATGTAATTTTAGAATAAGGAAAAAAAAATAGATCTCTTGTACCAGCACAACAAACTTACTTCGCCAGAGGTTTAACGAGACGGTAAATTCTGAAAAACAAGTAACCTCGATGAGGGTCAGACAGTGAGGGTACAATTAAAAAGCGAAATGTAAGCGAGGATTAACCCCCCCGAATATAATGAGAAGATTTGCCGAATAATGGCTGAATGTAAGGATTTGACGCGAATGTGCAAGGAGGCTTAGGCTTGCGAGTTTCAAAGGATTTTGAAGCATTTTACTCAAGTAAAAAAAGTTTATGGTGATTATTACGTTTGTATTTTTTGCATCAAACGTGTGTATCAGGTGTTGGCCATAAGTTCACGGCTCTTTTTACCTTGGAAAGGATAACAGTAAGCCTACCACAAGCTCTGTTTGGCTCTGGTTTTGAGTCTGTGTGAGTGCTTACCAGTGTATTATACTGCGTATGTAACGTTTCGACGTAGGATTTATTTAGTCAGCACTAAACAGACTCAAAACCAGAGCCAGAGACAGAGCCAGACAAAGCTTATGGTAGGACTACACACGTGATATTATGACGAATGTATTTTTTATGTGGAAACCTTTTCATGTAAAATCTAGTTTCATCTGAATGTAATTTGATGTAGTAGGTTCATAATCATCAGCCTGAAGAAGTCCACACATAGGCATTTCCAGGAAGAACGACTCTGAGCCACTCACCGACTTCCCGCGATTAATAAATGACAAAAATCAATGTTTGAGGCTCGACTCAGACTCATGCACTGTTTCTGAATACAGGCCTTAGTGGTCTTCTTAGCTAAATGAATACTAGGACTTGGACCATTATTAATATAAAAAAATACTTTTTAACATCTTAACAAGATTTACTTCGCTCACAGAAAACTTAGATAAAAATAAGTTAAGTGTCACGACCATAGTCAAGACAGTCCCAACCAACTTTCCACAATAAAAGAACTATCGATAGCGCAAAGTCGGAAATTTTCCTCTAGTCGTTTTGCCAGAGAATCAGGTCGGAAATATCGACTGGAAAATTTCTAGATTGTTAGTTCGCAGTGACATCGCGGTCGAAGATTGGATTGTTTTTACAAGTTGCAAGTTGAATTGTTTCAACCACATTTTAAGGAGTGGAATTTAACTGGCAATATGAAAGTTTGAATTTGGAATTCAGGTAGCTGCCAAATTTTGATGACGTGATTTTTAAACTGTCAATTTGAGATTTTGAATTTGAAATTGAGTTCATTTTTATAAGGAATGTTCATATTCAATTCAATTCATTTATTGGTGGGTAAGCCTTTCTATTTTTATACATTTAACGTTTCTCAATAAATGTTCCCCTTTTGCATAAACTACTAAGTTTATTTGAGGTGGGTTCTTGCCAATACATATTTGATGAGGCAGCAATATAACGAAAGCCACAGAATAAATGAAAGTTCGTACGCCAGGACCGGTCACAGGTGTCGTCTGTTATTGAGTTTGATTAAATTAGTGGCACATGTGATATTATGTAAATAGTTTGATTAAATTTCGTTTTGGACAGGTAAATTAATTTAAAGTTCTATTTGACCAATCAACAGAGCTTATTGGAGCGGAGACTATTTATTTGGTAAAAAATAAACTAACTGAATTTGATACATTTGTGTAGATATTATCACAGATATCTGGGTTCCGACGTAGCTTGCTTTTATTTCTATGGGAATCATTTTCATAATTTGTTTTATGATGTCTACATTATTACTTGGAAAAGGCATAAAGATGTTATAATATCACCAAAATTATGTAGGTACTTAAAATCTGGTCACAATCAAATCACAGCGGGATATCGGTAACTAGCGTCACAGAAAATACACCCCTAAGGTAAGGCAGAACTTTTGGTGGTGTTACCTATTTACCCTTTGAGACAGTAAACAATCAAATCAAATTTGTCTTTATTCAGTTCAATTACAAGAATCACTTCACTGAACCGTCTTAAAGCTAGATGCCAGTTCCACTCAATCAAGCCTAAAAGAACAGGCAACAAACTACGGGTCGGTTCCTACCGTTTTTTTACATGACTCTTTTAAAAATAAAAATAATAATCTAAAATAATAGCAGTGAAGTTCCAGTGTGGTGCCATTTCACTTAGTTAGACGTATGCAATGCAATAATACAAAAGCAAAAGTTTCAAAGACAGCTTACGCTACGCTTAAAATTAATTTAGTAATCCTAAAAGACTACTACAAAAATGTATTGTTACTGCACAAATCAAGTTTATTAAATCACATAAATCATTATGTCACCTTCCGATACGTAATAAATAGTATTCGATAAAAATCGCGCACAATTCCTCTAGAAACTCTTACTTTATCTAATAAAGCATCACTTACTTAGCAAAAACGTCCATAAAATAATTTCCTTCGGCTTTCCGTAGGGACTTGTGCAAATCGGCTTTATCGACACAATAAAAATATCTTCAGCGATAATGCCGCACTAGAGAGCCTCCCTCACTTTTAAACGACTTCCAATGCAAAATGGGCTATATTACCATGAGTTTAGATCCAATATAGCTAATGTGAGCCATTCCTAAAATTGAAGCGCAGCGTTGAACGTATATTTTGTGAAGGGATAGAAAGATATAGATACTCCTTGTCAGATACTCTTAAGCAAGCTTTTAAAGCTAAACCTTAATCTAGTGAACTAAGATTCAGAAACAAAATGCGTCTTAGACAACCCCCTAAAGTTATGGATTCACTAGGCAACATTTGAGGCGCAACACGTGACGCTCAACATGCTGGTAACAATACACAGTAGCGCGCGACGTTGCCAGCTAAAGCGCGACGTTACCAGATGACGTGGACGTTGCATGACGTGGACGTTGCATGACGTGTCTTGTTTTTCCCACTTTGCTATCATGTAAGGAGAACAGAGAGCGTTGCTAAACAAAAGTTGAGTAGCATGTTGCACCTCAAATGTGGTCTAGTGAAGATCCGCAGCAATAAAGAATCAAATCTCAAGTGATGGCGTTTATCAATACCTACCTCTTACAACTGCGAAAGAACGATAGCGAACAATAGTGTGTGAGAAGTACCTAAGGATAAAGCACCGACAACAAAGATGTTTCTTTATTGGTCCTGGCTCTATCTACATAGCTTAAAAAGTATCTGAGGGTTTTACACGTCCAAATAGATCTAGCTTTTGCTTTTTTGCATATCACCGAGGTTCCAATATCAGCATGCAACTGGCAAACAAGTTAGAGTAAATCTTGTGTACACTATATTTATTTTATCGCAGCTTCTGTGTAACGCGGCGGGCGTTCTTAATATTGATGTTCTATAAAAGCGATAGGAATACAAAATAAACCCCCTGTGTGGCGATACATGTTACATTACGTCAATTACTTTGATGGCTTCACGTAGGTACTTACCTACTACGAACGCAATTCGAGACAGATGGGAGAAAATGTCGCATGAGACAGTAAGGCCGAGATTCATAGACCGAACTTTGACTTTACTTTGATGGAAAGTTCAACTTTCAACCAAAATTATATTTCATAGTTCTGTCAAGCTCTTCTTTATTCAAAATATTGATAGGAAACTTCGATAAACAAAGCTTACTTTGCGAAGACTACTTTGCTGTAAAGCAAAGTGCGGTCTATGAATTTTGGCTAATACTGTGTCCATTAATCGTATTCTTTTTTCAAAAAATGTAAAACTCATGTCTAAATACCTATTGCCTATGACTTTGTAATAATAATGTATTGATGCTGTATTACACAAGTAAGAAAAGTTAAGATGGATACTACTTACCAGCCTACGTCGCGCGAACTCAAGTTAAAAAAAGTCTATCGATATTCCTAAGATCAGGGCCCCACAAACCTTATTGAGCCACATATAACTTACGATAGCTGCTGTGATTATCATCTGTTTTTCACCACAAATATCATCTCATTCATTGAGATTTTTCAACGGTTTCCAAGAAGTTCTCTAAAAATGCTATTCGAATACGCTACTCGATTTGATGCAGTGTCAATGTTTCCACCCCGCTGCTCCGGCAATAAATGTAATGACATCCGTGCACGCGCCTTATCGGTCAAGATTATGTTCAAATACCCCACAAATGTACCCCCCAACCACCCTTACAAGACCCTCTAATGTGGTTTGATATATTACTTTATTTGTCAAATATCAATATCGAGACACTTTGTGGCAACGACGCGACGATTGAATCGATATGGGAGATTACGGAGTCGGTTTATGAATAACATTGAGTTGTACGGTTATGGGATTCGATGAAAGTGATTTTGGTGGCTTTGAACTTGGTCCTCAGTTGATTGCGTTTGCTGAGACTTTGGCGGAAGAGCTAAAATAAACCTGCGCATTTATTTTTCTTCATTCAAAGGTGGTAAATGCTGATGAATTGTGAATTCCACTGTCGCAGTAAGTTTGCATAAGAAGAATTTTTTTAATCTCGTTTTTTATATAAAAAAGCTCAACTACTTTTGATTTTTCTAATGTTCCAAAAGTTAAGAGCCGATAAGAGCATTTAAATCCCGCTCGGCTCTTAACTTTCGGGACATTATACAAATCTTTGTGATTTCCTTAAAAGTAGTAAACACTATAAAAATCAATAAAATATTGCTTTTGAGTTCGTAATGACTTTTCCGACCAATATTTTTATAAGCGAGCCATCGTGTCCGTTGTAACGTCACGTGTATATAATTACTACGATTTTATATGCAACGATATCAACATAGTGCCCCGTTCTGTCCAGTACGACAAAATAATACAACGACAACATGATAATATTATTTAATTATTAAATCAGACTCCTTTTTTGTTAATTTCTGTTAAATAAACTTACAGGCTACCTTAATATAATATTGTTTAATAGTCACATAAGACCGATATCATAAGTTTAATGAAATTAGGTTTTATTAATTAAGAATTTTGTTACCTAGGTTTACCTAATTGTAATTAGCCGTAAGGACATTGTGTCGTCCCAGCGGGGCTCATATTCTAGACGTTATTACCCCCTAAGACCTATAGACATGAAGCAATGAATAAATGAATATGAATATGAATGAATATGATATGGAAAGAACTAGAAAGCTGAAGTGGCAGTGGGCTGGTCATGCTTGCCGAAGAACCGATAACCGCTGGGATAAACGAGTTCTGGAGTGGAGACCGCGTTTAGGCAAACGTGGTGTAGGACGCCCTCAGACTAGATGGAGCGACGACTTGCGCAGAGTGGCGGGCAGCAACTGGATGAGAAGAGCCAAAGACCGGGCTTAGTGGCGCGCCATGGGAGAGACCTATGTCAGTGGACTGCAATAGGTTGGTGATGATGATGATGATGAATAGATACCTTAAATCATATTTTCTAAAACTTGTTGGGCATAATGTTTGGTGTCAAAAATCATTAGAAAAGCAGTGTTTGCGTGACAGTAGCGTACCAAGGGCCTAGGTCCGCATTCGATTGACGGATTAACATCGTAATTGCGTTGTTGCGTGATGTTATCACGTAATTGAATGCGGGACACCCGCGTCAGGGCTGTCCCGATAAGAATGCTAATACTGTTCGGTTTTCTGCATTTACATCAGCCTTTATAGGCCTTGCTATCTAAAGTGCAGATTAAAAACGTGGCCAGGGTGGGAGATTTTTAAAAGAAAATCAACCAATAAATATGCGGTTATACATTTTCTAAGAATTCAAAGATACGTATACGTATACGGTAGGTAGATGGTTACTTGATTATGATCTGGGGTCTATCTGCCACCAAAAACTCGCAACAATCACACCTAGTTTTTGGCTGAGATCGTGTGATCGTGCGATTTTCTCGGTCAAATCGACAATAAGGACCGCTGTCACCGTTGACAGTTTAGTATAATTTTTGAAGGTACCTACATACTACCACGACTATACTAAAATGCGTATAGTAAAATTAAAAAGTAAATGCAATCAAAAAAATGTTTTTTTTTTGACAAGATTAAAAATTGTTTTTACTTAATCTTACCTGTGTTTTGTTTTTAATAATAAACTAGTGGTACTATTGGTCAGTTAAAATTGACAACCCTACTCAATTGTCCACGCTCGACATCCCGTGTTCCCGTGGGTGATGTCAAAATTTATTTCGTTATTGATTCATTATACTGTTACAACATGAATCGACGAGTGATAAAACAAGCTTATTAATTGCATAACCCCCGCTAGATGGCGTTGTGTTAAATTCCCGCTACCATTTGTTTATTGAGGTTTGACTATTTGTTAGAGTGAATATGCCTTTTGTATCTATTGTAGATGATTTATACAGCGTCGGGGGAAATTTATCTTTGTTTGTAGAATAACTTTGCTGAGTACCTAAGTGTATCGGCGGGTGAGTAGGCTGTGTACATACCGTAGTCGAAGAAAATTTTCAAGATGGAAGTTGCGTTGTTGCCAGGTTTTCTATATTAATAAATGCGTACCTGAAAATAAAAATAAAAGGAATTATGTCATAAGCAAATAGATATCAAAAGAAATCAACAAAGTCTATTTCCATTTAAAAAAATTGTATTTATATAAAATAAAAGAAAAATAATGAAATAGAAATAAAAACAGAGACTTCTATCTCGAAAACTATGTCTAACACTTATGCAGCTCAGTATATGCAAGATTAAAATAAGACTGTGTTCTATGATAAAGCACTCTGGCAACATTTTATGAGAAGTATTAGTTTACTGGCCGCACTCACTATCGATAAAATAATGTAGAGCGCCATAATTTTAGATAAAAGCCTTCGCAGCGCCAAACGACCATCTAATAACTTTAAAAAGTTCAGTAATAACGGATCGGAGCCAATATCTTGGCCACGTCGTTCATTTAGTGCCACGATGTTCAGTTCTTGTGATATTTCTGCAGCGCAGTAAATAATGATGTTATTATTTTTAAGACCCCGTTGTGTCCCACTGCAGGGCAAAGGCCTCCACTCATTTCTGATTTGGGCTACTGCGGACCATTCCTTAAAGTAGCTCTTTTTTGTAGTAGTAGAGCTATTTGTGATGAGCTCGTCCGGGGAATCATACTACCATGCCTATTTCTGCCGTGAAGCGGCATTGCTGTGTTTCGATTTGAAGAGTATGGGTGCCGGTAAATTACTGGCACGTGAGTCTGAACATCTGTATGCCTCAAGTTGATGGACGCAGGGTAGTGCATGGTAGGGCATGTACCATTATGCTTGTTCCATCAGCTAGTTGTATAAAATAAGGCCTATTTCGTCTCTCCATCTTCAACGTGGCCTGCTGAGAGGTTGTTTTCCGGTTTTAGGCGTTCAATACGTTGTGGCAAACGTGGCCAATCCCATTTTGATTTTTCTGCGTGCTTGCCACCATCCGCGATTTGCGTCTTGAAGCGCTAACACTGATAATTATTAAATTTTTTTAAATGCTCCAGCAAGTGAAGTATAAAAAACTTGAGAAACCGACTTCATGGCGAAACTGCTGAACAGTATTTTATGGAATTTCTATGGGACTGATCTGGAAGAACCCTTTAAATATTTTTTTTAAATCGGCTTATAAATGACGAAGTAATGCAAACACTAAAAAAACATTTCTTGCTTTTATTTGAAGTCGGTTAAAATTATATACAAAAATGGTTGTGAATTTATCGATTGTATTAAATATAATTCCAGCATAAACTCGAGTCGTAAAGAATCGAAATTCATGCAAATTTCAATGAAATCTCATTATTCTACAAAACCCCTTCGTGCATTCATTATTTTTAAATGTCACTGTCCAATTACGAATGGTCATCAGGAAATCCTGTAAAAGGGTATTTTCACGAGTGTTTCGGGTAATTATCGTGATAGTTTTAAATCCGCACGGCTTTGACGAGAATTAACGTAATATTAGTTGAAATGCCGTGTATAGTGTTCAATTTGTCAAGGAAGCATGATGCAAAGATTTGTATTTTTGTATTTCTGTATGTTTGTAATGAATAAACTCAAAAACTACTGTCCTGATTACAAAAATTCTTTCACCATTGGAAAGCTACATTCAACTTGAGTAACATAGGCAATGTTTATCTGTTTAAAAAATAAACGTCCACCCGTGCGAAGCTGGGACAGGCAGCTCGTGATCTTATAAAGCAACAATTTCTACAAAAGTAACAGTAGAAAAATCTCCACAATCCTTTCCTAGATACATCTTCGCTAGATTTGTTCATCGCAAGTAGTTTATAAGTTGGCCGTCTCCAAGCTAATGTGAAAGTTTGCAGGCCGAGGGTATGTCAAAAGTTGCCGACTTCCTGATGTGTGCAACCGAGGGATCTTGCAACTTTCATACTTTTGTCCCAGCAAACGTGATTGAGAAGTTCCATACTTAGAGTTTCTGGACAGTAATGGATTATCTTTTTTTTTGAACATAATATAGGCTTGAGTTTGACCACAATCTCAGCTGCTGATGCGGTCGACGGTGTAGCACGCTTACCTAGAAGATACCTGTTCACTCTACTCTTAAAAACATCCAAGTTATAAGTGTTCGGAAAAACAGACGCTGGCAAGGAATTCCACTCCTTGGCTGTCCGCAACATAAAAGAAGAAGCAAAGCGCTTGATGGAAAAATAATGTTCTTCTGAATTATGATCTAATAGTGACGTGTCCCAAGGGTTATTTTGTTCGTATTTGATGTTTATTTTATACCGAATAAAAGAACAAAAAACAAGTAGAACTAGTTTCTAAATGAAATACAGAAAAACAAATTGTTTTTCTGCAAATATTTCAGCCAAAGTCATCGCTAAGTTAAACCAGACGCAGAGCAATAATCTATTAGAAGTTTCTTCTAAGTAAGTCAAAGAGGAGAAGTGGAAAACTGTTGGGTAAAATGTATCAGTCTATATTTATGTGAATTCTTGTCATCGTCTAATGGGGTAAACAGGTTTTCGTCTCACTAATTTGGCAACATAAAAGTATTTTTCTTGGATCGAGTCTTAACACGCTAAAGCCATTAGAAGTAACTAATGTATAAGAAATTGTATCACCTTTTCTTTGAATTTTACGACAGCGATGATATGAAGGAAAGATAAAGTATTTTATACTGGTACGTACTTACTCGTAATATAGGTAGGTGTTGAGCTTATTTTTATAACAAGTTTGATGAAGATTGACGTTCACGTCGCGTCGTTGGAAAAGGTCAAATTATGTACTTTTTAAATTGCTTTGAATAAAAAATAGAAACTGTGGCTTTTTAAAAAAAGATTTTAGAAGTAGTTGAGGTAACAGTAATTTAGGTTACAGTAGTATAGTTATAACTTACCGAGGTCAGGATCCAAAAAACCAAGCTAGGTTGAAAAACCTGTGCTACGGTTTTTTATGCCTCCTTTTGATCATCACTCTTACAAAATATTAAAAACGTTTAGGCACCTGGTACATTGTAGATAAAAAAAATAATAACTTTAGAAAATATAGAAAAGCAGTAATAATATATTGACTTACCTAAGTACATTATAGACTCACCTAGCTTTAAGACGTTTCAAAGTGATCCTTGTGATATCATTGAATGTAGAGATTTTTGACTTTTGACTTTGACTTCACTGTAATGCTAGGAGGCGTAGAAATATAAATTTGATAGAAATTTGCTTATTTAAAGTAAGTACGCAAGACCAAAAGGTTGACCAAAGAAGCAGATGACATATCTTCTTAGTATAAGTTTTAGACCGGATGGTAAATACATGCAATATTAAGGCAAAATACGATATTCATTTGAAAGCTAATCGATATTTACAATACAAAGCGGTACAAAAAGGCAGAGGCTTCTACGCAAGGTAATTTCTGGCGGCAATGGACCGTGAACACTGGCGAAATTCCACCAAATTTTACATGGAACCTAAAACATGGAGGTGGCATCAAATCATTTTCCAAATGAAATGGATAGGATGCTAAATTGCTACAATAAATTACTAACTGTTTCATACTGGGTGTTTAGATCTCTACTGTGAAACTTTGTTTTAACTCATAATTATTGTTTACCCATACGCACAAGAGAGAAAAAAAAGAAAAAAAATAAATGATTTCTATTGATACACAAATAAAACAGGACAGAGGGCCCGTACCAGAAAGAATACACACACAAGGCATATGTGCGTGTCTCTTTGTCAATAAGTCAATTTTTTACATTTATGTCAGCTAAGTTGCACAAATTTCAGATATGCGTAGCAACGCATAACTGAGGCGCATAATATGCACCAGTAAGTTACTTCGTTATTTCCATTATTCTGTGGAAAATTTCACCAATCGATTGTAGTCAGCCAGCCGAAAGAAACACGTATTGTTATATGATGTATTGATGGCTGTGTGAGACGTGAAAATCATTCCACACGAAGGGAATATTTCAAACAATTTTAGATATTAACTTACTATCAAAAAGGTCTAGTTATTTTTGAACCTATTGAAAACTTAGCAAGTACTACTAGAGTGAATTTTAATACCGAATCCTAAAATCACAAATTGACAGTTTTCATTTTTGTCGTAAGTCGCAAGATTTTTTTTAATTTTCTGTTAAATATAGCTCTCATTTTTAATAAGTTATGGTAGAAGATGTTAAAATAAACATTACTGTGAACTTCCAGTCCAACCAATCCAACTGGTCAATCGTGCGGCGTTGACAATACAAACATAGTATATAAACATACTGGTTATAGATAAAAACACAGGCTGCAAAAGACAGGAAATGCATTTGCAAATTAGATTTCCGCCCCCGTTCTGCCGACGGCGGTATCGTATCTTCAGACCACTTGTTTTAGCCCCCCGGACTTTACGAGTTGAGGAGCAATTCTTGTTTAGTGTATTGAGATTCAGAGGATTTTGGAATTATCTGTTTGGATCGAAACCAGTCTATAAAAATTGATTCGGTGCCGGTGTGGCGAAAGTGAAAAAGATCATAGGTACCAGCAATGTTTGTTTGAGCTGCAAAAAAAAAAAAGAAAATGAATATGAATATGAAAAAAGATGTTTTTAAATAGATACTTGATTTTAAGTTTTAAACTAAGTATAATTTTTTAACAAATTATTTATTTTATATATTTTTTCAAGATCATCGGATATTTTAAAATCGAATTATTGCGTTGTCATCGGTCTTTGACAGGTGTGCAAAATATGAATGAAATCGGACCGTTTAAAGGGGGTCAAAATCACGTCATAAGGAGTCGGTTACAAACATACAAACAAACATACAAGTGAAGCTAATATTAAGCGTGTAATAGTAAAAAGCATGTAATAATGCGTAAAATAAACAAAACGAACTTTATTGTTTGTACTCGATCATGAACCATAAAAAAACAGGATGGTGAAAAACGAAAATTGAATAACAAAAACTCGCGCAGGTATTCGAACGTTCGCATACGCAAAATAAAACTTTCACGAACAAAACTACGAAAATAACACCACAAATTCATTTATGCACAAAAAATACAGAGTAAATAACCGTAGATTGATGGTACATGGTGACTGTGATTTTCAATTTCTCCCTCCAGTAGTAAACAACCAGATTGTGTTAGAATAAACGAGTCAAGTGCGAGTGTGCCTCGCAAATGTGTGTTCTGTACCTCTAAGTTTTTTTTAATTGCTGATGGCTAAACTTTTGACTGCCATCACACCTGATGGAAAGTGAAAATGCAGCCTAAGGTGTAGCATACTTAGTTATAATTAACTTGTTTAGTCTTGACTTGAGGTGAAAGGTATGTTTCGGAAATACTGATGACGGAGAAGAGATTTAAAAAAATAAAAAATAAAGTTTCATATATTTGTTACTAAAAGCCCTGTGGAAGAGTTACAAATTGCTTCCTATAATAAATGAATCATACCAGTGTAGTATGAGGTCTTATTTGTAGGAATTAAAACTCTTTCGTTCCGTTTTTACAATACTGGCCGGGAACACTAAAAAAACAGAGTGGGGTCTGGTTTAAACTGGCGGTTACTGGTTCACACTCGATTTGGCAAGGAAATTGCAGCGTCTTGCCCGCGGTGTTTACGAGAAATCCTATTTACTCAAAACAATTGAAATAAAAACTTAATTTGCAGTTCATTCCCACTAGCTAGATAATGGGTGTATTTTATTTGTCTAGACAAAACTTTGCAGCTATAAAAATATGCTGGAATTTAATTTTTCCGTTCAAGTGGAAATTTTACTCCAAACATCATCATCACCAACCTATATCAGTTCATTGCTGGACGTTGGTCTCTGCCAAGACGCACCACTGAGCCTGGTCTTTGGCTCTTCTCCTCAAGTGCTTGCCAGCTACATTTCACCAAATCGTCACCCCATCTTGCCGAAGGGCGTCCTACACTACGCTTACCTAAACGCGGTCTGCGCATTCGTTCATTGCATTGAGTATTCGTTTGCTTCAACTATTGTCTGTTCTACGGCAAACATGACCGGCCACATCAGCTCAATTATCTTTTGAGCTATGTCGACTACCTTAGGGTTCTCTACCGGATAACCTCTTTTTTTTACAATTTATAGGTTTTAGTTTGACTGCTATCTCACCTGCTGTTAAGTGATGATGCGGTCGACGATGTAGCACGCTTGCTTACCTAGAAGATACCAATTCACTCTTGTCTTGAAAACGTCCAATTTGTAGGTGCTCGGAAAGACGGACCTCTCTTCTGTTACAAATAAGTTTTACATCTAATATAATTTCGTGCAAACATTTTCATTTTAACTTCATTAGACAGTAACGTACATTCAGTTCCCTTTATAATTAACTAACGTGAAAATTGTGGTTGTAATTTCAATCAAGTTAACTGGCAGCTTCAAAGAGAGGCTTTGTGCCCGAGCTGGGGAATATTTCAAAAGCAACCCCTACCATAGGTGACAGTACTAGCTTAAAATTTGATTAAAACTTTGTAGCTATGCGTTTTCTTATTTTAGAAAAAACAAAGCTGACTTTGAAACCTAGGGACAATAGATAACAACTCAGACTTTTTAAGATCCTGGATGTCTAAAGGAGTTCAGAACTAGAGATATGTGCAAATCTTGTATTTGGCATCCACTTGTAAATACCTACCTAGTTAATTCTACATAATAATATGATCCATGTCATATTGTTCTATGTTACTAAGGGCGAATTTGTCAATCGACTGATGAATTATTCCTATAGTACATAATAATTATTTGTTATACAAGAGTGCAAAGCTGCTTTTTAACCGCGTGCTCAATTTTGATGACCGAGCAAGCGCAGGATTCATAAGTTTAACCCACTTTCAGAGCTGGTGGGATGAAAAAATATTTGCCGGTGAAATTACTGGTACGTGAGGCTGAACTCCTGTTTGCCTCAAGTTGATGGGCGCAGGGAAGTGCATCATAGGGCACGTTCCTTACGTGCGTGACCTACGTGGCAATGCTTTGTTATAGGCGATGATTACCACTTAACATCAGGTGGGCGATATGCTTGTTGCATTAGCTAGTTGTATAAAATTTGTTGTTAAAAAACCACGTGTTCGACGAAAATTTAACTAAAATTTCTGAGTGCCATCTTAACTTAAAAGGCGTGAAATGGCTTTAAGTAATTGTGTTATATTCACGCGATACTGGCTTGGAGGAAAATAGACAAATTGCAAAATTGCCTCATTTTCAAGGATCAGTTTGCCCTATTAATGCCTAATTGGGAAGCTCGTAAAAAAGGAAAAAATATAAGAAAAAACATCAAAAGTTTGTGATAAAATCTTTCGCGGTTTTTTTATTTGATCTTCAAGTAAGCCTGATAAGTATATGAAGGTTACAGAGATATTGGTAACGATTATTGAATAATTGTTTTTTTGTAGCTATGCCAAAGATCAAAAACGTTTATGACAATAAAAATAAGTTCAGTAATTCCTAGTCAAAGCAGATAGGTATGCTCAAAAATTAAAAACCTCTTCTATGCTTTTCTTTCGATATTATATACCAACACAATAAAAACGTAACACAAGTCAGGGAGTTATACTAGCTCCCACGATTATGAATAAAACTGGATGACAAAGTAATGTCTCTATCAGTTTAATTTCCCAATTACAGTTGGTTTACAAATGCCAAAAACAATCAATTAAGTATAATTAAAAATTATAAATAAATAAAAGAATATAAATAAATTCATAAAAATCTTATTAAAAAATATAGCACACTGAAAATGATGAGCATCAGATATGGCTCACCATTTTCAGCGCAGCAGAAGTTCAACGACCTGTACGACAAATCAAAACAAATGAAGGCCGTGTTAACGATAGGCCCCTTTAGGGGTCCAGGGGTCAGGAGGGTTGAGATTGGAACAGAATCAGCAATAAGTGCAGGGGTAACTGCAGCCAATTCACTGGAATGGACGAAGACACCACTGATTTATGTAACGATAGAGCTACTGTAAGCCTACCACAAGCTCATTCTGGCTCTGGTTTTGAGTCTGTGTGAGTGCTCACCAGTGTATTATGCTGTGTGTGTGACGTATGAATCAACACTCATACAGACTCAAAACCAGAGCCAGACAGAGCTTGTGGTAGGCCTACTGGATGGAGCATTGTTGGCGTCAGAATAAGTGCGGACATTATCTTCGTGAGTTATTGGTGGGCGGTACTTTGGCCTGAGGAGTGTAATATTTCAAGACTATATCTAATGTGAGTAGTTTGGTTGATTAATATTTTTCATATATCGCTGGAAACTTCTGTTTGCATGACACTAAAACTCGTTTATTTCTATTTCAAACAACTACGGCTCCACATGACCAAGTGCCAGTTCCACATGACCAAGCCTAAGTTAGTACTTAGGCTTGGTCATGTGGAACTGGCACCTAGACCCCCCTAGCTTTAAGACGTTTAAAGTGATCTTTAGATACCCTTGAATAAATAAATATTTGATTTAATTTGATTACGATATTCCAGCCTAAATAACATAACCTAAAAATTAAAAGAAACTTTAATTTGAAGAATGGTAGGCACACGCACACTTTGTAAATGAATTTTTCAGCGCATTGCACTTACTAGAAGGCAAAAAAAACTACTTCTATGATGTTTAAAACATTGTCATGGAGATACTATTATTATCATGCTGCACTATTTAATCCAGAGCAAACTAAATGATCCCATATTTTGGGCTGTAAATTTTTAATTACACGATTAATCCCCGCAGCCAGATGATTTGTCGTCAAAATATGGCGATAAATTTCCAGGGAATCAATTTGTTATAATAATAGCCATATGAATTACTTAATTGTATCAAAGGATTTTTCAGTAAATAATCTTGCATCGATCAGTCACCTAGACAAATTCTTAAAGACCCGCAAGACCTTGGTTCCCTAATACTTGCAGTAGATTTATAGACTGGACGTTATTTTTGAAAGTGTATACATTATACACAACATCTAATCTGTTGCTTACCGTTTTTGGCGGTTCATATTTATTTTTCATCTCCATACAACATTGCACTGATAGCAGAATGCCGATTACTACTGCAGTGGGGTTTTATCGATTGGTATTTGCTTTCGTTTTCTTTTTATTCAGCCTGAAGCTATGAACCTCTCTTCTCCGTAAATTCTACGGTAAATCTCAGTAGGTACGGTATAAAGTTTGCGTTGTATAATGTTTGCACCGTGTTTGAAAGCCAGATAAAACTTTTTCTTTTATACTGCATAAACTAAAAAAATAAAAGTAAATTCATTTTCAGCAATTTAAACCTGTCATATTGAGACTGTTATCATGCATAACGTTTGCTCCTAAATTGGTTTTTCTCAGTAAGATCAAAGAAACCAGCCCTATAGCATATCGATAAAGAACTTCAATAGAAGCACGACATATCCAATGTACGTCGGGATTAAAAAGCACACCAAGTCTGAGTTTTTGTTCCGTTGAGTTATTCCATTTTGCGAGCCCCCACTTTTGCATGAAGACACTACGTGTGGCTCATATCGGGCAGATTGCGAACTGACTGATCTTATACAAAACTGCGGTCTCGCATACGGAAACCCAAAAGCGAAAAACTCAGACTTGAGGTACAGTAAGTAGCTTTCAAAATTCCACGCACACCGGTATAGGAACGCGGGAAAAAAATTGAAAGGAGACTCAAATATGTCGTCTGAATATTAAAAAGAGACATTGAATAATGCAGGAACGATTTGCGAATGATTTAAGAGTGTGCGACGATTGGTGCTATTTGCAAGCCATTAGTTGCTAATGCGTTATGAAATTTGGGTGCCAGTCCCTTTTGGACATTAGGAAATGGAAATCATTTCTGTTTCTGTCTGTACCGAATCATTAGATGGATACAAAGAATATGAAGTGCTGGGTTTTTAAGTGGAGCCAAGCAGGCACAAAACCCTTGTAAGGATAATTCAGATTATAATCTGAAATGGTCACCTCACAATGGTTTTGTAAATGAATTTTGGTTTTAAGAATATTGGCATTTTGAGTAGCATCTAGTAGTACGTACTAGTAGATGCTACTCAAAATGCCAATATTCTTATCGTAGTTTATGTAAATATAAAAAAAAACTTTATTTTGGAATTAAATACATGGCACAAATAAGGTAAAAGCCCGATAACATTCGCAGAAGTTATAAACTGTATTGCGAACATTTACGCGCTCCTCTGACTTAGGGAATCTCAAACTATAAAATAATCTTTTTATAAAATCAAACGAATCTTTTATTTCTTACAAAGTCTTATGGCTATTTATAAAAATCACTTGATTTTTAGGGTTCCGTAGCCAAATGGCAAAAACGGAACCCTTATAGATTCGTCATGTCTGTCTGTCTGTCTGTCTGTCCGTCCGTATGTCACAGCCATTTTTCTCCAAAACCGTAAGAGCTAGACTGATGAATCTTGGCAAGTAGATGTATTCTGTGAACCGCATTAAGATTTTTACATAAAAATAAAAAATAAACAATAAATTTTGGGGGTCCCCATACTTGAAACTGAAACTCAAAAATTTTTTTTTCATCGAACCCATACGTGTGGGGTATCTATAAATAGGTCTTCAAAAATGATGTTGAGGTTTCTAATATCATTTTTTTCTAAACTGAATAGTTTGCGCGAGAGACACTTCCAAAGTGGAAAAAAGTTGGTTCTAACCTCTAACTTCTAAAGTAAGAGAATGATTATATAAAAAAAAAAATATGTTGTGCATTGCTATGCAAACTTCGATAATTAATTAAACTACGATATTTGGTTTGAACGAGATCTAGTCAGTAGTTTTTTTTTTATCCGTCATAAACCGTAAACCGCAATTTACCTTTCGACGAACTAAAGAACCTTATTATGTTACATCAAGTAACATAATATAAAGGTTCTTGTAGTTCGTCGTGCTACGGAACCCTTCATGGGCGAGTCTGACTCGCACTTGGCTGCTTTTTTTAAACAAATTAAATTTGAACAAAGTAATACAATGCTAAGGAAACGTACATTACAACAAATGCATACAACAAAAGGTCTTATCACCGCATTCTAAAGTCCACATTTCACGGTAACGACGACATCGATAGCCACTTGGGGCCCGTTTTTATCCTTCACGTGACAAAGCCACGTACAGTCGTGCAGTCAGGGTGTTAGGTGGTTACCACGTAAGACTCTTGAGCGGTAAACTGGCGGATAAAGGAAGAAACATCTTAGTTAAATAGGTACCTGCAACTTAATAGTTGTGCAGATGTCAAAGCACGCTTTTTTTTATACAACTAGCCAATGGAACAAGCGTATGGCCGACCTGTACCCCTAGTCCGAGTTTTACTCGATCAGTTTGAACAATTCGTTACGTATACGTGTCTCTCTCTTTTGCATGGAGAAATGATGAGACAACAACTCGTTTCGATCGTTTCTACAGCTTTCTACGTAGCATAATGTTGTTGTCTCATCTTTTCTCTATACAAAAGAGAGAGAAACGTTTCAGCTATCTGATTTCCATCCTAAAAGCTCTGTTTAGTTTGGGGCTAGATTATTAAAAATTCGAGTTTAGTAATAAGTTTTACTTGTTTGCAAATGAAATAAAAATTCTTTTGATATATTATTTAAGAAAAATATTACATATTATTACACCTAGGTACTAATATAGTATATCCTACCTACCTACTAACTAACTACCTACCAACCTTAGCTTTTATCTAACCAGCCTAAGCTCATTATAAGTGGACTGTAAAGTCTGCATGAGTTGAAAATAAAGTTCTACAAACCGAAGAAAGAAAAGCTAACCAAAGGTACTGCTAATTATACACGCTGGCAAAGATCAGACGCCACTGTGACCGCACAAAGATAAAATATCCTGAATTTCCATCCGCTAAATGCAATTTCGAACAATAAAGTGCACACAGTCCATTAGAGGCAGTAAGTGGTGCCAGTAAACACCCCGCTAGGGGCTATAATGTCGTTTTATATTCACACTTAAAGGTTCATTGAAGGCTCTCTCAGAAGCACGTTAAATAGTAAGAATGCTTTGTGTGGTACTGTTATAACGATAATATAAGTTTAAAAAAGCAGCCAAGTGCGAATCGGACTCGCCCATGAAGGGTTCCGTAGCACGACGAACTACAAGAACCTTTATATAATTATGTTACTTGATGTAACATAATAAGGTTCCTGTAGTTCGTTGAAAGGTAAATTGCGGTTTACGGTTTATGACGTATAAAAAAAAAACTACTGACTAGATCTCGTTCAAACCAAATATCGTTGAAAGTTTACATAGTAATGTACAACATATATTTTTTTTAGTATTATCATTCTCTTACTTTAGAAGTTAGAGGGGGGGGGACCAACTTTTTTCCACTTTGGAAGTGTCTCTCGCGCAAATTATTCAGTTTAGAAAAAAACTATATTAGAAACCTCAACATCATTTTTGAAGACCTATTCATAGATACCCCACACGTATGGGTTCGATGAAAAACAATTTTTTGAGTTTCAGTTTCAAGTATGGGGACCCCCAAAATTCATAGTTTTTTTTTCTGTTTTTGTGTAAAAACCTTAATGCGGTTCACACAATACATCTACTCACCAAGTTTCATCAATCTAGCTCTTATGGTTTCGGAGAAAAATGGCTGTGACTCGGCCGGACAGACAGACAGACAGACAGACAGACAGACAGACATGACGAATCTATAAGGGTTCCGTTTTTGCCATTTGGCTACGGAACCCTAAAAATAGAGAAACCAACCGATTTTGATGAAATTTCTATAGGACTAAACTAGAAGTTTTACCATTCAGATAAAAAGGGGTCTTTAAAATAACACAGTCCACCTTAGGTACTTTTTTTTGTGAATCGCATGAATACGATCGTCTGTACACAAGGATACGCATCAGACTATACACTGCTAGCATAATATTATGTCCTTGCTTGTTGATAATGTAATGTCTATGGCATGTGTATTGTCGATGCTAGGAAGTGGCACGTCGGCCATATTGTTACTGAGATAAACACAGCACTATTAGCGGAGTTGGAGGTTAAGATTCTTTAAAACTAATATACACGAAGTTCCCCTAAATCTGGACTTTTATTAACATTACAGATAAAGGTTTTTTTCAGGCTGGAAAACAAAGGGCGCTAATAATTTGAAGTGGCAATGGGCAGGACTCAAGTACCGATAATCAAAAAGTGTTAAAAGTTCCCACATGGCAATCCCGAACCAGATGACGAAACGTAGGACACCCACCCAATGGACTAAAAATCGTTTTTCCTGGAAATGTATATTGAGGCCTATGTTTAGCAGTGGACTTCTTCAGGCTGACGATGATGAGACTAAAAAACAATTATTTTCAGCAATAAATTAAGATCGGCCGAGACCTACAAGGGGTTAAGCCTATCAATTCATCCCACATTAAGCTTACTGAACCAAAACGTATCAAAATTTGTCCTATCTCCATCACCCAGGGCCCGAACGGATCATTAAACTAACAATTAAACGGAGGATTTAGTGCGGGGTTCTTCACATATCATTAACTTTTTACAGCCGCCCGCTTTCAAATCAAATTCGTTTGTTAGTTGATAGAGGTTGGATTAAATTGGATGGTAGAACTTGAAATGAATCGGACTGGCCTCGCAGCTCAGCTGGTAGTAGCTCTGCATTCTGAGCCGTAGGTCATGGGTTCGATCGCCGCCCAGAACAAATATTAGTGTGGTGAACACAGATGTTTGTCCTCTGTCTGGGTGTTTTATTGTATTCTAAGTATGTACAGTGGCGGTATGAAAATGTTCGTCAGTTTTCAACTTGATTCGTTCAACGTATCACGAGCACATATTACCATTTGAAACTGAATAGACAGAATACACCGATAAGTTAACGTCACAAATTATGTCAAAATGTGTTCATGATCAAGACACTGGTGCAAGCGAAAACCGACTCTAAAGTGACGAATATTTTCATACCGCGACTGTATTTACAAAAAAAAAGTTTATAAGTATTATATTAGCTATCTGGTTCCTAAAGTACAAGCTCTGCTTAGTTTGGAACTAGATAGTGCTGTGTGGATTGTCTAAAAAAACTAAAACTTAACAAAACTAAACTAAATACTTTATGAAAAAAAACAGAAGCAACCTCATTGACACCCTCACCTCTGTGATCTCACATTATTTTGACAATAAATTCAATTTATTTAGCAGTCGTAAAAGAAAACAATACTTTGCATCTATTGTAGATGATTTATATAGTAGTAGTAGTGTTGTGTGAATTGTCCACAATATTTATTATTTATTTTATTTATTATATAGCGTCAGGAGAAACTGGTGATTACTCTAGCCCTAGTTGCAGGACTCTATATCAGCCTTACATGCCAACTGAGTTTTGTGCCTTAAAAATAATAACATGGCGCAAGACTTAAATTAAGTACCTACTCCGATCCTAACAATATAGATATTATTTCCACAGACTTGGCATACTCTATCGTTACGAAAGCTTTTCTTATTTGTTGTATTTTTCTATTGGCACAACAATAAATAAATCTTGCCAAGACTCTACAGTAACATATAAAATCAGCCAAGTGTGAGTCAAGTTAACACGAGATTCGATGTGGAACATTTTAGAAATAAATTAAACTTGGTTTAGTTTAATTAGATTAGTGGCGTGGTACGAGCATGTCATGAGGAGGGATAAGTATGGATATGGATGGATATGTGAGCAAAGGTAGACCAAAGAAAACATGGATGAACTGAGTGAAAGATGACATGGATAAGAGAGGAGTGAATGTAGAGATGACGGCTGACAGAGAGGAATGAAGGAGGAAGACATTGTTGTGCCGACCCCACATAAAGTGGGGTAAAAGCAGGAAGAAGAAGAAAAAGAGTTTAGTTAGATTAGATTTATTTATTGCCAACATGCACATACATAGCTGACCCTTAAATATCTGATTCTGGAAATTCGAACTTGAAGATACATCGAGAGAAAAGATCGTTCAAAAACAAAAAAAAATATCAATTGCCTTCAGTCGTTGACAGGCGTCATGGTTCAGTTGGTAGTAGCCCTGCCTTTTGCGCCGTAGGCCGTGGGTCAATCCCCACCGATAACAAATTTTTGTGTGGTTAACATAAATATTTGTTCTCTGTCTGGGTGTTATGTTGTATTTTAATTACCTATGTATTTACATAAAAAAGTTGTATAAGTATACTAGCTATATAGTTCCCATAGTACAAGCTCTGCTTAGTTAGGGGCTAGATAGTGTTGTGTGGATAGTCCATAGTATTTATTGGTTATTTACTATGTTGGGTTGTTTTGGTTGCCAGTAGGCAGAGTATTTGATGAGTACACTACGCATCAAATAATTTGCAAACATAAACACAAAATCACGCCAAACATATTATTATAGTGAACCTGATTAATGAGTGGACATGAATGTTGATAGATATCATCAATGGAATACACAAAAGCTCACAATTGCCCGAAAACTAGTAACATTTCCAATATTGAGCTCTGTTTGCTGAATTTGTTTGCGGGATTTCAGTTATTATTATCAAAATATGCTATTTTACTGCTTGAACACAAACGAATCAATAATTAAAAAAAAAAAATCGGCGTGGCATAAAATCATTTTACCAGACTGAATTTTAGTCGTGGATATGAATTTTCTCGGATATACTTTTTGCGCAAGTTCTTGATAAAACACCGCCAAAAGACAAATATAATCCAATTAAAACCCACCAATACGACCGAAATTATCCAAGCAAATGCATGCCTAGATGCATGCCTTTGTTATTTTTATTTTAATCTTGTACCTTTTCTTTTAGTTTTTTGCTACCTTCTTATTTGTAGGTGCAATGTGTGAGTTGGGTCAAATATACCATTTTCTTTCTTTCAAAAAATGGCAGCTAAAAATTGACGCGCTATTCCTCCACCACAGTTTTGCCAGCAAACTAAATTCCACCGTTCCCATAATATATTTTCAGCTTCATGTAAGCTAGAAAACGGCTGCTGGCCGGTTTAATTATCCGCATTCCGGGTGGACAAATTGTTCCGGCTCCGGACCCGGATATTAATTTCGATACATTGTCCCGTCGGCCAGTGAAGCGACGCCGATTATTTCCAAACGGGACGCGACTCAGCTCAGAACTAGTATCTGTATATTACAATTTCGAAATTAATACAGGACAGCTACAGCTAAGGTTCAACAAATATTACTGAATAGAATAATTATTTATTTGCAAAACAAGCACTTACACAAATTTATGATAACCTAAAGAAAAAAAGTACTACATTTAATTTTGTGTGAAGCTTGTGTGTCGCAAAACGGTCTTTGACTAAGCATAATGTTGGTTTACAACCAACGCCTACTAGAACTGAGACTGACTGAGGAGTTACTGAGATGATGTCAACGATGAATTTGAAACTTTCACCAAGACAAATCATTCAAAACCTTTGACAGCCCTCCTAGCTGTGTTTGTAGTAGGTTTGCTTTCTGCGCTGGAGAGCGGGAGTTCGATCCCCACCGAGAACAAAAATTTGTGTGATGAACACAGATATTTGTTCTTTGTCTGCTTGTATTGTATTCTAAGTAGGTATGTATTAACAAAACAAAATATACAAGTAATTATATCAGCTATCAGGTTCCCATAGAACAAGCTCTGCTTATTTTGGGGCTAGATAGGTGTTGATTGTCCATAATATTAATTTTGTTTGGAAATATTCTAAAATGAAATTTGGAGGAAATTACGTCATAACTTCACACGGTTGTGACAACGGGGGCTCATTATTTTCTTCATATTTCTAGCAAAGTATGTCAAAAATTTCGGGCAAGGCCACTGGAAGCTATAAGTGGTAAGGCCGTTCAACAGCTTTCTATTACTATGCGCTCTCAACCAAACTACCTTCTAAAATTCCTGGAGCACCGTAGATTTTAAAGGTTACAGGTACCCTTTTAAACCCTTGTAAGTACTTAACAAAATAGAACCTCAGAAAAGGCATTCTTAGTAAGTAGTCGGGTAAAAAGCATTCTAATTTTCCGACAAAATTACCGCCCATAATTTTATGCGCAAGAACACGATTACTGAGCCTGAATTCTTGTAAAGCCACTTGAAACCAGCTTGCAACTTAAAATAAACTCTGTCACGATTAGCTAAGATTGTTATTTTTATCAACTGGCTAGTCGTATACCAATAAGTTTTTCAGTCCAAAAATGTACCTAAGTGCACTATGCCAATACTGTCAAACGGTGAAGAAAAACATCGTGAGGAAATCGACATGTCGAAATTTTTATGAATCTTTATGAAATTTTTCATAAAACTTTATGAAATTTTTCAGTTTCAAGTGCTCGAAAGGAGCCTTTTTGAGGGGCACTTAAAATCCTTTCACCACACCGGCTCTTTTTAAACCAGTACACGTTATGAAGAAAAAGAAACATCTACGTACATTTAAAAAGGTTTCCTGTTTTAAATTTCGAGTGAGAGTTCTGTGCGTTAGTATGATTTCATCCGTAACACAGCCTCGGCAGCGACTTGCATAAACAAACGTTTATTATGGCTCCATTAGCGTCAAGATACCAGCAGAGTCTTGGCTTCCGGGAGTCACAAGTTACTGGAAATTTTATCAGTAACAGGCCTTTGAATCTATTGTAGATGATTTATATAGCGTAAAGGGCAACTAGTGCGATTACACAAGCCCTACTTGAAGGACGCTATAGTGCCTAGGACAGGGTTTAAATGGCATAGGTTTGCCCATCACCATCCTGACAGCTTAGTCGGCCTAATCCACAGGAAAGACATGGTCAATACGTGCAGAGCTGATACGTAAGTCATGAGTTTCCTCATGATGTTTTCCTTCACCGTTCAGCACTATCTTAATAGTATGTACGAGTATATTGGTAACTTTCATTATATATATATATATATATATTTTTATGTTTGTTATCGCATAAGTTCGTCATTTATGAACCGATTTGAAAAAAACTATTTTATCTGAAAGGAAGAAAAAAAGAAGAAACTTCCAGATTGGTCCCATATAAGTCTTTATCAAAATCGGTTTAGCAGTTTGCCTATAAAGTCGGTTTCACAAGTTTATTAAACTGCATTTGTTATGTAGTCATTTTTACACGAGCTGCAAAGCGAGTTCGCTTGTGGTTATTCTGTCTGTCAAAATTCCCGCTTTTTCCCACTGTAAGCCTGTAAAAGAGTGTAAAAATGATCAGATATTTACAGAGCTCATTGCTGCGCAGTGGAGCGTGGCCTGCATAATGTATTGAGCGAACGCTTTTGTGCGCTTTATTTACAGCCGAGCCGTGTATTCACGCGGAAATTGGATTTGGAAAATAAGACAGTGAGTAAATAATCTCTATCTTTTGTGTTCGTGTATCCGGTGGACATTGAAACATTTCCAAACAAAGGCTGTTTGGAAGCAGTGAGTCGCAAATGAAACTTGTGAAGTTTTTTTTATACAACTAACTGATAAAACAAGCATAATTATGGCCCGCCTGATATTATATTTGTGTGGTGAACGTTGAAGTTTGTTCTCTGTCTGGCTGTTATAATTTGTATTCCAAGTTTGTAAGAGTTTAATGTAGTAATGTAAATGTATTTAATATTTATTTGTATATTAGTTATCAGCTATCTGGTTCCCGTCGTATAAGCTCTACTTAATTTGGGGCTACATCGGAGTGTTGTGTGGATTGTCTACAATATTTAATCAATTGTATCAATAGTTCGTTTATGTTAATATCTTTCTTGTTTATGTTAAACTTGTGTGTATAAACGACGGTGTGTCGCACTCTACTGTGTCACGGAAGACCAGCGTTATAGTGGCACTCGCTACTATAACATACGCTGAGTGACGACCAATTTTTATGTCATTATCTCTTTGTAAATGATCCTTGTGTAATATATGTGTAATTTTCTGGCATAAAATAAATAATTTGATTGATTGATTGATATTTGTTATTATTTTTATTATAATTGCAGTATAGTAAACAAGCGCAATTATATCGGCCAAGCGCTAAAAATAAGCTTCAACTACCGTTAGATTCAGGAAATGGCTATTTGCAATATCTGTTTACTGACTGTCATTTCCGCTTCGTATGTAAGTAAGCCGGATTTGCAAACCTAATCCGACTGACCTTATTTATTGACTAATCATGCAAATATACACATAAATTAATTTATCAGCTTGTGACAGCTTCCGTTATCGACAATACGGCTTCACGCCATTAATCCCGAAAAATTGGTTTGATATCTTAACTGCTTAGGGGACTCCCCTAGTATAAAACACCGATGAACGTCTTATCTGGACAAAAAATAATGTGGATTTGGAATGTTCCGCACCACAGAGCCTTAACAAGCTAGGAAACACGCCCATGCACTCCTTATCGTGACAGTCGAAAGGCACTTCCTCATTTTTTGCTTTTGTTTCCCGCTACTTGTGTTTTTTGCTGGTGTGCGCTCGTCTCTAAGGGCAGCCGGCATAGTAGTCACGTGATTTAGACGACAAGAATGCTATATTCGTTTTTTGTTACTTGTGTGCTGGTTGTGGCTTTGCGTGACATATTTTCTTAGTGCCGAGGATGACAAATGGGTAGATAAATCACCGAAAGACAAGGTTTTCTTTCAAAGTTTTTGTATTTGCGTCAACGTTCTCATTTATTTCAGCAGTTGGCAACCAGAGTGCGTAGAGTTTCATTTAGCTTAACGCTAGCTTATGTTACTGTTTTTGTAGACACATTTGTGTTATGTTTGTTTTATATTACGCTCGATCTTTGGTTTGAAATTGGCAACACGTTTTTATACGCTAGGTTATTGCTGAAAGTTTTCTAACATTGCGGCTCAATAGAGCTTAAATAGTCACGCCTACGAAAAGATTTGGCTTAAAACCTTTGAGACCTATATCATCTGCCAAGGGCGTCAAACTGTAAAGGTACCATATAGCAGTTTGTAGCCCCGTTTTCATCAGTTTTTAGTCGATGTTGGCGCTAAACTGCGACACTGATTTATCAGGGCATTCTAGCACGCTCGTTTTCAGTGAGTTAGGTTTTACATAACTGCTGTGGAAAACGTGATTTTATCTTAGTTTTATACCTAGACAAATGTAAAAAGCTTAACAATAAACTGATTGCTTGCCAAGTTATTATATAAATTAGCAGAAATTGGTTTATCCAGACAATAAGAAGTTTTAATTGTTGTTTTATTACAGGGCAGTGTGGTCGCTTAGCGACAAAGCCCTTTAAAAAAAACTGATTGCTGTTTTACATTTAATTGGTAGGTTTTAGGAGAAACGAATTCGAGACAACCAACTTGTCACCATATAAATTCAATTGTTTAAAGGTTTTGGCAACAAAAAGACACAAAAACATTTTTAATAAGGCGATTTAGGTTTTGTGGTTGCTGTCGCTATTTGGGGTACCTACATCATTATATTTAGAATGATGTAGGTACGCAAATCTAGGCGATGGCGCAGGATAACTATCCTGCGCCATCGCCTAGATTTGCGTAAGCCTATAAGGCCTTTAAGGAGATGGCGATGGCGATCAATGAAACCTAGTGAAACTTAAAAATTGCAGTCATAATTATTGACATCATTTCACTGATCGCCACCGTAGAACGTTAAAAAGGCTTAGCGGACAAGTATAAAGAACGCTTATTTCTTACACTATAGTTAAGAATTTTCAAAATTCAAATGTGAATATTGGTAAAACATCTTACGAAGCAAAGGTTAGTACTGAGGTTTATACCTATGCAAACCAAATATATTGACGTAGAGGGGTTGTTCAAAAACGCTAATTTCCGCCGGCGCCGATCTAAAGTGAATTTGGTCGTTCACCTCTCCCTAACAATGGTACGTCTCGTCAACGCTCACTTTGGAGACGAATACGAATGCATGAGTAATACTTACGTACCTACTACGTCGATTTTGATTCGATGATTTCGAAATCGACGTACGAAATCAATGAAAATGAGGATTCGTATAACAACACGATAGATCACAGCCTAAAATAAAGAATAAAGAAGGTCAAACATATTTTTGACCTTCTTAAATGAACCAAGACGGCACAAGAAAAACATTTTGTCTTTTTCTTTCACGTCAAATGCATGACAGCTAGGCTTGTTGAAAAAATATCGATACATCGATATATCGATATTATTTTTTCAATATATCGATATTTTTGAGCGATATTTAATAGTTCGATATATCGATGTATCGATATAAAATTCTAAGTATCGAAAAGGTATAAAAACCGATATTTTTTTCATACCAATAAACATTTATAAGTTTTAAGATTAAAAAATCCCAAAAAGAAAATACTTTTTTTATACTAACATCTTTTAACAAATTATATTATAAGTATTTTTTGTTTTTGGTCGACTTGATTTGCTGTTTTATAGTTTGGTTTTTAAGTTGGCAACTCTGTTAGTCAATTTCAATTTCAACAGCACGAATATTCTCTGTCAAGTCAAATCATACCGATATATCGATATATCGATATTTTTTAATAAAAATATCAATATCGATATCGATATTTTCAAAAAACATCGATACGATATATATCGATACTTTATTGCATTTCCGACATCCCTAATGACAGCTGTGAATGAAGCAGCAATGTTCTGTCAAGTTTATAATTTTTCTAAGCAAACAAATATATTTAGTTCGCAATAAATATGTATAGAAACGCGTACCAACGTGGCATGCTAACAATATTTTTTAGCTGCGGATCAAAGCCATTAGGAATATGGGAGATACACAAGCAAGATGGTTACATTACTAGATTTTTAGACCAAGACATAAAGTCAATGGTATTAGAAATAGGCGGAACTAATGTAAGTACAACGTACATGATCTGTCCTAAAGGAAAACAAGTTTTAGGTATAGCGATGCCGTTCCTCGTGATGATAGTCAAGAACCTCAAGAAGTATTTCTCGTTTGAAGTCACCATACTTGATGAAACTGGCACGAGGCGGCGGTTTCGGGTGTCCAACTTTCAGAGCACCACTCAAATAATGCCCATGTGCACCACCATGCCGATCGGCCTGTCCGAGGGCTGGAACCAAATCCAATTCAACTTGGCTGAGTTTACGCGCCGAGCTTATAAGAAGCAATTTGTTGAAGTGCAGAAGCTGAAAATCAATGCCAACATACGTTTACGGCGAATTTACTTCACTGAGAGACTGATACCTGAAGATCAGTTACCACCCGAGTATAAACTATACTTTCCTTTGGCTTCTAAAGGTAAAGGAAAGAAAGGTGAGGATGCGAAAGGAAAAGAAAACATAAAGCCCTCAACATCGCAACAGACCGCTATAGAAGGTCCACCTGATGATAAAAAAGAAGTTCTGAAATCAGGCTCCAAATTGTCGGTAAAGCGAGCGTCACAGGAAGGGAAGGAGAAAGTAGAAGAAGTTCCAGTACTCGTGGCAGATACTGCTCCTGTGGAAGAGAAGCCAGTAGAAGAAACTGCAGTAGAACCAGCCGAAGGTGAGGCACCAGCTGCAAGTGAGGAGCCACTGGCAGAAGCAGTTACTGATGGAGAGTCAACGGTTCCAGAAGGCACGCCCTCTGAGCCAGCCACTGCTGAGGCATCCGAACCAGCGACTGAAGGTGAGGAGGCTCCGGCCGCAGAAGCAGCACCACCCGAAGAGCCTGTTGAAGCACCACCGGAAGCTGTCGAAGCGCCTGCTGAGTGACGCTTCTACATAATAGTTATACTGGCTTATTATTTAAATAAGAAATTTAGTTTGAGCTGTTTTGTTAGGTAAATGAAAAATACATTATTCTGTATTTATGCTGTTGCTTTTTTATTTTTTTTATTTTATCTGAAGGCCACGGCAGGCTGCAGTACTCTGCATTGACATTCATAGTTCATATAAAATGTATGAATATGCGGCTCGCCATAATGTGCGTGCAATCATGAAACATAGGGTGCATTCTAGTATGAGAGGCGAGTTTATTGATAGCATCTTGCAGATTCTGTTCGTATAGCATGCCTTCAGCACCCCTAAGTATCTCACTTGATTCGAAACTGGCAAGGAGTTATTCTGCAGAGCCTTCGCAGAGCGTAGTAATTATTTTGATGTTTTATTCTCATCGTGTCATTAGTTCATTCAAACCAGTGTGATGAAAGGATTTTGAAAGAGTTTTTCGCGCATTATTATAATTGAAATTATTTAGTTAAGAAAACTCTAACTGAGTTTTGCTGTAATGGGTTTCACTTTTTCAAATCCTTTTCTCAGTGCTACTTAGTAGGTACTTTAGTTAGCGCAGATGGACGGTAGATGGCGTATTTTAGTTATCATCATGAAACTTCATGGTCGTTATGTTGTAGGATAAAAATGTTTCAATGGCCCGCCAAATCCGTTTTTAGGGTTCCGTAGCCAAATGGCAAAAACGGAACCCTTATAGATTCGTCATGTCTGTCTGTCTGTCTGTCTGTCTGTCTGTCTGTCTGTCTGTCCGACCGTGTCACAGCCATTTTTCTCCGAAACCATAAGAGCTACACTGATGAAACTTGGCGAGTAGATGTATTCTGTAAACCGCATTAAGATTTTTACACAAAAATAGAAAAAAAACTATAAATTTTGGGGGTCCCCATACTTCAAACTGCAACTCAAAAAAAATTTTTTCGTCGAACCCATACGTGTGGGGTATCTATGAATAGGTCTTCAAAAATGATGTTGAGGTTTCTAATATTGTTTTTTTCTAAACTGAATAGTTTGCGCGAGAGACACTTCCAAAGTTGAAAAAAGTTGGTCCCCCCTCTAACTTCTAAAATGAGAGAATGATAAAACTAAAAAAAATATATGTTGTACATTACTATGCAAACTTTCAACGATATTTGGTTTGAACGAGATCTAGCTAGTAGTTTTTTTTTTATACGTCATAAATCGTAAACCGCAATTTACCTTTCGATGAACTACAAGAACCTGTTTCCTGTTTATTTTCTGTATATCATGTTACTTGATGCTACGGAACCCTTCATGGGCGAGTCCGACTCGCACTTGGCTGCTTTTTTTTTTATTTTCTTAGATGTCAAAATTCTGTCAGGTTTGTTTATACTTTGCACGTATAGCACAGAGTACTGACGTATAGTTCCTTCATTTGCATGATATTTAATTTTGTTCCAAATTGTTGGAAGTAAAGAGTGCAAAACGTATGAAACTATGTTTAAAAATGCATACCAAAGTGGGCTGCTATCTATATTCTACAGCTGCGGTGCCAGGCCCTTGGAGTTGTGGGATGTTGAAGTAAAGAACGGACATATCAAACGAATAACCGATAGTGAAGTGAGGTCAATAGTACTAGAAATACGAGGATCTAATGTAAGCACAACGTATATCACCTGCCCAAAAGGGGGTAAGGCCTTAGGGATTACTCTACCATACATGGTCATGATAGTCAAGAATTTGAACAAACCATTCACATTTGAAGTCACTGTACTTGATCAGGCCGGAGCTAGACGAAGGTTTCGCATTTCAAACTTTCAAAGCACAACACAAATACTTCCTTTGTGCACTACCATACCAGTTACTCTAAAAGATGGGTGGAACCAGATTCAGTTCAATTTGGCAGAGTTTACCAAACGGTCATACAAAACAGAGTTCATGGAGGTATCGAAATTAAAAATCAATGCTAACATTCGCCTCAGACGAGTCTACTTTACAGAGAACATACTACCAGAAGACCAACTGCCGCCAGAATATAAGCTATACATCCCTCAAGTATCAAAGAAAGCTACTAAAGCTAAAGTGATTGTGGAAGAAGTAAAAGAGAAAGAAAACGTTAAGCCGTCTCGATCAAAGCAAGCGGTTGTAAAAACTGAAGAAAAAAATAGTAGTAAAGTAGACGTAGCCAAGGGTCGTTCTAAAGCATCAGTACAAACTATTAAAAGACCATCTAAAGTTGAATCGTCAAAGGTTGAAGGAGAACCTGAAATAAATGATGCAGTTAAAGACGAAGCAACAATAGAAATACTAGAGCCAACCAAACCAATAGATGAGGAAAAACCCATCCCGGAAAGTGATCAAACTGAAACAGAAGTTATAGTGAGCCAATACCAGAAAACGAGACCACAGTAACGGAAGAAGCTGTGCCGGTGCCGACAGAAACAGCACCTGTGGAAGCAGCACTAGTGGGAACAGAACTAGAGAAAGCAACACCAGCTGAAACGGCAGCGCCAACTGAAGAACCAGTAGTGACTACTGAAAGTGCTGAATGATATCCACCTACACAGTGTTTCATTATATTCAAAGAATTTGGGTCATCATCATCATCATTATCAGCCTGAAGAAGTCCACTGCTGGACATAGGCCTCCCCTACACATTTCCAGGAAGAACGATTCTGAGACCTTTCCATCCATCGACTTCCCGCGATCTTAACAACGTCGTCGGTCCATCTGGAGAAATTGGGTAATTTATTAAAAATTTTAATGTAATCTTTTCAAATATTACGAAAGGCTGAATTTTTTTCCTATACTTATCGATCTGCTAAGCAGTCATTTAGCTTAGCATATCGATAAGTCGCCATGTCTATTTGTTGTTGTTGAGATGAAGGTGACAATGACAAGGACTTTTAGTGAGCCGTTAAAAAGTGCCCGGCATTATGAATGAGGGGGTAAATGTTTTATGTGTAAAATAGTGCATTTGAGTCGAATAAACTTTTTGCAAGCGTCGATTGAAAACTTATTAATTCTGACAAGTCATGCGTTACCAAATGACAGCAATGAATGAATCATAACCTGTCATATACACACGTCATGCTCGTATGCCTGACAATATCGAAGCTGTAAATATTTTTATGATAATTTTGTATCTGCTCAAAAATAACCATGTTTAAAAACTCATATCAAAGCGGACTACTCTCGATATTCTATAGTTGTGGTGCGAACCCCTTGGCACTATGGGATATGGAAGTTAATAACGGTCATATAAAACGACTTACTGATGCTGAAGTGAACTCCATAGTTCTGGAAATTGTAGGCACAAACGTTGCAACTACTTACATTTCGTGCCCTAGAAATAACCAATGTCTGGGAATAAAGCTGCCTTTTCTCGTAATGATCGTAAAAAATCTAAAAAGATACTTTTCATTTGAGATTACGATCCTGGATGACAAAAACATGCGAAGACGATTCAGAATCTCAAACTTTCAATCTACAACAAAGATCAAACCGTTCTGCACGACTATGCCGATAGGTCTTTCGGGTGGCTGGAATCAAATTCAGTTCAACCTCTCTGATTTTACGAGAAGAGCTTATGGCACACAGTTTATAGAGACTCTGAGAGTACAAGTGCACGCCAATGTCAGGGTACGGAGAATATATTTCGCCGAACGGCTTTATACTGAAGAAGAGTTGCCGCAGGAATACAAATTGTATCTGCCTTTGGAGAGAAAAGGAAAGAAAGGGAAAACTAAGAAGGAGGAAGCTAAGCCAGTTGAAGTAAAAGCAGCACCACCACCAGCTCCACCGCCAGTTGAAGTTGCTCCTATCTCAGAAGAGCCTCCTGCACCAGAAGTAACGAGCAAGAAGAGTACAGCAGCTGCGACACCGGTATCAGAAGCCGAGGCTGAGCAACCTGACGAAACGCCAACTCTCGTCCCTGAAGAAACTCTCGGTGAGATTCCCAGTGAGACTACCATTGAAACTCCTGGAGAGGATGGTGCAGCGGCTCCCGAAGGAACCGAAGAGGCTGGAGAGTCAGAACCGGCAACAGAACCACCAGATGAAACAGAAGAACCTCCGGAAGAAGCTCCGGAAGGGGAATAGAATATTCGTATAGTTTATTTGGGATATTTATTTTTATTATGTTTAGTTCCGATAGAATTTATGATGTTATTATACGAATATTGAAGTTTAAACTGCTTATACATTTACGTTTTTAGCTACTTCTAACGTATCGTAGAAATGCGTCCCACCTGCTAATCAGAATAGATAATTGAAGAATAGGCAAGTGGAAAATTCCAAAGCACAGACTCCAATCCAGAACCATATCATTTTCAGATACCATTTTGTGACGTCATCACGTAGGATTGAGAACCCCCATTTCAATGTATTACTACTGTAGGTGACTTTGCCACACATACACTTTATCTCATATATTAGTTACACAGGTTCACAACATAAATTCAAAATATCTACGTATTCTTCTAACACCTCACTTCCTATATTATGTTAATATATGTTTTCGTTTGTTACTTGTCTGAAATGTTCGTGTTTCCATTAACTACCGTGTGCCGTCATAAATAAATACGTTTTCTTTCTTTTTCTTTCCGAATCTTTCGTTATAAACAAGTATACAATTTCTATCCAATAAGCCCTTATCAATATGCAAAACAAGGTCATAAAATCGTCGCACAGTTGCCTTCTCTTTAATAGTTTATGCTTTGGTCTATGGTGCGAGATTCCGCCCATTATTTTAGGGTGCTCATGTCAAACTGACAACTACATCCGGAAATTTATCGCGTACGGCTCGTATTCGAAACTGTGTTATTGGATTTCTAAAAGAGACGTGACCATACGTATTGGGATTATATCTCGTTCAATAATTATTGAAAAATCAAAATAATATTATTTTATTATTTATTTTTAATTTGGGTCGTCCCACTGCAAAGCAAAGGCCTCTCTCCCCTTCTTCCTAAAATAATATGCTACCTTTTTAATAATATACCTTATTTTTTGTCTGGTATTTATTTTATAGAGTCTCCACATAACCCCACGTAAAGTGGGAGGGACTAGGGCAGCCAGAAAAAAAACGTTTTATAATGTCCCAAAAGCTAAGAGCCAAGTGGGGTTTGAACCCATGGGTTTCTCCTGGGTACAAGGATGCGCTGACCACTGCGGCATTACTCCGCCAATCCCATGACATGTCGTTTTTTATTTCACCGTGCTAACAGTATAGTTTTATGTAGGTACATCATTCTAAATAGAAGAACACCAAAAAACTATGATCACTAAAACTGCTCCCCTGTATTTATTTACTTCGTTATTATAATACTAAGCATACGATTGGTCAGCATCAGGTTTGCCGTAGCGAGTACATACCTAAAACAAAGAAAACATATGGGTTAGAATAAGAAACTAAAACGATACGTTCATACGGAAAAACAAAATCTTATTATTGTACAAATCCTCTACGCTGTGGGTGGAATAAAACAGTAAGAGGAAGCATAAGGGCATCCCTATCTATCAACCCTCAGTTTTCAAACATGCGGTGGCCGCTAAGACAGTAAAAAACCTACTCGTTTTCTGAAAACTTAAAAAACTAGGTACAGAGAGCTTGAGCGAAAGGTAGGGTCCCAAAAAACCCCTGTTTTTCAATCTGGTTATTAGTATTTGTTGTTATAACGGCAACAGAAATACATCATTTTGTTAATTTTATTTAATTTCTGTTTAACTATACGCTACTTAACTATCACGGTTTATGAGATACAGTTTGGTGACAGGCGGACAGACGGACGGACAACGAAGTCTTAGTAATCCCGTTTACACTTTGGGTACGGAACCCTAAAAAATTACGACATAATACAGCAGTGTTGTTCTGATTAGCATCCTTGTGTACCACTGAAAGTTGTAATATAGAAAATAAGAAAAAAAACTGGTTTATGGATAAAGATTAATTTGTGGAATTTGACGGTGGTAAAATCGACATTTATTATTTATTATTCAAACAACATACAAACAATACAGAATACATTTTTGGTAACGACTTTTCATGCCTAGTATTCATAACATCTCCGCTATATTAGGACCGTCATACCCAAGACTTCGGACATAATACAGGGTCAATCTTTCACGGAATCAAATCACGGCATCAAACGGGTAACAGGAACTTCAGCTCACGAAATCATTATTTTCCTATTTTAGGGGTCTGAATTCTGAGAAACCCTTAGTTTGGCCATGTTTATCTTTAGTTTTTTTATACAATTGATGGAAAAAACGTATGACCCACTTGATGTTAAGAGGTAACCAGCCAATGTTTATTCAGTATTAGTAAATAAATAAATATTGTGAAAAATCCACACAACACCATCTAGTCCCAATTTAAGCCGAGCTTGTATTATACGAACCAGATAGCTGATATAATACTTGCATACGTTTTTTTTGTAAATAAATATAAGGAATGTAGTATAACATCCAGACAAAGAACAAACATCTGTGTTCTCTACTCAAAGTATCACTTTGAATCATCTTAAATTTATGTGATTACTGTAGTCCTACCACAAGCGTAGTAGGGGTCTGTCTCTGGCTCTGATTATGAGTCTGTGTATGTGCTCACCATTGTATTATACCGTGTGTATGACATTTCGACGTAGGCCTACTGGTGTCAGTTCTGCATGCGTGACCAAGTCAGAAGAACAGCGTCTGCTGAATAGTGGACAATATGCTTAGTTACAGACCCATTTGCTTCTATGGCATACGGCATATTGTCCAAGCTAAAGCATGTATTTGTTGTATTTGTAAATTTATGAATGTCCAATGTATTCTTTGAAATGTAACTGTCTCAGCTCTCCCTTAACTCATAAATTCATGTTCTGTTAGTTGTTTTTTAATTTCTGCCCTTCTCTTTTTTTATCATTGTTATTACTTAATTGTGAACTTATTTATACTTAATTGTTTTTTCATCTATTCATGTATGCTAAGAAGCAAATAAATGAGTGTCTATGTCTATGTCTAAGAAAACGCTCAACTGCCAGTCTATTATAAAAAGCTGTAGCATCATAAACATTCTTAAAATAATATATGGAAGAAAAACTAAAATTCCGACCCTTTCGGCTTACGCATTCAACATAATGATTTCGCAACAACTAAAGAAACTACATATGATAAAAGGAAACGTTGCCAAAGAACCCTTTAATCATGGACGAATACTGAAATTGAAATGGAGTTACTTGACCTTCTGTTTGATATGTTTGAGTGTCTGAGAAAATGTTGCTTTGCATAAAATATGCTCGGAGTTTTTTAGGAAAATATTTTCTCATAGGGTTACCCAAAAGGTATTGAAAGGCCTTGTTAAAATCACATTATGATGACCTATAGGCTTACCACAAGCTCTGTCTGGCCCTGGTTTTGAGGTCGAAGCGTCGCACACGCAGTATTATACACTGGTGAGCACTCACACAGACTCAAAGCCAGAGTAATTTGTTTTTAAAATACAACAATGCTCATTACAGTATTGTAATTCTAATTCATTGAACGTAGGTCTCTCCCAAGACGCGCCACTGAGCCCGGTCTTCGGTTCTTCTCCTCCAGTGCTTGATAGTACATTCCGCGATCGTCGTTCCACCTTGTCGGAAGGCGTTCTACACCAAGCTTACTTACCTAAACGGTCTCCGCTCTAGTATTCGTTAAAAACCCTAAACTTTAACTCATTTTCACTTTATAAAAATCAAAAATTGTGCTTACAAATATAATACTTAATTTTACAATGTTAAGTATACATACACCATTATAATAAATGCTACATTTTATAATTTGTTACATAATGTACAAATAATCCAACACTGTGTAAACTCAACAATGCAATTTCGATAATTGCAACATAAAGTATACTCATAAATTGTGTATACTCATATGACTATGCAAATTAGGCTATGCTTTCTGCATTATGGTCAGTACTATACCATGTTATACAATATAACGGTGTATACAGTTTGTATACCTCAGTATACAATATTCCCTCAACTGCTGTAATAAGTTAGGTTAGTGTAGCGAGTGATAAATCAGCGATGTAAGGGTTTGGTTTAAGTGCAAATAAATTGGCCAAGCGTCAAACCACGTACAAGATGGCTTCTTAAGACATCTTCTTCTAATGTCTTAAGAATTTCTAATTCTCTTAAATACACTAAAATTCTTATATTATTGACTGACTGCCAATTAACGAAAAACCTGAGTCTACCCTAAGATAAATTTGGAGAGTTGATTCCTGTCTCAACCCTTATAGAGGTGCAGCGGGGGTCGAAACAAGTGAAGAAAAAGCTTGTGCTAACGAATTTGCTTGTCTTGGGTTGTCCAAAAAAGATATAGATTAAAAATCGCACAAGTTTGCAATCGCTACTCGCTCATCTCACAACTAAGTTCTTTCCCACGAACTAAGCGAGCAGTCGGTCGCCGGCTTCACGTTATATTAAAGCCTTAATTTACTGCTGTATTTATTATGTACAGCAAAATATGCTGCAAAGCAAAATAACAATGATTCTACAAACTCTTTCTTGCAAATATGCATGAGTGGAATGGAATCGTACATTTTTTTATTCAGAAACAATGAAATGAAATAGTTGTGGGCTTATTCTATTTCTTCTCTTTGTGTCACTAGTTCTTTAAAACCAGTCAGGTGAAAGGATTTTAAGTACACCTCAAATAGAATCCCAATAAAAGAAAGTCGTGTTAGTTACACTACTTATAACTCAAGAACGGCTAAACCGATTTGACTGAAAATTAGTTGGGAGATAGCTTAGAATTAGCAGACGGACATAGAATACTTATTATCCCGAAAAAGTAATGGGACCGAGAACGGAAAGAGCGAAGCCGCGAGAGGCCGCTATTTTAATTTAAACATGAGTTTTTTGTTTCTGTCGTGTGTTAAAATAGTTATAACATGTTTATGTTCTAAATAAAATTTGGTTTTCAACAGCAAATGTTAAAAGTACAATCTTATAAAACAGTTGATTGATTTACAATCAATTGTACGATCTATCTTCTGTACTTTTTATTTAGGCGCAGCACGTCGTGGACCGTACTTCAAATTATTCTCCCTTTGTCGTAAATTTTACGACTTCAAAAATTAGTTGGAGGCGACTTGTGGAATACGATCGACTAAAATTGTTTTGTCTGGCTGCGATCGGGCTGGAAAGGAATCAATATTTATGAACTTTGAATGAAAGCGATTGTCTAGCTTTTTGTTGCTTTTTATTTTTAAAGTGATTTTTATTTTTGAAGTGAAAACTTCTTTAGCGGCGTTGAGCACTTTCTGTAATGGGTATAAAATCTTAAACTCGCGTCAGGGCGTCAGGGCGTCAGGATCACGTGACCTTATCGAAAAAGCGTAGGACGGATTTTTTGCAGAAATGTACCCTAAGACTACAACGTAGAGTTCATAATAAAAATCGAAAAAAAGCGTAAGACGCTACAGATACGCTAGTAGTTACTATGACACGGTAACGTCACAGAATAGATAATAGTTAGTAGCAAGCATACCAAGGCGTTTTTCGTGACTGTAGTAGGTATAGGTACATACCTATTATAGATTTTATGAACTAGCGGCCGCCCGCGGCAGGTAGTAGTGGTCATTGGTACATGATTTTATAGATCTACTGTATTTATTTTTCGAGTGGAGCATTGCGGCGAGCGAAGCGAGCCGCCATGCGACCATGGGAACAGCGCGGCGAGCGAAGCGAGCCGTGCTGTGACTCCCCCTAAGCCCTCCAGAACCCCCTCCTCCTGAACCCGGGGGGAGCGTCGCGGCGAGCGAAGCGAGCCGCCACGCGATCACGGGGAACAGCGTGGCGAGTGAAGCGAGCCGTGCTGTTACCCCCCTAAGCCCCCAAGAACCCCCTCTTCCTGAACCCGGGGGGAGCGTCGCGGCGAGCGAAGCGAGCTGCCACGCGACCACGGGGAACAGCGCGGCGAGCGAAGCGAGCCGTGCTGTGACCCCCCTTAGCCCCCCAGAACCCCCTCCTCCTATGTCTGCCGTTTTACTTCATTTAGGACCTACTTGTAGGTCGCGCGACAAGGTCCCTTCTAGCGGTTCCGACCCGTTGAGGATTTGGCTTTACGTAAAATTTAGGGTTCCGTATAGGGTTTTGATTAGGGTTATACTTTATTGAGGAATTTGATTAAATGGTCGACTTTTAGGGTTCCTTAGGACTTTGATTGGAGTTTCAACTACACTTAGAAGCTTGATAATGTTAAAATTTTTAGGGTTCCTTAGGACTTTGATTGGGGTTTTACTACATTGAGGAATTTGATTAAGTGGTCAACTTTTAGGGTTCCTTAGGACTTTGATTGGAGTTTCAACTACACTTAGGAGCTTGATAATGTTAACATTTTTAGGGTTCCTTAGGACTTTGATTGGAATTTCAACTACACTTAGGAGCTTGATAATGCTAAAATTTTTAGGGTTCCTTAGGACTTTGATTGGGGTTTTACTACATTGAGGAACTTGATAAAATAAACAACTTTTAGGGTTCCTTAGGCCTTTAATTGGACTTTCAACTACACTTAGGACCTTGATTATGTAAACAATTTTAGGGTTCCTTAGCACTTTGATTGGAATTTCAACTACACTTAGGAGCTTGATAATGCTAAAATTTTTAGGGTTCCTTAGGACTTTGATTGGGGTTTTACTACATTGAGGAACTTGATAAAATAAACAACTTTTAGGGTTCCTACGTTAATAATCAAGTTTTCACTTCTGCCGGCACTCCCGGAGTGCAACCCGTATTTTTTTTAGACTCGTTCAGTATTGATATCTAATTGGTATTTTTTCTATGGTACCTTCAATAATTTAAATACATATTTGATGGGCCGTTATAGGCAATTTAACTTTTTTCGTGTCTGTTTTTTATTACTGCTGGTTAGAATGTTCTGGAAGTTCTACACTTACTACTCGATTAATGGCAATATTTTTATTAATTTTTCATATTTTAAAAGCAATATTTATGTTCCTTTTCGGTAATAAAGTTCAATTTGTACACTCAAAAGTAATCATATAAAAAAAAGGAACAATCCACTCAACACTACCTAGCCCGACACATCTGTGTTCACCACACAAATATTTGCTCTCGCTGAGGACTGAACCCCTGACCCACAGCGCAGAAAGCAGAGCTAATAGCAACTGAGAGGCCAGTCAAAAAAATAATTTAAATATTGACATTTTATCTTGTAAATATCGTAAGTAGATAAAATATAAACAAAGATCCGCACACTTCTTAAAAGCCTTCTCCACTATTTTACTATTAAGGCATGAAAAGGTCGCTATACTGTCCACAATATACAACCGATACGCGCTATCGCCCAACGGCAGAGTTGGACACACGACCTTTTTAAAATATCACCAGAACACAGGGTTGATAGTATTGAGAAAAATCAAAAAAGACGGATAAATTCGCCGGCTTTTTACGGGGCAGACCGCCGTAGATTATCGCTCTTCAAGTTTTGTACACAAACGATTACAGAAAACGACTGAATTGAAAAAAAATACAGATTGACAGATTTACCAGAAAATTACAAAATTGCTAGCAATTCTCTACCAATCTGACATTTTCAGTCAAATCTGACCTTTACTGTAAAATCTGTAATTTTCTGTCAATCTAACGTTTGCTGTCATTTATTTCAGAAAATGAGTTTCCTTGTGGATGACATGATACAGCTAGTTAACGGATTTAGCGAGAATAATACTTTTCAGTAGATCCAAATTATAAAACTTGGAGATATGGAGAAAAAAAATCTCAAAAGATCCACTGTGGATCTGGACAATGGATCTTCTGAGATTGAACGTACTGAACTTGTTTGCTTAAGTATTTTTGACCGGACATATTCAAAAGTGTTCCCTCCCTAGCGCAAACAACCACATGTATCGTAAAGATAAATTCGTTGTTTATGTTTAACTTGATATATTCGCTTAAATATGATTTATTGCAGCGTTATCTTTAATTTTTAACCATTCACTTTGTCTGTACTACTTTTCAACTTTTTTTTAAATTTGTGGTAATGTGTTGCTTGATCTGTTATACGTTTTTATAATAAGGTAAGTTATTAAAAGTAAATTAATCATTGGTTACGCTACGGGAATCGAACCCACTCCTGAACCTTAATGAGATTGGCCCCTCAGCTCAGTTGGACTTTGCCTTCTGCGCCGTAGATCGTGGAATCAATCCCCACTGAAAACAAACATTTGTGTTGTGAACACGGATGTTTGTTCTCTGTCTGGGTGTTATGCTGTATTATAAGTATGAATTACAAAAAAAAAAATAGCTATCTGGTTCTAATACAAGCTCTGCTTAATTTGGGACTAAATAGAGTCGTGAGGATTGTCCAGAATATTTTGTTTTTGTATAATTTCCCTGGTTTTGTTTACCATGTGAAGAAAAAAACATTAAAAAGTTGCAAAAATTTCGACTACCCTTCTTTTCAAGCAATTCTATTGAACTCTCAAAAATATGGCTTCTGTTTTGTCTGAAAGTTGAATCAATAAACGTAATCAAAACAAGCTGAGTGAAAATTAAAATTTCTGCTCATTTAAATATGATTTGAGTGAGCACTAGTTTTTCAAGCTATAAATAAATAAATATTTTAGATAATCCACACAACACTATTTAGTCCCAAACTAAGCAGAGCTTGTACTATGGGAACCAGATAGCTGATATAATACTTTATATTTTTTTTAATATACATACTTAGAATACAATATGACACCCAGACGGAGAACAAACATCGATCTTCACCACAAAAATATTTGTTCTCGGTGGGGATCAAACCCACGGCCTACGGCGCAGAAGGCAGATATACTACTAACTGAGCTAGGGGGCCAATTAAGTGGTAGCCATTTGTCAACAGTGGTGAATGTAGTGTCACTATGTAAACCTTATGACTTATAAAAAGATTTTCTCATGCGTTCTCTTGTCAAGTCTTATGAAAATTGAAGTACAACGCGCTCAATTAGAATGCGAGAACGTCAGGCACTAGTGCTAAGAGGCATCATTAGCCGCACGTGAGCGGACTAGTATACAGGGTGTTTATTGAGCGATACAATCTCCGGTGCGACATGAATATTCAACACCCTGTACCCTATGTGTGCCGTGTGTTTAATGTGACACATATCTGAGTATTTGATGCAGTTTCAGTGTGTTTTCAGAGAGCGGAATGATAATTCGGAAGCTTTGCATTTTTTTTATGAACATAAGTGCTGTGTTGGTGCGTTACCTATCTCTGAACATAAGTATAGTGCATTCCTTCGATGTGACTTTCAATCGAGCTGATAGACTAAATCTTACGATTTATATCAGTGTAGGCTCGGATCGGAAGTCTAAACGTTTGAATGTCTTTTTTTTGTTAAATGCTTATTATTTAAATTAGCTCGATCGTTACCTATTTATGCATAACATATAACCTTAATTAAATTACAAGGCAATGTTGAGCCACAGAAAGGAAGGGATCTCTGCTAATACAGGTTTAACAACTTTAAAGAAGAGATCCCAACCTTTTATTTGTCCTACCTGTAATTTTTTTTTATGGGTATCTTTTTTATTCAGATCTGCTCAGAGAATGGTAGTCGTGCAATTGTAAATCAAAATGATATAAGTTTAAGAAACTTGAGAAACCGACTTCATGGTCAAACTGATAAACCGATGGTGCCGAACTGACACAATTTCTATGGGACCAATCTGAAAGTATTAGCAGTCAGATTTTATTTTTAAGTCGGCTCTTAGATGACGCAATTATAAATAAATAATAAATAATAAATAAATAAATATTCTGGACAATTCACACAACACTACCCAGCCCCAAACTAAGCAGAGCTTGTAATATGGGAACCAGATAGCTGATATAATACTTGAATACATTTTTTTTTTGTAAATAAATACTTAGAATACAATATAACACCCAGACAGAGAACAAACATTTATGTTCACCACACAAATATTTGTTCTCGGTGGGGATCGAACCCACGACCTACGGCGCAGAAGGCAGAGCTACCAACTGAGCCAGAGGCCAGTCATTATGTGACAACATTACAAAAAAAAACAACAAAAAATTGAGAACTTCTAAAAAAGGATTTTTATTTGAAGTTAGTTTATAAGATAAAAGTACTTTTGATAGTCAATTGTATAAATATGTTGGAATGCATTATTTTTAACACATTAACATATAAAATTTATAATAAAGCACATAGAACTAACAAAAGCTTTCAGAACATGTAAGTTTACTTTCCTTACTAAATAAACGAGCTTAATAAAGTAAGTAATGATTGTAGTGGTATTCTGGGTTTCATCACAGCTATAACGTTAGTGCAGTTTTACGTCTGGGCAGCGTCAGTGTAGTATATCGAGTTCAATTAAACCGGGTCACCAACACAGAAATAACAACACAGCAAAAAAGTACTGTGTTGTGTGTTGTTGCAATTATTTAATTCTGTTCTATAGATTACACTTTGAGAAGAAACATTATTTTTCTGATCCAAATATATTATTGTTAACATTTTTAACCCTAGTTTCACGTAATCAACGATTTGTAGCACATGCTACGGAAGTGCTACGGTGGAGTTACGTGACTACGAGTGTCGTAGCAATTGCTACGTCGTCGCGCGTAGCTCCGTAGCGTTCAAACTTTTTTAGTGTACATACGTGTACTTTTAAGTAAGGTTTTGCTCAACAAAGTAAAAATGCTAAATTAATACATAAGGCTGTTGATTTCTGTAAAATGGCGTAAACTAAGTTATAATTTATGGAATTAACGGTTATTGAGTTAAAAAAACAATTTTAAATTCAAATCAGTCTTATTTACATAAAAACTAAGTTCTGAACAGTTTTTGATGAGACTTTTATTTGACCAATCCGAAAATAAATCCTGTCTAATTTTTTTTTTCCAAATCTGGTCATAAATTACGTAGTTGTAAGTATAACAACTTAAAAAACTACCGAATTGAGCATCTCCCTGTTTTTCAAGTCAGTATAAAACATTTAAGTTTAATCTATTTATTTTTAACCGACTGCCCGGTACGAGGATAAGGTTTTTAGCTACAGTGACGTCAGCTTTATCTTATTCACCCTATTAGAAAATGCTGACAGTAACATTATGCTGATGCTGACATCAGCATACAATTAAATCTGACTGTTTAATTTCACGTATGAACTGTTGCGTCAACAACGATCGGTCAGCGTGGGGTGAACGACCCGATGGTGCTTAGGCAAATTATGTACAATCGGCTGCATTAGAATGTGTTCATGTGTTCATTACTCGAGAAAATCTCTGGATTTTTGTTATTACAAATAAAAAAAAGTCAAAATTGCACCATCTAGCCCCAAACATAGATTGCTTATTTCATACTTAGATAGTTTTTTTTGTAAATGTACTTAACGTAACACACAGACTGGGAACAAACATCTGCGTTCACCACACAAATATTTGTTCTCGGTGGGGATCCAACCTACGCCCAACGCAGAAGGTAGAGCCAACTACCAATTGAGCTATGAGAGCTCTCAAAAAGTTATGAGCATGCTTGATTCATCAACAAGTTGCATGAAATATTTATTACAATGCTTCGATACTAATCAGAGATACGAATTGTACACTTTCTAATGCAGTTGACTGTACAAGGGGGAATGCGTGTTTTTTACCAAATATGGAGGCTTATGATGTACATTTTAAGAGAGATGTCCGTTTTTGAATTTTAAATGTGACCTTTTTGGTTTTGTTTGAGTAATTTGGTGCTACAAACGTGGACCTTTATGTCTGGACCTCTTTGATGGTGCCGAGTTGAAGTATTGAATTTTATATGTAGGTATTTGAGTTTTTGTTTGGTTTTTACCACTTCACACGCAACGTAATATTCACGCAATTTGTGTTTTGTACGAAGGGGATTAGTTTTTTTCGTTGTTTTCTTTAATCACTTTGTATTTTCTTCTTATTGTACCACTGATTATTTCGTGGGATGAAATAATTTTAAGTGCTCCTAAGAGGCTATTTTCATGCATTCAGCACTTTTTAGATTCTGTGACAATGGTAGATAGTTTTTTTTTATAATAAATAAATAAGACTTTCAGTTACTATATACATCTAAATCAGTAAATATTATGAACAATCCAGAAACTCAAAGCTTGTACTATGGGAACCAGATTACTGATATAATTCACATTTTACTTTTTTTTATAAATACATACCTACTTAGATTACGATATAACACAAACATCTGCGTTCACTACACAAATATTTGTTCTCGTTAAGGATTGAACCCACGACTTACAGCACATAAGGCAGAGCTAGTACAGTACCATTACACTACTTTAAATACACACAAGCAAAAACGTCGGTAGAAATAAATTAATCCAAATTTTCTCATAAATATCAAACGAAATCACACCGTGACCCGTAACAAAGAAACAAAACTACTCGCGCGGATAACATTAGTGTGGGGACCAGTTTCCGTAAAAACTGTCATAAATCAGAAGGACAGGCCCTGACTAATTACGGTTTAATTTAGAACAACCCTAGCACTGGCCGAAAAGTTGCCTGATAAATTTGAGCATGTGTTGCAAATTAATAGTTTCGGTTCGAGCACGGAGGGTTTTTACTTTGGATATAGGAAAAAAGTTTTGTATACACTAGCTGTTGGTGATGATGATGATGATGATGATGATGAAGATGATGATGAACAAGCATATGAACAAGCATATGGCCCACTTGTAAGCCTACCACAAGCTATGTTAGGCTCTATATCTGGCTCTGGTTTTAGGTCTGTGTGAGTGCTCATCATTGTATTAAACTGTGTGTGTGACGTTTCGACGTAGGTTTTATTTAGTCAACACTCACACAGTCTCAAAACCAGAACCAGAGCCAGATGAGCTTGTGGTAGGCGTACAGTTGGTAGTAACTCTGCCTATTGCGCTGTAGGTCGTGGGTTCGATCCCTACAGAGGGGAATGGAGGAGGAAGACATGTTGTACCGACTCCACATAAAGTGATTTATGGGCAAGAAGTTTTTTTTAAATACATTGGGATACATCTTTAGACTCATATTACGTTTTAGTTACATTCGGTTATCAAAAAAAAACACGAAAGCAATAAAAAAACAATAAAATTTCATATAAATTCTCCGATTGTAAAAAAGCAATTGAAATAAAACAAAGTAATAATACTTTTATCTACCACCCTTAACGTGATGAAGGATAATTAAACCGTCTAATAGGTAAGCAAGACCGTCAATCATACCATTGGAAGTTCACGAACTATAATTGAAAAAGTTCACATTTTACTATAGCGATGGCAAAACGAGAATTTATTAAACCAATTAAAAGTTGGCAACATTATGAATCAACGCACAACAAATTGAAAGTTGGTACTTAAGCCTTTTCTACACAGCGGGTTCGTAGACTACAGTTAGGTAACTAAGTTTTTGCAGGTCTCTATAAAAGGTGATCTTTACAAATATTTGTAGTAAATTCTACTTAAATTGTAGTGTCAATAGTGCTTCTTATTAGCTGACACGATTTTAATTTCTGCTTTTTAGAGCACGCATTTCAACTTAGAATTTTACTAACCTACAATTTTAACCTAACTTTTAACCTAAAATTTTTTTGTTAGTTTTATAATGATTCCTACTTAACAAAATCACAAAGATTTTTATAATGGCCCAAAAAATAAAAGCAGAGCGGGATTAGAACGTAACCTTCCTGAGCTGACCGCGAGGGGAAGCTCACAGGTTCGAATCCCACTTGGCTCATCTAGCCAAGCTATCAGCATCTAGCTTGTCTTGGCTTTTGGGACATTATGAAAATCGTAATAACTTTATTGTCCAACAAAATAAGCATACATGCATATTTTTACCATTTTTACCACGCACGTACCCAAAATTCAGAAAGATAAGTCAGTAAATAGTTCATCTATCCATACCAATTTATGTAAGCTCAAATGAGTTTGTATGTAAGTCTGGTAAGTACTTTTTCACGTCATAATTAACCAACCCATCAAGCTAGAATTTGCCACAGAGATAGCTACCATTCTGAAAGGTATTGTAGGTTACTTTTATCTTTATATGTTCAGTAGTTTTCCCATAAACGTTCAAAAACTCTTTTACCATCATAGTTTGGTGATATCCCGATTCAGATAACCCGATCAGTTGGTGATGTCAGTGTTTATCCCGCATGTAGCCGGGGTGGTTCTGTAGACCTACCACAAGCTCTGTCTGACTCTGGTTTTGAGTCTGTGTGAGTTCTGACCAGTATACTGTGTGTCTGACGTTTCGACGTAGGATTTATTTAGTCAGCACTCACACAGACTCAAAACCAGAGCCAGATAGAGCTCGTGGTAGGCCTACTGCTAGTACTTTCCTATAGTAATGTCATCGCTAAAGTCAGAGGATCGGACTGAATGGTCCTTAGATTACATGTATATGCAGCTCTTGAAGGCCCAAAAACTGTGTAAAAAATTCATTACATCTCCTCTTTGCCATTCGAGTTCTACCCTTATTACAGGAGCGAGTAAGTGTGAAATCGCTAAACGGCAGTTTCCTACTCATTTTCCGCCGACATTGAATATTCTGCCATGTTTGAAGGAAAAACAAAGTGTTAAATTGCGTGGGGGAGTTGCCTTTGAGGCTGATCGTGCAAAGGAGTTTGATCCCTATGGTGTGGTGAGATGGAGTGTTTTTGTTTACAGGTCAACTCCTGGACGGTGTATGGTGTGGGGTGGGGTATGGCTGCCAGGAGGGAAATCAGAAAAGCCGGTCAAATCTGCGCATTTCGCGAAAAAGGTCGGATAGTGTTTATTTATTCATAAAGTTGTAGCATTGATTTAAAGTATCACAACTATCCTATTTCTTTCATCGTATTCATTACATTCGTGTGTTTTATTATTACGCTTTCTTTATTTCATATAGATGTTTTTATTATGACTTTCTATGCTTTCACCGGGGTTGAAAACTTGGTTGGCAAAGTTGCTGCCTCATAAAATACTTAAATAATGTGCTTTATAGTTATTTTTATCACACAACTCTTTCCTGTAGATTAAACCGACTTAGTTAATTCTATGAAAAAGAGTATTCCTTCTACTCCACATGGTGTGTGGGTTCAATTAGTACAGAGAGTGCGCTGAACATAAATGTTTGTTCTCTGTTTGGGTGTTAAATAGTATTCTAGGAGCATATTTACAAAAACAAATGCATACGCATTAAATCGGCTATTTGGTATATCACAATATTTGCTTAGTTTCGGCCTAGATGGACCTATTTACTTATATTTATTTATTTACCTATTTAACCATATTTTGTCACTACCAGAAGAAGAAAAAACTTTTTCAGCAAAGGCATCTGGAATTCTTTTTCACTTATCTACCACAAAGTTAACTAGGTTTATTTTAAGATAAAAATAGAGCTCATTTTATGTAAAAATGGTCCCAAAATATCACATAAGAGAACCTCCTACGCATTGCATATGAAATTGACTGGTTAAGTATATTCAAAATATGTATCAATAAAGCTTGTCCTTGGTTAAAGTATAAAATAAGCTCAAGAAAATTAAAAAAAAATCTGTTTCTTTTTTATCATTAGTCCATTGAAATATACTGAACTGGCACATAGACTCACCTAGCTTTAAGACGTTTCAAAGTCATTCTTACAATGCAACTGAAAAAATACACATGATTTTTTTTTTTTTTTTTGCAATTTAATAGTATTTTTTATGGTAGTTACAAAATATGGGTGTATTTATTCCGGACGTCAGGCATCCCTATATGGGGAGGCTCGGAAGGGCGAACGGCAACAGACATGTAGAGGATATGGGTCAAGTGGATGGCAACAAAAGTGTGAGTGTTGCTACGTACTCGACTGTTGGCTGCATTCTCTGGAATTCAACTTGATTTACATTTGGAATGCGTTTTTGTTTGATCTTTTGCTGAGTTACGCTGTTGACTTATCTTATTATGTTTTTTTAATATCTAACTAGCCTTCCAGCTTCCGCCGTAGGTCTTAGGTTTGATCCCCACTGAGAACAAATATTTGTGTGGTGAACGCGGATGTTGGTTCTCTGTCTGGGTGTTATATTGTATTCTAAGTATGTATTTACAAATAAAATTTGTAAGTAATCAGCTGCTTGGTTCCCATAGTACAAGCTCTGCTTAGTTTGGGGCTAGATAGTGTTGTGTGGATTGTCCAGAACACTCATTTATTTATTTGTCTACCTTCTGTTTGAGCCTACGGTTTAGGTGAGTTTTCTTTAATTTTGAATAATTTTTTTATTGGGTTATAATTTAAATTCGCTTACATAGTAAACGAATATTCTACTTAAACCTTCATTTGTATTCTGGTTAGATGGCACCTCAAAAAATACATACGAGGAAGCCAGAACGTGATTACCAGAGTTCACAACGGTAGGTGAATTTCGGCGAACGAAATCATAATAATTTCATATTATTTGAAATTGCTCCCAAAGCTGGGGTTTTCATTCGCCACGGTTCCATGATGCGTTTGTCGTTTATGCTTGTTATGTTGAAATGTGATAATGTTTCTACAATTTGAATTTAGAATAAGCCTATGAAGATTTTTTACGCCGAAGATAGACACAGAAAAGCAAAAACGCTTTTGCTTTATTCTGTGAAGATAGACGTATGGCTAACAATCTTTGGCAAGTGGATAAGTCTAGCACAGAGTCATCAATTGTGGCACATAAGCCTTTATCCAGCTGTGGATTTTAAGGATGATGAAAAAGAAAAATTGCACCCAAACTGGCAGCGTCTCGAAGAAATATTTTAAGGATGATGAATAAGAAAAATTGCACCTAAACCTAGAAAAAATATTTTGAAGAGTTAAATTCTTTATTAATTATTTTAATTATGAATCATATTTTACAAATAAATAACTCAAATAGATTTAAGCACTAGTGTTCAATTTTAAATAAAAAATAATCATATTTAAATCAATTCAAATATAAATTGGTCACCATCGCCATTGGTACTTGGTCCGCGGCATGTCTGGTCCATGTGAACTTAAAGAGCATCGAACTTAAGTATTCCGTGACGTTGTGGGTACAAAACGATGAATAGCGACGTATTTCCAAAAATAAAGCGTCGAATTAACCAGAATAACCAGAGACACGTTAGCAATGCGCCGATAATGAGTAAGGTACGTAAAAACGTGAGTATTTGCGGCTTTTGACGGAAAATATGGTTTTTGCTTTTCAGAATTCGATACTTATTTTCAACTGTCGTCGGATTTGTGGAACTGGGGCAACCTCATGCATTTTCAATGTTTGCTATAAATCATTTTAAATCTGAATACATTTTGTTAATGTTACATTAAACAAAGTAGGACAAAATCGAGCTCAAAGGGGTCGGTTACATACATACATACATACATACAGGTGAAGCTAATAAAAGCTTTATAAAATAGCTTCAGCGCGATCAATAATGTATTGTGAATAGTTAAACCTAGTTAAATCTGTCTACTTTGATAATATTTTGAGCTTCGATTGCAATAAAAAAAATATTTCTGACAAGGAACGATTGCAACAAGAACGAATCATGTTGATGTCAACATAATTCGGTCTTGTTGCAATAGAATGATAAAGCGAATAGGAACTTCGTTTTGTAAAACTAGTGTAGCAACAGATAGGCAGTGGTCGAATTATGGCAACAAGATTATTGTGATCGCTGTTCCTTGTTAGTATCATTAAATTTGTTAGTATAAATTTTTTGATAGCAACAGAATTACACAATCACCCAGCAGGTGCTAAGCGTCATGTATCTGTGCAACGGCATACTATTCGGACCATCTTCTAGTGTCTCGATATCACACAGTGGGACCCTTCCCATATATATGCCCCTGCATTGATAGCCCCTTCCCACTGGTGTGTGATATCGCGCACGGAGGCGGATCAGCTCGCACGACACACCATGGGAACGATCTCGTGCACCGAGGTGCGCGGTAGCACAAGAGCCCTTTCTGTGTGCGTTGCCGTGCGTCGTCGTGCGTGATGATCTGCCCTCTGTGATGATGATCCCTTCCATTCGGACCATCATGTTTTCCACTTCAAATCAACCAACCAATACACTGCAATCCAACCAACCCAAAATCTACAACGGGCATATCAAATCATTCCAATTTATTTTTAAAATCAATTCTCTCCAGTATGCTGCTCAGAAAAAAAATCGTTCGATATTTAAACGAAGGGTTTCGCTTTTCGCGCAATTAAACGCTGAGCTTAGTCCCTTGCTTCCGGCCGGGTACATCCGCCTCTCCCTCTGTGATGACTGGCATATACATACATATTGATTACCGAAAAATGAAATGGGAATCATTCTTCTTCTTCTATCGTGTCAATGGTACAACTAGACAATTCTCGAGAAGTATTTTGCCACCTCTACTGCATTTCCTGTGGCGTTGGCAAGGTCATCCATTGTGCAGATGTTTGGGAATGGGAATGGGAATCATTTGAAATGCATAATTTGGGGGCCCCTTCTTTTGAACGAGGCTCAGAAGCATCATGATTTCGTAATTTTCGTGAAGTATCGTGTCCTTTAAAGAAAATTAATATGGTCGCAAGAATTTCATTGCATGGCTCGCTCATGGCCAAACATATTTACTTATGGCCACTCTAACATTTATTTTCACAGATAAACTAACAATTAAACAGACATTTACAAAATACACAAGAAACAGATGAGCTATCTGCAGACCGCTAGAGACGCTGGCGGCATTGCCACACTGAATAGCAATGCTAATGTGCTGTGCCAGATACCCACCAGCCCTTGAGTCACGCGTAGCTCGTTCAGCCACCTAGACAAAATTTTGAAGACCCGCAAGGCCTCAGACCCCAACGGACGCAAAGTCTCAACCCTAAGAGGCTCTGTTGAGACCTGTATATTTGCACCTCTTGAGCCATCCTTATAATTTGCACAGTTTTGAAATACCTATTCAAAAGTCCAAGATTTTTAGGACTAGGCATGTTTCTAGTTCATCTGGCAACAGCTCGCGCATTTTAATCTGCATTGTTATTCACAAAACAAAAGTTTTTTTAGCTCCTTGGTTTTTTATAAATCCAAGCAGAAATGTATTGTTTCCAACACTTGAGATACGGGCGCGACTCCGGAACACGTTAATGAGCGCGCAATTTTTACGTCTACCCTCACCCCGGCGGGAATGAGGTCGAATTACGAATTGTATTGTGTTCACGTTCACTTTAAATTATGAAGCTATGCGCTTAAAATAATAAGAACTTAACTGTGAACCACTTGTGTGGAGCTGTGGGGTTGAAATTCATGCTGTGTTTCGACGAAATTTTTGTTATATTTAACTTTAGACTTCATAATAAAATTCATAAAATTAGTTCAACACTGCAGATATTCCTCTGCAGTTAACCAAAAAAGTTGAATATTCAGTTAAAAGAAGATACGAAATTTTAAATTCATTACTTCGAAAATTCGATCAAAAAATCAGTTTTATGCCCGAAAAACAGTCAATTTCCTTGCATTGCCCATTCTATAGAAAAAGGTTTCTCTTCACAGGTCTTTATGTCCCATAAAAAAATTATGGAAGCCCCTGGAAAAGGCAAATTGAATATGAAATCAACGCGATCAACTTTTAGGCAAAATTTAATGAACTGACGTTTTTCGATCGAACGACCTGTCTCGGTCCTTGATATTCAATGAGCCTACCTTTTTAAATTGTCGGGTTTTTGTCATGTATTTTTGTTGTGAAAATTTAGGTAGAAAACATATCAGAAGTTTAAAACTTTCAGAATTTCGTCATTTTCATCCGTTTGTTTTTTAAACTTAGATTTCCACTATAATACCATTTTTAACCAACTTTAAATAAAAAAGGAGAAGGTTCTCAATTCAGCTGTATTTTTTTAATGTTTTTTAGCACATAACTTTCGTCATTAGAGAAAGGTGTGCGCTAAAAAACCAATTTGAATAAATATTTTTTAACTGGAAGGTAATAACTACTCCTACTACTGGTTCCATAGAAATTTCATCAAAATTGGCTCTGCCGTTTGGCCATGAAGTCGGTATATCAAGTTTTTTAAACTTTACTTGATAACTGAATAAATTTACGAGTCACTCTCAGTCATCATATATGAGCTTTATTCATTCATTCACAAAGCACTTATAAACTTTTTTTGATCATAATTTTCAATATACCATTGATACAAAGCGTACTAATACTTTTTTGTAAAGTAAATATTCTTATTGTGTCACTGGTTCTTTAAAAACAGAGTAGTTAGAGGATTTTCAGTGAGCCTCAATGAAAATAGCAAATTGTGACGATAACTCCATCTCAAAACTAAGCTATAATTCTCTACACCTAAATTATGAATTCAGCGGTGGCAGACACCCAGACGATATTTACGATGCCTGGACTTAGAATGCGCTTCAACTGAAATAATTTCAAAACTTGCATCTAACTTCTGGCGTTATGGGCATAACAAACTGTAATCTTCAAATTCAATGTTTCATTTTCATTTTCTGACAGAAGTTACGCTACCGAGGGACTATCTCTCAAAACTAGAGGCAACTTTAATGAATCTTAATATCTGTGACGGGAATATTTCAAGATGCCTTGAGCTCTCGGACTTAATGTAGCGGTGTAAGATAAACGGTAAGATTATAGCGGCGAGATTGCAAGATACGTCTGTATTTATGGCGTTTTAACCCTTCAAAAGTAATATTTTTTTCATGATTGTGTGAACTGTTTTATCATGATATTTTATATGAAAGAAACATCCAAGGTTTTTTTTAAAGATTGATAATACTAGAACTCAAGATTTCGTGTCAAATATGAAACGAAGTCTTGAATTGTATAGTAGTTTATTTTATTTCATTTATTAACAAAATCCACAGCCATATTAATAAACGCAATTTAAATTTAGTCATTGTTTAAAGTTAGCCCTGTCACTTTTTGTCATTACCCAGTGGTAAGAGATGGCAATAGTTTAAGCACAGCTTATCTTTTGACATATTTTTATAAGTAAGGTTATTAAGGTTTACATAACATATCTTATATTATAACTTACAGCCAATTACGGATTTTCATTTTTCGTGTAAAACAGATAAGAAAAAACGTCAACCACTAAACCTTTTCTTGAACGTACGATTTGATCTCGGTCTAGTTTTGCATTTCATGGAAGTTATCATAATTTCATCGTCATGATAATTTTTCATCATGTTTACATTTAACCTTGTGAGATTATATGAAAACATGACAAAAATGATTTCCTTGTGTTTCGAGCAGGTTACTTTGAAGATTGCAATTAAAATTATATACCATAATGTTTTTGCTTCATTCATTAATATGTAATTACCTCCCTCTAAACAAGTATTACCGGGAAACATTTAACTTGATATTTCGTCTGTGAGTTTTATTGTTATAAATTTCAAAATTTATAACAATAAACTTGCGCACATCTAAGCGTTCTGCGGTGGCAATCAGTGAAACGCTGTTATAACGCTGTCACACAGACTCAAAACCAGAACCAGAGATAGAGCCAGACAGAGCTCATGGTAGGCCTACAGTATTGTGGTCCACAAATAATAATGTTCGTTTATCCCTGCGGATATCGACCGGGTATTGGCACAGCTGTATACCAACGAGTGCCGTAAAAAGCGCCACCAAATTGCCACTGAATATAAATCACCGCATCGTCACTACGATCACTACGATTGCCGCAAATGCATCGAATATTTTATGAATTCCGTTACGTCATAATTTTGAGATTTCGTGGAATATGACTGTTGTGGGCTGGCGCGGCGATCAGATGCGAGAAGTGAGGGTTTGTTTGTATTAAACATGGTTTATTTTGATCTATTTAAGAGTTGTTTTTAGGTTTTTTTATTTTTGATAATCAAGGCACTTCTTCCGGTACTAAAAGCACTAAAAACCCGATGCGCTAATACCTAGCTACTCCATCTAAAATACAATTTCAACTTATCGTTTTTATCTCCCCAGACAGAAGTTTCGAATAAAATTAAAAACTTTGAAACCAATTTACCAGTCGGGCATAAACAAACAATCTACAGATAGACGCAAAATTATTAAAATACTTTCAAAATCCTGTTTTAATAGAAGCCAAACTAAGTTTTATCTCCGTAATCCGGGCCACAAGGCAAGTTTCATGAGTAAACGAGTTAACTTAAACGATTTCCTTGCGGGTGAAAAAAGGCGAAGAGACGAGAGTAATGGCATTTCCTTGAGAACTACTCTGTTCCAGGCACGGTGTTGAATGAGATTGTGTAAGTACACTACCTAAACCAACGTCAAAAAAATTTGATGTCATTGTCTCTGCTTTTTAACTGTGACTGCAAATATAAAAAGCAGCCAAGTGCGAGTCGGACTCGCCCATGAAGGGTTCCGTAGCAGCAAGAAACATAATATAAAAGTTCTTATACTTCGTCGAAAGGTAAATTGAGGTTTACGATATATGACGTATAAAAAAAAACTACTTACTAGATCTCGCTCAAACCAAATTTCGGTGGAATTTGGCTGCAGTAGGACAAGATAGCAGCAAAATAGATTGAAAAAAATACAATAAAATAATATATATTTAGCATAATACTTGTTCAAGGGTAAAGCAAATGTAAGTATGTATGTATATCCTGGTACTTCAGACATCTTCCGCGAAATCGCTCTTATGTCTCTAATTAACGAACGCAGACAATTACAGATGACACTTGACAATGGCTTCGCTTTAACATTTAAAGGGCGCTTGGTGAGACTTTATATTGGCCTCGTTACAAATTGATTTATTTATTTGACGGTAACGTGTTGAACTGGCATACGATACATCAAAAGCATTTCATTCTGCTCAAGTCACAAGGTTTGCTTGTGACTTGCATTTCGTATTTATGTCAGATCTGTTTCTGACGACGACTGTACAATTTACGTCACGTGGTTTGTGGTCCGAGTCGCCGGAAGAAAAATAATAAAATTAAATGACTCCGGTGAGTGGGACTGCGGTCCGAGTACCTACCGGTCCGAGTCGAGACGATAATATTTATTTTATTATTTACTATAAAACAATACCACCACTCACTCCGACGCCATCTTCTCTCTTCAATATCTAGTGATGTGTCCCGTCGCTCGGTCCAAATAGGTATGTCCTATTCCCAAAACCGGCTAACTTTAGGTAGGTACCTCTGGAACATTCCATCCACTATACCAAAATGCACACAAAAACATCATCACTCTACGTAGAAAACATTTCCCCCATGCCACTTCCAGCTAATTAATTCAACCAGAACTTATTTGTCAGTAAACATGTTTGTTCTTGCAATGTTCCTTTGATACCCCAGAATGTTTCTACCTGTGCTGTCGGCGCAAACTTGGCAGACAGTTCATGGCAGTTCCAGATCCTGAAGTTAGGGGGAACTTTAATTATTTGATAGTTGTAAACACTTGTCATGCATTAGGGTATTCGCTAAAGCCTCGCGCACATCAGTGACAGGGTATAGGTATATAAAAATTCGGCAAATTTTTATCATCCGCACTTGGTATGCGGGCTGGTTTTTCCGCAAGTAGGTCGCTGGCGGGCCCTTTTTGCGTGACCCTTGACACGTGTTGCTCCAACTTTTTTAGGTACTACAACACGCCAGTTTCCTCACGATGTTTTCCTTCACCATTTTAAGAGTACTGGCATAGTGCACATAATTTTTTCCACAGAAAAACTCATTGGTACACGACTGGATTTGAACCCACTACCTTCGGATCGGAAGGCGGGGCCGCTACCACTAGACCACCAGTGCTCTGGGTATGTATGTATAATGTGTACAAAATACGCAAGAAATCGTTGAGCTATCTGCAGACCGTTGTGAACGATCTGGAGATAGCTCAACTGATACACTTCACTAGGTTACATTTATAACATTGTAAAAGTATACTTACTTTTGACTGCCGGGTTACAAAACTAATTTACATAAAGTAAATCCGTTATTGACCGTAAGACTAGCATTAAGAGCATAATTGTACTACTTTAAGGGCTGTGGATTTTGTTAAATAAATAAATTTAAAAAAAAAAAGCATAATATAAAGGGTATGTACCTATAATAGAAGTAAGTTGCCCCATCGTGTACACTTTCCCATTTCTAAATTTGCCCTGTCACTGTCTGTCATTCATTACCTACCTATTTGGTAAGAGAGCTATTGAGGCAAAAGGCATCGAAGTACTATGTCCGACTTTGGCAGTGTTGGCAGTGTGAGGCGATGTTTTCAATTTCTCTAGACAGACTGACATACATTCTCGGCTGATAAATAGCACTTTGAAATAGAACCCATAAATCCTCCCGTATTGGGTTTCTCTGGTACGGTATTTCACTGACCCCTAAATGTGTCATCTGGCACAAAGCACAAGTGGGGTAAACTTGATGGAAAACATAGAAATATATATTTTATGTTTGTGTTCTATCATAGGCGAGTGTAAATAGAACTGCTGGAAGGGGAAGACCTAGGCGCATGTATCTCGATCAGATAGCAGACGTTTTAGAAAGGCCAGGTTAGGAGTAACTCTAAACTGACGAGCATGTATGAAGAATGTTATGAGAGGGAATGAAGCGAAAGAGGTGTGTCAGGATCGTAGCAAGTGGAAATCCGTGATCTCTGCCTACCCCCATGGGAATGAGGCGTGATTTTATGTATGTATGTTGTACTATCTAGCATGAGAGAACAAATCTAACTGTAAATATAAAAGAAAGGCGTGTTAATTACACTATTATTTATAACTCAAGAACGACTGAACCAATTGGGTTGAAAATTGGTAGGAAGGTAGCTTAAGACCAAGATACGGGCAAAGAATACGGGCAAAGAATACGGGCATTTTATCTAGAAAAAAAAAAAGAAGTAACTAGAACGGGGCGAGCGGAGCTGCGGGCGGCCGCTACTAAAATATATATGGTAAAGCTGGTTTTTCACCACTGACCCGTAATGTATGCTTTTTCCCCAGGTTTTTGTTTTGACCTTCTTGGCCCGGTCTTTGCTTTTATTTGGCTCATGTAGCTTAAAAAAATAAAATTATAAATGTATTATTTTATTACACTGTGTAAGTATCTCTTTCTGTTGTGAGATCCCAGTGAAAATAGTTTATAATTATAATTATGAGACAGTTTAGGGCTATGCTACACGGGCGGTTCTCCCGCCGAGTGAATCCGCTTCTGAACCGCACTAGACTCAATTCTTATGGAAATTGTATGCTACAAACTACACGGCGCGGTTTCCCGCCGCGGTTTGCAGGCGGGAGAAATTCGACCGCCGCATGCAGCTTTGAACCGCCGCTGTTTACCGCCGTTCTAAACTACACGGGCGGTTATCCGCTATTGCGTCGTTGTGCGCGGGACCTTCTCGCTCGCTCGTCGTTCGTGCACTTGCGTTCCATGTTCTGGGTCCATGTTGAAATGAACAAAAGACAGCGAAAAACCGCGTCCCGTATAGTTTAATGGTCTGCGGAAGCTTTGTCGAGCGGATTCCCGCGGCGGGAGAACCGCCCGTGTAGCATGACCCTTAGGTTGGTCGCTTTAAAATTGTTAGCTTTTAAAAAGATATCATCCCCCTTAATAGATAAGATTATTTGTCAAAAGAATCTCCGATCTACATGAAATCTGTAGGCTTACCACAAGCTCTGTCTGGCTCTGTCTCTGGCTCTGGTTTCGAGTCTATGTGAGTGTTGACTAAATAAATCCTACGTCGAAACGTCAGACGCACAGTACAATACACTGGTGAGCACTGAACAGACTCAAAACCAGAGCCAGACAGAGCTTGGGGTAGGCCTACTGTACAAAATTTTGGCGGACGTGACGTCTAGATGAAAGATTTGACACGTATCTTACTAGGGGATCTATCTTGAATTTCTTCAAACCAACAATTATACCAACCTTATTTTCTTAGCGTTAGAGCTCAATTTTGCAGCATTCTTTCCAGAACAATAAACAAGCAATTAACAGTCTTAACGTGTACACGATAGAGCTGTAATCACATTACCATTATCTCCCGCACGCATATTTCACTCGGCCTGGTGCAAGCCAAAACAATAGGCACAACAATAATTACACCACAGATATGAAATATACTCGTATTGTAGGAAAATGGTGGAAATGTTATCCAATAATAACTTGTCCGTAATTGGATTACAGTGTAGGAGTTGGGCGTATTTGTGTGGACGATAGGAAAACGATATAAACTGTGGACGCATTTGCATAGAAATCTGGGACCACAGAACACAAAACATGCTCTATAAAAGAAAAAAGAAGGGATGCAAAATCGTAATTCATGGATTACAAAATAGATGTCCAAATATATTTTACCAACAGATGGCGTTGTTTTTTTCAATTCCACAGCGTTCATTCAGCCACAGTCAACAGGGCCTGCTTGAGACTGGTTGTCAACAAAAATTGAAATTAACACTCACAAATGGTGTGGCAAACCGAGAATCCTCCCCTCACCTATCCCAGCATTTTGTGGGCACTAAAAGAACGCGTTATTATCAAGATATACCTATAAGCAAAAGAAAGAATATTCGAAAGAATCAGTGACACCATAAGATGAAGACCTTTACCTAAGCACTTTAGATTCATAATACCTACCAATCTACATAATACAACTTCTGTCTTTTCAGGCAAAAGGAAGAGACACTTTGTTGGCTGTCTGTCTGACAATTATTTTTACTTCTTTCTTTAGAATTTTCTTAATTTTGACTTTTTTTTTATAAAAAAAGCTGTTTCTATTTTTAAATATTGTCGTCCAAGCAAATGTCTCACCAGAAGTTGCGCGGGCTACATAGTTATGCCGGTAAGCATCAGTGCGAGAGACCAGCTTAACTGTGACTGCGTCCAACCCATGTTAGCATAGTGTGGGTAGATACATTAGGGAGTAGACCGCACCTCACTCGTTTTAATTTTTTATTAGATCGGGGTTAGGCTTTGCAAGGATTTACCTACTGTGGGGTAGGGTATTTACAAGTTAAACAAAAAAAAATCGGTTTTATGTAAAGTCGGTTTACTGACGATAGTTGAACGTGACAACGTCATACAGCTGTCCACGCGGTCGCATCGCTCACTCAAGTAGGAGAGAGACAGATGTCGAACGATGCCAAACGCGCAGGCCGATTGTGCCTCTTTGTCGCTCGTTTCGCGCTCTTGCTTGCACTTCAAGCCTTAAATGGAACGCCTCAGAGCGAGTTAACGCCACATGAGTCGTGTTTTTTTGTGCGTGCAGCCGGCCATCAAATTACAAGACGTTGTCACGTCAAAAACCACTCTGCATACAAATTACGGCAAAACATAGGTAGCTTTAGGTAGGGACTATTTCTGCCTGTTTCTCTAGGCTTTGTCGCGTCGAACTGGCGCGCCTATAGACAGATTTTATTCAGTAAAACATTTTTGACTTTCAATTTGACAATGAACATATTTTGTACAGTCACTGTCGTATGTACCTAATAAAATATTCACAAATACAGCCTCTTATAATACTGTAGCATATAATATTCATTATAATTATATCCCTTTGGAACAATGTCGATCGAATTCCGGAAACGGATTAAGAATAGGGCTGGCACAGAATGGAGAATAAAACTATTTAACATATTAAAATAAATAAATAAATAAATATTGTGGACAATTCACAAAACACTACCCAGCCCCAAACCAAGCAGAGCTTGTAATATGGAAACCAGATAGCTGATATAATACTTGAATACATTTTTTTTTGTAAATACATACTTAGAATACAATATAACACCCAGACAGAGAACAAACATTTATGTTCACCACACAAATATTTGTTCTCAGTGGGGATCGAACCCACGACCTACGGCGCAGAAGGCAGAGCTACTACCAACTGAGCTAGAGGCCAGTCTAGCTAAAATATACAGGGTCGTAAGTAAAGTTAAAAGTTTTGGTCCTGCAGCTTACATTCAAATATTAGCGCAATTCTAAACGAATCCAAGATGATAACGCAACAAAACTACAGCCTGACATTCCTCATTTATTAATTTTTTTTCTACTAGGTGTCAGGAGATATCTACCGTGCCTAGGAAGATAGTCACAAACCAGCACTGCTTGGCATGGTAGATATGCGTGGTCAAGCAGCAAAAAGCTGAGTCAGGGCTTATTTGGAATATTTCATCTATACCGTTATCTTTATTTGTTAACGTCTACACCTATGTATGTATCTATGTCAAATGTACAATATTTATAAATATATTATAATGAAATTGTTCCTTTTTATTGTTAACATTTGTTTATACTATTGCTATGTGACGTTAAATAAATAACTTTTGATTTGATTTGAAATAAATGTATTTTATTTATTTCTTTCTTATAGCCTATTCCCACGGTCTGTGATATCGCACACGGAGAGGCGGATCAGCTCGCACGAAACGCCATAGGAACGGTCTCGTGCGCCGAGGTGCGCGGTAGCACAGGAGCCCTGTCTGTGTGCGTTGCCGTGCGTCGTCGTCGGCTGTGCGTGATGATCTGCAGAACCATGCACCGTATGAAGGCAGCATTAGTCATACAGCTATTTTTGTAATCAAGTCGGTTGGGTCAACCTTATCTTCTAAAACTAATCAAATCAAAGTAAATTCGCATCCAACTTTGTACGGAATACCTAAACAACAATTTCCGAAACAAAGTCTTTCTATTCTTTCCAAATGCATAAATGATCTTCCTTGCTCCAATTTACACCGAGCTTTAGCACAAATACTGTATTCTGCGGATGTACGTATTTGTGTTCGAATCACGTCCGCGAGGGGGCGTGGAAGCGGTAAATAGGGTAGCGGGGGGCGCGGTAACGGGTGAAAAATCGCATACCTATACTTGGTGAATTAGTACGGTGGTGAATGCGCCTGAGGTTCTGTTCCCACTGAGATTCTGTAAAAGCAAAAAAAACAGCTAGCAAACAAGAAACAAAAGACAAGAGATCTCTTAGTTCCAGGTTCCAACTCTTCTTCTTCTTAATAGTCATTTCAATCAATAGACAATTCAGCCGTCATTGGCTTTAAAGTTATCTAATGGTGGCGTTTTCTTCAAACCCATCGTAAACATTTTCGTTAAAATCAGGATATCACTTACATTTTCATTTCGACTACTCACACGCTGTGTTAAGACCTCAAGTAATGATGGTTTAAATACCACCGAAATTACAGAACTCAAAATAACACCAGGAAAACAAATAAAATGAAAAACTATACGGCTACCCAAAATGACAGAATATGAATACCAAATTACCAACTCAACTCAAAATAGGAATAGTACAGGTAATAACACTACCTGTCACTCGTTCAAAATCGTGACCACGCAAAACATTCCATACACAGTCGCCAGCGCTAAAGGCCTGTGCATACCTTGAAGATGGCGATGGCGATCAGTGAAACGCTGTCATATTTCATAAGTCAAATATATGACAGCGATATTTGACATCGTTTCACTGATCGCTATCGCCATCGTCTAGATGTGCGCAAGGCCTAAGAGAGCACGAAAAAATATCAAAATCATAGATCTTTAAGCTAGACATTGTTAGCATCTGTCATTTTATTTTAATAATGCTTACGTTTTTTTAAGTGGCTGTTTTGAAAAACTACCTTGCTAAAGGACTGCTTCTGTGGATTATTTTCTGCATCCGCAAATGTAACAATGAAGTGGAGTGGCGAACAATTTGCAATTCCAAGATTACGATTGACTATTCCTTAAAAGTTATTAGGGTTTGGTGCGAGTGGCGGCGATTGCGTTAGCTAATTGGACTCGTGTAAGCAATTAATGTTGGAACTCGTATACCGAACAGTAGGCCTAACACAAGCTCTGTCTGACTCTGGTTTTGAGGCTGTGTGAGTGCTCACCAGTGTATAATACTGTGTGTGTGACGTTTCGACTTAGGATTTGTTTTGACAGCACTCACACAGACTCAAAACCAGAGCCAGAGCCAGACAGAACTTATGGTAGGCCTATACTGAATATTAAGGCTGGAACTATCTGGGAAAGAAATTGGAGTGTTCTGGTTGAATAACAATATTTTCCGAGTACCGGGAAGCTTGCTTGTATTTGATTTCCGCCGTACAAGGTGCTTGCAGTGTTGAAGTTTCGTTATATCGACTGGTCTCACAGCTTGGTTGGTAGCTCTTGGGCGTTGTAGATTGGGGTATATTTTTGTTTTCCACTAAATATTCTTACTTAAGTGTATTAATATCGCTTGCCTGTACTAGCCAGTAGCTAATTAGGTATTAAATATCTCTGACTTGTTTGTTCCCAGTAGTTCTATTGAAAAGCTCTGTTGACCGAATTACTTGGATATTTTTCTCCCATTAGTTCTGTTACTGCTGACAGCCCTCTGTGGGGCAGGTTCCTCCTCCATTCCCCTGAATGGAGGAAGAACCTGCCCCACAGAGGGCTGCCATACATGCTGCTATACATGTTGTGCCGACCCCACATAAAGTGGGATAAGAGCAGGAAGAAGAAGTTCTGTTACGAAAAAATACACCTTAGCACATAACTATTCGGATAATTCATCCCACGCTGATGGTATTCAACTCACATGTCTTCATTTTCTTATTGAAATATCAATCTAATGAAAGCATGAAAAACATAGATAGTGGACAGAATGATAGGAGGATAATGATGCCAAACAAACAATGAAGGGGCTAGATATTGACCAGTGCGAAAAAGGTGCAGTAAAACTCTTCAGCATCTCAAATCCCCCAGTCTAAACACTTCAGTAATGTTAGCTCAGCTTCAAAAGTCTGTACTGCATTGTTTCAGTGTCCCCCTTTGTTCTTCACAAATCAAACATGGCTGACGCATTGTGACGTCACCCCTTGTTACGTCACCAACCCCTTGGCGGTAAAGGGAAACTTTAGCATTACGACTAAGGCGCTCTTTTGTGTTTTTTTCGCTACGCTGAAGTTTGAAACCACATAAGAAGTGTAACGTAGAACTTTCGAAGATTACAATGTGCGTAATATTTGGGGGTTGTAAGCAGAATATATTTTTAGGGTTTGAATGTCAAGAATAAAATTGGTCGGATTTTAGGTGTATCGTTGCCAATATTCCAGATACTCCAAATATACTGAAAATGTTAAATTGCACTATTTGTGTGTAACCTGTTTTGTGTTTTGCATCTAAATCTAAACTATGTAGTAAGATTTCCTTCTTAACGTGCCATTGGTTATTTAAAACAAAGTGTGGTGAAAGGATTTTGAGTGCGCCTCACACACTTACATGTTAAAAAAGCATCACCGCAGTAGTCCCATAATAAAGACAAGTCTGAGTAAAAAAATATTAAGTTACGACTTATATCCACGTCATTTCCTGGTGAAAAAAAATTGCACCCTAAAAATGCTGAAACCTTACAACTATAAAAAGACGCATTAGTTCCAGACTACAATTATCTCCGTATTATATTCGGATTCGGATCGACCTCCACCGGGGCATAGAATTTAATCCCAGCGAACGGACCAGCCGTGTAATTGAGCTCAATTCTCGTCTCGTGTACTCCGACCCTTGCTTGCAGACCAATTTAATGACCTTACACACCTCAGTGGTGTGTCAGGGACGTGGACAAGACGAGGTCAGCTCGTTAAGGCTGCCTTTAGTTATTTTTGCGCCAATATTTTCAACATTTTCAATTCCTTCGAACACTTTACAATTTTTACCATCTGCTGGTATTTGTTGTTGGCTTACTTGCTCATCGTCATTATAATCCACAGTCCGACATCACCCACTGCTGGGTATAGGCCTCTCTCTGGATGTGCCACTGATGACGGTCTTGTGCTAATCTCATCCAGGTCTTGACCATGATGTTCGCCACATCTGTGCTGCCCATCTTGTCGCATGACGACCAACGCTTCTATACCTCGTTCTTGGACGCCATTCAGTTAGCGCCTTACTCTACCTGTCATCACCTCGCCTTGCTAGGTGTCCTGCCCAGCTCCATTTTAATTTTCCTACCTAATCTGACCTAAATAAATTCCTCCTAATTGAAAAACTACTTTTGTTTGTGCATATCATCTTATTGGTCGAAACACAGAATGCAATCCGTTCCGTACGTATTTATAAAATGCGAATTTTTGATGTTGAAAGTGACCCATTTATAAGGCCACAAAAATACGGCTCATATTAAAAATATCATCACGGATGGATGTAAAAAACCTTAACCCAAATCTAACTGACGGCCTTTCAACGTAAATTGACGTAGATGATGCCATTTTGAGATGTTAATATTAGGAGCTATTGGGATTATAGTGTTTGATGAAATTCACAACACAACTTTCAAATAACTAGCTATCTCTTGATTTAGAGCAATTGTTTCTTTAGATGATGACTATTAGTTATTAAGTACGCTGTTTTTGTTCACCGTTTGAGAAGATTAGTTTTAAAAGGAACAAGTTACAGCATTCCTAAGTAATAACATTTAAATAAATAGATACTCATGGAAAATGCAAAAAACTCACATATTAGTTAAACTTGCTATAGTCAGAACTAGAGGGCGCTTGTAAAAATGTAACGATCCTGGATCGCGCTGGCAAAAACCCGCGTCGTTTCTATAAATAGTTAATATTATAGTTTTCAAGAAAGTGTGCTCATGTACTCATCGGAAAGTGAACAGGCTGTTGAGAGAATAAATCTTGAACTCAGTATCAACTCCGGTATTTACTATCTAATCCTCCTAAAAAGAGGATTCCTTCTTTTTTACACCTCAAACTTGACACCTATCGATCGTATCGTACTAGATGTACACATACTAAGTCTACAAACTTAAAGCACCCCTCTTTTCGGTCGATTTTTAAAATGAGATATGAAGACCTACTTTGATGTAATGACCTTTGTCCCTTATCGTTGCTGACGGCACGCGTTCCTAAGTACTTGGGGTAGATGTCAAGGGCTTTTTGAGGTGAACACAATGCAACAGTCAACTCGTCACGTGGAGGACTCCAATTATCCGGGGGACCGACCATCTATCATCAACGCAATTTTAATGATATGAAAATGTTTGATCTCTTTGCGAGGAGGAAGATGACTTTGTTTTATAAATAATTTCATTTTTTACAATGTTCGTTTGGAAACATAAAAATCTCTCCTGTCACAACTGGGTCAGTAAATATTTTTGTAAAGGTTGCAATCACTAATCAGTGGATTTAGAAGTAATTAAGACGATAAAACTTACTTATTATTGAATGGATACACAGGCCACAGTTATTTAATAGAATTCGTTTTAATATTTTGAAAAACTGACTCCATGACCAAACTAAACCGATCTAGATGAAATTTCTATGGGACCAATCTGCAAGTATCATCAGATAAAAAAATATGTTTTTAAAATCGGCTCATATTTCTCCCCCTTTTATTGAAGTCGGTTAAAAATAAAACACACACGCCCATAAATCATTTGAAACGTACCCAAAAACATGCAATATCAAAACGTCACAGGGCACAGCGTACAAAACATAAATTTGCAAGCATGTCTCCAGTCAGTAATCTAGCAGGTATCTTGGTATACTGGCCGACATAACATGCAGATTTATTACACTGTAGTTAGGGTTGTTCCTTCCGGTTTTAGCCGGAAAAAACTGGACTATCTGGTGAACAGATTTGGATTAAACTTTACTGTTTTTTTTGTTTTGAAGAAGAAGAAAAAGTACTAAACTTGGAGCTAGATGACCATGGGAATCAATTTAATGCCTAATACCTATAAGATTTCTACTTGCCAAAAAACAATGATCTTATCCAACGGTCTTCTGAAATATTAAACTCGAGTCAACAAGAAGTTGAGCTTCAAATTGATTTTATTTTAAATGCACAAAACACGCTAAAACCACAAAAAACTAAAATATTCATAAAATAAATAAATAAAAATGTATTATGTAGCTACGTACATTAATTAAACTTTCATTTTATATTCATTGAAACCTTTTTTGTTACGGTGGTTATTTATTCACCTAGCTTTCGGACGTTTCAAAGTGATTCTAGTAATAATTAATACATTTTTGAATATGAATTTGGTTTTTATGCGTGCCGAAAGCCGGATGAATTTACATCAAATTGAATTTGATGTAGATTCATCCGGCTATCGGCCACTCTAGTCATGTGGTTCGTAAGGCTCGTCGCGGCTTGGTACGGCAGGGTAGCACGCCCCAAATTATTCATGGGTGTCCTGTCCTTGCTGCGAATTGGTACATGTTCCCTGGTACCCGTCCGTGCTGGTTACCGCACTGCAATTCTCATGTATTGAGCAGTTTTGGGCGTTACTATGAGATTTTGGCTTGGAATAGTTAGATTCTATGGCACATTTTTAGTTATACTTATTTTTTTCAAGAAAGATTCTTTCAATAAACATAGAAGCTTCTAGTTCTCCAGCAAAAATCTGATATCATCATATATATATATAGCCTGAAGAAGTCCACTGCTGGACGTATTTGAGCCGTCTAAATAATATGCATCAACTGGAAAGCTCAATAAGAACACAATTGTTTTAAATATGATTTAATTAGACACGACACGTCTTTCAAATGTTAGCCACGAGCACAGACTGACTGGACCACCTCTTGAGGTCCTCAATACATACAGTGATTAGTCAACAAAACCACCAATTACTCTAACATAACTTAAGCCTTAATTTGAATTTGAATTTAAATGTTATTTTGGATACTGAAAGAATAAAAGGAAACAACTAGCTAATGGAATAAGCTTGTAGCCCACCTGATGTGAAGTGGGAACTATTACCTAATACTGCATGGTATCGTAGGTCACGCACCTCAGGAACTAAATTAAACTTACGAGACTTACCATGGTAACTAAAGGCTTGGTCGACCTACTGAAAAGCAGCTATTCTAATAAACCACATCAAACAGAGCCTAAGTACTGTTTAGTATTAGGTATGCATAATTCATTAAGCATATAATACTCGATATTAGGCACATAACATATAATTTATGATTGCAAACATGTTTATGCAGATACAGTTTGAGTTATGGCAATTATGGCGATTGACAGGCAATTTAGATGATGTTAATTAGTAATCTAGCTAAGTTACTAGAGTGGCCTCTCAGCCCGGTTCGTAGTAAGTCTGCCTTATGCGCCGTAGGTCGTGGGTTCGATCCCCACCGAGAACAAATATTTGTGAGGTGACGCAGATGTTTGTTCTCTGTCTGGGTATTATATTGTATTCTAAGTATGTATTTACAAAAAAAAAGTATTTAAGGATTACATCAACTATCTGGTTTTCATAGTACAAACTCTGCTTAGATTGGGGCTAGATAGTGTGGATTGTCTTCTTATATTTATTTATTAGTAAAAAGTTTTAATAATAAGAACGAAGAAATAGCTGTAGTAGGTGACTACAGCTATTTCTTCGTGTATATAGATAACACTCGAGTGCTATTGTATAAACGGGATTAAGGATGATTTTTATTTGATTTATTTCTATATCGGCACGGAACATGGAAAACTTAACCTATTTTCCCCATTTCTTACAGCCCAACTTGAGGCTTCTGATCTATCGATTCTCAACCCTTGGCGGCTGCGGGGGTCGTAAATTATAAATCCCGGGAAGGACAACTTTATAAGCAAGCGGGATTACGTATGGGCATAAATTAAACTACTAAATACGCTCGCTAAACTAAATAAGGGAAATGATATTTAATGTTGTTTTGTTAGAAATTAATGGCCGTGCGTTGAAAAGAGGGAAAAAACCTTGAAAAACATAAGTTATAATAGGAACGAATTCTTAAGTAAATAATATTCTATTATGGCCCGAACACACCTAGTTCGCTGGCGGTAGCGATCAGTGAAACGCTGTCAAATATCGCTGTCAGATTTGAGATTTGACAGCGAATATTTGACAGCGTTTCACTGATCGCTACCGCCAGCGAACTAGGTGCGTTCGGGCCATTAATTAGAAAGCAATAACTTAGGAAAAATCCTTAATAAGTTTTTGGTAGCGTTGCAGAATCGAATCAATATTTTTTGTTAAAACCAATGACACCTAGAGTTAGCTTTAAGACGTTTCAAAGTGAAATTTATGACACCCTTGAATAAATACATATTTGACTTTGAATGTTTTGATACACAATATCTACCAAGAAAAAGATTTCCGCATTAAGAGCTGCTTATGCCGCAAATGCTGTTGTAAAATCAATATGAATCAGTCAAAAATTAACGTAAAATTCTGAAAAAAATATATGTTTTAGTTGAGTATCTTACAGAGTACAATTCGCTTACAGTTACACAATCAGATGAATTTCGTTCGATAGAAAAAAATACCAAAGTTGCCTATTTTTAAAAAACAAATTCAATACTGTGCCTAAAATAAAAAAAATATTGACTTTATTTTTACACCAATCTTTAGATAAACTACTTTTCTAGTACAAATCGCTGAGTTGGATGTTGTAATGTTATTTTCCTAATTATAATGAATTATTTACCTACAAACACACGAGCGGCGCGACGCCGTGGGCTAAGTCAGTCGCGCGGTAGCGCTTACCGACGACGGACCTGTGCCAGTGCTCTTCCCGCCCGACGCGCGACTTGTGACGTGCAGTGATTTTACGAAAATAAACTAAAATTGATCTCGCTAAGTCGTCACCATGGCTAACAAACGCAACAGGACGAATGCATTACAAAGAAATGTAAGTAAGTACATTACTTGCACGTACGTGTTTATTTATTATGTGGGAACCTTTGTTCTATTTAAATATTACCTACTTTACTCCTTACATTACTTACCTACTTTGCTCCATAAATAGCTGAGAATATACTTAGTATGTAGGTACCAACTCCTTGCCACAGTATAGTTAAAGCAGTATAAGTACGGAAAGAAATATGAAATATTAACTATTAGCTGTGCCCGCGACTTCGTCCGCGTGGTATAGTGTCTATGGGTAGCATTTTTAATTTGCAGCGGAAGAAAACAGTCGTCTGCCCCAGTAATTAAATAACAACGTCATATTCGCGTGCACGTGACACAGTCGTCTGCCCTCTTACTAAACATAGACATAATAATATGGCGTCGTACTACGCCACACTTTCATCCCCCCCGCATTCCTCTCCGAACTCCCCCCACACTCCCCCCAGACTCCCCTCCACAATCCCCCTGTACTCCCCCTTTGCACTCCCCACTATACTCCTCCCGCACTCTTCTCCACACGCCCCCCCGCACCTCCCCTCCACACTCCCCCCTGTACTCCCCTCCACACTCCCCCCGCACCTCCCCGCCACACTCCCCCTGTACTCCCCTCCACACTCCCCCCCACACCTCCCCTCCACACTCCCCGCATCACTTCTCACACCTCCCCTCCACACTCTCCCCCAGTACAAACTTTGAATGTCATATTTTTTTTTTATATAAAACTAGCTGATACCCACGACTTCGTCCGCGTGGATATTTGAGTTCGTTTTTTTAGTTTGATATGACCAACTGCTAGTTACCATTGTTTTGAGCTTGTACTTTAGAGATTATTTGAATTTGAAGGTGAGTGCTGTTGGAGCCGATTTTTTTCAGCAGTGTTAAGTTTAAGTCTGATAGATGTTTCCCGCAATTTTGTCATAGTGGTTATCATCGGTTTGTTTGTGAACCTTTGTGTGTAATCAAACCTGTTGCCAGATGCTGCGGTAGCTGAATTTTTTTTAATGTTTTTTTTTTGCGTATTTTGTAAAGCAATTTTTTGTGATTTTATGTTATATTAGTGGCTAATTTGGGGTTTCGTATGCGTGTTGGTGTATAATCGAATCAGATTTTTTTAATTTGACATGACCAACTGCTGGTAACTATAGTTTTGAGCTTGTACTTTAGAGTGTATTTGAATTTGAAGGCGAGTGCTGTTGTAGCCGATTTTTTTCAGCAGTGTTTAGTTTAAGAATGATAGATGTTTCCCGCAATTTTGTCGTAGTGGTTATCATCGGTTTGTTTGTGAACTTTTGTGTGTATTAAAACCTGGTGACAAATGCTGCGGTAGCTGAAAATATTTTAATGTTTTTTTTTCGTATTTTGTAAAGCAATTTTTTGTGATTTTATGTTATATTAGTGGCTAATTTGGGGTTTCGTATGCGTGTTGGTGTATAACCGTATCAGATTTTTTTAATTTGACATGACCAACTGCTGGTTACTATAGTTTTGAGTTTTTACTTTAGAGTGTATTTGAATTTGAAGGCGAGTGCTGTTGTTGCCTTTTTTTTTCAGCAGTGTTTAGTTTAAGTATGATAGATGTTTCCCGCGATTTTGTTATAGTGGTTATCATCGGTTTGTTTGTGAACCTTTGTGTGTAATCGAACCTGGTACCAGATGCTGCGGTAGCTGAATTTTTTTAAATGTTTTTTTGCGTATTTTGTAAAGCTATTTTTTTGTGATTTTTCTTAAAATCATTTTCCGTTTTTTCTTCTTTTAGGGAAATAATTTTCATATTTTCTTTCTTAGTGCACCTCTGCTCTATTAGAGGAACACACCTTCTAAGTTTCATGCTTCTAGGGCTAACGGTTTAGGCTGTGCGTTGATTTTTCTTTAAACCATTTTTCCTATTTTTCTCCTCTTTGGAAAATAATTTTCCATTTTCCTTTCTTAGCGGATGTCTACGTCAGAACATCTACCTGCATGCCAAATTTTAGCCCGATCCGTCCAGTGGTTTGGGCTGTGCGTTGATAGATCACTATGTCAGTCAGTCACCTTTGAGTTATATATATTTAGATCAACAGACTAAAAAATAAGTTTTAAGTTTCTAGCTCTAAAAATGACGATACTTCCATACAACTTTCAACCCCTATTTTCAACCCCTTACAACCCTTTTTTCGCGATAAAAAGTAGCCTATGTCCTTCCTCAGGCCCTCAACTATCTGTGTACCAAATTTCATTTCAATCGGTTCAGTAGTTTTGACGTGAAAGCCAGACAGACAGACAGACAGACAGAGTTACAAACGCATTTATAATATTAATAAGGATAGTCTGATTCAGAATTGGAGATTATTTTTGTAAACAAAAAAATGTCATGATAATGTCACTGTTATGACAGTATAACAAACCAGGAGTACCAGGACAAACCAGGAGTAGATAATTTTTTTTTTACATTTTACTGCGATGATACCAGTGTGGAAAAATATTTTCTACTAATAATTCTTCATCATTTTATAATTTTGTTAGTTTATGGAAATAAAATATAATTTATAGCTTAAAACCATTGCTATTTTCCATATTAAGAATTTTAAAATTTTTTACTAAACATCAAAAATCACTTATTGTTGCAGAAAATCTAGTCAAGATGACCCTTTTCTCGTAGAGTCTGAAAATCAAGAATACGAGTTTCAACCAGCTTCAGGGAGACGCATCATTGACATCAACTACTTGTTTAGTCAATTACAGGAAAAAGCACGTCACAACAACAAATTATAATGAATTTTAATTCAAAATAAGCATTCTGTACATCATATTAAATCAACCTGTAAGTATAATAAATGAGAATAAATATTGTACATAACAATTATGTTTGTTTTAATTTGTTGTTTGTATTTTTAGGTAGGTACCACAAACTCTCCTATAATCATCATATCATCATCACCTCACTAATTCAAATAGTTTATACTTTTAGAGTATATATTAACAGTTAATACCTATTTAAATCTAATAAACTTTCATTTTAATATACTAAAAGAATATAGTCAATAATATTAAACTTACTTTGCCTACTGCATTATGTTATACTGTGGCGTTCTCGCCCGCCGTCAAAGGGTCACCGGAGTTCATATCAAGTCGGCTCCCGCGTAACGCGGATGCAAGTCGACTGGGTGAGTTAAATACCTAAATCTTCGACATAAGGGGCCCTTAAAACATGCCAAAACAAAAGCCATAATCACGCAGCGGCAGACAAAAACTATAAAAGTACCATGCCAAAACCAGCATCCAGCAACCTCCCGCGGGCGTATCACATTGCGTTTCACGAAAATACGGAATAAAGGAACAATACATTGGCCAAACAAATGTCTTATTATTGTTTCGAATCACAGACGGAGTTGAACAGCTGAGCCTGTTCAATAAATAGCGCTAACTTAGTTAAGCAGTGGAAATAAAAGCTCCCGGAAAGCTCTTGTGATTTTGGTATGGAGACCAAATTTCGATAGACCCCTAACACATAAGGACGAGTCTAAATGCGGTTACATTATCTAAACCTAAACAAGTAACAAGCAGGTAAATTTTGATTTTGTTTGTAAGTTTTTGACGTGATAACGTCTTATAAATCGATGGAGCCGGCTGCACGCACGAAAAAACATGACTCATGCGTCGTTACGTCGTTTCGTCGTTCCATTTACCTGAGCCCGAGCCCGGGACGGGTAATGGGTAAGGGTAAATGAGGGTAAGGGTAAATGAGGGTAGGGGTAAGGGTTCAGTCTGGGTCCGGGTCCGGGTCCGGTTTTTCATCCAGTTTCATTCAGTTTCATTCAGTTTCATTCAGTTTCATTCAGTTTCATTCAGTATCATTCAGTTTCATTCACATTCAATTCAATTCAGTAAAACTAAAATTTTCTTTTGAAAAATGCAACCATTCCATCAGTATTTTCTTATGACGTTATCACGTTCAACTATCGTCAGTAAACCGACTTTACAGACAACCGATTTTTTTTTTCAATCATATTTTACTGAAACAGAGAAACTCAAACTTTCTTTATACTGCTTAAGCGACCACCAAGCGGTCAAATCTAGTGGAAGCTGTTACAATGTTTACAAAATCAGAAATTCTGCGCTGTGTTATGTATGAGGATTTTCATGATGAATTCAGTCAAAAATGTTCAGAGGTTTATTCTGTATAGTACTTTTTTACTTTTCTTTTTACAATTGACCATCTTTAAGCCGCAATCTCACCTGATTATAAGCGACGATATAGCCAACGATGCAACATTAAAAATTTTATTTTAGTTTAAAAGTCACCTATTCACTATTGCCTTAAAGAGTTTATATTATTATTGGGTATGCCAAGTGATGCATGTGTGCTCTTTTATTAAACCTATTTTGACCCACAGCTGGGCAAAGGTCTGCTCAAAAGACTTCCACTTACGAGTATCTTTCTCTCGAGCCTCCTCTCAAAGCTATCAATATCGTCCCGCCAACGGTTTCACGGCTGCCCGCAAGTATGTGTTATTACAACTTTCATTAATTTATTAATTAAATATTTATTTAAATTATAGTCAATATCGGATGTGTATGTTAGCAAAAAATATCTGCTTTACAGTACAAAAGACGGTACCTACAAGCTAGAGCGCTATGTGAAAAAGTCCACAAATACTTACATGATCCAGCTATCCTACGAGTACGGCCACTGTTTGGACTGGGGTGGAAGTAATGCGAACAACATTTGTCAAGATAAGCGGATACAGGTAGAGATGTGATACAGGGTGTTACGCAAAGAGATTTACACCTATGCCATTGGACGTGGATATTTTCCTTTCGAGGCTTACTGGAAATCTGACGAAGGATAGATTTTTGACGTGACAACGCCTTATAATTCGATGGAGCTGGCTGCACGCACGAAAAAACATGACTCATGCGGCGTTACCTCGCTCTGAGACGTTCCATTTAAGGCTTGAAATGCAAGCGAGAGCGCGGAACGAGCGACACAAAGAGGCACAATCGGCCTGCGCGTTTGGCAGCGTTCGACATCTGTCTCTCTCCTACTTGAGTGAGCGATGCGTCCGCGTGGACGCATACAGCTGGTATGACGTTGTCACGTTCAACTATCATCAGTAAACTGACTTTACAGACAACCGATATTTTTGACAAACAATTTATGTGCACTAAACCAGTACTCTTAAACGGTGAAGTAAAACATCGTGAGGAAACCGGGATATTATACACGAAAAGAGCCTTTTTGAGGCACACCTGTTATAGATTTACGAAAAAAAAGGATAACATCAGCTCTCTGGTTTCCATAGTACAAGCTCTGCTAAGATAGCGTGTACAATATTTACTCATTTTTATTCAGGTATTTTTTTCCATTTCCTTTAGTACCAAAATAGATCGCAAATTACCGTTATACAAAAAAAATACTAAAATGTAAATGGAACTCAATACTGCCGGTGATAATTAAAGGAAAATAACTGAAGTAATTTTCCCCTTGCGGGCCAAGTAACGTTCTTCGTGTCCTTGTTTTGTAGACCAGGAGTCAGTGGCAATTTTGTCTAGTTACGAGGGTCCGAGCAATGGCAACGTACCGTTAAGCTCTTGTGGTTTTTGCAACCACTCTGTCTCTGGTATTGTATTACGTTTATCTCACAGAAAGTATGCTACAAGTACGACTGCTTTTTAAACTTAATGTTGCTTTAAATTTCAATTTTAACTTGTTTATTTTATTTTAGCCTGGATATTCCGAATGAAGGGCAAAGGCCTCCCTTCCCGTGAACCAAACCTCTCTATCTTTACTTATATAGTGATCGCAAAACATTATGGCGCAATTATACTGAAAACTGCAGTAAAAACAGCTTTCAGCATCTAAATTATAATATTCAAATCGTAACCAAATTGTGCAAATTGTAGTTGCAGGAAACTGTGTACAAGATGAGGGTTACATAATCATAAATCATAAACCGAATTCTTAATGTCGAGATCCGAGAGCGTACCGAGGTCCTCGGAAACTCAATAATGGAGCTCACATGGAGTTGGGCAGGACACCTGGTAAGACGTGGTGTCGGCAGATGGTGCAAAAGATTGACAGAGTGGTGGCCGAGTACTGGGAAGAGAAGCGTTGGACGTCCCGTAGCACGATGGGTTGACGACATTGTCAACCCATCGTGAACATTGTCAACCCATTGTGTCGTGTCTTGGCCGCAGATGGATGAGGGTAGCCCAAGATCGTAGTGCACGGCAAGAACAAAGAGAAGCTTATACCCAGCAGTGGGTTAAGTCAGCGGATGATGATGATAAACTAAATTGTAAATAAATGTATTATACATTTTTGATTTATTAATTGTCAAGTTCAAAGTAAGAAATTTACGACCAGCTCCCAAACTAGCACCTTTTTATTCACTTTTCCGTTTCATTTAATTTCGCCTGCCCTTTACCGGCAGCACCTGACCGGCTTGACACCCTTGCGCTAATTTATTCCTTGACGTCGCCAAAGGATTAGGATGGATTCGTTCCTATGTGGCCAATAAATTTCCTCTGAACGCTGGCAATTTTTTCATTTTTACCTGAAACAAAACATTTATGAGTTAAACACTTGATAATATACGTGGGCTGGAAGCGTTGTATTATTTTGACACTTGATATAAAGCGCTGTATGAAGCGTTATAATATTTTGACGTATTCTCACTCTTTCAATGCTATTTGTTTTATTTACTCAAATTCTCATTTGAGTTGTGCGATTCTCAGTTGGTTTAGGCTGTTTTTTGAAGAAAAAAGCACTCATAAATTGAATTTTCTAAATGATGAACATAATTTCAATATAATATCAGTTTGAAATTTTAGTAAAAAAATAACCAATAGGTATTTAAAAAAAAGAACTAAAGTCAATTTGCATTCCGCGCGTGCACGTCTGGACGGATTTCGCTAATTCTTTTTTTGTTGCATTTGTTATTGTCAAGAGAAGGTAGGAAAAACCACAAAGTTTTTTATAATGTCCCAAAAGATTTCCTTAAGTTAAGTAAACACTATAAAATCAATAAAAAATAAGTTAAGAAAAAATCAAGAAAATTCAAGTAACGGGAACGAGGCGAGCGAAGCCGCGGGCGGCCGCAAGTTTTAAGATAGATATCTTTATCAAAACTAATTCTTAACATTGAAAATTAGCCTTACTATACACTCCTAATTTTAACTCGATTTGAATAGATAATGTACCTACGTTTCGGTGTTACCAAACAGAATTATCGCGAGTCTAAATAACACTCGAGTAATTTAACTAAATTCACTTAAAGCCACACCGTCGCTCGCGTTAATTAGTGACTTGTGTGTGTGCTCGCGAAAAATTGGTTAGTTTTGAGATAGAAGAAGATTACAAATAACAAAACTCTAGCCTCAAATGTTTGCTGTAAGAAAACTCTACTCAGGGTTAAGCTCGCCTTTGTACATGTCCTCTTTTTCTGTTCTTTTCCTATGTTTTGTATTGTGTGCAATAAAGAATTTAAAAAAACACTAAGGGTACCTATAATGTGCGGTCTTATCAATAAAAGCGATCTCTTCCAGACAACCTTTGGTCAACTTTAACCTCTAACCTCAACCTTTTCGGACAGCCAACCAATCAGCTGCAAGCTTTGAAGGTGATTGGAATCACAGCTATGCTCGATCAACTTCACCAAACTTCGTCATAAGGCTGCGGCTCCTACATTATCCTACTCTCTTGTCTGCACTACCCAATGGAGAGACAAAGTAGCTATCAAATACAAATACAACTGAGAATTTTTTTGTTGAAAGGGTGTTTCTACTCATTGAAGACTGTAATGCTGACATAAAAGTTGATTAGTTTTATTTATTTATTAACTCGTAACTTATTGCTTAATTTTGACAGGTCTACTATTTAATTTGACTTTTGTTTTTTTTTGTATTTACTGTGTTTGGATTATTATGTATTTATTGCTACTGTTATTTATAAGTTTTTAGACACAATTGTAAAATTGTTATTGAAATAATTAACTGAAACTACAAAATTATTCAGTTTTATAAAAATCAAGATATAACATGGACCCCGCACTAGGACTAGCCTGTATCGCGGGAGACCTATACAAGATTACAAAATGCGTTAAGTGGCGAAAAAAAATACGAGATTTGAAAGGCTAATCTAAAGAAATGCCGTGAAATGTCGACCAATTCTTATGCAATTTCTTATTCTTAAGAAAAACCTGAAAAACTTATGAGTAACTAAGATTTAGTCAAAGAAAGGATTATTTGATGAGCCTTTAATTATAAAGATAATTTTAATTTTAGTCTACAAGAGAACAGGAAACCCCGGGATGTAACAAAAGGAGGGAACTCAAACGATGCTACTTAAAACCGGATAAAACCAATTAGGAAAATGATTTCTAAAAATATTTCAGTGAAGTCTTCCTTAATCGATAACTCAAAAGCTTAAAAGATTAGCTGGATTAATCAACTGAGTTTGGAATAAACTGTAAAAAAGCTACTCTTAAACTTAAACACACTCCTAAGACTATTACGGAGTGACAAGTATTTGGAATTTTTGTTATGTTTTTTTTTTATATGAACGAAAAAAAAACAGTTTTTGTACCGTGGTGTTGTTGTCGCTATCTGCTGCGTGTATCAATGAAACACTATTCATTGCCTATGAACACGTCCAAACATAACATAATTATGTTTTAGGCAGTTTTCCCTCTGAAAATATGTTATGTACGTAATGTACTCTCATTTCTGCCACTAATCAAGTTGATCTCATCTCAGCTAAGCGACGGTAATGAGTAATTTCTGTTCTCATCAACAGAATATTCGGGCCGAAAATGACTGTGAGGCGGCGGCGGTCAGGATATTTTCTATTATGATTATGACACAGCTCATCAAAATTCACCATAATCTGATGAAAATTTTCAAGTCATTATAGGAACAACGTCAACGGTACAGAAAGACACAGCAAATATGTACTGTTTATTGCTCTAAAAGTTATTAATAGTAGTAGAGCTCTTCGTGAAGGGCATCCAGAGAAGTAGGTACTACCACCATGCCTATTTCTGCCGTGAAGCAGCAATCGGTAATCTATATCTTCTATACTATAATATTACAAAGCTGAAGAGTTTGATTGTTTGTTTAGTTGAACGCGCTAATCTCGGGAACTGATCCGAAGAAAAAATATTTTGGTGTTGGATAGTCCATTTATCGAGGAAGGCTGCCACTCAAGCGTCCCGGTTGCGTCCAGACTATATAACATCACGCTACGACTGATAGGAACAGTATCAATACAAGATGTTGCAAAAATCTATGTCTATCCTTTTCTATCGCGTAAGGACTTTTCTATAAATTCTCAATTTTGATAAGAATAGAATGCTAAACTTTCTTGAATGTTCTGGAATACCCGGGCAACGGCGGGACTCACGACTAGTAAATTCCTTTAAAAAAACTGTGCAGTGTTTATAAAAATGCTTTCATAAACTAGGCTCTAAATTTAAAACGGGCCAAACACACATCGTCCTCAACTTCTGAACTAAATTTCAACGAGTGGCCGGCTCAGTTCTGTTTTCAAAATGATCCCTAGTTCTCGTTTTACGGCAATAAAGTTCGGTGTACGTCCAACTCAGTTTTCATTTGCAATGCCTCATTGCATTTAGCTGCAAAGGGTTGGCTTGATTATTTTAGTGCAGTTTTTATAGGCATGAGTAGTTTGACCTAGCGGGGTTGGGCTTGTTGGCCTATTCAACTTTTTATGTCAGTTATTTCGGTAATTTATGTTTTAAATTTTATTAATTCATCTCCCATATCTATGATATGAACCTTTCTTATGTAATTGCTACCACTATTATAATTTAAAGTGATTAGTACTTTTTAAACTTTTTTTAAATACAACTAGCTAATGGAACAAGCTCATAGCCCACCTGATGTCAAATGGTAACCATCGCCTATAACAAAGCACTGTCCCGTAGGTTACGCACACCCGGAACGTGCCCTACGATACACTGCCTTGTGTTATTTGTACGGGGGTTTTAACGGGGGCTAACTTTGATATAAATCACATCACAATCATCTAAATTCTAAAGCATGCCCGGCCACATCACGTGGTAGGCACAAAAACTAGTTTTGTCACCCCGTAACAATTAATTGTCTAAACTAGATATACCTACTATGATCGCACCCAAGATCACTGACTTACTTCACCCACATAATATACTCGTTGCATGCATCTAATAGTTTACTGGGTAATTAGGCGAACTTCACACAGTGCGGTAAAATACAGACGACGTTGAAAACAGACCGAATCTCGCATCATTACTTCATTGTTTCATCCTTGAATTACTACGAGACTCGTTATCACCAACTTGGCAAACACAGTTTACTAAATTTTTCAATACGCAAAAACAACTTGTGAAAAATATTAGTGGATTGCGCGTTGCCACCAGTTTTTCTTGTGGCCTGTTTATCCTGACAAATGGCATCTATATTATTGCGGGCCGCAAGTAAGACCATCTCGTAGCAATGTATTATTTTGGTCTGCTTTATTTTGCTGGAAATCCAACTTGGTTTCGAAATATTTTTGGCATGTTTTCAGTGGTTTTTGCGGAGCGGCGTGCTTTGTCTTCCTGGCACTCACAACCGGCTTTTGAAGCTGCTCCAATATGAAATAACATTTTCTTAAAACAAAAACTGTAGCTAGAATAGCTAGGTGCACCTTGTTACAAGTTAAAATTGGTTATTTTTGGTGATAGCAGTTCATATATTATAATTAAATTCACTTTACATTACTAGCTATAATTGAACAGTTTATTCCTGGGTTCTATTTATAAACAAATAAAAACACAAATACACAAATACTAAGACACAAATGTATAATTGTTAATGAAATAAATAAATGAAAATGAAATGAAATGAAATAATTAATAATAATTGTTCTATTGTTTATTAGTACTTAAGCGTTAGTCTTCTGCGCCAAGAAATGCTCATCTCTCTCGGCGATAAAATGGGTTCGAATCCTGCATGGTCCATAGCTTTTAGGATTATTAAATCTTCATTCCGTTTTATATAGGTACTATTAAGTTCATAAACTCTTCATTGAATATAGCTAAAACTCTGTTTTACTTTATTAGACGGCAAACCAAACAAATACGCATCATTACGACTCCTCCACCTGACTAGTGATATGTGCCGCGCTCGGTCTGAATAAGGATGTCCTATTCCCAAAACCGACTAACAGTACCTATCTTACAAATAATATCAAAAAACAAACGGACAAAAGCTCTCACTTCATCACAGTGACAAGACAACAAATAGCATCCTAATCCCAGCTTTAATACATCCATTAGCTCCCTCCACATCTCCATTTCTAAAATTGTATTGTTAAGATTGAAAAAGTGCACTCTGCATTCGCTGGCAGCTATTATTCCTTAACTGATTTGGAGTTTGGGCGGGATTAACGTCTTAGAACTTTACATAGTACGAGTCTAAATTCTTCATTTAAACTGATAGTCTAAGATCCCTAGAAGAAGGACCTTCACCGAGCTGGTTATTTAATGAAACGTTTTTTGTATATAATTAAACATGCCAATAAATATATTCTATATGGGTTGCCTATCAAATTTCAGTCCAGGATAATTATGATTAATTAATAATTAAAAAAAAAAAAAAATAACTTTCCACTGGTTTGTTTATTAAACAAATTCTATACCAATCGAATGTATAGACCCCAGTATTTTTATTCAATAAACATACCGGTGCAAAATGCTAGAATAGATTTTCCTGTTTATACCTGGCTACCCGAGAGTTGGGACCGGAAAAAAATAGGCAACCTAACGTTTGCATATTCTATGGGGTCTATAGTTTCGATTGGTATAGAATTTGTCTAATAAACAAACCGGTGGAAAGTTAAAAAAACATTAATTTTTTTAAATTATTAATTAATCATATCCTGGACTGAAATTTGATAGGCAACCCATATAGAATATATTTATTGGCATGTTTAATTAAATATAAAATACGTTTCATTAAATAACCAGCTCGGTGAAGGTCCTTCTTCTAGGGATCCTATACTATGAGGCATAAACAGTTTCGTACTGGCATAGTGAATAAAAAAAAAAATTGTGTGTAATAAAATAATCAATAAAAATATACAAAACAGTTCATGGTATACATTGATTATTTTACTACACTAAGCCAGTGCTCTCAAATGGTGAAGGAAAAGATCGTGAGGAAATCGGCATGGCGTAGAACCTAAAAAGTTTGAAAATATATGTCAAGTGCATGAGGCGCATTTAAATCCTTTCCTTAACCTTTTCCAGTAAAAGTTGAAAGAACCAGTTGCCCCAGTAAGAAGAAGAAGATTAATCATTTGTCCTGGGTGTTTTGCACATTATTGGGCAATTTGAGGTAGAGACTTCTTAAGCAAAAATGTTTTTCTTTGCACTCAAATTACTATATCCACAAAAAATTCTAAAAGTCCAGCAACCGCCCTTGACATTAAAATGAAAGACAATCATAGCAGCGAAATCATTTCTCTGAATTCGTCAAATTAATTGCTGGATTACTGGAAAAGGTTATGGTTAGTTAGTCAGTAGGTAACAAGAAGCATCGTTTGTAAAGAGCCTTATTCTCAGAATCGAGAAATATAAACTCTTATGAAACTGGTTTAAGCTATCACACACTCTTGAACAGCCACTAGAAACGTATTTCCGAGCAAAGCATGGAGGACTGTTCTTCCGATAAAAAGAAAGAAATACTTGGGAGTTTTCAAAGGTCTTGAGTCTGAAATCTTAGGAGATGTGTACTGTGCATGGCAACTGTCATCATGTTGAATCGAAATCCTTCATAAAATGTATTTTTAATATATTTTCTTTTTCACAATTATTTTACCTTTTTTTCATTGTTTAGTCATTTATTTGGTCTTCTCATTTTTCTACTAAATAGAAATAGGTTTGATTTTAATTTTTTATCAGATTTTGAGCTAAATGTAGTAACTTAATGGTCAATTTTTTTTATTTAACATTTTACCAAAAACATAATCATACATTTGTAAAAAGTAGTACCAGGAAAGTATCAGGCTCCCGATAGGCCATCTTTTGACACCAAATACTCGGAAAACGATCAACAACGACCATTGTCCGACTTTGACCAATCCAAGCCAGTGACAGGCTGACATAATCCGTTTATCTGGTAGCCCTGCCCAGCTGGACCCATCTCCAAATTGAATCGATAGTGATTCTTTCGGATTTAATTGGTCAGAGGATACAAGGACCACCAGGTAGCACCAGTTTTTCACTTACAAGTAGGTAATCATGCAGTCTCAATTTTCGTTAAAAAATTGTAACTGCTTCAGTATTCCTTCTTCTTTTTCTTATCGTATTACTGCTTCTTTCGAACTTAGCGTGGTGAAAGGATTTTAAGTGAAGAATTAGTAAAGTAATAATTCGCAGCATTGCTGATTTTACAACAAAATTTGACTGAACGAAACTTCAGTGCCTAAAAAATATATTATTTAAATCAGTAATTACAATATTTTTCAGTAGGGTACACAAGTATAAATCATGTATTGTCCAACAGAGGAGTTTTGCAGGCTGGTGATGATGCTTAGCCTTATTTGACTACCTCGTGACGGACTGGTATCTCAGCTCAGTAGCTGATGGTAGCTCTGCCCCTCTACCTTCAGCACTGTAGGTCACGGGTTCAATCCCCACGTATGTGTGGTTAGCTCAGTTTGTTCTCTGACTGTTTCTTACATTTTGCATTTTAAGTATGTATGTATTTACAAAAAATAAAGTATATTAGTATTTTATCAGCCATCTGGTTCATATAGTACAAGCTCTGCTTAATTTGGGGCTAGATATTGTTGCATGGATTGTCCTTAATATTTATTAATTCATTTTTACTGACGCTTAAATTTTCTTTTATCGATTCTAATATAAGATCTTAATTCTAATCAATACAAAGAATTAACTGTTAATTTACGTCAATCGTCACCGACACGAAAACAAGTCATAAAAAATAATTATGTTGCTGTATAAACAATTTTATGAGCACTAATTAAAACGCCTGTCATTCCGGCCCATACAAACCAAAAAACATAATTTCGTCCAATGGCCGCCAATAAAGTGACCACAGAATAAATTATTCCCGGGAAATTAAATTCCAGTGTGTGTTTCGTGTTTTGTCGGAATTAAAATGTGTATCACGTATAAGAGCCACCCCCGACGGGGCTGGCGTCACTCTGAAAAAGCATTTTTATGTAAAATAAGCTCTATGGCCATGCCTATAAGAACGAATAATCATAAAATAAATGAAAATACTACGACACTGAACGACCTTATGTATGTCAAAATATCTTTATATCACTCTGTTATAGCAATGGCTCTGTCAGAAACGAATGCTAACGTCACGAAAAGTAAACACTGTACCTAGTAGCTACAAATACAAAATCGATAGCATTTTTGTGTTACTTCTCAGAGATAAGTCAAATCAAAGAAGCAAAGTGTCACTAATACGTCGGATAACCTCATTATTAGTGTATTAATTAAAGATTAGAGCTATAACCAGTCAAAAGATGTGTGATATCACACATCTTTTGCTTTTGCTATTGCTATCTCTTACTAATGGGTAATGATAAACAGTGACACAGCAAACTTTGAGCGATATTTCAAAATTGAACTTATGTGAGTAATGTTTTAGAAAGAGGGTAGATATCATTGTGTGAAATGTCCGCCTATGTTTATTTCAGCATCATCATCGTCTTCCTGCCTTCATTCCTCTTTATATAGAGCCGATGTCTATTTATGGTTACTAGCTCTGCCTTCTGCGCCATAAGTCGTGGGTTCGATTCCTATCGAGAACAAATATTTGTGTAGTGAACGCAGATGTTTGTTCTTTGTCTGGATGTTATATAGTATTCTAGTGTGTATTTACAAAAAAAATATAATGTATTACATCAGCTATCTGGTTCCTAATGTACAAGCCCTGCTTAATTTGGGGTTAAATCGTGTTGTGTTGTTTGTCCACAAATTATTTAAGCCCGGAAATAAATCCAAGATGGCCGACCTCGAAGTGATTCTACTGTAGTCCAATGTTATGTTATTCTGTGGCCGTCCGCGTCTCCTGGGCGGCGTTAATAATGGTAAATGTGCATACCGCCGAATAATGTGAGGTGCAATTTGTGGTTGCGAGTAATGAGTTCATTTATAAATAGGAGTTTGGAGGTACTTTAATTTGCGCGAATTGCTGTGATTTGTGGAGCACTGAACTTATGCACGGCACACTATTTATTAGGCTTTGTAGTCACTAGCTTCTACCGGTGGCTTTGTTCGATGTAGTTATACTACAACATTCAGTAGAAAAGCAAGCATGCGCCGTTTGCGTAGTTTTGTAGGTAAAGCCTTTATGAGTCATGCTAAATACCTACCTGTCATTAAGTTATAAGTTTGTGCTTTTTAAATTTTCGCGATCATAACACATTTTGAAACGATTGCAAGGGTATTTTTCGCGTATATTACCTTAATTTTTTGTGGACAATCCATACAACCCCAAATTAAGCAGAGCTTGTACTATGGGAACCAGATAGCTGATATAATACTTATGTACATTTTTTTTGTAAAAACATATTTAAAATACAATATAACACCCCACACAAATGTTGTGTTTGTAGTGGGAATCGAACCCACGAGCTTACTGAGCTAGGAAGCCAGTCATTTATTTTTCCGGAGTTTCGGCTATGCTGCAATAACCGTTGTTACCTTTGGTTTAGTTTGATTATATCTAGAATATAGCAAAGCCACCCGAATTTCTACCAAAATTAAAGTATGCAGAGAAACCATAAATCTAGTTTTACAGCCATTTCAGCTGTTTCACGTCCACTGCGATTTATCTCAGGGATAAAATAAAACAATTTAACTTATTAGATGCACCCGCAGTAAGCGTGGCCAGACATTTTATTATCACTGCTTTCAATTCTGAATAGATAAAACGCTGGCCTCCATGAGCCTGCAGTCTCTTGGCAAGCCTCCAGTAACACAACACTGGGCACTGACTCTCACAAATCGACCAACCTTACAACCAGCCCCCAGCCCAAATCTGACCTTAAGCACACCCAGTAAGACCCAAATTTATTCGCACTTACCCATGTAACCGAAAACATTTTGAATTCAAATGTGTCACTGATGCCGGTCTGTTCCAATATTCTAAACCAATAAAGTAGAATGGCTGGAATAAGCTCGATTTCGGAGTGTATGGACGTATGATGACTGTGCAGGTGTGTTTTGAATACTCTTTTACATTTATTTACTCGGTGATCGCTTTTTTAATACCAATTTAGATTCAATGAGACCTATTAGAGTAACTACGGTTTGAAGGTTCGTTTTATGGGGGCATCAAAACCTCTGAGAGTCTGTGATAATAACAATTTTCCAAGGAAATTGCCAGCGCAGGGCTGTAATTGGTGCGCTTGATCATCATAAAGGATAAACAGACCATTTCACTGGGGTAACTATGTTACCTTACAGAAGGACACTTAAAACGAGTTTTTTCTGGTTTATTTTATTTAGAACAAATGCAGTTTGGGCTAACACCTAGCACCAAAGCGCCCAAATACTAGACACAATTACAAAATACACATTACAATAAAAAAGCGAAGATAGTCTAATATATACAATTTTCAACATTCATAGTCATCAAAATAGCAAAATGTCAAGGATCCAAAAATATAAAAATTTAATAAAAATCAAATTGAAAAATTTGCCAAAGAGATCTGTGGTAACGATACACAGCAGATGGATACAAAAAAAAATACAAAATACAGTTTTACAAAAATTGAGATATGCAATGGATCCCGTGCTAGGACTAGACTGTATCGCAATAGACCTATAATAGTTTAAAAAATACGTTAGGTGGCGAGCAAAAAGACATGAAGTAAAGGAAGTGTCTTATTTGCGAAATATATTTTACTTTCCAAATTATACAAGCAGTTACCCCAAAAAAAAGAGTTTGACTCACTAAATCTCGGTATCCGGTGAGAAAGGTTTTCCCCAAGAGCTCCACCGCTCTAATTACGTCTCGACACAAAGAGTTACTCCACAAAGAGGTGTCTGGTTACGCTGGCCCACGAAACTGTTCAAAAGTAACCGCTTCCAAGTGCTTCCAAGGCACGAGGCTAGGTACTAGCTTTAAGCGTTCAAACTCTGAAATTCTAGCTGCAAAGGCAAAGAAAACTGTTAACAAAGTAAATGACCCATTTATCTGAGTTTAACATGAATAACCCACATAACAGATATTGCAATTAGTAACCAATTTCAGAAATGAATTTGGTTGTTACCAAGATAAGAACCATGAAAATTTTTATTGCGATGTCGGCTTTGCGAGAAAAAGAAAATCTGTTGACAATATTTATTCAAAACTGAATAAAAATAAAATACTACACCAGAGAGACGAAGACTCAGCAATAATCGTACATAGACATAATTCTGTCCAAAACAAGAACACGGAATAAACCGAAGACACCAATGAACTAGCAGGTTGATGCAATGTGGGTAAAAAAATGCAAACGAATCTGAATCTTATGTACGACCCAATAAAGCTCAGGTAGCTCTTCAATCCAGATGACGTGGTGATAGCACAAGGTGAACCAAAGTGATCCAAAGAGGTTTAAGCGTAACACGGTGTCAAAGGAAATTGGGCGTTATTAGCCGTAGTCTAGGTGGATTTTCTATTGTCGATTTGTAAGATGCTTACGAAGATGACCCGAGGGCCATAACCCTCACCCTTGGCATTTCGCCAGGGTACTTATACGGAGACGGACGTGTCTGCCTCCAGCCGTCTAGTTTTACGGCTTTTAGATAAATTACGTTCGTGAAAAAAGGAAATCAGGAAATATTTCCAATATTTTCTTTCATGATAAAGCACTGGCATAAATCTGGCAGTTTTTCGGATCGCTGGAACTCGTTATAGTTTTGTAAGTGATTTAGTTGTAATACCTATGTTTCTTCTGAGAGCGATGAATAAATTTGTCAGCTCTAATTGTGTAAAACGTATTTTAGAGACGAGTGTAAAATACACCCGCTTCGTTTTATCTACAATTTTCAAGAGCAAACGTTGTAAAGTTGTTGAAAATGTTATTTTTCGAGAACCATCTCTGACAGGTGCAACACTAGACACGTAGTTTGCTCAAACAACATCCTGAATAAAAGTGAGCTCCTGGACTATGAATTCAAATAAACTCCTTTCTAGGGTTGCACAACCAGATTCAATTTTCAACTTCAAAATTGTCTAGACATTACTTACAAAAAAGTTTTTAAGTTTTGACTCAATGGAGTGCCGAGAAGTCCAAGCAATAGTTTTGCAACCAAACGCTATCAATAAATTATTTATTTCTTGTAGAATTATTTACTGTAAGTCAAAACTTTTCACTCATTTGTGGTAACCCTATCCAAGTCTGGAAGGTACGTAAGGGTTTAGTGCATTTGTGCAGAATTTGACGGTCTGCAAAATGAAATGTCATGTGGAATGCTTTCTTTGTTTCTGTTTTACCACATAACATTATAGTTTTACCTCCAAGATTTTCTGGAAACTTAACCGTGTAATAAATTTTAGTGTTACGAAACAACTTAAATCGCTGCTATTTGCTTTTGGTCTATAAAACTATGAATATTTTTAATTTTCCCACTTTATGCGGAGTCGGCACAACATGTCTCCCTCCTCCATTCCCCTCTGTCAGCCGTCATCTCTGCATTCACTCCTCTCTTATCCATGTCATCTTTCACACAAAATTCATCCATGTTTTCTTTGGTCTACCTCTGCTCACATATCCATCCACATACTCATGTGAAAGTCATGTGACTAATAATAATAATAACATTTATTTTCCACAAAAAGGTTTACAAAAGTACAGCTTTTTTAATATATCAGTTTAGGTACAAAGAAAAGTATTTAATTAGTTATTTAGATGCACCTTAAAATACAAAAAAATATAAAACTAGTGTATAGTTTATACATTGACTACTCTATCTAACTAAGTATGAAAACTTGTGTTTAGACGCGAGGGATCCGTGTTTCGGCTAGGCAACAAGAATTACAATTTAATGTTTTTCGGACGTAACTGCTGAGTTTTTAATATAGAGTGTATAATGAATGTTTGACAGTGTGATTTATGTGTGTATGTGGTGTGTAAGAGTGTAATGAATGTGTGTATGTCAGTGTACTAGTTTACCGTTTAGTGTTGGAATTGGCGTTTAAGAAACTATTAAAGAAGTCTTCCGTTTGTGTATAATCCAATTGTTGGAGGTATGCTCTGATTTTAAGTTTGCATTCGTGGTAGGTTGTATTGCAGATGGTTGTCTTGCAGTTAATTTTGTTATACAACATGGGGCCCAGGAAACCGTAGTGTTTGCGCGCGACTAGGAAGTCACATGACTTTCATCACTTCTGAAATGCTAAATTTAAGGCTAGATAGCGTTGTGTGGATTGTCCACAATATTATTTTTATTTGTCAAAGGGGTTTTTTGTGAAAGTTATTAATGAAAGAAAATTCTACGTTTGCTAAGTCCATTGTGGACTTAGCACTATCGTTTGATTGATGGTTGTGTAAAATGTTTTGTTCTTTCTATTTTTTACAGAACCCAGGTTAGGTCTTTTTTGTATTGCTTTTCAATGAAGTCTACTTTTATGGCTACCATTTACAGCGTGTACCAATTAAAACAAAACTGTGACCCACAGTTTTTGTCCAAAGAAAAAAATACGCCTTTTATTGTCGTACACAATAGACTAGCAGAACAATATGCCCATTATTTGAGTGAAAGAAAATAAGGAAATTTCATTAATTAAATTAAAGTTTAATTGCGTTTCCAAATGATCTTTTCTGACAGCAGTTGCGGTCAACGTGGACGTAGCCTTATGTATCGTTGGCAAAAAAGAAATAAAAAATATACAAAACTTTAAAATATAAAAGTGTTACGTAATTTAAGGCATGGTCCATAGCTTTTTATGCGAACACGAGTGAAGCTTGTCAGTTTACTGGAATTTTCATTAATTTTAAATGAAAAACGACCCTGTCTACGAACCATTTTATCCAAGCAATTCATCATACGAGTATTAAAATAAAACCTTGTAAATAAAACCAAGCGCGTGTGACGCCAAGAAATGCACTTGAGATTGCAAAATCAAAACGAAATATAAAATACTGTGTAAGTCCAGCATGTTTTCCAAATAAAAGTCCATCTATTATTTAATTTAGAGATAGCATCTGCAGACAATTGGGATTGTACAACGCTACAGAATTTTAAGTTAAGCAATGTATTTGGCAGAACGAGTGTATTTTCGCGTTGGCTGTAACAAATTGTGATCGTTCTGTTTTGCTGTCGGTACAAAGCCCTCTTATCAACGGCCTCGGGAGTAATTAAGTTGTGGATGGTAATTATGACATTTGTGTTACGCAACAGGTTCGATTCTTGTAATGGCACACTGAAACACGACCGGGAATTAAATAGCCTTCTTTATTCAAACAATGGTAATCGAGATGGATTGAGTAACTATGTTGCATTTTATTAAAAAGTAATGAGCAACAACAACAAAACAAGTTTTAAGCAATGTTTTACAAAAATAACTTTTTTAAGTCATCACCTTCAAAAAGATCTTCTTCTTCTTCTTATCGTGTCACTGATTCTTTCGAACCAAGTGTGGTGAAAGGATTTTAAGTGCGCCTCGAAGAGGCTCCTTTCGTGCACTTGACACATATTTTCGAACTTTGTAGGTTCTACGATATGCCGGTTTCCTCACGATGTTTTCCTTCACCGCTTGAGAGCAGTGGCATTGTGTACATAAATATTTATGCAGATAAATTCATTCTTTTCTTTTTTTTTTCTTTTTTTTTCAGAAAGATAAAAGATAAAGATATTTTTTTTTGCATAAACGAGTGTTAAAATTAGATCAAATGTAGGTATAGCCCTTATGCTTTATGTAGTTTTTACATTAAAACAACTAACATAATTATTTATAAGAAGATTTTAAATATACTTCAAGCGAATAAATACATTTCATTTCATTTCAAAAATACAATTCATTATAAGAATAAAAATTCATGCAAGACAAATAAATACCTTTTTTCTTAGACTCCACAATATCATTACCGGTAAACCCAAAAAACCGTTTACCGCACCAAGTTTCACGTTAAGGTGTCAATTTTGGAAATTGTTTTTTGCGACATGATAAATTCAATAAAATGATGATAATATACGAACTCGGAGACGCCATTATTCGCAGATGCCTCCTCCAAAATTAATGCAAACGACACCCACAAAAAATGAAATAAATTTTCGTCCTGACCTACATATAAACGCAAGATAAAGGAGCTCTTCAAGTGTACTTGTTTTTGACACGTAATAAGTAAGCAGGACCTTAGCACGAGTTATAAGGCATTTGTTTTAAAAATCTGTCAAAGGGATGCCATCTCACAAAATCTTCAAAAAAATGGCTGCTTCTGGTAAAAAGTACCTAGCCATTTTTTATTTTATTTTTTATTTTGGTATTCTTTGTGTACAAAATGTCATGATCAAAGTCAAAGCAAACAATTTATTTATTCAGTAGTATCACAAGGATCACTTTGAAAAGTCTTAAAGATAGGTGAGTCTAGGTGCCAGTTCCACGCGACCATTATCTCGCCAATGGGTACTAAAATCTGTCCAAAGATTGCCAACTCTTACCAGTGGATAGTACAAATAATTGTTAGAGCTATCTTAGAGTAAATGTTTTTTTTAAAGCATAGTTGGCAAAATGTTTTGCCAGCTATGGCAAAACATTTAAAAAAAAATGATTAAACAAAATTAAGCAAAACATTAAATGTTTCAACTTGAGTTCCGTTTCATAAGAGAACTTATGTTTTTCGATAGATTTCTGAGATTGTAAAAAAATAAAATAATACTGCAAACAATAAAAGCAACACTTAGTTAGGTCCCAAACTAAGCAGATCTTGTACTATGGTAAACCGATACAACACTAATGCACAATTTTTTGTAAATACGTACTCAAGAATATACATATAACACCCAGACAGAGAACAAACATCACTTTCACCACACAAATATTTATCCTGGGTGAAGATCGAACCCACGCTCTCCAGCGTGGGTTCCAAGCTGAAAGGCTGTCGATGCTGACCAACTCACTAAAATTTCTCACAGTTTCTCACGGGTGCTAGCTCCCCTTTGCTAACCCGAGGCTTCCGTCGAGTCGGACCGTTAGGTACTCGGACCGCAGTCCCACTCGCCGGACTAATTTAATTTTATTATTTTTCTTCCGGCGACTCGGACCACTTTTGAAATGATCGAAAAAACCTATTGTTCAAAGCTATGAAGTACAGTCAATGGAAAAAGTAGGTGCACAAAGTAAACATAAAGAATAAAACTCTTTGATTTAAGACACAATTTATTAAAAAAAAATCTAATTATTAACAGTTATCTCGCTTCTCGAGATCGTTTCTTCCTCATACCCATAAACTGTGGAATGAGCTTCCACCTGAGGTGTTTCCTCTTAATTACAACATGAATAGCTTCAAGAAAAACGTTAAAAAATTTCCTCCAGGGTAGGCAACGCAACGACAGCACCCTTGGTGTTGTTGGTGTCTATGGGCGACGGTGACCGCTTACCATCAAGTGGGACGTAAGCTCGTTTGTCTAACTTTTACGTAAAATTTGTTTTTTTTTTTACCACTTTGGAAGTGTCTCTAGCGCAAACTATTCAGTTTAGAAAAAAACGATATTAGAAACCTCAACATCATTTTTGAAGACATATTCATACCCACACGTATCGGTTTGACGAAAATAAAATTTTTGAATTTCAGTTTCAAGTGTTAGCACTAAATTACCTTAAAGTTGTTTTTGTTCTTTAAAGTAGCTGAACTGACAGCTTACGCTTGTAATTATGGCAAAGATAGTCGCTGTCAGTTCAATAGATTTATACAATATATTTGATTGTTTATTTAATTAACAATTTATTGATATCTAAAGTATTTGTTTGTGTAGTTTTGTAATTTAATTTGTAAAGTTGCAAAGTACGTATTTCCGCCAGTACTTCGCTTGACTTTTGGGGTTGTTTGTTCAACGATATAAAAGAGTGCAAGCGAAGTACGGGTGGCATTCGGAATAGAGCTCTGACGGAGTTAAGACACAGTGAAAGTACTTTGATACAAGTGAATAAACATTATAATTTACGTAACGAGTCTTTTCTTTTTGGGCTTTTAGCTCAGAAAGTGGGATGTAAACACGCGTTCTGACAAAAACGGCCAAAATTTTTTCCGTGTCAGTATGGGTCGGCCCAGGAAAAGGCAGCGAAGAAGTCAAAGTCTAGACTCGGCTGGTTCAAGGCCGTCGAGTGCTGCTCGAACACGAAGCACAAGCGCGGCAGCTTTGCGTAGTGGTGACGCATCTGGCGGACCCGTGACACCATCGCCCCGATGCAGCCGATTGCGTCGCAAGGCGCCACGTCGACGGCAGAGCAGCCATTCTCGCAGCCCAGCACCACGCAGGCACCGTGATGGACAACGCAGTCCAGCGTCGAGCAGGCGCAGCAGGCGGCGTAATGGTGACGTATCTGACGGACCGGTGACACCATCGCCCCGAAGCAGCCGATTGCGTCGCAAGGCGCCACGTCGACAACAGAGCAGCCATTCTCGCAGCCCAGCACCACGCAGGCACCGTGTTGGGCAACGCAGTCCAGCGTCGAGCAGGCGCAGCAGCCGGCCACGCAGTCGACGCCGGAGTCAGCCACGTCTCGGACGTAGCCACCGACGCAGATCAGCATCAGTCGAGTCGGCAACATGGAGCATCGAGTCTTCACGGAGGTCAAGACGCCGGCGGGACAACTCTGCCATTCTGCGGGATCGCAGGCACCCAGGACGCGGCAACCATCGCTCGCGCAGCATTTCGCGAAGCCCAGTGGATCTTCAGCAGCGGCGGCGTGCCAGCCCAACACCCACTCGTCAGCGGCGTGGGCAGTGCACGACATCTTCTCTTCAGCGTGAGCAACAGCGGTCGGTGAGCAGAGCTACGGGCCCCAAGCGACACCGTACGCATCTTGACGACTCAGCTTTACCTCAAGAAATTGGTGAGACAGTTAATGTAATAACTGTAGGGCATGATAAGTCTTCTAGTCGAAACAGAACAGGGACAATACAAAAAGACGCTTGTAGTATAAACGAAGCTGAAAATGTAAACTCAAACCAATTCACGAGTTTTTTAGAAGCTTTAAAATCTGCGTTCACCAAAAATAGTCACAAAATGAACATGTTACACAATACTATACCCGAATTTGATCCCTCTAAACGTGACCAAACCATGGCTATGTGGTTAGTAAAAGTCAACGAAATCTCTAGCTTATACGGGTGGGCAGAACGGGAAACAATTCATTACGCTTTACCAAAACTTGCTGGCATGGCACAAAAATGGTACCAGGGTCTTTCAACTATTCAGTTTTCTTGGGATGAATGGCAAGCTAAATTATCAAGTGCATTTCCGGGTGATGAGAATTACGGGGTTATGCTTACAGATATGTTAGGCAAAAAGGTTAAGTTTGGAGAATCACTTGAAGAATACTTTTATGAAAAAGTCACTTTATTAAATAGATGTGAAATTTTTGGGAAACGGGCAGTTGACTGCATAGTGTTAGGGATAGAAGATAGGACTATTCGAATGGGTGCAGAGGCTGGACAGTACACAGACCCAGATAAACTACTTAACTATTTAAGAAGCGTCCGTTTACCATCTAAATCCAATGACAAAAATGAAACTCAACCAAACCGTGATAGAAATCAAAACCAAAGACCTCGTCCTAAATGTTTTAACTGTGGTATAATTGGGCATAGCTATTCAAAATGTCGATTACCTTTAAAAAAGTGCGAGAATTGTAAAAAAATGGGGCACACAGCTGAAAATTGTTTTGCTAAAAAGGAAGTAACCGGTGACTCCATTAAAAAGGTTATGTTTACTAATGACAAGGCTGGTGTAACTCTAGACGCCAAATATTATAAATCAGCTTCTGTTAACAATATTCAGATGAAATGTTTTATAGATATGGGTAGTCATTATACACTTATTCGAGAGAAGGAAGGCATTTTAGTTTCACAAAATTGGGAGGATTGCACCGAATTTATTGGTGGGTTTGGACACAATGCTGGGACGAAGTCTTTGGGAAAAACTACATTGCAAATCACCATAGATGATGTAACGGCATCAGTTGAGACTCATATGATTCCAAATGAATTACTTGACGTCCCAATTTTAATTGGACATGGATACACAGAACAAAGTCACATATTTGTGCATAAAACGGCTAAAGAATTGGTTTTTCATAATGAAGAAATTGAGACTGAAAATGATAAACTTAAATTACTTTGCGGTTCAGATACTTTGGTTAAGGGTTTAAATGTTGTCCCAATATACTCTGAACCTACTTTTTCTGGGGACCTTTACATAGACGCAGGGCTAAGGTCTAAGGTAGGATCTGAACACTCAATTTTACCAGGGTATTTTAGTTTAAATAATGGCCTAGGACTAATTTTGATTAATAACGACTCTAGCAAAGACATAAAAATAGAAAAAGGGAGCCTAATTAAACGAGTAAATGCTAGTTGGAAAATGCAAGATAAAAGTCCAAACAAACAAAAAAACTGTCTCAACATAAAATCAACAATTGAATTGATCAAAGATGATAAAGTTGTGATAGGGAATGAGGTTAATATAAATGATAAAGATAAATTGGTTAAATTACTTAATGAATATAGAGACTGTTTTGCGTTAAACTTAAATGAATTAGGAAATTGTAAAGCAAATCATATGAATATAGTCCTCAATGATAACACACCCGTGACATACAGACCTTACCGTCTCTCATACAAAGAAAGGGAGGAGGTTCGCAATATGATACAAGAAATGATTGATTGTAATATTATACGTGAGTCAACTTCTTCATACTCCAGTCCAATCATCCTCGTTTCTAAGAAAAGTGGTGAAAAGAGAATGTGCATTGACTATAGAGCCCTTAATAAAAAGACTGTCAAAGAGCAATATCCTATGCCTAGGATAGATGACCAAATAGATAGATTAAACGGGTTTGTATTTTTCACAACCTTAGATTTGGCCTCTGGCTATTACCAGATACCTCTCGATGAAAAATCAAAAGGTGTTACATCTTTTGTGACCCCGGATGGCCAATATGAGTTCAATAGAATGCCATTTGGCTTAGTTAATGCACCTTCGACTTTTCAACGCACCATCAACCACGTACTGGGACAAATGCGATATAATGAAGTCATTGCGTATATGGACGATATCATTATTCCATCGGTAACCATAGAACAGGGAATGGAACTACTGAAAATGGTACTCGATAAATTTAGGGAATTTTCATTAACACTAAAAATAACGAAATGTAATTTTTTTATGAGTAATGTCGATTTTCTGGGTTTCGAAGTTAGTAAAGAAGGTATTAAACCTGGCTCCAAAAAGATAGAAGCAGTCAACAAATTCCCGACACCAACATCTCAACATCATGTTCGTCAGTTTTTGGGATTAGCTAGTTTTTTCCGGCGTTTTGTGCGTAATTTCTCTACTATAGCCAGACCACTGACAAACTTGTTAAAAAAAGATGTTAACTGGAAATGGGGAACCGATGAAACAAAAGCCTTTGAAACTCTCCGAAATGAGCTTACAAACAGACCTATCTTGACTATTTACGATCCCTGTGCTAAAACAGAGTTACACACTGATGCGAGCAAGTTAGGTATAGGAAGCATGCTTCTGCAACGGACAAATAATGAACACCCTAAAGTTGTAGCATACTACAGTCGTCAGACTACAGCAGAAGAGCAAAACTGGTCATCATACGAGTTAGAGACATTAGCAGTTGTGGCTTCACTTGGCAAATTCAGGGTTTACTTGATTGGAATAGAGTTCAAAATCATTACCGACTGCAATTCCTTACGAGCCACTTTCAACAAAAAAGATATGATACCCCGTGTTGCTCGCTGGTGGAGTCTGATGCAGGAGTTTAATTATGAAATTGAATATAGACCTGGGGTTAAAATGGCTCATGTCGACGCCTTGAGTCGAAATCCAGTAAGTAGCGAAACAAACGAATTAGATAATGCTCTAGACCACCATGTCTATAGAATTGTGACTGAAAACGATTGGGTAGCTACCGTGCAAATATCAGATGACGAAATAAATAGAATCAAAAATGTATTAGAAAATACAAATCCAGTTGAAATTAAACATATACATGAAAAATTTACAGTCAAGAAAAATATTTTATACAGAAAAACTGATAATGGTGATAAACTCGTAATTCCTAAAGGGGTAAGATGGCAGGTTTTAAAAAAATGTCATGACGACATTGGTCATTTCTCTTATGAAAAAACTATTGCAAAAATTGGTGAAAATTATTGGTTTAAAAAAATGAACAAGTTTACAAAAAAATACGTTGAGGCATGTTTAGAATGTGCATATAATAAAGTCCCAAGCGGTAAAAAGCAAGGTATGTTACATCCTATTCCAAAAATAGATCGCCCTTTCCATACAATACACATGGATCATTTAGGACCATTTGTAAAAAGTAGGAGCGGAAATTGTTATTTGTTAGTAATCGTAGAGGCTTTTACTAAATTTATTTACATGAGAGCAGTAAGAAGCACAAAATCCAAAACAACAATTAAAGTCTTGAAAGATTATTTTAGCATATTCGGGGCTCCGGAGCGATTAATATCAGATCAAGGGTCAGGCTTTACTAGCAAGGAATTTAAGGAATTTATCAACGAAATCAAAATCAAGCATGTTTTGAATGCAGTCGCTACACCACGAGCCAATGGACAAGTCGAACGCTACAATCGAACCATTTTATCAGCAATAGCTTCGTCAAGCCATAGTAAAGCAGAAAATCAATGGGACGAATGTGTAGGCGATGTTCAATGGGGAATGAATAACACCCACAATAAAGGTATTGGAAAAACACCAGCTGAAGTATTGTTTGGTTTCAAACCTGTTGGTCTAGCAGAAGCTGGAATATTAGGTGCGATAGAGCTTGAAGATGTTGATCAAAATAATAGGGATGAAATAAGGGCTGAAGCAATAGATCATATTAACAAAAATCAAACTGAACAAGCTGTTCGATACAACAAAAATAGAAAAATTGCTAAAACATATAAACTAGGAGATTTGGTTAGGATTGAACGTTCAATACAACCAAAAACAAAAGAAAGTAGCAGGAAATTATTACCTAAATATAGCGGACCCTATAGAATTACCACTGTTCTTGATCATGATAGGTATGAAGTTACGGACACACCGTTAACAAAAAGGGGAAATACTATTTACAGAAACATAATTTCAGTAGATAAAATAATGCCATGGATGAGTTTTGGTACAAATGAAAGTAGTAGCGAGGAAGAGTCAGTTGAAAATCTCAATAGCGATATAGAAAATCAAGTAATCAATAATAATGATGATGAAGAAGAAAATTGCAATCTAATTGAACAAAATGATACAACAAATGAATTGGTTTGAGAGATAATACGTTGATTATAAGTGTATAAATAGTGAAGTAATCTAAGTACTTAATAGTCATGTTGATCATAGTATTGTATATAAATTAATGTGGCTCAACAATTGTAACAAGTTTGGAAATAACCTGGTTTCTATTATAAAACCTGGATAGTGTAAGATACCATAATTTATTAATTTTAATGGGCTGAAATTGCTTCGCTTAGGTGAAATTACCTCCATTTTTAAGCAGAAATTAGCTACTTGTGGTGAAATTACCTCTATATTTATTGAGCTGAAATTAGCTACTTGTGGTGAAATTACCTATATATATTTATTGAGCTGAAATTAGCTTATTGTGGTGAAATTACCTTTATATTTATTGTACTGAAATTAGCTACTTGTGGTGAAATTACCTATATATATTTATTGAGCTGAAATTAGCTTATTCTGGTGAAATTACCTTTATATATTTATTGAGCTGAAATTAGCTACTTGTGGTGAAATTACCTTTATATTTATTGAGCTGAAATTAGCTACTTGTGGTGAAATTACCCATATATATTTACTGAGCTGAAATTAGCTTATTGTGGTGAAATTACCTTTATATTTATTAAGCTGAAATTAGCTACTTGTGGTGAAATTAACTTTATATTTTAATAGGTTGAAATTAGCTCATTGTGTTGAAATTATCTTTAGTTAATGTTGTTATTTCATAAGAAATTTAAGTACCCGAGGACGGTTACTATTATTGGATGGCCGAATCTGTTAGCACTAAATTACCTTAAAGTTGTTTTTGTTCTTTAAAGTAGCTGAACTGACAGCTTACGCTTGTAATTATGGCAAAGATAGTCGCTGTCAGTTCAATAGATTTATACAATATATTTGATTGTTTATTTAATTAACAATTTATTGATATCTAAAGTATTTGTTTGTGTAGTTTTGTAATTTAATTTGTAAAGTTGCAAAGTACGTATTTCCGCCAGTACTTCGCTTGACTTTTGGGGTTGTTTGTTCAACGATATAAAAGAGTGCAAGCGAAGTACGGGTGGCATTCGGAATAGAGCTCTGACGGAGTTAAGACACAGTGAAAGTACTTTGATACAAGTGAATAAACATTATAATTTACGTAACGAGTCTTTTCTTTTTGGGCTTTTACAAGTATGGGGACCCCCAAAATTTATTGTATTTTTGTGTAAAAATCTTAATGCGGTTCCCATAATACTCGCCAAGTTTCATCAGCTTTTACAGTTTCGGAGAAAAATGGCTGTGACATACGGACGGACAGACAGATAGACATGACGCAGTCTTAATTCGTTTTACTTAGATAATACGGTCTTTGTTATTTAAATTGTGACTAAGATTAAACTTTGTGACTTTTGCACTATTGGGTGACTCTTCCATGACATACAACCAGCCATAATCGATTAAATCCGGTGGGAGATGAGAAAGAGCCTTACGCCACAGACTTCGGTTGAAATGAAAGTAACAGCCTACAATTTGATTGATTTTATTCGTTGCATTACAAATGTTCTTATTCGCACATCGCCATAGTTTTGAGCCATCTTTGTTTATTCTTTTTAAATTATATTTATAATCAGCTCTGCACAAAAGTTTACATCCTCTTTATGTGACATCAATGGGAAAAGATGTCTGTACGAGAGATGTTTTAGGGCCACCTTCTTCCATTTTAATACTTAGTTCTGAAATCGAAATATTATACCTATTTATATTTGCAACGACTAAATAATATTTAATAAAATACATAAATATTGTGGACAATCCACACAATACTATCTAGCCCCAAATTAGGCAGATCTTGTGCTATGGGAACTAGATAGCTGATATAATACTTATATACTTTTTTTTTCTAAATACCCAATTAGAATACAATATAACACCCAGACAGAGAACAAACATCTGCGTTCACCTCACAAATATTGGTTCTCAGTGGGAATCGAACCCACGACCTACGGAGCTGCTACTATCGCAACGTCTAGGATAGGTAGGTACAAATCATCAATAAATTTATAGGATGCAAGTTTATATTTAAGTTAATTTTATAGTCATAACTTTTATAAAAAAATTGGCAATAAATAATATTTTTTAATTGACATTTTTACTACTACTTAACATTTCGTATTTATGTCAGATCTGTTTCTGGCGATGACTGTACAATTTACGTCACGTGGTTTGTGGTCCGAGTCGCCGGAAGAAAAATAATAAAATAAAATTACTCCGGCGAGTGGGACTGCGGTCCGAGTACCTAACGGTCCGACTCGACGGAAGCCTCCTAACCCTCAAGTCTAACACAGCCTGCTTGTAGCCTATTCACAAGCTCCGTCTCTATTTGCAACACAAACAAATTTGTATTCGGTGCACATCTTAGCTGACAAAGCTATTCTCACAAGCATTCGACAAAGTGGTCAGTATTCAATGTAGCCCCTTCCAAATGACTCTATTTAAGAGAATCGATCCCTCAAAATCGAGATACAAATATTTGCGAACTTAAGGGCCCTTTATACTGACGTTAGTTTCACCCCGCACTATTTTGCTATTGGGGGGGATTGAAGCTACACACATCAACATTGTCTGGGGATATTCCATTTCAAATAGATTTTCTGATTTCTCGAGATTTCGTTCCTACTTTATTTTTTATTATTAAATAATACCAAATAGTTGTATTTTATTATTATTAATAAACAACACGAAATAAAGAATCTTGCCACATCTAGTTTAACAAAAAAACAGTTTTTTAAAAATCAACTAAATGTTGAATATCCCTAGGCATTGTTGATGAGTGTACATTGTGATGGCAACTCAATAGAGCAAGTTTTATTTTTTAGTTAATTTTTAGACTGTATTTGAGATTTTTATAAAGAAAATTATATACTTTATTTTCAATGCATAAGATCAAAAGTACATTCAAACTCAAACTCAAACTCAAAAATCATCATGTTTCGACCACCAACCAAGCCACAAGCGTGACAAAACAAGCTATGGGGTGTGATGTAACCATAAAATCGATAAAACCAAGTCTATTGGACAGCAATCTTCAAAAGGGCATCTGTATTCCGGACGTAACGCGTGATTTGGCTTTTGTTTTATAGGCCGATGAGTGTAGGACGAAGATTAATTGGTGTACGCTGACTCTATCCCACATTGTTTTAGTATCAAGAAAACGTCTATTTTGTTTGGTAACGTCAGGGGTAAGTTTTTCAGCTACCCTTATAGAAGGTTGCTAAGAGGGGATTTTAAATGAAAAAGCTTGCCTAGGACCTATAACATCTCAACAGCTTAGGTCTAATCCAAAAGAAAGACTTAAGATCCGGCCACATCAAGACAATAACACCAAGATAACAATGACAACGATGCTTGTATTTGTCATGTTATAATATCGATGTGGCCTTTAGTGAATATAGCTGACTTAGTCACGGGTTTCCTCACAATGTACCCAAATTCTCAGTTGAAAAGCTAGCATTGTGTAATTTCACTTTAAGAATATAAAATAATAGGTACAGAACTGGATTCCATTTAGACCAACAGTGTTATCGTGTTTGTGCTTAAAATATTTAAAATTAGTTTGAAAGGAACACTGCAAATCATGTAAAAGGGTGCGAGATGTTGTTGTTATTTCGTTTACTCCACTGCGCTGCCATCGCTCCATTCTTTTCCTACCATTTCTGTATAGGTAGTGTATGGGTTTATAGGGTGTACTGTATAGCCCAATGTGTAGTCAACTGTACTATTTTGGTAAACAAGGAAAACGTGATTTCTCTGTTAAATGATGCTAAACGATGAAAATAAAGTCAATAGCGATCGGGAACGTTCGTCTGGAAACTTTACTGAAAAAGTATTTAACTCCTAACTTTCAGGGGCTTGCAGTTTTAAAAACACTAAGTACAACTGCTTTGAATCCGGCCCCAATTAGTCGTCACGGCGTTGGGCATCGGAATGGAAATGTGCTTTTTTTGGTGCTATTGGAGTTTTAATAGCCACGGAATATGTTAAAAGTTTCGGCTAAAATGTCGGCTATAAATGAATTGCATACAAAATTGCTTCATCGTTCTATTATAATGTCCTATCCTAGTCATCATCAACCTATATTAGTCCACTGCTGGACGTAGGTCTCTCCCAAGACGTGCCACTGAGCCCGGTCTTCGGCTCTTCTCCTCCAGTGCTTGCCAGCTACATTTCGCAGATCGTCGCCCCACCTTGCCGGAGGGCGTCCTACACTACGCTTACCTAAACGCGGTCTCCACTCTAGTATTCGTTTGCTCCAACGATTGTCTGTTCCTATCCTAGTAATCTATTTATATAAAAATGAATCCCTATTTCCCTTGGTTACGCCATCACGCGGCCATGTGTGACTGGACCACTTTGGCTATAAATCGGTGGGTAGCTTAGATCCAGGAGACAGACATAGGATACTTTTTATCCCGAAAAAGTAACGGGAACGGGCGTAACGGGAATAGGGGAGCGAAACCGCGGGCGGCCGCTAGTATTAACAAATAACCACGAAAGTTTTTGAATTGATTTTTTTTCACACTCATGTCGTAACGGCTGAAGGAATTTTGGGAAAAAAATCTTGTCTTTATAGATTATTACCTATTATTTGATGCCCAAACATTGCCTAACCAAATTATTAAATGCTTAATTCGTGAAGCACTTCAATACATATTTCAATCATCCCCATTTCATTTCCTGCTATCGATATTAATTGAAAAAATCTTTTCAAGGGTCTACGATCCCAAACATGGCTTCGAAGATTACTTACACACAATTATAATAAAATTACGGAAGAATCACAAAACGATCCCCCATGTTCATTTGGTAGTCAGGAGAGCAAAAAACTATTCTTGGGTTTAGATTGAAGCTTCCATTCAGAGAAAATTGGGCATGTGCTACTCCAAGCTACGTAGCTTGTAAAGTGATCCGTAGCTCCGTAGTTTTAAGGTTTAATTTAGCTTTTAATTGATTTGATCTATAGTTAAGAAGGTACGCCTTGATAGGTTCTAAGCATTTTTCAAAAATAGAACGAATAGTAAAGTAGGTGTAAAAACTTTGTTTACTATTTTTAAAATAAGAACAGTCGATGAACTTTGATCATCGAAGAGATTTAGTGGTTTATAAGTTTGAAATTTTGAATTAAATTGAACTTTTTAGATTTAAATTTACTCAAAATTTTGCGAGTTTAAATAAATAAATAATATGGGTAAGTTTAAAAAAAAAATTTTTTTGAACCTCTTTGAGGAAATTTCTATGAGCCGCCTCATAAAATTATATGACGAAGATGTTTGTGCTAACTAAAAAAATACAACCGAATTGAGAACCTTTTAATATGAAGTCGGGTATAAATACTGAATACGCTGAGTGAATCTTCTTCCTCGTCTTATCGTGTCATTAGTTTTTTGAACCATAGAGTGTGGTGCAAGAATTTTAAGTACGCCTCAAAGAGGCTCCTTTCGTGCACTGTGACAGTGATACTTCTCATACGTAATGTATTATTTCATCTGTGTGAACGGTTGGGAAGTTATCACAAAGGGTGCGGGTACGATCACGCTGATTGCAGAGCGCGAGTTTAATGAAGAGTCTCTGATTGCTTGCGACAATACTTCTTGTTTGGAGAATTAGTTTTGTTCACTCTCATAATACTAAATAATAGTTTGCATAAGACATAGACATAGACATAGAAATAGACATTCATTTATGTACTGCTTCAACACATATACACACTATTAAAATAAGAAATAAAAACAAAGAAAGATAAGACGATATTACAAAAACATAAGTACCTACTAAAGAAAAATGACATGGAAAAAAACATACTAAAAGCAACAAAAAGAGATCAGTGCATAATATATTTATATAGCATTATATATTTATTTACACAATAAAGAAACTAACAATTAAACAAATACTCACAAAATACACAAGAAACAGTTGAGCTATCTGACCGTTACAAACGATCCAGAGATAGTTTAACTGATCCAAATCCAAGTTGAAGGACGCAGGGCAGTGCACGTTCCTGACGTCCTACGAGGCAATGCTTTGTTACAGGCAATGGTTACCACTCAACATGAGGTGGACCATATGCTTGTTTCATCATCTAGTTGTTTTGGTATAAAAAAAAATTACTCGGTACCCCAGAGTTATAACATACCTACTCAGGTATAATTTACGAATGTCTAAGTAGGGGCGTTAGAGACACGTCCAAAATACCATTTACAACCTTTCAATTTTATAATTCAAAAGCATGTGCATGTCTCCAGCTTCCTCATATGGAAATTGCGAATTCTGAAAACGCCAACATTTGAAGCATAATTGGAGCAATCATTGATTTGAAGGAAAATTTAGCAGCAAAAAAAACAACGACTCTATGAGACTTTATAGGTGTGTTAGCTGGAGAGCGGCTCCACAGCTTCCTCATTCAGTGTGGGCAAACGGCTAACGATAGAGCTATATAGTAAACGCCAAATTTTAGAGCATAATTAGAGCACCCGGCATAAAAAAAATCAAGTCTCTAGCTCGAAAACTCTTTGAGTTAGAAGACTATAACAACGTGTTTGCTGGGAAGCCATTTCTCCAGCTAACACATGTGGATCTCAGGAATGGCTATAGCTAGAAAGTTGCTTGATATCTCCAAATTTAGAGCAAAAAATATCATGGATGCTCCAAATATTTCAAGTGTCTAGGTTCAAAACTCACCGAGTTAGAAGCTTTGATGACTGTGTTAGCTGGAGACACGTTTGTCTGGCACGCACATGCTACATCTGAGGATCTACAATAGCTACAGATTCGGTTGACGTGTCCAAACCGAGCTATGAATTAGAGCACTCGGCTCCAAAATTTTGGACTCTCTAGGACAAGTAGTTTCCTAGTAATCAACAAAAGAACATTTTGCCGCCAGAATTTTCAAATATTATGTTCGCACCCGTAAAAATGCGGCGTTGCCGCTCTGAAAGTATGGTATCAGCGTAGGAATTTGAACGTTAGTCGGATGGAGTTGTGTGTTGCCCGTGCCTGGTAAATAGTTACCCTAGGATTCATGTCTTAAACACTCATTACGTAGCTCAAGAAGCGGAATATAGGTTAAAATGAAACAAAAAAACACCAAAGAAAAGTTTTATAATGGTTAGTTTAAGTTTAAATATGTATTTATTAAGAAACCTGACTTCAGATTTTTTATTTTTAGTTTTAAATATCATGAAATTATATCTCTAAGTCTCTCAACTAACCAACAATGTTTTCAAATCATGAGTTACCTACTCTTGTCACACTAGGTGTAAATGGCATCGTGCGAAACTATCATTGTGTCTGTGAGTACGTACATAACTATAGATAGTGCAATTCACGAAGACGCGCCCCTCGCGGGGTGCGGGGAGTTTGCTCCGAGCGGCAGTCGCCAACCGTAGTCTATTAATTGTAGTGTGCGTGTGCACTCATAGGTAATTAGTGTGTACCGATAACACTCAAACATTGACGGAAGCTTGCACACATATACTATAAACGGTTAGGAGGAATAGTGGGGCGCGCCTTCGTGGGTTGCACTATCTATAGCGAGCTGCAGTAAATACTCACGGGAAAGCGAAAGGAAATATATATAATAATTATGAAGAAAAGTGGGGGGGCTGTATTCCGGAAAACGTTTTATTTTTTTTCTTCAAAAGTTGTTAACGTAGATACCTATTGTTCTAAAGGTTTTTAGGGCTCTAATTGTGAATTTGACATTCATTTTTGAATTCAAGATGGTGGCTTCATTTTTTTTCTTAAATAATGGATATGGGTATCGTTTAATAGGTTTTTGGGGGCTCTGATTGTGAATTCAACATTAATTTTTGAATCCAAGATGGTGGCTTCATTTTTTTCTCAAAAAATGGATATGGGTATCGTTTAATAGGTTTTTGGGGGCTCTGATTGTGAATTCAGCATTAATTTTTGAATCCAAGATGGTGGCTTCATTTTTTTCTCAAAAAATGGATATGGGTATCGTTTAATAGGTTTTTGGCGGCTATGATTGTGAATTCAACATTAATTTTTGAATCCAAGATGGTGGCTTCATATTTTTCTCAAAAAATGGATATGGGTATCGTTTAATAGGTTTTTGGGGGCTCTGATTGTGAATTCAACATTATTTTTTTAATTCAAGATGGCAGCTTCATTTTTTTCCTTAAAAAATGGGTATGGGTATCGTTTAATAGGTTTTTGGGGGCTCTGATTGTGAATTTGACATTATTTTTTGAATCCAAAATGGCTGCTACATTTTTTTCCTTAAGAAATGGGTATGGGTATCGTTTAATAGGTTTTTGGGGGCTCTGATTGTGAATTCGACAATATTTTTTCAATCCAAGATGGCAGCTTAATTTTTTTTCACAATATATTGATATGGGTATCGTTTAATAGGTTTTTGGGGGCTCGGATTACAAATTCAACATTATTTTTTGAATCCAAGATGGCGGTTTCTTTTTTTTCCTTAAAAATGGGTATGGGTATCGTTTAATAAGTTTTTGGGGGCTCTGATTGTGAATTTGACATTATTTTTTGAATCCAAAATGGCTGCTACATTTTTTTTCTCAAAAAATGGATATGGATATCGTTTAATAGGTTTTTGGGGGCTCTGATTGTGAATTCAACATTATTTTTTGAATCAAAGATGGCAGCTTCATTTTTTTTCTCAAAAAATGGATATGGGTATCGTTTAATAGGTTTTTGAGGGCTCTGATTGTGAATTCGACATTATTTTTTGAATCCAAGATGTGGGCTTCATTTTTTTTTTTCTTAAAAAATGGATATAGATATCATTTATATCTTATAGTCTTATAGTCTTATAATTCAATAGAGCCAAATGCACGCAATGCAAACGAGAGCGTGGAAAGAGTGCCAAAGAAGCACAATCGGCCTCAGCGTTCGGCAGTGTTCGACATCTGTTTCTCCTTTTTTAAGTGAGCGATGCGTTCGCGTGGACAGCTGTATGACGTTGTCTCGTTCAACTATCGTAAGTAAACCAACTATACAGAAAACCGTTTTTTTAAGAAAAAAAATGTAGCCGCCATGTTGGATTAAAAAATTAATGTCGAATTCACAATCAGAGCCCCCAAAAACATATTGAACGATACCCATATCCATTTTTTGAGAAAAAAAATGATGCCGCCATCTTGGATTCAAAAAATAATGTCGAATTCACAATCAGGGCCCCCAAAAACCTATTAAACGATACCCATGTTCATTTTAAAAAAAAAAATGAAGCCACCATCTTGGATTCAAAAAATAATGTCGAATTCATAATCAGAGCCATCAAAAACCTATTAAACGATACCCATGTCCATTATTTGAGAAAAAAAAGCAACCATCTTGGATTCAAAAAATAATGTTGAATTCACAATCAGAGCCCCCAAAAACCTATTAAACTATATCCATATCCATTTTTTAAGAAATAAAATGAAACTACCATCTTGGATTCAAAAATTAATGTTGAATTCACAATCAGAGCCCCCAAAAACTTATTAAATGATACCCATATCCATTATTTAAGAAAAAAACTGAAGCCGCTATCTTTGATAAAAAAATAATGTCGAATTCACAATCAGAACCCCCAGAAACCTATTAAGCGATATCCATAGGTATCCATTTTTTAAGAAATAAAATGAAACCACCATCTTGGATTCGAAAATTAATGTTGAATTTACAATCAGAGCCCCCAAAAACTTATTAAACGATACCCATATCCATTATTTGAGAAAAAAACTGAAGCCGCCATCTTTGATAAAAAAATAATGTCAAATTCACAATCAGAGCCCTCAAAGACCTATTAAACGACACCCATATCCATTTTTTGAGAAAAAAAATGATGCCGCCATCTTGGATACAAAAAATAATGTCGAATTCACAATCAGAGCCATTTAAAACCTATTAAACGATACCCATATCCATTTTTTAAGAAAAAAAATGAAGCCACCATCTAAGATTCAAAAAATATTGTCGAATTCACAACCAGAGCCCCCAAAAACCTATTAAACGATACCCATATCCATTTTTTGAGAAAAAAATGAAGCCGCCATCTTGGATACAAAAAATAATGTCGAATTCACAATCAGAGCCCCCAAAAACCTTTTAAACGACACCCATATCCATTTTTTGAGAAAAAAAATGATGCCGCCATCTTGGATACAAAAAATAATGTCGAATTCACAATCAGAGCCATTTAAAACCTATTAAACGATACCCATATCCATTTTTTAAGAAAAAAAATGAAGCCACCATCTTAGATTCAAAAAATATTGTCGAATTCACAACCAGAGCCCCCAAAAACCTATTAAACGATACCCATATCCATTTTTTGAGAAAAAAATGAAGCCGCCATCTTGGATACAAAAAATAATGTCGAATTCACAATCAGAGCCCCCAAAAACCTTTTAAACGATACCCATATCCATTTTGAAGGAAAAAAATGAAGCCGCCATCTTGGATTCAAAAAAGAATGTCAAATTCATTATTAGAGCCCTCAAAAACCTATTAAACGATACCCATAATCAATTTTTTGAGAAAAAAAATGAAACAGCCATTTTGGATTCAAAAAATAATGTCGTATTCATTATCAGAGCCCCCAAAAACCTATTAAACGATACCCATATCCATTTTTTTAGAAAAAAAATGAAGCTGCCATCTTGGATTCAAAAAATAATGTCGTATTCATTATCAGAGCCCCCAGAAACCTATTAAACGATACCCATATCCATTTTTTTAGAAAAAAAATGAAGCTGCCATCTTGGAGTCAAAAAATAATGTCGAATTCACAACCAGAGCCCCCAAAAACCTATTAAACGATACTAATATCCATTTTTTGGGAAAAAAATGAAGCCGCCATCTTGGATTCAAAAAATAATGTCGAATTCACAATTGTAGCCCCCAAAAACCTATTAAACGATACCCATATAAATTTTTTGAGAAAAAAAAGGAAGCAGCCATTTTGGATTCAAAAAAATCGGTTGTCTGTAAAGTCGGTTTACTGACGATAGTTGAACGTGATAACGTCATAAGAAAATACTGATGGAATGGTTGCATTTTTCAAAAGAAAATTTTAGTTTTACTGAATTGAATTGAATGTGAATGAAACTTAATGATACTGAATAATACTGAATGAAACTGAATGAAACTGAATGAAACTGAATGAAACTGAATGAAACTGAATGGAACTGAATGAAACTGAATGAAACTGAATGGAACTGAATGAAACTGAATGAAAATCCGGACCCGGACCCGGACCCAGACTGAACCCTTACCCTTACCCTCATTTACCCTTACCCATTACTCGACCCGGGCTCGGGCTCAGGTAAATGGAACGACGAAACGACGTAACGACGCATGAGTCATGTTTTTTCGTGCGTGCAGCCGGCTCCACCGATTTATAAGACGTTATCACGTCAAAAATAATGTCGTATTCACAATCAGAGCCCCCAAAAACCTATTAAACGATACCCATATCCATTTTTTAAGGAAAAAAATGAAGCCACCATCTTGGATTCAAAAAATAATGTCGTATTCACAATCAGAGCCCCCAAAAACCTATTAAACGATACCCATATCCATTTTTTAAGGAAAAATTTGAAGCTGCCATCTTGGATTCAAAAAATAATGTCGAATTCACAACCAGAGCCCCCAAAAACCTATTAAACGATACTAATATCCATTTTTTGAGAAAAAAAATGAAGCCGCCATCTTGGATTCAAAAAATAATGTCGAATTCACAATTAGAGCCCCCAAAAACCTATTAAACGATACCCATATCCATTTTTTAAGAAAAAAAAATGAAGCTGCCATCTTGGATTCAAAAATTATTGTCGAATTCACAACCAGAGCCCCCAAAAACCTATTAAACGATACCCAAATCCATTTTTTAAGAAAAAAAATGAAGCCCCCATCTTGGATTCAAAAACTTATGTCCAATTCACAATATAGGAATATAGTTGAAAATGAAAGAAAAAACCCCAAAAAGTGCTTTTTCTTCTTCCTGCCCTTACCCACCAGGTGGGGTCGGCACAACATGGTGAGATGCCCCCCCTATCACTTGCCATCTGGTGAGATGGCAAGTGATAGGGGGCAAGTGTGCGTGAGTACGCACACAACTAGCAAGCCGCAGTAAATACCTATTTTCTGTCCGCCTGGTTTACTCGATACGCTCATAAAAACCTGACTGAATACAGTAAAACACAGAGGACAGACGGCTAACAACAGGCAGAGTAGGTAGAATCATCAACACTGGCCTAGCAGGTACCTATTTACAGAACCAAATAAAGTTTATTTTCTAAGAATACCTAAAAGACACGCATTACTAAAGAAACTATAAAACGAACAAGAACGGGCAACACACAATTCTCATATAGATAGAGAGAAAGCTCTCAACCTAACAAAAAGAGAAAATATGAGTTTGAGGTTTCAGAAATCAAAACCGCTAAGCGCATACGAAAATGACTCGTATCGCGATCTAAAATAAACCGAATAACGTTCAAATTCCTACGCTGATACCAAACTTTCAGAGCGGCAACGCCGCATTTTTACGGGTGCGAACATACATTTGAAAATTCTGGCGGCAAAATGTTCTTTTGTTCATTACTAGGAAACTACTTGTCCTAGAGAGTCCAAAATTTTGGAGCCGAGTGCTCTAATTCATAGCTCGGTTTGGACACGTCAACCGAATCTGTAGCTATTGTAGATCCTCAGATGTAGCATGTGCGTGCCAGACAAACGTGTCTCCAGCTAACACAGTCATCAAAGCTTCTAACTCGGTGAGTTTTGAACCTAGACACTTGAAATATTTGGAGCATCCATGATATTTTTTGCTCTAAATTTGGAGATATCAAGCAACTTTCTAGCTATAGCCATTCCTGAGATCCACATGTGTTAGCTGGAGAAATGGCTTCCCAGCAAACACGTTGTTATAGTCTTCTAACTCAAAGAGTTTTCGAGCTAGAGACTTGATTTTTTTTATGCCGGGTGCTCTAATTATGCTCTAAAATTTGGCGTTTACTATATAGCTCTATCGTTAGCCGTTTGCCCACACTGAATGAGGAAGCTGTGGAGCCGCTCTCCAGCTAACACACCTATAAAGTCTCATAGAGTCGTTGTTTTTTTTTGCTGCTAAATTTTCCTTCAAATCAATGATTGCTCCAATTATGCTTTAAATGTTGGCGTTTTCAGAATTCGCAATTTCCATATGAGGAAGCTGGAGAAATGCACATTTCAAAAGCTACTTAAAACTCGTCTTCTGCTATAAAAACATCCAGTAGGCCTACAACAAGCACTGTCTGGCTCTATCTCTGGCTCTGGTTTTGAGTTCGTGTGGGTGCTCACTAATGTATTACTTAGTATAATATAAAATATAAATATTATAGACAATTCATACAACATTATCTAGCCCCAAACTAAGCAGAACTTGTACTATGGGAACCAGATGGCTGATATAATACTTGTATACTTTTTTTTGTAAATACATACTTAGAATACAATATAACACCCAGACAGAGAACAAACATCTGCGTCATTCACCAAACAAATATTAATTTGTTCTCGGTGGGGATCGAACCCACAACCTACGGCTCAGAAGGCAGAGCTTCTACCAACTGAGCTGAGAGGCCAGTCAAACATTTTACTGTGTGTGATGTTTCGACGTAGCATTTATTTAATCAACACTCACACAGACTCAAGACCAGAGCCAGAGACAGAGCCAGACAGAGCTTGTGGTAGGCCTACTGAAAGTACCCCTCTCGTAAAAATGTTATAGGCTCTGCACTGAAAAACGAAACCGATGAATATTGAGTGCTATAAAATGTTAAAGTAAAAACGTTAATATTGCCTTTTTATTTCGCGGCTGAATAAGAGGTTCATATATTTTATAACAGACAAGTAAAACCCGAATCCCTCTCCGCTCGAAGAACCGACAACCGTTGGGGAATAAAGGTTCTCGAATGGCGACCACGAACCGGAAGACGAAGCGTATGGCACCCATCCACCAGATGGACCGACGACATTGTTAAGATCGCGAGAAGTCGATGGATGGAAAGGGCTCAGAATCGTTCTTCCTGGAAATGTGTAGGGGAAGCCTATGTCCAGCAGTGGACTTCTTCAGGCTGATAACGATGATGATGTTGAAAACCCGTATTAATTGTACTTAAAACATAAACTAAGGTAATAACATACTACATTAAGTTAGTAGTATGCAACATTGAAGGCTGAGACTACATACATAGTAGATCAGTTGTTAGTAGCTCTGCCTTCTGCGCAGAGGTCGTGGGTTCGATCCTCACCAAGAACAAAATTTTGGTCTCTGTCTACTTAGTTTGGGGCTAGATAGTGTTACATTGTACGTTTTATTTATTTATTTTAAACAATGATACCAAAAGTACCAGAATCACGACCTACTTCCGGTCCACGATAGATACGCCCAACAAATCATTATTTTCCCGGAAACAGAGAAATTGGTACTGAATATCAGTATAACGAGTGATATTTATACCTGTTTCTTTGTTTATAGGACTTTGGGATCGTTACCTGTCCTACCACAAGCTCTGTCCAGCTCTGGTTTTGAGTCTGTGTGAGTATTGACTCATTAAATCATACGTTGAAACGTAACAAATTAAGCTGAGCTTGTACTATGGGAACTAAAGGGGATACAATATTTAAATACATTTTTTTTGTACTTTACTTGGAATACAATGACACCCAGGTAGAGAACTAACATCTATTGGCCTTACTTATAAAAATATGTCAAAAGATAAACAGTGCTTACACTATTGCCATCTCTTACTACTAGGTAATGACAAACAGTGACAGGGCTAACTTTAAGCAATGATTAAATTTAAATTGCGTTTATAAGTATGGCTGTATATTCACCACACTTATTCGTTCACTGTGGGGATCAAACCCACGAGCTACTGCGCAGAAGGCAGACTACCAACTAAGCTGGGAGTCCAGTAGAAGCAATGTCAACTTTGTTTACGAAACCCGCAGCCAAATCTCTTATTCTGGAACCGCAAATTCATAACCCCTCGATTTAAGTGGCCCAGCATCAGAAATCAATAGTAGAGTGCCATGGAACTTGTATCTGTGGATATGGCACTACTACTTTTTAGTCACCTTTCATTCCATGAATCTAGGTCTGTCTTAATACAATTAACTGATGGAACAAGCTTATGGCATTAAGTGGTAGGTAACTATAGGATAAGGCAAAGCATCACCTCGAAAGTGACGTAAGTCAGGAACGTGCCCTACAATACACTGCCATGCGTCCATCAATTTGTGACAAACAAAACATTTATCTTATACCTTTAATCGAGAAAATCTTGTATATATATATATATTTAGGATCTCGGAAACTGAGCCAACGACAAGATTTTTTTCATGAAATTAAGTATACAGGGGTTTTCGAGGACGATAAAACGATCTAGCTAGGATTCATTTTTAGAAAATGTCCCCTTAATCGTAAAGTAAATAATCAACTTTATCATAAAATCATAACTCCTAGCGCCATCTGTTGATTAAGTCATGAGTTAGTGGGACAGAGAACGCCATCTATTGACGAGTAGTGGTGTTTATTATTATGTCGGTAAGATCGAAAAATATTAATATTTCATCAGTATGTAAGTAATTCGTATTTAAATATAATTCATAACAACAGTTTACCAAAAAAAAAATACCGGGCACCAACTGCTAGTGATGATTAAGAACAAAAATGACGCGCCTGGCACGGGAACGCTGTCAATGGATGCGCATGGAGGAGGCCTGCACCCATTTTTGGGTGCTCAAAAGGAGTGATAGTATGTAAGATTCATAATGTTTTGTTGTAAAATTAGTAATAAGTACCTACTACCTTTGGAAATAAATAGCTTATTTATTTATTAAGAATAAAAAAATAATAATAATAAAGTAGTTATTATCGTACTTGGAATGTGCTTGGAATGTCGTCTTTACTTGAATACTTTTTTCGTATCTCCACAGTAAGCCATAGCGGCGTAAAATCAAAGTGACACTGCCTTCACAGTGTTATCACGTCCTTCTATCTTCTATTTTTAGCACCAAATCGAAAACATTGCTATGTTATACAATCATTCCGACAATTTGTATTCGAGGAGTGTGTGATTTCGAGATTTCGATCAGTTTTTGTAAGAACTCAACAATATATAAGTTTGTTCTCTGTCTTGGTGTTGTATTGTATTCTAAGTATATATTATTTACTATTATAGCGAAAACTCTTCATTGAATATAGCTAGACGTCTATTTTACTTTAATAAACCATACTACACATTACGACGCCATCTTCCCTCCCCACTAGTGATGTGATTCGTCGCCCGGTCTCAGTAAGGATGTCCTATTCCCAAAACCGGCTAACCATACAAAAAAAATATGCATGTAAGTATCAGCTATCTGGTTCCCATAGTACCAGCTTTGCTTAGTTTGGGGCTAGATAGTGTTGTGTTTATGTTCATAATATTTACCTATTTATTTTATTTAATATTAGGAACCGGAAAGAGTGGCGTAATAAAGAGGAGGCCTATACTCAACAGTGGGTGCAAACGGGCTGAGATGATGATGATTTAATATTTGTGGGTCCGTGTTTCGTGTATTAGAACAGTGATGTCAAGGAATCATAATTTGCTTTTTGTTGCTTTACTTTATAAGCAGTCACAAAAAGTTCCCTTAAAACTTTAGGTATGAAAAGGTATTTGCGGCCGCTTTATGGAGGATTTCAAGCTGCAATCTCAAAACAGACGGTGAAGGAAGCAATCAAACCTTTTATTGCGTCCATTATGCCCGTCAGTTTCAGCAAACAAATGGTAAGGACTGTGTCATACTAAATTGCGTGATATCACTGGGTAAACAGTTGTAAGGCATGTGCGCACTATTAATTTATACCGTTGAGACTTAAAAAAAGCAGCCAAGTGCGAGTCGGACTCGCCCATGAAGGGTTCCGTAGCATCAAATAACATAATATAAAGGTTTTTGTAGTTCGTCGAAAGGTAAATTGCGGTTTACGATTTATGACGTATAAAAAAAAAACTACTGACTAGATCTCGTTCAAACCAAATATCGTTGAAAGTTTGCATAGTAATGTACAACATATATTTTTTTTAGTTTTATCATTCTCTTATTTTAGAAGTTAGAGGGGGGGGGACCAACTTTTTTCCACTTTGGAAGTGTCTTTCGCGCAAACTATTCAGTTTAGAAAAAAACAATTTTAGAAACTTCAACATCATTTTTGAAGACCTATCCATAGATACCCCACACGTATGGGTTCGATGAAAAAAAAATTTTTGAGTTTCAGTTGCAAGTATGGGGACCCCCAAAATTTATAGTTTTAGAAAAAAACTATATTAGAAACCTCAACATAATTTTTAAAGACCTATCCATAGATACCCCACACGTATGGGTTCGATGAAAAAAAAAATTTGAGTTTCAGTTTTAAGTATGGGGACCCCCAAAATTTATAGTTTTTTTTCTATTTTTGTGTAAAAACCTTAATGCGGTTCACAGAATACATCTACTCACCAAGTTTCATCAGTCTAGCTTTTATGGTTTCGGAGAAAAATGGCTGTGAGTAGGCCGGACAGACAGACAGACAGACATGACGAATCTATAAGGGTTCCGTTTTTGCCATTTGGCTACGGAACCCTAAAAATGCGAAATTAAATATCGGTTATTGAGAGCGGGATGAGTAGAAGCTTTTGAGGGAGACCTATGTCCAGCAGTGGGACACAATAGGTTAATAAAAAAACTATTCACAAGTTTTTCGTAGCATCATTTTTTTTTCTATCAATGGGTGTAGTGTAACTTATTATATACAACGACTAAAAATGAACAGCAAAGTTGAAGCAGTATTTAATTGATAATACCTACTGATGACCGAAAGGTAATCTCACTCGACAAGCTATGTTTTAAAGTTGGTATGTTCACTAAACACTTTGTAAACCGATATTCTGTAAGCACTTAGTGATAAAATGCCTGTAAACGAAGCGAGTAAACGTTAAAAATCGCTAAGGAAAATAAAGTGAGAGCAAACGCCGGACACCAAATGTAAAAAGGAAATTCATTACGGCGATACGACGGTGTAGAATAATGTTAGATGTTGTATCGGTAGGCTTGCGTCACTTAAAGTTCTCAATGAAAAAAACGTTTTTTTAGGACTGGGTTAAATTTCAATTTTGTTTATGCTACTAGCTTAAGGAATAAGCCTAAGACCTGTAAGTGCTTGTAGCCAGAGTTTTAATCAATCAGTTTGAACATTTCGTTTCGCATACGTGTCTCTTTTTATGTATGGCGAAATAATGAGACAACAACTCGTTTCGATCGCTGACGTAACCGTATTGTTGTTGTCTCATTTTTTCTCCATACAAAAGAGAGAGACACATAGGCGTAACGAATTGTTCAAACTAATAGATTAAAACTATGACTCGCCCTTCTGTTTTAAAGTGGTAACCATCGCCTTCAACAAAGCATTGCCTCGTCCTCAGGAACTTGTTAAAATGTATATTATACCAATTGGAATAAATTGGAATAAATGTAAAATATTGGCCCGTAATGTGTAACCACCGCCCGTAACAAAGTATTACGTACTATTTAGTTTGATTTGCTTTGTGATGCAATTAATTGAGAAGTAACCAAACCAAGAAGCACAACGCAAGATTGACCAGCTTATTTAGTCACATTTTCAACCGAAAAACAAATAATTTTAATAATATTTTTGAGTGCCTTTTTTTTCGGCTTCCAAATGCAAATATTCTTTGTGATAATTCATAAAGAAGGTATCTTTCTTTTTTGCTCTTCGATGTGTAAATACTCGATGCTGTTGTTATATATTCTATGTCCAAGCCACAGAGTAAACAGAATGCCGCACGTTGTATCGCACCGCTCGTGAGGTAACTGCTGTCGTTAACGGTTGCGTTCAAATCGGAAATCGTTAGCTTCGCCTCGCCTCGCTATGATTGGTGGTGCGCCAGCATTAGCACCAGATAAAACGCGGTTGGGGTAAGTGTACACTGCCTTTAATTACCTGTGGGTTTGTTGGATTTAAATATTCAAGTGGAAGGTAAAAATGCGTTGGAAAATTATGTGAAAATTTTCACAGCATTTAGGTTATTTTTTTTTAGCTTTTTTGATACAAAGAGAACAAACAGATGACTCAATTGATGCTAAGTGATTTTCTTTGTCTTTATCTATCAAATTATAGCTCAAAAAGAGAGAACACGTCTTTTTTTTATACAGCTAGCTGATGAATATGGCCCACCTGATGTTAAATGATAACCATCACCATCTTAGGGCACGTTCCTGACGTGCCCTAAGATGCACTTCCCTGCGTCCATCAACTTGAGGCATACAGATGTTCAGCCTCACGTGCCAGTAATTTCACCAGCATCCACACCATTCAAACCGAAACACAGCAATGCTGCTTCACGGCAGAAATAGGCATGGTGGTAGTACCTACTTCTCGGTTGAGCCCTTCACAAAGAGCTCTACTAGTGCTAAAAGCTCTTCTTCCTATGTGCCGCAAGGCGAAGTGACTTACCCCTGCCACAGTAGAAGTAATAGTAGCCTGCCAGTGGGTAGGTGATTTATATGCAAAGTTCATGGTCAACTGTCACAGTTGGAATTATTCCAATTAAACTTTCCCCAAGGACACTATAAAACACCAAGTGTGCCTAGGCCGTAAAGCTGTTTTATGGCCTACTAGCATCCGCTAATTAATCTGTAGGCCTACCACAAGCTCTGTCTGGCTCTGGTTTTGAGTCTGTGTGAGTGTCGACTAAATAAATCGTACGTCGAAAAGTCAAACACACAAAGTATAATACACTGGTGAGCACTCACACAGACTCAAAATCAGAGCCAGAGACAGAGCTTGTGGTAGGCCTTCTGCTTGCGTGGTACCTAGTGCTAGCCGGTTTTCAAAGAGTTGAGAACTGTAGTACTGACCCAATAAATTAAATTTTGCTTACCTGTAACAAAAATGAATTATGTTAATACACTTTGTAAAATTCATAAAAAAATACTTTTAGGTGTGATCTGTGTCTTAGTACAGCACTGTGCTTAAGCGGTTAAGCGCTTATTGTGGATATCACTAAGCTTTAAGTGACACTAAACGAACTAAATACAAGTCTAAACGTGCGGTTCGAAAATTTTCTTGTTGTAGATAACACAGCTAATTACATTTTATGCTCATTTTAGCACAAGGTTGTTCTAATTGTTATTGTTATAACAACTGCTGCTTTTAACAAGACATTCACATTTATATCTCTACGGAATAGTCTGGGCACATTCGGAGAAAACTTCATTTTACTGTGTTTACTTTGTTGCAAAGTGGAATAAAAGTTATAACTACAATTGCGTCCCTTGATATGAATATTATAGAACTGTATACATGTATATAATATATAAAAGAAAGTCGTGTTAGTTACACTATTTATAACTCAAGAACGGCACAACCAGTTGGGCTTGAAAATTGGTGGGGAGGTTGCTCAGAACCTGGAGACGGACATAGGATAGTTTTCATCGCGAAAAAATAACGGAAACAGAGCAAGCGAAGCCGCTGGCGGCCGCTAGTGTTTATATAGAAACTGAGAGCAATGGTGGCCTAGTGAGTATGGCCCTGCTTTACAATCAAATCGTGGGTTCAAATCTAGTCAAATAAGTTTTTCTGTCCAAAAATGTATGTGCACTAATGTCAGTACTCTCAAACGGTGAAGGGAAACATCTCTCTTCACGGCAGAAATAAGCATGGTGGTCTTTCCGGGGCGAGCTTCTCACAAAAACAAGCGAAAACTTTTTTGCCTTTAATTGTTTTATACTACCATTATGTTTCTAGTTCATTAAGCTGTTTGTTTTCCAAGGAAAAATAAAATAAAATGAAAAAAAAAAAGGCTCTAACAGTAGTCAGTACTACTTTCTTTCTTATCGTGTCACTGATTCTTTGGAACCAAGTGTGGTGAAAGGATTTTAAGTGCGCCTCAAAGAGGCTCCTTAATGTAGTACTTAAAAACTTCGAACAAATAATATACTCTGATGTACATTCTCTTAAACCCGCATCACGTATAAGTCTTTTTATTTACCCAGGTAGAGAACTAATCTACAAAAATGTAACCCAAACAAACGGACATACGGGCCATTATTTGCAGACGACACCCGTATCACGGATGTTGCTAATGGGCGAAAATGTGGAAAACTGGATCGTTCATTACGTACCGCAAACGAATCGAGTAAATATATTGGCAGGTGTGACGCGCAATGTATTTGTTGATGAACAATTAAATTTTCATTACTCATACTCTGAAAGTAGGTCTGAAGTTGCCTGAGGGGCCTAATTGAAAGTAAAACTTTCAGCCCTAGGGAGAATCGCTTTCTACTGACAGCTGTCAAATTATAAAAAAAACAAGTTCTATTTTATTCAACCATGTTCCAACTTTTTATTCAGCAAGTAGGTTGGAAACCCATTACAACGGTAAGAAGTTTAAAAAGTCTAATTAGAGCGCAATGTAAAATTTAAATTTAAATAACATAAAGATAGTATTAAATAAATAATATATCTTCTAAATTACTTGAATAATATATAGCTTCAACTATTTATTTAAAATAACATAGATTTGAGCAAACAATTTCCCATTTTTTAAATTATGAGAATGAAAACAATGGCTGAATAATGTTGGCGAGCCGTAGCCGAAGGCCCGCCAGAGAAAAAGAAAAAAAAAACCGGGAAGGCGGCAATTCAATCTTCATTTTCACAAATTTTTCTTTCATGTTTTTATTTTTACTTTCCTTGTATTCGTAATGAAAAGCACAGTGTTTACCTCGGGTGAAAGTCTTTTAAGTCCCTCAAGCTCCATTGGCGCCCTCGCTTACGCTCTGGCGCCAAACCCGTCTCGGGACTCAAAAAACGTGACTTTCAACACTCAGGTAACAATGTACTATTGCGGGTTAGTGGGTATAGTACCAAACATTGGAAAATTAATATCACAGTAGTAGAGTGTGTTTAGTAGTAGTAGAGCTCTTTGTGTTTGGCTCGGGGAATGTACTACCACCATGTCTATTTCTGCCGTAAAAAGTTCATAAACATTTTGTCGAAGGCACGTCAACAATCCTTTCACCACATTGGTATGAAAGAACAAATGACACGATAAGACTGAGAATCACTTAAATGTTTGTTCTCGGTAGAGATCGAACCCACGGCCTACATCACAAGGCAGAGCTATGCTAACTATATAGGTTGCGAGGACTTTGTACTTTGACTTTTTTGAATGTGAAAAAAGATCTAAACTTTTTCAAGTATTATGAATATATAAATTCTACATTCCCACTCTCATTTTAATATTTCAATATTCGTATATGTGTCTCTCGAGGGTAGTAATAACAATTGCTAAAGCAACTTTAAGTTTCTTTACGATGTTGTGTGCGAATCTTGTGGGAATGTCTGTCATAAAGTTATTGTATTACAAAGTTTTATTATAACTGAAACTCATTTCTGAAACGATCACCAAGTAAAATTTATGAAAAAATATAAATATTTGCGGTGTTCAGACCAAAATTATCAAATGAAAGGTCTAAATCTATATGCCACGGATATGACGCATGGAAAGAAAGTACCTTGTAGATGGAACATAAGGTTGTTCGATTCCGATACAAACTGAATTTACACAACTATTGGGCAAACAAAGTATAAATGTACCCTGAAATAGCTGTATTAGAATTTTACAGTGGTCTTTATTGCCGGCCAGTTACATAAAGTTAGAGAAAACTGTAGGATAACAGAAATATTAATAAAAAACCAAAAAAGTAATTTTTTCGTCATTCTTTCTAACGGGTACTAGCTTTTAGCATAGAGTCAATTTTGTACATCACTGTTTCAAAATAGACGTAAAAGTCTGTTAGTTCTTTTTCTGAAGCCCCGACTGCCACGACCAACGGCTGACACTCCAACTTTATATAACTGGCCGGTAATAAGGACCACTGTAAAAGCCTATTACAGCTATTTCAGTGTACATTAATACTTTATTCGCCCATAGTTGTGTAAATTAAGTTTGTATGGAAATCGTACCCCCTAAAAAAAATGTTAGGATCACTTTGAAACGTCATAAGTGAGTCTAGGTGCCAGTTCCAGGCGACCAAATACAGACAGGCAACAAACTACGGCTCGGTTCTGTTTTTTTGTATGACAAGACAAAATTAAAAATAGCAGTTTATTTTTAACAATCTTTGTTTTTTTAAACTGCACAGTACAATAATATAATGTACTCACACCAAAATGACGTGTAATGTTTATTACCAATAAATGACTATTATGACTATTATTATTATTATGAAGTTCATGTGTGGGGCCCACTCCAACCGGCAGCTGCTGTAGAATAAAGGTTCTCGAATAACGACCAAGAACCGGGCGACAGCGCAAAGGTGCACCCCACACCCAATGGACTGACGACATTGTAAAGATCTTAGGAAGTTGATGGAAACATATAGGAGGCTTGTACCTGTTCTACCTATATCTATGTATATATAATGCAAACACCTTATAGTCACTGTACTCGCCACGAGAACGCACGTTGAGGCGTTTCAAAGATAAAATATTAGATATACTTATTAGAAGCAATTTATCAAAAAATCTCGAGGCAGTGATATAACAAAATGTGCCGCAAGCGAAAGCAGTAAATAGCCGATATTATCCGATCGAGTTTCCTCCTTGAAAGTAGAGATGTCAAAAAATACTTAAATAGCCGGAAAACTAAGATTTTGGAGAAGACAATGGATGACAATGGGCCATAAACCCTAATAATGTAGGACACTACGAAATTAAAATGTTAATTATTTCTACGTCGAGCAATTGACTTCTATGAGCTGATAATGATGATGATGATTAATTTATTTTATTTCCGTTGGAGTAGCAGTAAAAAGGTAAGTATATATTTCACAACACGAAGTCTGGTGCCATCTCTATTTGTTGACATGAAATTACAAGAGACAAGAGACTTTTAAAAGTGTCAGGCATCAAGAATGCAAAATGAAATAGAAAATAAGGTTCAATTTAATTTGTTTGACCAAACCGCATGAAAAAGATAAGTGTGCAACCCCTTTTATCCAAATTCGTGATTTTGTTATCCACCTAATAGACAGCGGTAAATAGCCGGATGTTTCCCGTCCCCACCTTAGGTCTCTGTGGAAATATTTGTATTTTACAACGCACCTTATTCTCATTTATGAGTTCCTCGCGATTTGATTCCCCATACTTTACGGCTTTGATTCGCCGGAGGTTGGACCGCCGGCATATTTTCACGGCGAGATACGACAGGATTAGATTATTCAGTATGAAAAGCGGCTGATTTTTTTAGTGCACGGTTAAGAAAGGCGCACCCTAGATGGCAGAATTTGAATACTTTAAGGTCTTATGTAATCCAAATAAAGTGAGCGCATAATCAATGTTATGTGAAAAACTTCTGCAATAGTCTGAGTAGATTAATTTTTGATGTTTAATTTTTAATGAAGTTAGCTATAGTTGATGCATCTAAAAAAAGCTAAAAAAGCTGTGTTTTAATATTATTTAATATTATATATTTTAAAATTATTGTATAAGCTTGTGTTTTATAAATACCTACCTAGCTATTAATTTTTTTCAGTTTATTAATTGTTAGCTTAAATAAAACAATTTTCTTTCAGTCAATTCCAAAGTCAAATTAATACCGAGAGACTTTACAGTGTAAAACTTAAAAACTAAGTCGTAAACCATAGGAAGTGTCTAAAAGTGTGATACACAAAGATAAAGGTCTTAAAATTTTTAAGTTGCTAGTAATGGGGCCTGAGACATAGCTTTACGGTCATTGCAGCTAACATTTTAATTGTTATAACATAACTGGGTCGCAGTGGCACTTAGAGTGGCTTCCTGTATGAAATGCGGTTCTTAGGGTCATTAAATATGTAGGAGTTATAGAACCTAGTGCACTCAGTTTAAGACGCTGAACTCGGTGAAACAATTTCTCACTCGCACAATTTGACCATTTGAAAAATAAAAAATGTGTAAACTCGCAAAAGACTGTTGTGTAACAATGTGGAATCTGATTGCACAAAGCTACACAAAAAATAATTTGTAACCTAGCAATGTTTACCACTTAAAAGTATGCCCAACTGGTTTTTGTGTAAGTTAACTTCAGTAAAAAAGCGTATTCATAGAGTCAAATATATTTTTTTGCTAAGCTGGAATATCGCAATTTTAACAAATAAATCAAAAGATTTTATATCTTTCAAAGGGTCAAAATATGCGAGCCAGAAGTATATCGATGGTTGTCTTCGCCTTAAAGTAGAATGCTTTGAAGCGTGTCTACCGATACATAACACGGTTAGAGACCTCGACTTAGGTTGTTGCTGAAGATAATTAGCAACTAGGAGAGGCCAAAGTCAATAGACACTAAACAATGACTTCGACCCGCTGGTAGAGTCTGCGTATGAGCGATATTCCTCTGTCAAAACTTAACCATGTCATCTGGGTCAGGAGATACTTAAAAAAATCTATGCCTGTGTTTTTGAACCAAAACTAGGTATTCATAAATCGATTTATAACGATTTTGTTTTCAATGCGCGAAATCACGAACATGCCAAAAATGTAAGTACCACCTTATTCTTCCAACCTCGTAATTCCTAAACTAAAGAGTTTTTATTTATAATTTGCTGATGGAACAAGCATAAGGCCTCACCTGAGTGTTCACCAATCGTCAATCTTCATGAAAAAATTGTATATTATGTAACTAGTGAATAAAAGACTGATTTAAATCGAGGGCCGTAGATGAATCACAAGCAAGTGAAGGATCCTAACGAATGAATCACGACCGTAGGGAGTGATTCATAATGATTGAATCTCGAGCGTAGCGAGTGATTCAAGTGTTAGAATCCTAAACGACGCCAGTGATTCATGGTCCTCGATATAAATCCGTTTTATTCAAGAGTTGCATACTATATTTTATACCAAGACTTCGAGAAAAAGAAAGATTTAAGCGAAAAGGGATTAAAATTTATGAACTTTGTTTATACTATTATTAAATGACATAAAACGAATAATTTTTGTTTTGATTTAAAAAAAAGAAGGATAAATAAATTTAAGTTTTCTACTAAAACAGTATATAATCCAACTCCTTGTCAAAAATTCATATCCAAAGTATTTATGGCGCAAGAAGGTTTTAAGGTATTGAGATGGACGTTGACCTTATTAGTGTGTTCCAAATTCAAACACCAAAACAGTGATTAAAAGAGCTTTTTATTCACTGTTTGCAGTGAATAAAATAAGCTTTTTAGAGGGGGTATGGTATAAAAAAATGTATTTTGTTTGTGGTTCCACTTACAATAAGTGTAGTTTCAAAGTATAGGTACCCCAAAAACGCATTCTAATAGAGTGCTCCCTGCATGTTACCATCAAGTAAGAACATAACATAGCGCCTACTGAGACACCGAGGGGAGCACAGATATTTATTACAAAGATTAATGATCGCTGCCACTGGCAATAATATAATATCTTCTGGGTATATAAAAAGTGCCACACTGTCTGACTGACAATCAGCCAAAATCACGTTTCAAACTCGAGCTTTTTTTACGGGAGTATAATGAACCTCCGACAACGATTTTAGACATTGTCAAGGATCTTTGAGGATGTAAACCGTGCCTAGAGATTAGTTGAATTTTTAATTTGAAGTTTCTTAATGTTTTAATATCTTGCATTTTTTTAAACAAAATCTTCATATTAATAGTATAATGTAGCTTTTTTAAGATAACTTTAATTTTGCTACAATTTTGCCATGTTTAATTTACTTTTTCGTTGCATTATTTGTCATGAAATATATGATCAAACGAACTTCTTAAGTGAAGTTCGATCGATATAATATGAGTGGTTTCATTTGAAGATATAAATTAACAAGTAGTCCTTTGACCTACAAGGCAACATTCGCACGGTTTAATAATTAGTAAATTTTAACATTAATCGATATAAAAACTCGATTAAAAACAAACATTGATGTAGCCATCCCTACCAAGCCATGACAACCTCATTCTTTTTAAAGTTGCGACTAAGTTCAAGTCTTCTCGTGTTTGGACAAAACTAGGGTTTGGGTGAGGTGGGTGATTTATATCTTCAAATGAAACCACTCATATTATATCGATCGAACTTCACTTAAGAAGTTCGTTTGATCATATATAATATTTCGTGGTTTCATTTTCGATATAAATTAACAAGTAGATGTTCAGAGATTGAGTTTTGTCATTCATATTGTATTACACAGAGTGTAGATACATTAGCTATGAAACGCGAGAAATATAAATAATAATAGTATTTTACTGTTTCAACTAAAAAGCTACTTGCATAGTAACATAAGAAAATATAATTATTTCAGTTTATAATTAAAATAAAACTTATCCACTTAGATTTAGCTGTCTCAATTATCATTATCGATAGGTAACCAAGCTGATTCTGCAAAGTTTGACTATGCTACAAGAGGCCGATGATATGTTTCTAGCAAAGGCCTGAGAGGACGTGATCCAGCGTGGTCTTCCGGATTAGATCCAGACTAAGTCCATCCGCGCTCGCTGCCGAGGTGGCGGCGTGCCGGGCGTTGTGTGCGCCATAGATACTCACATCTAATACCAGTCGCACACAACTTTTTTTTTTTTGATCCACCTGATTATTGATTGTGCTATCGCGTCACGATGAGGACGCTTCACAATTATTAAGAGGTGGTCAGTATCAGGAGGTCATAAGTCTTTTGTAAAAGACATCTAGTCAACAAGCGTTGTAAACAAATCGAAAGATTTTCGCTAAAAATGGCAAATATAAAATCGGCTGATTCCGTCCTACCCCTGAGGTTTTAATTTTATCCTTAATAACAATTTCTATACCATTGTTATTGACTATAATATTTTAAGTTTAATTAAAGAAAATGTTCGTACCCGGTGTGCGGTACATAAAACCAGTAAAACTACAAGTTATTTGGTAAATTTTCCTAGGTTTAGTTGGCTATTACGAAAGCATTCATCAATATAACCTAACATCAATTTGAGGAGAGGAGAACAAAAATATTAAGGTAATGATGGCCTTAATTTAAACACCCTTAAGGAGTCGTTTGACCCCTAAATTATTTCCGAGGAACCAGGATAGGGCTGGTTGATGACTTTTAAGCGTGCCATAAGATGCATTTTTCTCAAATTGCTCCGTCAGAAATGTTATCGTGTGAGAAACAAAGTCTTCAAAGATTTAATGCTCGCATCACATTAGACGCATAGTAACAAGTGGTGTGCCGTGATGGCAGAAAGTGCGCCGAAGAGCAGCACCGCTCGACGACAATATCAAATTTGGACGTGGCTTCAAAACCACGATAAAATGTTACCAATAAATCTATTAATTGGGGGTATCAAGCTCGTACCGGGCACATAGCAAACAAGAACGCCCGTAGATTCATCCAGTGAAACCTTTTGAATACAGTTCAATAATAATGAGAATGGTGAAAAAACGTAAAATAATTTTGAGCGCCTGCTTATTATGAATGCATTGACATTTTATGACATCCGGGTCTGACTTCCAGGATAAATACTTGTGACACTTAGCGTTGGTGCGTGATGCAAACCAGTCAATCTCAGGTTGACCCGACTTTTTGACTATGTGAGTAAAAGCGGCATCTAACAATTCTTACTCCCCATCACAATTTATTTCATTTCATTTTCATTTCATTTATTGATTACTCACATGTACATAAAATAAATAGCATTTATTTTTATGGTAGCCTAAGTCAGTACATGCACCCTGTTGGGCACTGCAATGTCATAGCAGGTTTATAATACAATTAGCGGTTAACAAACTATAGATAGGTACTATATCATAGGATGGGAACTATAACTATAGATAACTATAGATAGGTATTTTTCGGGACTCCTCATCCGCTTCAATGTTATCCTTTATATATATTTTTTTTTTTTTTTTTATATACGAAGAAAATATCAACAATTTTCTCATCTCACACCATTGCCAGATGCCAAGTGTAAGTGTATTTAAATGGGGAAACTATATACCACACATGCGATTTATCTATGTCGCTTATGGCCGTGGTGTTATCCACGTGGAGCAAAATAGTACATTCCACTTTTTCTCGAACAAAACATATAAAGGCGAGAAATATCGCTAGCAATATTAAGTATATAATGTGGTAGCTAAGCTCGACACTTTTCCATGCCCTGTTAACCCTTGACCCGTTACAAAACGTACCCCAGCGCAAACGTACGTGACGCATCAGTGTAAATTTCCATAACTTAAAACTTGGATTTTTTATAGGATTATTGACCTTATCAATATTCGCCTTCCACTAGTTTAGATCATCTAAAATAATGTTAGGAAGTTTGACTTTTATATCATTATGAACTATGCTGCTTGCAACAATAAATATTTTTGACGCTCTTATCTCTTGGTATATAGCCAGCCGTATGCGCACCGCTGGGCAAGCAGAACTCCAAACTCCCATTAACTGAGAAAAATCTCGTGCCTCAGGATCATAACAAAAGGTAGTTTTGAAAACTATTGTACCATAAGTGCTATTTTGCTACGTTTATCGAAGGTACATGATAATATCATTTTTGTGGTGTTAAAAACCAATCCTCCAAACCACAAAAAGCTTGCAATTTTTTTTTTTTTTTTTTTTGTGGTTTTAAATTGCACCTTTCGTAGTTTATTACGAATCCCAAGCATTCCAATAATGCAACAGTTTCCACAACAAAACATTTAAATATATACAACACAGATCATCCAAATATCATACGGATTTGAACCCGCGACCTCGTAAATGTGCTACAACCTGTCTAATATTTTTTGTAAAGCACCTAGGAAACTCAACATCAATAGGAATAAGTAAGTACTCTTCCTTTAAGTCCAAAGTCGTCATAAACCAGTCAGTTTGTAGTATTCTACAGGCAGTCCAAAAATTCTACATTTTGAAATGCATTTTATGTATAAATCGATTCAATGATTTTAGGTTAAGTATAAACTTTCTGCCACTGTTTGACTTTAGGACTAAGAAGATACTAAAGACAAGCTGATCACAGGCTCAACTTGTCTAAATTTTCAATGGCTGACGACATGTCGCGTTGCTCACTGAAGCGTAACGGCGCGTAAGTATAGGTACATAAGAATGAAATGGCTTATGTGAAAACTGTATAAGAATTCTATGTAAGACCCAATTATTGATACCATTTTTATTCGTAATATTAAGCCAACAATTATAATAACCCTGTATACGGCCTACGGCCTGAATGTACCTGTGTTACGAGCGTGCTGGAGCACGTGATCGTTTGTAATTTGGCCTGGTCTGCGCCAATGCTGCCGTCGTAAAGGTCGATGTTGATCGACGCGTGAACGAGGAGTACTTGCTCTGACCTCTCCGCCCCCCCCTGTTCGTCGGGTAGCGCGGGGGCCATTCTAGTTTCCCTGATAGGGTTAACGAGCCTGCGTTGTGTTTTGCGCTGCAGCTGAGTTGGGTCTTGCTGATGGCGTTGTAAGGCATGATGTCATCGCCTTGCTAATAGCCGTTATCCCGATACCTTGTTGTTATTGGTTAGTTTCAACTTTTTTGTTACATAACCGTATCATCTCGACCACAGCCGCTGATACCACGATATTCAGCTTCAGGGCTTGTAGCAGTGTACAATTACAAGGCATGAGGAATATATTATATATTAAGATCCTAAGGCAGTAGCTTTCGGATTTTGTCTTTAATTTCTTTAGACATACCTTTTCTGAGCAGTGGTTGCCATAGCTGGGTTTAATTGCTATGGATATCCTCACCCCATGTCGGTTCTTGATCGGTCGCCTCACCAAGAGCTGATAGAGCCTCTGGTTCCAATGGGGGGGAAACTCGAATCATCTCAGATATGGACTGACTCGAGTAGCACTGGCAGCAACACAGGTGCTGGTGGCGGCTCATCTTGATAAACGGGAGTAAGTTCAGAGGTAACTTCTGGACGAGGTTAGTCAGAGCCAATTATTGGCACCGTTTCGTCGTGATCAGAAAGTGACCTTGTAAAATCCCACTGTTTCACTGTGTCACCAATGGGACAGAGTAATACTTGTTTACACCAGCGGGTAGGTACATAAACACGTTACCAGGAATGATTCATGTTACGAATCCGATACCGCATTGTTCGCTAGGAATCTATGGCGAGTAGGTATTAATATGCCGCGTTCAAATAGAATCTATGGCATGATATCATAAAAACACTTTCTATTTCGAACAGTTTGTTACAAATCTGATCTCTTAATGTAAACGCCTCGTTCGCTAGGAATCTATGGCGAGTAGGTATTAATATGCCGCGTTCAAATCGAATCTATGGCATAATATCAACAACACTTTCTGTTTCGAACAGTAGTTGTGCGATAATATCATTTAAAATAACAAACCTTGAGGGTTATTTTGCTCGTAATCCGAGAACGAGACAGAATCCTGTCGTCGTCGTCGTATAAGACGGTGTTTTTCTCTCAATCTTTCCATCTTCCTCACATGCCACTACTTCCATGACCACTATAGGTCTCACTTTTCCTCGTAAGACCTTTTCGGCTTCGTACGGTATTATAAAAAACTCGAAACAAAAAAACAAAAATCACCGACGATTGTAAGGAGGCGCGTGCACTCGTTGCCTCGCACGGAAAAAGAATGAGGTTGTCATGGCTTGGTAGGGATGGCTACATCAATGTTTGTTTTTAATCGAGTTTTTATATCGATTAATGTTAAAATTTACTAATTATTAAACCGTGCGAATGTTGCCTTGTAGGTCAAAGGACTACTTGTTAATTTATATCGAAAATGAAACCACGAAATATTATTGCTGTTTGTAAATAAAGCAGTACTTCGAAAAAAAAACGCTCAAAAATATAGAAGAAAATATATCATGCTAAAGTCAGGGGCGTATCACTAGTTGGTAACAAAAACAGATTTATGTAGGGCAAGAGACAGCGTCACGATTGGTTTCGTTTGTGACGAGTGTGTGCGTGATTCTCCAAGGTTGGCTAAGATGTTCTCATCATAAGAAATAAAATAGTTTCTGTCAGGCACAAAATGTTGGATAGGTCCAGCATGATACTTGGAGTTTTGGCTGGCAGATGGAACAGTCCATTGTAAACTTACTGGCTGACCTACCTTAATTAACCCCAATGCTATTCAAGTTTATTATGTAAACGAATGTTCTTCTTATCGTGTCGCTGGTTCTTTTGAACCAGCGTAATGAAAGGATTTAAAGTGCGTCTCGATTTGGCTCCTTTCATGAACTTGACACATGTTTTTTGATTTTTTTAGGTTCTCACATACCTCACAATGTTTTAAAGATAAAGATAAAAGATATTTATTGTCTATGAACCTAGGTACAAAGCGTTTGTAAATAAAATCTAGGTTAGTCCCACTAGGTCAGCCTAAAGGCATATAAACATTTGTACACAAAAATTATATCTATGAAAATAAAAAAATTAAAACTATGCAATCCAAATAAAAATAAAAATTAAAACTGATCATAAAAATATAAAAAATGTCAGAACGTAGGTACACCAATTCACCTCTTCACCGTTTTTAAAGTGGCATAAATAGCACATACATTTTGGACAGAAAAACTCATTGGTACACGGCTAGATTTGAACCCACGACCTTAGGATCGGAAGGCGGGGCTGCTACCACTTAATAACCAGTGCCGTCCATATAAAAAAAAATAGGATTCTAACAAAGAAAACGAAAGTTTGTAACAAAACAAAAGTGTAAGTTAAAAATGTCTTTTGGAAAGTTTCAAAACTTAGCAAAGTACTGTTTTTTATTCGATTTATTACAAGAAGTGCTGAGCTGACATCCCGCTGTTTCATGTCCCGATGGAATTAAGCTCAAACCTAGCTTTAAGAGAACAGCTGGTGTGAAGAATTTCACTGCTGGGTATTTTGCCTCCCCCATAGATTTGCCAATAATTCTATAGTGTCAGTTTTGTTAGAAGTTGCGGCTCTGTTGTCAGTTCGCGATGAAGATCATAATTATGCTATTATCATATATAATGTACCTATGGAGGAGTAATAAGTTTTAAGTACTTCTCCATTGTCCCATAAGTACAAAGTTTGCTTATTGTAAGGAGACTAATAGGTGGACTAAAATAAATGTCTTAGGGGAGGCTTTTGCCGAGCAGTGGGACGACAAAGGCCAAAAAAAAAGGTAGTACTCTGAGGAATGCACAAAAAAAAACAATTTTCATTACTCATACTCTGAAAGTAGGTCTGAAGTTGCCTGAGGGGCCTAATTGAAAGTAAAACTTTCAGCCCTAGGGAGAATCGCTTTCTACTGACAGCTGTCAAATTATAAAAAAAAACAAGTTCTATTTTATTCAACCATGTTCCAACTTTCTAAAGTCTTTCTAACTGCAAGGAGGTTGTTCAACCAAATTCCAACTTTTTATTCAGCAAGTAGGTTGGAAACCCATTACAACGGTAAGAAGTTTAAAAAGTCTAATTAGAGCGCAATGTAATATTTAAATTTAAATAACATAAAGATAGTATTAAATAAATAATATATCTTCTAAATTACTTGATTAGTGTATAGCTTCAACTATTTATTTAAAATAACATAGATTTAAATTATGAAAATGAAAATAATGGCTGAATAATGCTGGCGAACCGAAGCCGAAGGCCCGCCAGAGAAAAAGAAAAAAAAAACCGGGAAGGCGGCAATTCAATCTTCATTTTCACAAATTTTTCTTTCATGTTTTTATTTTTACTTTCCTTGCATTCGTAATGAAAAGCACAGTGTTTACCTCGGGTGAAAGTCTTTTGAGTCCCTCAAGCTCCATTGGCGCCCTCGCTAACGCTCTGGCGCCAAACCCGTCTCGGGACTCAAAAAACGTGACTTTCAACACTCAGGTAACAATGTACTATTATTTACAAAGAAACTCACGATGAATACAAGTATGTATTTACAAAATGCACAAAATATACACAAAAAAACAGTTGAGCTACAAACGATCAAGAATTAGCTGAACTGATCTGAATCAGTTGCAAAATATGTATTTATCTATCAAAACGCTTGCTGCAGTGAGTGAAAGAGCTGGTATCTGTTGAGCTGTGTTCTAGTCAAAGAACTTTGGAGCACCGCCTTAACTTTTGTAACGTTTTTAGTTAAGCGTATTAGAGGCTATTTTGTTTACATCGTCAACAGGAGTTTCAAATTAAGTTGGATATTAATTACACTTTTATTAAGCCAAGGAAGTTATTTGTTAATCTTATTAAGACGCTGAACTCCGTGAAACAATGTCTCGCTCGCATATTTTGACCTTTTAAATGATACAAAAATACTGAACTTATTTAGTGAAAATCGGAATCAACTATCTTGTGTACAATGCGACTGCACGACAGTTTAGCAAAAAATCATTTTGATCCTAACACATTTTCTTACTTAAAATATTACTCATGTCATGTATTCTATCTCTTCTTCTTCTTATTCTCCCTGCTCTTATCCCACTTTATGTGGGGTCGGCACAACATGTCTTACTCCTTCATTCCCCTCTGTCAGCCGTCACCTCTGCATTCACTCCTCTCTTCTCCATGTCATCCTTCACACAGTTAATTCATGTTTTCCTTGGGTCTACTTCTGCTCACATAACCATCCACATCCATACTCATCATGGTGGGTTCCCAACGAGTCACACCAGATCCAGTCACACTGTGACTCGTTGGGAATTTTTTTCCCATCGAGTCACACTGTTACACAAGTGTAACTCGTTGGGAACTTTTCTATTAAAAAAAGTTGCAACGAGTAACAGTGTGACTCGATGGGAATAAAAACTAATTTTTTAATTATAAAAATAATTTATGTAGTGATTACTTAAAAGTCATAAATAGTTATTATTCATAAAATATTGCACAAAATGAACCTTATATATCTATCACAGCTAATCATCACATATTTACATTAGTTTTTAAATTACTAAAGATTCGACATCAATGAAATATAACATTTAAAAAACTTTCTCTTAACTATTAAATATCACAATTAACCTTATTAGATAAACCTCAAACAAATTTTCATTATTTTCCCAAATAATCAGAGTTTATATCTATCTTTATATAAATATCATAATCAATCTTACAACGCACTTTACGCCAATATTTGAATTCATCAAATCAGTCCGCGTTTGGTCATCAATCATACGAGTACCTCAACATTTAATTTTCATCTTTTATCATAGTTTTCTAAATATGTCAGTTAAAATTTACTTGAGTTTTACTGATTGAAGAGTACTAACTAGTTAAAGTGTGTGGACTATACATCCTTTTTTTTTAAATATTAACTGATATATTAAGAAAACTATGATAAAGGATGAATGTTGAGGTATGATTGATGACCAAACGCGGACTGATTTGATGAATTCAATCATTGACCAAACGCGGACTGATTTGATGAATTCAATCATTTCACTGAACGAGCTCGTACAATCATAATAAACATAAAACAATAATATTTATATATTTGCTAAATGTTATCTTCCTAAAGAATCAGCCTTTTATATCACTTCTTATGTCGATCTTTATAAAAATATCACAAAATTCAACCTCAATAAATAAACGTCATAAAAATAAAATTATTATCTGCCTATAAATAATCAGTCTTTTATATGCAAGTACCCACCTTCCTAGAGATTGTAAGGAGTTAGGTCATTAATTGAACCTAACTCCTTACAATCTCTAGGAAATGACCCACTGTCATTTGGCCTTGAATTAGCTCCAGTTGTGCTTCTTGGATAATTTCGTCCTTTGAAATTGATTTTTGTGTTCGTTTCTTCTTACAAGATACGTTTTGTCGTCGCACCGAATGTAGGGACGAGTCTTCTTTTAAAGAATGCAAAAAGTGCATGATGTTTGGATTCTTTTTGGCGACCGTTTTATTTAATTTGCTATGCCATGATTCCAGGGCATTTGTGGTGCATGACATTTCTACTACTTCTCGTCATGTCCATGTCATAGGTGTGTTGTGTTGCTCTCTCAAGAAAATCTCTATGTACAACCAAACAAAGTAGAATTAAAAAAAAATACATTTTGAACCAAATTCTACAATACTCAGCTGTATTTAAGATTGGTGTACAACGACTTGGCATGGGCTCCATAGTTGCATGAAACATCTCATTTGTTTGATGTTTATCTAATAAGGTTAATTTGTTATATTTAATCGATGTTGAATCTTTAGTAATTTAAAAATTAATGTAAATATGTGATGATTAGCTGTGATAGATATATATGGTTGATTTTGTGTAATATTTTATGAATAATAACTATTTATGACTTTTAAGTAATCACTACACAAATATACATATATATTTAAATGTATTGATGCACTTTTTTCTTTCCACCGTTTCAATATATTTACCGTATTATAAAAATAAACCTAGTTAAATATTATTTATATAATTTATAAATTAGGTATGACTCGTTGGGAATTTTTTTCCCATCGAGTCACACTGTTACACAAGTGTAACTTTTCTATAAAAAAAAGTTGCAACGAGTAACAGTGTGACTCGATGGGAAAAAAATTCCCAACGAGTCACAGTGTGACTGGATCTGGTGTGACTCGTTGGGAACCCACCCTCATCGGTGATGTACTCTAAGTATATATTGACAATAAAAATCATCATCATCATCATCATCATTATCAGCCTGAAGAAGTCCACTGCTGGACATAGGCCTCCCCTACACATTTCCAGGAAGAACGATTCTGAGCCCTTTCCATCCATCGACTTCCCGCGATCTTAACAATGTCGTCTGTCCATCTGGTGGGGGGTGCCATACGCTTCGTCTTCCGGTTCGTGGTCGCCATTCGAGAACCTTTATTCCCCGACGGTTGTTGGTTCTTCGAGCTACTACTACCTCTACGTTACTAACTCTAAGAGCTATGTCGGTGACCTTGGTTCTTCTACGGATATCCTCATTTCGAGGAAGTATGTATTGACAATAAAAATATGTTCAGATAATTATTTATCAGCACACACACAGTACAGACAGGCAGGGTTCCCACAATACAGGCTCTGCTTATTGTCCATAATATTTATAAAGTAAACTTTCGAAAAAGTATTCGATATCAAGCTTTTAGTTTCTGTTGGTTGGTTGGTTAGCCAGTCTATATTATACAGCATTCAGTAAACTGATACGAGAGCACTCGGCGGGCGTAAAGCAAGTGTTTTCATTTATTGTGACTAGCCGGTTTTAGTTTCAGTGCGAAAAAAGTTTTAGGGTTCCGCAGTGACAAAAGTACCTACTCATGAAACGCATTTATTGAATACCAGTAAAAATACTTTTTAAGAGGGTACGATTTCCATACAAACTTAATTTACACAACTATGGACGAATAAAGTATTAATGTACACTGAAATAGATGGCTTTTACAGTGGTCCTTATTACCGGCCAGTTATATAAAGTTGGAGTGTCAGCCGTTGGTCGTGGCAGTCAAGGCTTCAGAAAAAGAACTAACAGACTTTTACGACTATTTTGAGACATATGTTTTAAGCTCATTCACGTATTCAATGCCGAGTACCCGTTATGACGAAATGAAAGAATGACGAAAAAATTACTTTTTTGGTTTTTTATTAATATATCTGTTATCCTACAGTTTTCTCCAACTTTATATAACTGGCCGGCAATAAAAACCACTGTAAAATTCTATTACAGCTATTTCAGTGTACATTTATACTTTGTTTGCCCATAGTTGTGTAAATTCAGTTTGTATGATGAGTTAGCACTCATACCAACCATACATAGTGTACATATACCATATATAGTGTACCTAGCGGTACAGACTGTATTTTGTCCCTACTTCTTCTATCGTGTCAATGGTACAACTAGACAATTCTCGAGTTGTATTTTGCCACCTCTACTGCATTGCCTGTGGCGTTGGCAAGGTCATCCATTGTGCAGATGTTTGGGCACAGTGGGATCTGAGCTCCGCAGTCGCAGCCAGTCAAGGAGGTGTCCCTACTTACCGCTCATGATAAAAAAAAACTATGAGTATTGTGGACAATCCATAAAACACTATCTAGTCCTAAATTAGATATAGAGTATAGAGTTTAAACTATAGGAACCAGATAACTGATATAATACTTATATGCTTGTTTTTTTTTGTAAATACATACGTAGATTACAATCAAAAATCCAATTCAAAAGTGTATTTATTAAAGTATCTCAAGGCTCACTTTGAAACGTCTTAAAGCTAGGTGAGTCTAGGTGCCAGTTCCACGCGACCAAGCCTAGAAGAACAGGCAACAAACTACGGCTTGGTTCCTACCGTTTTTTTATATGATCCTTTTACAAATCAAATACAATATATCCAGATAGAGAACAAACCTCTGTCATTAAAACTAAAAAAATTGTTCCTGGGTGGTTTGAAAAGAAAAATCGTCAGAACACACAGAAAGGCTCGACGCTCACACTTGACCACATTTTTTATTGCGACCTGTCGCTTCTAAATGACACTGGCCGTATTTTTTGGTTGTTTCACCGAGTTAACGTTAAAAGCTTAGTGGTTTTCAGCGAGTTTCAAACAGAAACACAATTTCCAAGTGCTTTTTGTGTATGGGAAAGTTTGTCCGGCAATTTTTTAAAACGGTACTGGAATTCGGGCGGCTGCGGTGTCCGTATAATTGGGCTGAATACACAGTTTTGCGATATAATGGCTAGTTTTTTTATTTTGCGCAGCGTGGCAACACTGATGTGCAAAATGTATAGTTATTATAAGCGTACGTATAATTTTATTATGGAACTGTAGTTAATTCTTTTTAATCTCATTTGGCGTCATGGCTCAGTTGGTAGTAGCCTTGCTTTTTGCTCCGAGAGCCGTGGGTTTGATCCCCACCGAGAATAAATATTTGTGTAGTAACTACAGATGTTTGTTCTCTTTCAGGGCGTTATATTGTATTCTGAGTACCTATGTATTTACAAAAAAATACAAGTGTTTTATCAGCTACCTAGTTTCCATAGTACCAGCTTTGCTTGGTCTGGGGCTAGACAGTGTTTTATGGATTGGCAACAATATTTATTTATTTATTATAATTCATTGTGTAAACTGTCAAGGGGAAATGCACTCTGGTAAAAACATTAAGATAGTCTACGATATCGTCGGTCTATCTGGTGGATGGTTTACTTTAATTACAAAATAAAAACACCGTGACATTTATAAAAATATCCCTCAAAATTACAGCACCTAACATAGAATTGCAACAGAATGCAGAACATCACGCTCCCCTGTCCAACAAAGCCGATTATAATCGCGATAAAAACGCCAGCCACCCTCGCCCAGCCCCATATCTGATCTGCTGTCAAAAGTGCTTCCAATTTATGTATAGCAGCCACCCCGGGATAGTGCGGTAGGTATTATTTATCGGGGTTGGACGCACCCGACTTGGGCTATGCTGCAGAAGATGTATGCTTGATCTGAAAGTTCGATGAACCGAACACTGACCAAATAAAGATACATACGAAATCATATTACATAGAAAATAAAGAATGCGACGGGTAACGAGACACATCACTAGTCACGGGAAATGAAAATGTCGTGTCGGAATGCGTGGATTATTGTTTTCGGTGTTATAAAGATTATTCAGAGTTCCAACTGTATTTAATGGTTAAATTTCACCTTAATACTATTTACTGTGAAACTTTCCAACTTTTCCTAGTACCTCCCATTCAATAACAATCATGATAAATAAAATTACTTATTTTAAACCCAGAAGTCCTGGAACTCCTGACTAATGGAGCTGGTTTCCGAATTCCCTGAAACGGCTGGCTCTCAAATGTATAAGCAATGTGAGCTTTTGTAAGCGAACAATGGTTTCGCAAATAAAACGGTGCTCATAGCACAAGTTTCAGGGTTCAACAATTTCATAATGCAACTAAATCTGGTCATAAGACCTGCCGGGATATATGGGATCTGAGTGTTGAGCAACGAAAAATACTGACCAAAGAAGGGTACATGCGGCAGAGATTTGAATGTTGAGATTGATGTGTGGAGTGACAAGAATGGACAAGATAAGTAGTACCGGTATACTACTTTTAGACTTCCCCTGATTCCCATTCTGTGCTCCTCAACTCTTCTGTCACCGGTGACAGAAGAGTTGAGGAGCAACAGGCTGGCGTGGTACGGGCAAGTCATGAGGAGGGATGAGAGTCATGTGACTAGGAAAGTGATGAGTATGAATGCAGATGGATATTTGGGTAGAGGTAGGCCAAAGAAAAGATGGATGAACATTGTGAAAGATGACATGGATAAGTAAAAAGTGAATGTAGAGATGACGGCTAATAGAGGAGAATGGAGTAGGAGAACATGTTGTGCCAACCCCACGTAAAGTGGGATAAGGGCAGAAAGAATAACTAAATCTGGTCATCTATAAAACGAATAAAAGCATTATGTATTTTGTTCCTACTTAATTTTGGGTTAGATGATTCACACAGCACGTAGGTAAATGAGGCGAAAACTAAGAAAGCATTTTGTACCAAAGTTACTTATTTTTTATATATTTTTTTATACTGTTTTATTAATTTGCCGACTCGCAAGGGCATGTCAGAACTTTGTGCTAAGTATACTGCTGAATAAAATGAATGACAGGTCCTTTGTGATGTGGAATTTCACCACAGATACAGCTTGTAACAGTTTAACTGGTTCACTTAAAACCTGATATTATTTAAAGAAAATGATTGCGTTGTTTGAACCATAGTTAAAGAAGCAACTTGCCAAACGGTCTAGACAATAAATAAACTAAACTAACTATGCAAATAAAAAATAAATACTATTCTTTTTGAATAGTACGAGTATGCACCTATTCCAATTTCGAATTTAATATTCCAAAAGCTATAACGTCGAAAACGTAAATCTTTACACACTGGAGGATAGAGGGGAGATAATCAAGGTGGATTTTCTTTCCGGAATGTCTGTTCGGACTACGCTCACGGTGACTGTTGAAAAATGCGAGTCTCGCATTTTTTGTTTGGAGAAAATGTCAGCTCGTCACCTGACCAAAAGTCAGGATTTACCTTCTGAAGTACTCGTACCTCTCTGTAGTTAGATAAACCTTAGGTCTATAAGGTTCTGCAAGTTAACATTATAAATAAAAAACACTGACAGAAGTGAAATTAAAAAACAAACAATATTTAGCGAAGTTTCTCGATCTTTGCCGAAGAGTGACAGGTGACGTGCCAGCAGTGTCGCGAACTCATTGGGTTTTCTCTCCTCAAAAAATGCTGCCCGTCTAAAGTCGAGTCTTCAAAAAGGCGAGTGATCCAGCTATACTGTCATGAGCTTGCCACTGTCTTGGAGATTCGTTATTATAACAAGACTGTCTTGCGTCAGCGTATTTAATAAGAATTTGGTTAATATCTAATGGTGGGCCAAATTTCTGAAGCATAGACTTTCTAAATAAGTAATCCATGTTTTTATTATTATTATATATTTTTTTTGTGCCTACATTTTCTGCCGTGTGTTTTTGTAATTGTGTTACATGTATATGCTTTTATGTCAAATAAACAAATGGATTTTTTCTTCCTCTCTAAATTTTTTTAAATAATATAAGTTTAAAAAACTTGAGAAACCGACTTGATAGAAAACTGCTGAACCAGTTTCAATGAAATTCTATAGGAACAATCTGGAAGTGTTATATCTTTAAATCTCTGTAATGTGGAGGTATACCTTTCAGATATATTTTTTTCAAATCGACTCATAAAGACGATGAAAGATTTTAAAAATTATAGCCGAAATGAAAACCTTCTCCTTTTGTATTTGAAGTCTGTTAAAAAACAAAGTTTAAGTTATTCCGTAACATCCAAGATACGAAACTAAGTAAAAAACAGTTAGTCATAATAAATTGTAAAAACAGTTGCTCATGAAGCGTTCTTAAATTTATTAAAGAAACCTTTTTCAAAACTTTTTATTTGTTGACTCAATAGTTTATCAAGTTACGTTTAAGACCTTTGTGCAATTTTGATCTGTATTTCTAACAAGATACGCTTTGAAATGCTTTATTTCAATTTATTCATCATTTTATTTTATTTTCATGTTACTTCTTTTAAACGTTCAATGATTATTTATTGGTAGATCCAATAACTAAACTGTTCTCAACGTAGAGGAATATTTATGTATCTGAAGCAAGGAGGTCCTATTTTCAAGAAAATTTAAACCTTTTTTTATCGGACAACAATCCAGCTCCTATAGTACAAGATTTGCTTTGTTTGGGGCTAGACTTGAAACAATTTGAGCTACATTCCGCTTAAAATGTAAATTCTTTTTTTTTTTTTTTATCAAGATGGAAAAAGCTTATGGCCCACCAGATATTAAGTGGTAACCATCGCATATAACAAAGCATTGCCTCGTAGGTCTAGCACGTCAGGAACGTGCCCTACGATGCACTGCCCTGCGTCCATCAACATGAGGCATACAGATGTTCAATCTCACGTGCCAGTAACTTTACTCTTCAACCTGAAAGATAGCAATGCTGCTTTACGGCAGAAATTAGACATGGTACTAGTACTTCCCCGTACGAGCAACACACTAAGGGTCTTATTAATAATCCTGGCGTAGCGTTGGACTAGTTAATCCGTGTTTTGTCTCTTGTATTGACATGCAATTGTCAACTTGAACAAATGTGACAAAACACGATTTAACTACTCCAGCGTTGCGCCAGGATTATTAATAACACCCTAACAGCTTTACTACTAAACCTATAATCCACACAAAACGCGGAGGTAAGTTTTTGTACTCAAAAGACCAATGTAAACCAGTAATATTTCTTTGTCTAGACTCTTGAAGCAATGTGACCTGAATTCCGCTTAAAACGTAAATGTTGATGTAAGTGTTAGTACAAGCATCAGGTAGACAATAATCGTTAAATTCTGCACGCCCAACGCTCACACCCCTAACTGGACAACAACTAACAAACTGTGATTAAATTGGGGCACACGTAATTTGGTCGCACTAACTTCATAGCTAAAGTACCTGTGGTTGGTGAACTTCTTACAAGTGGCGTTCGGGTTACACTGTACCAATAGTTGCTCAACTTTTGTTACCTTTGGATTGGGCTGCTTCTTCTTGTCGTGTTTCATCACACTGATTCTTTGAAATCAGTTTGGTGAAACTATTCTAAGTGTTCCTTATAGAGGCGCCTTTGCTGCACTTAAGACATGTTTTCGAACGTTTAAGGTTTTACGACACCCCGATATCTTCATGAGGTGTTCCTTCGCCGTTTGAGAGTACTGATATTATGTATTGTCAGTACTCTAAAAAAAATTAATTATGTGAACACATAATTACATATGATGTGTTCACATTATTTTTCTATCCATAGTTCACCTGGGGTAATTCCCCTAGGTGAATTTAGTATACTATTACTATTTCGTAGATTAAAAAAAAACGATTTGGTACACGATTTGAATCCACAACCACCAGTGCTCAAAATTGCAAATTGTTCAAAATTTTATGGCTAAAAATAAATATCTTTTACATCAACGCCAGTTTACCTCTATCACTCGTACTCTGTGGTAAACACTTGTTTGCTAGTGAAAAATAATGATTAATGGCGGCGCCATTTTTGAATTAGGTTCTTTGATAAATTAGGTTAGAATCATTCTTAATATCATGTAGAATTTGGAAGTAGAACTTTATGTGAAGCTTTTCTAAGCTTAGTTAGTTTAGTTTAGTTAAGTTAAGTTGAGTTTATTGCATAAAATCTTAAGTAACATTACAGAGATATCCAATACGTCACTTAGTGACCCAGCTTCATCCATTTTAAGCTATAAATGACTTTGGTATGGGTGTAAGTTGCGAAATATTATCTCAGTTATGTCACCATGACACCTGAAAGCGGTAATGACAAAGGGTAATGACGAGTTATATGGTTATTGCGTTCGGCGCGCATTTGTTTGGATTACCTGTGAAAATATGGTTCTTTTGTTTTATTACCTTAACTTGTTTGTTTAATTTATTTTGACGGGTTAGTTTTTCAATCTACAATTTTTTTAGGCTTGTTGCCTTGCTTGTAAAACAAGGACTGACATTTTTATTCGCCGCATAACGAATTACCTGGTTCCCCTATATTTTAAGCTTTGCTTAGTATGAGACTTGAAAGCGTTGTGTCACCTATGATTACTAACTATACAACGTGTATCAAAATATGTGTACTATCCTGAAGGGGGGTGAATTTCCACCCCCCGGGGAACAACTTTTGTTCAACAACTTTTCGAACTTCGATTGGTATCTCTGAAAAAAACTGCAGCGAAGTTTCAACATGAACAGCTGACTTTATACAAAGTGACAACCCTAAACTCAGCTACAGAGGTAGTAGGTAGTAGTAGTAGACCTACAGGGGTAGTAGGTCAAGGGGTCAAGGGGTTACAAGGATAGGGTTGTCAATTTATTTAGGCATTATGAAATTAAATATTTTTGTATGGGAAACTGAAAATAGGAATTTTTAATTATCTCCCCCCCACAACTGATCACCATTGTGGTCTGAAACCCCCCACCTTCACCTAGTACACATATTTAGATACACCTTGTATACTAAAATAAAAAAAAATAATGAGTATTTATGTAAAATACCCATTATTTACACTTTCATACAAAATAACATAATTGGTATGGAAATGTTAATGCCGTAGAATGTCAATAGGCGCGAACAATGCAGCCGGATTATTTGCAAATTGATTCAATTTAGCGAACACGGATCTGCTTTTAGTGGGCGCCAGTTAATAGTAGTCTTTCAACTCTGTTTATAAAAACATGATCTGAGGCTATAGGCAAACGTCAAAGCGATCGTTGGTGTTACAAAAAATTGCCTTTTTAACATTGATGCTACAAGTGCCACAATGATGATAATAACAATTATTTGGATCAATAGTGTAGTAATTTTATTTCCCTACAAGGTTTGAATATATGAGTCAAAGTATGAATGTGTGGGTCAGTTTTGACAGCCGTTAGGTACGGAGGTCATGGTAAGAATACATGAGAGTTCATCGGCCCACCGTTTTCGCAGCTTTCTGGAAACAATCTGTTACCAAAACTAAAACAGCTTGAAACGTTTGAGTGCACCTAATAAGAAAACGCAAGCACTTAATAAAAGTAATAAGGTGCCATTGAACTCCCAGTTAGTCCCCAAGTTAAGCAGACCGAAAGGACGGCGAGACAGACAAAGGAATTAACGTAGTTTTAAATATGCAACATCAACTTAGATAGTCCTTTCTTTGTTCGAGTTTTTGCAAGTCTTCAGTCTGCGACTTATTTAAGACGTTTTGTGGACTGTGACTTCATAGACTTGCACGCAAAAAAAGGCTGAAAAATCTAAACTTGCTCTTCACGGTAATTTGATAGGAAAACATCTGGAATCAGAAGATATCAAGGTATATACATATAAAAATGGATCCTTATTTCCCTTGGTCACGCCATCACGCGTGAACGGCTAGACGATTTGGCTGAAAATTGGTGGGGAGGTAGCTTAGAACCTGGAAGACATAGGATACTTTTTATCCCGAAAAAGTAACGGGAAACGGGCGAGCGAAGCTGCAGGCAGCCGCTATTGCACTATAATTCACAAAACTTATGAAAATCAACCAAGCAGAATAAGATCGGAGTATGAAATTAATTTAGTGTTGTAACATTCAACATACAAATTCTTTAAGTAGGTAATAATGCGTAAAGCAATTACGTAGCCCTTCCGTTTGTTTAAATTTTCCCCCCTTTGCTTTGTCAATCAAGTTTTTAGAGGATTGTTTTGTCTAAACTTGGGTTTATCCGCTGTCCATTCCAACCCGCATGCAGCCATCGATTGCACACGTTTTTCACGCACCAATGAGGCTGTTTTCGAACCAGTTCGGTTCGAACCAATTGGATAAACAAGCAGTTGGTACGGGTCTGTGCCACTTTTCATATTTTTTTTTTTATAAAATGAACTTGATGCGTTGGGATAAGATTATAAGCAGTTCGGAACGTGAATTTTATGAAAATATAGACAAAATAAAATTTATTGATATGAAATTCTTAAAGTTTCTACACTTACAAGTCAAATAAGGAATTTTGTAGGTCTGAGTATTTCATTATATTAAAAATTCCATAGATCCCATCGTCTAAATCATATTTTGTAACGATTACTTTTTTTACAATACAAAAATTAAAAAATAATTGAAAAAGACTAGTGAAATATCAGTATCGTTTAATATTATTTTATTCTGTGATATAGCTCGTGTATAGTAAAAATTTGCAGCCCGTAAAAGGTGTAGGGGAGTCTATGAAGCGTGAACGCGTAAAAATGAAATGCCTGGAAGAAATCTGCATGGATTTTTGTTTATGCGCATTGTAAAATCGTTTAGAAAATATATTTTTCATAAAATTCTGGGGGAAAAATATACTTAGTACAATATTTACTATTTTTTTGATATACCTATAATTTTAATAAAATCAAATCAAATCAAAATTGTATTTATTCGTTTAAACGTCTTAAAGGTTGGTAAGACTAGGTGCCAGTTCCACGCTAGAAAAGCCTAGAAGAACAGGCAACAAACTACCGCTTGGTTCCTACCGTTTTTTAGATCCTTTTGCAAATCAAAAATAATAATAATAGCAGTGAAGTCCAATCAGTGAATCCAAAATATAATACGTCTAATTGCCACTATGTTTTTAATAATTTTCTACTTTAATAGTGCTTAGCTTTGTAACATTGGTCTTATTTAATTTTAGGGCTCCGTTGGCTATGAATGAGCCTAGCGTCTGACTACCCAATAGGTAAATAGCGTTGAATACGAGCTGGAAAGATCAAAGAGCAGAATAATTTTCAATTTGCTTTGCATATTTGGCTTCAAATATTTGCATCTATTAAGAACCCGTTACTCAAAGGCATCAATGAAACGGCATTCGGCATGAAATGTTTGCAGATATCAAGTATTACTTATGAAGGGTTGATATTGCAAAAACATGTACTTAAAGTGAATAGAACGATTCAATTAGAAAATGCATCAAAATATACCGCCTTTTGGAACCATGTCCGACCGAAGGGGATCCACCCTAAGGCAGAGGTCAATGACCCTCACGCTCATGTTACGTTCATTAGAAATTCGTATCTCTATCCCTTTTTTGCTCGTTGCTTCTGTATAATTTGTTTCGTTCAACCACTAAATAAATAATGCCGAAATTCATACGTTTTCTCGGGTAAGTGCAATGTGATATTACTTTGTTCTGCAAATAATTGAAAGTGTTTGACGTGGGACTGGGAAGTGGGAGCAGTTGGGAATATTGTTTTGTTCAATGACAGTTACATTTCAATAACAACAGGCAATATTGTGACATAATTTTGAACACGGAATACAGATGTTGATATATTCCAAATTACATACCATGATGACGGTTATATTTATTGGGATTTTATTTAATTCAATTCAATACAAAATTCGTTGATCATTCGTCGCTTGTGACGACGACAAAGAAGAAGAGTGAATTTTTTTTTGGAATCACTCCAATAAAGGCATCCTGAAGCCTTTTTTTGACTGTCTGGGATAATAGGACTAAATAGTTCGGTCAACAGAACTAGTGGGAACAAACGTTTAATCATCACGGGCCATTGTGACCTAAACTACCACTTACTGAAGACTGGAGCAACAGAAATGCTGCCTGCAGGAAAAAGAAACTGTGGAGCATGTAGTACTGCACTGCTCCGTAACAGAAGAAGCGAGGTCCAAGACAGGGCTCAGGGAACTGATTGAGTCTTGTCCTTCCACATCCACATCTGAGTCACCATTGGGTCAACTAGAACATGGCTGCCACCAACCCAAAGTCCTACTCCGCTATTTTAAGGAGTTGGGCTGGCTGGGGTAAGGTTTAGCACGAGGACAATGCACAATACACCCTGCGGGACGTCAGTGCAGATCTAATTCCCCAACACAATAAGAATTAGAATTAGAAACGTTTTATTTCCAGTCGTCCATTTATTTGATGTTTTCTAGAATAATTTCGATTAAAACCTACAATACTCCAGTTGCTTATCTAGTACAAGCGGATGTCTGGCGGCTCGTAGGCGTGTGCACCGCACTGGAAAATTAAAGCTATGGCCGTCACCCTTGGAGATTTCTTGAATTGTAATTGAATTTATGACGTTTGCTCGTTCTCTCTGGGAGATTGTGTGTATTGTAAGGGAAATTACAACTGTCAGGCCAGCGACCTAGGTGTGGCGCAGGCCTTCATAAATTGTAAATCAGTAAATTGAGAAATACCTAGCTAAAACAAAAAAAAATTGAAAAAACTAGAAATTACTTTTTTGTCCTATTGTGAAAAAAAACAAACCTTACTCAGACTAATTTTACTAGTTCTGTACTAGTATAGTGTCTCACATCTTCAGCTTATCTTGTTAGTTATGGAAGCTTTCAAATGACATACCTGAAACAAGCGAAATTAAATAAATTAATTACATACAACATTTAATTTATCCTCTGCCGTGCTTTCAACCGGTGGAAGAAAACATCGTTAGGAAACCGTCATGTCGTAGAATCTAAAAAGTACGAAAACATGTGTCGAGAGCACGAAAGGAGCCTCTCTGAGGCGCACTTCAAATCTTTTCACCACACTGAGTCAACCCAGACCTAGTTAATTAAAGTTTAATATTAGAGAACTAGTGACACAATAAGAAAAAGAAGAACAAGCACTTGATTCGGTGTTACCAAAAAACCAAGCTAGGTTGAAAAACCTGAGTTGTGGATACAGTTTAGTTAATGAAAGTGAATTTTCTGCAGAATTGGTAAAAAAGATAACAAATTTACGAGCAAACTTGGACACTGTACCCGAAGTCGGAGTTTGGCAACCATATTTCGTTACCAAATGTTGTTTTTGTTTCGCCTATTTGTCTCTATCTATTGTATGGAGAAAATGTGAGACGGCAAAAATACATTACGTAGTTAGAGTTGTTATCTCATCTTTTCTCCATACAATAGACAGAGACAAATAGGCGAAACGAAAACAACATTTGGTAACGAAATGTTGTAATTGCACTGGGACTTGGGGTACTGGACATCTAATATTACCAGTAGGTCTACCATTAGCTCTGTCTGGCTCTGTCTCTGGTTCTGGTTTTGAGACTGTGTGAGTGCTCACCAGTGTATTATACTGTGCATTATTGTATTCTATGTTATGTTTTTTAATTTGTTTTGATTTTGAAATTTTTTGTATTCTATTTTAATCTTAGTTTTAGTATTAATTAGTATAAGTGGTCGAAATGTAGACCGTATTAATTAATTAATTAATTAAATAATAATAATACTATGTGACGTTTTGACGTAGGATTTATTTAGTCAACACTCACACAGACTCAAAACCAGAACCATAGACAGAACCAGACAGAGCTCATTGTAGGTCTACAGCTTCGTGTTTGAAAACACGGAACGGAAAAGTTTCGAGAGTGTTCTTCAGCAATTCCAAGTGTTTTGGAGGTAAACAAGCTTCATGCAGTTTCTTTTCATAATAACAGCAATTTTAATGTATGGAGCCTCGAAAACTTCTGGTTTCTCAACATGAAAGGCAAACGTTTTCACGCAAAGGTAAGTTTTCTTACGAAAGTTGTGGAAAATAAAGCTAAATCTATTTTAGGGTTCCTAACATCAAAAGGAATAAACGAAACCTATAAAGGATTATATTGTTGTCTGTCTGTAAAACCCTTTTTTTCAGAAACGGCTAAGATCAGTAATAAGTTCTACGGATAAAGTATTTTTTTTTTATCTCTAGTGTTTATACTCGGTACGTCTCATTTTGAAAATGCTAAAAGAAAAATCTCAAATTGAAAAAATTTCGACGATTATATTGTATTCTAATACATATTTAGAATACAATACTTAATATATAACACCCAGACAGAGAATAAACATCTGCGTTGACCACACAAATATTTTTTCTCGGTGGAGATCGAACCCACGACTTACGGCGCAGAAGGCAGAGCTACTACCAACTAGGCTAAACATAGTCAAAATAACTTGGTGGTATTTGCGGTCAAGAAATTTATACCAAGAAAGAGACTCGCACTTATCCGCTCTATTTGTCGATCCAATAAATTCAGAAGTTTGAGTCTGAGGTAAGTTTTTGGGTCGATCGTTACCCATGTTTTTGCAAGTACTACAGCATGTCCAGAATTATATAAAATAGAATTTCGTGAATACCAAAATGAACAACAAAACTACAGGAAAGAGTTGCCAAAAACGAAGAACATTACACGTTTTTTTTTTCTTGAATACATAAAAAAAAAACTTGAACTTCATAGAATAAAACAAATGTTGTTCATGACCAAAATTCAAAGTTCCTAAAACTAAGTGAAAAACTTTCTCAATGCTACCCCATTTTCATCAGACTTCAAAAAGATAGACGGTCCCAATTCAGTGTATTTTTTTATTCGTAAACCCAAAAATAATTATCCCAAACCGAAATAAGCCAAGAACCAAACAGTTATCGGGCTCAAGTTGTTAGGCAAGTTTTCTTCCTTTGACAGAGGCTTTGCGCACTGAACGACCAACGGAGAGGTAATCCGAACCATATTTCAGCTGATGACACAGTGAGAACACACCCAGCTAGTGAAAGTCAAAGAAATCTAGATATTCAATTAATTCGGGAAGATAAGAATTATTTTGAAACGGCTTTTTCTATGCAACTAGCTGATAGAACAAGCTTATGACCGATGTTAAGCGGTAACCATCCCCTATAACAAAGCATTGTCTCGTAAGTCAAGCATGTCAGGAACGTGCCCTACGATGCAATGCTTACATTTTTAGGGTTCCGTAGCCAAATGACAAAAACGGAACCCTTATAAATTCGTCATGTCTGTCTGTCTGTCTGTCTGTATGTCTGTCCGTCCGTATGTCACAGCCACTTTTCTCCCAAACCGTAAGAGCTAGATTGATGAAACTTGGCAAGTAGATGTATTCTGTGAAACGCATTAAGATTTTTACACAAAAATAGAAAAAAAACTATAAATTTTGGGGGTCCCCATACTTGAAACTGAAACTCAATTTTTTTTTTCATCGAACCCATACGTGTGGTAGGTCTTCAAAAATGATGTTGAGGTTTCTTAGATCGTTTTTTTCTAAACTGAATAGTTTGCGCGAGAGACACTTCCAAAGTGGAAAAAAGTTGGTCCCCCCCCCTCTAACTTTTAAATAAGAGAATGATAAAACTAAAAAACTATATGTTGTACATTACTATGCAAACTTCCAACGATATTTGGTTTGAACGAGATCTAGTCAGTAGTTTTTTTTTATACGTCATAAATCATAAACCGCAATTTACCTTTCGACGAACTATACAAAAACCTTTATATTATTATGTTACTTGATGCTACGGAACTCTTCATGGGCGAGTCCGACTCGCACTTGGCTGTTTTTTTTAAATAGGGATAGCTAGACTTTTGGCTGCTATCACACCTGATTATAAGTGAGGATGCAGCCTAAGATGGAGCATGCTTAGCCGTAATCCACCTGTTTACTCTTGTCTTAAAAAATTCTAAATTTAAACGTTCCAGAAATACTGACGCCAGAAAATAGTTCCACTCCTTGGCAGTTCGTACTATAAAAGTTATTGAGTTGGTTATTGAGTGAACCAGCTTGTCTTCAGCGACTGCGCTTAGCAAGATCAATATAGGGTTATACCACTTTGTCTTCAGATTTTTATCGGTAACCTATATTTTCTTTTCGCAGACTTAAGGAACGCTACGATCAATTTGACAAATTATAAAACTTGGAAGGTGCTGATTGGATCTTCCGCTTTTTTCAGAAACAAACTTTTTAAACTTAAGTTAGCTTCATCAATCATTTGCAGATTTTGATGTAGGTTATACAAAAAAAAATGTTTTTTTCCTGTATAGACATTTTCTTATCATATATGAAGAAAGAGTGATGACTTTGATCACTTTTGCCACTGACTTTGTTCAAACATCATTTACATTTAACACGCACCCACATTTGTCAGAAAATTGGTATTTCATACAATACAGACCCATCACTACTGCTAAAATACTTAAAAATGTTAAAGAATATAACAAACCCAATCGAGGGACCACACAAATTCTCCACAACGAGATCAAGTACCGGGAACTTTATCAAAGATCTTCCTAAAGATTTCCACCCTTAGTATTAAGAACGCCTCCTTCAAACAGAAATAATGGGCAGAGATAACGGCTGAGCTGGCCCATTACCCAATTGGGTAGGATTCCATTCTTTTGTGAGGGTTATCTTGTCTCTTGAAATATGATCAGTGGTCTCCCTGATTGTCGCTATTCAACGAAGAAAAACTCTTCTGACCTCAGTCTAGATTCAACTTCTGAATGGATTTGAGAAGTTCACTGATCCTTTCAATGTTATCAATAGATTAAACTGAAGTGGTCGGTTTCCGTGACACGTGTGTTCTACTTCCCGAGTTTTTTAACTTTTCTGTACGCAGTAGACTGGCTCTTAAATTCTTTAAATAATGAATACAAATTTATTTATTCACTAAAAGAACATAATAAGGTTTACATAAATTATTGTGAGTCCCAGCACTAGGACAAGCCTGTATCGCGGGAGGCCAAAGTACAAAAATTAGGATTACTAATTATGTGAGAAACAAAAGCAGATAACACATAAGCGAAAGAAAAGGAATTAAGTTTTTTCTGGAGAAACTGTTATTTGAAGTAATTTTATTTCCGGCTTAGAGCAATCGACGTGTTCATACCCTAGGTCGTTCATACTATTTGATGTGCCTACACTCTGAACTCACCCTTAGTTCTTGACCTTTACCAAAGAACAAATAATAGTACGTCCCTTTACCCAGGATATAAAATATACCGAGTTCGAATGTTCTCGACCATAAAATGCTCAACTTCTCGAGTACACAGAAATTATTATGTTTTCGAAACTTGGCATAAAAAATGCTGTACGTTATTCCCAGTATTGCTACAACTTTTACATAAATAGGAGGACAAGACGCAAACAAGATACGAACTTCTTTATTACAATTTATGAGTTCTATCAAACACAGAAAAGTTTTTCAGGCATGGTTGCATCCCTTACTGATAAACCAGCAAAGGTATAAATAGCTTTGGAGTAAAAATATCTTTGTCTTTGTTCTTTCTCAAGTGACTGATAAAGGTAGAAAGTATTATAAGATCGTGTCAATTAACGCTAGTAGGGGAAAGTGGGGGAAATACGAACACCTAAGGGAAAACTTAAACAAAACAGTGGAATTTGACCACAGAGTTTTCCAATTTATTTAATTATAAAGTTTACTTATCTGGCTACCTAATTCGCTCATCAACATTTATATTTTTTTAATAAATTGCAACAATATCAAGGAAAAACAAAACCCTTAGGGCGCTTGTACACGCTAAGAAAAAACGCCGGGCCTACCCAAGAATTCGTGTCGTAACAAGAAAATTACTGTGTACACGGCTCGCAGCGGTGCACGAAAAAAATCTTATCTGCGCAAGACAAGAATTTTGTCTTTTCCACACACGAAAACGCAACAACGTTCGCCGCGTCGTGTCTTGCGCAGATAAGATTTTTTTCGTGCACCGCTGCGAGCAGTGTACACAGTTATTTTCTAGTTACGACAAGAATTCTTGGGTAGACCCGGCATTTTTTCTTAGCGTGTACAAGCGCCCTTAGTGTTCGGCTTTGCCCGACATTAGTCGGGTAAATACGAACACCAAGTGGGGTAATTACGAACTAACATTATTAACGATAGATATCACATTTAAAATAATTCGACGATTTCTAACAGAGAAACTGCATGCGTGCAGGTTGCGTTTGCTAATCGTCTTAAATAAAAGGTTTCGTCTTGTTTTAAGAACATCATAAGTTTCTGCTGCTTTACCAAGAGTGAGTTTTTTTTATTTTAACATCGTGTAGCCTTTTCGAGATTTTCTAAACTGTACTTCAATTCAGTCTTTTTTTCTAAGTACGAGGCATCTGTAACAATAATAAAAAAAGTTGAACGGGGAGCCGACGCACGAGAGTGGGGTAATGCCGAATGTTCGAGATTGCCCGACATCAAGTGTTCGTGTTTACCCCGCGGGCTCAAAAAAATAAAATGCCAAAAACCAAATAAGGTTATATTTTTTTGTCAACTGCGTCATTGTCATTTAGCTGGTTGATATGTGATTAATCCACTTCGTAAAAGCTGAATTGCTATTGTAGATAGAAATAAAGTTACATCAACTTGAATTTACCAAAAATTTACATGTAGGACAGACAAAATATTAAAAAATGCATACCGTGATAAGTACGAGCGTGCGCGTCTCCCGTGTTGCTGACTGGCACTTGTAGTGATGTGATCTCCAAAATGGCGGCAAATGAAATAAAGCTATCTCTTTCTAACATAGTAGAACCATCGAATTCGGAATTACCCCGCGTTCGCGTATCCCCCACTTTCCCCTACAGATATTTGATCAATAGCAGCTTATTATTTGAACTCTTACGTACTTATTTTTATGGTATAGGTGGGGGTGCCTTTATTTGGTTTCTTACTGTCCTTTGAATAACTGAATTAACTGTTTCCTTGTAAATATAAGATTTTGTGTCTGTTTGAAATAAAATTGACCAAAGATTTTTTACATCCATCAGTGTGAGTGCTCACCAGTGCATTATGTTGTCTGTGTGACGTTTCGACGCAGGATTTATTTTGACAGCACTCACAACAGACTCAAAACCAGAGATAGAGCCAGACAGAGCTTGTGGTAGATCTACATGTTAGCGTTTAGTAGTTTTTCGGAAGGCGAATTATTTTTGTCATTTCTAAATGTGTGTCGTAATTTCTAGTAGAACTATTCTTACTAGAAATTTCTAGTAATTTCTAGTAAGAATAGTGCTTAGAATAGCCTTAGAGTAGTTACCTTCTTCAATAGCTTCATTCTCGATAGCCTATCGAACTATCCAACAACGTTACACCGTAGTTTTGGTGCCGCAAAGGTGTAGGAATTTACGGACCATCTCGAAGATATGGCTTGGAATGAAATTCCACAGAACTATGCGTAATTCGAGGCCTAATTGCAATTCCTAGGCCTTCCAGCCGATCATATGCCGGCCAGCTGCAAATATGGGATGATATTGGGGTTCGGGGTCGTATAGATTGCACATTTTGCTCGGCTTTAGAGTAATATTCGGTTCGAATACGAGAGAATTTTCGTTTATTTTTCACACAACCAATGTTGAGTTAGGTACGTTTGAAATTATCTTAAAAGTAAGGAAAAAGTGGCGAGTAAAAAGAGTCAAGGTATGTAAGCATTTTCGTATTAGATTATTTTTTGATTGAATTATAAGATGATATAAGCTATATTCAAAATCAAGCAAGACAATAGTTACAATAAAAACCTTATTTTGTTATTATAAATAGGGGTACATGAAGAACAAACTTTTTTATTACGGGCGGTGGTGACTGCTTACCATATGGGATAGCCCTTTCTTTGAACACTGTGCGAGTATATGACGCATATTATGACATAGGTGATGCATATTATGACGTCATTACTTGGACGGAACGTTTAATTTTATTGACGTGCCATAATTGATTGTTATTTGTTCTGTCAGCCAACCTAACATAATTTTTAAGTTTGTACCTACTAGCAACTGGGTCAAATAATCTGAAATAAAATAATATTTAATTTTATTTTAATTAACCAACAGGCGTTTGTCTAAAATATCAGTGCATTTAAGTTTGTATTGCACTGGTGGCTTAGTGGTAGTGGCCCCGCCTTTCGATCCTAAGTTTGTGGGTTCAAATCCAGTCGTGTACCAATGAGTTTTTCTGTTTAAAAATGTATGTGCATTATGCCAGTACTCTCAAACGATGAAGGATAACATTGTGAGGAAACCAGGATGTCATAGAACCGAAAACATGTGTCAAGTGCTCGAAAGGAGCCTCTCTCAGGCACACTTAAAATCCTTTCACCACACACGATAAGAAGATTTTTTTTTTTAAACCGAAACCGAACTACTTGGAACTTTACCATTGAATTTCGATACACGAGGGACGTTTGAGTTAGGGCGGCGTAGCCGGAAGGTAACGTTATAATTTTCAGCATATCCGGCGTTTTACGCGATTAATGGGCGAATACGGGCTGGATGAATAAAGCCTTCGTTTTCTTAAGAAGCGATCGCTGTAGGATGACGACCGTTATGACACAGTACTCATCATCAGCAAGTAGAAATCTGCTGGACATAGGCTTTTCCTATACCAAATAAATCTTTAAATCTTTATACTTTTGCAAAAAGAATGGTTCTGAGTATAGTCTTCGTCGACCGACTTCCCGTTAACTACTACGTAGCAAACAAAATTAGCATTCGACTAGTGTATAAAAAAAAACTACTACGTAGCTTTATGTATTTAGATGACACATTTTGTGCGTCACTGCCAGGATAAAATTTGCTGTTCTTCTAGGCTTAGTTGCGTGGACCTGGCACCTAGACACACCTAATTTTAAGACCTTTAAAAGGTCCTTGAAAAGGTCTTGACGGAACTAATTAGCTGCCAGTAATCAGCGGATGTAATTAGGTACTTGGAGAAGTGGTTGAGCTGTTAAAAAATAGATGGCGTTAACACGTGGGGTAAGGGCAGAAAGATGATGATGATGAGTACATTAGCTTGGAAAAACTTTTGGACTGCCCTTTAACTTTCTCAATCAAAGGTCTCGTATATCCAAAAATGTCTACCGTTTCTAGGGATTACAATCGAGAGCCCATTTTATTTCTTTAATGTTTCTGCAAACTCCATTCGTCATTATAACGTCCGCGTTTTGCGAGGAAACGAAAGCTTTATAATATGATAACAAAGGATCCGTTCGCCCTTCGGTATATTTCACATATAACTATTGCCTAAGGTCGTAATACCAGAATATATGCGGCTAAAGATAACAATGTCTATTGTAAAAGTGAAATGGAGTTTTGACTTTATGATTTGGACATAAATACCTACATTTGAGTAAAACTATTTTAGTTTTTTATTAACATTTTGTAAATTTACAAAGGTCAAAATTTCATCTACATAGTGGTTTAATCTGTGAATAAAAGAAACTAAAAAATTCTTTTAATCAAAAAATTGGCAAAATTGGATGGGTATCCACTTGATATGCCATAGAGCTTCGAATCAAATCAATAAGCCTAACAGCGAGAGATCAAAGGAGAAAACAGTGGAATTTCGAACAAGAACTAAAAGCAAACTATCGTGAATTGAAAATTCACAAAACCTTCATTAATTCTCGACTGAACCGTAATTTCCCTGCAGTCAAATTGTCTGACATGAATCAATAATGAACAAGACTTATAGGAACTATACCTGTAGGCATTGATCACATCTGCTTACCTATCTTGATACCTATCGATACGATACCTTTACGAATCTTTGCTCAAGTCTGTACATCTCGGGTTAGCTCTTGCAAATTTTGTATTATCATAATTATTTCTTATTAAAATGATGGACCAATCGTATGGTACATCCTGACACCTTCTGATATTGGGTGTGGTTTCATTTGTTTATCATCAATTGCATTATACCCTTCTAAAAATGGGGTATGAGAAATATTTGGTGTTGGAGTGATTTGGTGTGTCCATAATAGGCTACGATAACAATTTACTACAAGGTTAAAAGTTCGGCAGTTTTTTTTTAACTTACTACCAGCTTCTTATAAGACCTCTACTTACACAGCTCTGTCTACGGAACCTTTTTGGAAGGCAACCTTTTTGTCATGAAATTACTGAAAAAAAAAATTGGTTGTCTGTAAAGCCGGTTTACTGACGATAGTTGAACGTGACAACGTCATAAGAAAATACTTTTATCGCCGATATTAAATTGTACGGACTCGGACTCGGACTCGGACTAGGCTCGGACTCGGACTCGGACTCGGACTCGGACTCGGACTCGGACTCGGACACGGAACCCGACCGAACCCTTACCCTTACCCTCATTTACCCTTACCCATTACCAGACCCGGGCTCGGGCTCAGGTAAATGGAACGACGAAACGACGTAACGACGCATGAGTCATGTTTTTTCGTGCGTGCAGCCGGCTCCATCGATTTATAAGACGTTATCACGTCAAAAAATGTGTTTTGCTGAAAATAATTCCATGTCGTGCCGTGGTCGTATCGTTTACCATTTAACATAGAAACTCCTATAGATACCTAGGTACCCATCCAATAGATGTTTATACTATCGCGTGCAGGGGTAATGAAAACAGTTCGCAAAGAAAGGCAGTGACGGGTGCCTTGCCTACTACAAACATAATTTAAGGAAAATGTGAAAATTTAATGTGCCAATATTGGGGCTTTGCTACTAGCACATGCAATTTGATGTTACAAGGCTATAACCAAAATTACGAGGTTATTATAATCAGAATTTCAGATAGAGCGTTGGTGGCCTACTAGTAGCGGCCCCCCGCCTTACAATCCTTAGGTCGTGGGTCCAAATCCAGTCGTGTACCAGTGAGTTTTTCTGCCCAAAAATGTGTGTACACTATGCCAGTGCTCTCAAACGGTAAAGGAAAACATATCGTAGAACCCGCATATCGTAGAACCTAAAAAGTTCGAAAATATGTGTAGAGAGCACGAAAGAAGCCTCTTTGAGGCGCACTTAAAATCCTTTCACCTCACTTGGTTTGAAAGAAACATTGACACGATAAGAAAAAAAAATACTACTTAAATCTAAAATTCTAAAAATTTTTGGAGACGTACAGACTTCCGCACATCTAGGTGATCTGCGATGGTGATGACGTTCATTTCCAGCATCGGGTTTTGCATAGGAACACACTGCCCCGAACTTTGACTGTGTGACATTTGACAGCGATTCACTGTGCATGGTTTAAATAAAACCAAATTAAATTGAAGGAATATTTTTGTATAATAAAACTTGGCCAAGAATGACGCCTATTTCCCTAATAGCACAGCAAAGTGGGTGATGAAAAACTAATACAATAAACTGCAAGAATCCAGAAGTATCAACAAGAACACAAAAGCCCAATCAACCTTATATCGCCCATTCTTCTTTCAACACCTTTTTATCGGTTTTAGCATAAACTCAAGAAGAACATAACAAATGTAAACGGCCACTAACCAGTTACAGAGTGCCATAAAACAGGGTTCTGTGAAAAACAATGTGAATAATAAAACGGCATTCGTTTGTCCTAGTTCCGAGAATAGCCTTCCGTGACCAAGGTGCATCGCGATTTAATGAAAATCCACCGTCTTGATTGGGGCAGTTGAGCGGAACGAATAATTGAACAAACCAGCTGGTAATGTTTATAGTGCTTCCACGGGTTCAGGAAATTAAACGGTTTTCATCGAACAAGGTATTTATTTACCGTAGATTTTTTATGATGACTGATATTTATGATACCATTGATTAAAATCTAACTCTTCTGGAATTGTCTTAGTTTATACAGGGTGGTTTTTTGAGAAGGGCGGTGATGGCCAAGTCCGAAATCACCAGAGTTAGGGAATAGTCGTGAAAGAATTTAAGCCCTTGATTTATAAGAAAACAATGACTGCATTTATCAAAAATCTTTTACCTTTGACGGAAATTGGCCTGACTGTTTTTTTTGTTTATTACAGCCCTGTATTATTGAACCAATGGATTCTGTTGCTTTTCATAGATAAAAATTATCGACATGTAGATTTCTCGATACTTTTGCTATCATCGATTTCAAATCATGCTTTCTGCAATCATCGAAACATGAAATTGTTTTTCCCTCCAGTTTAAAAAGTAGGTGTAGACAATCGATAAGAATCTTCGGCTGACTAATGCTGGGGTGAGTTTTTCAAGATCCCTTTTTTAGCCATAAAGTTAAAACCGATAAGATTGTCCAATATCTTCACAGCGAAGTCCTTCGAGCACATTTCAAAGGATAAGACCCTGTCAAAGTTTTAAGGGTTTTATCATAGCAGTAAAATCATTTTGATTATACAATACTGCCATTAATCTTTTACCTTTAGGGCGGAACGGAAGAGTAGGGCTGCATGGCTAACGAGGGCACAGGCGAATTAAATTAAATTTTTGATTCTGTTTGCTGGCTCACGACTGTAGGTTCTAAATTATTCAGGTATTGCAGCATGAGATATGCACCATAACGTTGTATATTATCCGGTTTTCCTACAGCTACGTCTCGAGACTGTGACCCCACGTTGACCCAATATTTGGGCTAAAGTTTGAACGACTTGGGAATTTTTGAGTTCCTTGCAAAGTTTATTCAAGTTTTGAAAGACAAATCTTTTACTATTTACGGACGGCTACGACTACTACTTCTAACATGCAAGGTTATTGCATTTTTGGTGCCTATTTTTATCTAATTTCGTTCACGTTAAGCTTTTCCATGCAAACTTTAACCCCTTCTGCACAAACTTTTACCTTTTTAGGAGTTGAACTTACCATAATCCGTATAACTACACTTTTCTTATAGAACACACACTAAATATTTCAAACCACTACAACTAACGGTTTACGCTGTGCTTTGTAAATCACTCACCAAGCTCTTTTAAACATATACTGTGATTGTGCTCACACCAATTATCTCTCTCTCTTCTCCTTGCTTATGAGCAAGCCTATTTCATCTGAGAGCAGGTCTTCTAGTACTTTTGCGCCAGAATCAGCAGACATGACAAGACATGAGAGCTTCATCACCAGAGCTATTAGTCATTATGAACCTGCCTTCACTATACAGTTCAGATATGGAAGAGAAACATAATAAGTCCCGCATAATGCACTACCAAAAAGACTACCTCTGCTTTAAATTCTAACCTACTTTAAAGTAAAGTGTACCCAACTATTAAAATTAAGCTGGGTACTTGTATATTTATGTGCACACTTACAGACGCTTATGCGAAATTTTGCCTCCTCGCGGAATCACCGAAGCGGCTAAGTATAAGCAAAGTCTTGTACAGTTTACGGCAAACATCGTGGTCACCAAAGAGTCGAAGAAATAAAATAGTTGTCTTATTTTTATCAGTCGCTCTCTGATCTTAAGAAAAATATAAAGAAAATAGTTATCGTTGGCATGCTTACATATCTTTTGTTGCAATCAAAACCTAGTCACTTTCAGGTTTGACATTATTTTAAGATTCAACTGCATTAAAAACGAATTGAAACAAAAGTTATATTTGACAGGGAACAATTGCAATAATAATAGTAAGATAGGTGTAATATAACTTAGTAACTCAACAGTTTCTTGCGTATTTTGTACATTTAGTAAATATTTACTTATTTATATTTTTATTATATTATATTAATTTATCTTATCTTATATTCATTTATCTTATCTGCCTTGATACCTTATCCACGTGGGCGTAGCCAAGCTTATAATTTTAGATGCCGTTCTGTGTTCTGTTTTCAATGTGTCACACCATAACCAGAGTACTGTAGTACGTATAAGCAAGTCTTGTTCAAATTACGAAACTCGGAAATGTGCGTTCTTTGCACAAGAAATGTGATGATACGATTAACTGTTTCCACAGAGTTAAATGGATTATGCCACTCGACTGTCAACTAACTTCAGGAAAATTATATAATTTTATCTCAAGTTAAAACTAAACAATGATAAAAAAAACCATTGTTTTTAATTAAATTGCTGGGCATAAACAATAAAATTGGCTAAGAATTACACTGAATATTGTTTGCATACAAAAATCTATAGACATAGATATTTATTTATTACAAATAAAACTAGAATTTAATACAAAAAGGTACATATAGGTACATGTAGGTACTGGAAAATATTATTATTGTATGAAGCAATTCGTAAAAAAAAATCTGTGGCATTTTCATGGTTTGTTCCCAATTCGTACACTCTATTGTTATGCAAACTTTAAGGATTTGCGTGTACAGTCGAAGCAAAAAGTTCATATTTTCATACTCCCCTAGCAGCTTTTAATTTTTATGGTATTATGATGTCTTTATTTTTTCCCCTCACTCCACTCAGAGTTACTCAAGATAAAAAGTCTTAGGATTTTTTTTTGGAGAGTATAAACAGTGCTGTGCTACCTGTTTCTAAAACCATACAATCCTAAAGACTCAAAGGGTGCAGCTAAAGCTGGTTCACTTATTTCAAGGTTAAGTGCTGATAGCATTGAATAAACTGGCTATCCTTGTCTCTTTTAATTTATCGTCTTTTTTAATTACGTAGTACAGTATCTGCTTTAATAATTTTAAGAAAATGAATTAAATGTGAATTTGTTGTTTTGTGTGTGTGAATTTGTTTTAGCAAAAACTATGAAAGAAGGAGAAAAAAAGAAGATGTATGGAGATTTTTAATTAATTAACATAACAGTGGAGTGTACGAATTGAGAATAACCCTTTTCATGGCCCGTATAAATGTTTCCCACACATTATTTAAAATTACTATTACATAAACGAAGTAAGTACCTATTATAAAGTTATCAAAGCACCAAAACTTGTAATTATATCCAAACCATGACTCCATTCAAATTATTCTAATTTCAGCAATAAAGGAGTAATAATTAGTTGACCCCATCGGTACCCAGATTACAAAGTAGTAAGTAGGTAAGTACTGCGGTAAAATATATTAGATTAAATCCAGCTAAGGAAGCTAATTAGAATTACACTATTTTGCTATGCCACTAGAGAGGTGGTTCCTATGTTGTGGATATTTACAATGTGTCGCGAAATGCCGTTTGACCTGCCCAGATAGCCACTAATAGCGGCTACTTGTTGCCACCACAAGTTGATGCTGAGTGGTGGCTACGTCTAGTGGCTTGATTTTCTCCCATTAAATCTATGTGCTCCCAAACAGAGGAATACATCGATAGAAAACATTTGAAAGATGTAAACAATTAAAAGTTCAAAAAAAAAACAAAAGTGAATGGCCTCTCAGCTCAATTGGCAGTAGCTATTATTTTATTATTTAGTAGTATTTCCGGAACGTTACAATTTGGGAACTTTTAAGACAAGAGTGAACAGGTGGATTATGGCTAAGCATGCTCCATCTTAGGCTGCATCCTCACTTTCCATCAGGTGTGATGGCAGCCAAATGCTTAGCTATCTATATAAAAAAAAAAAAGCTCTGCCTTCTGCGCCGTAGGTCGTGGGTTCGATCCTCACCGAGAACAAATATTTGTGTGGTGAACATAGATGTTTGTTCTCTGTCTGTATATTGTATTCTATGCATGTATTTACAAAAAAACTATTTAAGCATTATATCAGCTATCTGGTTCCCATAGTACAAGCTCTGCTTAGTTCGGGGCTAGATAGTGCTTTGTGAATTGTCCGCATTATTCATTATTTATTTATTTGTAACATGACTGTGTCAAGTGCACAAAACTGATTTACAAAAACTAGGCGTTTCTTTTGTCATGTCAAGAGGAAGACTACAATTTAGTGGCAGCGTTTAGTTGCCACTAGTGGGCGAAAGGCCTAAATGAGCTAGGTACGACATACATATATCAAACAGCGGACACTTTCTACGAAAACTCAACCACTGTTTCAGAATTCAACTTTCGACCGTCCCATCCCTACGGAGTACCATCGTTGAAATATTAGGTTGACGTGTCATAACTTGTGATATATAGGGGGCCCAGATTACTTCGTGCTGAAATTTGGTAAGCCGAATGTAACCGTTGCATGGTCGTTAGCATGTGGTATGAAAGTTTTGGTTATATTTACGTTAATGTATACACCGCGGTTCCGTGTTTGTATTTTTTGTTTGGCTAGAGGGATGTTTGCGACTTGCAACGTTTATTTTCTTACTTAAGTTTTCGCTAAACCTTTTATGTTCCCTTGGTAAAGAAGTATACTTCAATACTAAAGTTCACAGAAATCAATTTGAATTTTTTCAGAAGCTAGGTCCTAGATACAGCGCCTTCTCATCTGCTAAGGACATCCGTTATAGCTGGCGTGGCAGCAGATCTGGCCGAGGAACTCAAGAGGCGCAAATATGTTTCGACAGAGCCTACTTATTTGCTTGCTCTTCTTGAGGTTGAGACTTTGGGTCCGTGGGGAACCGAGGCCTTGCGGGACTTGAAAATTATGTCTAGGCGACTGATCGAAGCGACGCGTGACCCGGGGACGCTTCCGTCTGGTACTGATTTGGATCAGTTGAGCTATCTCTAGATCATTTTAACGGTCTGCAGATAGCTCAAGTGTTTCTTGTGTATTTTGTACATTTTGTAAGTATCTTTGTGTAAATAAATTAGTTTAGTTTATATAAATGGAATTCTACTGTTAGTACACAAGAAACTAACGACCACCGGCGTGCATTGGCAAACGTTTGTGATTAGAAACAAAGGGAGCGCTTCGAAATTGAATCGGCTTTCGACGAAACGTTTATAGGGGTTTTGAGGCAATTGCCATGTCTTTGAAAATAAATATCGAAAATACTATACGGTATACTTATTTTATATGCTATGACTAAGCTCACCTTTATAAGACAGAACTCCTGATAATTCAATCTGTGCAAACAAACTCTTAGCTCAGTTGGTAGTACCTCTGCCTTCTGCGCCGTAGGACTACCTACTGGTGCTTTCTGGTTCCCATGGTACAAGCTCTGCTTAATTTTGGGCTTGATAGTGTTGTGTGATGAACTGACGACATTGTTAAGATCGCAGGAAGTCGGTGGATGGAAAGGGCTCAGAATCGTTCTTCCTGGAAATGTGTACGGGAGGCCTATGTCCAGCAGTGGACTTCTTCAGGCTGATGATGATGAGTGTTGGGTGGATTGCCCATAAAAGAAAAAAATTTTTCTGCATTCAAATTCTGAATATATTGATGCTGAAAAAACACGAACTATTCTGTTTTCAGTTCATGATAAAAATGGAGTAGATGGAACGCAAATACCTATTTCACTTGGATCAATTAATGATAGTGCTAGAAACATCCAAACATCTTGTCATATTTCCCGACACAAAATTTATTATTTATGATCACTATACAATGTCCACAGGCTCGGTTGTGCTCGTCAGATTCATCTCGTTTCAAAGTGATCCTTGTTCCACTGAATAAAGACCGATTTGTTTTGACAGGCCTGATTCTATCCTCAATTTACATACCGAACCTGTTTACAAACAGCAGACGGGATTAGTGGGGCAACAATAATCGCTGTCTCCGCCATAGACAGCCCGCTGAAGCGATAGTAAATTAATTACTACACTTGCCATTCGCATACATTTCCATGGTCGATTACTTTGATACGGGATTGACATGTTTTAGATCGGTTGAGATTTGTAATAAAATTGTATTCGTTCATTTTCATTCACTTAGTTTTTATAGGTCTTGTGTTACTGTGTGTAGTAGATTTTTTTTAACGCTGAACGCCAATCTTGGAAGTTCACGGCTTACATCACAAAAACCTTAACCATCCATAATTACCATCATCATCCCAGTCATGGGACCAAGTTGATGGACGCCGGGAAGTGCATCGTAGGGCACGTTCCTGACTTGTATGTCCCCTGAATGTGTTATAACATAATTGAAATTAAAAACGTTTCTCATAAAGTCAGAAGGACGACGTAGGCAGTACCGTTTCGAGATGAAGAATAAAAAAACCATACATACCAGAACAAAATATTTCGTATTTTAATAGTAGATAAAAATCTGTCGTTTCTTTGAAAAGACTGAGAGAATCTGAAAATCCCAATTACGTTGCTCCGACAGTGACGTTAGAGTTTGTAACCCAAAGTCACGTGATTACGTGATCCAGTTTCACAGAAATTGGTCACTGGGCTGATAGGGAGTAAACCGATATCGACATTTCGGCTCTCTTGGCAACCTTTCTCAATACTCACATACCTGAAATATTTTTTATTTTAGTTTATAAGCATACAACTAGCTGATGAAACAAGCATAATATGGCTAAGCATATGTCCTGATGTTAAGTGGTAACCATCGCTTATAACAAAGCATTGCCTCGTAGGTCACGCACGTCAGAAACGTGCCCTACGATGCACTTCCCTGCGTCCATCAACTTGAGGCATACATGTTTAGCCTCACGTACCAGTAATTTCACCGGCATCCATACCCTTTAAGAGGGCATCACACAGGCGACTCTCCATACAAACGTAGTCCCCTATTTCCTCCCTGTATAATGCCTCTAGAGTAACCATTTTTTCTCATAAAATCCAGATCTGCTATATAAATGCTCGTATGTTTTCCTTTTTTCCAGAAACTTATTGATAAAGAAAATATGACCCTCATATGATTTATATGAAATATGAATTGGAGGTGATATTTTCTTTGTGACGCCTGTGTGATTTCCTCTTAAACCAACGCAGCAATGCTGCTTCACGGCAGAAATAAGCATGGATAGGAATGAATATGTTAATATTACCCATAAAAAAATATTGCTTTGCAGCATTTTTTATTTGTTCGTAAATAAATATTTACCTCCATACTTTCCGGAACAAAAGTCGTAACCATCATTTAGTCATGCAGACTTTTTAATGCGGTCCTATACATATGTTTTACGCTCCGTCGTTCTGTATTAATAAAATTGCACGTGAACTGTAAAATGGTCTTTGCCTTAAATACCCAATTGATGTCGAATTTATTAACACAAAGAAACTTACAACTAAACAAATATTTCCAAAATACACAAGAAACAGTTGAGCTATCTGCAGACCGTTACAAACGCTCTAGAGATAAATAAATTGTAAATATTTAATTATCTTTCTAAAAACCAGATCTAAAATATTATTTATACACTTTTTCTCAAAATAGCTTAGCAAAATTTTGTAAATATACCTATTTACTTCCCTTCTCAGAAATAAAATTGAATTATAGAAACGGATATGAGAGATCGGTCATCCCGTTCATAAAGTTGTAAAATTGAATAGGTGTGTGCCTATTCAATTTATATTACCTTCGTACGGTATGACAGCTATTGAATATCCTATTCATCCAAAATATCCATATACTTACATAGGTACTTTGGATCGCACGAGTGAGCAATGAGGGAAGATGTAATACATACCTGAAACAAGAAACATTATTTTGAGTAGAATATTAAGCAGTAAAGTCTAATCAACAAAGCGGAATCGTACACTCAGCATCAAAATAATGAACAATCGAGGTTTCAAAAAGTTCGAAAATATGTGTGTCAAGTGCACGAAAGGAGCCTCTTTTAGGCGCACTTCAAACCCTTTCATATCACTTGGTTCGAATGAGTCAGTGTCACGATAAGAAGCAGAAGAAGGAGAAAGGGTTTAAACGACCGACAGTTACTGATTGAAAAATGTAAATTCTAACCTTAAAAATTATATAAAAGTGAAAAATTGTAGTTGATAATGTAAAAAATTATATTGTTTTGTTTCTACAAATATTTGATTAGTTTTTAAAGCATTGTACCTAAGTTTCTGTGAGCAATAAAGTTTTTTTAACGAAATGAAATGAATTTAAATTTCTATCTATAGAGTATTCAAATTCTGAAAAAATCATCAACATCGATGCCGACTGTACAGTATTGTATGGTGATTAAATTACGCTCAAAATGTGCTTACTGATAAAATAACTTGAACTCAACGAGCTTTTACGAAAAATGACAAAGACAGAACACGTGGGAAACATGGAAAAATTAGGAATCTTTCCGTCGCTCGTTGCTTTGGCAACAGTTCTAGATGGAATGATTATGCTCGGAAGTGCCCATGCTTAGTTTCTGTATTCTGCAAACTACGTTAGTATGTCAATCGTCGATAAAATACTCTTTGGCTGATATAAAAAGTAAAAAAAAACAGTGATACTCAAGAAGTTCTGACAGAAGAGAAAAAAAAATTGAGTGAGTTTTGACGAAGTTTGTCGATCTTCACCGAATAAGTGACACAGCGTCGCAGTTCATTTGTTTTTTTCCACCTCTAAATCGAAGTTCTAAATTCAAGAAATCATCAAGAGAACAAGATTGAAATAGCCAGTTAAATCAAAGTACCTAATAATAGTGAAAACAAGTCCACTCCATAGTGATACTTATTAATTCATTTATTTAAATAAACTCATGACCATTTGGTTGGTTAAACTTATAAATATATTGTTAATAATTAACCTTTGCAATATTTTGAGATAGCCTCGCAGCCTATAATACCTTCCTATAATACGTACCTAACCCTAGATAAGAGCTTGGTAGGTATAACAGATACTGCAGCCTAAATACCTGTATGCGTAAAGCTATGCCTATGTGTATGTAGCTTTGCTTGTCATCGTGATAAATGTCTTAGGAAAACCACTCCAACGACTTGATTGTTGCTTATTACTTAGTTAGTTTGATACCAACTATAGACGCAACGCAAAGCAAATGGAGACCAGACAAATGGAGCAAAAATATCACAAGTTGGTACACACTAAACAGGAAAAGAAAACGTGGGAGACAATTTAAAAGATGGGTAGATGACATAACAGCGGTCGCAGGAAACACATGATCTAGAACAGCAAGAGTAAGACAAGCGTGGAAGTTTTTGGAAGAGGCCTTTGTCAAACTTGGACAAACAGATACTGTTGTCGATGAAAATAATATTAATAGTCTAAGATCCCGCAGATGCACAGCGACCACGAGGCAGACCACCCGCCCGTTGGTCGGATGACATTGTCAGAGTAGTTGGGCAGCAATGGCGGAGACTGGCACAGGACCGAAGAGAGTGGCGTATTAGGGAGGAGGCCTATACCCAGCAGTGGGTACATACAGGCTGAATAGATAGATAGATAGAAGATCCCGCTATAGAAGGACCTTCACCGAGCTGGTTATTTAATGAAACGTATTTTATATATAATTAAACATGCCAATAAATATATTCTATACGGGTTGCCTATCAAATTTCAGTCCAGGATAAATATTATTTATTAATAATTAAAAAAAATATATATATAACTTTCCACTGGTTTGTTTATTAAACAAATTCTATACCAATCGAAAGTATAGACCCCAGTAATAAAGTTTTAATTATTAATTAATCATATCCTGGACTGAAATTTCATAGGCAACCCATATAGAATATATTTATTGGCATGTTTAATTAAATATAAAAAAACGTTTCATTAAATAACCAGCTCGGTGAAGGTCCTTCTATGGCGGGATCCTATACTATAAGTAAAACTTTTGTATAACTAGTATTTAGGTATCTGAATAAAAGGCTTTTATTATTATTATTATTATTATATAGACGCAAAGCACCGCAAGCACTTCAGAAATTCACAATTACTGAAGCAGTACTCAAAACGAGAGGACGAGCC